>CM039502.1:8569723-9968969 GCA_022432975.1 Begonia masoniana
TGTCGTCTACGAATCGGAGCCCACTAGATGTAAGGTATTCAAATACCGGATGATGTAGTGGTTGTGTTGTCGTCTAGCGTTGGTGGTAGATGTAGTGGTTTCAATACCGGTGATGTAGCTTTCACTACCGGAGAAGTGACTCTATCGTGTTCGTTTATCGATCGCAGGATAAGTTCATGGTACTGAAGTCCTTCTGTTTTATGACGGCATTCGTGACTTTTGACTCTAATCGGCAGATGCCCTTTAAAGAATTTTAGAAACACTGTTCGCTGGCGGACGTGCTACGTCGATGTGAGTTCTATGCTCTATCGTTAATGCAGTTGAGGAGATGTTTTGCGCAAAAAAAAAAATATACTACTATATGAACAAGGTGCATGAATTAGACCGATGATTATAGGTAAGTGTAGGATTATTTGGCGACTTAATCCACTGTGGTTTTGTTCCCTAGATTTATATTGACCTTTAGATTTGGTTTGGCTAAAAAAAAAAAAAAAACTCTTTTCTTGCAAATGAGGTCTTAACCTCTATTTATAGTGCAAGAATTTTGTAACGATCATCATAACATTTAAAAGAAGCAAATGTTACAAAATTTAATTTGTCATTAAGTTAAAATTGATTTCTTAATAACATTTATAACAAAAGATGTTATGAAAATCAAAACAACTTCTCATCATGGCCTTACACTTAGCATCATGATTTGGCAAAATTCATTTAAAAAAAAATTATTTTAAAAAATAACTTTATGTTTGTTAATTAATTGAACAATTCAATTATTTCATCTAATGAAACATAACAAACATATTAATTATGACAACTTTTGTCATGTGTCTTATAAGTTTATTAATTGATTATTCAACTATTTCATCTAATGAAATATAATAAACTTATTATTGAGTGTATTAAATAATTAACTCATGGTTAATTATTTAATCTTCTTTATTCATTTTTCTATTATTCGAATAATGATAGAATGTGACAAAGGGACCGATGGATCTATAATTTTAAACTCCAATAATTTTTCGTTAATTAATATAAACTCTTTATATTAATTAACGTAATTATTAACTCTAAAGTAATTCAACTAAATACTTAGAGTTGTACTCTTAAAACTATATATTATATTTACTCAAAGTAATGTCCATTGATATAGTCATTACATGTGCATTAACCCTCAATTTAGATTCGTAATAGAGCTAGATTTATAATCCGTTACCCTTTCATATTACATCTTTATCCCTAACTACCATTAGTCCTTGATTGAATAATTAATTCATAACGATTTATGAATATGTGCGCTAATTATTCGATCTTTTAACTAACAAAAAGTGAATCTAATAAAATGGATTTTATTGTATCGATATTAACATTCTCAGCTATTCATTTTAATTCATTCCCAATATACAAGGTGTATGAATTGTAATTCATACAAAACTTTACTAAGTAAATTAAAAAATTAAAATAAAATAGGAATTTGTTAAATATAATGAATTAAGATTACACACATATGACCATCATTGTGATAAAGTTATTTGTTCTATGTTTAACGAAAATTATAAGAACAATATAATTTTATTTGATCCAGTCCTATATAATCATATTACATAAAACTTATTTACTTCATATCACCACATATATAGTCGAGATATAACTACATATTTTTAATGATATAAACTAAGTTTATGACTATGATTTATTTGAAAATTTCATACTTCAAATATAAGTCATTGACTTGTTTTGGTTATTACTCTTTATATTATATCCCTCATATATATAATATATATGTCAATATAAAACTTGCACAAATAACCAAAAGATTTTCTCTAAATTTTATAAAGCATGATCTTTAAATGCAAGCATAATATTAATCAATTTAAATAATATAACTATTCTATTACATTTGTTTGTTTTGGCTCATAATTCCCAACAATATATGACGCTAAAAAGAATGATCATCAATATACAAAAGAAATTTGTTAAATATTAAGGATCTTTTGAAAAAATAAACATGTTTGTATATGTTGTTATTATACTTGATCTAAGTTGCAAAATAAGATTTTTATGGCATTGTTTAACTATTTTATTTTAGAGTGAAAGAATTGCACAATACTCAAAGTAGGTGGATGATATAATTGAAAAGTTGTATACTGAATATAAAAGTGATACAACTCATGAAGACCAGATTCCAAATAGCAGCAATAGTCAACAAAGGTCTCCAAAATCAATGAGTACATTAGTGCAAACTCGTTCAACTGCAGTGTACTCTTTGTTTTATGAGTCTGAAAATTCTTTTGAGAGAAATGAGGAAAGTAATATATCATAAATTGATCAATATTTGTCTAAAAAATTAAAGAATTTTTCAGAGAATGCTAGCATATTATTTTGGTAGAAGAAGAATTATGGTAAATATTGAGTTTTGAGTGTAATTGAGAAAAATATATTGATCATTCCAATTTTTACAGTGGCGTCAGAATCTGCTTTTAGTTGTAGTAGTCGTAGCCTTTCACAATTCTCTAATCCCCTAAAATGTTGAAGCTCTTATATGCACTCAAAGTTGGTTGAAAACATTCAATTCTTTTAAAATTTCTAAAAACATTGATGATGAATTAAATGACAGTACGATTTCAACTATTGAAGAAGGTTTGAACATTCTAATATTTATTTGTTTCACATGTTTATCTCTAATGATTTACTAATGTCTTCAATATTTTTATTTTGCATATTCCGTTACGAATGAAAAGTTTGAAGAAGATGACACATCGATGCTTTGATATGGTTCCAACTATTTGGTTTGTATTTTTAAAGTTGTTGCATACTGGATTAATTTTAGATATTGGATTTAGTTTCGTCTTTTTCATTTTAATGTTAAATAGTTGGATTTAGTTTTTTATATTTCATTTTAATGTTGGATAGTTGGATTTAGTTTGTATATTAGATAGTTAGATTTACTATTTAGTTTGTATTTTTAAAGTTGTTGAATTAATTTTGGATATTGGATTTAATTTCTTAGATTTCATTTTAATGTTGCATAGTTGGATTTAGTTTATATGTTAATTGTTAGATAGTTGGATTGGATTTACTATTTCGTTTAGTTTTTAAAGTATTGCATTAATTTTGGATGTTGGATTGAGTTTGTTCAATTTTATTTCTAATTTAAAATTAATTTACATAATTACTTGGGATGACCGTTCATAAATATGGACTTTGATAAGCTCACCTCTCAAAATATTTATTTATTTAAATTAATTTAAAATAATAAAAATGTTGCTTTTTAATGACATAAAATTAAAAAAAATTGTGAGAGAGACAATAATCAAGTTGACAAACAAAGAAAACAAATAAAGGCAAACAAAAGAAAGAGAATGATAAAGCTTGAAATATTTTTTTCTCTCTTAAAGAAATTGAAAAGTCACCCTGAAAAAATGACAAACAACATAAGTAGATAGATAGAGGGAAGAGAAAGTCAAGTTGATTTATAATTTCTTTTTTATTTATTTTAATGTTACGAGAAAATGAGTCTTTTGTTCTTGGTATTTCTTAGTTTAGCAACAAATAAAACATTACCAAAAAATGCCAAATGAACAATCACTTACAAAAGAAGACAAATTATTAAACATAAATCATTATATGAAGTCCATTCCTGAGAAAGATAATAGGATAATAAAAAATAAAATAATGTATTTTTACAAAACAAGATTTAAAGTCGAAGGGGCTGCCTCGACAGCCATGGCCAATGCCGAAGCCGCATCATAACTTCACAGTCCAAAAACAATCAGTTGAGCATTGAGATCGGTGGGATTATCTTGTCAAAACTTGTTTGTCCATCTCACTTTGAAATCATCTAACTCGGTCGACCTCGGAATATAAGTCTCCCAACACCTCTTGCATCTAATCGAAAACCGACTCGTCAATTTGAGTTAAAAGATTGGCGATCGAATCTATCATGATCCAAACATCCCAATCTCTTTTGCCATATTAAAAATCCTGGAAGCCCGGCTAGGTAGGAGATGAAGAACAAATATGAATTGCCGAGAGATGTTAGCCGACAAGAACATGTTGCCGAAAATGAAATAATGGGAACCCGAGCTTTAAATCCAAGTTCAATCAAGAAGTTAGCTTGCATTGAGTTCACCGGTCCGATTATAGCTTCCACCTTCGCATTCTTCGTAAGGTCTAGGGTTGGTTGGAGGAAAAGAGAGCAAGAAATTAGGTCTCTCGATTTCATTCATACATATATGAAGTAATATCAACACCCATCATATTTTTGTTTTGTCAACAACCGGTGATTTAGTATTGTGGTATTCAAGGTGTTGAATTACCCAAACAACCAGGCTTCAAAACAGGAATTACGAAAAAGATCAACAGAAGAGTGTCTTTAGTTTAGTCTTTACGAATTACGAATGATTTGATAAGAGTAATTTGCCTAATTTGAAAAATAGACATGTGCGATTCTACTGTATTATACAGGTGAGGTCGGGTCGGGTTACATTTAGCCTGATTTATTATTCGATCCAATTATCTTGCAATCATCTCTGGATTTAGAGTAGACAATTCAATCGCCGACATCATATTCGGTGACGCTCCGCCGCTGTGGCTCGGTTCTCCGGCCTCATACGAAATTCTTTCTTCCTCTATGAACAACTGAGCATTCCCCTCCAAATTAATTGAATAGGCCGATGGACTTTGGATGAAATTGGATTCTGGTGAGGCCATTTCAAAACCTTGTCCTCCATTACTGGTGCTAATTCCTTTTCGTTCGTTTATATCCCTATTTTTGAAAGTATGAGAGGTGAGATCTCTCTGGTTGTATACTCTTAATACTGTTTTGATTCTGTTCCAGATCGACGTATTTGAGTCCTTTCGGAGGAGAAGATGCCTTTGCTTGTAAAGAAAACTTATGGCGCATGAAATTAGGGCCAACGCTGAAGCTGTTCCAGCAATGAGAAAAAGGCCCCAAAAGCTACTGAGATTGAGGCTCGTTGAACTAACATCGGGACTGGAAGATGAGCAGGAGGTCTTTTGGCCTAACCATTTATTTTCGATCTGCTTCATATTGTCTCCCGCTATTACCTTCAGTATTCCCCTTGATATATCAGCCACAAGTGGGGAGCCTAAAGGAAATACCTGTAATTGACGATCATAGCAAATTCAATCAAGCTCGAACATACTTACAGAATCGCAGGAGAGAGTTATAGAGGAGATTGGACTTACAAATCCGAACCCGTCTGCTTTATAAGAAGGATTACCGGTGGTATATTTTGAGCAGTGTTTGGAAAGAAAAAGCTTCATGTAGGGAATTTCGGCAAATGCTGCTGCAATGCCGCCATTGGCGCTTCCTTTGGAAAGTAGTTCATCTAATTCTTCTGGACTACCATAGCTTACAAGCTTGTCAGGGTCAAATTTTAAGAATATCAGAATTCCCCGGACAAAAGAACCATCTTGGTAGCCGACTCTTTCCTTGCTTTTCAAAAGTTGATCAACATCTGTTACTGTAGGTTGTAGCTGCCGAACGAGAAGCGAGGTTAAACTGGCAGTGTAACTCTGGGTCAGTATCAGCACGACGAAGAACCATATTACCACCACGAATCTAGTGAAATTGCTAACCACTCTCTCCCCTGCAAATCCAGTTCAAAAGAGTCAAAAACGAAACAAGAAGACGCCATGATTGATCTTTTCACCTCATAAACGAACTTACTCTGCGCAAAAACCATGGTGGAGAAAGAAAACCAGAGACTGGTGCCCAGCTGATGAGTCCAGGGCCCCCTGAAATCTTCATTTATTCTGTGCTCTAAAACCCAAACGACGAAGCCGATGAAGACGAAGAAGCAACCACTTGTCACCCAAAGATCCCACGACAGAGGCCGCAAGAACACCCAAGCATTCTTCTTCGAGCTGTCTATCATGGGTACCACCATTATCACCCCTGATTCTGTGTATGGCAACGTAAAATCTACGTACTGAGATCTATTCCAAGTGATCGTCACGTCCCCCACTACTGCGTCGAAGTTCTGTTCATCCAGAAACCACAATTATCACTAAACTCAACAAGATAGTGTGAAACAAATAAACGAAAGAATACCCACCCCGAGTTTGACTTGCTTGATCAAATCATCGTAGGTATAATTAGGGGGGTTATAGGGAATGAAGTCTGGAACAATGGCGTAAGGTAACTCTTCGAGAACTGCATTGAAGATGTCTATGCAGTAGCCTGTGACGGTTGTAGCATTTGAGATGGAAGCATTTGTTATTTTCACAAATTCGCTGAATCCGTCCTTGTAAGGAACTCCTACTTTCAGTTTCTTCCCATTTGTTGGAATCTCCCATCCATTTGGAATTGAAGTAGAATCTCCTGGCCATAGGATTGTCCCTAGAGTTGCTCCAGCCGAAGAAGATGAATCCAAACTTTTTGAGAGACCAGTTTTGGGTGTCCAATATCCAATGGGTCTCCCTATATGACCATTTATATTCACTATTTCAAAAGTTGTAGACTGCAATTGGCCGTCGACAAGGCTAAAATTCCCGCTAAGTCCAGTAAATGTCATCTTGGACAGCTGGTCGCGAATTCTGGGGCCGTTCAGAGAAACCCCGAAAGTGTCCAGATCGGTTCCATTGGTTGAGCTATTGGATTTTTGATAGCCAAGGTTTGAAGTCGAAAGGGCTGCCTCGACAGCCATGGCTAGTGCCCAAGCTGCATCATAACTCCACAGCCCAAAAACATTCAGTTGAGCATTGAGATCGGTGGGATTATCTTGCCGAAACTTGTTTGTCCATCTCACTTTGAAATCATCTAGCTCGGTCGATCTCGGAATGTAAGTCTTAATGCCCAACACCCCTTGCATCGAGTCGAAATCGGACTCGTCTATTTGAGTCAAAAGATTAGTGATCGAATCGGTCATGATCCAAACATAGCCTTCGCTCATCATCCCTATATCTTTCGCCATTTTGAAAATCTTGGAAGCCAGACTAGGTAGGAGATGGAGAACAAAAACCCTAGTTTGCATGCTCATCAGCTTGTACAGCTCTGCTGCAATTTGATCATCAGAGGCTGAAGAAGGAATGGCACTTCTGTAAGGCACGTGAGTGCCTATTTCCTGCAATGCATCAACGAAGTAGGGTATAATTCCTTGCCCAAATGCATTATCTACGTAGATAGGCACGACCTCTCTCCACCCAAAAGCTTTGAGAATTGAACAAATGGGTTGAACTTGAGACGAGTCATTTTGCGCGATGCGGAAAAAATACGAACTGCCGAGAGATGTTAGCAAAGAACTCGTTGCCGAAAATGAAATAATGGGAACCTGTGCTTTATCTCCGAGTTCAATCAAGAAGTTAGCCTGCTGCGAACTCACTGGTCCGATTATAGCTTCCACCTTCGCATTCTTCATGAGGTCTAGGCCTGTTTGGAGAGAGAGAGAATGAGAAATTACGCCTGTTTAGACTCTTGTCCTTGTCTAATATGTTCAATCTATCACTTGAGGTAAGATCTTGGTTTAAATTGTATTTTATTCCTAAATTAATTGGAAAAAGAGTTTGAAGTAACTGTTTAGAAACAAAATTGAAATTACACCGACTTTAATAAAAAAATATAGGGTAATTATCAATTTGAATCTTGTACTATGCACTGTATTTCAGTTAGCTCCCTGTACTAAAAAAACTGGCAAACCGAACCCTGTACTTTGATTATGTTATCAGTTTTGACCTTCTATTAACAATTTCGTTAGACCCTTATTTAAACAATTACCAAATAATATTGGATTTACTTGAAATTTTCACCACATGTTTACTACTTAATGAGAAGATAATCTGAAAATTTTTGTTATTTTTTAACACATGTACAATTTATTATAATTTTATTTTAGTATTTTATAAAACTATTATAATAAATCGTACAAGTTTTAGAAAATTAAAAAATATTTTATAGTATCTACCCATGATGTGATGAACATGTGAAAATAGTTTCAAATAAATCCAATATCGTTTGGTATTGTTTTAAATTAATCTCAGTTTCTTTTTTACTTTATAAATTAATTTTTTAAAAAATACTAAACGATATTTGATTTATTTGAAAAGTTTTCCACATGTTCAAACTTATCATGAGTAGATAATAGAAAAATGTTCGTGATTTTGTAAAATTTGTATGATTTATTATAATATATTTAAAAAATACTAAAATAAAATTATAATAAATCGTACATGTGTTAAAAAATAACGAAAATTTTCAAATTATCTTCCCATTAAGTCGTTAACATCTGGTAAATTTTTCAACTGAATCCAATATTGTTTGGTTCATTTTTAAATAAGGTTTTAATGAAATTATTGATACAAGGTTAAAACTGATAACAGAATCAAAGTACGGGGTTCGGTTTGGCAGTTGTTTTAGTACAGGGGGCTAACTGAAATACAATGCATAGTACATGGTTCAAATCGATAATTACCTAAAAATATAATTAATTAAATTAAAATAAAACGATTATTAAAAGAGTAAAATCGAACTAAGTAATAGTAATTATTTTCAGAAAATTAAATCTATTGAAAGTCCCTCCACAATCAGATAGTGTTCATGTGGTGGCAAAACAAACAGATAATTAAATCATCTTTTTTTTTTTAACTTCTAAAATTCAGAGTTTTGACTAATTCATGCGTGGGCACGTCGTTAACTTAAGACTAGTCGTTTTAGAAAGTCAACTGTCTTGAAAGATTGAAGAGTCTGATACGAGCTGAAACGCGTAATCATAGAGGGAAAAGCTTGACAAACCCATACTTGGAGTCTAAAGAGAGAGAGAGAGAGAGAGAGAAGAGTGAGAAAATGGATAATAAAGAAGAACCTGCAGCAGCGGCTCCGACAACGTCTTTCATGGAATCTCTGGTATTAAGCACGAGCCTGGTGTTGAAACCACCGTGGGAGGAATAGAAGTCGGAGAGAGCAATGTCGATACAGCTCAGCGCAATCCTCCCAACTTCTCCATCTAAATCAAGCACCAACCCCACATTCACAGGCTTCGTCGTGTTCTCCGACTCCGCCGACAAAAACCCAGAAAGAAAAACGACCAAAACCGCCCAACAAACAAAAGAATTCATCTTCACCTTCACCTTCTATGAACATCAACAAAAATCTCTCTCAAAACTCACAATTCATAGAAAAATGAAAGGTAGAGAGTATGAAACCGGGCATTCGCAAATATTGAATTTAAAGTTGCTATTTGTAAGAGAAAGCTTATTTTTGACTTTCCTTCGTCTAATAATAAATGAATTTCTTGGAAGCATCCTTGGTTGAGCATGAAAAATCTCCTAAAAAACAGTATAATTTAGCTTAATTATTGTTATAAACCTACTTATGTCTACTTCGTCAGAGACGGAAGACAACTCTTCCATCTAGAGCGACGAAGACACATTTTTAATATTTATTTTTACTTATATTACAAAATTTAATAATTTTTGTAACAGTACAACACAGCTGTTGCTAACATATTAAACTTTAAGATTTAATTTAGGTTAAAAATTAATTTCAACCTCAAAGTACGTGGTTAATTTGAAATACCATCTAAACTAAAAAACCTAACAATTAAAACTTTAAACTATCCAAAATGTAACAAATCAAATATTGACGGGTGACCGATCACCCCGTTCTGAATTTATGTCGAGAACAGGGGAGTGATCACCTCTCGTTTCTTTACAGTGATTACATAGTACAGATATATTAGGTCGGGAGGTCGATTTGGGGGTAGAGACCCCCCGTTCAACGTGTACCGCATGTGATTCGAGAACAAGGGGTCCATGCCCCGAAACGGCCACTAATTTCTTGCAATTCAATTTTAATGGTGCTCGAGAAAGGGGAGTCCCCACCCTGGAACGCCCTCAGTTCCCTGCCTCCTCATTTTAGAGGGTGGTCGAAACGGGGGGTCCCTGCCCCCGAACGGCCCCCTGTTCCTTGCCTCCCCAATTTTAGAGGATGGTCACGAACAAGGGTCTCTGCCCCAGAACAGCCTCTTGTTCGCAAGTGTAATATTTAAGAACGGGAGGTCGTTTCGGGACGAGAATCTCGTGTTCTATACCCTAATTTTTGGAGGGGGTGAGAATGGGTGGTCCCCGCACTGACACGACCCCCAGTTCTTAAACATCATGCTTGAGAACGAGGGCTTGATCTGGGGCGGTGACCATCGTTCTCAGCCCTAATTTTGAGAACGGGGGGCTAATCCCCGATAATATATAAGAAATCGACCCTCTATTCAACCCTCCATTTTAGGAAAAACCAATTTTCTCTCGGCCTGCCGCGATTCCAACCTAAAAACCAATAATTTCAAGCCCTCACCATGTTGATTTCTCCATTCCTAATTGTTTCCTTCAAATATCATAAAAAAAAAAATCTCACAAATCCGAGCCCTAAATTGCCAAATTCCCCTCAAATGGCTCCCAAATTGATGATTAAACGAAAGGTGCTCCGTCACAAGGAGGTCCGTCACAAGGTGGCCCAACTGAACGTACTCCACCAAATCGCCCATCGTTGTCACAAGGAAGACTATCTCAAGGGAGTTCGACAAACTGGGGCACCATTGTCACAATGTGCTCCGACTCAAAAGCAACGACCGCCAACTAGGTATTTTTCTATTGAATTTTGAAATCAGATATGTTAAGAGCAATTTGAGTGAGATAAATAAAACCGTTCGGTTATTCATCCTAAGAGCATCAACTTTAGAAATTGGGAGTCATTGGAGATGAATGAGATATTCGACTGAATCACCCTACACGGGATGTACAAATTACGGGGCGATAGTTGTATAGAATTATTCGCTTGTTTATGCGAACTTGACCTCTACCGGGAGGGAAGGATGTTTGAAGACGTACATCCTCAGTACAGAGATTGTTATACCTCCATAGACGGTTAATGAATTGCTCGGGTTTATTTGAGAAGGGATTAAAGTGGAGAGATACTACCATACTTCCCGAGATTGTGATTTTTTCAAATCGGCCGAGGGACTAGAGTTCGTTAGAAAAATTCATCGCAATCTCAACATCGTAAGGTTCATGAAGCCAAGATCCAGGGATTTGAACGTCAGAGCTCGGGTTATTCACAATCTGATAACCCACACCATTCTACCTCAGGATGGACATAAAGATCTTGTGAGCTATATGGATTTTTATGTGATAAAGAAGCTGTACAATGGAAAGATATTTGACCCTGGCTTCGTGATTTTAGGTCACATGCATGAGATCGGTTGGACATGCAACAAGAATATTTTGTACGGCACGTTGATTCAGAAGATCGTCGAGCGAGCTCGGATTCAACTACTTATTGGAGAGCACAGAGATACAACGATGTATTTGATAGGCTTCATTTGATTTGGATGGTCCTAGTTGAAGTCGACCAGACTTAGGGTATTCAAGAGAGATCAGGGGGCCTCCACCTCTACAAATATTCATATGGAGGATGCCACCACACAACCATTATCCCCCCATACGGATAGTAGGTGGGACAAGATGAAGCAAAGACTAGAGTTCCTCGTAGGTAGAGTCGAGGAGCTCACTATGTCACAACGAGAGCTAGCCTAGTCACACAAAGAGCTGAGGAAAATCCTCATGGATTGAGCGAAGCGAGATGATGACGATGTCGTATCGTAGTTTAGTTTATATTTTGTATTTCATTTTATGCACTTTACTTTATATTTGTATTTTAATTTATGCTATAAGTAGTATAATTGTAATTTAGTTTATGCTATGTTGTGTATGGTTGTACTTTACTTTGTAGTTTTACTCTATGATTGTACTTAATTATCTAGAACTGATTTTTGGTTATAAAATTGTGATTTGAATATGTAGGAATTGTTTGAAGTTAGCTATAGGGGAGTCATAAAAGAAAGAAAACTCTGCCCATTTTTACACATTATAATAAATACATAAATTACAGCCCGAATAATACATTTCTGCCTTTGCTGTGTATAAAAGATTCATGCACGTAATGAAAACTATATTAGAAAATAATGAATGTGTGTTTATTAGCAAAATATGTTGAAATGTACTTGTATCTAGTCAAATGTGTGGAAACTCATAAACGTGTCTTGCGAAGCAAAAACGGAAGTAGCGCCTGAAGTGAATCCCAAGTTTGACTATTATGCCCCTGATGCCGACATATACTATACGACATCGTTGAGTACTTTCTAGTAATTGTTAAACTTGGCGGCTCATCAATATCTCGCACTCTTTTCTTCTTTGACCTACCAGGTTGGCGCTTTCTTATGGGCGAACAGATTTGCTTAATATTTTCTACGGGCCACCATATGTGTTGGCCACTAAGAGAATCAATGAATTGTAAATAAATTTGCAGATAAGTTTTCCGGTAATAGTATTGATTAACATAATTTTTCGGTGCTAGTCTCATGAAATAAAAGCAGGGAATAGAATGGATACATTAAATTCTAATAAGCTCCCACCTATAACAGTTGCACACACATGTAGTTATGTCGACAACATATTGTTCATTGTTGTTGCAGCTCCCGCAAATATAGCACTCCAATTTCGAGTTACATGTTTTAGCTTTACAAGCTTTTTTACTTATTTGGATTCACAAGATGTTTGTTGACGAGGTCAACTTCTTATATTTTTTTACAATCCTAGTTATCAAATACTTTCTAATCATTTCAAACATAGTAATAATCATTTTGTCCCTGACAGGTAATAGAACTGCATTGAATTACTCACATAAATTATTCAATCCAATTTCACACTTGGGAATCGAAGAAAATACATGACTAGCCAAATATCTAGGGTTTGTGCCTCAAAGATATGCATGGGCATCCAGGTTAATCTGATGTAGGTTTCTCGTTTCTCTTTCAAAATGAAAAGTTGTGGTTGCCCTGGCCGCATTCAACATTGTATCTCTGCATACTCTTCCTCGAAATTGGTTTTTGAAATTTACGTACATATACCAGAGGCAGTTGCGGTGTTCGATTGACGGTAATTCCTGCTGTAAAGCAGACAACAACCCCTGATATTTGAAAGAACAACAAAGTTAACATAAAATAATATAACTACCATAACGCCCCAATATTTGAGAGAACAATCGAAAATGCTATATGTTTTTTGTCGATCCGAAAAAAATGTCCACCTATATCTCGATTCAGTCTATAGGTCTTCCTTTAATAATTTAAAAAATCACGTCCATGAGTTTATACACTCTGATTCCATATTGGCAACAACAACGAGATATATTTCATTGTTGCCATCAATGTTGACGGTTGTCAGTAATTGGTCGGGACATGAGCCTTTTAAATGACAACAATCAAAACAGATAATTGGTCTACGACACTGCAGCAAACCTGTTTTGCAATCAGTCATACACATATACATGACTCATTATCGGTAGAGCCTACCAAGTAAGTCTGTAGTCCTAATGTGCTATTCAGATTTGATCTACGTATTTCTTCTAAGTATGATCACAATAGTTTGTATTGTCCGTTGCTCTTCCCTTCATTAAGTTTTCGAGCTTCGCTTCCTGCTCTTTTGACAAGACTTCATGTAATGCTGACGTTCAAATCTTTTCTCAGTATCTCTTTAATGGAAGAAAATTCCCACATAAGTTAACTTTTGAACCAATCTAAATAATAATTTGTCACCCATTTTGCAGTAGCTAGTCGATTATCAATTTTCCTTGAATAGTTGTGAGAATTGTTGAAACTCTTTATTTGAAACGTAAGCTCATTTTGAATCTTGAACCATGCAGTTGCCAATCACATCCGTCGTCACACACTGTAGTTAGTCGCTGAAATTCAGTTTTAATGAATTTGATCTCATAACCATTATTCAAAGCATATTTTACTATTTCTTCTCTAATTGCCTTTAAAGAATTATATTTTTACTCAGATAAAATCTCATCAAAATTTCTTCTCTTACTGGTATGTTTTCCACCTCATCATTCTCCGAGTTGACTGGTGTTTGAAGCTCATCTTTTTGAGATCGATTACAAATTTATTTTTTCATTACCTTCTAAGAAATCGAATACTCGAAGATCATAATATATAGACGTGGATTACGAATACTGGTCCACATTGGCATCACAAATTATTGTTTCATCTAAATCAACTTATCTACTCGAATAGGAATCCATCGACGTCGCTAATATAGAAAAAATTTGTCAGAGCAAGAAAATAGTGTAGATTTGAGGTTTTAGAGTTTTCGCGAGCCAAGGGGTGAGAACGAAGGGCTGTTTTCTTATATAGTGTCTGAGATCAAACCCTCATTCTTAATCAAAATACTTGAGAATGGGGATCCGTTACGGGCGGGGACCTCCGTTCTCACTATGCCCAAAAAGTAGGGCTAACAACGGGGGTCGATATGAGGCGGTGACCCCCCGTTCCAGAGCAGCCCCTAAAATTGAGGAAACATGCAACGAGAGGCCGTTTCGGGGCAGAGACCCCCGTTCTCGAGCACTCCTAAAATTTGGGAACTAGGGGTCGTTTCGAGACAATGACCCGCCGTTTTCGAATTATATGCGGTGCACGTTGATCGGGGAGTCTCTACCCTTATATCGACCTTCCGATCCAATATATCTAGTGTCACGTAAGCACTGGACAGAAGGTAAGGTGATCGGCCACCCGTCAAATTTTGATTTGTTACATTTTGAAGAATTTAAGATTTTAGTTATTAGAAGTTTTAGTTAATTGATTTTTACCATTTAATTTATCTAATAGTTGAGAGTGTCAACGGTCATGACCTCTTAAGTTTAGGGTATATATTGATATTTATCTTTTATTTTATTATAGATGACAAACAGTCTTTTTGAACCCCCCAAAAAAAAGTTAATTTATTTGTTTTTTATTAAAATATTTATTTTCCTTATTATAAAAACATATGAAAACCACGTCATTCCTAGCCGATGTAACATTCTTTGAAGGTATTCAACACATATGTTGTATCATTCTGAGCATTTAATAACGAAGTAGGTGAAACTTCATTATAGTATTTCAATTATCATTTTGTATCACAACGAAACTACGATATTCTTGCATAGTTTTTCAAGAATTAATCCTATGGTTCGATTGAGCTTATAGAGATCATACGAGTCTTCCCATTTGTCAACCTCTCAAGTTAAGAAAATGAGGAGAATAAGCACAGAGTCGTAGAATGTATAAGACATAGGAAGGTGTTGGGCAATTTCAAGTTTACTGGTTTTTTACTTTTTGATATCTTTGAAACGTTCTTCCTTTGAATGTCTTAGTAGTTGAGTTATGGCTCAACTGGTGGTCATGGGGTTAGACCCTTCCAAGTCTTCTTCTTCTTCTTTATTTTTTTTTTTATTTTAATTTATAATTCCAATATTTTATTATTATTATTTTACTGTTACATTTTTTTCCTAAGATTATTTGAATTGTACCTTCAATGGCAATTGAATTGAATTATTCTTTCCAACTCAAAAATAAGTAGGATAAAAATGCAGTATTAATTCTCAAATTTTAAGATTAGTTTCCAACTTGGTATTTGTAATTTCAATTTTCTCTATATGATTCTCATATTTTGAAATTTCTTTTTTTATCAATTTTCATAAATAAATTTATGAAAAATGTCAATATCATGAACACGATTACATTGATAACAAAATTTTGTTTGGGTTTTTAGGAAAAAGTACAATATAACACCATTGTGACATTAAACTATTTTTTTTTTACAAAATAAACATTAAAATATCATCCGTTAGTAATTTAAATCTTGTCTTTATAATTTTTGTTAAAAATCTTTGCAGGTTTCCACTCAATACACTGAGCATTCATGTGTGTTTAAGAGCGTCCGGGTGTGTCTTCATGTATTAAAATGTGAATTTTGAAAGGGCTTTTACATGTTCAACTGAGCATCCGCTCTTCAAGTTGGGGACTCTGCTAGTTAAGTTATTCAATTGCCGTACCTTTTCTACTATTTCTCCATTCCGAGTTCTCTCCCACTAACAAACAAACGCGGAGGACTCAAACGATCCACGAAAGCACAGTGCTTGTTCAGATGATTTTGCAACCAAGGTTAGTATTGGAATTGCGTTTGGATATTTATTACTCTTACAATAATCTAATCTACCTCTTTCTTTTGCGCAAGAAAGCTAAATAAATGTTTTAGTTTTAGTATTTTGGTATTAAAGGCGGTTGAATTACCAAATGGGTCTTGCGTCAAATTGGAAATTACGAAAATGATCAACAAAAGAGTATTTTACGAACGATTTGATTATGATTTGACTATTTTTAAATATAGACGTGCTATTCTACTATTATATTATAAAGGTGAGGTCGGGTCGGGTTACATTTAGCCTGATTTGTAATTCGATCCGATTATCTTGCTATCATCTCTGGATTTGGAGTAGACAATTCAATCGCCGACATCATATTCGGTGAAGCTCCGTGGCTCGGTTCTCCGGCCTCCTCAAAACCTTGTCCTCCATTACCCGTGCTAATCCCCCTTCGTTCGTTTATATCCCTATTTTTGAAAGTATGAGAGGTGAGATCTCTCTGGTTGTATACTCTTAATACTGTTTTGATTCTGTTCCAGATCGACGTATTTGAGTCCTTTCGGAGGAGAAGATGCCTTTGCTTGTAAAGAAAACTTATGGCGCATGAAATTAGGGCCAACGCTGAAGCTGTTCCAGCAATGAGAAAAAGGCCCCAAAAGCTACTGAGATTGAGGCTCGTTGAACTAACATCGGGACTGGAAGATGAGCAGGAGGTCTTTTGGCCTAACCATTTATTTTCGATCTGCTTCATATCGTCTCCCGCTATTACCTTCAGTATTCCCCTTGATATATCGGCCACAAGTGGGAAGCCTAAAGGAAATACCTGTAATTGACGATCATAGCAAATTCAATCAAGCTAGAACATAGTCACAGAATCGTGGAGAGAGAGTTATCGAGGAGATTGGACTTACAAATCCGAACCCGTCTGCTTTATAAGAAGGATTACCGGTGGTATATTTTGAGCAGTATTTGGAAAGAAAAAGCTTCATGTAGGGAATTTCGTCAAATGCTGCTGCAATGCCGCCATTGGCGCTTCCTTTGGAAAGTAGTTCATCTAATTTTTCTGGACTACCATAGCTTACAAGCTTCTCAGGGTCAAATTTTAAGGATATCAGAATTCCATGGACAAAAGAACCATGTTGGTAGCCGACTCTTTCCTTGCTCTTCAAAAGCTGATCCACATCTGTTACTGTAGGTTGTAGCTGTTGGACAAGAAGCGAGGTTAAACTGGCAGTGTAGCTTTGGGTCAGAATGAGCACGACGAAGAACCATATTACCACCACGAATCTAGCGAAATTGCTAACCACTGTCTCCCCTGCAAATCCAGTTCAAAAGAGTCAAAAACGAAACAGGAAGACACCATGATTAATCTTTTCACCTCATAAACGAACTTACTCTGCGCAAAAACCATGGTGGAGAAAGAAAACCAGAGACTGGTGCCCAGCTGATGAGTCCAGGGCCCCCTGAAATCTTCATTTATTCTGTGCTCTAAAACCCAAACGACGAAGCCGATGAAGACGAAGAAGCAACCGCTTGTCACCCAAAGATCCCACGACAGAGGCCGCAAGAACACCCAAGCATTCTTCTTCGAGCTGTCTGTCATGGGTACCACCATTATCACCCCTGATTCTGTGTATGGCAACGTAAAATCTACGTCCAGAGATCTATGCCAAATGATCGTCACATCGCCCACTACTGCGTCGAAGTTCTGTCCATCCAGAAACCACAAATTATCACTAAACTCAACAAGATAGTGTGAAACAAATAAACGAAAGAATACTCACCCCGAGTTTGACTTGCGTGATCAAATCATCGTAGGTATAATTAGGGGGGTTATACGGAATGAAATCTGGAACAATGGCGTAAGGTAACTCTTCGAGAACTGCATTGAAGATGTCTATGCAGTAGCCTGTGACGGTTGTAGCTTTTGAGATGGAAGCATTTGTTATTTTCACAAATTCGCTGAATCCGTCCTTGTAAGGAACTCCTACTCTCAGTTTCTTCCCATTTGTTGGAATCTCCCATCCATTTGGAATTGAAGTAGAATCTCCTGGCCATAGGATTGTCCCTAGAGTTGCTCCAGCCGAAGAAGATGAATCCAAACTTTTTGAGAGACCAGTTTTGGGTGTCCAATATCCAATGGGTCTCCCTATATGACCATTTATATTCACTATTTCAAAAGTTGTAGACTGCAATTGGCCGTCGACAAGGCTAAAATTCCCGCTAAGTCCAGTAAATGTCATCTTGGACAGCTGGTCGCGAATTCTGGGGCCGTTCAGAGAAACCCCGAAAGTGTCCAGATCAGTTCCATTGGTTGAGCTATTGGATTTTTGATAGCCAAGGTTTGAAGTCGAAAGGGCTGCCTCGGCAGCCATGGCTAGTGCCCAAGCTGCATCATAACTCCACAGCCCAAAAACATTCAGTTGAGCATTGAGATCGGTGGGATTATCTTGCCGAAACTTGTTTGTCCATCTCACTTTGAAATCATCTAGCTCGGTCGATCTCGGAATGTAAGTCTTAATGCCCAACACCCCTTGCATCGAGTCGAAATCGGACTCGTCTATTTGAGTCAAAAGATTAGTGATCGAATCGGTCATGATCCAAACATAGCCTTCGCTCATCATCCCTATATCTTTCGCCATTTTGAAAATCTTGGAAGCCAGACTAGGTAGGAGATGGAGAACAAAAACCCTAGTTTGCATGCTCATCAGCTTGTACAGCTCTGCTGCAATTTGATCATCAGAGGCTGACGAAGGAATGGCACTTCTATAAGGCATTAGAGCGTGTATGTCCTGTAATGCATCGGCCAAGTTGGGTATAATTCCCTGCCCAAACGCATTATCTACGTAGATAGGCACGACCTCTCTCCACCCAAAAGCTTTGAGAATTGAACAAATTGGTTGAACTTGAGACGAGTCATTTTGCGCGATGCGGAAAAAATACGAACTGCCGAGAGATGTTAGCAAAGAACTCGTTGCCGAAAATGAAATAATGGGAACCTGAGCTTTATCTCCGAGTTCAATCAAGAAGTTAGCCTGCTGCGAACTCACTGGTCCGATTATAGCTTCCACCTTCGCATTCTTCATGAGGTCTAGGCCTGTTTGGAGGGAGAGAGAGTGAGAAATTAGGTGCTTGCATTTCATGAAGTGGATAAAAATTGTCTTTTTTTATTATTAAAAGTGCAAATTAGATTTTTTAAATAAAATAGACAGAATCTCTTGTCGTTATTTAATATGTTCAATCTATCACTTGAGGTAAGATCTTGGTTTAAATTGTATTTTATTCCTAAATTAACAGGAAAAAGAGATGAAGTAACTATTTAGAAACAAAATTTAAATTACAATGACTTTAATAAAAAAATATAATTAATTAGATTAAAATAAAACTATTATTAAAAGAAGTAAAATCGAACTACGTAATAGTAATTATTTTCAGAAAATTAAATCTATTGAAAGTCCTTCCACGATCTGATAGTGTTCATGTGGTGGCTAAACCAACAGCTAATTAAATCATCTTATTTTTTTTAACTTCTAAAATTCAGAGGTTTGACTAATTCATGCGTGGGCACGTCGTTAACTTAAGACTAGTCGTTTTAGAAAGTCAACTGTCTTGAAAGATTGAAGAGTCTGATACGAGGATGAGGATTTTTAGTTGTCTGTTTTTTAATGAAAAATCTAACTTGTCGAAGAAGATGAACCTCCGTGGCAGATGGGACAAACCCATACTTGGAGTCTAGTGAGAGAGAGAATGGATAATAAAGAAGAACCTGCAGCAGCGGCTCCGACAACGTTTTTCTTGGAGTCTCTGGTATTAAGCACGAGCCTGGTGTTGAAACCACCGTGGGAGGAATAGAAGTCGGAGAGAGCAATGTCGATACAGCTCAGCGCCATCCTCCCAACTTCTCCATCTAAATCAAGCACCAACCCCACATTCACCGGCGTCGTCGTGTTCTCCGACTCCGCCGACAAAGACCCAGAAAGAAAAACGACCAAAACCGCCCAACAAACAAAAGAATTCATATTCATCATCAATGAACATCAACAAAAATCTCTCTCAAAACTCACAATTCCCTGCAAAATGAAAGTTAGAAAGAGAGAGAGAGAGAGTATGAAATGGTAAGAAGCAAATAAGAAAAACGAATAAACTGGGGATACGTAAATATTGAACTCAAAGTAGCTATTTGTAAGAGAGCCGAGAAAACGAGAAAGATTATGGTTGACTTTCCTTTGTACAAACAAATGAAATTGTTTGAAGCATCCTGGGTAGAGAATATCCTACAAAACAGTATAATTTAGCTTAATTATTTTTATAAACACTTCATCACATCATAAATGATTATCTTACCTATGTAATGAATTATAAATAATTAATTTATTATATTAATTATTATAATAATTGTAGTTTAATGAGTAAGTAGTCAACTCCCTCCCTCAGTTAAAATCGTTCTCTCAATCTTGGTTTCGCCCTTGAGGGTGACAAAACTTCAATTTGAAGAGAACTGGAAGCTGAGATGACAAATGGACAGCTTGAAATTAGTAATTAATTATTATTAAACTAATATATAATTTCTCTATGTTTAAACTAAGGCGTAAAATATTTGTGCTGTCTTTTTTTTTTGTCACGATTCCGACGACTAATCAAGATAGAATAATTAAAAATAAAATATAGAATTCAATATTTGATTGACAATTTATCATTAGTTTAATTAAGTACGCGTTAATTACTTTCTTAATCTCTTTCCCCCACTCAAAATTTGTTTACTTTTGGGGGATAGGGATGTAGCACGCCTTTCTTTAATTCTTTTAGTTCAGAGGTTGCTCTAATTTATTCATTGTAGTTTTAATTTTCTATTGTAATTATATTGTTAAACGATTTTTGTTGCAAAAAATACGACACACAAGTGTACGTGTCGCAAATGTAATAAAGTGAATAAATATGCGTCGAACCCACGATGACTATTTCCATTGATTATTAAATGACTTTAATTCTAATTATAGATGAGCAACGAAACTTTGATAATTTTAATTAAACGAGAGCAAGAGACTTTATGAAATAAACTAAAATTGAATATAGTTGAAGAATCTAATGAGAGAAGAAATCTAGAGTTTTTTATTTCACCTTAATTAATCATATTTAGTACTCATAACTCAATTTATTAATATCTATTCTAATGTATTGATGGCGATTTCACAAATGTATTTATCAATTATTCCCAAGTAGTGACAAACTTAACCAACTAACGGATTATTACCTCTCAGTCTCTAATTCTAGCAATTAATTGAATACATTACGAACGAAAAATCAAGCTACCACATGAACGCCTTACATATCTCTACTCTAAGATTCTTCTCATGGTGAACTATCTATTGCATAATTATTTTTCACCTCTCGGTCTCAAAAAAATCCTACGAACATGATATTGTTGATCAGACAATCGCAAACAATAAGAACAGTAATAATTCACTTAACACATAATTGAAATAAAATATCAATAAATTGAATTAATGAAAATATCAAATAATCACAATTCGACTACATCTTAGTTCTAGAGAAAAAAATTAGTTCATGCTAATGAAATAAAAAGGAAAAGTGATGAGATTCATAGTCACGAAAAAAAGAAAGAAAGAGAAAACTATGTTTTTGATGTGAAATATTAACGAAAGCAATCTTATCATTGTTTTTGCTCTCAATTCCTCTACGTTCCTCCTCCTCTTTTGTTTTTGGCCTCCTCATTTCTTTATAACCTAATTTTGGAGTAAATTTGGAGTTTATCTGATCAACGACTACGATTTTTGGATTAAAATCACCCAAATCGCATTTTTTTAAATGCAGCAGCCGATTGATTCCCTTGTGTAGGCGATCAGTCTGCTCAAATAAGAGATTGTTCTTATCTAATGTGGAGATCAATCGACACCCTATCTGGTTTATATAAAAACATCTTCGAATTATGCCTAAAAAAATCGCTGAAATCAACTCTTGAGTTCTAATTACCTTTGTTGAAACTTCAAACATGCTATATTTCATTTATCTGCGTACTTACACAAAGAATGTTAAATCCTCGTAAACACTTGAGAAAAACTTATCGAAACAAGTATAAAATAGCACAAATAAAGTGTAAAATACACACTTATCACACTCCTAAACTTGAACAAAAGTTTGTCCTCAAGCGGCCAAAATTGAACAAAGCCAAAACAAAAACGCAACACCAAGCCCATTTAAAATGCAAAAAAAAAAAAAAAACTATGACAAAGTAACCCTAGTCAAGGTTGTTGGTAATTTGTCTCAGCTTGAAAAACTTACACTAGAGCCACCAAGATAAACACTTTGGAAAAAATGACTCATATTAGCGCATTGATCCTTGCTCGCTTGGAAATTCTCGTGTATGTGTATGTTCACAAGTTTTGATTTGTTATATTTTGGATAATTTAAGGTTTGAAGTGTTAGGGATTTTAGTTTAAGAGGTATTTCAAATTAATCTCATACTTTGTGATTTAAATTAATTATTACGATTTAATTTATCAAAATAAATAGTTGACAGTGTCAACTGTCAAGTTCTCTTAATTTCATGGTATATATTGATATTTATCCTTTAATTTATTATAGATGACAAAACAGTCTTTTTGAACCCTCAAAAAAAAGTTAATCTATTTGTTTTTTATTAAAATATTTATTTTCCTTTTTTATAAAAGCATGTGATATAGAAATGAAACGACCGACATGCGACACATTTGAGTTTGTAGTCAGAGAAATGGACTATAAATTTATGAAGTGAAAGGGAATTGAAAGTGATAGAGCTTGACTTTCAAGGGAATAAGGAAGCTGCAAGAACCGATGGGGATTAATTAGTATTAAATTAATATATGTTTTAAAATAACGCGAAAAATATTTGTCTTATCTTTTTTTTTTTAAAAAAAATATCAAGTAATTAAAAATAAAAAATATTTCATTTATGTTTGAAAATTCAAACGGTTCATAATTAATTTAATTGTTTAAGGAAGCAAAGTGTTCATAGCACGTCATTTCTAGTCGATGTAACATTCTTTGTAAGTATTCAACACATATATGTTGTATTATTCGAGCATTTCATAGCCTAGTAGGTGAAACTTTATTATGGTATTTCAATTATCATTTTGTATCACAGTGTCGACTAAACACCGATATTCTTGCATAGTTTTTCAAGAGTTAATTCAATGGTTCGATCGAGCTTAGAGAGATCGTACCAGTCTTCCCATTTGTCAGCCTCTCGAGTTAAGAAAACCGAGGAAAATAAGCACTATGTTGTAGAATGTATAAGACATAAGAAGGTGTTGGGCAATTTCAGTTTTACTGGTTTTTGATATCTTTGAAACATTCTTCCTTTGAATGTCTTAGTAGTTGAGTTATGGCTCAACTGGAGGTCATGGGATCAGACCTTTCCAAGTCTTCTTCTTCTTCTTTTTTTCTTTTTCTATTTTATTTTTATAATTCCAATAATTTATTATTATTTTAATGTAACATTTTTTCCTACGTTTCAAGACAGAAAACGACGATTATATATTATACATATTTTTTATAATTATATATAATATATATTTTTATAATTATATATTAGTAAATGAATGTAAATTAGCAATGAAAATTGTATTTTGAGATTATTTGAATTATGTTCTTATAATTTTTATAACCCTTCAATGGCAATTGAATTGAACTATTCTTTCCAACTCAAAAATAACCAGGATAAAAATGCACTATTAATTCTCAAATTTTAAGATTAGTTCCAACTTGGTATTTGTAATTTCAATTTTCTCTATATGATTCTCATATTTTGAAATTTCTTTTTTCGTGCAGTTCATCTATCAATTTTCGTAAATAAATTTATGAAAAATGTCAATATAATGAACACCATTACATTGATAAAAAAAAAAAAAATTGTTTGGATTTTTAGGGGAAAGTACAATATAAACATTAATTTTTGGGGTCATTGATCATTTCGACATTAAACTATTTTTTTTTTTACAAAATAAACACTAATATATCATTTGTTAGCAATTTAAACCTTACCTTTAGAATTTTGTTAAAAATCTTTGCGGGTTTCCACCCAATGCTCCAAGCGTTCATGTGTGTCTTAGATCGTCCGCGTGTGTCTTCATGCAGCAAAATGTGAATTTTGAAAGGGCTTTTACATGTTCAACTGAGCATTCACTCTTCAATTTCTTCCATTTCTCCATTCCGAGTTCTCTCCCACTAACGACCAAATGCGGAGGCCTCAGACGATCCACGAAGGGTGTTACATGGCTCTACAATTACAAAATGGGAAGGGTAAAGTGAGGCGCTGGGCAAGCAAACTGGGGAAAGGGGGAAGAAAGTAGAGAAACCAAAAAGGAGCGAATCGGTTATGTATTTATACTGTGCCTGTTAAGATGATCTCGCAACCAAGGTTAGTATTGGAATTGCGTTTTGATATTTATTACTTTACAATAATCTAATCTACCTCTTTTGCGCAAGCAACTAAAATAAATGTTTTTGTTTTAGTATTGTGGTATTCAAGGTGTTGAATTACCAAAACGACCAGACGTAAACACAGAACTTACGAAAAAGATCAACAAAAGAGTGTCTTTATGAATGATTCGATAAGAGTGATTTGCCTAATTTGAAAAATAGACATGCTATTCTACTATATTATACAGGTGAGGTCGGGTCGGGTAACATTTAGCCTGATTGGTTATTCGATCCAATTATCTTGCTATCATCTCTGGATTTAGAGTAGACAATTCAATCGCCGACGTCATATTTGGTGAAAGCTCGGGTTCTTGATTAAATGAACAGCACATTGACTATCGTAATGTAAGATATACTTATCTTGTTTATGACCCAATTCTGTCAGAAATTTTTGCATCCACAAAATTTTTTTACAGGCTTTTGTAGCCGCAATAAACTCAGCTTCTGTCGTAGACAATGTAACTAAACCTTGTCTCTTAGATTGCCATGACACAACTCTCCCTCCAAAAGTAACCAAATACCATGATGTTGATTTTCTAGAGTCAATGTCTCCAGCCATGTCTGTATTAGTATAGCCTACTAACAAAGACTTCTCACTTCCAAAACACAGACTAAATTCTGAAGCACTTTTAAGATACCTAAAAATCCAATTCACCGCATTCCAATGCTCTCTGCCTAGATTTGTTAGAAATTGGATGACTACTCTAACAGAATGAGAAATATCAGCTCTCGTACAAACCATGACATACATCAAGTTGCCAACTGCTGAGGCATATGGAATTCTTTGCATTTCTGCTTTTCATTCTTCTGTGGAAAGACTTTGTTCAGAAGTAAGTTTAAACTGTTTAGCAAAAAGAGTGCTGACCGGCTTTGCCTTATCCATATAGAATCGACTGAGAACTTTCTTGATATATTTCCTATGATAGCCATAATTTTCCATTATTCCTATCACAAGTGCTTCTCATATCAAGCATCTGCTTCGCCGGTTCTAATTCCTTTTATGGCAAAAGACTTGTTAAGTTCATTGTTTAACTTAACAATCTTTTCTCTGTCTGGGTCCACAATTAGCATGTCGTCGACATAAAGTAGAAGGATTATAAATGTACCATCCGTGAACTTTTTCACGAACACACAATAGTCTGATGAAGTTTTCTTGTATCCTTGATTTCCCATAAAGATATCAAACTTTTTGTACTATTGTCTTGTAGCTTGCTTTAATCCATACAGAATCTTCTTCAATTTATACATTAGATGTTCATTTCCCTTGACAACGAACTCTTCTGGCTGTTCCATGTAAATCTTTTCTTCTAATTCACCATGCAAGAATACGGTCTTCACATCGAGTTGCTCGATCTCCAAATTAAGACTTGAGGCTAATCCTCCACTCGTATGGATGATATTTTCATTACCAGTGAAAAAATTTTCTCAAAGTCAACCTCCTTCTTCTGTCCAAAGCCTTTTACTACCAGTCATACCTTATACTTTGGTTGTGAATTTTCGTCTTTGAGTCGTATACCCAATTTTTCTTGAGTCTCTTTCTATCCTTTGGAAGCTGAACCAACTTATAAGTATGGTTCTCATGCAATGATGACATCTCATCTTGCATCGCATCCAACCAATTCTTCTTTTATTGATACTCCATAGCTTCCTTATATCACTCAGGTTCATCGCCATCAATGATCATCACATACTCATTTACAGAGTATTTTCTTGATGGTCGATGATCTCTTGTTGACTTTCCTTAAATCTGGTTCTGCAACTGATTCAGGAGAAATCTCTATTTCTCTTTGGTCAACATCATCAGCTGCTTGATCACTAGATTCTTCAGCATCTCCCTTATCAAAAGTTTATTTCTCCAGACCAACTCTTACTGGATGCTTATTAGTGACATCTTTCTTCTCGTTTTCAATGGTCTGATCTTTAAAGAAGACAACATCTCGGCTTCTGACAATTTTCTTGTCAATCGGATCCAAAGCCTATATCTGAATGCATCATTCCCGTATCCTAGGAATATACATTGCTTAGCTTTTTTGTCTAGCTTGGACCTCTCATATTTAGGAATATGGACAAATGCTCTGCATCCAAACACCTTTAGATGTTTATAAGAGACATCTTTTCTTGTTCATAGTCTGTTTGGCACTTCTTCACTCAAAGGTGTTGATGGAGACAAGTTGATGATATTTACTGCAATATTCATTGCTTCTCCCTAGAATGTTTTGGGGAGTTTTGAATGTGATAACATGCATCGTATCTTCTCCATGATAGTTCTATTCATTCTTTCTACAACGCCATTTTGTTGCGGAGTCTTTGAAACAGATCCTTCGTGCCTGATTTCGTGCATCTTGCAATATTCGTCGAATATTCTCATATATTCACCACCATTGTCAGTGTGAATGCATTTTAACTTCTTTCCAGTTTCTCGCTCTATGAAAGCATGAAACTATTTGAAGACGTTAAGCACCTCATCTTTGGTCTTGAGTGCATAAGCCCAAACTTTCCTTGAGTGATCATCCACCATTGTCAGTGTGAATGCATTTTAACTTCTTTCCAGTTTCTCGCTCTGTGAAAGCATGAAACTATTTGAAGGCATTAAACACTTCATCTTTGGTCTTGAGTGCATAATCCCAAACTTTTCTTGAGTGATCATCATTAAATGTGACTATGTATTAGGCACCTCCTAACATTTTCGTTGACATAGGACCACAAACATCTGAGTAAACAACTTCCAACACATCTGGCTTCTTTGATGCAGAATTCTTCTGAAAGAAAACTTTGTGTTGTTTTCCCGGCAAACAATGAACACAACTTGGCAGAGGTTCATCTTTGAGATATGACAAAACATCTCTTTTGCCACGCAATCAAAGTCTTTTCTCGCTCATGTGACCAAGTCGTTTGTGTCATAACTCAATAGACGAGTCATCTTGGGCAGATTTACTGATACTTCCTTCACAGTCACTTGAGTCACAAACAAGCTAGACTCTTTGATTCATTTCGTTATGATTAGCGAATCTTTGCTGAGTTCTTATTTACCGCCAACAAACTTGCTCTTGTAGCCAGCCTCATCAAGATCACCAATTGATATTAGATTTAGTCTAATATCTGGAACATGTATGACATCTTTAAGCACCAACTCACATTCTATGTTGGTCTGGATACATAAGTCTCTTATTCAATTATTTTGGAAACATGATTGTTCTTCATTTTTACAATGCAAAAATCATCGCTGGTGTAAGATGAAAAATACTCCACTTTTGAAGTAACATGGTAAGATACTCCAGAGTCACACATCCAACATGATTCATTCATCGTGAGGTTGACAGCATCTTCGCATACAATAACATTTTCACCCCAGATATAGTTGTAGTCGTACTCTTCATTTCTCCTTTAGCACCTTCTGTGTCTCGTTTTTTTTTTCAACTTCCTACAATATTTTTTCATGTGGTCCATTTTGCCACAATGATAGCACTTAACGCTCTTTTTGCTTTTCAACTTTGATCTTCCCAACGTGCTGGCTCTAGAGGTCCCACGTTCCATTGATCTCCCTCTCGTTACTGATAAAGCCTCTACAGAGGACTGCTCCTTATTTTTCAGCCTACTTTCTTCGTCAAGAACTGCGACTGCAATATCATTGAACATCAATATTATTTTTGCAGTACCATTGAGCAAATTTACAATGAGGTGATCGTATGAATCTAGAAAACTTTGAAGTAAAAGTTCAGCCCTTTTGTTTTCGTCAATTTTGTGCTCCATTGCTATAAGTTGAGAAAATAATTAAACTTAGTTACTTCTCAGAAACGATTCATCTTTCGCGCTCTGTCACTTGTTTCTCCTCTGGCAGTCGTGTTTTCCCCTTTCCAAAACCCTTATATCCTTTGCGTCTACGCTCTGTCGGTTCTTCAAACGTTGTTATGGAATCCTCCTCTAGAGCTAGTAAGGAACCTGCTGCTAAGAAGGCCAAGACCACCACCCGTCAGTCACGAGAAATTCCTCGTTCGAAAAGCTGGCCATTGTTTTATTTCCTTACTCAGGATGCTGAAATAAGGTACCATGAAGAGTTTAAATTTAAGAAATTGATTCCCGGTCGTGGGATGGAACCAGAAGGGTTAACTGGTCTCAATTTAGTTAGACCCTTGAGAGATATTGGGATTTTAGATTTATTCGATGTTGAATCCTTCTTTTTCTCGGCTGCCATTAGAATGTTTTATATAAATATGAGTTTCTCTCCGGAGTTCAATGTGATTAAGAGCTATGTGTATGGAAAGCACATAGAGATAACCTCTCAATCGATAAATGCGCTTGTAGGAAGCCCTCATTTAGACTCCTGCCCTAAATTCTTTGCAACAGGGCATGAGTCCCCTTTCCTTGATACTGATAGTGGCCATCAGCTTCTAAGACTTATAGCTCTAAATCCAACCAACACTCCTAATCCCTTAAAGAGCAAACACCTAAACATTAGAGCTCGACTTTTCCATCAAATGATTGGATACAATATAGTTCCCAAGGGAGGACATTATGATGATGTTAGCAATATGGAGTTAATGGTCCTTTTTGCTATCTACCAAAATACCCCTTTCGATCTAGGATATATTGTCATAAGAAGGATGATTCAAGCCATTACATCCAGAGCTCCATCCCTCCCCTACAATCTGCTCCTCATGAAGATCTTTCAGCAGTTTGATGTGGAATTTCCCGAGGAAGAGGAACCCTCCTGCCTTAAACCTTCAAGCTATTATTCTAAATCTACTTTGTCCAGGATGGGAATTTAGAGAACCCGTCAAGGGAAGTTTCTTTTGGATCAGTCCAAGCAGAGGGCTGCAACGGTTGCAATTGTCAGAAAAGAAAAAAGGAAATTGCCTTTGGATGAAGAGTCCTCAATGCAAGAAGGAGGTTGTGACTCAGAGATCCCTGCCTTTGATACTTCCCCTCCTCATTCTCTGGTCTCACGCTCCCACCTTCCTCCACCAACGCCAAGACCCCCTGCTTCCTCCTCTCTAGCTCATGCCTTTGAGGCAATGTCTGCCCCTCTTGTTCATAGCCCTCCTCATCTCTCCCTTCCTCCTCCTACATCAGTGGTTTATTCCACTTTACCTTCTACGTCTCCTCTAATTCCAGAGGAACCCTTTTCCCCTCCATCACCATTGTTGTTGCCTTCTCTGCCTCCCCCAGTCCAACCTTCATCACCAGTCCAACTTTCTCCATCAGTTGAACCACCATCTACCCTACACATTCCCTCTCTTGTCCAACCTGCTCCACTAGTTCTACCAGCTCCACCAGTCCAAATCTCTTCACCAATCCCCTCAGCTACTCCTGCAACTCCTCAGTCCTATCAGAGGAGATTTTTCATCAGTGAGGATCAGTTTAATGCCTTGCAGTCCAGCATAGCCAGCTTAGGTACTGCCCTCACTTCTGTTCAGGAGCAAATGGATAAACAACTGAGCCACATTAAATTGGACATGGGCATCGCGTTGGATACAGGACTTGCTCTGCTGTCTCAGAAAATGGACAGACACAAGGAAATTGTCGCTCTGAATCATCAATCGCTCAAGTCTCAATTTGAGGCTTTACTACCGGGACCATCTAGTCCTCTTTCTTTCCCGGAGGCTTGTTCAGCAGACCTCATCCTTCCCTTTTGCAGATCTGAGGTTTTTGAAGACTCTGTTCGATTAACAACTTTAGCTCTTCAGGAGGCAGAACTCCAACTTTCTACTCCTGTTGCTCCTCCTGCTCGTGTGTCTTCCCCTGAGCCAGCCAGTCCAATGGAAGTATCTTCTGCTGGACCTCCTGTCGAGCCATCATCCTCTGCCCCTCTTTTGGATCAGCCTACTAGTGTGGACTTAGCAGTCTCTCCAGTCGCATCACCACCTCCTCCTCCATGTATGGACTTGGTAGTCTATCAAGCACCCCTCCCTCATGATCTTGCATCCCTTCAAGCCCTCGTGGATGATTACTTCTCCCCGCACCTTGAAGTGGACTCGTGGATCATTCATGCTTTTTGGAAAAAATTTCTAGATTTCTGTAAATAGGAGATATACTTTTAAATTACAATGTTTTTCTGATTTCCATCTACTTTTGACTTCTCTGCTCTTTACTTATTGATATATTTTGTTGAATGCATCGCTTCTGCTGTCTCTCTCTCTGATTGTTTTTGATAATGTCAATGGGGGAGAATATATTTGATTGATGATTGATATGCATGTGTACTTAGTTATTGTTACTGTGATTTGGATATACATATTTTGGAAAACTGTAATCTGGATATCTGTATGTTTTTGAAAATCTGGATTATATGCTTTTTGCTATGGGGGACCTAGGATTATGGGGGAGAGTTATACTTAATCAAATTTATAGGTTGTCATCACCAAAAAGGGGGAGATTGTTGACTTAATTAGTGTTTAAGTCTAACTAAGTTTTTTGATGATGTATTTGAATGTTAAATATATAATTTGATTATGTTTATTAAATAAGAACAATGATTTATGCAAGGGTTTTATTCAATTGGAAATGCCCTTGAAAAGGGTATTTTAGTTATCTAATGCATATGATTAAGTGTACAGGACTAAATAGAATAACCGGTGTGGAATCCGTTTTAAAAATGCCTAAGTCCACCGGTCACTAAACGACAAAGGCGGATGAGTAAAATGCCTAAGTCCACCGGTCACTAAACGACAAAGGCGGATGAGTAAAATGCCTAAGTCCACCGGTCACTAAACGACAAGGCGGATGACTTCGTAGAAGAACTCCACCGCTCGCTAAACGACAAGGCGGATGACTTCGTAGAAGAACTCCACCGCTCACTAAACGACAAAGCCGGAAGACATTTAAATCCTCATCATCCTATGCCGGTTTAACATTTTTAATGCTGCATCCACCGATAGCGGTTCAACATTTCAAAGACATATTCCACCGATAGCAGTTCACTAAAATAAGCAGAGTCTTCCGCCAGAATTCAAATATACCGCGAATGCTACAGTGTACCTCGCCCAGAAGCTTAAAGTCCAGAACATTAATGGCGTCGGGCGACTTGCGCTTTCAGAAAGCAACGGCTACCTGCTTCTGTACGAAAGCTGCTCCAACGGTAACAAAGTTTCCATTATTGGATAAGAAGCATTGAAATCAAGCCGATTTGCAGACAGAGTATTTAAGCCGAGGTTAGAGCACGAAGACCCAACTTTTGAGAATTTGATTTTCTGAGCCCTAACGTGTGAATCATACTCTTTATTCTCTATCTACATCTCTCTATTCCAAAACTTGAGATTCTGTTTTGAGAGTTTGTAGATTAGTGTAATCTGTCATTCAAATCTGAAAATCCTGTAAGGCAGTGGATTGACGTCCGTAAAGTTCAATCCAGGATTGTGTAAGGCTGTGGATCGAAGCCCGTAAAGTTCGATCAGCATTTCTCGTTGAGGAGAAGTAAAGAATCTTCAAGGGGGAGCCTTGGAGAGTGGACGTAGGCAGTTTGGCCGAACCACGTTAAAAACTGTGGTGTCGAATTTCTCTCACTCTCTCCTTACTTTATTTGATTGTCTGCTATTAATCTATAAGTATTTTATTCAAGAGAGAAATTTGGTTAGACTTGAGATTAAAATTAAAAAGGTCTAATTCACCCCCCTCTTAGACAATATCGTTCCTACAAATACCACCGCTGAAAAATGTGGAGAGTACTGATCAGGATAATTCCCAGGAAAGATTGCTCTTGACAATCTCCTAGAATTACATTTCCAAGTAAATTCCTAGAAAGAACTAGAGGATCACAAACGATCCACTTAAATTTCAGTCTCCTAGACAGAACTTACTTACACAGTACAATTACATTACTAACAAAGCAGTACAAGAAACGATAGCATATGCGATCTGAAAAAATACCAGGAATATTTTCTCACGTCGTAAGATTATAACCAAGAAGTAAGAGAAAAATGAACACTGAGAATTTTACGTGGAGACCAAAATCGAAAAAAAACCATAGGGACTAAGTCTAGAAAGATCTTACTATGAAAAATAGGATTTACAATATTTTTTTAGATATCGAATATTCTAGAAAATATTCACTAAGAGAAATCACCACTCTTAGAACTCTCAATGTGCACAAAAGCACCACACTTATTTTTCTCTCACACTCTTTTTTTTTCTCTCTCTCTAAAAATAATCCTCTCAATTATCTATTCCTCTACACTCAAAAGTGATTTTCTCATTCTCTCTCGAATAAAAGATTTCACTTCTATTCGGATGTTTTCGGATGCTCTTCGAAGTTCCTTCATATCTCTATTTATAGAGTCTGTGAAGGAATACATTCCTTAAAATGAAGAATGTAAACTGCCGTAATTGAAAGCGCCACAACTTTCTTCTTTTTTATTTTCAACATCTTATTAAATGACATTTTTGTTCTCGGCATCGAAAAAAATGAGTTCTTCTTTCTTCTTCTCTAATTTTTCAATGAAAAATTAAATGAGGAGGTCCCTCGTTGCAAATGAATGACCTCACACGTACATTGAAAATTAGTGCATCATGCTGATAAATTTATTTGTTATTTTTGTTTAGTGAGTCAAATAATACAGTTCCTATTTATTAGGAAGACTGAGTCTTGCTGTTGTTTGTTAGAACGTAGAAACCCAAAATTGTTTATTTTGAGAGAACGGACGAACCAGGGGGATTTGATTGTTGTACCTTTTCTTCCATTTCTCCAGTCCGAGCTCTCTCCCGCTAACGACCGAGCATGGAGGCCTCAAACGCTCCACGAAGGGGGTTGGGTCGCTCTGTGAATACAAAATGGGAAGAGTGAAGGTGGACACTGTTAGAATTTTTGGGACACTTATATAATTAAATGAATGTATATGGTCATCAATTATAATAAGTCAAACATTATGTGGTCTATTTTGAAATAAAGAATTTGACTTAGGACATAAATGTCATGAATATTTATTGTGGATACCATATGCGGAATTTCTAATTTGATGAAGGGGCCAAATTAGAAATAGGCAAAAGTTTATAACTGCTATAAAGCAGTTAGGTTATGGTCCCCAAATGTAGAGTGAAAAGGTATCTCTTCGTATCCCCATCAACAGAGAGAGATTTAGGAACCCTAAGGAAATTCTACATTCTGAAAGATCAAAACCACAATAAGCCATGGCTAAAGATTCAGGTACGCTTCCGCTTTCCTCTTTATATTTAATCAAGAATAGGATTGTGATTCTCTGGTGTAGTTTCGTTTGAGATTAGAAACACATTAATTCTAGAGAAACAATTTTAACAGACACTGGTCAAGAAGACTGCGGAAAGGAGGAAGAAAGCGGAGAGATCAAAAAAGAGTGAATCGGTTCGGTATTTATACTGTGCATGTTTAGATGATCTAGCAGCAAAGGTTAGTAATGGAATTTCCTTTTGATGTTTATTACTTTACAATATATCCACCTCTTTTGCGGAAGAAAGCTAAATAAATATTTTTTGTATTAGAGGCTAAATAATTACCAAAGAACCAAGCGCCAAAGAAAATATTACGAAAAAAGATAAAAGACTAGAAGAGTGTTTTTTACAAACGATTTGATAATTGTGATTTGGTGATTTTGAAAAATAGACGTGCTATTCTACTATTATAAAGGTGAGGTCGGGTCGGGTTACATTTAGCCTGATTTGTTATTCGATCCGTTATCTTGCTATTATCTCTGGACTTGGAGGAGACAATTCAATCGCCGACATCATATTCGGTGAAGCTCCGTGGCTCGGTTCTCCGGCCTCCTCAAAACCTTGTCCTCCATTACCCGTGCTAATCCCCCTTCGTTCGTTTATATCCCTATTTTTGAAAGTATGAGAGGTGAGATATCTCTGGTTGTATACTTTTAATACTTTTTTGATTTTGTTCCAGATCGACGTATTTGAGTCCTTTCGGAGGAGAAGATGCCTTTACTTGTAAAGAAAACTTATGGCGCATGAAATTAGGGCCAACGCTGAAGCTGTTCCAGCAATGAGAAAAAGGCCCCAAAAGTTACTGAGATTGAGGCTCGTTGAACTAGCATCGAGACTGGAAGATGAGCAGGACGTCTTTTGGCCTATCCATTTATTTTCGATCTGCATCATATTGTCTCCCGCTATTAACTTCAGTATTGTTGTGGAAGAGAATAAAGAGAAAAGAACGTGATGGAATGTGTTCATAAAACTTCAAGAGAGCCTTTATATAGGCTTACAAACTGAAAAAAACTGATTAAAATAAAAAAACAAACTACAGACTATCTCCACTACTGCATGACGTGACCAACTAACACCAGTATCTTCACTACATAGAGATGTGATTCCACTACGTAGAGATGTGATTGACTTATTCAACACCATGTGCCTATTTTGAATCAATCTTCAACACTCCCTCTTGATTCAAAATTAGTAACTCCAAGACGTGATCTGAAGTAAATGAATTTGTCTCTTGGAAGTGATTTTGTCGAAATATCTGTCACCTGCTTATGAGTGCTGCAATGTTCCAACATAATGTCACCATTTGCCACCAAGTCTCGAATGAAATGCATACGAATATCAATTTGCTTTGTCCTCGCATGGAAAGCTGGATTTTTGGTCATTGCTATCGTTGACTTGTTATCACAAAAAATGTTGGTTGCACTATTTTGCTTTTGATGAAGATCTGCGAGAATTCTTCTAATCCAAATTGCTTGACAAGCTGCTGAAGTTGTTGCGGCGTACTCTGCTTCCGCAGAAGATAGCGATGTTGTATCTTGCTTCTTTGAACTCCATGTGATTGCTCCAGACCCAAGGCTGAAAACATTTGCTGATGTGCTCTTCCGATCATCTATTGAACCAGCCCAATCGTTGTCCGTAAACCCCGAGAGATTAAAGTTGGAAACTTGACAATACCAAATCCCATAATCCTTTGTTCCAGCAATGTATCGCAAGATTCTTTTTGCTGATCCAAAATGATGCTTTGTTGGATTTTGCATGAACCTGGAAACTATACCAACAGAAAAAGCAATATCTAGTCTGGTATACGTTAAATAAATCAAACCTCCAACCAAGCTTCTGAAATTTTTTGCATTTGCCTTCTCTGTGCCATCTTCAAGTTGTAGCTTCTCATTTATATTCATAGGTGTAGTGTCTGGTTTGCATTTGAGCAGATTGAATTTTTTGAGTAGATCTGTTGCATATTTCCTTTGTGAAACAAAAATCCCATCAATTGTTTGCTTCACTTCAAGACCAAGGAAATAATGCAACAAACCCAAGTCTAACATCTCAAATCTCTTCATCATATTGGACTTAAAATCAGCCAAAAGAGAGTCAGAGGAGCTCATGTAAATAATATCATCAACATAGAGACGCACAATGATTAAGTCAACGTTACCTTCCATCTTTACATAAAGAGTGGGCTCATTTTCACTTCTGGAAAATCCATTTTGCTGGAAGTAGCCATTAATTTTGTTGTACCACGCCCATGGTGCTTGCTTTAGCCCATAAAGTGCTTTTTTTAGTTTATACACTTTCGCCTCTTTGCCTTTGACAATGAATCCTTCTGGTTGAGAGACGTAAACCTCTTCTTGCAAGTCACCGTTTAAAAAAGCAGATTTGACATCGAATTGGTAAACTGGCCATTGTAGTTGTGCAGCCAAAGCTAAAATGGTTCTCACAGTTTCCATTCGAGCGATTGGAGAAAATGTTTCAACGTAATCAATACCTTGTTGTTGCGAATAGCCTTTGACCATGAGCCTCGCCTTGTATTTTTGAATGGTGCCATCAGCTTGATATTTTGTTTTGAAAATCCATTTGAGTCCGATTTCATTCTTTCCTTCGGGTAGATCAGTTAGCTCCCAAGTTTCATTTTTCTTAATCGCCATTAATTCTTCTTTCATTGCATTCTGCCATTCTTCTTTTGCTGCTGCTTCTTCAAACGTTGTAGGATCTGTAACATATAAAGCAAATTAACAAGATTCATAAATCTCTCTCAAAGATCTAAACTTCTTAGGAGGTGTCTCATCAGAAGATTCTTGTAAGGATGATGAGCTGCTGCTTCTGGAGGTTGATGATGAGGAAACCTGTGATCCAGAAGGAGTGAGTGCATTCTCTTGAACTGGAGGAGCTGCTTCATAAGTTGGAGTCTCACTTTTTGTAGGGATATGCACTTGACCTTCTTCATCTTTTTCATTCCCGTTCCAACTTGCTCCTTCATCAAATACTACATCTCTTCTAATAATGACTTTGCCACTGAGAGGATTATATAGCTTATACGCTTTTGATTGAGATGAATAACCAACAAAAATGCACTTTTCAGATTTATCCTCAAGCTTTTGACGAACTTGAGAATTTTTCAAAGCATAAGCAATACAACCAAAAATTCTCAAGTGACTTACTGATGGTCTTCTACCTCGTCAAGCCTCGTACGGTGTTTGATTTAAGACAACCCTTGTAGGAGAAATATTCAGTAAGTAAACAGATGTTGCAACTGCTTCAGCCCAAAAATGATTTGGAAGTCCTCTAGCCTTCAGCAAGCTTCTAGCCATCTCCATGACCGTTCGATTCTTCCGTTCGGCTACACCATTTTGCTCCAGTGTGTATGGTGTTGTCAACTCCCTGAAAATTCCATGCTCTTCACAAAAAGAATTAAATTCTTTAGATAAAAACTCACCACCTCTATCTGTGCGAAGAGTCTTTATAGAAATTACTTTTTGCTTCTCTACCAGAGCTTTGAATTTTCTGAAACTTTCAAAAGCCTCTGACTTTTTTGTTAAAAAATACATCCAACTCATGCGGCTATGATCATCAGTAAATAGAAAAAAATACTTACTCCCACCAAGTGATATAGAGCTCATAGGTCCACATAAATCGGCATGAATTAACTTGAGACATTCAGACGCTCTCCATGACTACCCACTTGGGAAAGGCTTTCGTGTCTGCTTTCCATAAATACACACTTCACATAAGTCAAGAGAACTAATTTGAGGTATCCCATAGACCATACCTTTTTTACTTAAAAGCTGCAAACCTTTGACATTAAGATGTCCATATCTCAAATACCACTTCTCGGATTCGTTCATCTCCCTCGCAATAAGAGCTTGATTTTCCACTTTTGAGATTCTAAGTGGAAACATCTTGTTTTGAGTCATCTGCACATTGACTATGGTTTCTCCAGACTTCTTTTCTTTAATTTTACATGCTCCATCATCAAATAGAATTTCATAACCACTAACCATCTGTAACACCGAGTATTTTTGGTCATGTAAATATCCCGAAATTCACTGACCTGGACTAATCACTATTATGTAATGACTATCTTTATTAGGTTTTGGACGCCGAGATTTCAGGTTTCCACTCGATAAGGGTACTTTTGTAATAAAAGAGTTTAAGTCCGTTTCACGAGCGGGAAGTTCCGTTAGGATCCCGTGAATTAATTGGGATGTTTAGTAAAAGAAGAAAAGTTACGAGGATCTAAGACGACGAGTTTTGCAACGTTTATGAGAAAACAAGGTTAAATGGCATAATTGTAATTAATGATTGATTCTGTTATATATAAAGGGTAAAGAGAGCCGATAAACCCTCACAGAACCTCTCTCACTCTCTGCTGGAACTTCCTCCTTCAGCAGACTCACCTCTCGACGTTTTTCCCGCCGCCAAGCCAGCCGATAGTTCTCCTTCCACCAACATTGATTCTTCCTTCATTCCCTTTGAAATCTAAACTCTAGGTAAGGTTTAGATGATTCATTTATTAAGTCTACGATTTGGGGGGTAGTCATTTGGTTAATGTTTGAGATTCTAGAATCGGCTAACGTTAGTACATTGGTAACATTCGTGGGATTTTTCGTATTAATAACTATTAATAGTGCATTGGTGATTGTTAGAGATAGCAGGTTGAGAAATACTGAATGTTGGTTTAAGTTCTGGTGGATGAAGGATTTAAATGCCATTGATGCTTTCGAAAATTAAGATATGCACTCAAGGTGTTCGATGGAACGCCTAATAACTATAAACCGAATTCTTATGAGGTTACCTTAGTTAGGAACTTAACCAGTTTTGATTTCAGATTATTAAGGATTGATTTTAACATTGTAATGTGAAATGCTTTAGGTGAAGAAGGTCTAAAGAGAAGTGCACAGATCGCTAAGGAAGTCAGGTAAGTGAGTGTGCTAGGTTTCTGGCCTTTAGGGCCCTACATCACAAGGGTACTAAGAAATCTGTTTTGATGTTGCTTAATCATTTATGGATGAATGAGAGTTATGTTATGTGATGTTCTGTTAGAGTTTGTGAAGTTGTTTGTTCTGGTATGATTCCTTCCATAGTCTGACGATTTAAGTGCATTCATGTTTCTGCATCATGATTTATCTTCCAAGAATGCGAAAATGTTTTATGTCTATGCTCTTTTATGAATGATGAACAAGAACATAAAAAGAACAAGAACAAGAACAAGTAAACGAACATGTATATGTCACTGTCCATTCAATGGACTAAGATTTCTGTCCGCAAGGACCAAGTACACGCACATAAATGAACGATGAACAAGAATATGATTCCCATGATATGATCAAGAACACGAATATGAATATGACTTCCATGATATGAATGAAGAATCTGAACACGATTTTATTGAGTATGCATTCGTGAGTATTTATGTATACATTGCACTCCTTACTAAGCATTAGGCTTATAGTTTAAACTTTATGATGTAGGCAACAAGTTGGAAGGTGAGGACTTCAAACCGAATGATGATGTTTAAGTTTGGTTGCTGGATGATGCTCATGGCGTGGATTTGTGGCTGAGAAGCGATTTTAACCCGTGGAGTTTTGCTCTTAGCTCATTTGAGTAAGATCTAAGATAAGAAGTATAAGTAGAAAAAATTTCTTTATTTTAACAAGCATTTGACTTATTCAGTACAAGTTTAAGTTTCAAGAAGGTTTAAGAATAAAGAATTTTCTTTCGGTGTTAAGTCTTCCGCTACGTATTTAAGTTAAGGATTATGATGTTTATGTGTATGGGGATTTTTGGGAAAGAGAGTTAAGTTTATAGAAAAACAGAGAGTTGAAGTTAAAAAGGACAATGAAGTCTGGATGATTTTGTAACTGAAAGCAGTCTGTGGATGCCAGAGTCCGTGGACGAATGAGTTAAGTAGTCTGTGAACTTTGGAGTCTGTGGACGATTAAGCAAAGTAGTCTGTGGACGTCAGAGTCCGTGGACGAATGAGTTAAGTAATCCGTGGACGATAAAGTCACATGGACTGGGATGATAAAGTCACGTGATCTATGGGCACAAAACTTAAGTAAGTCTATGGACGTTAATCCGTGGACGACGAGCCTATGTAACCCGTGAGTAATGAAATCATGTGGACATCACGTGGTCAGTGGACGATAAAATTAAGTAAATTTTTAGACGCTGGTCTGTGGACGAGGAGTCTATACAGTTCGTGGACGATAATGTTCAATAGTCAATGGACGAAAATGTCAAAGTAGTCCGTGGGCAATTAAGTTGATCGATCTTGTGGACAAGACTGTTCCCGACTTTTGTCGTCCAACTCTGAGAAGAAATACGAGGTCCGATGTATGAAGGATTTACGTTCTGGGAGTTTGAGATATCAACCTCCTCAGAACGTTCAGTTGTTTGTCTGAGTTAAACGTCCACGAGTTTATAAAATGTTTACAAGTAGTTGTTCTAAGATTTAAATGACTGAGTTATGCTGCCTGAGCTGACGTATTCTGTCTCGACTTAGTTTTGGGTCATTACAGTTTAAGTTATATGTCCGCGAGTTTTCGAAAATATATATATATATAACCTTAAATGATTTATGATCCGAGTCTAGGATTTATGGTGTCACGAGGAAAAATGAAAAGTTTTATGTCATGGAATGAAACTAGAAGTAAATGAACGTCAAGGCAATACTCGTGGCGGCCCTGACTGGGTTGGAGTCGTTACCCCATCAACTGCCCAACACTCAACAAATTATGAGCCAAATTAGGAACAAAAAATACATTGTACAGCAATTTTACTATAACACCCGGATTTTCTGGATTTTGTAAATAAATAATATAATGATATTTTTGTAATTATGTCAAATCAAGTCTATTTTGTAAAAAGAAAGCATTATTATGATCCTAATAATTAATAAGGATTTTAAGAAAATTTCAGAAATATTAGGAGTTTAACGCTAATTTTACGAGAATTACATTTCTCGTAATATAAAGGATGTTTTAGTAAAAATAGTAAACGAGGTCCGAATTGCGAACAGACAGTTTTAAAGGAACCCTGGAAGTAAGTTGAAGTTATTGGCGAAGTAAGGAAATTTGGAGAAACCGAATCGTTAATCAATTAACGAAACAAAGGACGAAACAAATAGAAAATCAAAGGAAGAGCAAAATGGTAATTTGCAAAGTCAAAATTTTAATTAAAAGCATTTGGCTTCTTCTTCTCCACGCCATTTTCCTTCTTCCTGCGATTCTCCTCCCTCCTTCGGCGACTCACGGCGTTCTCCTCTCCGTTCTCCGTTCGTCCTCCGATCAACCTCCGTTCTTCATGTTTTCTCCTCCTCTCGCAACCCTAGGTATGAATCTATGGTTTTAGGGCATTGTATTTCGGTTTTCGCGAGGTTTGATAGTTAGGGTTTCGTTTAGGTTTTGTGAAAAACGTAGTTTAAAGTTAGAAATTTATAGGTTTGATGTATTGGTGAGTATATTGAACGTATTAAACGTTATTGGACGAAATCTAAAGTGTATTCGGCGTTTAGGTTGAAAACCGGATATTTGAAATTTGAGAAACCTCCGTTAATGGAGTTTTGGAAATTCACGAGTATGAATTGCTCGATAAAATGTCCCAAAGAATTAAGTTAGAATTTTAGGAAAGTTTCCTTAGTTAAGGTTTCGTTGAATTTGGACGTTTAACGGTTTAAATCTCGTTTTAACGGCAACTGTTGTGTTTTGCCTCAGACAAACGACGCTCGTGGACGGAGCTCGAAATTCAGCGCGCACGAGGTAAGTTCTCGTGACTTACTTGGCCGAGTGGCCTACACCGTATGTCGAAGTCGCGTCGAGAATCTTTGGAGAATCGTTTGTTTAAAAGCTTAGGTTGGGTAGTTATGATTAGTTCTTTTATAGGATATGCTTTTAATTGCTTTTATAATCTTGATGGTATGTATGATGTTTGTTTATTTTCTGTCTATAACTGTTCATGCATCACGTATTTTAAAATAGCATGAAAACGGATTTCTGCACGTGTTTAAGAAAATGAAATGAATGAACGTAATGAATCAATGTAATCTGTATCTGGTTACGCGAGGTGGGGCTCAGGCACGGCTGTTACGGGTGCGAGCGTGTACCCCCCGTTAGGTGAAGAGGGCAGTCCGACTGCGGGATGTGTCCTCTCCATCTAATAGGCTGAGACCTCGGTAACATTCTATCTGCAATGTAATGAAAAGAAAATGTTGCATGATTTCTGAAACTCATATGCACAACATGCATTTACATTTACGAAGCTTACTGAGCCTTTAGCTCATAGTGTGTCCGTATGGTGTAGGTGATATAGAAGCAGGTGAGGACGACATTCCTCCACCCGATGTACAGGATGGTTGAAGAAGAACGGTTTCGGTGGTGTGCATAGGCAGTCGACGCGTATGTTGACCCGTGGGGATAACGGTTTGGTATTTTGAGGGTTTTTGAACAAATTGGGTCGATTGTGGATTATTGTGTAGTTAGAAAAATTTTAGGATGTTTGGTTCTGTATAGTGGTTAGGTTATGTTTTGAGTTTGTTTTTAAAACTATTTGGAAATGAATTTCGTAAATGTTTGGTATTAGGGAACTGTTCAGCTTTTAAACCGAACCACGCAGTTTGTTTTTACGAAAATGGGTTAAGTTTTGATTGAGTTTTGAGTCGTTATTTCGGGTGATTGAGAGAGTGAGAAACGTTGAGAATTTGAAGGAGTTATGTTGGGATGTATACTTGATGAAATGGTGAAGGGTATGCTTAGTGTATAGGAAGTAGGGGAAAAGAAGGAGGAAAGAAGAGGATGGGAGCCAAACGCTCTGGAAAAGAATTTCCGAAGCTATTGGCAATCGATCGCCCAAAACGGGCGATCGATCGCCCCTTGTATTAGGCGATCACCGAGTGCTCTGGAAAGAATTTTCCAGAGCGATGGGCAATCGATCGCCCCTGGCGATTAATGATCGCCTGGTGAGGCGATCGCTGGCAAAACCGACGATCGCCAATGGGGGATCGATCGCCCCTTCATTTTTGGGGCGATTGCCCATTTCTGCCCTCCTTTTTTCTGCCGAACGTTTTCCCTCTGTTTTTAATTGTTTTTAATTAATGGTTTTAAGTTTTATGTTAATTGTTTTAAGTGGTAACTAAATGGTTTTCAAAAGTGACATTCGAACGTTCTACAATTTTGGTTTCCGCTTCAAATTCCGCTTTAATGCAATTAGAGTTATTAGAATAAAGAAAAATTGGTACAGTAAAAATGGGTATAGTACTAGGGTCGCTACATTTACTTTACCATGGCTAGTCATTGTTGCAACAATGTCTTTCCCCTCAACTTGAATCTGCTTGTCATCTCCAAGTCTAACCTGTACTTTGTGTGACTCATCAAGCTCTTTAAATAATGATCTATTGCCAGTCATGTGATTTGAACAACCACTATCCAAAAACCAAACATCATTTTGAATGTCATTGGATTGGGAGTGAGCGAGAAACAACTTACATTCTTCCTTTGTTTCTTCCACATATTGTGCTTGTGATCCTTGTCGACAATTCGCCTTCATATGCCCAAATTTCCCACAATTGTAACATTGAATAGAGCTTCTATTCCAACTTTGTTGTCCAGCAACCTGCCTATCTTGTTGTTGTCCAACAAATTGCCTCTCTTGTCCATCAAAACGACCTCTTCCTCGTCCTCTTCCTCGTCCTCTGCCATGAAAGTGTAATATCCCGCTTTACGAGATATTATTATTTTAATATGAAATGGCATTTTTGTAAATATGTCGGATTAACTCCAATTTACGAAAAGAAAGCGTCATTACGATCCAAACGACTAATTGGAATTTTAAGGAAAGTTTGGGAATTTTCGGAATAGTAACGCTATATTCCGAGTAATTACCTCTATTATAAAATAATTGACGTTTTAGTAAAAATAGTAAACGAGGTCCAAATTGCGAACGGACAGTTTAGTTATATCCCAAATAACAAGTTGGACTTATTGGTGAAATTAGGAGGTTTGGAGAATCCGGATCGTTGGACGATTAACGAAACGAACGACGAAACGAATAGAATTAAGTGAGAAGGGCAAATCGGTAATTTGCAAATCAATTTTTACTTAAACATCACAAGTTCTTTCTCTCCCTCACTTTCTCTCTTTTCTTCTCTGGATCGCACGACAGAGAGCTCCCTCCTCTCTCGGCCGCCGACGCCGATCAACATTCCGACCTCCGTCCGACCTCCGTTCGTTCCGATTTCTTCACGGTTTATCCTCCTCTCGCTACCCTGGGTATGCAGCTTCGGTCTTTGAGCGTTTATTTCGAGTTTTACGGAGATTTAGTTAATTAGGTTTTCGTTAAAAACGTCGAAATAGGGTTCGTAATTAATAGGTTAGCCGTGATTAGGTATATATTGAACGTATTGGACGTTATTGGACAAAGTTAAATCAATTTGTGGAAAAATGTTAAATTTCAGAATTTAGGGATTTTTGGGAAAAGTTCGTAAGTTGTGATTTTGAACTATCGAGCATGAATTGGCCGTTTAAACGTCTCAATTAGTTAAGTTTGAACTTTAGGAAAGTCCCTTAGTTAAGAATTTTATTAAATTGGACAATTGGAAGTTTAGATGCGTTGTATTGACAATATTGTAAATTTGCCTTAGGTAACCGACTCTCGTGGACGAAGTTTGTGGTTCAGTGCGCCCAAGGTAAGTTCTCGTGATCTTTTCTGGCCGATTGGCCTACACCGTACGTCGTGGTCTTCTCGAGGAACTTGGTGATGTTTTGTTTAATCGCTTTGGTTGGGTAGTTAAGTTATATGTGTATAGGTTGATTGTTGAGTTTTGATGGTATGTTCTGTCTATATGTGTGTAGGTTGATTGTGGAGTTTTGATGGTATGCTTTGTCTATATGATTACTGTCTGATATGAATTGTTCATGCATCATTCTGTACGTGTTTTTAAGCAAAGTAATGGACCTAATTAATCTACGTAATCTGTTATCTGGTCACGGCGAGGTGGGTTTAGACCTCGGTGACAATCTGTCTGCGACCTAATCAAAAAGTAAAATGAACCAACGAAAAGAATCTACGTAATCTGTTATCTAGTCACGGAGAGGCTTGGTAGACCTCAGTGATAATCTGTCTGCGACGTAAAGAATCTGAATCTGTAATCTGAATCTGTATCTGTATCTGCATGTTTTCTGAATTGCATACGCATAGCACGCATTGCATTTACGTAGAGCTTACTGAGATTTAATTATCTCATAGGTGTCTGTATGGTGTAGGTAATATTCTAGGTGACATCGAGCCAGGTGAGGACGGCGTTCCTCCTCCTGACGTATGAGGCAGTTGACGGATGATGGCCGTGGGAGTGCACTGTGTAGTCGAGGCGCTTTCTGACCCGTGGGGACGTCTGTGTACGTGTTTTGGGGAATTAATGTTAATTATGAATGTATAGACATTTTAGGTTGCTTGGATTCTGGATAGGGGTTAGATAACGTTTTGGTAATTGTAAGTAAAAATGTTTTGTTTTGAACTGTTTAATGAATGTTTTGGAAATGTTTTGATTGGTTTTAGGTTGTTACGGATAGCTCGGTTTTTAGAGCTATCCACGTAGTTGGACTTCGTAAAGTCCGCTGCGAGTCGGTTGGGTTTAAGTTATAAGCGGTTACGATAAAGAATGAAAAATGTGATGTAAAATGGGTAGAAGTTGTGATGCGCAGGGAGGAAACTTTAAAGTGTTTTGCTCTCTGGAATTTGGGTTCCAGAGAGCGCTTAGAGAAAAAGATGAAAAACGAGAAGAGAAAGAGAAGGAAGAAGAGGCGACTGGGCGCCGTGCTGGTCGCTGCAGCCAGCGAACAGGCGCTTCATTGCAGCGACTGGGCGCTGCATAATGCAGCGACTGGTCGCTGCATTATGCAGCGCACATGGCGACCAGGCGCTGCATATAGCAGCGCCCGGTCGCTGCTTCTCTTGAGGGCAGAATTCCAGTTCTGCCCTCCCGCTTTTTGACTGGGTTTTAATGTATTAAATAAATGTTTTGAGTTTTAATTAGTTAATAAATGATTTGTTTTAAATGATTTTAGGGTTCGATTCCGATTCCGATTTAAATTCTGTTTTCAACTTCAGTTTTTATTCCGCACAAAGTTTTATTTAAAGTAAAGGAAAGTATAAGTATAAAATGAAAAATATATTACGGGAAAAATGGGTACAGTATTAGGGTCGTTACAGTTATGGTATCAGAGCCCCCGGGTTTTAAAATCGATTCTGTAGACTGCTCGACTGCGCAGCCACTACGCGGACATCCTTCATCAACTGTAAGTATGTTTATAGCTTTATTTAATTTCAGTTTCTTAGAGATATTTGTTTTAAAATTTTATAGGAGATATATAAGTATGGTGCGTCGAAGAAATGACCGAGATGACCGCGACGATACAATAGACACCCTTAAGGACTTTATTGCCCAGCAGTCCCAGCATATGGAGAGACAGTCTCAGCAGATGGAGAGGCAGTCACAGCAGCTGGGTACTCTGATAGACCGAGAAGGCGTTAGAGCTCGGGAGGCAGCCATATCGGGTAACCGTGGGATGGAGAGATTTCAGAAGCTCCAGCCCCCTATATTTAACGGGCAGTCCACTGATCCCTCTTTAGCCGAGGAGTGGATTCGGACCATGGAGGATATGATGGCTTATGCGAGTATAGAGAATGGAGAGAAGGTTGCATTGGCGACCTACCACTTAGCACTGGACGCCCGATTCTGGTGGGATTCTGTCAAGACCACTACGGATGTGTTTGTTATGAGCTGGGAGCGGTTCAGGGAGATATTTTTCGACAAGTACTTCAGCCATACCGTTCGAGAGGCGAAGATGGTCGAATTTATGCAGTTGCGGCAGGTTAGCTCTATTGCCGAGTATGTGAGGAAGTTTGAGGCGTTGTCTAGGTTCGCGCCACGTCAGGTTGGCGTTAACGAGGACAAGGTACGCCGATTTCTACAGGGACTTGGTCGGGACTTTCAGATGCGTCTTACTATATCAGGGGTACGGAATGTATCTTATGATGAGATTGTGGCCAGAGCACTTGAGATTGAGGCTGTTGATCAGAGTTATGTCAAACCAAGGGAGGCAGCTAGGGGCTTCTTTCGTGAGATCCAGCCTCAACCCCGGAATGAAGATTGGCAGCCACAAGGACAACCACAGCAACGACAGAGAGGTGTTAGAAGACCTCTAGAGCGAGGCAATGATCGAGGGAAGGGTAAGCAGGTACAAGGGACTTCTCGAATGCCATGGTGCCCTATGTGCCAGAAAGAACACGGTGGCGAGTGCCGGGTGGGCACGAACAAATGTTTTAGGTGTGGTGGAGTTGACCACTTTGTTAAGGATTGCCCGAAGCCGGGCCGAGAGCAGTTGATTGGAGATCAGAGGAGAGTCATGCCCAAGATCTTCACCTTTATTGAGCCTGGCGACGTCGACGATGGGGCCCAACCTTCTGCAATTGCAGGTATTGTTTTAATTACCTGTATAATAATATGCATATGATAGGTAAAGACCTGAAATTAGTAAGGAAGAGAAATATAGGTGGATAAGAGTGGTTACTAGCCGGACCTCAAAGAGAAATCAGTAGACTACATATAGGACAATAAAGACCAAATAGAAATATAGTTATACAATAGTAGGATTACTTTGATTTAATCAACGGAGTTTTTACACTTAAGGTTTAGTAAGAATTAGAGAAATACACCCTATGAAATATGAGTTTTAAGTAGGTAGGGATTATTTCTAATTAACACCCCCCTTCAAGTATTAAAATGCGACTAATCGAGAAAGATGAAAGTTAGATATAAACCTACTAATGGATACCCTAGATTGTTGTAATACCTGGAGTGTGTTTAAATAGATCAAGTACCGTAGAACTCGTACATTGAGGATTCGTATGAAGTTATGAGTGTCTAGATTAAGAAAGAATTTAAGAGTTAAACTTAGAATAATTGTCGAGTAGAGTAGTTGGAACCTGACTAGAAGGAGCGAACAAAAATAGACTAGTCGGCGAACTTGATGTAGCCTTGAGGAATTTAGGGAAGGTGAAGTAGATCGTTGAAATAAATGAGAGGTTAGGTTAGAAGCATAGATTGGCATTTAAAGGTCAGCAAATTGAGAAATTTGCGATTTATAGAATGAGGAGGGTGAGAACTATCACCGAAACTATCTAAATAAGCTTAGAAGTGAGGCTAAGTTAGAAAATTTCTAGAGATCGACTCGTGTTTGGCAAGTCGAGACCAAGTAATACATAAATGGCTTAGGTTAGAATGACTAGTTTAGAGCGCATCAATGAGGAGATTTAGAGACTTGAGGATGCTAGGAGTCGATAGAGACTTAAGTTAAGACAAATGACTATAGCAGAAGTAGTATGAGTAGATTAGTAATGGAGTAACGATAGAATTCATTGAGAAACTAAACCTAAGGAGCTTAATTTGATGAGTTAAAAGTTAAAATATATGAGAGTTAGATTACAACCTGAGTGTAGTTAGGAATCCTTGAAAGATAGTCAACCCAAATGACGTCGGGAAATGGAAGATATTTCGAGGATTGAACATATGGGACGATTTTAGGAGAGACCAATTGATGAATTGGTGAGTTTAGCGCTTTGATGACTAAATTTAGACCAACGCGTGCTCAGGTCGTCAGGTGACAGGTACACAGTTAGAGATCGTTTGATTGAAGGTTTAGAAAATTTGGTAAGATTTGATGCGTAAGCGCGAATGTGTTTGGGCCAGTTGAAAGGAAGGGATATGGTAAGAAGGTTAATGTGAGTAGGTACACATACCGACTGCGGACGGTGTCGATGAAACCATGTCTATGTTGGGTTACAGCCCAGAAATTGGAAGAGGTTAAGTTATCAATTTGGCTGGTGTTAGTAAGCTTGGACATAGCTCCGACGTGAGAGAACGACGGAGGAAAGACGATGATGAAAGAGAACCTTGAAGCTAGTAATAATAGGAAGTTTAATATGTGAGTTATTAAGTGAAGGTTGAAAGTTGAAGCACGCACAAATATTAAGGTAGCAAATAGGTCACAGAGTGGATTTATTTGAGATTTACATATTTAAATTGTGCTCAACACTTTAGAAGGAGAGTATATGATCGAATCGAAAGTAGTGAATGCAAATTTAAGGCCGATGTTGGAGAGTATAGTGGAGGGCCTAGGTTTAGAATCACGAAATATGACCGTAAGTACAGATAATGAATCGTGGTGCAAGGCCGAATGACATGAAACATTAATGTCAAAGACTATGAGTTAGGTCAAATTTTGAGGACAAAATTTTAAATAAGGTGGATGGAATGTAATATCCCGCTTTACGAGATATTATTATTTTAATATGAAATGGCATTTTCGTAAATATGTCGGATTAACTCCAATTTACGAAAAGAAAGCGTCATTACGATCCAAACGACTAATTGGAATTTTAAGGAAAGTTTGGGAATTTTCGGAATAGTAACGCTATATTCCGAGTAATTACCTCTATCATAAAATAATTGACGTTTTAGTAAAAATAGTAAATGAGGTCCAAATTGCGAACGGACAGTTTAGTTATATCCCAAATAACAAGTTGGACTTATTGGTGAAATTAGGAGGTTTGGAGAATCCGGATCGTTGGACGATTAACGAAACGAACGACGAAACGAATAGAATTAAGTGAGAAGGGCAAATCGGTAATTTGCAAATCAATTTTTACTTAAACATCACAAGTTCTTTCTCTCCCTCACTTTCTCTCTTTTCTTCTCTGGATCGCACGACAGAGAGCTCCCTCCTCTCTCGGCCGCCGACGCCGATCAACATTCCGACCTCCGTCCGACCTCCGTTCGTTCCGATTTCTTCACGGTTTATCCTCCTCTCGCTACCCTGGGTATGCAGCTTCGGTCTTTGAGCGTTTATTTCGAGTTTTACGGAGATTTAGTTAATTAGGTTTTCGTTAAAAACGTCGAAATAGGGTTCGTAATTAATAGGTTAGCCGTGATTAGGTATATATTGAACGTATTGGACGTTATTGGACGAAGTTAAATCAATTTGTGGAAAAATGTTAAATTTCAGAATTTAGGGATTTTTGGGAAAAGTTCGTAAGTTGTGATTTTGACCTATCGAGCATGAATTGGCCGTTTAAACGTCTCGATTAGTTAAGTTTGAACTTTAGGAAAGTCCCTTAGTTAAGAATTTATTAAATTGGACAATTAGAAGTTTAGATGCGTTGTATTGACAATATTGTAAATTTGCCTTAGGTAACCGACTCTCGTGGACGAAGTTTGTGGTTCAGTGCGCCCAAGGTAAGTTCTCGTGATCTTTTCTGGCCGATTGGCCTACACCGTACGTCGTGGTCTTCTCGAGGAACTTGGTGATGTTTTGTTTAATCGCTTTGGTTGGGTAGTTAAGTTATATGTGTATAGGTTGATTGTTGAGTTTTGATGGTATGTTCTGTCTATATGTGTGTAGGTTGATTGTGGAGTTTTGATGGTATGCTTTGTCTATATGATTACTGTCTGATATGAATTGTTCATGCATCATTCTGTACGTGTTTTTAAGCAAAGTAATGGACCTAATTAATCTACGTAATCTGTTATCTGGTCACGGCGAGGTGGGTTTAGACCTCGGTGACAATCTGTCTGCGACCTAATCAAAAAGTAAAATGAACCAACGAAAAGAATCTACGTAATCTGTTATCTGGTCACGGAGAGGCTTGGTAGACCTCAGTGATAATCTGTCTGCGACGTAAAGAATCTGAATCTGTAATCTGAATCTGTATCTGTATCTGCATGTTTTCTGAATTGCATACGCATAGCACGCATTGCATTTACGTAGAGCTTACTGAGATTTAATTATCTCATAGGTGTCTGTATGGTGTAGGTAATATTCTAGGTGACATCGAGCCAGGTGAGGACGGCGTTCCTCCTCCTGACGTATGAGGCAGTTGACGGATGATGGCCGTGGGAGTGCGCTGTGTAGTCGAGGCGCTTTCTGACCCGTGGGGACGTCTGTGTACGTGTTTTGGGGAATTAATGTTAATTATGAATGTATAGACATTTTAGGTTGCTTGGATTCTGGATAGGGGTTAGATAACGTTTTGGTAATTGTAAGTAAAAATGTTTTGTTTTGAACTGTTTAATGAATGTTTTGGAAATGTTTTGATTGGTTTTAGGTTGTTACGGATAGCTCAGTTTTTAGAGCTATCCACGTAGTTGGACTTCGTAAAGTCCGCTGCGAGTCGGTTGGGTTTAAGTTATAAGCGGTTACGATAAAGAATGAAAAATGTGATGTAAAATGGGTAGAAGTTGTGATGCGCAGGGAGGAAACTTTAAAGTGTTTTGCTCTCTGGAATTTGGGTTCCAGAGAGCGCTTAGAGAAAAAGATGAAAAACGAGAAGAGAAAGAGAAGGAAGAAGAGGCGACTGGGCGCCGTGCTGGTCGCTGCATTATGCAGCGCACATGGCAACCAGGCGCTGCATATAGCAGCGCCCGGTCGCTGCTTCTCTTGAGGGCAGAATTCCAGTTCTGCCCTCCCGCTTTTTGACTGGGTTTTAATGTATTAAATAAATGTTTTGAGTTTTAATTAGTTAATAAATGATTTGTTTTAAATGATTTTAGGGTTCGATTCCGATTCCGATTTAAATTCTGTTTTCAACTTCAGTTTTTATTCCGCACAAAGTTTTATTTAAAGTAAAAGAAAGTATAAGTATAAAATGAAAAATATATTACGGAAAAAATGGGTACAGTATTAGGGTCGTTACAGAAAGCCTCCTCTACCTCTGCCTGTAGAGTCTTCCTGCTTCTCTGTCTCACCCTTTGTTTGAGACACTTGAAAAGACTTTTTTTCATTTTTCTCAGTTATCCTGCTACGCCTTGCCTCATGAGCTTGGAACGAACCCATTAGTTCATCAAATGAAAGAATAGAAAGATCCTTACTTTCCTCAATTGCAGTGACAATAGATTCATATTTGACAGTTAGACTTCGTAGGACTTTAGAAATAATGATAGCATCAGTGATTTTTTCTCCAGTTCTCATTTGACTAACAATAGAAATTACTCTAGACAAAAAATCTTGCAATGTTTCATTACCCTTCATAAGCAACGCCTCAAATTCTTTTCTGAGAGTCTGAAGTTTCACTTCTATTATCTTTGATGAGCCTAGAAATTCTTTCTGCAAAGTCTCCCAGGCCTCCTTTGAAGTGGTTGCCATTGCAATTCTGGAGAAGATTGTGTCGTGGATTGCCTGTTGGAGGAAGAACAACGCCTTTGAATCTTTCTTTCTGTTTTCCCTCAATCGAGCTTCATCTGCCTCATTGTTGTCGTAGCCACTCTCTACCAAATCTCACAGATCTTGAGATCTGTACAAGGTCTTCATCTTGATACTCCAGAACTCATAGCACTCTCCTTTGAAAACGGGAAGAAGGGGTTGAGATACACTCATAGAGCTACCATTGGCTGCCATCTTACCAGGACTTATAATTCTCTGATACCACTTTTGTTGTGGAAGAGAATAAAGAGAAAAAGAACGTGATGAAATGTGTTCATAAAACTTCAACAGAGCCTTTATATAGGCTTACAAACTGAAACAAACTGATTAAAATAAAAAAACAAACTACCCACTATCTCCACTACTGCATGACGTGACCAACTAACACCAGTATCTCCACTACATAGAAATGTGATTCCACTACGTAGAGATGTGATTGACTTATTCAACACCATGTGCCTATTTTGAATCAATCTTTAACAAGTATTCCCCTTGATATATCAGCCACAAGTGGGGAGCCTAAAGGAAATACTTGTAATTGACGATCATAGCAAATTCAATCAAGCTCGAACATAGTTTCAGAATCGCAGAGAGAGAGAGAGAGAGAGTTATAGAGGAGATTGAACTTACAAATCCGAACCCGTCTGTTTTATAAGAAGGATTACCGGTGGTATATTTTGAGCAGTATTTGGAAAGAAAAAGCTTCATGTAGGGAATTTCATCAAATGCTGCTGCAATGCCGCCATTGGCGCTTCCTTTGGAAAGTAGTTCATCTAATTCTTCTGGACTACTATAGCTTACAAGCTTGTCAGGGTCAAATTTTAAGGATATCAGAATTCCCCAGATAAAAGAACCATCTTGGTAGCCGACTCTTTCCTTGCTCTTCAAAAGTTGATCAACATCTGTTACTGTAGGTTGTAGCTGTTGGACTAGAAACTGATACTCGAATATTGTTTATTTTTGGAAAGGATGAAAAAAATGGACACCAAACAATGATCTTCACAAATGAAGTTTTTATTTTACTTCTCTCTATTTTTCATTCAAATAAATTGCACTATTTATAGAGGCATGCTTGACTCTTTACATTCATAACATAAACATAATTAAAGACTATAAAACGTCACATTTATTCCTAGCATTTATTCTTGACTCTTCAATACTAGTCATAACTTCTTCTAAGAAACTCTCAAATGACCTTAAACTTAAACCCTTAGAAAATAGACTTTAAGGGCTTTAAATCCATAGATTACACGTTAGAAATGAATGTCATTATGACCCTTAAATTTCGTTTCAAAAACTGCTTTTTGAGTTTAATTCTCAACAAATTCCTCCATTAAACTCAAACCTTTTCGATCTTTCATTCCGATCATCTCCTTCAAGTTTTCAAATAGAACTCTTGGAAGCGGCTTTGTAAACATGTCTGCAACTTGATCACGACTCGCAACATGACTCATTTGCACTTCTCCTTTTTTCACATGTTCCCTAATAAAATGGAAACGAACATCTATATGCTTACTCCTTTCATGGTGAACTGGATTTTTTGCCAACTCAATTGCTGATTTGTTGTCAACTCGTATTTCAGTTGCCTCATGTTGCTGGAGATTCAATTCATGTAACAAATTTCTTAACCAAATTGCGTGACGAACACACCAAGATGCTGCCACATACTCCGCCTCGCATGTTGACAAAGTCACGATTGGTTGTTTCTTCGAGAGCCATGTGAATGTCGTGTTCCTCATATAAAATACAAATCCCGCTGTACTTTTCCGATCATCTACATCTCCGCACCAATCACTATCGGAGTAACCAATCAACTTGTATTCGTCCGTCTTTGTATAGAGTAATCCAAGTGACTTCGTTCCTCGAATGTATCGAAGAATTCTCTTGACAGCTTTTAGGTGCGAGTCTTTTGGATCCTCCATGTATCGACTCACTATGCCGACACTATATGCAATGTCCGGCCTTGTGCATGTGAGATATCGTAGACTCCCAACCAAACTACGGTAGTCACTTGCGTTTACTCAATCTCCTCCCTCAAACCTAGAGAGTTTTGTACCGAGATCCATCGGTGTTGCTACCGGATTGCAATTTTCCATCTTGCTCTTCTTCAAAATATCCTTCGCATATGCTTCTTGTGACACAAAAGTTCCAGATTTTTCTTGTCTAATCTCAAGACCAAGAAAATACTTCATCAATCCCAAGTCCGTCATTTCGAACTCTCGCATCATGGTTTCTTTGAAATCTTCTATCATTTTCTCGTTTTTCCCTATGAAGATAAGATCATCAACGTAAAGAGCAACAAACAACAAGTTCTCTTCTTTTTTCTTCACGTACAACGCATGTTCATAGGGACATTGTATGAATCCGTTCTTCTTGAAGTGGGTGCCAATTCAGGTGTTCCATGCTCGAGGCGCTTGCTTTAGCCCATATAATGCCTTCTTTAATTTCAAGACTTTGCTCTCCTTTCCGACTTTCATGAATCCAGGAGGTTGTTCAATATAGACTTCTTCTTCAAGTACTCCGTTTAGAAATGTAGACTTCCTGTCCATTTGATATACTGGCCACTCAAATTGCGCCGCTTGAGATATAAGAAGTCGAATCATCTCCAATCTTGCAACTGGAGCAAAACTTTCATCATAGTCGATCCCCTCCTTTTGTATATAGCCTTTTGCAACTAGGCGTGCTTTGTGTCTTTCAATCTCTCCTTTGGCATTCATCTTTTTCTTATACACCAATTTTACTCCTGTGGGTTGACATCCTTCCGGCAACTCCACCAAGTCCCATGTTTCATTTTTTTCGATTGCCTTTATTTCTTCATCCATCGCGGCTTTCCACCTCTTATCATTCACGGCCTCTTCAAAAGAAATATTCTCCGTGTCTGCTAATAAACAAACCAAATGCACTTCGCTTGTCGAGTCGTATAAATCTTGTACACTCCACATTCTTGGTTGTCTCGGCTGTTCTTCGTCGTCGGATGCTTGAGAGATTGACGGTGTGATGATTGGTGCGGCGATTGATGGTCCTCCTTTTTCTTTATCTTGTGTTACCTCGTTTTGGTTGTTCTTCCAATCCCATGTCATTTCTTCATTCACATGTACATCTCGGCTAACCACAACCTTTTTGTCAGTTGGGTTAAACAGCTTGAAAGCCTTCGCCTTCTCATCACATACCCGATGAACACATACCTCTTGCTTTTATCATCAAGTTTGGTTCTTCTTTGGTCCGGTATATGTGCGTAAGCTACACTACCAAACACCTTAAAATGTGATACAGTTGGTTTATGGCCGCTCCAAGCTTCTTGTGGTGTTTGATTTGCCAATATCGTATGTGGGAATCGATTTTGAACATATACAGCACATTGCACCGCTTCAGCCCAAAACTCTTTCGGCACATTTTTTCTCTTCAACATCGATCGAACCATATCGAGAATTGTTCGATTTTTTCTTTCGGCCACACCATTTTGTTGAGGAGAGTACGGTGTGGTCAAGAATCTTTTGATTCCTTGTTCCTCGCAATAGCTTGTGAAGGTGGTTGACATAAACTCTCCGCCTCTATCAGACCGTAAAGTTTTGATGTAAAGACCGGTCGTCTTCTCCACTAGCACCTTAAATTTCTTGAATATTTCAAATGCTTCCGATTTTTCCTTCAAGAAATAAACCCAATTTTTTCTTGTGTAATCATCAATGAAAGTAATGAAATACCTCTTCTCACTAAGAGATTTCGGTGTGATTAGGCTGCATATGTCGGTGTGTACCAACTCGAGAGATCTCCTTGCACGATATTCTGCCTTCTTTTGAAATGTACTCCTTGCTTGTTTGCCGAGTACGCATCCCTCGCAAAATTTCTTAGTGTAGTCCATGTCAGGTAGCCCATGGACCATTTCTGACACGGGGTCCCCTAGAAAGGGGGCCCGTGTACAACCCACAAATATGCTCGGTGTGCTTGGTTGTGTGCTAGTGAACAATATTTGATTATGGAAAGAAAATACTAAAATAAATACAAGAAATAAACAAAGAAATTAATAGAAATATGGCCGATTCTTATATGTTGAGAGAGAGAGATTGAGATAAGCAAGAAAATAAAAAGAATAGAGATGATAATGGATGTTAGAAATGGAAAGAAAATATAAAGCAAAAGATATAAAAAAATGGCATAAAAATAAAGGTGAGTGTGTGGATATTGTGGAGCTGAAATTTAAAGGGGTGATTTGTGTGCAAAAGTGAAGACAATAAAATAAAGAAAACCCTTGGCGGATCCGTGGAGCGAGCTTACGGTTTAAGCTCCCGGATACACGTTTTCCGTGAGGAAAACGACCACCTTAGGCCGGGATTTCCGTCCTCGATCCGACTCCCAATGGAGAAGGTGAGGGAATGAATAAGAGCTAACCTAGCAACCCTAGCTAGGTTAGCAATGGAGGCTAACTCCTCTTGGCTCAAAGAACCAAGGAAAATAACACCAAAGGAACTTTGGATATTTTAGGGAAATAGTAGTGTATTGATTGGCAAAAAGTTCTTTTACACACACCAATGCTATGCTTAAATAGAGAAACCTAGGGTGGATGATTAGGGTTTGGTAATGGAAGAAAGGATTGGGGCCGTTGATGAAGATCAAGATGAAGGGACAAGATTGCAATCCATGTGCTTCATCCAAGGGTTGAGGTGCTTTCCTTGTTTTGCTTGATCAATGGTGCTAAATTGCCATGTCATCCATCCTTGTGGCCACTACCAATTGTACTTGCAAAATTCATACCTTAAAGTTGGGCTCTTCTTTGGGCCATGGCTTTCTTTGGGCTCCATTGGTTGTAGGCCTTTTCCTTGAGTAATTTTGTTGAATTCTTCAACCCATAATCCACCAACATACATCTAACCCTAACCATTCAATCTAATGCATGCAATGCAAATTATAAATTCTTACAAAAAGGCTAATGTATGCCAATGAGTTTGAAAAATAAAAATTACAAATTAAGGCCCGGGAAGACAAATTCCCATAGGGCAATCCGGAGGCTCCGTGCAAATGTTCCAATGAAGTACGTGGCAAGGCTTTTCCACATCCTCCGATGTCGGCTCCCAAGTGAAGTCCATGATGTGATCCAAACCTGCAAAAAGAGACAAGTCATTAGAACATTGATTGATTAAATTTTGTGCCCGGGTTTGAGATCTTGTAACGGGCCTCCGAGGCACGTCATCCCCTCCGGGTGGCTGAGGATTTGACCTCAAATCCGTTTGCTCAGCCTCCTCTTCATATCCCAATTCTCCAATATACGGGGATAGATCTTGCACATTGAAGGTGGATGACACTCCATAATCACCAGGTAATTCCAACTTGTAAGCATTGTTATTTATACGTTCCAAGATTTTAAAGGGACCATCAGCTCTAGGTAACAATTTGGAGCGTCTTTTGGCGGGAAATCTTTCTTTCCTAAGATGTAACCACACCAAATCTCCGACATTAAAAATTACCTCTTTTCGCCCTTTATTGGCATGCTTAGCATAATTGGCGTTATTTTTCTCAATTGTTTGGTGAACTTTCTTAAACAACTTTTTCATTTGCTCTGCCTTACTTGCTCCCGAAGGGTTGATTAGGTCTTGGGTTGGAATAGGAATAAGTGTCAGGGGTGTGTGCGGATTAAAACCATATACTACCTCAAAAGGCGTTTGCTGGGTGGTGGAGTGAAGGCTTCGGTTGTAACCGAATTCAATTTGGGGTAGTAGTATGTCCCAATTGGTGAGAGTCTTACCCACGACACTTCTGAGAAGGGTACCCAAGGTCCTATTGACCACTTCCGTTTGGCCGTCCGTTTGGGGATGAAAGGATGTACTAAAGCAAAGCGTAGTCCCCAATTTCTTCCATAAGGTCTTCCAAAAAGTGCTCAAGAACTTGGTATCACGATCCGACACGATAGATTGAGGCACTCCATGGAGTCTAACTATCTCCTTGAAGAATAGGTCGGCTATAGCAGCAGAGTCGTCGGTTTTGTTGCAGGCGATAAAATGTGCCATTTTGGAGAATCGGTCTACCACTACAAGAATAGAATCTTTATTACGTCCAGTACGTGGTAACCCTAAAACAAAGTCCATGCTAATTTCTACCCAAGGATGCGTAGGAACTGGTAAGGGAAGGTAAAGTCCTTGGGGTAGAACCTTGCTTTTGGCCTTTTTACACACAATGCACTTTTCAATATAATGGTGCACGTCCTTCATCATGTGAGGCCAATAGAATTTTTCTTTTAATAATTCCAGGGTCTTCTTTTCCCCAAAATGTCCAGACAATCCTCCTCCATGAGCTTCTTTAACGAGGCATTGCCTTAGACTGCAATTAGGAATACACAATTTTCCGTTTCTTAGTAAAAATCCCTCCACAAGACTATATCCTCCTTCAGCCTTATTTTGGTAAACTTGATAAGGCAATCCAAAATCTTTATCGGATGCATACAAAGTTTTGATCCATTCAAATCCAAAAAATCTAACACCTAATTCTGTTAAGAGGATACGTCTTCGAGAGAGAGCGTCGGCAACGGTATTATCCGATCCTTTCAAATATTTTAAAATGTAGGGGAACCTTTCCAAGAATTCCACCCATTTTGCGTGTCTTTTGTTGAGTTTGTGTTGACTCTTAATATGCTTAAGGGATTGGTGGTCGGAGTGAATCACAAACTCTTTTGAAAGTAGATAGTGTTGCCATTGTTCTATCGCTCTAATCACCGCATAGAACTCCTTATCATAAGTCGAATAGTTCAAAGCAGCTCCTTTCAATTTCTCACTAAAATATGCAAGAGGTTTGCCATCTTGCATCAATACAGCCCCAATGCCAATACCGGAGGCGTCACTCTTGATTTCAAAAACCTTATTGAAATCAGGAAGTGCCAAGACTGGTGATTGACACAGTTTTTCTTTTATCAAGTTGAAGCTACTTTGGCATGCCGGTGACCAATTAAAGTCTACTCCTTTCTTGGTAAGATCCGTAATAGGAGCGACTAAAGAACTGAAGTCTTTAATGAACCTCCTATAAAAAGAGGCTAATCCGTGAAAGCTACGGACTTCAGTGATACTAGTGGGAGTGGGCCACTCCTTGATGGCTTTAACTTTATCTTCATCCGCTTCTAAGCCATCCTTAGAGATTATGAAGCCCAAAAAGTAAACTTTCTCTTGTCCAAAGGAACACTTAGTTAAATTTCCAAACAATTTAGCACGACGAAGAGTCTGAAATAACATCCCGAGATGGTTGACATGTTGTGGGAGGTCGCGACTATACACCAAGATGTCATCGAAATACACGACAACAAATTTCCCAAGGAACTCCTTAAGAACATGGTGCATTAATCGCATGAAGGTACTCGGGGCATTTGTAAGACCGAATGGCATAACCATCCACTCAAACAATCCGTATTTTGTTTTGAAGGCGGTTTTCCATTCATCACCTTCTTTCATCCGTATTTGATGATAACCGCTCTTCAAGTCTACTTTGGAAAATATTGATGCTCCACTTAATTCGTCTAGCATGTCCTCAAGTCGAGGGATAGGGTAACGATATTTAATAGTAATTTGATTGATAGCCCGACTATCAACACACATACGCATAGAGCCATCCTTTTTCGGTACCAACAAAGTAGGTACGGCGCATGGGCTCATTGACTCTCTTATGTACCCTCTTCCTAACAATTCTTGGACTTGCTCTTGTAATTCCTTTGCTTCTTCAGGCCTCATCCTATAGGCCGATCGATTTGGTAACATGGCTCCAGGTTGGAGGTCTATTTGATGTTCTATACCTCTAATTGGTGGTAATCCGGGTGGTAGTTCTTCAGGAAAAACATCTTGATAGGTCTTGAGTAGGACTAGGATCGGTGGGGGTACGTCACCTAACTCCATAACACGGTCTCTAAATAAAACAAGTATCACAGTCTCTCCTTTCGTAACTGCTGCTCTTACTCCCTTTTTCGATAAGAAAAGATTTTCTTTGATCTTTTCTTCCTTTCTAATTGCATCGTCACGAGCAATTTGTTCAGGGGTCATAGGGAGTAATTTGATATTTCTACCACCGAACTTCAGGCTATAGTTGTTGAGGTATCCGTCATATTGCACCCTACGGTCATAAGCCAGGGTCGTCCTAATAGAAGATGACTGGCTTGCATTGGAACGACATCGCAAACAACCGAATCTTTATATTTTCCAATGGTAAAATGAATGGTCACTTGCTTAGTCACTTTAATGTCATCTCTATCATCCAACCATCTTAACTTATAGGGCTTAGGGTGGTTCATTGACTCCAAACCAAGCTTCTTCACCATATCGTGGGAAGCTACGTTAACGCAACTTCCACTATCTATAATCACAGAACATATTTTATCCTTGACTGCACACCTACTTTGGAAAATGTTTTCGCGTTGGCAGTCTTCATCCACATTTTTAGATACGAGGGCTCTACGAATGACCATTAAAAGTGGTCCATCTTGAGCCGCGCATTCATCACTCGATTCCCGCTCGCTTTCCTCTTCCACTTCCTCTTCTTCCTTATCAAGGTATTGACCTTCATCATTTTCACTTTCCCATTCTCCGGTAGATTCCTTGATAATCATCACTCGACGGTTAGAGCATTCATTCGCGTAATGTCCCTTGCCTAAACACTTGTAGCATTGGACATCACGAGCTCTTTGTACTTTGGGTTGGTTTTGGTTTAGTGGTCTCTTGTCCGTCGGAGGTGGTTTGTTTTGGTTGAAGGGAGTTCTAGGGGGCCAATTAGGGTTAATTGGTCTCTTTTCTTCTTTCTTCCAAGGAGGTTTAGGCTTATCTTGGTCTAAATGTCTTGGTGGGAATTTGTTCGGGAAATTAGTCTTACGTTTTCGCTTAAGTTGTCTTTCCACCGTAAGGGCTAATTGAATAACCAAGTCCATGGCCTCCAATTGTTGAACTTCAACCGCGTCACCTATATCGCGGTTCAATCCTCGAATAAATCGAGCGATGAGTTGTTCTTCAGGTTCTTCAACAGCGCAACGCATGTTGAGGGTTTCGAATTCAGCTAGGTACTCATCAACCGATAGATTGTTTTGTTTGAGGCTATGAAGTTGTTGGAAGAGTTCGTGCTTATAATGTCGAGGTACAAACCTCTTGTGCATTATGTCTTTCATGGAATTCCATGTAGCGACGGGGTAACTGTAGGTTCTCGACCTTTGGGCTTTGTAGTTGGACCACCACAAGGCGGCATGGCCCGTGAGTTCGAGGGAAGCTAGTTGAATCTTAACTCGCTCGGAATAGTCGTGGCACTCGAAGACTCTCTCTACCTTATCAACCCAATCAAGATAGGTATGTCCGTCACAAGCTCCATTAAAAGGGGGAATGGACATCTTAACGTTGCGGAGGTCGTCGTTGTCCCTACGACGATTTGGTCGGTACTCTTCTTCATCCTCCGTCCAAACATCATCCTCCGAATTAAAATGTCGTGGTCTCCTTCTTCGGGGTTCTACCCATTCTCCTTCCTCTATGGGTGGTTGTAAAGGTGTCCTACATCTAGGGCGATCGGGAATAACCCTAGAGGAAGTCTCACGTGAAGGGTCTCGTTCTTGGGATTCTCTACGGGAATGGTTGGACATATGTTCTCTCATGTGGGCCACATCAAGGGCCACGTTTTGGATTTGATGGGTAAGAATGTTGACCAGGCCCGTTAAGGCATTTATTTGACTTTGCACGCCTCCTTGTGTGCTAGGATCTCCTTCGAGGCGTGTTGGTTCGGGTGGGGGAGTGTCCCTAATCCGAATTGGTTCTTGGTGTAATGGATCTCGATTAAATCCACTTCGATTAGTCATAAGTAAGTGTTTTAATTTTAAATTCCAATTCTTGTCTAAGTTAATTTTCCTAAATTAGTGAGATGAATATCTTCTTAATGTCTTAGGTAATTTTAGGCTCTATGGAACATTCTTAGCTAAGACAAATTGAAAATAGGGATCATGCTAATTAGAATAACAACTTAACACTATCAACACTCAATAATAAAACTAAGAAATGAATATTTTCAACGATTTAATTTCACCACAAATTTTCAAGAAATTTCAATCAAGTTGACAACTTTTACTAAGGATCACTTAGAGCAATATTAATGACACTAATTAACTCTAAAATCAGCAAATAATAAATTTTAGAATACCATTTAAGTCAAGATATCATGCTGGAATTTAATTCAAATATAGCAGAATTTTGCTTGTAATGACTAGCTCTAATTTGTTACTTTTAATTCATACATTGTCATATTCTTGTTAACCAATTTCATGCATTCGCTCAACAGCATATATTAGGTAAATTTACGAGTTAAAACATGAGTAATATTAAGCAAAATAATAGACAAAGTCGAGCTCAACAAGGAAGCAAAAACGATATGATAATTTTGCAACAAGAATCCTACTTTTCGTTAGTAATAATTCTAAACCGAATTTAAGCACCAAAATTTCCAGAATATTAATATAATTAGTGGACAATATTTAGATGCTAAATAAGGTTCAAATGATAACAAGAAATGCCAACAAAACCGGAATTAAAGAAGCAATAATCCGAGGCAAATATAGTGAGAAACCGTGAAGATTATGCAATTTCTTTAGGCCGATTTTATACTAACTTTTCTACCAAAATTTCAGCAGAGTTTCGGCTTAGATTTAAGGCAAAATAAAGACTTAAAAGAGAGCAAACAAAAGAGAAAAATCGTGACACAAGAAGGAGAGGAAAAAACCGAGAAATAAAGAGAAGAGATTAAGAGATTCGGGAGCTATACCTTGTGCGTTTTCTTGTAGGATCGTCCACCATATTTTTCCATATTAGAACAAGCAATAATATAGCAAAAATAATGGTAGTACAAGTAAAATTTAGATTAGCACAAAATAGCTCAAGGTTAGCACAAATATATATAAGAATTTAATGCGGAAATTTAAAAGAGCGCTATCCCGGTTTTTGTGTATAGCTTTTGGCTATTGCCAAATGCATCAAAAACACTCCAAGGGAAGCCTTTCGCTCTGATACCACTTGACACGGGGTCCCCTAGAAAGGGGGCCCGTGTACAACCCACAAATATGCTCGGTGTGCTTGGTTGTGTGCTAGTGAACAATATTTGATTATGGAAAGAAAATACTAAAATAAATACAAGAAATAAACAAAGAAATTAATAGAAATATGGCCGATTCTTATATGTTGAGAGAGAGAGATTGAGATAAGCAAGAAAATAAAAAGAATAGAGATGATAATGGATGTTAGAAATGGAAAGAAAATATAAAGCAAAAGATATAAAAAATGGCATAAAAATAAAGGTGAGTGTGTGGATATTGTGGAGCTGAAATTTAAAGGGGTGATTTGTGTGCAAAAGTGAAGACAATAAAATAAAGAAAACCCTTGGCGGATCCGTGGAGCGAGCTTACGGTTTAAGCTCCCGGATACACGTTTTCCGTGAGGAAAACGACCACCTTAGGCCGGGATTTCCGTCCTCGATCCGACTCCCAATGGAGAAGGTGAGGGAATGAATAAGAGCTAACCTAGCAACCCTAGCTAGGTTAGCAATGGAGGCTAACTCCTCTTGGCTCAAAGAACCAAGGAAAATAACACCAAAGGAACTTTGGATATTTTAGGGAAATAGTAGTGTATTGATTGGCAAAAAGTTCTTTTACACACACCAATGCTATGCTTAAATAGAGAAACCTAGGGTGGATGATTAGGGTTTGGTAATGGAAGAAAGGATTGGGGCCGTTGATGAAGATCAAGATGAAGGGACAAGATTGCAATCCATGTGCTTCATCCAAGGGTTGAGGTGCTTTCCTTGTTTTGCTTGATCAATGGTGCTAAATTGCCATGTCATCCATCCTTGTGGCCACTACCAATTGTACTTGCAAAATTCATACCTTAAAGTTGGGCTCTTCTTTGGGCCATGGCTTTCTTTGGGCTCCATTGGTTGTAGGCCTTTTCCTTGAGTAATTTTGTTGAATTCTTCAACCCATAATCCACCAACATACATCTAACCCTAACCATTCAATCTAATGCATGCAATGCAAATTATAAATTCTTACAAAAAGGCTAATGTATGCCAATGAGTTTGAAAAATAAAAATTACAAATTAAGGCCCGGGAAGACAAATTCCCATAGGGCAATCCGGAGGCTCCGTGCAAATGTTCCAATGAAGTACGTGGCAAGGCTTTTCCACATCCTCCGATGTCGGCTCCCAAGTGAAGTCCATGATGTGATCCAAACCTGCAAAAAGAGACAAGTCATTAGAACATTGATTGATTAAATTTTGTGCCCGGGTTTGAGATCTTGTAACGGGCCTCCGAGGCACGTCAATTTCCTTCTTTGCTAACTCTTTTAGACCCCCGTAATGTAAGTGTCCAAACCGTAAATGCCATAACCATGCTTTGTCCTCCATATTTACTTGTAAACATCTTTCTTGCACGTTTTTCAAATTGAGTTTGAACATTCGATTCTTTGCCATCTCCACGTGTGCGAGCAAGCGACCATCTTTGTCCTTCAAGTGCAACATCCGGTCTTTCATGAAGACCGAACATCCCTTCTCCAATAATTGACCCATGCTGAGAATGTTACTCTTCAAGTCGGGCACATAGTAAACATCTTCCATTGTTCCTTCCTTTCCATCTTTTTTGGAAAAACATATTTTTCCTTGGCCTTTGACTTGGACTTTCGAACCATCTCCAAAAGACACGTGTCCGTCTTTTATCTCTTGCATATCAACAAACAAATGTTTGTGTCCACACATATGATTGCTAGTACCAGTGTCGAGATACCATACCGTGTCACTATCTGAAGTGGAACCTTTTTGGGTCATCATGAGAACGCCGTCATCTTTTGTCTCATCTTCTGCGACTAGATTCGCGTTTTCTTCCACCTTCTTCTCAGAGTAGCACTCCTTTGCATAGTGTCCATACTTACCGCAGTTGTAACACTCAATATTTAAACGATATGCCCGGCCACCTCTTCCACGACCGCGTCCTCGTCCACGCCAATTTTGTTGGCTAATCTCGCCCTTCTCTTCATGATTATTTCCGCGACCACGGCCTCGGCCGCGACCAAAACCATGACCACCACGGCCTTGTCCTCTTCCTCGGTTGTGTTGCGCGTACATTGCTTTATCCTCCTTGATAGTCGCCTTCGTTTGTAAGGCCTCCTCTAAGACTTCTTGTGTCTTCTACTTGTTCCTTTGTTCATATGCTTCAAGAGAGCCCGCGAGTTTATCGATAGTCATCTCTTCCAAATTCTTTGACTCCTCAATTGCGCATACAACATTTTCAAAATTCTCAGTCAATGACTGAAGAATTTTCTCCACGACCCTTGCATCCGTGAGGGTTTCAATTTGATACTCGAATATTGTTTATTTTTGGAGAGGAAGAAAAAAATGGACACCAAACAATGATCTTCACAAATGAAGTTTTTATTTTACTTCTCTCTATTTTTCATTCAAATATATTGCACTATTTATAGAGGCATGCTTGACTCTTTACATTCATAACATATCAAATAATTAAAGACTATAAAATGTCACATTTATTCCTAGCATTTATTCTTGACTCTTCAATATTAGTCATAACTTCTTCTAAGAAACTCTCAAATGACCTTAAACTTAAACCGTTAGAAAATAGACTTTAAGGGCTTTAAATCCATAGGTTACACGTTAGAAATGAATACCATTAGGACCTTAAATTTTGTTTCAAAAACTGCTTTTTGAGTTTAATTCTCAACAGAAACGAGGTTAAACTGGCAGTGTAACTCTGGGTCAGTATAAGCACGACAAAGAACCATATTACCACCACGAATCTAGCGAAATTGCTAACCACTGTCTCCCCTGCAAATCCAGTTCAAAAGAGTCAAAAACGGAACAAGAAGACACCATGATTGATCTTTTCACCTCATAAACGAATTTACTCTGCGCAAAAACCATGGTGGAGAAAGAAAACCAGAGACTGGTGCCCAGCTGATGAGTCCAGGGCCCCCTGAAATCTTCATTTATTCTGTGCTCCAAAACCCAAACGACGAAACCGATGAAGACGAAGAAGCAACCGCTTGTCACCCAAAGATCCCACGACAGTGGCCGCAAGAACACCGATGCATTCTTCTTCGAGTTGTCTTTCATGGGTACCACCATTATCACCCTGATTCTGTGTATGGCAACGTAAAATCTACGTACTGAGATCTATTCCAAGTGATCGTCACGTCCCCCACTACTGCGTCGAAGGTCTGTCCATCCAGAAACCACAATTATCACTAAACTCAACAAGATAGTGTGAAACAAATAAACGAAAGAATACCCACCCCGAGTTTGACTTGCGTGATCAAATCATCGTAGGTATAATTAAGGGGGTTATACGGAATGAAGTCTGGAACAATGGCGTAAGGTAACTCTTCGAGAATTGCATTGAAGATGTCTATGCAGTAGCTTGTGACGGTTGTAGCATTTGAGATGGAAGCATTTGTTATTTTCACAAATTCGCTGAATCCGTTCTTGTAAGGAACTCCTACTCTCAGTTTTTTCCCATTTGTTGGAATCTCCCATCCATTTGGAATTGAAGTAGAATCTCCTGGCCAAAGGATTGTCCCTAGAGTTGCTCCAGCTGAAGAAGATGAATCCAAACTTTTTGAGAGACCACTTTTGGGTGTCCAATATCCAATGCGTCTCCCTAGATGACCATTTATATTCACTATTTCAAAAGTTTTAGACTGTAATTGGCCGTCGACAAGGCTAAACTTCCCGCTAAGTCCTGTAAATGTCGTCTTGGATAGCTGGTCGCGAATTCTCGGGCCGTTCTGAGAAACCCCGACATAGTCAAGATTTGTTCCATTGGTTGAGCTACTGGATTTTTGATAGCCAAGGTTAGAAGTCGAAAGGGTTGCCTCGACAGCCATGGCTAATGCCCAAGCCGCATCATAGCTCCACAGTCCAAAAACATTCAGTAGAGCATTGAGGTCGTTTGGATTATCTTGCCGAAACTTCCTTGTCCATCTCACTTTGAAATCATCTAGCTTGGTCGATCTCGGAATATGAGTCTTAACGCCCAACACCCCTTGCATCGAATCGAAAACCGACTCGTCTATGTGAGTCAAAAGATGAGCGATCGAATCGGTCATGATCCAAACATAGCCTTTGGTCATCATCCCAATCTCTTTCGCCATTTTAAAAATCCTTGAAGCCAGACTAGGCTGGAGATGGAGAACAAAAACCCTAGTTTGCATGCTCATCAGCTTGTACAGCTCTGCTGCAATTTGATCATCAGAGGCTGACGAAGGAATGGCACTTCTATAAGGCACGTGAGCGCCTATTTCCTGCAATGCATCAACCAAGTAGGGTATAATTCCTTGCCCAAATGCATTATCTACGTAGATAGGCACGACCTCTCTCCACCCAAAAGCTTTGAGAATTGAACAAATGGGTTGAACTTGAGACGAGTCATTTTGCGCGATGCGGAAAAAATACGAACTACGAAGAGATGTTAGCAAAGAGCTCGTGGCCGAAAATGAAATAATGGGGACTTGAGCTTTAGCTCCAAGTTCAATCAAGAAGTTAGCCTGCATTGAACTCACCGGTCCGATTATAGCTTCTACCTTCGCATTCTTCATAAGGTCTATGCCTGTTTGGAGGGAGAGAGAGCGAGAAATTAGCTTCCTAGATTTCATTCATGGATATAAGAAGAAAAATTAACGATCGTCTTTTTTGTCATCATTTAACTTATAAAGTGAAAATTAGAGTGTTACTTTTTAGAGCTATTTGCAATAGACATCAAATTTTAAATAAATAAAAAATAGACATTAACCTTTAAGCCATCACCAAGTATCCATTTTTGTTATTTTAATATGTGCAATCTATAACTTAAAATGCACGTGAGATATTTTCTTTTCACTTATTTATTTGTAGACATAACAGGGAACCATATGTTGTGTTCTCTTGTTGAATCTAGTGATTTGTATATGTAAATGCAAATATATTGCATATATGTTGGCATTGATTTTTTGGCAATATTTATATATATTTAATGGCGATAATATATTTTTCCAAATTGATAATTTATTTCTTGATAATCAAGATATAATACATTCTGATTATTGTATGACGTCCTATTAACAATCATGAAGATTCCGTGAAAGAGAAAAATAAAGAAACAAGAATATTGGAAAAATTATTGAAAATGCTATAGGCACTTGTTTTTTGGAAATCTTTTATTTGGTAAGTCGTGTTGATGAGAATTTAGCCAAATTTGCTGGGCTTCGAGTTCCCATGATTAATGAGATGTTTTCCTAATTTTTTGGGCGAATATCTAATTTGTTGGAGATACTGTGATGACCCGACTGTTCTGTGCACGTATCTGTACGACTGCGGGGCAAACCTCGGGTTGCGGGGCAAACCTCGGGACCTAAACCGAGTATTGGCAAATCCCGGACTCGAGTATAGGCGAATCCCAGGTCGTAATGAGGGGGTTGTCACAATCCCACATCGCTTGGGGAAGTACATGGAAATGAAACATATGTAAAAGATCCCTCCCAACATAGCAAGACGCGTTTTGGAGCACGATTGGCAACGGATCCCATAAGAACTCCGAAGTTAAGCGTGCTTCGGCGAGAGTAATTTCAGGTTGGGTGACCTCCTGGGAAGTTCTCGCCAAACAAAGCCGTGAGGGGAGGATATTGGGCTGCGGCCCAATCCCCGGAGCGGACAATATCTTGCTGGGAACGGGGTCGTTACAGATACTTTCCTAAAGTGTCACACGGTGTGTCACACAACCCAATTTGTTAAGATTTTTTATCCTTAATTCTTGCGGCGTCATATTCAATTTGGTAACTGTTCTGAATCGATGATATGGAAGTTACCAAGGTTATTTAAAGCTTTCGTTTTCTGTGAAAGCTGATCGACGATGGAGTTTTAAGTTTCGCGTGAAAAGGTTTATTCGTTTATTGTGTTGTCGCTTTTCTTTCACTCCCAACGTTTCTGCGTTTGGGTCTGTGATTGTTTTACACACTCTTCTTATGCTGTGGATTTCATCGATTTATTGAGTGTATTGTGTATTGCATGGGTGTCCCAGGAGGCAATTTTCTTTGTTCTTCATTGAAGCTCAGTCTCGGGAGGAGGCTGCATCTGAAATCGGGAGGAGTTCTGTTTTTAGACAATGGGAGCTTGTCACTTTGATCGTGGGCGAGGGGATCTTGCTATAACACGGGTTCCGGGAGGAATCAACGACAAGGGGAGCTTGTTGTTATCTGAATCTCGGGAGAGGTCAATCTTAAGTCGAGGGGATCTCGCAAAAACAGTTTCTTTGGGGAAGTTAGCTAGAGGCGGCGACAAAGATAAGAGGGAGTCTTTATTTGTATAAGTCCGATTGTCTTGTAACTTTGTGAACTCAAAGAAATGTTTTTATATCTGGGCGTGGCCCCGCAGACGTAGGCTGGTTGCCGAACTGCATTAACAACCTCCTGTCTCATTTATTTCTGCATATTTATATTGTTCGTCATTGCATTCATTATCGGTGTCACCAGTAACACCCTGTGTGACACCGCATAACTAATCGTAATATTTCAGTATCAAATGTACATCATAGATGTTTGAGAAATCATTAATTGTTAGAATTGGAAAGAAAATCTACCACATGTATTTAAGGGGGTGAATTGAAGAGATAAAATTATCTCTAGGGCAAGTTTGTTAGCAAAATTATATTTTAAGAGTGGCTCTTTTAACGAATATATTTAAAGGGAATCACTCGATATTTTAAAGGTTATTTGATAATTACTCAGTGAAAATATTACAGGTGATGATAGATTAAAGGTGGATGAATTTAACGGGACACGTAGTTAACTTAAGACTGTCGTTCTAGAAAGTCAACTATCATGAAAGATTGAAGAGTCTGATATGAGTACCGAAAGTTTTTGAGATGAAATATTGGAGAAGGCGAACCTCCATGGCTGATGGGTGCCCTTTTACGGCTTGAAACACGTAATTATAGAGGGAAAAACTGGACAAACCCATACTTGGAGTCTAGAGAAAGAGAGAGAGAGAGAGAGGAGAGAGAGAGAATGGATAACGAAGAAGAACCTGCAGCAGCAGCTCCGACAACGTCTTTCATGGAGTCTCTGGTATTAAGCACGAGCCTGGTCTTGAAACCACCGTGGGAGGAATAGAAGTCGGAGAGAGCAATCTCGATACAGCTCAGCGCCATCCTCCCAACTTCTTCATCTAAATCAAGCACCAACCCCACATTCACCGGCGTCGTCGTGTTCTCCGACTCCGCCGACAAAAACCCAGAAAGAAAAACGACCAAAACCGCCCAACAAACAAAAGAATTCATCTTCACCTTCTATGAACATCAACAAAAATCTCTCTCAAAACTCACAATTCACAGCAAAATGAAAGTTAGAGAGAGAGAGAGAGTATGATGCCGGGCATTCGTAAATATTGAATTTAAAGTTTCTATTTGTAAGAGAGTCAAGAAAACGAGAAAGCTTATTCTTGACTTTCCTTCGTTTAATAATAATAAATGAATTTCTTGGAAGAATCCCGGGTAGAGTATACCCTAAAGTAAAAACAGTACAATTTAGCTTAATTATTTTTATAAGTAGTTCGTGATGTCATAACTGATTCTCATACCTATAATTTATTCCTACTCTAGCAGGAGTCTCATGTTTAAAAACAGAGGTCTATGTCAGTTATAGATAACACCTTGTAGTTTTTGTATGGTCAATTTAACCTAGAAGTTTGATGAATTACAGCCAACATCCTCCGTCAAAATCTGTTCTCTCTCTGGTTTCGCCATTGATGGCCATCATCTTGAAAGGAGAATCAACAATGGCGTGGTGCTTGCACTGCTCGAACATCAGTCAAGGCGACTCCCTGTAAGTAATCTACTGTAATCACGGGACTGGGCTGTTTGGCTTGTGGGAAAATTCTGGGAAAATTCGTCAGAGAAGGAAGACAACTCTTCCATCAATAACAGCAATCACATTGCAAGCTAAAAACTATGCAATTTTCCCGGGAAACAAATGTAAAATGAGGTATGAAAGCAAATCCACGATGAGGGTGTAAATTATAGTTACATTGACTTTATATTAAAGTACTCAATATGATGGTTGTTGAGTATGAAAGAAATAAATTCAATTAGGTTTAAATTCTCTCTCCTTAACCTTATTAAAATAATATACATTATAATTGAAGAAGTATAATTGAAGAGGTATGAATGAAGAAACATAAGGGGAAATGGTAAGTATGGAGGGTTACCTTTGAATGGTTATCTTCTTCCTCATTCTATTCATTGTAATTAGTGAATCTATCTCGAGTTAATCAATCTTAATCTCTGTATCATCAAAGAGAAACTTAAGGCAAAAGGTTTAAGGAGAGAAAACAGTATTCCGCAATAAGCGATGGATCAAGGTTAGTATAGTTTAAATAGTTATTTCTATTTAACATGGTTGAATTAACAACGTTATAATGAGATAAAAGTATTGAATAGCATTTACAGTTTTATTATACTTTGAGAGGGAGTTCGAATCTTCACTTGCTTTAGCAGAAATCTTCGTACGCGTCAAGCACGGAAACGAAGGTCTTCCCTATAGAAATCATTGACGACGATAGATTAAAATTTACCAGAGAAAATGGAAGAGTGATGAAGAGAAATTTTTAGTATTTATTTCTTAATTAACTTGATAAATGATTTATTTTAAAAATATTTAATTTATTATATTAATAGCACTAACCAACCAGTAATGGAATCATATCTAGAATTAAGAATCAAAAAAATATAAATAATGAGTAAACGGAGCATTATTCTATATACGTACTGCAACAAAAAAAATTATTTATTTATTTTTGTTAAAGTATTTTTATTTTCTTTATATTATAAAAACATATGATTTAGAAATGAGGCAAGTAGATGAGGGAGATGTAGACACATTTGAGTTAACGCTCAATTGACGAAATTAATAGTTTAAAATATTATTTGAAAATTTTATTATTTAATATTTTAAGGTATATATCTATTCACTTAAAATATTTGGCTTATCTTTTTTTTTTTTTAACAAATCATATAATTAAAAATTAAATAAAAATATAGAATTCAATATTTGATTTAAATTTGACAAATTCAAATTATTCATCATTGGTTGTAATAGTTTAATTAATCATATTCCGTCATTAGTTACTTTCTCAATCACTCTCCCCTTGAAAATTGAAAATTGGATAATCCTATGTTTACTCACTAATGTTACCTCTTAATATTAATATCACAAATAATTAAAATAATTAAATAATTAAAGTTATTTCTATTAAAGTGCAGTATGATTTTAATTCTTTTAGTTTGGTTGTTGTTCTAATTTAGTCATTGTAGTTTTAATCTGGTTAAAGTCTAAGTCTTCATAGTTTTGATTTTATTTTTAAATGATTATTCAATTTATTTTCATTATTAAATTTACCAGAAAAAAGAGGCACAACAATTATTTTATTTACAAGTATATTTATACAAGTAAAAAATGTAGCTGGAATATTAAATTTTGTTTCGAAACATTTTTTGAATAAATTAATATGAAAAAAAAAACATTTAGCTTAAAAACTAATTAAATAGATCTTAATTATTTTAGTACAAATAAGTATTTTTAAGTCAAATAGATAAATAATTAGGCTAATAAATTATCACGTACCATTTTTGTTAAATTTAACAGTAATACTACATTTATCCTCTAAATTGATAAGACTTTTAAACTACAAGGACTAAAAATATATTTTCATTCCGATCGTAACACAGTTACTCCTGTTGATGTAACATTCTTTGTTGGTAGGGGTGGGCACGGGCAGGTTCGGTCTGGTCCCAAGCTCGGACCGAACCGGCCCGAACAGGTTCGGGATTTTTTTTCCCGGAACCTGGACCGGTCCGGTGCGGGACCGGGACCGAACCTGGACCGCACCCGAAATCCCGGTCCGGTCCCTGTTCCGCCCGGCGCCATTTTTTTATTTTTTATTTTTATTTTTTAACAGAAAAAGGAAAAGAACCTCAATGGATTTAACAGAGGGCTTGTTGAAGCGGCTGAGGTGCTTTTGAACCTCGAGCCTCTGCGTGGAATCGCTCAGTCTAGCAGCAGATGAGAGAGAAATCAGACTCCATAACCAAAAGAACAAAACCAGAGCTCTAATGGCGATTGTTCCGCCACAGTGATCAGAACCCATATCCAAAAATAACTCACATAACCCAAAATGCGAGACGCAAAACTGAAGTCAAAACCTCCATTTCAGCTACCAACCACTTCGCATAGCCAAAAACTTTGACGAAACGAGGAGGATGAAGATAGTTCTGCTTCCACACAAGCAAAGTCCACACTACCTAACTATTCCTTGTCTGTTTCAAACTAGTCTCTCACTGAACATTTATCTCTCTTCTTCATCCGTTTGCATTGCCGGGGGGTAGTCAAGCTTTTTCAGAAATTATCCTCTCTCTCTCTCACCCTCTCCCCCCTTTCTTGATAATTATCAGAACTTCAGAAGGACGAAGATGGCGACTGGCGACTGGTGACTGGCGAGTAAACTAATCATAACGAACTTTTCCTGAGTATTTTCATCGAATACACCTTCAATTGGAGAACCCAATATATTCATCACATGATCACTGATGAGTGTGTATTTTACACACTTATTTATACTTTTTTACACTTGAATTGATAAGTTTTTCTCAGGTGTTTGAAAGAATTTGATAAATTGTGTGAAGTGTGCAGATATTGTATTTAGAACAGGTATTTAGAACAGCAGGTGGAAAAGAGGTGGAAAAGAAGTAAATTTCAAAGGTCAAGAAAACAGAAAAATGGAGAAGCAATTATAATAAGCAGCAGCGATCGATCTCTATGAAATGCAGAGATCGATCGCTACACATATTTGAAAACAGCCGCGATTGATCTCTGTGCATACCTGTGAACAGCTTGTGATCGATCTCTGAAGAAATGCAGAGATCGATCGCTACATATTTGAAGGAGATGCAGCGATCGATCTCTATGCTTGTCAGCGATCGATCGCTGACCGTCTATAATTTTGGAAAGATTTTATCTTTTAATCTGCACCGTTAATCTTAAGGAACTTTCAATCTTAACCATTGATATGAGAGAAAGGGATGAATTAGACCTAAAGCACACGACCTTCTCTATTTAATAGAGGGCATTCGGCAGAGGCAAGAGATTCGGAGATTAAGAGGCGGCAACAGAGAGCAACACCGAGGCGATTTTCGGCAAGGAGGGGCGATCAGGCTAATTTCATAATAGTTTTATTTTCTTTTTACTTCCATACTATTTCATTATGCAATTCTCGAGTATTATTATTGTTTATTTATCTTTTAGCATGAACTAAACTTCCCGTTCTAGGGTTTCGACGTAACTTTGCTATGATTATTTATTTTTCTTAATTCAAGTATTTAATTTTCTGTTCTTTTTCTGTGTTGAGTAATTTATTCTGAACGTAATACTTAGGTTTGCTTGATCACCAAAACTAAGAACTTTAGGGTTAGTTCGGGATGCGAGAGCGGAGAATTTAACCGTGCACTGAATAACTTGCCTTGAAAAGGATCCTAGGCTAGAGATAGTTAGGGCGTTTGAGTAGTAATATAATTTCTTGTTCTTAATGTATTCAATTAATTCTCAGGATTAGAGACCGAGAGGTGATAATTCGTTAATTGAATAAGTTTGTCTTTGCTCGAGAGAGATTGATGAATATTTTCGTGAAATTGCCATCAACATAAAGGAATATGAATTGATTACTTGAATTAGGTTTAATAAATAGGATTAGTTAAGTGAAATCGGAACCCTGGATTTTCTCATCATATAATCTTACTCTTTTACATTCAACTCTTTTATTTAAATTGTTATTTGATTTTTATTTGAATTATTTTAGTTTAAAATCTAAAAACCAATTATTATTTCATTTCAAATTAAACTGAAAATTAGAGATTCAATATTTAACATAATTATTCCTCGTGGGATCGACACTCATACTTATACACACTTTATTACTTTTGCGACACGTGCACTTGCGTATTACGATTTTTCGCAACAAGTTTTTGGCGCCGTTGCCGGGGAATTAATTTTGTTATTATTGAATTATTTTATTTTAGTTTATATTTGAATTTTCTTTTGCTGCTAGGCTTAAATTACATTATTTGCACATTACAGGTGTATGCGAAAATTAGGTACTGCCAACCTAATCCCTCTCGACGCTGAAATTGAACGAACTTGTCGCCGAAATCGAAGGGAAACAAAACAAGCAATTATGGCAGATGATCAAAACGCAAATCTACAACAGAGGGTTGAAGTGGCAGAGGTCGGACGACGAACTTTGCTTGATTATGTTATGCCATCCATGGACGGGGTTCAATCAGCAATTCGAAAACCTGCCATCACGTGCAACAATTTTGAAATTAAGCCGGGAACAATACAAATGATCCAACAGTATCAATTTTGTGGCCTGCCTAATGAGGACCCTAAGGATCATATTGCTAGCTTCATCGAGGTCTGTGACACCTTTAAATACCATAATGTCTCTGAGGATGCTATCAAGCTCAGGTTATTCCCTTTCACACTACGAGATCGCGCGAAGAACTGGTTGAATTCCTTACCTTCGGATTCAATTACCACGTGGAATGAATTAGTGCAAAAATTTCTATCCAAGTTCTTTCCCTTTGAAAAGATGGCGAAACTCCGTAATGAGATCACCAATTTTGCTCAATTTGATGGTGAGACAATCTATGAAGCATGGGGCCGATTCAAGGAGCTTTTAAGAAAATGCCCCCAACATGGCCTACCACAATGGATGCAAATACAGACATTCTTCATCGGTTTATCAGTTTCTACACGGACTCTTGTCAACTCAGCGGCTGGTAGATCACTATTACAAAAGATGGAAGAGGAGGCGTTCAACTTGTTAGAAGAGTTATCCCTAAATAATGATCAGTGCCCTGTTGAACGTCAGATTTTGAGGAGGCAGCCAAATACCCCAGAAATGGAAGCGATCAAAGCATTGACTACACAGATTGCATCCCTCACTCAGCACATCCAGGGTAATCAAGCTCCAGTTAATGCCATTCATTCCCCAATCATACAATGTCATTGGTGCCAAGGACCACATGCTAGTGAGAACTGTCAGCAAGGGAACCAAATGGCTAGCAATTCGTCTGAACAAGCTCAGTTTGTGGGAAATTATACTAGACCAACCTATCAGAATTCAGAAAATTATTTTAATGGGGGGCGCAACAATCACCCAAATTTTTCATGGAAAAATCAGAATAACGCCGTGCAACCGCCTCAAGTACCTCAACAAGGGCCACCAGTGCAGGAAAGAAAGGTTAATCTTGAAGAGTTAATTGCCAAAATGGGTGAGCGCACTAGTAGTATCATTGCCGAAATAGGGGAGCATACTAATAAATTTATGGCTGAAACACGCACTACCTTGCAAAACCAGTCAGCTCAAATTCGAAGTTTGGAAACTCAAATGGGCCAGATGGCAGCTGCATTAAATGGTCGCCCTCAGGGCACATTACCTAGTTCCACTGAAGTCAATCCTAGAGAACAGTGCAATGCCATCACACTTAGAAGTGGAGCAGTGATTGAAAATTGTACCAAAGAAAATAAGAAAGTGGTCGCACATGACGGAATGCATTCGTCATCATCCGAGTCCACACCAAAGGATCAAAAGCTACAAGAAACTCCACCTCAGATTCCAATGGAGATCATCCCTAAGGTCCCTTTCCCACAACGCCTGAAAAATGCAAAGTTGGATAAACAGTTTGAAAAATTCTTGAAGGTGTTCAAGCAGCTCCACATCAACATTCCATTCGCTGAGGCTCTCGAGCAAATGCCTAAATATGCAAAATTTTTGAAAGATATTCTTTCCCACAAGCGCAAAATAGAGGAGTGTGGTTTTATAGCTCTTACAGAAGAATGCAGTGCTATTATTCAGAGGAAGCTTCCACAAAAACTGAAAGACCCAGGAAGTTTCACTATTCCATGCAAAATTGGGAATTCGATATTTGAAAGGGCACTTTGTGATTTGGGAGCGAGCATTAACCTGATGCCTCTATCTATATTTCGGAGGCTTGGTATTGGTGAAGCAAAGCCCACAAGTGTGGTTCTACAGATGGCCGATCGCTCTTTAAAGCATCCGTATGGGGTTATTGAAGACGTCCTCATCAAAGTCGACAAGTTTATTTTTCCCGCTGATTTCTTGATTCTTGATATGGAGGAAGATCGTGGTATCCCTATAATATTAGGTCGACTATTCTTAGCCACAGGGGGTGCTATAATTGATCTTAAAAAGGAGGAGCTCAAATTGCAGGTACAAGATGAACATGTGACATTCAAGGTATACAAATCATTGGAGTACCCAATAGCTAGCGATGACATATTTAGGGTGGAACTCCCTACCGCTGTAACAAGGGAAACTTCATTTCAACCAAACAAATTTTCTGAGCCTAATGGGAAGCAGTGTGTTGAAAATTTGGGGGAGTCAAAATTACGGGTTTTACTATCTATTCAGAAACCACCCGACTACAAAAAGCTTCTGGCAAATGATAAGTTGGTAATTGGGCAACAATGGACACCATATGGGGACGGTACAGTTAAAAGTGCAAAATCTATTATATATCTCGACCCAACATGAAGAAGTATACTGTCGGGCTGTCGACAATAAATACAAGCGCTTGGTGGGAGGCAACCCACCCAAGTATCCTTTTTAGTTCGTTATTTCAATTTTTGTTTGCATTAATTTTACTTTATTTTTATTTTTATTTTTATTTTATTTCATTTCATGTTTATTTTTATTATTTCTAAATAAAAAAAAAAAAAAAATCCTGATTGATCGCTCCTTCGACCGAAGCTCCACAACACTGACGGCTGCCCGAGACGATATGAGGTACTTTTATTTTACCCTACTCATTTACACTGATTTAACATTGGGGACAATGTCTATCTTAAGTTTGGGGGGGGTTTTTATTTGGATATTATTTTTGTTTGTTTTTAATTAAATTTATAAACATTTTTAAATTAGTAAGTCTGCTTAATATTTTGAATTCTATGGTATGATTATTTATTTCATTTGTTTAAAGTGTCGATGACTGCACCTTTGATCAATGTATGTTTCAACTTCTGAATAGATTCTGAGATAGTATGATTTGTGATAGTAGCATTGATTGGAGCTTAGGAAGTTAGATTTGTTTGTGTGGAAATGTTCATTCTTGTTTAAATTTAGCTGATAATGATATAAATTGTTGTCTTGAGATCGAGAGCCTAAACACAGTAAGGGAGTGCTTGAGTGTAAACACTGAAAGGGAGTGAGCTCCATTTAAATTTAGTGAGTGATTTGTGAGTATTAAATTGTTCTTGGTTTTGCCTTACATTTATGAATACAAATTATGATTTTTGCAGAATTAAGAGAATGACTTAGGCCATTTTCTAATCGTTTGAGCTTTTATTGACATACCTCATTTGTGTCATTTAAATGACACCCTTAGTCTCCTATTTGAACCTTTATTTACCACTATTTTTTCAACCTTAACTTAGCCTACCCTGAAATTATTTTGACTATCCTATTTATTGAGCACAGGGTTGTGGGTACATATTATGGGGAGAGTTGGAGAAAGTAGTGGTGAGAATCAGAGCTAATTCTTTTGTCAATTGTCTAAGTTGTTAGTATTTTAGGTAGGGGTGTTCAAACCGAACCGGAACCGACGAACCGAACCGGAACCGACGAACCGAACCGGAACCGATGAATTAGGTTCGGTTCGGACCGGTTTTGAGCCACTGAAAACTGGACTTCGGTTTGGCATTTCTCAAAACCGGTTAATGCGGTTCGGTTTTCGGTTTGGATTGGTGAAACCGCTCCAAACCGAACCGAACCGTTGTTGATTAAAATTCAGTATTCATTCACTGAAGAGCGCAGAGCGAAGAGCGAAGCGAACGGCGAAGTCGCGAAGACCTAATTCCCGATTCTTCAACTGCGACTGCGACTGCGACTTCGACTTCGACTTCGACGACTAGACACCCGACAGACAAGGACGATCAGGCGAGGCAACGGCGACGGCGAGGCGACGACTCTACTCTCAGTCTCTGCTACGGGCTATCGAGTATCGACGACGACAGAGAGCACCGACGACACACGATCAGGCAACCGAATAACGATAACCGTTGGAGCAAAATCAATGATTTTGCTCTCTGTGAACAAACGACAGAGAGCAAAATCAATGATTTTGCTCTCTGTGAACAAACGACAGAGAGCAAAATCAATGATTTTGCTCTCTGTGAACAAACGACAGAGAGCAAAATCAATGATTTTGCTCTCTGTGAACAAACGACAGAGAGCAAAATCAATGATTTTGCTCTCTGTGAACAAACGACAGAGAGCAAAATCAATGATTTTGCTCTCTGTGAACAAACGACAGAGAGCAAAATCAATGATTTTGCTCTCTGTGAACAAACGACAGAGAGCAAAATCAATGATTTTGCTCTCTGTGAACAAACGACAGAGAGCAAAATCAATGATTTTGCTCTCTGTGAACAAACGACAGAGAGCAAAATCAATGATTTTGCTCTCTGTGAACAAACGACAGAGAGCAAAATCAATGATTTTGCTCTCTGTGAACAAACGACAGAGAGCAAAATCAATGATTTTGCTCTCTGTGAACAAACGACGAGAGCAAAATCAATGATTTGCTCTCTGTGAACAAACGACAGAGAGCAAAATCAATGATTTTGCTCTCTGTGAACAAACGACAGAGAGCAAAATCAATGATTTTGCTCTCTGTGAACAAACGACAGAGAGCAAAATCATTGATTTTGCTCTCTGTAAAAAAATCACAGAGAGCAAAATTGCTCTCTGTTGTTTGTTCACAGAGAGCAAAATTGCTCTCTGTCACTAACCAGGAGGAGAGCAAATTGCTCTCCTTCGTTTTTTTAGAGAGAGCAAAATTGCTCTCTGTCGTTTGTTCACAGAGAGCAAAATTGCTCTCTGTCACTAACCAGGAGGAGAGCAAATTGCTCTCCTTCGTTTGTTTACAGAGAGCACGAGCAATTTTGCTCTCTGTAATAAAACCACAGAGTGCAAAATTGCTCTCTGTAATAAAACCACAGAGAGCAAAATCAATTGTGGTTTTATTACAGAGAGCAAAATTGCTCGTGCTCTCTGTAAACAAACGAAGGAGAGCAATTTGCTCTCCTCCTGGTTAGTGACAGCAAAAACAAACGACAATGTTGCTCTCTGTTTGAACCTCGAGCAATGTTTACTACTTAGCATGTTTATATGTGTTGTTTATATGTGTTTTGCACTGTATGATTACATAATGTTTCTGTTTTGGGAGACTCTTCGGGCGTGACCGAGAGCAATGTATATGCTTTATTTGTTTTGTTCTGTGATATTTTATCATAACTGAGAGCATTAATCTAATGTTTACCAAACAAGTAAACAAGTCGTTGATTTTGATTGATTAAATTTGTTTTAGGATGGAAAGCATTAATGATAGTGTAGAGGGTCCTGCACGTAGTCAAACGAAAAGGAAAAAATCAGAAGTTTGGGATCATTTTACGAAGATTGACAGTTGTGATAGTAGCAATCCTAAAGCAAAATGTAATCATTGCTCACAGTCATATGCATGTCATTCATCAAAGAATGGTACAACAAACTTGAAAAAACACATTCTTAATTGCAACAAATTATTGGCAAGTGCTGATAGGAAGCAAAAGACATTAAGCTTACAGAGTATGGGAGGGGGATCGAGTCTAACTTGTTTTAGTCTTGAAACTTGTTGAGAATTACAGTTGACAATGCTTCATCGAATGATGTTGCAATCTCGTATTTGGTCAAAAGTATTAGAAATTGGAATGGGTTAGTTTTGAATGGAGAACACATGCATGTGAGATATTTTGCACATATTTTGAATTTGATTGTATGTGATGGTTTAAAAGATCATCAAGAGTCTATTGCAAGAGTTCGTAGAATGGTGAAATATGTTCGATCTTCTCCTGCAAGGCTACAACAATTTAGAAATTGTGTTGGTAATGTAAAGATCACTTGCAAAAGTAATGTTTGTCTTGACGTACCTACTAGATGGAATTCTACATATTTAATGTTAGAAAGCGCCGAAAAGTATGAAAGAGCTTTTGCAAAGTTAGTTGAAAGTGATGTTCATTATTTTCTTGATTTGAGCGGGGAAAGTGAAAGACCACCCACAATAGAAGACTGGGCTAATGTTAGAGAGCTTGTCAAGTTTTTGAAGATCTTTTACGATACAACTGTTTCCGTTTCGGCCTCCTCACATGTCACCTCCAATATTTATATTAGTGAAGTGTGTAATTTGAAAATGATTATCCATGAGCACTCTCAGTGTGATAATCCATTGTTGAAAAGAATGGCGATTGACATGCAAAGAAAAGTTTGACAAATATTGGGGGAGTTATGATAAATTCAATATGTTGATGTGTGTAGCAATTGTACTAGACCCTAGATATAAAATAAAGTTTCTGAAACATTGTCTCACCGTGTTGTTTGATAGTGACAAAGCAAATGATTTAGTGACAAGTAGAAATTGTGATAGAAAGATTATATCTCCATTATAAATCTGATTTTGATACTTCAGAAGACAATTCTAGTATGATGGTTGGAACGACTTCTACCGTAACGAGACAGAGTAGTACTTCAACTTGCAATAAGGTGCATGAGATGTTTTTTAATGATCAAGATAAGGATGGCGATTCAATTAATCAGACTGAAGTTCATCAATATTTATCTGAAAGATTAACAAAGTTTTCAGATAAAAGTGATATTCTAGCATGGTGGAAAGTTAATTCCTTGAAATTTCCACTATTGAGTAAAATAGCAAGAGATGTATTAGTTATCCCCATTTCAACAGTTGCTTCGGAATCAGCCTTTAGTAACGGAGGCCGTGTGCTCGATTCATTTCGTAGTTCTTTGTCCCCAAAGACTGTCGAGGCTCTTATTTGCACTCAAAGTTGGATTCGGACGGCAAAACATCAATCTACCAACTTTGATTCTTCAATGGCAAATATTGACGAAATTGAACAAGGTATGTTCTGTTTTATTTTATATCTTTGTTTTCTTTTCGTTTCATACTTCTAATTCATTTTATCTAATTGGTTTATCAACTATATTTTGTAGATTTCTCATCAACTAATGGAGAAGAAGATATTCTTCCAATATTGGTGGAATAGTTGAAAGTTTGGAGCGAATATTCTGTTTTTTATTTATATTTTTACAACATTCTGAAATATTTGGTTTTTGTTTTTTGAAATATTGGTGGAATATTCTGTTTTTTCATTGACGTCATGTCTCTGTTTTGTAATATCACTAGTGCTTACTGTTTACCTTTTATCTAACAGTGGTGGGATTGGCAATTAGATTGTGATGTGTCTGTAAATTCTGAGCTTATCCACCAATTTCTTTTCAGGCCTTGTTTTTGGTTGGACTTTTGTAATAAAAACAGGCGTAAAAGCTATGATGATATCCTTTGGCATTTGCATTTTTCACTGTTCTCTAAAAGCTGTGATGATTTCAGGCTCAAAGAACTGTTCCTGCCTTCCTGGGGTAGAGTTTCTGCTGTTTAATTAAACAAATGGATGAAAATGTGTAGAAAAGAAAGAAAGCAGGCAGGCCGCAGGGCACTTTAATTGAGATTTTGTCCACCCAAAAACACTACTGAATTCTTTTATTTGACATTTGATTCTAGGAAATTATGTTGTCTTCAGAATATATTTTTATAAAAATAGATTGTAGAACCGAAACCGAACCGAAACCGAACGGAAACTTTCGGTTTGGTTTAGGTTCGGTTTTGGTGTGCCCCAAAACCGGTTTCGGTTTGGCAAATCCAAAACCGAAACCGATCGGTTCGGTTTGGTTCCTCCCCAAAACCGAACCGAAACCGGTTTTGAACACCCCTAATTTTAGGATTTTATTTATTCTTCTTTTATATTTTTCTTGATTCAAAAAAAAAAAAAAAAAAAAAGTTATTGGAAAGTTGAATTGTTCAGTAGTAGAACAATTTCTTATATGCTATTTAATTTGTTGTTATTGTTATTATTTGTTTGTTAGTAAAGACATTGACAAAGGAGTTGGTTTTGAAAAATAGAGAGTGAGACAAGTTTGGGGGGATTATTGAGTTAACTGATTAGAAAAGAGTTCAAATGAGTGTAAGGAGTGAGGGTGGCATAAGGATGGATTGTGCTCTAGAGTTTCGCTTGAATCCAAAAATTTCCTACCTTATAAACCCGGCCTTACATTACAAGCTTAATTAAAGACCTATCGACTTTTATTCTGTTTACTCATATTTGTTATTAGTGAATAATGGGCAAGACTGATGAACAATAAGAGTGGATGGAGTGACCCTGAGAGATATTTTTTATTTCCCTTCTTATAAGACACAATTATAGATCTATCAGTTAAACAAGAATGAGTTTGAGCATGTACACATACAAGAATTTCTGATTAAGTTTCTCTCAATGTGATATCATGAGTTGTATTATTGAAAGTGTTTATTTAGATGGTTTATTTGCATGCAAATATCAAGCTGAGACGAAATACTGCGAACTATGATTTACATAATTTTACCATGGAAATTTTAAATATTTTGTAGACTTTAAATTTTAGACATTCCTGGATAAATTTTGCTAGATTTCTATGCTTATTTTTGTTCGCTTGAGGACAAGCTTTCATTCAAGTTTGGGGGTGTGATGAGTGTGTATTTTACACACTTATTTATACTTTTTTACACTTGAATTGATAAGTTTTTCTCAGGTGTTTGAAAGAATTTGATAAATTGTGTGAAGTGTGCAGATATTGTATTTAGAACAGGTATTTAGAACAGCAGGTGGAAAAGAGGTGGAAAAGAAGTAAATTTCAAAGGTCAAGAAAACAGAAAAGATGGAGAAGCAATTACAATAAGCAGCAGCGATCGATCTCTATGAAATGCAGAGATCGATCGCTACACATATTTGAAAACAGCCGCGATTGATCTCTGTGCATACCTGTGAACAGCTTGTGATCGATCTCTGAAGAAATGCAGTGATCGATCGCTACATATTTGAAGGAGATGCAGCGATCGATCTCTATGCTTGTCAGCGATCGATCGCTGACCGTCTATAATTTTGGAAAGATTTTATCTTTTAATCTGCACCGTTAATCTTAAGGAACTTTCAATCTTAACCATTGATATGAGAGAAAGGGATGAATTAGACCTAAAGCACACGACCTTCTCTATTTAATAGAGGGCATTCGGCAGAGGCAAGAGATTCGGAGATTAAGAGGCGGCAACAGAGAGCAACACCGAGGCGATTTTCGGCAAGGAGGGGCGATCAGGCTAATTTCATAATAGTTTTATTTTCTTTTTACTTCCATACTATTTCATTATGCAATTCTCGAGTATTATTATTGTTTATTTATCTTTTAGCATGAACTAAACTTCCCGTTCTAGGGTTTCGACGTAACTTTGCTATGATTATTTATTTTTCTTAATTCAAGTATTTAATTTTCTGTTCTTTTTCTGTGTTGAGTAATTTATTCTGAACGTAATACTTAAGTTTGCTTGATCACCAAAACTAAGAACTTTAGGGTTAGTTCGGGATGCGAGAGCGGAGAATTTAACCGTGCACTGAATAACTTGCCTTGAAAAGGATCCTAGGCTAGAGATAGTTAGGGCGTTTGAGTGGTAATATAATTTCTTGTTCTTAATGTATTCAATTAATTCTCAGGATTAGAGACCGAAAGATGATAATTCGTTAATTGAATAAGTTTGTCTTTGCTCGAGAGAGATTGATGAATATTTTCGTGAAATTGCCATCAACACAAAGGAATATGAATTGATTACTTGAATTAGGTTTAATAAATAGGATTAGTTAAGTGAAATCGGAACCATGGATTTTCTCATCATATAATCTTACTCTTTTACATTCAACTCTTTTATTTAAATTGTTATTTGATTTTTATTTGAATTATTTTAGTTTAAAATCTAAAAACCAATTATTATTTCATTTCAAATTAAACTGAAAATTAGAGATTCAATATTTAACATAATTATTCCTCGTGGGATCGACACTCATACTTATACACACTTTATTACTTTTGCGACACGTGCACTTGCGTATTACGATTTTTCGCAACAATCACCCAAACTTCCATTCAGTTTATCAAATTTGAAACTTCTTTTACGGTTTGATTTATCCTCAAAACAACAAGAACTAGACGTAGATGCAGGCATATCCCGTTAATCTCCAACGATCGAACACTCTGAATTAGAATCGGAAAGATTTTTATTACTTCCATAGTCAAAATACGATAAGTCCTCAACCATTTCAGACCAAGCCATATCAGCAAATTTCTTTATTGAGCTTCTGTCAGAAACAACGAAAGAGGTTTTGAGGTGCTTCGGTCTGGTCCCGGTTCTTCGGGATTTCAGGCACTGGACCGAGGACTGGACCAAAGCTCCTCGGTCCAAGGTTGCCTTGAACTTGGACCGGACCTTGGTCCAAGGTTTATGGACCGTACCCGAACCGAACCCGCCGGTCCGGTCCGGTTCCCGGTCCACGGTCCGGTCCTGCCCACCCCTATTTGTTGGTATTCAACACGTGTTGTATCATATGAGCATATAATAACCAAGTAGGTCGCAACTTCATTATGGTATCTCGATGATCATTTTGTCTGACAACATCGGCTAAACCACGATATTCAAGCGTAGTTTTTAGAGGTTAATCGTACGGTTCGATTGGGTTTGGGGAGATCGTACGAGTCTTCCCATTTGTTAGCCTCTCGAGCTAAGGCGTAAAAACGAAGAGAATAAACATTATGTTCTAGAATGTGTAAGACGTTCATGTACAGATAGGAAGGTGTTGAGCAATTTTAGTTGCACTTGTTTTCGATATCTTTGAAACTTTCTTCCTTTGAATTTCTTATTTGTTAAGTTATGGCTCAATTTCAGGTCATCGGATCAGACCCTTTAAGTCTTCGTCTTCTTGTTTTTTTTATTTTTTTATTTTTCTCTATAATTTATTATTATTTTCATGTACATCTACGCGTGGAAAACTAGGAATGAAACTGATGATGTTCCTTTTTCTTCCTGGGTTTCAACTTTCAAGTTTCAAATTTAAGTCAGAAAACGACCATTATATTTTATATATTTATGTTTGGGCATTAGCAAGTTGAATAATATTGCCTTGGTCTGCCGCATCCCCGCGGTCGTGCCACTCGAACAACAGGCGATTGGAGATGAAGTGCCGGTGATAAATTTTGCAAAAAATCTAGTCTTTTTTTTATCAATTTTTATCTCCAATTCGTCTACAACTTGTAAAAATTATAGATTGACTGAAATAACGTAGAAATAATCAAAGACTTTGAGTTTTCAAGCTCAAAACCTGAATCCAAGTAATACAAATCTAACATCGGAAACTCTATGTTCGTCCCTAAGCTTCCTCCATCTCACTTTGTTGGAATCCACCAGGCTTACATTGTGGCTGTCTACAGTGACCACTAATGAAAATTAAAAAAAATTTTAATTTAAAACTTGAATTATGGGGTCAAGGATAATTTAAACCTTAAATTATATTTGAGTACAAATCAAATCTTATAATATCTTCAAAGAATAAGTCAACCCTAACGATTAAATACACACATGTTCGCTCTCGTTTCGCATGAGGGCGACTTCGTTTAAACTAGGACGACCTCCGTGGTAGCCCGCGTTTAGGGTGAGGTTGCCCTTGTTTAGAGCAAAACCTCGAAATTAGGACAAAAATACAAAATTAAGGCGAAACCGCGAAATTAGAGAGATTTGTAAATCGATCGATATGTTGATGAAGCGGTCCGAAATTAAGGTGAAACTGCGAAAGAAATGATGTGGGAGATCAAAACCGCGAACAAAAGGCTAGATATTGGAGGTCGAAATTTTGTTAGAACCGCGTAAAAAATTGTCGGAGAGAGAAGCTAGATCGTGTGCAGTTGCCTTTGTGCGAAACTCATGCAACCGCAAGTGTAATTAACAACGAGTAACACGCGAGAGTTGACTTGGTCATTGCAAATAGTATAAGAATTGATTAGTATCCAAATATATTTAAAGGTTTTTCTTGTCTCTAACTTCAGAGATTAAGGTTTAAATTGGATTTTTTTTTTTTTTTTTAAATTGTAATGGTAAGAGTTAAATTGCTAAAGTTTGATATGGTAAAATATGTTTTCTCTAGAAAAATAAGGTAAGGTATAAATTGTCAGTACTCCAAAGAATAGCCACTTTTTTTCTATTTTTTATACGACCAACCAAATATAAGGACCTAGTCGACTATTAATAATAATCAAGTCAATTAGCTAAATTGTTTTAGCAAAAATAAGAATTTTTTTTTTTTTTTCTTTTGTTGCTAAAAAATATTGGCGAGAATGAAAATAAAAATAAGATTACGAGGCACATGTTACTAATGAAAATTAATCAGATAATTATTTAAACGAAAAAATACAATTATGATAATCAAATTGAAAATAAATAAATATAAACTACAATGACCAAGAGCGTATTTTACCATATCATTTAAAAATTTACTACTGTGAATATTAAAATATTAAAACATTAATTAAGTAATAACATACGTGGCTTAAACTTCTGCGACGATCCATCGACGATTACGAGATAAGGCGGATTCAAGATCCGGATCCTTTTTCATTGCCCAGAGAAAGAAAACTTCTCACGAGGTACCTAATGGGCTTCCAGGAGTAGTACAGTCGAGGTTTGCATTTACTTAGTAAACGTTACGTAGTATTTCATTTTCTGTAGCCATTTTTCTTTCCTAAACCTATCGAAAACTACGTATGTTGAAAATTAGTGCATCTTACAGATAAATTTGTTTGTTATTTCTGCTTAGTCAGTCAAATAATACAGTTCCTATTTATTAGGTAGACTGAGTCTTGCTGTTGTTAGTTTGGATTTGTTAGAGAATTTTTTCTGTCTCTATTTTGCTACAACGTATAAACCCCAAATTGTTTAATTTGAGAGAACGGACGAACCAGCGGGATTTGATGGTCGTACCTTTTGGTCCATTTCTCCAATCCCAGCTCTCTCCTGCTAACGACCGAGCATGGAGGCCTCAAACGCTCCACGAAGGGGGTTAGGTCGCTCTGCGAATACAAAATGGAAAGGGTGAAGGTGTACTCTGGTCAAACAGACAGCGGAAAGGAGGAAGAAAGGGGAGAAATCAAAAAGGAGGGAATCGGTTCTTTATTTACACTGTGCATGTTTAGATGATCTAGCTTTGAGGTCCCTCTTTATGACGAGGGACCTCTTCATTTAATTTCTCTTTGAAATTAAATGAGAAGAAGAACCAAAAGATGTTCTTTCGGCACCTACCATCATTTATTGTAAATGTAAAGAAAAAATTTGTTTTTCTTCTTCAGCGGCGCCTACTTCACTTTTCTTGTGATCATTTTAAGGAATGTGTCGCTTTTCATACCTCTATAAATAGAGGCTTCATGAAAAGTGTTAAGTATCCGAAAGCAGAAGAAGAACCAACAACAAGAAGAGTTCTTTTCTGCGAAGAGGGAGAGAGGGTGAGGATTTTTGGAGGGATAGAAAAGAAAGGTATGAGAGAAAAATGGGTGTGGTGCTTTTGTGCACGGTGAGAATACTAAGAGTGGTGATTTTTAGTGAATATTTTTTAGAATATTCGATATCTAGAAAAATATTGTAAATCCTATTTTTCATAGTGAGATCTTTCTGGACTCGGTCCCCGTGGTTTTTTCCCGATTTGGGTTTCCACGTAAAATTCTCGGTGTTCAATTTTCTCTTACTTCTTAGCCGTTATTATTTTACAGTGGTGGAAAAATATTCCTGGTATTTTTCGGATCGCATCTACTATCATTTCTCGTACCCGCCGAATTTATTCATTATTTTTCCCAACAAGTGGTATCAGAGCCTGGTGATTTCTTTAAATTTAGTATGCTCTGTGGTTGCGGTTTTTAACTGATCTTCCACATCAGAAAAATTTTTAGAAGTTATTATGGAGGGAAAGATTGAAATCGAAAAATTCAACGGAAATAATTTCTCTCTGTGAAAATTAAAAATGAAGGCGCTATTGCGGAGAGATGGTTGTGCTATGGCCATCGGCGACAGGCCTACGAACGTTGAAGACGAGAAATGGAGTAAAGCTGATGAGGATGCAATGGCCATTTTGCATCTCACTCTAGCAGATGGAATTTTGTCAAGTATCTCAGAAATGGTAACGGCAAAACAGATTTGGGATACGCTGACAAAATTGTACGAGAAAAAATCATGGTATAATAAAATTTTCTTGAAAAGGAAATTATATACCCTTCGGATGTCAGAATCTACAGCAATACTCTGAATACATTATTTTCTCAACTTACAGCAATGGAGCACAAAATCGACGAAAATGAAAGAGCTCAACTTTTACTTCAAAGTTTGCCAGATTCATACGATCACCTCATCGTCAATCTACTCAATGGTAGTACAAAAACTACATTGATATTCAATGATATTGCAGCCGTCGTTCTTGACGAAGAAAGTAGGCGAAAAAACAAGGAGCAATCCTCTGTGGAGGCATTATCAGTAACGAGAGGGAGATCAATGGAACGTTGGGCCTCCGGAGCCAGCACGTCAGGAAGATCTAAATCAATAAGTAAAAGGGACGTCAAGTGCTATTACTGTGGCAAGACGGGCCACCTGAAAAAAGATTGCTGGAAACTGAAGAAAGAACAAGGCACAGGAGGTGCTAAAGAAGAAATTAAGAGTACGACTGGAGCTGTCTCTGAGGGTGAAGATGTGATTGTATGCGAAGATGCTGTCAACCTTACGATGAATGAATCATGTTGGGTGTGTGACTCTGGAGCATCTTACCATGTTACTTCGAAAATGGAGTATTTTTCATCTTACACCGGCGGTGATTTTGGCATTGTCAAAATGGGGAACAGTCAAGTTTTCAAAATAATTGGAAAAAGGCGACATCTGTATCCAGACCAACACAGGATGTGAGTTGGTGCTTAAAGATGTCAGACATGTTCCAGATATTAGACTGAATTTAATATCAGTCGGTGCTCTTGATGATGCTGGTTACAAGAGCAAGTTTGCTGGCGGTAAATGGGAGCTCAGCAAAGGATCGCTAATCATAGCGAAAGGGATCAAAGAGTCTAGCTTGTATGTGACGCAAGTGACTGTGAATGAAGTATCAGTAAATGCTGCACAAGATGACTCATCCATTGAGTTATGGCACAAACGGCTTGGTCACATGAGCGAAAAGGTGTTGGATCGAGATTGTCTAAGAGGGGGGGTGAATTAGACACTTTTTGAAATTTAATTAATCTAATATTAATTTCTTTCTTATTGTAGGACTCTAAATTAAAAGCAATCAGACAAGCAATCAAAGTAAAGAGAGAGAGAAATTTAACACACAGTGGTTTTTACGTGGTTCGGCCAAACCTTGCCTACATCCACGCTTCAAGGTTCACCTCTTGAAGATCCTTAACCTTCTCCTCAACGAGAATACACAGATCGGAATTCCGGGCTCCGATCAACTACCTTTTACAACTCTGGATTGTTCTTCACGGGCGACAATCCACTGCCTTATACAGATTTTGAGTTTATGTTTTTCAAACGCAGATTACACTCTCACCAAAAATGAAATCTCAAGTTAAAGTCGAGAGGTGTAGAAGAAAATACAGAGTGATTAACTTTCGCAGCTTAGGGCTAAGAATTCAAATTCGCAAAAGTTGTTCCTTCGTGCTCTAACCTTGGCTTAAATACTCTGTCTTCAGAATCGGCTTGACTTCAATGCTCCTTGTCCAATAAGAGAAACTTTGTTACCATTGGAGAGCTTTCGTACATTTTCAGGTAGCCGTTGCCGATTGTAGTTGTAAGTCGTCGTCGCCATAAATGTTCTGAAGTTAAAGCTTGAAAACGACGTCACTGTAGCTTCGCGGCTAGCTTTGAATTCTGGCGGCAGATGCAACTTATGAAGCAGAGACACGTCATCGGTGGATGCAGCTTGAAACACCATCGGCAGATGTATCCTTAAGTGTCATCGGCAGATGTGGCTCAAAAACACCATCGGCAGATGTGTTATATAAGTGCTGAACCGTCATCGGCAGATGTTTTCAAAAACGTTATCGGCAGATGTTTTCGAATATAAGCGCTTGAGTGTCATCGGCAGATGTTAACTTCTAAACGGCTTCTTCTTCTGTCGTTTAGCAATCGGCAGATGTTTTCGAATATAAGCGCTTAAGTGTCATCGGCAGATGTTAACTTCTAAACGGCTTCTTCTTCTGTCGTTTAGAAATCGGCAGAAGCTATCGGCAGATGTTTTGTAAGGATCGGTAGAAACATGCGTTTCAGCCCTGTTTTTCTATTCAGCTCTGTATACTCAAACTGATTTTATTAGACAACTAAAATACCCTATTTAAGGGTATTGCCAAAACAATCTTATAATCATAATTCTCGTTAAATACACATAATCAAATTTTATACTTAATATACAAATACATCATCAAAAACAAATTATGACTTAAACACTCTATAAGTCAACAAAAGGGACTTCAATTGCTTGGCAAAAGAGGTTGTTTGTCACACCTCAGGAATAAACCACTGTCAAGTTGTATTCACTGTTTGGCGGGAAAGCAACACAGGGTATCCTTTCAGAAGAATTCCGCATCAAGGAAACCAGAAGTGTTAGAAGTTGTCTACTCAAACGTCTGCGGTCCCATGTCCATGAAAACGTTAGGCGGTGCCCAATACATGGTGACATTCATTGATGATCACTCCAGGAAAGTGTGGGCTTATGCACTTAAATCTAAAGATGAGGTGTTTAACGTTTTCAAACAGTTTCACGCCTTCACAGAGCGAGAAACTGGAAAGAAGTTAAAATGCATTCGCACAGACAATGGTGGCGAATATATGGGATCATTTGACAATTACTGCAAATTGCACGGGATCAGGCACGAAAGATCTGTTCCAAAGACTCCTCAACAAAATGGTGTTGCGGAAAGAATGAACCGAACTATCGTGGAGAAGATAAGGTGCATGCTATCACATTCAATGCTTCCCAAAACATTCTGGGGAGAAGCAATGAATACTGCAGTGAACGTCATCAACTTGTCTCCGTCAACACCTCTGAGTGGAGAAGTGCCAAACAGACTATGGACAGGGAAGGACGTCTCGTATAAACATCTTAAAGTGTTTGGATGCATAGCATTCGTCCATATTCCCAAAGATGAGAGGTCCAAGCTAGACAGCAAAGCTAAGGAATGCATATTCCTTGGATACGGAAGTGATGCATTCGGATATAGGCTTTGGGATCCGGTTGACAAGAAGATTGTCAGAAGCCGAGATGTTGTCTTCTTTGAAGATCAGACCATTGAAGACAAGAAGAAAGATGTCACTGATGAGCATCCAGTAAGAGTTGGTCTGGAGAAATCAACTCTTGACAGGGGAGATGCTGGAGAATCTAGTGATCAAGCAGCTGATGATGTTGACCATGGAGAAACAGAGACTTCTCCTGAATCAGTTGCAGAACCAGAGTTAAGGAGGTCAACAAGAGATCGTCGACCATCAAGGAAATACTCTGTGAACGAGTATGTGATGATAACTGACGGCGATGAACCTGAGTGCTATAAGGAAGCTATGGAGCATCAACAAAAGAAGAACTAGTTAGATGCGATGCAAGATGAGATGAGATCATTGCATGAGAACTATACTTATGAGTTGGTTCAACTTCCAAATGGGAGAAAGGCACTCAAGAACAAATGGGTATACAGACTCAAAGACGAAAATTCACAACCAAAGTACAAAGCACGACTGGTCGTAAAAGGCTTTGGACAGAAGAAGGGGGTTGACTTTGAGGAAATTTTTTCACCGGTAGTGAAAATGTCATCCATACGAGTGGTACTTAGATTAGCCTCAAGTCTTGATTTGGAAATCGAGCAACTCGATGTGAAGACTGCCTTCTTGCATGGTGAATTAGAAGAAGAGATTTACATGGAACAACCAGAAGGGTTCGTTGTCAAGGGAAAGGAACATCTGGTATGTAAATTGAAGAAGAGTCTGTATGGATTGAAGCAAGCCCCAAGACAATGGTACAAGAAGTTCGATTTCTTCATGGGAAATCAAGGGTACAAGAAAACTTCTTCAGACCATTGTGTGTTCGTGAAAAAGTTCGCAGATGGTGCATTTATAATCCTCCTACTCTATGTCAACGACATGCTGATTGTGGGCTCAGACAAAGAAAAGATTGTTAAGTTAAATAATGAACTTAACAAGTCTTTTGCCATGAAAGATTTAGGACCGGCGAAATAGATACTTGGGATGAGAATCACTCGTGATAGGAAGAACAAAAAATTATGGCTATCACAGGAGAAGTATATCTAGAAAATTCTCAGCCGTTTCAATATGGATAAAGCGAAGCCGGTCAGTACTCCTCTTGCTAAACATTTTAAACTTACTTCCAAAGAAAGTCCTTCTACTGAAGAAGGAAAAGCAGAAATGCAGAGAATTTTTAGGTATCTTAAAGGTACTTCTGAATTCAGTTTGTGTTTTAGAAGTGAGAAGCCTTCGTTGGTAGGCTATACTGATGCAGACATGGCTGGAGACATCGACTCCAGAAGATCAACATCAGGGTATATGATTACTTTTGGAGGGGGAGCTGTGTCATGGCAATCTAAGCGGCAAAAATCAGTGGCATTGTCTACGACAGAAGCTGAGTTTATGGCGGCTACAGAAGCCTGTAAAGAAATTTTGTGGATGCAAAAATTTCTGACGGAATTGGGTCATAAACAAGATAAGTATATCTTGTATTGCGACAGTCAAAGTGCTATTCATCTAAGCAAGAACTCGAGCTTTCATTCGAAGTCAAAGCACATAGATATCAAGTATCATTGGATACGAGATGTGTTGGAAAACAAGCAAGTGTATCTTGAGAAGATTCACACGGATGACAACGGCTCAGACATGATGACAAAATCGTTGCAAAGGAATAAGCACGAATTCTGTAGAGGCTCAGCAGGATTGAAGATATCTCATCATAAATCGGGAGGGGGAGATTTGTGAGGTCCCTCTTTATGATGAGGGACCTCCTCATTTAATTTCTCTTTGAAATTAAATGAGAAGAAGAACCAAAAGATGTTCTTTCGGCACCTACCATCATTTATTGTAAATGTGAAGAAGAAATTTCTTTTTCTTCTTCAGCGGCGCCTACTTCACTTTTCTTGTGATCACATTCCTTATTTTAAGGAATGTGTCGCTTTTCATACCTCTATAAATAGAGGCTTCATGAAGAGTGTTAGTATCCGAAAGCAGAAGAAGAACCAACAACAAGAAGAGTTCTTTTCTGCAAAGAGGGAGAGAGGGTGAGGATTTTTGGAGGGAGAGAAAAGAAAGGTATGAGAGAAAAATAGGTGTGGTGCTTTTGTGCACGGTGAGAATACTAAGAGTGGTGATTTTTAGTGAATATTTTCTAGAATATTCGATATCTAGAAAAATATTGTAAATCCTATTTTTCATAGTGAGATCTTTCTGGACTCGGTCCCCATGGTTTTTTCCCTATTTGGGTTTCCACGTAAAATTCTCGGTGTTCAATTTTCTCTTTTTTCTTGGCCGTTATTATTTTACGGTGGTGGGAAAATATTCCTGATATTTTTCGGATCGCATCTACTATCGTTTCTCGTACCCGCCAGATTTATTCATTATTTTTCCCAACACTAGCAGCCAAGGTTACTAATGGAATTGCATTTTGATATTTATTACTTTACAGTTTACAATACATCCACCTCTTTTGCGTAAGAAAGCTAAATAAATATTTTTGGTATTAGAGGCTAGATAATTACCAAAGAACCAAGCGCCAAAGAAAATTTTACGAAAAAGATAACAGACTAGAAGAGTGTTTTTTACAAACGATTTGATAATTATGATTTGGTGATTTTGAAAAATAGACGTGCTATTCTACTACTATTATACAGGTGAGGTCGGGTCGGGTTACATTTAGCCGGATGATTGATTATCTTGCGATAATATCTGGATTTCGAGTACACAGCTGAATCGCCTGCGTAATATTCGGGGAAGCTCCGGCGCTGTGGCTCGGTTCGTCGGCCTCATGCGAAAATCGTTCTTGCTCTATGAAGAACTGAGCAGTCCCCTCCGTATTGATTGAATAGTCCGACGGACTTTGGATGAAATGTGATTCTGGTGAGGCCACCTCAAAACCTTGTCCTCCATTACCGGCGCTAATCCCCCTTCGTTCGTTTATATCCCTATTTTTGAAAGTATGAGAGGTGAGATCTCTCTGGTTGTATACTCTTAATACTGTTTTGATTCTGTTCCAGATCGACGTATTTGAGTCCTTTCGGAGGAGAAGATGCCTTTGCTTGTAAAGAAAACTAATGGCGCATGAAATTAGGGCCAACGCTGAAGCTGTTCCAGCAATGAGAAAAAGGCCCCAAAAGCTACTGAGATTGAGGCTCGTTGAACTAACATCGGGACTGGAAGATGAGCAGGAGGACTTTTGGCCTAACCATTTATTTTCGATCTGCTTCATATTGTCTCCCGCTATTACCTTCAGTATTCCCCTTGATATATCAGCCACAAGTGGGGAGCCTAAAGGAAATACCTGTAATTGACGATCATAGCAAATTCAATCAAGCTCGAACATAGTTGCAGAATCGCAGAGAGAGAGAGAGAGAGAGAGTTATAGAGGAGATTGGACTTACAAATCCGAACCCGTCTGCTTTATAAGAAGGATTACCGGTGGTATATTTTGAGCAGTATTTGGAAAGAAAAAGCTTCATGTAGGGAATTTCGTCAAATGCTGCTGCAATGCCGCCATTGGCGCTTCCTTTGGAAAATAGTTCATCTAATTCTTCTGGACTACTATAGCTTACAAGCTTGTCAGGGTCAAATTTTAAGGATATCAGAATTCCCCGGACAAAAGAACCATCTTGGTAGCCGACTCTTTCCTTGCTCTTCAAAAGTTGATCAACATCTGTTACTGTAGGTTGTAGTTGTTGGACGAGAAACGAGGTTAAACTGGCAGTGTAACTCTGGGTCAGTATAAGCACGACGAAGAACCATATTACCACCACGAATCTAGCGAAATTGCTAACCACTGTCTCCCCTGCAAATCCAGTTCAAAAGAGTTAAAAACGAAACAAGAAGACACCATGATTGATCTTTTCACCTCATAAACGAACTTACTCTGCGCAAAAACCATGGTGGAGAAAGAAAACCAGAGACTGGTGCCCAGCTGATGAGACCAGGGCCCCCTGAAATCTTCATTTATTCTGTGCTCTAAAACCCAAACGACGAAGCCGATGAAGACGAAGAAGCAACCACTTGTCACCCAAAGATCCCACGACAGAGGCCGCAAGAACACCCATGCATTCTTCTTCGAGTTGTCTTTCATGGGAACCACCATTATCACCCCTGATTCTGTGTATGGCAACGTAAAATCTACGGCCAGAGATCTATTCCAAGTGATCGTCACGTCCCCCACTACTGCGTCGAAGTTCTGTCCATCCAGAAACCACAATTATCACTAAACTCAACAAGATTTGGTGAAACAAATAAACGAAAGAATACCCACCCCGAGTTTGACTTGTTTGATCAAATCATCGTAGGTATAATTAGCAGGGTTATACGGGATGAAGTATGGAACAATTGCGTAAGGTAACTCCTCAAGAACTGCATTGAAGATGTCTATGCAGTAGCCTGTGACGGTTGTAGCATTTGAGATGGAAGCATTTGTTATTTTCACAAATTCGCTGAATCCGTCCTTGTAAGGAACTCCTACTCTCAGTTTCTTCCCATTTGTTGGAATCTCCCATCCATTTGGAATTGAAGTAGAATCTCCTGGCCATAGGATTGTCCCTAGAGTTGCTCCAGCCCAAGAAGATGAATCCAAACTTTTTGAGAGACCAGTTTTGGGTGTCCAATATCCAATGGGTCTCCCTATATGACCATTTATATTCACTATTTCAAAAGTTGTAGACTGCAATTGGCCGTCGACAAGGCTAAAATTCCCGCTAAGTCCAGTAAATGTCATCTTGGACAGCTGGTCGCGAATTCTGGGGCCGTTCAGAGAAACCCCAAAAGTGTCCAGATCGGTTCCATTGGTTGAGCTATTGGATTTTTGATAGCCAAGGTTTGAAGTCGAAAGGGCTGCCTCGACAGCCATGGCTAGTGCCCAAGCTGCATCATAACTCCACAGCCCAAAAACATTCAGTTGAGCATTGAGATCGGTGGGATTATCTTGCCGAAACTTGTTTGTCCATCTCACTTTGAAATCATCTAGCTCGGTCGATCTCGGAATGTAAGTCTTAATGCCCAACACCCCTTGCATCGAGTCGAAATCGGACTCGTCTATTTGAGTCAAAAGATTAGTGATCGAATCGGTCATGATCCAAACATAGCCTTCGGTCATCATCCCTATATCTTTCGCCATTTTGAAAATCTTGGAAGCCAGACTAGGTAGGAGATGGAGAACAAAAACCCTAGTTTGCATGCTCATCAGCTTGTACAGCTCTGCTACAATTTGATCATCAGAGGCTGACGAAGGAATGGCACTTCTATAAGGCATGAGAGCGTCTATGTCCTGTAATGCATCGGCCAAGTAGGGTATAATTCCCTGCCCAAACGCATTATCTACGTAGATAGGCACGACCTCTCTCCACCCAAAAGCTTTGAGAATTGAACAAATTGGTTGAACTTGAGACGAGTCATTTTGCGCGATGCGGAAAAAATACGAACTGCCGAGAGATGTTGGCAAAGAAGTCGTGGCCGAAAATGAAATAATGGGGACTTGAGCTTTAGCTCCGAGTTCAATCAAGAAGTTAGCCTGCTGCGAACTCACTGGTCCGATTATAGCTTCCACCTTCGCATTCTTCATGAGGTCTAGGCCTGTTTGGAGGGAGAGAGAATGAGAAATTAGGCCTGTTTAGACTCTTGTCGTCATTTAATATGTTCAATCTATCACTAGAGGTAAGATCTTGGTTTAAATTGTATTTTATTCCTAAATTAATAGGAAAAAGAGTTGAAGTAACTATTTAGAAACAAAATTGAAATTACAGTATCTTTAATAAAAAAATATAATTAATTAGATTAAAATAAAACTATTATTAAAAGAAGTAAAATCGAACTACGTAATAGTAATTATTTTCAGAAAATTAAATCTATTGAAAGCCCTTCCACAATCTGATAGTGTTCATGTGGTGGCAAAACAAACCGCTAATTAAATCTTTTTTTTTTAACCTTCTAAAATTCAGAGTTTTGACTAATTCATGCGTGGGCACGTCGTTAATTTAAGACTAATCGTTTTCGAAAGTCAACTGTCTTGAAAGATTGAAGAGTCTGATACGAGCTGAAACGCGTAATTATAGAGGGAAAAGCTGGACAAACCCATGCTTGGAGTCTAGAGAGAGAGAGAGAGAGAGAGAGAGAGAGAGATTGTCACGCCCCAATTTGCACTAAGCTCGGGGCTCGGGTCAAGGCCCGAAAGAGGAGGGGCGGGGCTTCTCCAAAATGGGCTAAGTGTTGGGTGAATACTTAGCTATGTAATGGGCTTGGCAAGAAGGCTGCTCATCATGGAAGGCAGCTCGTTGGATTGGGCCAAGGCGCTGTGAACCAAGGCCAAGCGCCATAAGATGGGCGCTGGGCCTGCGAGCAGCGACCAGATGCAGCGATCTGGAGCTGCGAACAGACGCGGCGATCGGGGCGAACAAGGGGGCGCGACGGTTCACGGTGCGCGGCGCTCGCCTGGCAGACGCGATCGGAATCGCCTGGCGCGAAGGGGAGCGACGCTTGGCGCGAAGCGGTGCGAACCCGAAGCGCCAGATCGAGATTCGGCCCGCGCTGGGCGAACCAGGTAGCCGAGAGGTGCAGCGCGAAGGGGCGCGATGCACATACATGAACCAGAAGCATTCTTCTGTAATTAATTCTTTGCTTCGATTCATGAATGGTGGCCGAGCCACTTGTGTATAAATATGCCTCTAGACACCAGAACTAAGACAAGAAAGTGCGTTTGGTCTTGAGTTTATTGTGGTGATCATTGAGCGATTTTTGTTCCTTGTCTTTTGTATTCGGAATACAATTGAGGGTTGGGAGAGTTCCCGTAAACGTCTTGTGTTCTGTGTGATCCATTTATTTGCTATTTCGTGGAGTTGAGCGAAATTAAGAGAGGTTGGCTAAAACCGAGGGTTTAGCACCGTGCATTCCTTAAACAAATTTGGCGCGAATTTTGAGGGTGTAACAATTGGTATCAGAGCGTAGGCTTGTTCTACAACCATGGAAGGAGGCATTCAAGATCAATTGAATTTGATTCTTGAGAGGATAACTCGATTGGAGGCTCTCACGGGTGCGGCCATGGCGACTCAAGAAGACAAACCACTACTAGTAGATCTTCGCAACTTGAGAAAGGAAATGGGAGATTTCCAAGCATCAACCGGGGCGGATAATCTAGCAATCGAGCAACATGTGGCGGAAACAATCGATCGGATCGATAAGGAGTTGGCTCGGCTTGGTAGAGATGCGGTTGGAGGATCATCAAGGAGGTTACAAACTCCTACATTGCCATGCAAGGTACCGGAACCTAAACCTTACAATGGTAATCGAGATGCCAAGGAATTGGAGAATTTCCTATGGGATATGAAACAATATTTTGTGGCTTCAAGCGTTGAGGAAGTAAGCCAAGTCATGGTGGCTTCTATGTACTTGGGAGGAGACGCTAAACTTTGGTGTAGACAACACCAATCAAAGGGGCCGATCATCAACACTTTCGAGGTATTGGAAAGGGAGTTGAGGGAGCGGTTCTTACCACAAAATTCTTCTTGGGCATCCAAAGAAGCCTTAAGGAAGTTGAGGCAAACGGGTTCTATAAGAGATTATGTACGTGACTTTAGTTCTCTTCTACTTGATCTTGACAACATGCACGAAGATGATAAGCTATTCAATTTTATGACGGGCTTGCAACCATGGGCTCAAGCCGAGCTTAGGAGACATGGAGTTCGTGATGTGTTTTCGGCCATTTCTATAGCCGAAGGACTTGTTGATTACAAAGCCACTTCTTTTTCGGAGAAGAAGAAAACCAAGGATGACAAGAAGGGCAATAAGCAATATGGTGGCAAAGACAAAGGTAAATCGTTTGGTGGAGGGTTCAAATCTAAGGGGAGTGATCAACCTCAAAAGAAGAAGTCTTCCGGATGCTTTATTTGTGATGGCAACCATTATGCAAGAGATTGTCCAAACAAAGGATCGGTTTCATCGGTTCGAGTCAAGAAGGATGCTTTCGAAGAGGAGAGCAAACCGAGGGTTAATCCTATCCAACTTATCAATGCTTTGTCAAGCAAGGAAGGAGTAGTTCCTAAATTGGGACTAATGTATGTGGAGGTCTCAATCCGTGGCAAGAAGATCCGTGCTATGCTAGACACGGGTGCCACAAACAATTTTCTTTCAAGCAAGAAGGCCGAGGAGCTTGGCTTGGAAATTAGCAAGAGTGCTAGCATGATAAAAGCCGTTAATTCGGGAGTTCAACCAATCAAGGGCACAACCGAGCCTTTGATGAAAGTTGGAGAGTGGCAAGGGGCTTGTCCACTCATGGTGGTACCATTGGATGATTTTGAACTTATACTTGGGCTCGAGTTCTTTAGGCTAGCCAAAGCTACGGTTATGCCACACCTTGGAGCCATGTTAATTCAAGATGACTCATGTCCGTGCTTAGTGAAGAGTGAGACTCGAGGAGGAGGCCGCTCTATGTTATCTTCTCTACAAGTGAAGGCGGGTCTCAAGAGGGGAGAAACCACCTTTCTAGCGACACTAAGGGAGGTCAAAGAAGACAACATGAAAAAGGTACCAAATTCGGTTCTTGATGTATTGGAGGAGTACATTGATGTGATGCCAACCGAGTTGCCTAGGAGGCTTCCACCTAGGAGAAATGTGGATCACAAAATTGAGCTTGTTCCGGGTGCGGTTCCACCGGCACAAGCACCTTATAGAATGGCACCGCCGGAGTTAGCGGAGCTAAGGAAGCAACTTGATGACTTACTTGATTCGGGTTTCATCCAACCTTCTAAAGCACCATATGGAGCACCGGTTCTATTTCAAAGAAAGAAGGATGGCACATTGAGGATGTGCGTAGACTACCGTGCTCTAAATAAGGTAACCGTGAAAAACAAGTATCCTATACCGAATGCAAGCGATCTTTTTGACCGATTGGCACAAGCTTCCTATTTCACAAAGCTTGATCTTCGATCGGGTTATTGGCAAGTTCGGGTTGCCAAGGGCGATGAGGCCAAGACCGCTATGGTGTCGAGGTACGGTTCATTTGAGTTTTTAGTGATGCCTTTCGGCTTAACTAACGCACCGGCTACATTTTGCAATTTGATGACGGAGGTGCTTTATGACTTCTTGGACCGATTTGTGGTAGTATACTTGGATGACATCGTAGTGTATAGCAAGACACTAGATGAACATGTGCGGCACTTGAGGGAGGTACTTGAAAAATTGAGGCAATATTCCTTGTATGTGAAGAAGGAGAAATGTGAATTTGCATCGGAGGAGATAAACTTTCTTGGTCACTACATCAAGAAAGGGACAATTCGCATGGATGGGAGGAAGATTGAAGCCATCAATACTTGGGAGACACCAACCAAAGTGGCCGAGCTTAGGTCATTTTTGGGGCTAGCCAATTACTATCGAAGGTTTATTGAGGAGTACTCAAGAATAGTAAGTCCACTCACGGATTTGCTAAGGAAGAATCACTCTTGGTTATGGACGGATGCATGCCAAGAAGCATTTGAGAAGCTCAAGAAAAAGGTGACTTCCGAACCGGTTCTTAGATTGCCAATTTTTGAGGCACCTTTTGAGGTATTCACGGATGCCTCGGATCGAGCCATTGGAGGGGTCCTTACACAAGAGGGCCATCCTATAGCCTATGAGAGCCGAAAGCTTAAAGGAGCGGAGGAGCGCTACTCGGCACATGAGAAGGAAATGGTTGCGGTGATACATTGTTTGTTGACATGGCGGCATTATCTTTTGGGAGCAAAGTTTGTGGTGGTCACCGATAATGTGGCTAACACCTACTTTCGTTCTCAAAAGAAACTACCTTCTAAGCAAGCAAGGTGGCAAGAGTTTCTAGCCGAGTTTGACTTTACATGGATTCATAAGGCGGGCACCGAGAATAAAGTGGCCGATGCACTTAGTAGAAAGACATGCGTGGAGCTCGTCTCATCTATTACGGAGGTACACTCTAATTTCTTGGAAGAGATCAAAGGGGGGGCAAAGGAGGATCAAGAGTATATTCGGATGGTCAAGCAAGTTGAGCAAGGACTCATCCGATGGTATTGGCTAGAACACGGCTTGTTGAGAGGCCGTGGGAACCGATTATTCATTCCTAGTTGGCAAGGACTACGGCAGCGCATCATGAAGGAGGCGCATGACACAAAGTGGGCAGGGCATCCGGGGGTTGAGAGGATGATGGCACTTTTGAGCCGTAACTATACTTGGCCGAGAATGAAAGATGATGTGGAGCTCTATGTGAAGACTTGTCATGTGTGCCAAGTTGACAAGACCGAAAGGAGAAAAGAGGCGGGGCTTCTCCAACCACTTCCTATACCGGAGAGACCATGGGATTCGGTATCAATGGACTTCATTACGGGGTTTCCACCTATTGGGGGAATCGGCACTATCATGGTGGTAGTGGACCGATTATCTAAGTATGCAATCTTTATGGGAGTGCCAAAGAATTGCTCGGCATTGGATGCGGCGGAGCACTTTCTTAAGGGAGTTGTCAAAGTTTTTGGACTTCCTAAGGAGATTATAAGTGATCGGGATCCCCGATTCACCGGCAAATTTTGGACAAGCTTGTTCAAACATTTGGGCACGGAACTCAAATTTTCAACCGCCAATCATCCACAAACCGATGGCCAAACGGAGAGGGTCAATGCATTGCTTGAGGAGTATCTTAGACACTATGTCACGGCTACTCAAAGGAATTGGCTTGAGTTGTTGGATTCGGCACAATTCTCATACAACATTCACAAGACTTCTACAACCGAAAGGAGTCCATCCGAGATAGCACTTGGTTTTCAACCAACCACACCAATGGAGATGGCTCGGGGGCAAGAGCAAGGGTCTTGCCCGACGGCATTTCAATATGGGATGGATCGGGCCGAGCTTTTGGAGCAAGCAAAAGATAGCCTAACCAAAGCTCAAAACCGAATGAAGAAGTATGTGGATGGCAAGAGGAGATCGGTGGAGTTCAAGGAGGGGGACATGGTTCTTCTCAAACTTACACCGCAATTGTGGAAGAAGGTCAAGGACCATCACTTCCAAAAGGGTCTTCTACCGAGGTATGATGGACCATTTGAGGTCATCAAGAGGATAGGCAAGGTGGCATACCGTTTGAACTTACCCGAGAGGTTGAAGTTGCATCCAACCTTTCATGTAAGTTTTCTAAAGCCATTTCATCAAGGGGAAAGGATCCAACCACGAAGGGCACCACCCGGCGTGAGGATGGAATTTTCAAAAAAAATTGGCAAGATTCTTGACCATCGTACAATGAAGGGAATGAAGAGGGACTCGAGAAGAGAGTTCTTAGTGAAATGGGAGCTTGAGGATGAAGCAACTTGGGAGCAAGACATAAACTTGTGGCAATTTGAGGAGCAAATTGAAGAGTATCTTGCTTGGGTATCGACGAGGCCGTCGACTTCTTCAAGTGGGGGTGGATTGTCACGCCCCAATTTGCACTAAGCTCGGGGCTCGGGTCAAGGCCCGAAAGAGGAGGGGCGGGGCTTCTCCAAAATGGGCTAAGTGTTGGGTGAATACTTAGCTATGTAATGGGCTTGGCAAGAAGGCTGCTCATCATGGAAGGCAGCTCGTTGGATTGGGCCAAGGCGCTGTGAACCAAGGCCAAGCGCCATAAGATGGGCGCTGGGCCCGCGAGCAGCGACCAGATGCAGCGATCTGGAGCTGCGAACAGACGCGGCGATCGGGGCGAACAAGGGGGCGCGACGGTTCACGGTGCGCGGCGCTCGCCTGGCAGACGCGATCGGAATCACCTGGCGCGAAGGGGAGCGACGCTTGGCGCGAAGCGGTGCGAACCCGAAGCGCCAGATCGAGATTCGGCCCGCGCTGGGCGAACCAGGCAGCCGAGAGGTGCAGCGCGAAGGGGCGCGATGCACATACATGAACCAGAGGCATTCTTCTGTAATTAATTCTTTGCTTCGATTCATGAATGGTGGCCGAGCCACTTGTGTATAAATATGCCTCTAGACACCAGAACTAAGACAAGCAAGTGCGTTTGGTCTTGAGTTTATTGTGGTGATCATTGAGCGATTTTTGTTCCTTGTCTTTTGTATTCGGAATACAATTGAGGGTTGGGAGAGTTCCCGTAAACGTCTTGTGTTCTGTGTGATCCATTTATTTGCTATTTCGTGGAGTTGAGCGAAATTAAGAGAGGTTGGCTAAAACCGAGGGTTTAGCACCGTGCATTCCTTAAACAAATTTGGCGCGAATTTTGGGGGTGCAACAGAGAGAGAGAGAGAGAGAGAGAGAGAGAGAGAAAATGGATAATAAAGAAGAACCTGCAGCAGCGGCTCCGACAACGTCTTTCATGGAGTCTCTGGTATTAAGCACGAGCCTGGTCTTGAAACCACCGTGGGAGGAATAGAAGTCGGAGAGAGCAATGTCGATACAGCTCAGCGCCATCCTCCCAACTTCTCCATCTAAATCAAGCACCAACCCCACATTCACAGGCTTCGTCGTGTTCTCCGACTCCGCCGACAAAAACCCAGAAAGAAAAACGACCAAAACCGCCCAACAAACAAAAGAATTCATCTTCACCTTCTATGAACATCAACAAAAATCTCTCTCAAAACTCACAATTCACAGAAAAATGAAAGGTAGAGAGTATGAAACCGGGCATTCGCAAATATTGAATTTAAAGTTGCTATTTGTCAGAGAGAGCTTATTTTTGACTTCCCTTCGTCTAATAATAAATGAATTTCTTGGAAGCATCCTTGGTTGAGCATGAAAAATCTCCTAAAAAACAGTATAATTTAGCTTAATTATTGTTATAAACCTACTTATGTCTACTTCGTCAGAGACGGAAGACAACTCTTCCATCTAGAGCGACGAAGACACATTTTTAATATTTATTTTTACTTATATTACAAAATTTAATAATTTTTGTAACAGTACAACACAGCTGTTGCTAACCTATTAAACTTTAAGATTTAATTTAGGTTAAAAATCAATTTCAACCTCAAAGTATGTGATTAATTTAAAATATCATCTAAACTAAAAAGCCTAACAATTAAAACTTTAAACTATCCAAAATGTAACAAATCAAATATTGACGGGTGACCGATCACCCCCGTTCTGAATTTATGCCGACAACAGAGGAGTGATCACCTCTCGTTTCTTTACAGTGCTTACATAGCACAGATATATTGGATCGGGTGGTCGATTTGGGGGTAGAGACCCCCCGTTCAACGTGTACCGGACGTGATTCGAGAACAAGAGGTCCATGCCTCGAAACGGCCACTAATTTCTTGCAATTCAATTTTAATGGTGCTCGAGAAAGGGGAGTCCTTACCCCGGAACGCCCTCAGTTCCCTACCTCCTCATTTTAGAGGGTGGTCGAAACGGGGGGTCCCGGCCCCCGAACGGCCCCCTGTTCCTTGCCTCCCCAATTTTAGAGGATGGTCACGAACAAGGGTCTCCGCCCCAGAATAGCCTCTTGTTCGCAAGCGTAATGTTTAAGAACGGGAGGTCGTTTCGGGACGAGAATCTCGTGTTCTATGCCTTAATTTTTGGAGGGGGTGAGAATAAGGGGTCCCCGCACTGACACGACCCCCAGTTCTTAAACATCATGCTTGAGAACGAGGGCTTGATCTGGGGCGGTGACCATCGTTCTCAGCCCTAATTTTGAGAACGGTGGTCTGATCCCCGATAATATATAAGAAATCGACCCTCCATTCAACCCTCCATTTTAGGAAAAACCAATTTTCTCTTGGCCTGCCGCGATTCCAACCTAAAATCCAATAATTTCAAGCCATCACCATGTTGATTTCTCCATCCCTAATTGTTTCCTTCAAATATCATAAAAAAAAAAAAAATCTCACAAATCCGAGCCCTAAATTGCCAAATTCCCCTCAATTGGCTCCCAAATTGACGATTAAACGAAAGGTGCTCCGTCACAAGGAGGTCCGTCACAAGGTGGACCGACTGAACGTGCTCCACCAAATCGCCCATCGTTGTCACAAGGAAGACTATCTCAAGGGGGTTCGACAAACGGGGCACCATTGTCACAAGGTGCTCCTACTCAAGAGCAACGACCGCCAACTAGGTATTTTTCTATTGAATTTTGAAATCAGATATATTAAGAGCAATTTGAGTGGGATAAATAAAACCGTTCGGTTATTCATCCGAAGAGCATCAACTTTAGAAATTGGGAGTCATTGGAGATGAACTAGATATTCTACTGAATCACCCTACACGGGATGTACAGATTGCGGGGCGATAGTTGTATAGAATTATTCGTTTGTTTATACGAACTTGACCTCTACCGGGAGGGAAGGATGTTTAAAGACGTACATCCTCGGTACAGAGATTGTTATACCTCCATAGACAGTTAATGAATTGCTCGGGTTTATTGGAGAAGGGATTAAAGTGGAGATATACTACCATACTTCCCAAGATTGTGATTTTTTCAAATCGGCCAAGGGACTAAAGTTCGTTAGAGAAATTCATCGCAATCTCAACATCGTAAGGTTCATGAAGCCAAGATCCAGGGATTTGAACGTCAGAGCTCGAGTTATTCACAATCTGATAACCCACACCATTCTACCTCAGGATGGACATAAAGATCTTGTGAGTTGCATGGATTTTTATGTGATAAAGAAGCTGTACAATGGAAAGATATTTGACCCTGGCTTCGTGATTTTAGGTCACATGCATGAGATCGGTTGGACATGAAACAAGAATATTTTGTACGGCACGTTGATTCAGAAGATCATCGAGCGAGCTCGGATTCAACTACTTATTGGAGAGCACAGAGATACAACGATGTATTTGATAGACTTCATTTGATTCGGATGGGCCTAGTTGAAGTCGACCAGACTTAGGGTATTCAAGAGACATCAAGGGGCCTCCACCTCTACAAATATTCATATGGAGGATGCCACCGCAAACCCATTATCCTCCCATACTAGGGGTGGGCAGAACCGGCCCGGAACCGCAAAACCGGACCGGACCGACTATCCGGGCCGATTCTTGGCTGATTTTGCCTACCGTGGGACCGGTTCCAGTTCCACGGATTCGGGAACTGGGAACCGTGGTCCGGTTCCCGGTTCTTGGTACCGGGCCCGGGAAATCCCACAAGAGAACCGACCTATGGGTCGGCCCGGTGAATTATCCGACCCATGGGTCGGATAACTTAAAAAACAAAAAAACCCCTAATTTTATTTTTCACTTCCAGCGTTGCCCACTGCCCAGCCCCTGCACTCCCTCATTTCATTTCACTCCTCATTTCCATTTCATTTCACTCCCTCATTTCACTCGCTCATTTCACTCCCTCATTTCACATTTTTTTTACTCCTCAGTTCCTCCTCCTTCTTTCCTCTCTTCTCCTCCTGGCTTCCCACAATGCTTCCAGTAGCATAAACTCCTACTGCGGGAGCTGGAAATTCTCCATTGAGGTGAACAACGTTGGCGACTGGAAGTCTATTATTCTCTTACAATGCGCGTTGTACGTCGCCAACTACATCAATGGAGCTCGGTATTTGTCGGATTCCATCGAGGTGGCGGGGTTCGCTTCGACGTTTTCTAAGACGATGGAGATCTCCTCGAACGGGAAGGACGCTTGGCCCTTGGGTGTTTGATATCGACGAAACTTTACTCTCCAATGTTCCCTTTTACCATATCTATGGCTTCGGGTAAACCAGAGTCCAGATCTATGATTTGTTTTATTTTTAAATTAAAAAAAAAAAGTTAAAATACATGGGAGGAAACCGGTACCAAACCGGAATCGGACCGAATGTTCGGTCCGGTTCCGGTTCGGTAACGGTTCTGCTAGGGACCGGTTCTGGTTTCGGGAATTAAATTCCCGAAACTACCGGTCCAGTCCGGTTCCCAGCCAGAATCGGCCCGGACCGAACCGTGCTCAGCCCTACCCCATACGGATAGTAGGTGGGAAAAGATGAAGCAGAAACTAGAGTTCCTTGTAGGTAGAGTCGAGGAGCTCACTATGTCACAACGAGAGCTAGCCTAGTCCCACAAAGAGCTGAAGCATATCCTCATGGATTGAGTGGAGCGAGATGATGACGATGTTGTACCGTAGTTTAGTTTATATTTTGTATTTCATTTTATGCACTTTACTTTATATTTGTATTTTAATTTATGCTATAAGTAGTATAATTGTAATTTAGTTTATGCTATGTTGTGTATGATTGTACTTTACTTTGTAGTTTTACTCTATGATTGTACTTAATTATCTAGAACTGATTTTTGGTTATAAAATTGTGATTTGAATATGTAGGAATTGTTTGAAGTTAGCTATAGGAGAGTCATAAAAAAAGAAACTCTGCCCATTTTTACACATTATTATAAATACATAAATTGCAGTCCGAATAATACATTTCGTCCTTAGTTGTGTATAGAAGATTCCTGCACGTAATGAAAACTATATTAAAAAATAATGAATGTGTGTTTATTAGCAAAATGTGTTGAAATGTACTTGCATCTAGTCAAATGTGTGGAAACTCATAAACGTATCTTGCGAAGCAAAAACGGAAGTAGCGCCTGAAGTGAATCCCAAGTTCGACTATTATGCCCCTGATGCCGACATATACTATACGACATCGTTGAGTACTTTCTAGTAATTGTCAAACTTGGCGGCTCATCAACATCTCGAACTCTTTTCTTCTTTGACCTACTAGGTTGGCGCTTTCTTATGGGCGAAAAGATTTGCTTAGTATTCTCTATGGGCCACCACATGTGTTGGCCACTAAGAGAATCAATGAATTGTAAATAAATTTGCAGATAAGTTTTCCGGTGATAGTATTGATTAACATAATTTTTCGGTGCTAGTCTCATGAAATAAAAGCAGGGAATAGAATGGATACATTAAATTCTAATAAGCTCCCACCTATAACAGTTGCACACACATGTATTTATATCGACAACATATTGTTCATTGTTGTTGCTGACCTCAAATGGTGCAGCTCCCGCAAATATAACACTCCAATTTTGAGTTGCATGTTCTAGTTTACAAGCTTTTTTACTTATTTGGAGACACAAGATGTTTGTTGACGAGGTCAACTTCTTATATTTTTTTACAATCCTAGTCATCAAATACTTTCTAATCATTTCGAATATAGTAATAATCATTTTGTCCCTAATAGGTAATAGAACTGCATTGAATGACTCACATAAATTATTCAATCCAATTTCACAATTGGGAATCGAAGAAAATACATGACTAGCCAAATATCTAGGGTTTATGCCTCAAAGATATGCATGGACATTCAGGTTAATCTGATGTAGGTTCCTCGTTTCTCTTTCAAAATGAAAAGTTGTGGTTGTCGTGGCCGATTTCCACATTGTATCTCTGCATACTCTTCCTCGAAATTGGTTTTTGAAATTTACATACATATACCAGAGGCAGTAGCGGTGTTCGATTGACGGTAATTTCTGCTGTAAAGCAGGCAACTGTTGACTTAATTAGTGTTTAAGTCTAAATATGTTTTTGATGATGTGTTTATATGCTTGTAATATAATTTGATTATATTTATTAAATGAGAATAATGAATTATGCATTTGAGTTTAATCTATTGGAAATGCCCTTGGAAAGGGTATTTTAGTTATCTAATGCATGTGATTAAGTGTACAGGGCTGCATAGTTTTTTTTTTAACAGAGTTAAATGAAGAACTCTGTAGCGACCCTAAAACTGTACCCAAATTTCCCATACAAATTTTTCATTTTCTTCTTATCTTTAAATAAAACTTATGCGGAAATTAAAACGAAGTCAAAAATAGAATTTAAATCGGAATCGAAGTTTCAAAACTCCTTAAAAGCAAACCTAAAACATTTATTAAAAGAAAACAATTCAGTAAATAAATTAAAATTTAAAAACAGAAAGGGGGAGGGCAAATTCGTCAATCCGACGAATTGAAGGAGGGGCGATCGATCCAGAGATCGATCGCCTATGCTGATCGCTGGCAGCCACTGCCCAGCGACTGATCGCTGGCAGTGATCGCTGCCAGCGATCGCTGGCTACAACCCAGATGGGCGATCGATCTCTTGATCGATCGCCTATGCTGATCGCTGGCAGCCACTGCCCAGCGACTGATCGCTGGCAGTGATCGCTGCCAACGATCGCTGGCTCCAACCCAGATGGGCGCTCGATCTCTTGATCGATCGCCTATGCTGATCGCTGGCAGCCACTGCCCAACGACTGATCGCTGGCAGTGATCGCTGCCAGCGATCGCTGGCTCCAACCCAGGAGGCAGCGATCTCTTCCTTGCTCTTTGCCTTACAAACATTTCCTATACGCTCTCTGGAAATCAGAATTTCCAGAGAGCAACTTCATCCAAACATCGATCCCCCATGCACATATCAATTCTAACACATTCCCAATTTCTCCCACATTTAACTCTAAAAGCACATACATCTTTACTTGTAAAACCACCCAAATTATATAATCTAATACACGTCAATCTTTCGCAAAAACAAACGGCATGGATATGTTTAAAAATCGACAATCCCAAGCAGTTCCAATAAGATTTTACAAAACAGTTTACAAAACAGGTTTTTCCAATACGTTTAAAAATTCAAAAGTAAACCTATCCACTAACCAGACCAAGCATCCTAATATGTTCTATACAAATTAACCTTAACCCGACTTCCCAAAAGAATCCCAAAATCTGTACATACATCCCCACGGGTCAAAACGCGCCTCGACTGCGCCAGCACACCACCGCAGCCATCCTCTGTCAACTGAATCATGCCTCAGGAGGAGGAATCACATCCCCACCTGGTTCCTCGATATCTAGATCACCTACACCATACAATACACTATGAGATGAAATCCCAGTAAGCTCTACGTAAATGCAATGCATGCTGTGCGTATGAGTTTGATAAACCATGCTTTATTTTATCTTACTATGCAATGCTCAATAGGTGTCACCGAGATCCTATCCCTCTAACCAGAGAGAGCTCATCCAGCGGGCGGACTACTCTTTCCAGCTAGAGGCGGGGGGTGCACGCTTACAACACGTACAGCCGTGTCTGAGCCCCACCTCGCGTGACCAATACAATACGCCTTTCGGCCAATACGCCTTTTGGCCAATACGCCTTTCGGCCAATACTATGCTCAATACGCCTTTCGGCCAGTGCTATGCTTTACGTTATCTTTAAAATCTGTGCGGAAGTTCATTTTCATGCTTTTCTTTAAAACAAGTGATGCGTGAACAGTTCAATATCATACAGTAAACAAGCAATAATATGTACCATCAAGACTGTAAAGTGTAAACTATAGACTCCTAAAACCTAGCTACCCAAACCAAATACAATTAAACAAACGCATCTCCAAAACTCCTCGAGACGACACGACGTACGGTGTAGGCCAATCGCCAAAGAAGATCACGAGAACTTACCTCGTGTCCAAAGCAGCTCAAGCTCCGTCCACGAGCGTTGTTTGTCTGAAGCAAAACATAATATCGACGTTAAAATGAGTTTAAGCTATCGATCGTCCAATTTTTACAAAAACCTTAACTAAGGAAACTTTCTAAAGTTCTAATCCAACTCATTGGCTATATATTCGAGCAATTTACGCTTGGCACCTAAATTCTCAATTTACGAGTTTTTCCTAAAATCTCGAAAATCCCTAATTTTTAACATTTTCACAAATTGATTTAACTTCGTCCAATAACGTCAAATACGTGCAACATATCCTTAATCACGGCTATCCTATTAATTACGAACCCTAATTCGCGTTTTTAACGAAAAACTATCGAAACCCTAATTGTTTAAAACTCCGTAAACATCGAAATAAAAGCTCTAAGATTGTAGGTTCATACCTAGAAAGTTGATTGGAGGCGAAAGCACGAAGAAAACGGAACGAACGGGAGGAAAACGGAGGTCGGATCGTTGAATTCTGTCGGCGGCCGAGAGAGTTCGCGAGAGAGAAAGAAAGAAACAGAGAGGAAATGGCGTTCTGGAGAAGAGAAAGAAAGGCTTTGCCTTTTAATAAAAAAATGATTTGTCAAAAGACCAAAATGCCCTTAGCTCTTATTTCTTTTGGTTTCGTCATTCGTTTCGTTAATCGTCCAGCTATTCGGTTTCACCAAATCTCCTTATTTCACCAATAAATCCAACTTATTATTTGGGTTCTATTGAAACTGTCCGTTCGCAATTCGGACCCCGTTTACTATTTTTACTAAAACGTCCTTTACATTACGAGAAATGTAATTACTCGGAATATAGCGTTTAATCTCCGAAAATTCCCATAATTTCCTTAAAATTCCTGTTAATCGTTAGGATCGTAGTGACGCTTTCTTTTCGTAAAACGGACCTGATTTGACATAAATATAAAAATGTCATCCGATAATATAATAATAATATAATATACAAGTCCGTACAACCGGGTATTACATTCCACCCTCCTTATTCAGAATTTTGTCCACAAAATTAAATCATCACTCATAGTCCTTGATATTAACGCCTCAGGTCTTGCGTCCTTATACTTCGATTTATCATCTGTACTTACGGTTATACTTCATGATTCTAAACCAAAACCCTACTATATCCTTCAACATTGGCCCTAACTTCGTATTCCCTACTTTCGATTGGACTGTGTACATCCTTACTCAAGCATCGAGCACAATCAAATCTTTAATTTTTCCACTCGATTTACCTAAACTTCTCAGTAATCTTGTTGGCTCAATCCATAATCGAAACATATACCAACTTTCGACTTTTACTTAATCACTCGCAGATTAAATCTCTTAATAATACTAACTTCAAAATTCACTCTTTATTGACGTCTTCCTTTTGCTGTCCCCTTAGGTCAGAGCTATACCTAAGCTTCCTAACATCAGTCAATTTGAATGCCTACAGTTTCATCAAATTCCTGGGCTGTAACCCATACCTCAACGCAATTCCCTCGATCTTGTCCACAATCGGAATACACAACAACCAAATTTCTAGATTAATTTTCTAATCGTAGTCCTCATTTTCAGTTCACGCATCAAATCTTACCAATCTCTAGGTCTTAACCGAACGACCTCTAACTGTGTACTTGACACCTAACGACCCAAGCACACATTGGTTTACATTCAGTCACCCAAAACGTTAAACTCTCTCTAACTTATCAATTGGTCTCTACTAAAGATTGCCTCTTATCCTCAATTATCGAAATAACTTCGACTTCCCGACGTCATTTGGGTTGACTACCGTTCAAGGACTCCTAACAACACCCAAGTTGCAATCCGAATTTCCCCCTGTTTTAACCTCAACTCCTCGAATTGAGTTTTCTTTAGTTTCTATTTACTTAACCTCGTGTCTATCAAATACGTACCTAACCACCTCACGCTATCAAAGACTTCTGAAATTACTTACTCTCACGTTAGATCTCAACTACACTACACCCTTATCCATCCATCGGGTATAACAATTTATACACGCCTATATATATACATATATACACGTCGGAGTTGCAAACTAATTTGCGTATAAGTTCGTTGTCCTTAACCTTAGTCACTACCACACCCATCAGAGTGTATATTTCTCAAATAATGCTCACATACGACTTATGCATCAATAGCATTCAAATTGTATTCTTCTTTGGGCACTTCACGGGTCTTAATAACTATTTCTATGTGAGCTTCCCTACTAGAATTTTAGTCTCAATGTTTCGCAAGGTATCCCGTCAATGATATCCTACGTCACATTAGTGAGCTCCATCGTCGTGTCCTAACTGAAACGCTTATACTATCTACAATACGCTCATTTGTTCAACTTAAATTTCCATTAACTTAGAGCACAGTCAAATTCCTAAGTCTCGCTATAGGTTTGCTCTAGACTATTTCTTCTAACTTTATATTGTTTTTGTATCCATTGGTCCCAACTTGTCAAATACGAGTCGGACCCCTGAAATTGAGAACTTCACAATCCGTACGGCACTAACCATAGAGTTAAACTTCTAATTTTTAACTCTTCATTGAATCTAACAATCTCTCACACTTAATTCAAATGTTGTACGCGGACTCCTCTCAAGCTACCCGATGGTCTACATCCTTTCGTTCCCTCTAGTCAGGTTCTAATTATTCCACTTGACTACCGTACCATGACTCATCTAACAATCTTTTGGTTTGCAAACTGGTTACAAATGAGTTTACGTCTTCGATTCCAATCTCTTTCATCCCCAAGTCTTACTCCTTTATTTCCCTCGTACACCGATGTTCCTACTTCCATCTCGGCTGTAAGCCTTACATTTTGTGGCTCTCGACTCTAATCGTATTAGTCATACCCTGACTCCAGTTAAACTACCATCTCTTCTATGGTCTACTATTACTTTAAACCTCGAAACACAACATCTGATTTAGAGTGCTAAACTTTTCTTTCAGTAGTTACCACGTTTGTGTTCCTAAGTTCTTCGTAGATCTTAGGCCTCTGCTTCATAACCTTCACTCAGCACTTCCTACTGCATGAAATGTCTACCACTCACTAATTACTCTCTACTTTACTACGTTTCCCCCCCTTATAGAAAGTTGGTCAAAATCTCTCCCACAAATTGAGTAGTCAATCATTATCGGTTAGTCTTCTAAGACTATATACTTATCTCCTAAGGACTGGCCAAACTCAGAACTCGAACATTACCTTTCTGTATAACCATCATTCCTCTATTGCCTCGAGATTCATTAACCTCGCAGCTCCAAGTAAATTCCCTTATCTTCTTCATCGATACAGGTCGATACGAACACTCCTTCGTACTCGCGTCTTCAACGTTGCGTTGTTCCATCACCCCTTTACAACAGAAGTCAACGTATTGCATACCCCTTAAACAATCTACTTAAACTAAACTTTCGAGTACCACCCATGTCCAGGTGTTCCCCACTTCCGGTGGATCCAAGTTACTTAATTTTCCTGCGATATTTTCTTATCTACTAGTACGTACTAACGACACCTTGACAATCTAGAACATTCCCTAAACTACAAATTTCTCATCGATTGATCACATTCTAAAATCTAAGGGTCTGTCAATTAGGGTTTAGTTCTCATTTATTTAAACCTTATTTCCCATAAATTGTACCCATCCCTTGGAAATCTGAACCTCGAGTGCTCAGCTCTCTCGGTTATAGAGTCATGGACTTTAACGCATAACTCTACCCTTCTATATTCGAAGTCTATGTCTCTCTCTTTTTATTTTTTTTTTTTTTATTTTTTTTATTTTTTTTTTTTTACTAAACTTAGGTCATCACACAGTTATATTCCCAAAATTTAAACTCTAATATTCCTTATTTCATTAACTACCGAAATAAAACTATACCTGAAACAGCTGCGGGTTGGCCATTATTCTCGTCCTTGTTCGGGGCAATTATCCTCAGTGCAACCTTTTTCTGATCCCTACCCAGTTTCGGGCACCTCCTGACGTAGTGGCCAACCACTCCACATCTATAGCACATTTCTGTGCCTAATCTGCACTTTCCATAATGCTCCCTCTGGCAATTAGGACACAGTAGTCCTCGAGAAGTTCCTTGTGTGCGCTTCGATCGGCTTTGTTCTATTTCTTTCTTGCCCTTCCTCTTTGCACCATGGTCATCGGAAGCAACCACCCCTTGGGTCCTAGGGCTTTCTCGATTTATTAGTGCCTCCAGCTGACGAGATTGACTATCTATAAGCCGGGCCTGTTGGTTAAGCTGTTGGGACTGTTGTGCTATAAACTCTCTCAACTGGTCTATCGTATCGTCTCTGTCATCTCGGTCATTCCATTGACGCACCATTTTTATAAAATTCCTATAAAAGTTAAACAAATATTCTAAGAAACTAGAAAACAAATAAAGCTATAAACATACTTACAGTTGATGAAGAATGTCCGCGTAGTGGCTGTGCAGTCGAGCAGTCTACAGAACCGATTTTAAAACCCGGGGGCTCTGATACCATAACTGTAGCGACCCTAAAACTGTACCCAAATTTCCCATACAAATTTTTCATTTTCTTCTTATCTTTAAATAAAACTTATGCGGAAATTAAAACGAAGTCAAAAATAGAATTTAAATCGGAATCAAAGTTTCAAAACTCCTTAAAAGCAAACCTAAAACATTTATTAAAAGAAAACAATTCAGTAAATAAATTAAAATTTAAAAACAGAAAGGGGGAGGGCAAATTCGTCAATCCGACGAATTGAAGGAGGGGCGATCGATCCAGAGATCGATCGCCTATGCTGATCGCTGGCAGCCACTGCCCAGCGACTGATCGCTGGCAGTGATCGCTGCCAGCGATCGCTGGCTACAACCCAGATGGGCGATCGATCTCTTGATCGATCGCCTATGCTGATCGCTGGCAGCCACTGCCCAGCGACTGATCGCTGGCAGTGATCGCTGCCAACGATCGCTGGCTCCAACCCAGATGGGCGATCGATCTCTTGAACGATCGCCTATGCTGATCGCTGGCAGCCACTGCCCAACGACTGATCGCTGGCAGTGATCGCTGCCAGCGATCGCTGGCTCCAACCCAGGAGGCAGCGATCTCTTCCTTGCTCTTTGCCTTACAAACATTTCCTATACGCTCTCTGGAAATCAGAATTTCCAGAGAGCAACTTCATCCAAACATCGATCCCCCATGCACATATCAATTCTAACACATTCCCAATTTCTCCCACATTTAACTCTAAAAGCACATACATCTTTACTTGTAAAACCACCCAAATTATATAATCTAATACACGTCAATCTTTCGCAAAAACAAACGGCATGGATATGTTTAAAAATCGACAATCCCAAGCAGTTCCAATAAGATTTTACAAAACAGTTTACAAAACAGGTTTTTCCAATACGTTTAAAACTTCAAAAGTAAACCTATCCACTAACCAGACCAAGCATCCTAATATGTTCTATACAAATTAACCTTAACCCGACTTCCCAAAAGAATCCCAAAATCTGTACATACATCCCCACGGGTCAAAACGTGCCTCGACTGCGCCAGCACACCACCGCAGCCATCCTCTGTCAACTGAATCATGCCTCAGGAGGAGGAATCACATCCCCACCTGGTTCCTCGATATCTAGATCACCTACACCATATAATACACTATGAAATGAAATCCCAGTAAGCTCTACGTAAATGCAATGCATGCTGTGCGTATGAGTTTGATAAACCATGCTTTATTTTATCTTACTATGCAATGCTCAATAGGTGTCACCGAGATCCTATCCCTCTAACCAGAGAGAGCTCATCCAGCGGGCGGACTACTCTTTCCAGCTAGAGGCGGGGGGTGCACGCTTACAACACGTACAGCCGTGCCTGAGCCCCACCTCGCGTGACCAATACAATACGCCTTTCGGCCAATACGCCTTTTGGCCAATACGCCTTTCGGCCAATACTATGCTCAATACGCCTTTCGGCCAGTGCTATGCTTTACGTTATCTTTAAAATCTGTGCGGAAGTTCATTTTCATGCTTTTCTTTAAAACAAGTGATGCGTGAACAGTTCAATATCATACAGTAAACAAGCAATAATATGTACCATCAAGACTGTAAAGTGTAAACTATAGACTCCTAAAACCTAGCTACCCAAACCAAATACAATTAAACAAACGCATCTCCAAAACTCCTCGAGACGACACGACGTACGGTGTAGGCCAATCGGCCAAAGAAGATCACGAGAACTTACCTCGTGTCCAAAACAGCTCATGCTCCGTCCACGAGCGTTGTTTGTCTGAAGCAAAACATAATATCGACGTTAAAATGAGTTTAAGCTATCGATCGTCCAATTTTTACAAAAACCTTAACTAAGAAAACTTTCTAAAGTTCTAATCCAACTCATTGGCTATATATTCGAGCAATTTACGCTTGGCACCTAAATTCTCAATTTACGAGTTTTTCCTAAAATCTCGAAAATCCCTAATTTTTAACATTTTCACAAATTGATTTAACTTCGTCCAATAACGTCAAATACGTGCAACATATCCTTAATCACGGCTATCCTATTAATTACGAACCCTAATTCGCGTTTTTAACGAAAAACTATCGAAACCCTAATTGTTTAAAACTCCGTAAACATCGAAATAAAAGCTCTAAGATTGTAGGTTCATACCTAGAAAGTTGATTGGAGGCGAAAGCACGAAGAAAACGGAACGAACGGGAGGAAAACGGAGGTCGGATCGTTGAATTCCGTCGGCGGCCGAGAGAGTTCGCGAGAGAGAAAGAAAGAAACAGAGAGGAAATGGCATTCTGGAGAAGAGAAAGAAAGGCTTTGCCTTTTAATAAAAAAATGATTTGTCAAAAGACCAAAATGCCCTTAGCTCTTATTTCTTTTGGTTTCGTCATTCGTTTCGTTAATCGTCCAGCTATTCGGTTTCACCAAATCTCCTTATTTCACCAATAAATCCAACTTATTATTTGGGTTCTATTGAAACTGTCCGTTCGCAATTCGGACCCCGTTTACTATTTTTACTAAAACGTCCTTTACATTACGAGAAATGTAATTACTCGGAATATAGCGTTTAATCTCCGAAAATTCCCATAATTTCCTTAAAATTCCTGTTAATCGTTAGGATCGTAGTGACGCTTTCTTTTCGTAAAACGGACCTGATTTGACATAAATATAAAAATGTCATCCGATAATATAATAATAATATAATATACAAGTCCGTACAACCGGGTATTACAAACTCCACCGCTCACTAAACGACAAATGCGGATGAGATAAATGAAGATATCCTACGCTCGCTAGACGACAAAGGCGGATGAGATAAATGAAGATATCCTACGCTCGCTAGACGACAAAGGCGGAAGACTTCAAGAAGACATCCTACGTTCGCTAGACGACAAGGGCGGAAGACTTCAATAAAACAACCTACGCTCACTAAACGACAAAGGCGGATGAGAAAAATGAAGATATCCTATGTTCGCTAAACGACAAGGGCGGAAGATTTCAATAAGATATCCTACACTCACTAAACGACAAAGGCGGAAGACGTCTACAACTTCATCATCCGATACCGGTTCAAGCAGGATAGCGTTTTCTCATCCGATGTCGGTTCAACATTTTAAAGTTGCATCATCCAACACCGATTCTGCGTTTAAAGATTCATCATCCTATGTCGGTTCAACATTTTGAAGTTGCATCCTCCGATGGCGGTTCAAGACTAAAACAACATTGTCTTCCGCCAGAATTCAAAGTTAGCGCGAAGCTACAATGACGTCGTTTTCAGCTTTAACTCCAGAACATTAACGGCGACGACGAACAGCAAATTCAGATGCAACGGATATCTGCTTAAGTACGGATGCTTCCCAACGATAACTTTTCCATTTGAAGAAAGAAGCATTCAAGTCTGTGAAGCAAAAAGGAGACAGAGTATTTAAGCCGAGGTTAGAGCACGAAGGAACAACTTTTGCGAATTTTACTCTTGAGCCCTAATCTGCGAAATTTATCATACTCTGTATTTCTTCTACACCTCACGATTTTAACTTGAGATTTAATCCTTGTGAGAGTGTAGTCTGAGCTTGCAATTTACAAACTAAAAAAATCTGTATAAGGCAGTGGATTGTCGCCCGTGAAGAACAATCCAGATCTGTAAAAGGCAGTTGATCGGAGCCCGGAATTTCGATCTGTTTATTCTCGTGAGGAGAAGGTTAAGGATCTTCAAGGGGGAACCTTGAAGCGTGGATGTAGGCAGGTTTTGGCCGAACCACGTAAAAACTTTTGTGTTAGTTTTTCTCTCTCTCTCTGTTATTTTTATTGTTGTGTTGGTTTCCTGTTAGATTAATAATTTTAAAAAGGTCTAATTCACCCTCATCTTAGACAATCTCGATCCTACAGCAATAACCCCTAATATTTGAAAGAACAACAAAGTTAACATAAAATAATATAACTATCATAACGCCCCAATATTTGAGAGAACAATCGAAAATGCTATATGTCTTTTGTCGATCCGAAACAAATGTCCACCTATATCTCGATTCAGTCTATAGGTCTTCCTTTAATAATTTAAAAAACCACGTCCATGAGTTTATGCACTCTGATTCCACGTTGGCAACAACAACGATATATATTTTATTGTTGCCATCAATGTTGACGGTTGTCAGTAATTGGTCGGGACACGAGCTTTTTAAATGACAACAATCAAAACAGATAATTGGTCTACCACACTGCAGCAAACCTGTTTTGCAATTAATCATACTGTAACGACCCCTTTTCCCAACAAGATATTGTCCGCTCTAAGGATTGGGCCGTAGCCCAATATCCTCCCCTCACGGCTTTGTTTGGCGAGAACTTCCTGGAAGGTCACCCAACCTGGAATTGCTCTCGCCGAAGCACTTTTAACTTCGAAGTTCTTATGGGATCCGTTTCCAATAGTGCTCCAAAACGCGTCTTACTATCTTGGGAGGGATCTCTTACAAATGTTTCATTTCCACATACTTCTCCAAGCGATGTGGTATTGTGACGACCCCCTTTTTATGACCCGGGATTTGCCTATACTCGAGTCCGGGATTCGCCTACACTCGGCTTAGGTCCCGGGGTTTGCCCTGCAACCCAAGGTTTGCCCCGCAATCGTACCCATACGTACACATCCGGGTCATCACAATCACCCTTCCTCGGGGGCCCAACGTCCTCGTTGGCCACATTTCCGGTTGGGTACAGGCTCTGATACCATTTGTAACGACCCCTTTTCCCAGCAAGATATTGTCCGCTCTAAGGATTGGGGCCGTAGCCCAATATCCTTTCCTCATGGCTTTGTTTGGCGAGAAATTCCCAGAAGGTCACCCAACCTGGAATTGCTCTCGCCGAAGCACTTTTAACTTCGGAGTCCTTATGGGATCCGTTGCCAATCGTGCTCCAAAACGTGTCTTACTATCTTGGGAGGGATCTCTTACATATGTTTCATTTCCACATACTTCCCCAAGCGATGTGGTATTATGACGACCCCCTCTTTACGACCCGGGATTCGCCTATACTCGAGTCCGGGATTCTCCTACACTCAGCTTAGGTCCCGAGGTTTACCCCGCAGTCGTACCCATACGTACACATCCGGGTCATCACACATACACATATACATGACTCATTATCGGTAGAGCCCACCAAGTAAGTCTGCAGTCCTAATGTGCTATTCAGATTTGATCTACGTATTTCTTCTGAGTATGATCACAATAGTTTGTATTGTCCGTTGCTCTTCCCTTCATTAAGTTTTCGAGCTTCGCTTCCTGCTCTTCTGACAAGACTTGATGTAATGCTGACATTCAAATCTTTTCTCAGTATCTCTTTAATGGAAGAAAATTCCCACATAAGTTAACTTTTGAACCAATCCAAATAATAATCTGTCACCTATTTTGCAGTAGCTAGTCGATTATCAATTTTCCTTGAATAGTTGTGAGAATTGTTGAAACTCTTTATTTGAAACGTAAGCTCATTTTGAATCTTGAACCATGCAGTTGCCAATCACATCCTTCTTCACACACTGTAGTTTGATATGCCTCGGGTGGCATTCAAAAGGAGATTTGTCAAAAACCCAAACTTTATATCATCTCTCTACTTATTACGTGTTTTCTCTTTTTGTAGGAATATTTGTGAAGAAGGATTGCACTTGGAGCACAATGAGGAAATCACCAAGTGGCCTATGGGAATTTGTCTTCCCGGCCTTCTAAATGTGTAATTTTATTTTTTATTTTTTTCAAACTTATTGGACATACATTCACCTTTATTGTATGGATTTTATAATTGCATTGCATGCATTAGATTGTGTGGTTAGGGTTAGATGAATGTTGGTGGATGATGGGTTGAAGACTTAGCCCACAAAGGAGAAAGCTACTTCAACAAAATGGACTCAAATCAAGCCTTAGCCCAAATGAGAGCCTAACTTTAAGGTATGGATTTTGCAGGTACAATGATAGTGGCCTCATGGATTGATGACGTGGCAAGATTCTCTCCATTGATTCATTTAGACATGGCATTCATCTCCTCTCTTGGATGTGTGCTTGTTTGCCTTGATCTTAGCCATCCATCCTTTTTTCATCCAAGGGCCACCATTCTTTCATCCTTATGGAAACCCTAATCATCCACCCTAGGAATTTCTATTTAAGCATAGCATTGGTGTTTGTAAAAGAACTTTTGCCAATTTATAAAATAACTATTTTTTGCTTCTTTAAGGTGGGTAGCCTTTGAAGAATTCCTTGGTTCTTTGAACCAAGTAGAGTAGCCCTCCATTGCTAACCTAGCTTAGGTTGCTAGGATAGCTCTTAACTCTTCCCTCGCCTCTCCATTGGGAGTAGGAGTTGAGGACGAAAATCCCGGCCTACGGTGGTCGTTTTTCCTCCGGGAAAATCGTTCACTCGAGAGCTTAACCCGTAAGATCGCTCTACGAGTCCGCCAAGGGTATTTTTTTTACTTTCTTGTCATCATTTAACACACATTTTCACTCTATATTTCGGCCACACTCCACACACAAATCACTTTTATTTTCTTGCATTTATTTTCCTTTATCTCCATTTCCATTTCTTCACTTTTCACACACTTTTTCTACACCTTTATTTTTTTCTATTTTATTGCATATCATTCATATCTTCTCCTTCATTTTCGGCCATACACCATTCACACACATCACCTCATTTTCTCCTTGCATTTGTTGTCATATTTTCCCTTATTTTCGGCCATTTACACAACCACACAACCGAGCACTCTTTTTGAATATTTGTGGGTTTGAACACAACCCTTTTCTAAGGGATTTTGTGTCAAGTGGTATCAGAGCCACAAGGCTTCCCATTATGCGTTTTAGTTGTCATGACAATAGTCAAAAATCGACACAAAACCGGGATAGCGGCTCGTTTTATTTTCTAGCATTTTTCCTTACTAATATTGTGCTAACTTGTGCTATTTTATTTTTATTACTTGCTGCCATTATTATTGTCATTTAAATGCTTAAAATATTCTGGAAAATATGGTATGCAATGTGTTTGAAGATCGGCCAAGGTGAACACTTCAAATCCCTCATTTTTCTTTTCGGTTTTATCTCCTTTATTCTCGGTTTTTCCTGTGTTTGTTGCCTCAGTTTTTCTATATTATTTGTTGTGTTTTGAGCCATGTTTTAGCACTTAGATATTGTCCATTAACTATATAAAAATTCTAGAATTTTTGGTGTTTAAAAATCGGCCTAAAACTAATTCTAAAAACCGGTTGTTGAAGTGTTATTCTCTTCGGATTTTGTTAGACTTTTGCCTCGGTTTCATGGTTATTTTTTCCTTGATTTTTCTATGCTACTTTACTATGAATGAGCCACGAAATTTCATCTAAAATACATGCCAAAATTAATACAAAATCAGCTCTTTTTGGTACATATTAAAATCGGCCTTAATGACATATTCAAAATTAGCATATTTGCTTTTTTTCTTTCTTGGCTTGTAGGCTATGTTAATTTCATTTGTGGCTTGATTTGAATTCGGTTTTTCTAGTATTTTAATGTTATGCTTTATTTCATATTTGCATCTAAAAATATTACCAAAAATCTAAATTTATGATGCAAAAATCGGCCTTAGAATTTAATGCTCAAATCGGATTTTCCTTGTTGATTGCTTATTCGGTTTTTCTAGTATGTTATCTTGGATTTCCTTGTTAATTTGCTGAATGTTTGCACTTGGATTTAGCTTATAATTCATACATTATATGCTATAATTTAATTGCACAAAATTAGATTTATAAGGATAATTAAATTGCAAACTAGAAATTGGAAATATTGTAACATGAAAATTCTGCTATATTAACATTAAAATTTCATGTTATTATTGGCAAAACTTGTGTTTTAATATGTTTGCATAATGTTTTTTTAAGTTAATTAGTTGATATTAATATTAGTTTGATTGATTTTAGCTTAAAGTTGGTAATTTGATTAAAATTGATTAGACTTGTGATAATTGCACGATTTGAAAATTTTATTTCTAAAATTAGTTATTGCTAAGTGTTATTGTAACTTCTAAGTTGTTTATTGGAACCCAAATTTTAAAATATTGATTGTGAGCATGATCCCTATTTTATTATTGTCTTAGCTAGGGAACATTCCTTAGTACTTAAAATTTTTCCTAAGACTTTAATTAAGATATTCACCTCACTAACTTTGGATGAACAACTTAGTCAAGAATTAAAATTTGAATTTGAATTAAAATACTTAGACATGACTAATAGAAATGGATTTTCCTAACATAATCAAGAACCAAATATTTTCCTATTTAGTGGTCTCAATGGTAAGGATGAATATTCCTCTTGGATTAAAAGAATAGAAAAGAGGTTTACTTATGGGTATTATTGTGATTGGGAAAAAGTTGACTTCGCCTCTAAGTATTTAACCAAGGATACTAAGTCTTTGTGGGAAAAATATGTAGCATGGAGAAGAAGAGTTAAGAAAGAAGACTTGATTTCTTAGACAATAATGAAAATGTTTTTAGAAGAGGAATTTTCCCAAAAACGACAAAAGCAAGAACCTAATTTTAGGAACAAAATTTTTAAGGAGGATCATCCTACATGTTATCCTAGCTCCTCTAAATTTAGGAATCAACATAGTCGTGAATATCCCTCCACTCATAGAAGAAATTTAAGGGATAAAATGGAGACAAAGACTAGGATTAATAAACCACCAATTCTACCTTCCAAACCGATTAGGTTAGATGAGACTTTACACGTACTTAAGAACACTTGCCCACTTTTCAAGACACTTTACTTGCAAATATACCACCTACTATACCCCAAAAGATTAATGAACTCAACGAAGAATCTTAAGTAACGTAGAAATTCAAGAAAATTTAGGTGAAACACCGAGCTTGTTTGTCGGATTGAGATCGGTCGGATTATCTTGCCGGAACTTGTTTGTCCATCTCACTTTGAAATCATCTAGCTCGGTCGATCTCGGAATGTAAGTCTTAATGCCCAACACCCCTTGCATCGAGTCGAAATCGGACTCGTCTATTTGAGTCAAAAGATTAGTGATCGAATCGGTCATGATCCAAACATAGCCTTCTTTCGCCATTTTGAAAATCTTGGAAGCCAGACTAGGTAGGAGATGGAGAACAAAAACCCTAGTTTGCATGCTCATCATCTTGTACAGCTCTGCTGCAATTTGATCATCAGAGGCTGACGAAGGAATGGCACTTCTATAAGGCATGAGAGCGTCTATGTCCTGTAATGCATCGGCCGAGTAGAGTATAATTCCCCGCCCAAACTCATTATCTACGTAGATGGGCACGACCTCTCTCCACTTAAAAGCTTTGAGAATTGAACAAATGGGTTGAACTTGAGACGAGTCATTTTGCGCGATGCGGAAAAAATACGAACTGCCGAGAGATGTTAGCAAAGAACTCGTTGCAGAAAATGAAATGATGGGAAAGTTCAATCAAGAAGTTAGCCTGCTGCGAACTCACTGGTCCGATTATAGCTTCCACCTTCGCATTCTTCATGAGGTCTAGGCCTGTTTGGAGGGAGAGAGAATGAGAAATTACGCCTGTTTAGACTCTTGTCGTCATTTAAGATGTTCAATCTATCACTTGAGGTAAGATCTTGGTTTAAATTGTATTTTATTCCTAAATTAATTGGAAAAAGAGTTTGAAGTAACTATTTAGAAACAAAATTGAAATTAATTAGATTAAAATAAAACTATTATTAAAAGAAGTAAAATCGAACTACGTAATAGTAATTATTTTCAGAAAATTAAATCTATTGAAAGTCCTGCCACAATCTGATGGTGTTCATGTGGTGGCAAAACAAACAGCTAATTAAATCATTTTTTTTTTTTTTTTGAACTTCTAAAATTCAGAGTTTTGACTAATTCATGCGTGGGCACGTCGTTAATTTAAGACTAGTCATTTTAGAAAGTTAACTGTCTTGAAAGATTGAAGAGTCTGATACGAGGATGAGGATTTTTAGTTGTTTGTTTTTTAATAAAAAATCTAACTTGTCGAAAAAGATGAACCTCTGTGGCAGATGGTCTGCCCTTTTACGACTTGAAACGCGTAATTATAGAGGGTAAAGCTGGACAAACCCATACTTGGAGTCTAAGGAGAGAGAGAGCGAGAGAGAGAGAGAGAGAGCGAGAGAGAGAAGAGTGAGAAAAAGGATAATAAAAAAGAACCTGCAGCAGCGGCTCCGACAACGTCTTTCATGGAGTCTCTGGTATTAAGCACGAGCCTGGTGTTGAAACCACCGCGGGAGGAATAGAAGTCGGAGAGAGCAATGTCGATACAGCTCAGCGGCATCCTCCCAACTTCTCCATCTAAATCAAGCACCAACCCCACATTCACCGGCGTCGTCGTGTTCTCCGACTTTGCCGACAAAAACCCAGAAAGAAAAACGACCAAAACCGCCCAACAAACAAAAGAATTCATCTTCACCTTCTATGAACATCAACAAAAATCTCTCTCAAAACTCACAATTCACAGCAAAATGAAAGGTGGAGAGTATGAAACCGGGCATTCGTAAATATTGAATTTAAAGTTGCTATTTGTAAGAGTCGAGAAAACGACAGAGCTTATTTTTGACTTCCTTCGTTTAACAACAAAAGAAATTTCTTGGAAGCATCCTGGGTAGAGCATGAAAAATATCCTAAAAAACAGTATAATTTAGCTTAATTATTGTTATAAACCTACTTTTGTCTACTTCATCAGAGAAGGAAGACAACCCTTCCATCACTAACAGCACTGACATTGAAGAGCGACGAAGACACATTTTTAATATTTATTTTTAGGGTAAATTACAATTTAATTCCTAAATTAGGGTGAAAAGGGTATAAACTTCGATAATGGCAAAAAACAACCGTAATGTATGAATAATGGGCAATTCACTCCTTACCATGTGATTTTCTGTTAAAATAGTAAGTTTTCGTCACGTGCCCTATTTTACTACCCGATATGCTCCTGCACTTCTGATCATTCGTATTCTGAAGCTTGCGATTTCGAGCTTCTTTCAGCCGAAACCATTGCAAGAGCAAGTAGGAAATTGAACATTGCCATTGTCATATCTTATCATATGTTCATTATATCATGAAAAGATAATCTGAAAAGTTTCGTAATTTTCTAACACTTGTATGATTTATGGTAATTATTTTATAAAATAATTAATTAAAATTACCATAAATCGTACAAGTGTTAGAAAATCACGAAATTTTCTAGATTATTTTCTCATTATGTGGTGAATATGTGATAAAAATTTCAAACAAATTGAATATCGTTTGTTTTTTTTAAACTAATTTATAAATCATAGATGGTGAATGAAGGGTGAACGGAGAGTCCCTCGTTCTAGTGTAAAATTGAGAACGGAGGGAGGGTGAACACCTACGCTAGGATTTTTTTTGTTCGTTTTCGATAGTTTAAGTTTTTTTTGAACATAAACATATTTTGAAAGTTTTTTTAAGACAAACTCATACTTCAAAGGTTATAATAATTTTAACCAATAATAATTGTAACCAATTGTTTAATGAAACAAAGTGTTCATAACAAGTCATTCCTAGCCGATGTAACATTCTTTGTAGGTATTCAACACATATATGTTGTATCATTCGAGCATTTAATAACGAAGTAAGTGAAAATTCATTATGGTATTTCAATTATCATTTTGTACCACTGTCTACGAAACTAGATATTCTTGCATAGTTTTCAAGAGTTAATCCTATGGTTAAATAAATTGAGCTTAGAGAGATCGCACGAGTCTTCCCATTTGTCAGCCTCTCAAGTTAAGAAAGCGAGGAGAATAAGCACAATGTCGTAGAATGTATAAGACATAGGAAGGTGTTGGGCAATTTCAAGTTTACTGGTTTTTACTTTTTGATATCTTTGAAACGTTCTTCCTTTGAATGTCTTAGTAGTTGAGTTATGGCTCAATTGGAGGTCATGGGATCAGACCCTTCCAAGTCTTCTTTCTTCTTCTTTTTTATTTTAATTTATAATTCCAATATTTTATTATTATTTTACTGTTACATTTTTTTCCTAAAATTATTTGAATTATACCTTCAATGGCAATTGAGTTGAATTATTCTTTCCAACTCAAAAATAATTAGGATAAAAATGCAGTACTAATTCTCAAATTTTAAGATTAGTTTCAACTTGGTATTTGTAATTTCAATTTTCTCTATATGATTCTCATATTTTGAAATTTCTTTTTTCGTGTAGTTCATTGATCAATTTTCATAAATAAATTTATGAAAAATGTCAATATCATGAACACGATTACATTGATAAAAAAAAAAAAAATTGTTTGGTTTTTTAGGGAAATGTACAATATAAACGTTAGTCTTTAGGGTCATTGACCATTTAGATATTAAACTATTTCTTTTTACAAAATAAATATTAATTTATCATCTATTAGCGATTTAAACCATATCGGTAGAATTTTTGTTAAAAATCTTTCCGGGTTTCCACCCAATGCTTTGAGCATTCGTGTGTGTCTTAGAGCGTCCGGGTGTGTCTTCATGCATCGAAATGTGAATTTTGAAAGGGCTTTTACATGTTCAATTGAGCATCCGCTCTTCGAGTTGGGACTCCGCAAGTTAAGTTATTCAATTGCCTTATATTTTCTTCCATTTCTCCATTCCGAGTTCTCTCCCACTAACGACCAAATGCGGAGGCCTCAATCGTTCCACAAAGGGTGTTACGTCACTGTCCAAATGCAACATGGGAAGGGTCAAGTGAGGCGTTGGTCAAGCAAACAGAGGAAGGAGGAAGAAAGTAGACAGAAGGAAGAAAGTAGAGAAACCAAAAAGGAGCGACTCGGTTATATATTTATACTGCCTGTTCAGATAATCTTGCAACCAAGATTAGTATTGGAATTACGTTTTGATATTTATTACTTTACAATAATCTAATCTACCTCTTTTGCGCAAGCAACAAAAAAATAAATGGACAGTTAAACGTGGTAAACTCAAATGTGAACTCAAATGTGGTAAACGGAGATATCTGTAACAAAAAAAAAAATTATTTATTTATTTTTGTTAAAGTATTTTTATTTTCTTTATATTTATAAAAACATATGATTAGAAACGAAACAAGTAGACGAGTGAGATGTAGACACATTTGAGTTCACAGTCAATTGACCAAATTAATAGTTTAAAATATTATTTGAAAATTTTAAGGTTTATCAACTATTCCAACAAATGAAGGTGACGGAACTTTACTATGAAGAGAATAAGGAAGCTGCAATGACAGATGGCAGCTTGAAATTAATAATTAATTATTATTAAATTAATATATCAATCAATTCTCTTAAAATATTTGGCTTATCTTTTTTTTATTTTAACAAAAATCATATAATTAAAAATTAAATAAAATATAGAATTCAATATTTGACAAATTCAAATTATTCATCATTGGTTGTAATGGTTTAATTAATCATATTCCATCCTTAATTACTTTCGTAATCACTCTCCTTTTGAAAATTGAATAATCCTAGTTTACTCACCAATATTACCTCTTAGTTTTAATATCACAAATAATTAAAATAATTTATTATTTACACTAATTAACTATTGACACGTTAAAAAATTAGAATAAAAAGTAAAAATAGATGATAAACTTAAGACTAATATTTATTACTTGTGTACTTTTGGAGGAGAAAGACGTAACACGTGTAAATAATTAAAGATATTTCTATTAAAGTGCAGTATGATTTTAATTCTTATAGTTTGGTGGCTGTTCTAATTTAGTCATTATAGTTTTAATCTGGTTAAAGTCTAAGTCTTCATAGTTTTGATTTTATTTTTAAATGATTATTCAATTTATTTTCATTATTAAATTTACCAGAAAAAAGAAGCACAACAATTATTTTATTTACAAGTAAAAAATGTAGCTGGAATATTAAATTTTGTTTCGAGACATTTTTTGAATAAATTAATTTGACAAAAAAAATATTTAGCTTAAAAACTAATTAAATAGATCTTAATCATTTTAGTACAAATAAGTATTTTTAAGTCAAATAGATAAATAATTAGGCTAATAAATTATCATGTAGCTTTTTTGTTAAATTTACAGTAACGTTACATTTATCCTCTATTTTTATATTTTTATTTTTATCTTCTAATGTAGCAACATCGGTGCAATTAATGAATTATTTTTATTACATTTGATCTATCATCGACACATCATGATGTAAGAATTAAAAGGTAAAATTAAAAGTTAAACGCAACATTATCCTATATTTATTGGTGAAAATAGATTGAAGAACTATTTTTAAAAAATGGAAGTATAGGGACCTTAGTCACAAAAATAAAATTACAAAGACTAAATTGATAGGACTTTTAAACTGCAAGGACTAAAAATATATTTTCATTCGCATCGTATCACAGTTACTTCTAGCCGATGTAACATTCTTTGTTGGTATTCAACACATATATGTTGTATCATATGAGCATATAATAACCAAGTAGGTCGCAACTTCATTATGGTATCTCGATGATCATTTTGTCTGACAACATCGACTAAACCACGATATTCAAGCATAGTTTTTACAAGTTAATCATACAGTTCGATTGGGCTCAGGGAGATCGTACGAGTCTTCCCATTTGTCAGCCTCTCGATCTAAGGCCTAAAAACGAAGAGAATAAACATTATGTTCTAAAATGTGTAAGACGTTCATGTACAGATAAGAAGGTGTTGAGCAATGTCAGTTGAACTTGTTTTTGATATCTTTGAAACTTTCTTCCTTTGAATATCTTATTAGTTGAGTTATGGCTCAATTTCAAGTCATCGGATCAAGACCTTTGAGTCTTCGTCTTCTTGTTTTTTTATTTTTATTTTTTTCTCTATAATTTATTATTATTTTCATGTACATCTACGCGTGGAAAACTAGGAATGGAACTGATTATGTTCCTTTTTCTTCCTGGGTTTCAACTTTAAGTCAGAAAACGACCATTATATTTTATATATTTAAGTTCGGGCATTAGCAAGTTGAATAATATTTCCTTGGTCTGCCGCATCCCCACGATCGTGCCACTCGAACAACAGGCGATTGGAGATGAAGTGCCGGTGGAAAATTTTGCAAAAAATCTCGTCTTTTTTATCAATTTTTATCTCCAATTCGTCTACAACTTGTAAAAATTATAGATTGATTGAAATAACGTAGAAATAATCAAAGACTTTGAGTTTTCAAGCTCAAAACCTGAATCCAACTAATACAAATCTAACATTGGAAACTCTATGTTCGTCCCTAAGCTTCCTCCATCTCACTTTGTTGGAATCCACCAGGCTTCCATTGTGGGTGTCTACAGTGACCACTAACGAAAATTAAGGAAAATTTTAATTTAAACTTTAAATTATGGGGTCAAAGATAATTTAAACCTTAAATTATGTTTGAGTACAAATCAAATCTTATAGTATCTTCAGAGAACAAGCCAACCTTCGCTGTTAAATACACACGCGTTTGCTCTCGTTTTGCATGAGGACGACTTCGTTTAAACTAGGACGACCTCTGCGGTAGCCCGCATTTAGAGTGAGGTTGCCCTTGTTTAGGGCAAAACCTCAAAATTAGGACAAAAATACGAAATTAAGGCAAAACTGCAAAATTAGAGAGATTTATAAATTGATCGGTAGGTTGATGCAGCGGTCTGAAGTTAAGGCGAAACCGCGAAGAAATGATGTGGGAGATCAAAACCGCAAACAAAAGGCTAGATATTGGAGGTCGAAATTTGTTGGAACTGCGTAGAAAATTGATGGAGAGAGAAGCTAGATCACGCGAGGTCGCCTTTGTGCAAAACTCAGGCGACCGTAAGTGTAATTAACAACGAGTAACGGCGAGAGTTGACTTGTTCCTTGCAAATAGTATAAGGTTTGATTAGTACCCAAATATAGTTAAAGGTTTGACCTTCTAAGTTGTGATTGTGGACTTGTTGCTCTTTGACTTGATTCCTCTTCTTCAACTGGTCTCTGATAAATACCAGTTTGCCATGGATTCTCAGTCGTTGTGTGCTCATCATCATCTTCCACCTCTTCATGTGCTACTGGTTCTTGTCGCACATTTACAACTTGCTCCCCCATTAGTTGTAATTGATCTTCAAGAATTTTGAAATCTGGTAATTCCTCTTCGTTAAAAGACCACCACGAAGATGCTTCATCAAACACCACATTTCGTGATACAAATCATCTACCACTCTTTGGATCATAACATTTCCACCCTTTTCTTTGATTGTCATATCCAATGAAGATATAACGAATCACCTTCTTATCAAGTTTGCTACGCAAATGATCTAGCACAAATACGTAACACACACAGCCGAAAACTCGGAAGTGACCAACTACAGGTTTTGCATTCCATAGTCTCTCGAAGGGTGAAACAAATCCAAGCCTTGGTTGAGGAAGTCGGTTGATAACATAGGAAGCAGTCTTTATGCACTCAGCCCAAAATCTTCCTTGGACATTTTTTCCATGTAGCATATTCTGACAAATCTTTGCCAAATGTCGGTTCTTCCTTTCAGCTACGTCATTTTGTTGTGGCGTATTTGGACAACTCATCTGATAACAGATTCGACATTATCACAAGTATCGAGAAAACTCGTTTGACATGTATTCTCCTCCATTATTCGTGCGCAAACATTGGATTTTCCTTCCAACTTCTCCTTCCACGACTTCTTTGAACTCCTTGAATTTTGAGAGCGTCTCAGATTTTTCTTTCATGAAGAAAACCAAAACATATCTAGAGAAGTCATCAATGAATGTAACCATATATCGCATCTCGTTGATAGATGGTTGTTTAACTCGCCCAAAGACATCAGAGTGTACCAACTCCAGTGGCATCTTTGCCTTAAACTTTGATTCTTCATATGGTAATTGATGAGCTTTACCGTATTGACAACCCGCACACACTGTGTCTTCTCTAACTTCTATTTGAGGAAGACCCCGGAGCATCGATTTCTTCATCATCACTTTCAACTTGTGATAACCAACGGGCCCTAACCTCGCGTGCCAAAAATCTGTCGTTTCATTCTTTCGAATCTTATCTACATAAGCCGTCTCTGCTGTCATTACATAGATAGACTCCAGCTTCTGTCCTTCCATCGTTGGTGTACCCGAGATCTTCACATCTTCGTACACCTTGACATTTTGGGGATCGAACAAGACATAACGACTAGATGATGTCAACTGTGCCACCGATAGTAGGTTTTTCTTCATGCCGGGTACATGTGTAACACCCGGCTTTACGGGATTTGATTTTTATTCCAATATAAACGGCATTTTGTAAATACGTCAAATTAAGTCTATTTTGCGAACAGAAGGTTTTAATGGAGCCGTAATGATAAATTGGAATTTAGGGTGAAATATGAAAATTTGGAGAAAACGAATCGTTATTTAAATAACGAAATAAGTAATGAAATAACAGAAATAAAATGGAGGGCAAAAAGGTAATTGCCAAACGAATTTTTATTAAATATCACAAATTCCTTCATTCTTCAAACACTTCAACGAAAATCCCTTCTCCCCTCCCCCAGGCGATTTCTTCTCCCTCGTGCGACCCTATTTTCCGGCGACGATTCTTCTTCTCCGGCGACTCGAGACTTCACGTTTCTCCTTCGTCTTCGCTCTTTGGGTAAGACTCTAAGCTTTTAGAACGATAGATTTCGATTTCTAGAGTTTAAAACGATTAGGGTTCGTTAGGATTTTCGTTGAAAACGTGAAATAGAGTTTGAAATCGATAGGTTTAGCGTAGTTATGCCTATAATCGATTTATTGGGGTTTATTGGACGTAGTTAATCGATTTATTGGTTAATATTGGAGTTTTGGTTGGTTTGGAGCTTGAAAACTCCATTAATGGAGATTTGGAAATTCACGAGCGCAAATTGCTCGATAAAATGCATCAATGAGTTAGAATAGAGTTTGGGAGATTTTCTTTAGCTAGGAGTTTGTGATTTTCTAAACTCAATAGTTTAGAATTTGTTTAAATAACAAATGTTGTGTTTTGCCTTAGGTGAACAACGCTCGTGGACGGAGCGTGAATTTCAACGGACGCGAGGTAAGTCTCTGTGATTTGTTTGGCCGATTGGCCTACACCATAAGAATATGTCGATTGAGGAATTGGAGATATGTAGTGTTTGGGGTAATTAAAACGGGTAGTTAGATTTATGTTTTGTTAGGTTGTTAATTATTAGTTTGTCGTTTGTATGTTTTGTTTGTTTCTATTTCGTTCATGGTATAATATCTGTTCACGCATCATTGTTTTTTTTTTTGAACGGCATGAAAAATGAGTTTTCTATGCATATTTTCATGAAAAGGAAAACGATAACGAAAAGGTAATGAATGTAATGACGGTCACGTCGGTGGCGGTGGTTCAGACATGGCTGTCGGATGAAGCATATTTTTCCCCCGGTTAGATACGAGGGGCTATCCAATTGCCGGATGTGCCGCTCCTATCTAGCGAGAGAGAAGCCCCGGTGACGTAATGAAATGAAATGAATAGCGAAAAGGTAGGACGCATGATTTATAAACTGTACATGCGTTGCATAGCATTAGCATTCACTTAGATTTACTGAGCCTCTAGCTCACATGTTTAATTCTATGGTGTAGGTGATTTTGAGACAGGTGAGGAAGACGTCCCTCCGCCTGAAGTATGAACATGTTGAGGGAGGATGGCCCGTGGGAGTGCGCTGGCAGTCGGTGCGTGATTTCGACCTGTGGGAAAGTAGGTAAATGTTTTGGGATTTGATAGATAAAAAGAATAGGAGAATTGTATAGTTCACATTTTAGGATGTTTGAGTCTGGATAGTATTTTGTAGAACTTTTGATGTTTTCAAACAGTGGGGAATGTTAAATTTTCAAATGGATCCATGCAGTTTGTTTTAAGAAATTGGTAACGTTTTAAATGCACTTTGAGTTGGTTTTTGAGTAATTGGTGAAGTGGGGAGTTGGGTGGTTGTATTGTTATAAAAGTGTTTGAAGAAGTGATGAAAAGATGGGGTAGAAAAGAAAATTGTGTGGTGCGTGAGTTTGTGTGTAGTGAATCGGTGAAAAGAGAAAGAAAAAAGAAGGGAGAACAGAGGGCTTGGCGATCGATCTCCTGAGAAGGAGATCGATCACCACAAATGGTCGCCGCTCTATGGATTTTCCAGAGAGCGTGGCGATTGATCGACCAAAATGGGGCGATCAATCGCCAGGCCATCGATCGCCTAGGTGGCAACCGATCGCCCGTTTTGGGCGATCGATCGCCACAACACTGTTAGGGACGAAAGTCCCTTTCTTTTTTTTATTTGTTTTTAATTAATTGTTTTAAGTTTTATTTAATTGTTTTTAAGTTTTATTTAAATGATTTTCGAATGTTTTTAATTCTCCGAAAGATTTTAACGAATTAAATTCCGCTTAAATATTTTAAAGTTTATATTGAGAATTGAAAATTTAAAAAGAAAAAATTTTATATCGAGAAATTAGGGTACAGTATTAGGGTCGTTACAATTATGGTATCAGAGACCCCGGGTTTTATAAACGGTTCTGTAGACTGCACGACTGCTCAGCCACTACGCGGACATCCTTCATCAACTGTAAGTACGTTTAATTGCTTTATTCAAATTCGATTTCTTAGGATTATTGTTTTAACTTTTATAGGAATTATAGAAAATGGTTCGAGGTAGAGACGCCCGAGACGATGCCTTAGATAGACTGACCGATTTACTAGACCGTCAGGCCCAGCACATGGACCGGCAAGCACAACAAATCGAGAACCTAGTTAACTGGGAGAACCAGAGGGCCCGAGATTTGATAGTGCCTAATAATCAAGGTATGCAGAAACTCCAAAGCCTACGGCCTCCAATGTTTGACGGCCGCTCATCGGATCCGACTGTTGCAGAAGAGTGGATCCGTACTATGGAGGATATGCTAGAGTATGCGGAAGTGGAGAATGGGAAGAAGGTTGCTTTTGTCGCCTTTCACTTGGCATTAGATGCCCGTTTCTGGTGGGACTCGATCAAGTCGACGAAGGATGTATCGGTTATGACCTGGGAACGGTTCAAGACCGTATTCTTTGACAAGTATTTCAGCCGCACGGTGAGGATGGCTAAGAGAAATGAGTTTACGCAGCAGAAGCAGACAGGTTCAGTTGCTGAATATATTCGGAAGTTTGAGGCATTGTCACATTTTGCACCGTGTCTTGTCAGCGACAATGAAGACAAAGTGCATCAATTTATGGAGGGGCTGAACCAAGAGATCAGGATGAATATTATTGTGTCAGGTATTATAGATGTGCCCTATTTTGACATCGCAGCTAGAGCTCTGGACTTCGAGGCTGCCAGAGCGATTTGTGTTAAGCCAAGGGAGCCTGCTAAGGGCTTCTTTCGGGAGATTCAGCCTCAGGTACGGAATCGGGGTTGGCAACCCAGAGGACAACAGCCACAGCCACAACAACAAAGAGGCGTTAAAAGGCCTTATGAAGGAGGGAATGACTAGGGCAAAGGGAAGCAGGTTCAAGGGGCCGTTCAGAAGCCCGTTTGTCCTAAATGCCAGAAGGAACATTTTGGCGAATGTCGATTGGGTACCAACAGCTGTTTTAGATGCGGAGAGGTCGGCCATTATATCATGAACTGCCCGTTATTGGATTGAAATCAGCCAGGCATAAATCAACAGGGCAAAGATCAGCGAAGAGTTATGCCGAGGATCTTCGCATTTATTGAGCCTGGAGATGTCGACGACGAGGCACAGCCATCTGTCATATCAGGTACTATTCTAGTCATGGGTGTACCAGTATTTTCTTTGATAGATACGGGAGCTACACACTCCTTTATTTTAACTGCTTGCATGATTAGATTGGAGCTAGTATCTGAGTCGGCTGAGTATGAGTATAGAGTGATGCTATCTTCGGGAGCTCTTATGCAGTCTGATCGTGTCTTTCAAGGCAACGTTGTCTCGGTGGGGATTAATACCCTCTATGCTTGCCCAATAGTTATGAGCATAGAGCGGTATGATCTAATTCTAGGGATGGATTGGCTTTCACGTCACTACGCCACCATTGACTGTCGATCCGGGTTGGTAACTTTTCGGCCTCCGGATAAGGACGAGTTCTCATATCAGGCGCTGAATAGGTCAAGTGGGTTACCCATTTCTTATTCTATAAAGGTTCAGGAGCAGTTTAAAGATGAATGCTCTGTTTATCTGGCTACCGTGATTGATACTCGGTTACTCAGCGAGGTAAAAACTAGAGGACCTTCCAGTAGTTAGAGATTTCTCAGAGATCTTTCTTGACGATCTTCCCGGATTACCGCCGGACAGAGAGATCGAGTTTGTGATTGATGTGTATCCAAGCTCTGCACCGGTATCAAAGAATCCTTATAGACTGGCACCTGCTGAATTAAAAGAGCTGAAGTCCCAGTTAGAGGAGTTATTAGACAAGGGGTTTATTCGACCAAGCTTTTCTCCCTAGGGTGCGCCAGTGTTGTTCGTGAAGAAAAAGGACGGAACTCTCAGAATGTGCGTTGATTACAGAGAGTTAAATAAGCCAACGGTGAAGAATAAATATCCACTGCCTCGGATTCATGACCTGTTTGATCAACTGCAGGGTGCCCGAGTATTTTCGAGGATAGATCTACGCTTGGGTTATTATCAGTTGAAAGTCCGGAGGGAAGATATTCAGAAAACAGCCTTCCGAACGAGGTACGGACATTATGAATTTCTTGTGATGTCTTTTGGACTTACGAATGCTCCTGCAGCTTTTATGGACTTGATGAACCGTGTGTTTAAGGAGTATTTAGACAAGTTTGTCGTCGTCTTCATTGATGACATCTTGATCTATTCGAAAACTAAGGAGGAGCACGAGGAGCATTTACGGATTGTTCTTAAAACTTTGAGCCAACATCAATTGTATCCGAAATTTTCTAAGTGCGAATTTTGGCTGGACAGAATAAGTTTTCTCGGCCATGTCATATCTCAGGAAGAAATTTCAGTGGATCCAGCTAAAATTGAGGTTGTCAGGGATTGGCCACAACCTAAAAATGTACGAGAGGTACGAGGATTTCTTGGATTGGCTGGGTATTACAGGAAATTCATCGAGGGATTTTCAAAGATAGCAGTCCCTCTATCCCGATTGACGAGAAAGAATGAGAAGTTTGTATGGTCGCCTGCTTGCAAAAGGAGCTTCGTGGAGCTGAAACAGAGATTGACTACAGCTCCAGTTCTGACACTACCAGTTGAGGGTGATAAGTTCAGTATTTACTGTGACGCCTCGAGAATCGGACTGGGATGAGTATTAATGCAGGAAGGCAGGGTCATTGCTTATGCTTCTAGACAGTTGAAGCCATATGAGCAAAACTATCTGACACACGACCTTGAGCTTGCAGCGGTGGTCTTTGCTTTAAAAGTCTGGAAACACTATCTGTATGGGCAGCAGTGCGAGGTGTTCTCAGATCACAAGAGCTTAAAGTATTTGTTTACGCAAAAAGAACTTAATATGCGACAGCGACGGTGGTTGGAGTTCGTTAAAGATTATGATTTTGAAATTAAATACCATCCAGGGAAGGCAAACAAAGTCGCTGATGCCTTGAGCAGAATGCCTATTGCGAGTCAGCCTTCACTTGCATCGATGTCGGTAATGCTAAGGTCTGAGATTGAGAAGTTCAATGTAGAGATTGTGGCAGAGTTGTCTAGCATGCTTACCAACATTTCTCTTAGACCAACGATTTTGGACAGAATACGAGAAGCTCAACAGAATGATTTGGAGTGTGAAAGGGATCGAATGAGCATGACATCTGAAGGTTTGTCTGACTTCAACCTGACAGATGATGGAGTATTGAAATTTAGGCACAGGTGGTATGTACCTAGCGATGATAAGCTGAAAAGAGAGATCTTAACTGAGGCACACTCCTCAGCCTATTCAGTGCATCCAGGAAGCACCAAAATGTATAGAGACTTAAAACAACATTTTTGGTGACCTAACATGAAGAGAGAAATTGCCAGGTACGTAGAAACCTGCTTGATTTGCCAACAGGTTAAGACAGAGCATCAAAGGCCAGCCGGAACCTTACAGCCACTGCCTATTCCGGAGTAGAAATGGGAGCAAATATCCACAGATTTTATAGTTGGACTCTCGAGAACAACAAAGGGGCACGATGGTATTTGGGTGATAGTGGACCGTTTGACAAAGACAACCCACTTCCTATCAGTGAAGATGACCTATTCTATGGATCAGCTGGCTGAGCTATATGTGCAGGAGATCGTTAGATTACACGGAGTACCCATCTCTATTGTTTCTAATAGAGATGCCAGATTTACTTCAAAGTTCTGGAAGAGTTTACATAAAGTCATGGGAACTCAGTTGAATTTTAGCACGGCATTTCATCCTCAGACTGATGGGCAGACAGAAAGAACAAATCAGATTCTTAAGGATATGCTTCGAGCTTGCGTGCTGGAGTTTCAGGGCTCGTGGAGCCGATATTTACCATTGATTGAGTTTTCATACAACAACAGCTTCCAGGCTACGATTGGTATGGCTCCGTACGAAGCGTTATATGGTCGAAAATGTAGATCTCCACTATATTGGGATGAGGTAGGTGAGGCTAGCATAGTTGGCCTAGACATTTTACAGCAAACAGCGGAGAAGATCGCTGTTATTAGACAACGTATAGAGATTGCACAAAGCCTCCAAAAGAGTTATGCTGACACCAGACGGAGAGAATTACAGTTTAAGGAAGGTGACGAAGTGTATTTGAAGATTTCTCCATTTAAAGGCGTTATGCTATTTGGAAGGCGAGGCAAGTTGAACCCTCGTTTTGTGGGGCCCTTGCCTATATTGAAGAGGATCGGGACTATGGCGTACAGGTTACAACTCTCGGCATCTATGGAAGGTATTCATGATGTGTTTCACGTATCTATGCTCAGGAAATGCGTGCGAGACCCGTCACACGTCGTTGAAACAAGGGAGATCGAAATACAACCAACGTTGACCTACGAGGAGAGGCCAGTACGAATCCTAGAGTCTTCTATTAAGGTATTGCGCAACAAGGAGATTCCTCTGGTAAAGGTTTTGTGGAGGAATCATGATGTAAAGCAAGCTACTTGGGAGAGGCAGCAGGATATGATATTGAAATATCCTGAACTATTTGTATAATCAAATTTTGGGGACAAAATTTAAATAAAGTGGATGGAATGTAACACCCGGCTTTACGGGATTTGATTTTTATTCCAATATAAACGGCATTTTGTAAATACGTCAAATTAAGTCTGTTTTGCGAACAGAAGGTTTTAATGGAGCCGTAATGATAAATTGGAATTTAGGGTGAAATATAAAAATTTGGAGAAAACGAATCGTTATTTAAATAACGAAATAAGTAATGAAATAACAGAAATAAAATGGAGGGCAAAAAGGTAATTGCCAAACCAATTTTTATTAAATATCACAAATTCCTTCATTCTTCAAAAACTTCAACGAAAATCCCTTCTCCCCTCCCCCAGACGATTTCTTCTTCCTCGTGCGACCCTATTTTCCGGCGACGATTCTTCTTCTCCGGCGACTCGAGTCTTCACGTTTCTCCTTCGTCTTCGCTCTTTAGGTAAGACTCTAAACTTTTGGAACGATAGATTTTGATTTCTAGGATTTAAAACGATTAGGGTTCGTTAGGGTTTTCGTTGAAAACGTGAAATAGAGTTCGAAATCGATAGGTTTAGCGTAGTTATGCCTATAATCGATGTATTGGGGTTTATTGGACGTAGTTAATCGATTTATTGGTTAATATTGGAGTTTTGGTAACAACGCTCGTGGACGGAGCGTGAATTTCAACGGACGCGAGGTAAGTCTCTGTTATTTGTTTGGCTGATTAGCCTACACCATAAGAATATGTCGATTGAGAAATTGGAGATATGTAATGTTTGGGGTAATTAGAACGGGTAGTTAGATTTATGTTTTGTTAGGTTGTTAATTATTAGTTTGTCGTTTGTATGTTCTGTTTGTTTCTATTTCGTTCATGGTATAATATCTGTTCACGCATCATTGTTTTTTTTTTTTTAACGGCATGAAAAATGAGTTTTCTATGCATATTTTCATGAAAAGGAAAACGGTAACGAAAAGGTAATGAATGTAATGACGGTCACGTCGGTGGCGGTGGTTCATACATGGCTGTCGGATGAAGCATGTTTTCCCCCCAGTTAGATACGAGGGACTATCCAATCGCCCGATGTGCCGCTCCTATCTAACAAGAGAGAAGCCCTGGTGACGTAATGAAATGAAATGAATAGCGAAAAGGTAGGACGCATGATTTATAAATTGTACATGCGTTGCATAGCATTAGCATTCACTTAGATTTACTGAGCCTCTAGCTCACATGTTTAATTCTATGGTGTAGATGATATTGAGACAGGTGAGGAAGACGTCCCTCCGCCTGAAGTGTGAACACGTTGAAGGAGGATGGCTCGTGGGAGTGCGTTGGCAGTCGGAGCGTGATTTTGACCCGTGGGGACGTAGGTAAACGTTTTGGGAATTGATAGATAGAATATAGAAAATTGTATAGTTTAACATTTTAGGATGCTTGGATCTGGATAGATAATATATAGTGTTTTTGGAAAATAGAAAATATTTTGTAATGTTTTGATATTTTCAAACAGGAGGAAATGTTAAACTTTTAAACGGAACCACGCGGTTCGTTTTATGAAATCTGGTTATATTTTAAATGTGTTTTGAGTCGGTGAATGGGTGATAGATAGCGAGTGTAATGTATGCGGGCGGTAGAGTTATTGTGTAGGAGTTTATTATGAAATGTTAGAAGTAATTGATGAGGAAAATGGGGTGAAGTTTATGAGGTGTGCGTGTAAAGGTTGGATGCGGGGCGTGAAGGGAAAGAAGGAGGAGAGGAAGAGAAGGCAAGTCCTCTGGAATTGAAATTCCAGAGGACTTGGCGATCGATCGCCCCTCTATTGCTCACGCTCTGGAGAAATCCCAGAGCATGTGGCGATTGGTCGCCAGAGAAGCCGATCGCCAGGCAAAAACCTGGCGATCGCTAGGGTGATCGATCGTCTGTTTTGGGCGATCGATCGCCCCTCTTCTCTGGTCGCGATTGCTTTGCGATCTTTGGGGGCGCCTGTGTGGCGATCGTTGTAACGATACGCGATCGCCGACGGGCGATCGATCGCCACCACATTTTTAGGGACAATGTCCCTTTTGTCCCCCGAAACGTTTTATATGATTTTAAATTGTTTTAAATTATTTTACTTAATTGTTTTAAGTTTTATTTAAATTGTTTTAAGTCTAGTTATATGGTTTGAAAACATAGACTTCAAGATTTCGATTTTTAAAGTTTTATTTTCGCTCGAACGTTAGATTTAAAGATATTAAGGATTAAAAAAAAATATGTAATAATTTGGTAAAAATTAGGATACGGGTAAGGGTCGTTACAACATGAAACATCTCTTGAAGCGGTACCTTGTTATGAGCGTAACAAAACACAATGGTTGTTTTACCAATATGTTATTGGTCGTTACCACCACACGGCTCCCTTTATACTCCACCATCTCTTGCAGCTTTCCCTCATCACCGGTCATATGATTCGAACAACCAGAGTTGATGATCAAATCTTTATCATAGTCAATTAGCCCTGGTACTATCACTGCGAGCATCGATTCATCTTCTTCTACAGCCAGAGATGCGACGGCATCCCAATCATCATCACTTGAATTTTCCATTTTGGAGGTTGCTGTGTTTCCTTCGACATTTCTTTTCTTGGACTAACAATCTTTTGCCATGTGGCCCTTCTTCTCGCAGTTGTGGCAATTACCATCAAACCTCTTGTTTTGCCTGGACAAATTACTTCGATTTTCATTCTTCTGAGCTCCCCCTAACCGGGGGTTCCCATGATGATCTGCCTTGCCATTATTCTTCCATGATCCTTTGCCACCATTCGGTTTAGACCACTCTTTGTTCTTCTTGACAAAGAGTGCTTCTTCCTCACTTTTTCGTAAGTTTTCACCGATCTCCTTTGTGACACCCCGAGTTATCTGAACCCGGTTCGTCACATTTACTGTTCATGTGTCTAACCGTACTCGAAAATCCATATAAATTTAAAATTTTACCCATTGTTTAAAACGACATCGTTAAAACATTAACTGTTTGCAGCGGAAAGAAAAGATTACTTCATAGATGACCCTTTATAAAAAATTTTTAACTAAATAAAATAAGAGGATGAAATCTTGCTTTACATTCACTATCGATTAAAAAAAAACGACAATATAACGTTTAAAACTATAAAACCAAAACCTGCAATGTGAAACTAGATTTCTCATATAATTTCCAAAATATATTCATACATCAAAATAGACACTATCATTTAAAAACAACTAAACTTGTCATTTACATACTAATCTGCAACTTTAAAAAAAAACTTTTTGTCCATACATTATACCAAAATTACTTATGTACTCGCCCACAGGTCAAAATCGCCCTAGCGGCTACAAGCACATCCAATGGACGTTCTCCACCAACTGCTCCATCAACCTTCTAGAGGATCAAGGCCCTTACCTATATCAAATTCACCTACACCACAAGATAAACTAATGAGCCTAATGCTCAGTAAGTGATGTAGAGTAAAATAAAATGCATGCTCATGATTATGCTATGTTGTTCGTAAAAGCATATACTGAGTCTTGTTTATTTTTCTTGCATGACATGAGTTATTGGGGTACTGTTTCTAGAGAAGAGATGGCCTAACTGATTGTCCACCTGGCGGGACGACCAACTCGCTCTAGGGGAAGTGGAATGGCATATCTGACAGTCCCTCTGACGGAACCGGTTCCTCTGGCGGAACTACCAAACTCAGTTCCCTACCCACAACAACTATTACGTATTTTACTGTTCTGTATTCTGTTACTCTTGTTTACATGAAAACTATGTATAAAAAAACCATTTTCTATGTTTTAGGAAAACCATGATGCATGATTACATGTTGCATACACATCCTTCAATTCTATAACATCATATAAACTAATAAGCAAATCATTCATTAAAGAAACAACTAGCATAATTAACTCACTCACAACCTAAAAGTTCTACCCAACCAACTCTCAAAACTACATTCACCAAATTCTCAATCTCATAATCTTTTGTGGTGTAGGCCAATCGGCCAAAACGCATGCATACATACACTTACCTCGTGTCTTGAGTTCGATTTCTTCAATGTGTTCAAGTTCCTTCTTGACTTGTATACCTAAAGCATGCCAATCAACAAGATTCATAAAAATTCACTTAACAACTTAATTTTCGGAATTCCCTTCAAATCAACAACAAATTTCAAAATTTCATAACTTTTGCTATACATAACCAAATTCGATAATTCTTGAGGCTATGGAATTCTTAAGGAGTCTACTTTAACATGGTAAAGTCAATTTATCAAGATAAACTATCTCAATGTACCGAAATTACAGATTTCCAATCTGCCCTATATTTCACTATTTTCAACTATTCATGCATTACTTGATGTTTTTCCTTCATTTCCAACCATAAGCAGCCATTACAATTCATTCAAACCCTAAAACATCAAGAAATTAAGGAGGTAAAACCAAATTTTCGTGCAGCCATCTAGGGTTTATCAACTTCTCCATAAACTCAACAAAACTCTAATTTTACCAACCTATAACTAGTATTTGCATAAACATAACCTAAAATCTAACTTACTTTGATTCTTCTTACAAGAGACCAAGCTTTTGAGGGAGAAGAGTGCTCTGGAAAATGGAGAAGAGAAGAGGCACGTAGGGAGTGAGAAAGAGAAGAAAAAAAATGAAGATAATCATTGTGAGGTGTCACTTTAAGATTTAAAGAAGAAAGTTGACTTTTCTTCATTCTTATCCTCCATTTCTTCTCTTTATTTCTTTCTTCCAAGTCTTCCAACGTGAAAACCATGTATCCTTCACTTTCTATTTGCCAAACACCCTTTTAAAAGTTTGACTCCTTTCAATCTTTCCCTCTATTGGTTCTTCATTTGTTGACTTTTCAAACTCAACATTACTCTTCATTTCTATTGGCTCTTAATTACTTTTGACTTTTCAAATCCTACTTCTATTGGTTCATCATTCTCTTTAGTTTTTATAGTTGATTGTTATTGCTCTATTACTTGTTGACTTTTCAAATCCTACTTCTATTAGTTCATCATTCCCTTTTTCATTGCCCAGAGAGAAAAACTTCTCACGAGGTACCTAATGGGCTTCCAGGAGTAGTACAGTCGAGGTTTGCATTTACTTAGTAGACGTAGTATTTCAATAGACATATTTCTTTCCTAAACCTATGAATTGACAAATCCCAAACAAAACCTAACGAAAACTAAGTATGTTGAAAATTAGTGCATCTCACTGATAAAGAATTTTTTTTTTGCTTAGTCAGTCAAATAATACTGTTCCTATTTATTAGGTAGACTGAGTCTTGCTGTTGTTAGTTTGGATTTGTTACAGAATTTTTTCTGTCTCTATTTTGTTGCAACGTAGAAACCCAAATTGTTTAATTTGAGAAAACGGACGAACCAACGGGATTTGAATGTTGTACCTTTTCTTCCATTTATCCAATCCGAGCGTGGAGGCCTCAAACGCTCCACGAAGGGGGTTAGGTCGCTCTGCGAATACAAAATGGGAAGGGTGAAGGTGGACACTGGTCGAGCAGACTACGGAAAGGAGGAAGAAAGGGGAGAAATCAGAAAGTAGTGAATCGGTTCTCCACTTATACTGTGCAAGTTTGGATGATCTAGCAGCCAAGGTTACTAATGGAATTGCATTTTGATATTTATTACTTTACAGTTTACAATACATCCACCTCTTTTGCGTAAGAAAGCTAAATAAATATTTTTGGTATTACAGGCTAGATAATTACCAAAGAACCAATCGCCGAAGAAAATTTTACGAAAAAATAACAGACTAGAAGAGTGTTTTTTACAAACGATTTGATAATTCTGATTTGGTGATTTTGAAAAAATAGACGTGCTATTCTACTATTATAATTTATACAGGTCAGGTCGGGTGGGGTTACATTTAGCCGGATGATTGATTATCTTGCGATAATATCTGGATTTCGAGTACACAGCTGAATCGCCTGCGTAATATTCGGGGAAGCTCCGGCACTGTGGCTCGGTTCGCCAGCCTCATGCGAAAATCGTTCTTGCTCTGTGAAGAACTGAGCAGTCCCCTCCGTATTGATTGAATAGTCCGACGGACTTTGGATGAAATGTGATTCTGGTGAGGCCACCTCAAAACCTTGTCCTCCATTACCGGCGCTAATCCCCCTTCGTTCGTTTATATCCCTATTTTTGAAAGTATGAGAGGTGAGATCTCTCTGGTTGTATACTCTTAATACTGTTTTGATTCTGTTCCAGATCGACGTATTTGAGTCCTTTCGGAGGAGAAGATGCCTTTGCTTGTAAAGAAAACTTATGGCGCATGAAATTAGGGCCAACGCTGAAGCTGTTCCAGCAATGAGAAAAAGGCCCCAAAAGCTACTGAGATTGAGGCTCGTTGAACTAACATCGGGACTGGAAGATGAGCAGGAGGACTTTTGGCCTAACCATTTATTTTCGATCTGCTTCATTTTGTCTCCCGCTATTACCTTCAGTATTCCCCTTGATATATCAGCCACAAGTGGGGAGCCTAAAGGAAATACCTGTAATTGACGATCATAGCAAATTCAATCAAGCTAGAACATAGTCACAGAATCGTGGAGAGAGAGTTATCGAGGAGATTGGACTTACAAATCCGAACCCGTCTGCTTTATAAGAAGGATTTCGTCAAATGCTGCCGCAATGCCGCCATTGGCGCTTCCTTTGGAAAGTAGTTCATCTAATTCTTCTGGACTACCATAGCTTACAAGCTTGTCAGGGTCAAATTTTAAGGATATCAGAATTCCCCGGACAAAAGAACCATCTTGGTAGCCGACTCTTTCCTTGCTCTTCAAAAGTTGATCAACGTCTGTTACTGTAGGTTGTAGTTGTTGGACGAGAAACGAGGTTAAACTGGCAGTGTAACTCTGGGTCAGTATAAGCACGACGAAGAACCATATTACCACCACGAATCTAGCGAAATTGCTAACCACTCTCTCCCCTGCAAATCCAGTTCAAAAGAGTCAAAAACGAAACAAGAAGACACCATGATTGATCTTTTCACCTCATAAACGAACTTACTCTGCGCAAAAACCATGGTTGAGAAAGAAAACCAGAGACTGGTGCCCAGCTGATGAGTCCAGGGCCCCCTGAAATCTTCATTTATTCTGTGCTCTAAAACCCAAACGACGAAGCCGATGAAGACGAAGAAGCAACCACTTGTCACCCAAAGATTCCACGACAGAGGCCGCAAGAACACCCATGCATTCTTCTTCGAGCTGTCTGTCATGGGTACCACCATTATCACCCCTGATTCTGTGTATGGCAACGTAAAATCTACGTCCAGAGATCTATGCCAAATGATCGTCACATCGCCAACTACTGCGTCGAAGTTCTGTCCATCCAGAAACCACAATTATCACTAAACTCAACAACATTTGGTGAAACAAACAAACGAAAGAATACCCACCCCGAGTTTGACTTGTTTGATCAAATCATCGTAGGTATAATTAGCAGGGTTATACGGGATGAAGTATGGAACAATTGCGTAAGGTAACTCCTCAAGAACTGCATTGAAGATGTCTATGCAGTAGCCTGTGACGGTTGTAGCATTTGAGATGGAATCATTTGTTATTTTCACAAATTCGCTGAATCCGTCCTTGTAAGGAACTCCTACTTTCAGTTTCTTCCCATTTGTTGGAATCTCCCATCCATTTGGAGTTGAAGTAGAATCTCCTGGCCATAGGATTGTCCCTAGAGTTGCTCCAGCCGAAGAAGATGAATCCAAACTTTTTGAGAGACCAGTTTTGTGTGTCCAATATCCAATGGGTCTCCCTATATGACCATTTATATTCACTATTTCAAAAGTTGTAGACTGCAATTGGCCGTCGACAAGGCTAAAATTCCCGCTAAGTCCAGTAAATGACATCTTGGACAGCTGGTCGCGAATTCTGGGGCCGTTCAGAGAAACCCCGAAAGTGTCCAGATCAGTTCCATTGGTTGAGCTATTGGATTTTTGATAGCCAAGGTTTGAAGTCGAAAGGGCTGCCTCGGCAGCCATGGCTAGTGCCCAAGCTGCATCATAACTCCACAGCCCAAAAACATTCAGTTGAGCATTGAGATCGGTGGGATTATCTTGCCGAAACTTGTTTGTCCATCTCACTTTGAAATCATCTAGCTCGGTCGATCTCGGAATGTAAGTCTTAATGCCCAACACCCCTTGCATCGAGTCGAAATCGGACTCGTCTATTTGAGTCAAAAGATTAGTGATCGAATCGGTCATGATCCAAACATAGCCTTCGGTCATCATCCCTATATCTTTCGCCATTTTGAAAATCTTGGAAGCCAGACTAGGTAGGAGATGGAGAACAAAAACCCTAGTTTGCATGCTCATCAGCTTGTACAGCTCTGCTGCAATTTGATCATCAGAGGCTGACGAAGGAATGGCACTTCTATAAGGCATTAGAGCGTGTATGTCCTGTAATGCATCGGCCAAGTAGGGTATAATTCCCTGCCCAAACGCATTATCTACGTAGATAGGCACGACCTCTCTCCACCCAAAAGCTTTGAGAATTGAACAAATTGGTTGAACTTGAGACGAGTCATTTTGCGCGATGCGGAAAAAATACGAACTGCCGAGAGATGTTAGCAAAGAACTCGTTGCCGAAAATGAAATAATGGGAACCTGAGCTTTATCCCCGAGTTCAATCAAGAAGTTAGCCTGCATTGAACTCACTGGTCCGATTATAGCTTCCACCTTCGCATTCTTCATGAGGTCTAGGCCTGTTTGGAGGGAGAGAGATTGAGAAATTAGGTGCCTGCATTTCATGAAGTAGATAAAAAATTGTCTTTTTTTTTTATTATTTGGATTTTTTTAAATAAAATAGAAGTTAACCTTTTAACTAACAACAAGAATCCCCCGTAGTTATTTAAGATCTTGGTTTAAATTGTATTTTATTCCTAAGTTAACAGGAAAAAGAGTTGAAGTAATTATTTAGAAACAAAATTGAAATTACAGTGACTTTAATAAAAAATATAATTAATTAGATTAAAATAAAACTATTATTAAAAGAATTAAAATCGAACTACGTAATAGTAATTATTTTCAGAAAATTAAATCTATTGAAAGTCCTTCCACGATCTGATAGTGTTCATCATGTGGTGGCAAAAAAACAGCTAATTAAATCATTTTTTTTTTAAACTTCCAAAATTCAGAGCTTTGACTAATTCATGTGTGGGCACGTCGTTAACTTAAGACTAATCCTTTTAGAAAGTCAACTGTCTTGAAAGATTGAAGAGTCTGATACGAGGATGAGGATTTTTAGTTGTTTGTTTTTAATAAAAAATCTAACTTGTTGAAGAAGATGAACCTCCGTGGCAGATGGGTGCCCTTTTACGACTTGAAACGCGTAATTATAGAGGGAAAAGCTGGACAAACCCATACTTGAAGTCTAGAGAGAGAGAGAATGGATAATAAAGAAGAACCTGCAGCAGCGGCTCCGACAACGTCTTTCATGGAGTCTCTGGTATTAAGCACGAGCCTGGTCTTGAAACCACCGTGGGAGGAATAGAAGTCGGAGAGAGCAATGTCGATACAGCTCAGCGCCATCCTCCCAACTTCTCCATCTAAATCAAGCACCAACCCCACATTCACCGGCGTCGTCGTGTTCTCCGACTCCGCCGACAAAAACCCAGAAAGAAAAACGACCAAAACCGCCCAACAAACAAAAGAATTCATCTTCACCTTCTATGAACATCAACAAAAATCTCTCTCAAAACTCACCACTTACAGCAAAATGAAGGTTAGAGAGATAGAGAAAAAGAGAGTATGAAATGGTAAGAAGCAAATAAGAAAAACGTATAAACTGGGGATACGTAAATATTGAATTCAAAGTAGCTATTTGTAAGAGAGCCGAGAAAACGAGAAAGCTTATGGTTGACTTTCCTTTTTATAAATAAATGAACTTGTTGGAAGAGGATATCCTACAAAACAGTATAATTTAGCTTAATTATTTTTATAAACACTTCTTCACATCATAAATGATTATCTTCCCTACAATTTATTCACGAATAAAAATACGTTTCCTCTCTTAACTCTACTATCTTAAAATATTTATCAACGTGTCAAATAATGATTGGTGCAATTAATATAATAAATTATTTATTTATAATTTATTACATTAATTACATCATTCATTGTTTGACACGTTAATGAGTATTTTAAGATAGTAGTATCATAGAATAAAAGTAACATTACTATTTTTTCATATTTTAGCAAAAGTTAACATTTTGATTTATGAGTAATGCTATATTTTGTCTCTTAAAAAACTTGCTGACAAATCAAACAATTATTTACGCAGTTAATGTAATGAATTATAAATAGTTAATTTAGTAAAAATGTAGTATTATTTTTAATTTATAGTATAAATATCAAGATAAGGAATATATGCAATTAGGGCAACTCCAACGGTAGCAACCCGTTGGAGTTGCTATCTAATAAAAAAATATTATTTATAATATTATTTAAATAAATTGTATTCTCTCTTTTTCACCTCATCTCTTAAGCAACTTCAAGCAACTTTGCACTCCAATGATAGCAACCCTATTCCGTTGCTTATAAAATAATTTTATATTAATTTTAATATTATTTTTTCTTACATATATATAATCATAATATCATTAAATTAAGTAAATATAATAATTTATATTTACAAAAGAAGCAAATATTATAGTTTGGGAAGCAACCAAAATTAATATTAATTGTATATAATTAAAATACAAATAAAAAATTACACAAACACGGTTATCGTCCAAAATATTGAAGAAAAAATTTTTATAAACATCTATATTTTAATACGAAGAATATTTTTTAATCAAACATCTATATTTTTGCCGTACGGTACAATTTTTATTTTTTTGTATATCCATAAATATAATATTTAATCTATTTAAAATAAATAAAATTTATTTATTTAATAAATTTTTGTTGGCTAGGCGTTGCTCTCCAAGGAGGAGGTTCAACTCTGACAAGCAACAAGACAAGCATAGCACCTCCGTTGGAGGTGCTCTTAACAGCTTATAGATTTTACTTAGTCAATTCAAAGTTGTAGTTGAATGAGTCAGCAGTCAACTCCCTCCCTCAGTTAAAATCGTTCTCTCAATCTTGGTTTCGCCCTTGAGGGTGACAAAACTTGAATTTGAAGAGCACTGGAAGCTGAAATGAAATGACAAATGGACAGCTTGAAATTAGTAATTAATTATTATTAAATTAATATATCATTTCTCTATGTTTAAACTAAGGCGTAAAATATTTGTGCAGCTTTTTATTTGTCACGGTTCCGACGACTAATCAAGATAGAATAATTAAAAATAAAATATAGAATTCAATATTTGATTTACAATTTAGTTTAGAGGTTGTTCTAATTTATTCATTGTAGTTTTAATTTTCTAAGTTAAATGTAATTATATTGTTAAACAATTTTTTAATTCATTTTCATTATTAAATTTAACAACAAAAAATAATAATTGTTTTTTTTATTTACATGTATATTTATTTATACAAGTAATAAAAAATGTAGTTGGAATATGAATTTTGTTTAATTTCAGTTTTACTTTCTATTTTAATTTTTTAATCCTTAACTTCTAATCTGACAATAATTAATTAATATAATTAATAATTTATTTTAATTATATGTTATATATTAAAATAATTATATTAATGAATGAGTGACTATTCAATGAATGCAGCATAAAATGACAATTATATATTATTTTTTTTTTAATAATTATATTAGTAAAGGAAAGTAAAATAGCCATGAAAATTGTATTTTGAGATTTTTTTGAATTATATTCTTATAATTTTAATTATTACCATTCAATGGCAATTGAATTGAATTGAATTATTCTTTTCTACTCAATTATGTGGCAAGAAGAAAAAATAAATAATGCACTGTTAATCCTCAAATTTTAAGATTTGTTTCAACTTGGTCTTTGTAATTTCAATTTTGTCTATGTGATTATGATATTTTTCAATTTCCTTTTTTATGTAATTTATCGATTAATTCTCGCAAATGAATTTATGAAAAATGTCAATATCATGAACATGCTTAGCTTATTATTTTCTTTGGTTAATTATTTTTTTGTGAATAATATTACGTTTGGTCTTTTATTCTACTACCTTAAAATACTTGTTGACGTATCAAACAATTATTTGTATAATTAATTAAATAAATTACTTATTTATAATTTATTATATTAATCATTATTTTCGACCTAATAGATTTTTTAAAAAGTGTAAAACAGAATAGTAAATTTTGGATTACTCTTTTGTTTTTATATATACATATATATATTAGGGCTGGGCACGGTCCGGTCCAGGCCGGTTCTGGCCTGGAACCGGACCGGACCGTTGGTTTCGGGAATTTATTTCCCGAAACCAGAACCGGCCCATAGTAGAACCGGTACCGAACCGGAACCGGACCGTAAATTCGGTCCGGTTCCGGTTCAGTACCGGTTCCCTCCCATGCTTTTTTATTATTATTATTTTTTTAATTGAGTGGATAACCGTACCTTTTCACCTACTTGCTATCAGGAAAATGATGGCAATTGAAAGCAATTGTCTTTTACCCAACGCCCCCCTTTTCCCTTCTTCTGCTGTCCTTCTTTCCCTAACCCTAATTGCCCTCTCTCCAATCTCCATCGCTCCACGCCCATTTTCTCCTTTCCTCCTGCCATGGACACCACGTCCATTTCCGTCACGGACACCCTCCTCCCCCTTTCCCTGGCCGTCACCAGACTATCGATATCACCCCTCTCGAATTCGTTCTCGGCCTCGTCGCAGTCATCACCATCCCCGCTCTCATCTACACTTTTTTCTTCGCCATCAAGTGCCCACCTAACCCCTAATTGTTGGATGAGGTTGCTGGTCGACGGACGACGGTCGGAGCTGCGTGAGTCTGAGACGTGATCGCTAACTCGCTAGGTCGGGGTCGGGTGGTCGGTGCTGAGGAGTGAACTGAGGAGGGCTCGCTGGACGCTGGTTTTAGATTTTATTTTTTTGGGAAATTATCGATTTGAACCCTGTACTATATATGTTTTTTCAATTCGGCCCCTGTACTAAAAAAACCGGCAAACCGAACCCTGTACTTTGATTCTGTTATCAGTTTTGACCTTCTATCAATAATTTCATAAAACCCTCATTGAAAAAACTACCAAACGATCTTAGATTCAATTGAAATTTTTACCATATGTTCATTACTTAATGAGAAGATAATCTAAGAATTTTCGTGATTTTTTAACATATCTACGATTTATTATAATTTTATTTTAGTATTGTTTAAAAATATTATAATAAATCATACAAGTTTTAAAAAATTACGAAAAGTTTTCTATTATCTACCTATAATATGGTGAACATCTAGAAAAAGTTTCAAATAAATCCAATATTGTTTGGTATTTATTTAAATTAATCTCAACTTCTTCTTTATTTTATAAATTAATTTTTAAAAAAATAACAAACAATATTTGATTTATTTGAAAACTTTTCCACATGTTCAACCTATCATGGGTAGATAATAGAAAAAGTTTCGGCATTTTATAAAATTTGTATGATTTATTATAATATTTTTATAAAATACTAAAATAAAATTTTAATAAATCGTACATATGTTAAAAAATCACGAAAATTTTCAAATTATCTTCTCATTAAGTAGTGAACATGTAGTAAAAATTTCAAGTGAATCTAAGATCGTTTGTTAGTTTTTTCAATGAGGGTTTAATTAAATTATTGATAGAAGGTCAAAACTGATAACAGAATCAAAGTACAGGGTTCGGTTTGCCGGTTTTTTTAGTACAGGGGCCGAATTGAAAAAACGTGTATAGTACAGGGTTCAAATCAATAATTACCCTATTTTTTTTTTAAGTTATCCGACCCATGGGTCGGTTCTCCCATGGGAATTCCCGGTTCCGGTACGGGGAACCGGGGACTGGACCGCGGTTCCCGGTTCCCCAATCCGTGGAACCGGGACCGGTTTCATGGTAGGCAGAACCGACCAAGAACCGTCCCGAACCGCTGGTATGGTCCAGTTTTGCGGTTCCGGGCCGGTTCTGCCCACCCCTAATATATATATATATATATACCAACCATATATATAAGGACCTAGTCTACTATTCAAAATAGTCAAGTCAATTGGTTAAAATCATTTTATCAAAAATTAGATATTTGGGTAAATTAAAAAATAAATCTTAAACTACGCAAGTATAACAAAACAAACTTTAAACTAAGTTTATTAACAAAACAAACCTTAACTTATCTCATGTTAACGAAATAAACCTTCCATTTGTCTTGCCGTTAGACAAAAGTACAGTCGCCTGCAATATAACAGCATGCGAACTCATGAACACCAGGGTGGAAGCCCGCATAGCAACATTTTAAATGCGGTTGTCTGCGTTTTAAGTGAGGATGACTGCATGAACGTTCATGTGGAACATCGATCATCCATTCCCGAGTGACATTTTCAACGCTATTCAAGTGTTGTCGTCCATGTTTCAAAATGAGGGCAACCGCAAACTGCGTTATATAACCGACGTTGCCCCTGCTCATTTCTGCAGGCGACCTCGCGAACTTCGACAACAAACCCTCGACACTGTGCAACAAATCGACAGTAACGACTCCTTCCAATCTTATTTTTTACCTCAAAGTGTTAGTCCTTGAGCTTCTATGCTTTCAATCACATTTTGCCGCGATCAATTGTGCGCAAATTTAAGATTTTTGCTCTAATTCAAATTATGACAGATTTTCGACAACTCATGCAAACGTTAACACAGTCTCTTGTTGTCAAATTGCAAGCGACTGCACTTGTCTCTAATGGCCAAACGGAAGGAAGACTTGTTTTTTTAACAGATGATAGTTTAATATTTGTTATGTTAACTAATATAGTTGAAGGATTGTTTTGTCAATATCCTTTTGAACAGCCCGTTATAATAGGAAAACTTTATATCTTGAAATTCATTCATCAAGTTGATGATAAAATACACGGACGTTCCAGTGGACATTATGCACTTGTGAAAAACTCACGGAGTGGGATCTCGCTCTCTAAGACTGGGATCACACACGACCAAATTTTAACAAATATTTATACAGAAGTTATTTTGTTAACGGACCATAGTTTAAGGGTGAGCTTGTTAACAAAAATAATTTACCCGTAGCACCCAATAATTGTTTTTTTTTTAATTAACCAAATGGAAACAAATGTAGTGGCGATGACATGTCGGCCAAGAAACCGACTTTCAGAATTGGAGCTATAAAATCAGCAATCGCAGAAACGCGGCAGAAAGTGGAAGGATTTGGGTTCTAAGCATTGGGAGCGAATCGAAAGATATGGAATCCGAGGATGCAGTGAAGAGTAAATTGGAGGAATTGCAGAAAGATTTGGGCAGGAAGCTGAAATTAGAAGGTGCTATCGCTTCCCTCTTTTCTCTGTTTCGAGATCGATATCCATCCGCTTCTCCATCTCTCCGAAAATCGGTGTGTTTTCTATTTGTTATATCCTCTTTGATATTGCTTTACATGTTTAGATCGTGTTAATGTTGTTGTCTTTGAGAATCATGGTTTTTAGTGTTTAGAACATTATATATGGTTTGTTACAATTGCCTGTCGTCGCGGCAGTTATATTCTGCGGTATGCCGAGCTGCAACTGTTCTGAAAACGAGATATACATCCCCTGGTTTTTGGATCGCGGGGCTAGGGCTTTTTGAGGTGGCGCATTCTATGGTTTCTGATTCTTCTGAGAAGCAGTATTTGAAGAATTGTGTTGCCCAAGCTAAGGAAATTTTGAATCAAGTAGAAAACCCCTCTCAATCGCATGAAAATACGCCGCCGAATAGAGGTCCTAAGATTTCCTACTTTTTTTTTCCTCACAAAGTGATTGCAAGTTTGGTTCCTTTTTTTTTTTCCCTCTTTCAATCGCCAATGATTTTTTCGACATTTGTTTCCTTCTGTAAATTCAGGATATCTTTTTGAAGGACACCTGACTGTGGATCCAGAGCCCCCTCAGCCTCAGTGGTTGGTGCAATCAAATCTATTGACTACTGCGGCTACTCTTTTTGAAGCTGAATCTTCTCGAGTTCCATCTGAAAACAATGAGCTATCTGAAACAACTGCCAATGTTATTCAAGCACTCATTGACAACTTAGATAATGTTTTACCGGAGGTATTTCCTCAATTTTTTTCTCTAGTTATCGGATTTAATGTTTTACTTGCGTTGTATCTATTTTTTCACTGGAAATGCTAGAAGAAAATGTCTGGAAGGCACACTAAGGAAATTCGTCCGGACTCGCCTCGAGTTTGAGGATCTTTCTTTTTTTCTTTTTTTTTTTTTTTTTTAAGAGATCTGATTCAAAATAGAACTACGAGTTTGAGGATCTTTCTGTTTTTCTTTGTTTTTTTTAGAGATCTGATTCAAAATGGATCTAAGTATTTCAGAAGGCTTACTAACATTGGACGATTCAAAATAAGGAATATAATTGTAAAGCTCCGGCTTTTTGTGTTTTGGTTGTTGGAATGACCCTTTTCTTTTGTATAGTAAAGATAAAAAAATTGAGTGACTTGTGAGTAAATATCAGTTACTTATCAGTGCTTCTGTCTTCAAGATATTGGAGAACGATCATATGGCCCCAAGAGCTCCCCCTGCGAGTAAAGAAGTAGTTGCAAACCTTCCTGTCATTACCATTACAGATGACATCCTTTCCAAGCTAGGAAAAGATGCAGAGTGTGCTATTTGTAAAGATGATTTAGCTGTTAAAGACAAGATGCAAGAGTTGCCTTGCAAGCATACATTTCATCCTCCATGTCTAAAGCCATGGCTGGTAATCTTCTTCGAATTCTTGTTATGTTTTTAGTTCAACAAAGATTCTCAGTCTACTCGTTTCTTATTAGCAAGATTCGAGGCTTTCTAATAATATATGTGAGATTGGGTTGCATTTGTGTAACATTGAATCCCTTGTTGCAGGATGAGCATAATTCTTGTCCAATCTGTCGTCATGAGTTGCTAACTGATGATCATGCCTATGAGAGCTGGAAGGAACGGGAAAAGGAGGCAGAAGAAGAGAGGAAAGGAGCTGCGAATGCCATTAGAGGTGGTGAATACATGTATGTTTAGATGGCATCTGATTATTTCTGATTCAATGTCATCATTTGATTACTTACACTCTTATAAGTTATTGTTGAGTGTAGGTTGAAGTTTAGTAATTGTATTAAGTGTCCAACACAATGCGTTCTGTAAATCCATTGTGTCAAATTCTGGACTATATTTGACTTCTTTCCAAGCAGTCTTCCCACATTTTATGATGGTGCTGTATGAACTTTGAGAATGTTGCTTGAATCTGGGAAAAGAAATAGAGGCATACCTTGAAAATTACATTTTTTTTGAATAGTTATGATATTAATTGAAGAATTTAGATTTATCTACCAAGTTCCATACGAGGTACTGTATATGAAAAATGCGATTAAAATTACAACTGTGCTCACGTTGGTTGAAGAAATGTGACGAAGTGCAGCTCACAACTTCACTTTAAAGAGGCAGTAATAAGTCATTCAACGTTATAACTTAATAAGCTTTAGCCTCATTTTTTGTATAACTATTTGTTGGACAATATTAGGGAAGTTAGAGTCAAATAAGAGTCTTTAGGCCAGAATTTATCAATTGGGTGCTTCGGCTAACCCCAAATTAGACTATGATGAAGGTGATAACGGAGTAAATTATATAAAATAGACTTGTTAATTCAATGACAGAGGGGAGTATTGTGTGAAGGAAGTGTACTGCTTTTGAATGCTTTCAGCTTCTGTTGCCTTGGTTTTATTCTCGCATTTATGTCACTAGAATTCTAGAGGAACCTATTATTTATCTCCCTGCATTAAATATTTGTATTTCGTGTATAATTATCCCCGACTAAGTAGTCATCTGAATATGTTAGATTTTAGCCTTGAAGAATAAACCATTACACCTGTTCCTCTTTACTGCATCACAAATGAAGGCGTTTTATGGGATTATACCAATGGATATTAGATTGGGCCACTCTGCATAGTAGATCTTAATGATTTAGATTGTATTTTTATTGTTTAGATAAAGTTGCGAGCAAGTTTATTACTATTTTGAATCCGATTGAGAATATGAAAGTTTGAATTCTCTTAAGACTCGTATTTACTATATGTTTAGTATGACTAGCTGTCACTCAATTTGTTCGGCTGTGACATCGACTGTGCCTGTTCAACAAGGCATGATCTAAACATTTTTTTTATTTGGAGAGCTCTTTTCTTAGAACTTATTATAGTTACATAACGCATGAGAATTAATTAAAAAATAGGGTAAAGTGTAATTTGGCCCCTACAACTAGGTGAAATGGACAATTTACACCGTAAATTTGGGTAAAGTGCAATTTGGCCCCTACAACTAGGTGAAATGAGCAATTTACACCGTAAACTTGAATAATAGGCAAGAACAACCTTAATATATTGATAATGGGTAATATGGCCCCTACCGTCATATGTTTATTAAAAAATAACATTTTTTCACTTATTCATTTTTTTTTCTGAAATGCCCCTCACTAGACCGAACCGAACCGGACCGGTTCGACTAATTGCATTTTGATTTTTTATTTTTTTTTTAATTCTATTCATGTGTCTTCTTTTTTTCGAGAAATAAGATTTAAAAATAAATAAATAAATAAGAGTGGAATTAGCTGAACCGGTCTGGTCCGGTTCGGTCGAGTGAGGGGCATTTCGGAAAAAAAAAATGAATAAGTGAAAAAATATTATTTTTTGATAGAAAATATGACGGTAGGGGCTATATTGCCTATTATCAATACATTAAGGTTGTTCTTGCCTATTATTCAAGTTTACGGTGTAAATTGTCAATTTCACCTAGCTGTAGGGGCCAAATTGCACTTTATCCAAATTTACGGTGTAAATTGCCCATTTTACTTAGTTGTAGGGGTCAAATTACATTTTACCCTAAAAAATAATTGAGAAGAAATCGATAACGCAGTTCGTTCAGCATTCTTTCATCCTCTTCCACGTGGCATTCAGTATTCTTTCATTGGTTGCTCACGTGGCACCAGTTTCTTACCCACGAGACCTAAAGCGCCGTTCGATTTGACCCGTCTTATCATGGCCCACCACGTACAGCTGCGAGTCGCAGTAGCCCGGACACAGGTGGATTCTGTATAGATAACTGCGGCCAAGAATGGTTTAGTATGCTCTTAGGTGTTGCAACAGCTTCGCGAGCTGGGATTGGTGGAATTTGTGGCTTCTGCCCTAGCTTTGGCATTTTATCAGAAAGAACGAAGAGCCCTTTCTGAATCCATTCACCTTTTGATGTTATCCATTGAAATCACTCGCAGAAGACGCAGGCCTGTTTTTCTTTCTCACTCGATCCCCCCCATTCTTTATATGTTTTTCGATTATTTTATTCTTTTTTTCTCTCTTTGCCATGCGAAGTTGCCTTGCGTTCTGTTATCCATTATTTATTTATGTACTATGTTCTTCAACTACTGCACCCAACTTGTGAGTTTTTGGATTTATTGGCCTTTTCTCCACTTTATTTTTTGGTGAAATTATTCATTTCCTATGTGGAAAACGATGTTTTCGAATTATCACCTGCTTCAACTTTGGTGGCTCTCTGTCTTTTGAAATTGTTGGTCTCTTCGATGTTGTGTCGGATTGAGATTCAGAGTTTCCCATTGGAAAATTAGGTTTTCACACATGATATATATCAACCCAAGTCGATCATCTGTTTTTTTAGTAATCCAAATTAAATATTGGTAAATAGTCGCTCCTTCGTAGACTATGGTGATTGTTGAGTACTCTACTTATGGGGTGGGCAGCACCAGACCGCAGATCAAAAACCGGACCGGACCGGTAGTTTCGGTCCAAGGGTGATGGACCATGGTCCGGTCCGAGGTCCGAGGTTCCTGGAACCGAAGACAGTTGGTCCGGTCCTCGATCCACACCCCGAATACCCGAATAATCGGGACCGGACCGAAGGACCGAACTTAAACCAAATTCATTCGACCTTCAGCTTCGACGACTAAACGTTGAATGAGTCTTCAGCTGATGCTTTACTCGCCCCTAAATCCCTAAGAGGCGAACACCCGAGTCCCGACCTCCGAACACCCGACCTGCGAGTTGCAGTCTCCGGTTTTGGTCTCCCCTGCTCTGAACTCCAACCTCCGAGTTTCGATTTGTCGAGCTTCAGAATTCCCGGACACCCAACCTTCGACTTGCAAGTTGCGACCTCCGAAGTCCGAACACCGGACCTCCGACATCTGAAGTCCGAACAACCGACTTCCCTGCTCTGATTCGGCTTGCCTCTGTAGTCTGTCCAGTGTCCACTCCTACACCTCACCGCTCACTGGATGTTTGTGATATTTAGTTGTATACTGCTTAATCTTAATTCTACGTAAAAATTGTAGACGCTTTTAGGTGCTCAATTGTTCACTGCTCACAGCTCACAGCTCACTGCTCCATGCTCGCCGCTCGGCTGCTCCAATCTTGAAAATTGCTCACTTCACTTCATTGTATGTGTTTATTCTTTATTATGTAATTTTTGTGTTAGCAAAAATTAGGCCTGGTGAGAGACTCTTCGGAACTGTTGACTGAGAGTATGGAGATTTTTGTTTGTTGTTTAGAATTTTATGTTGTTTTTATTGTGTAATTTTATGTTTGTGATTTTGTGGGGTTATCTTGCTGTGAATCCAAATTAAAGATTCTGTTGATTAATGTGCTGGTTGTTTAATTGTATGTGTTGTTTGTTGGCTGTTGATTCATGTGCTGTTTGTTGACTGTTAATTAATGTTGTGGGTTGTTTGTTCGATATGTTTTTGCTCTATGATAGGATAGATTCTTCTGAAAGTGAAAGTTCGCATGTTGATTCGAAAAAATCTAAGTCTATGGCTTGACTTCACTTAAGTAAGGTATCGGGAACGGATCAAACAAAGTGTAATTATTGTGGGAAAATATATGCAGCACACACGACGAAGAATGAGACTTTAAGTATGATAAAACATATTAAAGTATGCAAAAAGTATTCACGAAATGTGGACAATAGGCAACCAACTTTGTCCTTTAACACTGTTGAGGGCAAGAGTGCTAGTATACTCATATTTACTATGATGGGTGCTAGAGAATTTCTAGCTAAGATGATTATAATCGATGAATTAACATTGAAGTGGTAGAATGAATTGATTTCAAGACATTTTATCTGTATCTAAATCCAAAGTTTACTATGTCATCTCGAAGAACAATAGCAAGAGATATTCGAGGCATATTTCAGAAAGAAAAACAAAAGTTGAAGGACTATTTTTTTTCAACATCACAGAGGGTGTGTTTGACCACTGACATGTGGACCTCTATTCAGAATTTGAATTACATGGTGCTGACATGTCATTTCATTGATCAAAACTGACATGTGCACAAGAAGATCTTGAATTTTTGTTTGATTCCGAACCATAAGGGTGGAGACCATTAGTAAGTAAGTTGAAAACTGTTTGCTTAAATGGGAGCTTGAAAATGTTACCACCATCACCGTTGACAATGTGTCTTCCAACGACGTCGCTATCTCTTATTTGACGAAGACAATTAGAAATTGGAAGGGGAAGATCATATGCACATGCGTTGTTTTGCACATGTCCTGAATTTGATAGTTTCTAACGATTTGAAATAACATCAAACGTCTATAGCCAGAGTAAGAAAAATTGTCAAGTACGTAAGGTTTTCTCCGGGAAGATTGCAACAGTTTAAAGTCTGCTTTGATGCAGTGAAAATTACTTGCAAATGTAATTTGTCGCTCGACGTTCCTACTCGTTGTAACTCCACATATTTGATGCTAGCAAATGCTGAGAAGTTTGAAGCGGTGTTTGAAAAACTTGCGGAGAATGAAAACTCTTTTGTGTAAGAAATGAGAGTGGAAGGTGCACCCACAATGGAAGATTGAAGATGCATTCGAGAATTTATTAAATTCTTAAAGACATTTTATGAAATGACACTTCATGTTTCTGCTTCTCTGCATATTACAGCAAATATGTACGTAGGCGAAGTCTGCAATTTGAAGATTGCTATTGAGAAATATGGTAACGGCGAGAAAATAACTCTGAGAAGAATGACCAACGAGATGATTAAAAAATTTAACAAATATTGGAGATCTTTCGAAAAAACAAACATGTTTGCCTATGTTGCACTTGTTCTTGATCCAAGCTGCAAAACAAAATTTTTACGGCATTATTTAAACATTTTATTTGGAAGTGAAAGAGCTGTAGAATACGTAAAGCAAGTAGATGATATAATTCAAAGGTTGTATACAGAAGATAAAGGTGATACAACCAATGAAGACCAATCTCCTAGTAATAGTAATCAACAAAGGTCTTTAAAGTCAATGAGTTTTTTGGCGCAAGTTAATTCAAGTGCAATGTACTCTATGTTTTATGATCCGGACAATTCTTCTGAGATAGGTGATGAAACTACTGAGTTAGAGATTAATCTATATTTGTCTGAGAAGTTAGATATTGTTCAAAATGGTTCTAACATCTTATCGTGGTGGAAGAGGCACTCCGAGAAGTATCGAATTTTGAGTGTCATTGCGAAAGATATATTGATCATTCCAATTTCTACGGTGGCGTCAGAGTCTGCTTTTAGTTGTGATGGTCGTGTACTTTAGGCTTTTCTAAGTTCTCTAAGCCCACAAAGTGTTGAAGCTCTGATATGCTTTCAAAATTGGATCAAAACTTTCAATTATTTTAAAATTTCTACAAATGATTTAGAAGATAATAGTACTACGACATTGACACCTATACAAGAAGGTTCGAACATTATAATATTTATTTATTTTACATGTTTATCTTTAAATTAAGGATTAAATAATGTCTTCAATATTGTCATTTTGCAGATGTCGTTGACATTGACCATTCCGATGATAATTTTCTAGAAGTACAAGATGATATATCGATGACTTGATATTGTGGTTGTGACAATTGACTATGTACTTGGATTTTTTATTTATATTGTACTTTTAAGTCGTAAAGTATTTGGATAAATTTTGGATGTTGATTTTAGTTTCTTAGCTTGCATTTAGTTTGTATGTTACAAAGTTGGATTTAAGGGTGGGCACAGGCCAGTTCGGTCCTCAGCCCGGACCGAAATTGGCCCGAATGGTTTCAGGATTTTAATCCCGAAACCAAAACCGGTCCTGGTTCCGCCTAAGTTATTTATTTTATTTTATTTTTTTAACGAAAAAATTATGAAAAACAATAAAATTTTAAAAAATGATAAATATAACAAAATAAATACAACATCTAAAACAAATACAAGTATGTAACATACAAACTAAAAGTCTAAATGCAACTATCAAACATTAAAATGAAAAAAAATACTACATCCAAAATAAATCTAAGTATGTAATATACAAACTAAAAGTCTAAATCCAACTATCAAACATTAAAATGTAATCTAAGAATCTAAATACAACATAAAAAAAAATCCAACTATGTAATATACAAACTAAATGCAACTATCAAACATTAAAATGCAAGTTAAGAAACTAAAGTCAATATTCAAAATTTATCCAAGTACTTTAAAACTTAAAAGTACAATATAAATAATAAATCAAAGTACATAATCAATTTCATGGCAGCAACCAAGCAATCAATCTAAATAATTGCCACAATCACAATATCAAGTCATCAATGTATACTTCTAGAAAATTATTATCGGAAGGGTTAATGTTAACGACATTTGCAAAATGACAATATTAAAGACATTATTTAATCCTTAATTTAAAGATAAACATGTAAAATAAATAAATATTAGAATATTCGAACCTTCTTGTATAGGTGTCAATGTCGTAGTACTACTATCTTCTAAATCATGTGTAGAAACTTTAAAATGATTGAAAGTTTTGATCCAACTTTGTGAGAATATCAGAGCTTCAACACTTTGTGGGCTTAGAAAACTGCGAAAAGCCTAAAGTACACGACCACCACAACTAAAAGCAGACTCTGATGCCACCGTAGAAATTGGAATGATCAATATATCTTTCGCAATAACACTCAAAATTCGATACTTCTCGGAGTGCCTCTTCCACCACGATAAGATGTCAGAACTATCTTAAACAATCTCTAACTTCTCAGACAAATCTAAATCAATCTCTTACTCAGTAGTTTCATCACCTATCTCAGAAGAATTGTTCGGATCATAAAACATAGAGTACACTGTACTTGAACGAGCTTGCGCCAAAAAACTCATTGACTTTGGAGACCTTTGTTGACTACTGTTGCTAGGAGACTGGTCTTCATTAGTTGTTCACTTTTATATTTTGTATACAACATTTGAATTATATCATCTACTTGCTTTACGTATTTACAGCTCTTTCACTTTCAAATAAAATGTTTAAATAATGCCGTAAAAATTTTGTTTTGAAGCTTGGATCAAGAACAAGTGCAACATAGGCAAACATGTTTATTTTTTCGAAAGATCCCCAATATTTGTCAAATTTTTTAATCATCTCGTTGACCATTCTTCTCAATGTTATATTCTCGCCGTTACCATATTTCTCAATAGCAATCTTCAAATTGTGAACTTCGCCTACGTACATATTTGCTGTAATATACAGAGAAGTAGAAACATGAAGTGTCATTTTATAAAATGTCTCTAAGAATTTAATAAATTCTCGAATGCATCCCTAATCTTTCATTGTGGGTGCACTTTTCACTTTCATTTATTGCACAAAAGAGCTTTCATTTTCTGTAAGTTTTTCAAATATCGCTTCAAACTTCTAAGCATTTGCCAACATGAAATATGTTGAGTTCCAACGAGTAGAAACGTCGAGCGACAAATTACATTTGCAAGTAATTTTCACTGCATCAACTCAGGCTTTAAACTGTTGCAATCTTCCCGGAGAAGACCTTACGTACTTGACAACTTTTCTTACTCTGGCTATGGACGTTAGATGTTCTTTCAAACCGTCAGAAACTATCAAATTCAGAACATGTGCAAAACAACGCATGTGCATATGATCTTCCCCTTCCAATTTCTAATTGTCTTCGTCAAATAAGAGATAGCGACGTCGTTGGAAGACGCATTGTCAACAGTGATGGTTGTAACATTTTCAAGCTCCCACTTAAGCAAACAGTTTTCAACTTACTTACCAATGGTCTCACCCTTATGGTTCAGAATCAAATAAAAATTCAAGATCTTCTTTTGCACATACAGTCTTGATCAATGAAATGACATGTCAGCACCATGTAATTTAAATTCTGAATAGAGGTCCATGTATCAGTGGTCAAACACACCCTTTGTGATGTTGAAAAAAAAATAGTTCTTCAACTTTTGTTTTTCTTTCTGAAATATGTCTCGAATATCTCTTGCTATTGTCTTTCGAGATGACATAATAAACTTTGGATTTAGATGCAGATAAAATGTCTTGAAACCAATTCATTTTACCACTTTCAATGTCAATTCATCGATTATAATCATCTTAGTAAATATGGGTATACTAGCACTCTTGCAATATGGGTATACTAGCACTCTTGCCCTCAACAGTTTTAAATGACAAAGTTGGTTGCCTATTGTCCACATTTTGTGAATACTTTTTGCATACTTTGATATGCTCTATCATACTTGAAGTCTCATTCTTCGTCGGGTGTGCTGTATATATTTTTTCACAATAATTACACTTTGCTTGATCTGTTTCCGGTACCTTACTGAATTGAAGTCAAACCATAGACTTGGATTTTTTCGAATCCACATACGAACTTTCACTTTCGGAAGAATCCATTCTACCATAGAGCAAAAGCACATTGAACAAACAACCCACAACATTAATTAAAAAACAACACATAAATCAACAGCCAGCTCATTAATTAACAGAATCTTTAATTTAATTTGAATTCACAGCAAGACAACTCCACAAAGTCACAAACATAAAATTACATAATAAAAACAAAGTAAAATTCAAAACAGCAAACAATAATCACAATGTTCTTGGTCAACCGTTCTGAAGAGTCTCCCACTAAACCTAATTTTTACTAACACAAAAATTACATAATAAAGAATAAACACATACAGTGAGGTGAAGTGAGCAATTTTCAAGATTAGAACAGCCGAGCGGGGAGCAAGGAACAATTGAGCACCTAGAAGCGTCTGCAATTTTTACGTAGAATTAAGATTAAGCATTTTACCCAAACAAAATTAAGCATTAAGCAGTACACAACTAAATATCACAAACATACAGTGAGCCGTGAGGAAGAGTGGACACTGGACAGATTACAGAGGCAAGCCGAATCGGAGCACGGAGCAGAGAGGTCGGTTGTTCGGACTTCGGAGGTCAAGTGTTCGGACTTCGGAGATCGCAACTCGCAAATTGGAGGTCGGGTGTTCGGGAATTCTGAAGCTCGACAAGTCGAAACTCGGGGATCGGAGTTCGGAGCAAGGGAGACCGAAACCGGGGACTGCAACTCGCAGGTCGAGTGTTCGGAGGTCGGGACTAGGGTGTTCACCTGTTAGGGATTTAGGGGCGAGTGAAGCGTTAGCTGATGACTTGTTCGACGTTCAGTCGTCGAAGCCGAAGGTTGAATGAATTTGGTTTAAGTTCGGTCTGGTTCCTGTTCTTTGGGAAGTCTCAAAACCGGGGACTGCAACTCGCAGGTCGAGTGTTCGGAGGTCGGAACTAGGGTGTTCACCTGTTAGGGATTTAGGGGCGAGTGAAGCATTAGCTGATGACTTGTTCGACGTTCAGTCGTCGAAGCCGAAGGTTGAACGAATTTGGTTTAAGTTCGGTCTGGTCCTTGTTCTTTGGGAATTCGGGTTGTGGACCGAGGACCGACTGTCTTCGGTTCTAGGGACCTGAGACCGAAACCGCCGGTTCGGTCCGGTTCAGTCTTGCCCACCCTTAGTTGGATTTTTTTTTTTTTTTTGTTTTATTTAGTTTCTTAGATTACATTTTAATGTTTGATAGTTGGATTTAGTCTTTTAGTTTGTATATTACATACTTAGATTTATTTTGGATGTTGTCTTTTTTTCATTTTAATGTTTGATAGTTGGATTTAGACTTTTAGTTTGTATGTTTCATACTTGTATTTATTTTGTTATATTTATCGTTTTTTAAAATTTTATTGTTTTTCTTAATTTTTTCATTAAAAGCGGAACTGGGACCGGTTTCGGTTTCGGTTTCGGGATTAAAATCCCGAAACCATTCGTGCCGGTTTCGGTCTGGGCTCGGGACCGGACCGGACCGAACTGGCCCGTGCCCACCCCTAACTACTTATGGGGAAATTGCTACTTATGGAGATCATTAAAGTGTTACATTAGTGGTAAATGACGAGAAGAACATAAATGGCTGCTCAAATTTGAAGGGGAGTCTGAAATCAATACATCACATTCAAAATTTTCCTGAGTAGGGTGTGTTGAATTCAAACCATAGTGATTCAGATGCTCTTTTTGTAGGATCAAGATTGTCTAAGAGAGGGGTGAATTAGACATTTTTAAAATTATTAATCTAACAGCAAATCAACACAACAATAAAAATAACAAAGAGAAAAAAAAAAAATCAACACAAAAGTTTTTACGTGGTTCGGTCAAAACCTGCCTACATCCACACTTCAAGGTTCTCCCTTGAAGATCCTTCACCTCCTCCTCACGAGAATAAACAGATCGAAATTTCGGGCTCCGATCAACTGCCTTTTACAGATCTGGATTGTTCTTCACGGGCGACAATCCACTACCTTATACAGATTTTTGAGTTTGTAAATTGCAAGCTCAGACTACACTCTCACAAAGAGTAAATCTCAAGTTAAAATCGAAAGGTGTAGAGGAAATACAGAGTATGATAAATTTCGCAGATTAGGGCTCAAGAGTAAAATTCACAAAAGTTGTTCCTTCGTGCTCTAACCTCGGCTTAAATACTCTGTCTCCTTTTTTTGATTCACAGACTTGAATGCTCATTTCTTTCAAATGGAAAAGTTACCGTTGGGAAGCATCCGTACTTAAGCAGATATCCGTTGCATCTGAAATTGCTGTTTGTCGTCGCCATTAATGTACTGGAGTTAAAGCTGAAAATGACGTTACTGTAGCTTCACGCTAACTTTGAATTCTGGCGGAAGACAATGTTGTTTTAGTCTTGAACCGCCATCGGAGGATGCAACTTCAAAATGTTGAACCGGCATAGGATGATGAATCTTTAAACGCAGAACCGGTGTCGGATGATGCAACTTTAAAATGTTGAACCGGCATCGGATGAGAAAACGTTATCCTGCTTGAACCAGTATCGGATGATGAAGTTGTAGACGTCTTCCGCCTTTATCGTTTAGTGAGCGTAGGATATCTTCTTGAAGTCATCCGCCTTTGTCGTCTAGCGAGCGTAGGATATCTTCATTTATCTCATCCGCCTTTGTCGTTTAGTGAGCGGTGGAGTTCTTCATTTCTCATTCGCCTTTGTCATTTAGCGAGCGGTGGAGTTCTTCATTTCTCATCCGCCTTTGTCATTTAGCGAGCGGTGGAGTTCTTCATTTCTCATCCGCCTTTGTCATTTAGCGGCGGTGGAGTTCTTCATTTCTCATCCGCCTTTGTCGTGTAGCGAGCGGTGGATATCTTCATTTATCTCATCCGCCTTTGTTTAACGATTTTTCAGCCCTGTTAAATAACTATACAGCCCTGTATACTTAACCACATTCATTAGATAACTAAAATACCATTTTCAAGGGTATTTCCAACAGATTAAAATCCTTGCATAATTCATTATTCTCATTTAATAAACATAATCAAATTACATATTTAACATTCAAATACATCATCAAAAACTTAGTTAGACTTAAACACTAATTAAGTCAACACTTTTTCGGTTTTCAATGGAAAAACTTGGATCAACTCACAAAAGATATGTAATAAAAATGATTCATCTTGGTAAAAACACTTGTACAGTGTTTGGTTGCACCATTTTGGAGGTGTTCGCAACTGATTGGACAAGTAGTGGTGCCGATAAGTTTACTATTAGAGCCTTGTCGTCTACAATGTCTTCCAGCTTTATGGTTCATTTCTACAAATAACACGAGACCAGTTTTTTGGTTGCTGTTTAGTTGGAAGAGAGGCTTTTCTTCTTGTGATTAAATTGTTTACTTTTGGGTTTTGAGTGTTTCATTTGATTTTAACGCAACCCTTATCTGTGAGGAAAAAAATTGTCAGTGTAGCAAGCTTGTGTATTGAAGTTCAGTAATTATATATAGCTGTTAGATGCAGCAGCTAAATCGTAGAGCGGTAATTTAGTAACTCCTCGTTCAGGCTTTATTTTTCAGTGTTATTGCTGTCTGAAAAAGCCCTGCTAAAATTCACATAAGCCATGCCTCTGCCTCCAATTGGAGTGAAATAAGATGGCAATAGAAAGATGAAGGGAAACGGGTTATGGTCTGGAGTTTTCTGTCTTTTTCATCCTGTGTAATGCTTCTGGGAAAGGTCTGTTTCAGGAACAATTTCCAATCACGTTGAAGATTGGAATTTCTCACTGATATCATATAATAGAAGGATGATAACTGGGGAAGAAGGGAAGGTTACAGCAGCAATGGAGATTCTTTTGTCAGACTATAGGATTTTGTTGAGGTTTTATAAAGGCTTGGTCCCATTGTATTTCTTCTTCTTCATTCCATTCCTCAAACACCCTCGAACATTTACAGTTACAATTACTGGTTGCTTTAATGTCCTAATGATGTATGCTGTTTGTTTATATAATGTGCATTAAAGGTCCTTTGTATGACTTGAGAATGTCAATGCCTGACATTGATCTGTTGAACCGTGAGTTGAAAGTGTCAAAAAGGTTATTATTTGTTGGTTATTTGATGTTATTACTTCTATATTAGGCCAAAATCTTTGAGATTCTTAGAAAGGAGAATTAGGAAAAGGCTTCTACTCAATAAATGATGGGTTAGAAAAAACTGTAACAAGCTTGGTTTACCAAATCAGGAAACCAAATCCAAGGGAATTTACAAACTCCAGACTAGACTGTCCCCAGCTAGCTATTTATAACACCCATGTAGTCGTCCGAACCTCTACGGATCAGCCCCTGGCTCTGCAACATAGTGTACTTGTTTCTCAGAAGTTGGAAATCCCATGGTTTGTCCAATCGACCATATCACTTCTACTGTTGTATTTATGTCTATTGAGATGTTCTATTGGTCTCCTTCCCTAATGTCACATATTCCCATCAATGAAAATCTCAATTTTACGCTCCCTCGCCAAACTTTGGGTCTGAATCTCAATTTTCAACATTTCAGCAATTTAGATGCCACACTTCTCCACAGTACTACCGTTTCACTTCACCAATCAACATCCTTATCTTCATCATCATCTTCTTTCCTGTCCTTTTCTTTTGCTACCAATCAAGGGGGACATTCAGTGTCATGTGATGGTGTTGAATCCAGTCTCCCAGCTGGTGGGGATGAACTAAATGGTGGCTTACGCGTGGCTGTGGACGATGAGGAAATGGCTGAGATGAAGTCTCTAGGAGAACAGCATCAGATGGAATGGAATGACACCATTAATTTGCCCTCATAGGCAAGGTGGTTCAGATTCTTGAATAGTATGGAAATTGATGAGCCAGAGGTGAGGTCTGAAGAAGAGGATTTGTTCCATCCATTCGATGAAGTGATGGAATTTCCGGCGTGGTTGAATGCTGATGAGAGCTGCCTAGAGCAACATTTGGATGATTACTACTCGGAGGCTTTCTATGATAATTTTACGAGTAACCTTCCTTTCTTTTATTTGTCGTCTGGGTATTTTGTGATTTGCAGTATGGACATTGGAGAGATTGAAGGCGTGGATGGAGAGTGGTTGGATTGACAAGGATTTGATTATCTTTTTGTCGATCAAATCTTTGGCTTTTTTTCCTCTCTCTCTCTCCAAAAGTCAACTTCTCCTGTCCATTAATTTCTTTGCAACACATGGAGTAATAAGTATACCACGTGATTAATTATGGAATTATTAGTTATGTAATAAAAAGAAGTCATGCAAACTTCACATTATAATTAAAGTGCTATCGTAGTATTACTTTTACGTAGCACATAACAAAATAACGATAATGAAATATATTTGTTGCAATAAAAGTAAAATGCACAAACTCAACAAGAACAAAAAAAATATGACACCGAGAGTTTACGTGGTTTGAATTAATTGTCCTACGTCCACAGATAAAATCACCGAGCTTTTATTCAATACTGAAGTATCACATTACAAGCACCAATGCCACTAGATACAAGAATTATATACAGAATATTTATCCAAGAATTACCTCTCTATTCCCTTCACGTTTCTCCTCTCTCATCCACCCATTTTGTTCACCTATGTTGTTTATACTATCACAGTTTCTAACAAATTAGAAATTGATATTAACTACTCACATTATAGGATGCTATATCACTCAACAAACTGAGTCATTATTCACAATTCCCCACCTCGAATCAGCTTTCAAATTCTAGCTCGGATGATCATATCTTTTTTCAACTATTTATACTGAATATCCACTAAGTTTAAGTAGTGCCTAAACTTAGTCACGGTAAAACTTTGGTTAGTAAATCTGCAAGATTGTCTTCTATCCCAATTTTATGAACCTTTATTTTACCTTCAATGATAACATCTCTAATAAAATGATATTTCACGTCAATGTGTTTAGTCTGATCATGAAAAGTTGGATTTTTCATGAAATCAAGTGCACTTTGATTATCACAATAGATAGTCAAATTTGAACCATCTATCCTTAAATCGTTGGCAAGTCCATTTAACCAGAAAGTTTCTTTTACACCTTCACATGCTGAGAGATATTTTGACTCAGTGGTGGACAATGCTACAACTTTCTAGCAAACCGCCCCTCCATAAACCGTAAAGATATATCCAAAGTCATTACATCCTGCAAAATCAGCATCAACGTATCAAGATATTATATTTTTGCTTGTTTCATATTTTCTCAGAATTAATGCTACATCAAGTGAACTTGAATGTACCTCATAATCCACTTTAGTGCATGCCAGTGGGTCTTACTGGATCAGCCATAAACCGACTAGCCATGCTCACTGCATATGAGAAATTTGGTCACATACAAATCATTGCCTACATTATGCTTCCCAAAATATTAGAATATGGAATTCGATCCATCGTTTTTTTTTCAGCTTCAAGTTTTGGACTTTGTTCATGGCTCAACTTAAAATGAGCTCATAAAGGTGTTAGAACTTGCCTTAGATTTGCAAGATCAAATCTATTCAACACCTTTTGCATATAATTTTTCAGTGACAGTGCGATAATTTTCCTTCCTTTATCTCTAGAAATATCAATGCTCAAAATCTTCTTTGCTTGCCCATATTTTTCATATCAAACTCTTTTCCCATGTCTGATTTCAATTTAGATATCTGTCATATACTTTTCTGCTATGAGAATGTCATCTACATACAACAATATGTAGATTTTACTACGAAGAGCTTCATCTCTTGTGTACACACAGTAATCATATTTGCTTCTGATAAATCTAATGGATGTAATAAATTCATCAAACCTTTTGTTCCATTGTTTTGGAGACTATTTCAATCCATACAAAGATTTGTACAGCAAACACACTTTGTCTTGATCAGACACTTAAAAACCTTCACGTTGGTTTATATATATAGTCTCCTCTATATTTCCATGTAAAAAAGTTGTTTTAACGCTCGTTTGCTCTGGCTCCAGGCTTTGAACAACAAGTAACAGAATTGCATAATGATTCAGATTGATTTTCATGGTTTTTAGTACTCATAACCCATTATGGTTTCAATAGGAGTTGGAACCCGACCGAACTTCCAGTTCTAGTTCAAACCGTGGGTTCTATACTTAGATTTTAAAGCTAGAGACCAATTTCAATGGGCTTGGCGAATCCTACGCATAGTCGTGGGGAATGTGCATTACAACAATGAAGTCAAAAGTACAATGTGTTGTTGAAGACATAATTTTGTAAAAGAGAGGGTTACATTTGCGTAGGTGAAGACATTCATAGCTTCAACCGTGACATCTTCAATTTTAGGGCCCCAATAACTAAGTATGATGGAGCGTCAAAACTCTCCACTACCAAAGAAAATAGAAAGAGACACAAGCGCCCGTGAGAGCTAGAGCGTAGGGAAAAATGATCAAAATGCCAACCGTATAATACTAAAAATATTTTTCATTTTTCATTTTCGATAGTTGTCGACCTATCACTAATATCCATAATTGCAATCATCTTTCCCTTCATTTTTAATTTTCGTAGTGGGAAACTCTGACAACCGTAATAACGATACCACTTGTTGAAAAAAATAATGATTCAGTATAAAAAAAGAACATAAAATACAAATTTAAAAATATCAAGATAATTTTTTCGTCACATTAAAAGATAAAAGAATAAAAATAAGAGAAATTACGGACAAAGTAGACATTATTATAGGTTATTTTTATGACGTAAGACATTTTAACTGTACGGTAATTTTTCAAATTACAGATTTGATCAATTGACCGATAAAATCTAACGTGACTACAAAAGACAAAATGAGTCAACTCATGACTCGTTGTCCGTGAATATTGCAAGGGTCGACTCGTGAAATTTAAATTAATTATAAAGTACGAATTTTTCTCGTTCAACACGTTTATGTTAATGATCAGATTCTAGCTGCCCAACTGCGACAGGCTTGGAGAAGACAAGGGGCCTGGTTCAATCTCTCTTCCACTTTCCTTTGCCAAACGCCATCATCGAAGACATATCCATCTGTTAAGTTCTTTCACTTAGAACCGAAACACATCAGCGAGTTATGCCCCAAAAGAACTCTAAACCTATCTTAGTCTTTGCTTCTGATAAATTTGGACACGCAAATAAGCTTATTTATACACACTTCTACGGCTGTTGTTGGTTGAGTATGGTGTTATCAGAAGCTGGCCCTGATCTTTAATGGCGGATGGACGAGGTGTCTTTGTTTGAACAGTTGGGTTTACTCAGATGAATCATAGATGATGACTTTCAAGCTCTGAGTCATTGACAAGCCGTGAGCTATATGGCCCCTCCTCCCCTGATTGAAATTCTACCTAACACTCTCTCATTATTTCTACAATTTCATGGAAAAGATGCCAAAAGCTTTCCTCTTTTTTCTGTGTTTTTTGTTTGCTTTTCTTGGCAATTAGTAGGAAATAGATTGCAAGCCAGAGAGATCAACAACTGGGGACGGAATTATGACCCGTAAAATTCGACGGACGGCGTAAAAATGCATCATAATTGAATGATCTTTTGATTGGTTTTATTATACTTTACTCGTATGATCATTGTTTTAGCTTTGAAGAGCATGTTTTGATCCATTTTTGTTGAAATTGGCAAGCTCTGTCTGTCTATTTCATAACAGCAGAAACTGTCATTTCAGATTGTCAACTCCTTCGAGAACTAAAACCCGCTGCCCGATTGATTGCCGAATGGGAGTAGGAGCCTCTGGCCTCCAAAAGCACGACTAGTTGGCTAAGCTCGCACAATTGAACTGTTTGCGCGACAGAAGACAACTCAAATATGCGACCAAGTGTTGTTACTAGTACAGTGAACTTACTGCCACGATTTGTTGAGGCAACACATGTTAAAAGACAATGCATATCATAAGATGAGCTCAACGAGAACAAAAACATAAAAGTTTTGTACGAATTTGAACCGTGAAAGCATGGTCCTTCGATCTTTTAGACTTTCGAACTTTGAACCTAGAGCTGTCATATGCTGGTATTCATAAACGAGCTAAATTTTGGATTTTTTACCTGAATCGAACACTGATGAACTCCACTTTCGAGAGTCTTCAAATTTTTAAGAGTCAGTTCATTTTATATGTACTTTACGTTCAGTTTTTAAGATATTCGAAATCACGAGAAGGAATTGTAAATACCCAAAATTAAAAAAATTGTAAAGTTGAGTTAGACAATTCATGTAGAACTCTTGACAAAATGGAAGTATACAATTATAGTATTTATATAATTATGATATTGAGGTGGCAATGGCGATATTGTAATTAGTATAGATGGAAAGGCCTGTTTTGGGAATAAAAAGATATCTTTTGAACCCGAAAGCCATGCCCCTTCCTGTCTCCCTCTCCCTGCAACTTTGAACTCCGCTTTCTACCGACTTCCATCTTCTTCTCTGAAGAACTCCAACGGGAAAAGGCAGCCAAGCAGCAAACCATTCTTTTTAGCGCTCAGAAAACTATGCGGCTTTCTAAATAATTCTCCTTTTCGGGTCGATGAGAGAGAGCTTTTTCATCAAAATTCACTCTCTGTCTTCGGACTCTCTGAATCCCCAAGTCTTTCCCATACTCTGCCCTTTTCTTCTTTCTCTGCTCTTTCCTATTCGAATTACTTTCTAATTTCGTTTTTGTGCTGGTTCTGTTTCTGTGTCGTTCTGCATCCAATTTCCTATCGATTCATTTAGTGATTGGGGATCTTCCAACGATTTGATTTGATTTTTTCCGTTTTGTCCAGCCCGCCCGAAAAGTTTTTGTATATTTGATGTCTTTCACTTTCTTCGACCCTTTCGGGATTTACACAACGTTGTTTACTTCAGTACTGGGATATTCTTTTATGTTTGCGGATTTGAGTGATGGGTGAGAACTCTTGTTCGTATGGTTTCAGTTTCTTTATGATGGGTGCAAGTTGATCAATAATTGAATAGTTCTATGGGTGGTTCGTGTAGTGAGTGTGCATAACAGCAAAGGATGTTCCAGACTTTTTGTTGGGTTGTCATATCCATTAACTTCCTTCAGAGGTAACACCATCCACCCAATGCTCTTGCGTCATCTCTCTGGCGGTCGAACCGTGGGAATCCTGCTATCAAACGGTTCCATTTTACGGTTTTCTCGTTATCTGCTTACGGTTTGTCCAAAGGTACGTAGAGCTAGAGCGTAGGGAAAAATGATTCAGAATAAAAAACGACGTAAAATACAAACCTAAAAATATCAAGATAATTTTTTTGCCACATTAAAAGATAAAGAATAGAAGTAAGAGAAATTACGGACAAAGTAGACATTATTATAGGTTATTTTATGACGTAAGACATTTTAACTGTACGGTAATTTTTCAAATTACAGATTTGACCAATAAAATCTAACGTGACTACAAAAGACAAAATGAGTCAACTCATGACTCGTTGTCAGTGAATATTGCAAGAGTCGACGCGTGAAATTTAAATTAATTATAAAGTACGAATTTTTCTCGTTCAACACGTTTATGTTAATGATCAGATTCTAGCTGCCCAACTGCGACAGGCTTGGAGAAGACAAGCTGTCATATCCTTTTCTGCTTATGAAAATGTCATCTTTCATCAACAATATGTAGATTTTACTAAGGAAGAGTCCTTATTGTGTACACCAGTAAATATATTTGCTTTGATAAATCTAATGGATGTAATTAAAATTCATCAAACCTTTTGATCAATTTTTTTGGAGACTTTTCAATCATCAAAGATTGGACAGCAAACACACTTTGTCTTGACAGACACTTAAAAACCTTCACGTTGGTTTATATATAGTCTCCTCTATCTTTCCATGTAAAAAGTTGTTTTAACGCTCGTTTGCTCTGGCTCCAGGCTTTGAACAACAAGTAACAGAATTGCCTCATGATTCAGATTGATTTTCATGGTTTTTAGCACTAATAACCAATTATGGTTTCAATAGGAGTTGGAACCAGACCGAACTTCCCGTTCTAGTTCCGGGTTCTATACTGAGATTTTAAAACTAGAGACCAATTTCAATGGGCTTGGTGAATCCTACGCAAAGTCGTGAAGAATGTGCATTACAACAATGAAGTCAAAAGTCCAATGTGTAGTTGAAGACATATAATTTTGGAAAAGAGAGGGTTACATTTGTGTAGGTGAAGACATTCATAGCTTCAACCGTGACATCTTCAATTTTAGGGCCCCAATAACCAAGTATGATGGAGCGTCAAAACTCTCCACTACCAAAGAAAATAGAAAGAGACACAAGCGCCCGTGAGAGCTAGAGCGTAGGGAAAAATGATCAAATTGCCAACTGAATAATACTAAAAATATTTTTCATTTTTCATTTTCGATGGTTGTCGACCTATCACTAATATCCATAATTGCAATCATCTTTCCCTTCATTTTTAATTTTCGTAGTGGGAAACTCTGACAACCGTAATAACGATACGACTTGTTGGGAAAAATAATGATTCAGAATAAAAAACGACGTAAAATACAAACCTAAAAATATCAAGATAATTTTTTTGCCACATTAAAAGATAAAGAATAGAAGTAAGAGAAATTACGGACAAAGTAGACATTATTATAGGTTATTTTTATGACGTAAGACATTTTAACTGTACAGTAATTTTTCAAATTACAGATTTGACCAATAAAATCTAACGTGACTACAAAAGACAAAATGAGTCAACTCATGACTCGTTGTCAGTGAATATTGCAAGAGTCGACGCGTGAAATTTAAATTAATTATAAAGTACGAATTTTTCTCGTTCAACACGTTTATGTTAATGATCAGATTCTAGCTGCCCAACTGCGACAGGCTTGGAGAAGACAAGGGGCCTGGTTCAATCTCTCTTCCACTTTCCTTAGCCAAACGCCATCATCGAAGTCATATCCATCTGTTAAGTTCTTTCACTTAGAACCGAAACACATCAGCGAGTTATGACCCAAAAGAACTCTAAACCTATCTTAGTCTTTGCTTCTGATAAATTTGGACACGCAAATAATCTTATTTATACACACTTCTACGGCTGTTGTTGGTTGAGTATGGTGTTATCAGAAGCTGGCCCTGATCTTTAATGGCGGATGGACGAGGTGTCTTTGTTTGAACAGTTGGGTTTACTCAGATGAATCATAGATGATGACTTTCAAGCTCTGAGTCATTGACAAGCCGTGAGCTACATGGCCCCTCCTCCCCTGATTGAAATTCTACCTAACACCCTCTCATTATTTCTACAATTTCATGGAAAAGATGCCAAAAGCTTTCCTCTTTTTTCTGTGTTTTTTGTTTGCTTTTCTTGGCAATTAGTAGGAAATGGATTGCAAGCCAGAGAGATCAACAACCGGGGACGGAATTATGAACCCGTAAAATTCGACGGACGGCGTAAAAATGCATCATAATTGAATGATCTTTTGATTGGTTTTATTAATACTTTACTCGTATGATCATTGTTTTAGCTTTGAAGAGCATGTTTTGATCCATTTTTGTTGAAATTGGCAAGCTCTGTCTGTCTATTTCATAACAGCAGAAACTGTCATTTCAGATTGTCAACTCCTTCGAGAACTAAAACCCGCTGCCCGATTGATTGCCGAATGGGAGTAGGAGCCTCTGGCCTCCAAAAGCACGACTAGTTGGCTAAGCTCGCACAATTGAACTGTTTGCGCGACAGAAGACAACTCAAATATGCGACCAAGTGTTGTTACTAGTACAGTGAACTTACTGCCACGATTTGTTGAGGCAACACATGTTAAAAGACAATGCATATCATAAGATGAGCTCAACGAGAACAAAAACATAAAAGTTTTGTACGAATTTGAACCGTGAAAGCATGGTCCTTCGATCTTTTAGACTTTCGAACTTTGAACCTAGAGCTGTCATATGCTGGTATTCATAAACGAGCTAAATTTTGGATTTTTTACCTGAATCGAACACTGATGAACTCCACTTTCGAGAGTCTTCAAATTTTTAAGAGTCAGTTCATTTTATATGTACTTTACGTTCAGTTTTTAAGATATTCGAAATCACGAGAAGGAATTGTAAATACCCAAAATTAAAAAAATTGTAAAGTTGAGTTAGACAATTCATGTAGAACTCTTGACAAAATGGAAGTATACAATTATAGTATTTATATAATTATGATATTGAGGTGGCAATGGCGATATTGTAATTAGTATAGATGGAAAGGCCTGTTTTGGGAATAAAAAGATATCTTTTGAACCCGAAAGCCATGCCCCTTCCTGTCTCCCTCTCCCTGCAACTTTGAACTCCGCTTTCTACCGACTTCCATCTTCTTCTCTGAAGAACTCCAACGGGAAAAGGCAGCCAAGCAGCAAACCATTCTTTTTAGCGCTCAGAAAACTATGCGGCTTTCTAAATAATTCTCCTTTTCGGGTCGATGAGAGAGAGCTTTTTCATCAAAATTCACTCTCTGTCTTCGACTCTCTGAATCCCCAGTCTTTCCCATACTCTGCCATTTTCTTCTTTCTCTGCCTCTTTCCTATTCGAATTTCTTTTCTAATTTCCGTTTTTGTGCTGCTTCTGTTTCTGTGTTTCGTTCTGCCTCCAATTTCCTATCGATTCATTTATTTGATTGGGGATCTTCCAACGATTTGATTTGATTTTTTCCGTTTTTTTCCCGCCCGCGAAAAGTTTTTGTATTATTTGATTTCTTTCACCTTTTCTTCGACCCTTTCAGGATTACACAACGTTGTTTACTTTCATGTAATGGGTATATTCTTTTATGTTTGCGGAGTTTGAGTGATGGGTGAGTACTCTTGTTCGTCTGGTTTCAGTTCTTTCTGATGTGTGCAAGCTTGATCAATAATTGAATAGTTCCTATGGGTGGTCGTGTAGTTGAGGTGATAAGCGGCAAAGGATGTTCCAGACTTTTTGTTGGGTTGTCATCTCCATTAACTTCCTTCAGAGGTAATCCACCATCCGACCCAATGCTTCCTGCTTCATCCTCTCTGGCGTCTGAACCGGTGAATCCTCTATCAAACGGTCCATTTACCGGTCTCGTTATCTGCGTTACCGGTTTGTCCAAAGGTACGTAGCTATTTGATATTTACTGATTGATTTGGCTGAGGTATTTGCTACCCTTTGCTGTCATGTTTTTTGTTTGTTGAACTTATGATCATAAGAAAGCCTTTGTCTTAGAATTCTGAGTTTTAAATTATCTTTATTTCCCAACAACCAGCTTCTTGAGGAGTTTTAATTTTTGTTGAAGAGAAAAAATCATTTGAAGCAACGAACATATGTTTTTTTTGTAAATTAATGTGGTCTCAACCTCTGTTGATTCGCTGCCAATCAAATTTCGCTTTTTTGTTTGACAGAAGCTCGAAAACAAGTGATGGAAGCAACAGAGAGATTAGGTGGTCAGTACAGCCCCAACTTGCATCCCCAGTGTACTCATTTGGTGGTCCAAATATCCTTTAAAGTTAAGCATATAGAAATATTGTAATATGTAGGGATTTTTTGAAAAGGTCGTATGCCTTGACAGTAATACAGCTTGGGCGGACGCAAGTTCGATCATGCATTGAAGCACGGATCGAGAAATAGGACTCTTTGTTGTTACGATCGGATGGTTTGTTGACAGTGTTAGGCGGAATGGTAAGATTAGACTCTTTTTTATCAATATTGTTTGAATATTTATTGCTAAATCATTGAATTTAAACCGTGTGGACAACTTTTCTGCTAAGAATTTTCAGATGAACATGTAGCTAAGAATTAAAACATGGTTTTCTCACGATGAATGTGGTTTTCTTTTTATCCGTTGCAGTGAGGATGACTGAGTCACAGTATAGCATCAATGGTGTTGAAGAAAATGCTCTACACTTACATGGATCGAATAAAACTGTAGGATATATCACTGGTTCTGAAAATTCGTGTCTTCCTATCGGAACGCATTGGAACAAACAGGCTGACATGAGTAAAGAACAGCATCCAACAACAGACGGAAGAGAGGCCAATAAAAGCATTGGCTCAACCCTTTCGGGCCAATCCTTGTACATCGACAAAAATATTCCTCTCGAGCTGCGAAACAAGGTAAATTAGCAGATCGGTTATGTTAATCGAAGGCGAATTAGCTTCAATCAATTCAGACACATAAGCGCAAAGTTCTGTCAATAAAATGCCACTATTTTGACTAAATAAAGGTCTGTCAAAACCTTCTCATATGTTTGATGAATAATTTAAGGTTGCTGAAACTGCTGCTAGAGAAGGTGCCTCCTTGGTAGATCAATGGTTTGTTGGTTGTAGCACCGTCAGTCATGTGGTTTGTGAAGGGACTTCTGTACAAAAATATTTTGGTCATTCAAGCAATCTAGTTACAGTACGTGCTTTGCATTGAACAACTTTCTTATTTTTTTCTATTTTAATTTATATTTTTTAAGGCGTAATTTGTCTGGTGGAGCTCAGTGTGCTCCTTTGAGTGATGGTATTTGATGTTTTCAGCCACTGTGGGTCCTGAAAACAGCCAAGGAGAAACGGGTGCAAAAACTAGTCCACATGTCTGCCGACTTGGCTAGGCAAGTCAGCACGATGCTTGAAGAGGTATGTTGGATGACAAGATTAAATTTGTCATGAGGCCTTGGATAAATAGGATTCATAAAGTATTTTCAACTGGAACGTAGATTGAGAAGATTGACAAGTTTAAATGAACTTTATGAAGCAAATAACTCTTCGGAATTTTTTGAAAACAGCATAACTCTATCGATTTAGTAATCTTGGTGTTTATATTTGTCTATTCATATATTTTTTTATCTTGCGTGATTGCAAATTTTTGTCAGGTAAAAAATAAGGAAAATGGTGCTGAAGATGGAGAGAATTTTCGAGGTAGAAAAATGAGTCAAGCCGAACGAGAAAAGATTGTCAACGACGCTAAACTTGGCGTTAGAAATCGTCGCAGTCACCGAATGCAGGTGACTTCTCTAAGGCTTGTAAATGCTTGTTTTTTGGTCGATACCTTGGAACATGACCACGTTAAACAGGCATAAATGATCTATTTAGTCGAATGAAACGATTAATCGTTAGATGCGCGACAACTGACAACGGTGGAATGTCACAAACTTTAATGAAAAATCAATCTTCTCAAGCATTTGAATAACTTGATTATGAAGGAATCGCTTCATAGTTAGCATTGGGATTAACTAGCATAGCTTATTCTTCTTACAGACTTGTCAGATCCCAATGCGTCCGATAACTCCGGCCCGACTTCTGGATACTGTCTGCTGGACGATATCTGAGCCGAGCTCTTCTGCTTCTATTTACACAGATTCTTTCAGTGGTGAAACTGTTAGCGACAATCATTCGAGCTTGTTTTTCGATGCAAAAGGCGATGAAATAGAATCAGAGGCTCTGTTTGCAAATTTAACCCGACCGCTCACACAAAGGTTGTTGATCGCCAAAGACAGTAAATTTCAAGAGATTTCACCTTCATATCTTGATTTATGAAGATCAGTGGCATTGAATTGGTTGGAGATTCCAATTATTCTCATCTTATTCCTTATTTTTGGTTCTTTGGCAGTGAAAAATCTGAATGTATATTGAAATTCCATTTCCTCACAATCTTGTTTCCGATCGACCGATTTGCCGAGATGGGACCTTCATCGAGAACATTTTTTAACAGCAATGGCTTCACATGTTTGCAGGTTTTGGATCACATCTATGCTTTTTATCAGGTACATCTTTGTTCTACCATGTCATGTTTTGATATAGTACTACTTTGCTCAAATCAAAGCGAATACAATGTTAATTGGCAGCGTGGGATGAGAACAAATCGTTTCTATGCACTTGTTTTCAACTTGTCTTTACGATTCAAATCTGATGTTTAAAACAGAGATGAAAATATATCATCCTACTCCCTTCACTGCATCATCTACAATCAGTACTTTGGTTTGTTTACAGGAGAAGATGTCATTTCATGAGGTAGAAGCTGTGATTCACACGGATTCGAGGCATGCTGACCGGCTTCGAGCAGTGTACTCGAGTAGAGCAACTGCAGAACAAGGAGAGGCTATTTTCAAACGGATTGATTTCTTGGGCAGCCGTAAAAGTTTTGAAATGTTGAAACGGGTCAGTGGCGATAACAACAGTAATGTATATGAGCTGTTAATCAGAGCATGAAAGAATCAGTGGAAATCTGTAAAATTCATTCATGATCAAGGGTTTTCACTACAACTTCAAACAGGCTTATTATCCAGAAGTAATCCTTCAAATATGAAAGAATATGAAGGAATGACAAACCCTTTTACTTGCAAGAGTAGAATAAGCATTAATCTAGGAATATAATACAGCCCATAAATAGAGCAAGATTTCCAGACAAAGGTGAAGTTGATATGGTCATGGAATTGAATTATCCAATTTAAACATAGGAAAAACTACTTTTCACTGAATCTACTAATATTAGTGTTCTTCATAGATTATCCCTAATATGATGGAGAAAGTAACAGAAGAGATGCATCACCTAAAGTTGAGAAATATGTAACAAATATGCACAGAAACACCTGACCATTTCGTAATCTGGGAAGTCACCACAGATTGGAAGGTTGCCTCAGGGATCGCCGACGATGACTTTTCCCTGGCGATGAAGCTTGTAAAGCAAGGCTATGGCAGCTGAATCGAGTGAACTCTTCTTGTCTGCTTTAGCATCTCCTTCACATTCAATGCTACCAGAGTTGGGTATGTGCAAGATCACATTCGACCGGAAACTATTATATACCTTTCTTTTTTCAGAACCTTCATCAAATTCAATTGGAGTCCTGCAGGAATAGTGACTTGTTTAGAGTTAGATCCAGAAAGGGTCCTTCTTTTTTTGGCTACAATTAGAATGAATGTACGAAGATGTGATAGGAGGAAAAGAATGAGAATAATCAAAGAAAGCAACCATTCAAACTTAATTAAGTAAAACCTTGATCTATGTTCTGATGATTTGAACGTTGGCATTGGCCAATCCAGGCTCCTACATAGCTTAAAGAGAGAGTTTCGAGGTCCTCCTTTTTTCATGTTAATTGCTACAGCTGCAAACAAAAATCAAACATAAAGTAAACTACAGGTTGAATGTAAGCATATAATTCATTTTGGTGCTTGGCTTACAGATGAATTTATGTAAATTCCCACTGCTATAAAGTTCAAAAAATTGAGAACATGTTTCGCACCTGGGAGACTACAAGATGATTCTCCATTGCAAGAAATTGCAGTTGCCTGTGCAGGCAGTTGAGCTTCGGTCATCGTGTGGTTCTCCTGGCCATTAAGCTCTAAAGAGACACCATTAGCTTTTTGGCCAGAGATATCATCCTTCGTATCTTGGCAAGGCAGATCGTCAACATCTTCGTAAATCTTTCTCTTCTTGGAACCATAAGAGAATGAAATTCCCCTCTTCTGTTATGTCCGATCATGAAGGAATTAGCTTCATATAGCCGAAAATAAGCATGGATTCTTAACATATCTTTCATTTTTTCAGGCCAATTATGAAATCCATAGCTATTTGTCTTCAGTATTGTATAAAATCTTGGCACAATGATACTATTTTTTAAGAAACATCTCTCTGCAAAGGGATTGAAAGTTTTTTTTTTTTTTTTTTTTTTTTTAATAAAAACCAAAATCCTTTTATCAAATTTCACCATGCTATACCTCTGACAATTACTTGATCTCCTAAGATTAATATGAGAAAAATTTAGGCCTACCAACAAGTTAACCAAGACAATTATTAACGTCAATATCAGAATATCAAAGACAATTTACTGAAATAAGCACCAGAATCCAGTTCTATGACAAATTACTTGACTAGCATGTAAACAGTTGCGAGTTTCAGAGAAAAACCGTAAGTTCATCCAAGAGATATGAAGCTGCTCGTCCTTTGGCAACTTTTCTGCTACGTTCATATCCCTCTCCGATCAAGAGGATATCGTTTAGCTGTAACCTAAGCTCAGCACGCACGAATTCTCCCTTTCTTGTGCATTTTTCATTCACAAAATACCCGAGGGAGTCACATAACTGGTGCAACTTGCGCAGAGGTGGCAGTTCAAGTTTATCAGGGGTCTCAATGGGTGACAAAAGTGGTTCATATATTCTCCACACTTCGTCAAGATTGAGCTTAGTATCAATCAATATTGCCCCTGCAACACTTTCTACCAAATCTCCAAGAACCTGCAGCAGTAAATTGAATGGTTACTGAAATTTTAAACACCATCGTTGGGAAATAAAGTCTTCATCAATCAGGAAATAAGAGGCAAATTAAGTGATCCAAGTGACATCAGATGTGTAAGATAGTCCAATGTCAATCAACAAGCAAACATGATATAAAAAAGTAAGAATAATTAGGGTGGGAATCGGTCCGCTTCGATTCGGTTTCAATTTTTGAAACCAAAACCGAACCGATTAGACTTCAAAACTGAACCCGAACCAAACCCTTTTTTTTGGTTTTGCTCAGTTCAGTTCGATTTTGGTTCTTGATGTTTTTGGGTTTAAACTTGGTTTTTGTTCGGTTTTATCCGGTTAAAAACTAGGTTTTGATCGATTTAGTTCAGTAATTTATACTTTTTAATATACAAATTAAAAAAATATAAAAATATCATAAACTTGGTTGGGTTTGGTTTTTGAAAGAACCGAGAACCGAAACAAAAGTTCTTGGTTCAGTTCCAAATTCGGTCTTCAAAAAATTCAAACCTGTGGGAACCGAACAAATGTTCAGTTCGGTTTCCAGGTTCGGACCAAATCATCTCACCCCTAAGAATAATTTCTCAAAAGAAGTAAAAACAATAAGCATCGCACCTTCTTTCTGATTCATCAAATCAAACATTTACCTTAGGGACCTTGGTTCCATGGAGAGTTCTCGCACCACCATGAGATTCAGCTAAATGTGTAACATATTCTGTTATTTGGCTTAGGAGCAACGAGGAGCAATGTTGAAGATGAGGGTGAAAATTATGTCTCACAGCCACTTGAGCAAAATTTTCATTACTAACAGAAGCTGAGCGCAAGTCTGTCATTTCACCAGGGTCAATTTCGGTATGGTTATGAAAAAGATGCCTAGTAATAAGCAGGTCCAACACTGAATCACCAAGAAACTCAAGCCTCTGTCAAAATTCAAAATTAGTTCAGAAAGAACGAATAACAGTTCTGATAGACACTCTCAACTCACAATCATGCCATGTTTCTCTTTTATGCATTGATATCAATCTACAAAACTCTCCTTTTTCTTTCCTTTTCTGTTTTCAAGCTACCAGTTGTACCACTACAAAAGGTTCTGCAACTAAAAACGTCAGACCAAGACAAAGTCTAAGCAAGTGTGCATGAGAGTTGACTCATGCTATTAGGTACATAGAAATTTTCAAATAAAATAAATATTTCCCATTTTATTTCTCACTAAAAGGGGGAAAACAAAAATCAATCATGTAGACATAAGTGGACAACTCATTACCTGGTAACAGTAACCAAGACTTTGCTCTTCTCCAGTCCCATGAGTTATAGCCTCGAGCAAAAGCCCTTTGGTAACAAACTGGTATCCAATCTTTGATTCTAAGGTTGCAATATCATCCATTTTTGGAATGTATGACCTCAGGGTAGCAGTTGCAATAGCATCAAATAATAATGGGGGATCAAGTTCAGCATCTATACCAAACCACTTCATCACATGTAATGCAGCAATCAGCCCCCCATCAATATAATAAGCACCAATGAGAGATTCAACACAATCAGCTATAGTTTTTGAAATCATCCATTTGTGACCCTTGTCACAGCATATTCCCAACACAAGTTTTGGGTCTTCAACTTGGAATTTGGAGTCTAAAGGCACTTCTAAAGTATCAACTTCACACTTACAAGGAACGTGACGAGTACGACGCTGTCCAGGTGCACACCAGCGACGTGGATCAAATGGACTATCACGTATATGTCCCTGACAAGAAAAGATGCTATACATTGATGTTCATAAACTCATTATCAACTACATAATTATGTCAAATCATCAAATATACTTAAGGGTTCGTGAGATAATAAAAAGTAGTATGCTGGTAGGCAACCTAAGATTTGTTAAATCCATTTTCTAAAAAAAAAAAATCGTAATCAAGAGAGCTAAATGGTATCAATAAAAACTGAATACGTAAGCATGCTAAAGCTTATACATATTACCTGTAGTAATATCATTACATTTAGCTTCCAAAATAATAGTTTTCTCTATGAGAAACTTATCATGGAAACATTTATTATTAGCCCCAAACGACTATAAGACTAATACTGAGAGAATATCAAAATTTTACAACATTATAGGTCCATATATAATTGTATCTAAAACCTTAAACACGTCCTACTTCATGGAAATCTTTGCCGTTGAAGAGAATACGATATCTTCTTGTCCACATCCCTAGAGTATAACAGAGCAGAGATGCACAATTGTGGAACAAAACAAACAGGCAAAAAAACAGAAAATACCAATTCAGTTTTGCAGTGTATAATGCTTTTAGAACCTTCATTTGATTACAAATGAATATAATTGTGTAACGGATCCAGGCAGTTAATTTCTTTCTCCAAGGCCATCAACCAAAGTGAAATTCCTTAGAATAAGTAGCTAGCTTTGCCAACCTAAAGATTACCGACAATGTCGGTTCAACAATTCAAAATCATTCTCTCAACCTTCAGTACTTGAAGGAATCTTCAGCTCTCATTCTCTCGTGAAGGGTACACAAATTTGTGTTGATATAATTTTTTTTTTAAGTCCAACATCATACATATGAAAAATAACAAAGATACAACAAAGAAAATCTAAACCATAGTATAGCAAACACCTGCAAATTACGTCTTGTTCCCAATTTATGTAAATTTGCATTGCAGACAGCCAATTGCCGCAGGCCGGATAACTGTCCCTCATGTTTGTTTAAATGTTTGAGATAGAGGTGGCAGCTAACAGCATACTTCAAAACGGAGTCACCAAGCAATTCCAAACGCTCCATAGAAAAACTTTCACAACATCTAAGTGTTGTAAGTGCTTCTAAAATCTAATCATCAAGAGTTTATTAGTACAATACCGATCCAAAAAAAATAGTATTTATAAGAATGAATGACTAAAAGAAAATTGACAAATAATTTGATAATTAACCAAATTTAAGGGCACACCAAATGGCTTGATATTTTAAAGCTACTTGCATGACCACCAATCTCCTTCCTTAGCTGGCTAGATAACATCAGGGACTCTAAACGATGCATCAAAGATGGAAGTAAATATGATGACTTTAAAACTTCTCTTGGAATATCAATCCTGAACAAAAGCTCTGGTGGCATGTTCACATGCGTCTGTGGCTTTCTGGGAACCATCTCAGATTTCAATGTCTCGTCACCTGCACAACAACGATGAGTTAAATGTCCTTGATGGCAAGGAAAAGAGAAATAATTGTACCAACTAAGACATGAAGGTCAAGATGTTTACAGACAACCTTCCTATGGAGCTCCTTTAATCTAAGAAAGACATGATTGTGAGAACACTATAGACAAACTTCTGATGGCACCTCTAGTTTAAATTGCAGTCCTAAGAAAAAAAGTAAGTCTTGTCATGGACATATATACGAAACTCATGGAATCCAACTGATATCGACAGGCCAACAGGATACAAACAAATCGAGGACAGGAGAAAGATTCTTCTTTTCCCTTACTATTTTGTTGTTTTTTCAGTCAAAATCTGTGTCCCTCCTAAAATTACCCTCATTTCTAACTTTTGAGTTCCCCATCTGTCTCAAACTGTTTCAATGTCGTGCTAATGCTGTCATATGGCATTTATAAATTTTGGTCTGTCAACGACACATGGAAGGGTGGCAAACAAAACTCTTGAGCAATGGCCACATCGTTATAAAACTATAATGTAGAAATGCACAAACCTATATCATTGAAGTTGACAAGAAGATTATGCGGATTATGGCTTTGCTTTAACCGCAGCAGTGGCTGTTTCGGATATTTCAACACAATTCCATACCTATTCAGAGCTAAAAATATCATTACAAATTTCAAAATGAAAACAAAAAAGAGAAATAAAAAAAGGTAAAAGTACCCAATAGCAAATCACCTACTTTTTGTTGAAGTAATCAGAAAAGGTAGTGTATTCAGATGGTGTACCATCTAGCTTTCCATCAAAAGTGCTCTCCGCAGATGTGCCTCTTACAGCTTCCACAATTGAATATATCCTTCCAGTGTGAATAGCCAATACTACAAAATCTTTCAGGCCTTCTATAGCAACATTACAATTAGCAAAAGATATTACACTGGACACACTGCAATCTTTCTCGTTCAAGTCTGAATTTTCCACTTTCCCGCCACAGAAATTATCAGTTCCTAATGAAGAGTTTTTCATAAAAAATTCTGTTATAGAAGCACAAGAACTGATACCAGTCCAATCTATTTCCCATGAATCCACATTTGCCACATTCAGTCGTTGCAGCGGTAAAAGGAAATACAAATTATATGGTTGCCAAAGAGATTGTGCTTCTTTCTGGAGTAAAAATTCTCTTTGCGTCCCAGCTGTTTTTGATCCAGCAAACAATCTTCCAAACATTCCAGTAAAAAATATTTCTTGAAAGGCCTTTGATTTAATTATCTGCAAAGATAATATGTTAACAAAAAAAAAACAAAAACATTACTGGGAGAATTTTCCAGAACGAAGAGTAGGTTCTTCGAAGCGTAATTTTTACCTGCTCTGCACTCATATGAAATTCTCCACAGGATAAAACAGAAGCCTTGACTATTTTTGAGACTAAGTAAAGTTCCAGTTCAATATTTCCCACATCATCATCAAGCTTTGATTGCAGGAGAAGTACAAACTCAGAATAAAACTCGCCAACAACATTACAGGAGAACGAAAATTTGTAGGCATGAAAAACGACACCATCAAGATTTTCTCCCCACGTTCCGGACAATGCATGAATTTGAGTTGTTCCATGCAGTTCCTTTCTTTTTTTTGTACCTTGAAACATCACAATGACATTATAAAAGATATGAAAATAAGAAAATGTCTGCTTATATAAATGCTACCGCACATAAAAGATCATAATCTATAAACACAAACGATGAAGAAACACATAAACCAAACAGTTAAATTATCTATTAGATGCAAACAAGAAAATGATCAGAAATTCATTAAAGGTTCAGCCATTTCTGCGACCGGGAAATTTTCTTCCTGAAGGGAATAGCCACAGTACTGCACCAAAAGTTTTGTTACGGTGCAGCAAAGTATTTCTACAATTCTAAATTTGCTTGTATAATTGGAGAATTTCAATTTAGAAGGCTAAATTAGTTGGCGCCGTGAAGGGATGAAAATCTTTTCAAGTCGTAACTTTAACTGAAGGGAGATTGAATGACTAGAATTCTCATTATCCCCAAACAAGTTAAATGAGATCTTGAAAATCTTTCCTTCTTTCTATCTACCTACATTGAGGTTTTCCATACAAACATTTGTTTTACACACTTCCGTACTAACTCATATATACCTGCACCACTCAGTTTAGTAGTTTTTTCAATTACATCAAACTTTGAAGAGTCTCCCGTGCAGGGGAGGAAATGATCATCCAGCCCACCCACTTCATGCAGTCTCTTACATGCCTCCAAGCACGCAAGCTGCTTAGACAAATGAGAACTCCTACAAGACGGACCAACTATAGTCTGAAAAGGTGCATTTGGAGGCAGGGTCAGTTTACACTCATAAGATCCTCCAACATCCGAAATCTGGAAGATTGGCTTCGGTGTGAAATACCTATAGCATAAATATATATATTAAAGTAATACTTGCTTTGAAAAAATTCTACATAAATAAATATATTAAAGTAATACTTGCTTTGAAAAAATTCTATAAAAACAAAGAATTTTCTTACTTATCACCAGGGAGCTTTTCACAATATTGATGTATAAGACTGACACTAGAATCTGCAGTAACTGATGCTCCACTTGCTTCCACAACATACACATTTTTCACCTCAGGAGAACATGGTTTCAAATTCCATGTGTCCTGATCCCTACTCATAGCTGCATCCATCATAGAGTGCTCACTTTTAATAAGATCAAATAGTTGATCTCTATGTTTCATATTTCCTCTGCATATATTGTTCAACTAGAATATTAACATTCACTTGCAAAGTTTACCTAGAATATTAACATTCATTTGCAAAGTTTAAGCGTCCCAAGTCATCTTCAACAGTATACAAAGCCTATATAAAAGAGAAAAAAAAGTACAAAGAATATTGTCTCAAAAATAGAAACTTTCACCTCTCCAACATAAGGACATATTGAGAGTTATCTTGTCGAGCCCGTCCTCGAGATTGCACATAACTACGAACCGTCTTAGGCAGGTCGAATCGAACAACACAGGAACATTGTGGTATGTGGATTCCCTCCTCAACAACATCAGTAGCAAATAATAGATTAACCTGCATGAAATTTTTTTCACAAATAACTAAAATATTTTTGGTGAAACATCACTAGAACTTAATTGTTATCGGTCACAGTTCATCCACCTTCCCATAACAAAATGATTCCAATGTCTCTTGCATTTTTGAAGGAAGTGCGCCAGTTGACGCATTACATCCAGTCAAATAAGAACTTGTAAAATGTGATAAATCAGTAACTTTCGTTACAAATTGTTTGATAACTCTAGCTGCAACAATTCTTTCGACAAAAATAAGGCAAAGCACCTGCCTAGCCTCTCTGCAATCAAACTATCAAGTCAATAAACGTCAAAAAGAAAACATTCTTTTTTTATAAAAAAAAAACTACTGCTGAAAATTGAACAAAAAGCAATAACTTAAGAAGATTTCTAACCCAAAGGATTTGAAAAGTTGCAAAAGCGCAAATAATTTTGGAGATATGTATCTTGAATCCACTGAATAGTCATTCCTAAAAGACAATACACTTTCGTTCCCTGAGATAAAGCAAGTGTTTAGCTACAAAAAACATCATTTAGAACACATCGCAGTATTCATGAGCATATTGAGAAAATGAAAAGTAATCAGAATATGATCACTACTAGTAAACGGCCTTTGTACATTAAATTTTATGCTTAATTTTTATGCAAGATGTGAACATGAAGCAAATAAATTTTCTGTTGTTTCTAACTCTTAACAACCATCAGACAAATAGGTTGTGGCTTTTTAATACTGAAAAGAAGTTTAAACTAACATTTTGAGAAACTGGACAAAATATAAGAAGAAAAGAAGTACAAACTCCATCCCAATTGCCTTGCAGTTAGAAATAACCAAAAAGAACAGATAACTTCAAAAAGTGTTTCATACTATAACCCTGACTATCAATGGAAAGACAATCATATCCCACAATTTGTTACAATAAGAAACTTCTATAGGATAGTTTTTGATTTCTTTCAAACCAAATAGCCCAAATTTAGCTACTTTTCCATTCCCGCACAAGAATTGTTATTACTAACTCTACCACGTGAAAGAAGAATGGGGCTAAAAAAAGAATCTGCCACAGAAAGAATCTAAGTTCTACCAAATTCGAAAACAACCGAAGTCAAACATTCATGATAAAAGTAACAAAGAAAAAAATATAGATGATCATCTAAGATTCCATCTCATGCAAAAACGATAGCAAGTAGATGATACAAGTAAAGTTGGGTTTGGGCATCTTCTTTGAATAAGGTCACAAAGCTTAGTCTTAAAAAGAGCAGCAAAGCACATGAACACCTAAACTTTAGCTGGAATTAGAAGCTCCCAACTCAGTTCATGAAAATAACCATTAAAGAAGAGAGACTATGCAGAGTGGTCAAAAAGGATTATGCTATCATTTTCGAGGACATAACCCCGAATAATAGCACTTTGTGGGATAATATTACTGGTATTGTAAAGTGTGCGCTTAAATCCAAACATTTAAGAATTAACATATTGTTCTGATCATTTCCAATCAAATGAAAATAATAATAATTTAAATATTTTATTGTTTTTGTATTTTTGTTGTGAGGTGAGCAAACTTTTCTTATTAAAACAACTATTACAAACTCAGAAAATACGAGCCCAACCACAAATTTGAAGTTCTACGCTTCTAAATTTGAAACGTCTCCTAAAAACTTATCATCTAATAACACTTCTTTTTCACAGCAACAGCCCCCTTTCCACCTCCCTTTCCCATCTATAAATATTCTCCCTCCCCAGACAATATAACTTCCACAAAATTACTTTCCATTAAAGTAAAACATAACTAACTTTGTCAACTCATCAAACAATGCTCAAAGTATCCTTCTTATCTCTAATTAATGTCATCCTTACATAAGTTTTACCAAATAAATTCTTATTTGCCTCCATAGCAGTTGCATCAAATTTTGTGGAGAGAATTTCTTATACTTGCTCTGATGCATCTATCCTAATTTAATATAATTCTTTTGTTTAAAAAAAATACAAAAGAATCAGCAAGACATTGACTACAGAAAAATATTTTTCATCAGTAAAAAAATGCATATTCAACAAGTACAACTAAATGCACTAGAAAACAATGTTCAACATCCAGGGTACTATATAACGTAAAACAACTACCGATTTTTCCACTTCAAAAGAGTGTTAACGGAAGTACAACAAAAAAAAAAAAAAAAAAAAAAAAACCCATCAGAATCTAAAGCTTAAATAAACTAATCAAGGACATTATATCCTCAACTGAATTATCAACATGCATTTTTAACCACATATAAAATTACTTCAGGGTGTGATAGGGAAAAGTAGACTTAGGGGGAAGATTTGCAGATAAATATAACAAAAATCTGTAAATACCAAGAGCATAAGATTCCCCAATTATACTCGACACTTCCTCGAGATAATCTTTATACAATGCCAAACTTAGACAATAAATTTCACACTCCTCTACAGCAGTACGAGAACCCTGCAGACACATTTGAACAGCCTACAAAAAGAAATATAATAAAATTGAGAATTAGAATGGGGTATTATCAAAAGTAGACACTGCAATCCTACGTAAACATTTGCACTTCAAATTTAATTAAATTAATACATCAGATAATAGAGAACAAGATGTCATTGTCAATATTGTTAACAAAATCAATGCCTCGTTCATATACCAATGGATTAAGCCAAGAATATACAAATATTGTGGTAGTTTTTAAAGGATATAATATATCCCGTTCCAAAAGGCCGATGATCTAAGGAAGTACAAAACGCACTTCATAGGAAAAATATCATAACATAAATATTTGATAAATAATAGAAAAGTCTAGGCTACAAATATGTTGCTTTAAAAAAACATAGTTACCAAAATCAAATTCATAAGCCTTCCTTTTGTAATCAAGTACCTTGTCTACAGCTCAACAATGTCATTTACTGACAAGATGTTTAATTGGGGCATGATTAAATTCACACCTCTATTCTTTTAAAAGATGCTTAGGGATTAGAAACCGTATTTTTCCATAGAATTATAATGATTTTTATTTTCCTTTTTCGTTCTAAATCAGGTCCCTAATACAGAGACAAATTATTGCTAAGATTCTACATGTTTTCATAATATAAAGGCTAGGATTGCAGCATAAATGTTGCTGTCATGATTACAATTTTATTCAGTCGGATAACATCCTCTGTTTCAAATAAATTCTAAATCAAACCTAACCCTCATTTCCATGACAAAGAGAACTTCATTTCAATCATCTAAACTTTTCTAAATAAAATAGATGAGTACTCTTATCTGAGTATTTGACAAGCCACAGTCAAATAGATATGCTTGTCTCAGCTCAGCAATCACATTTTTCTTCACAATATGATGGAAAGAATGTATATACCTCATACGCACATACGACTCCTAGTTCATGAAGACAATACAATATTGTAGAATGATCATTAGAAAGCCGCTTTCTCAATGTCTTAAACTTATCATCCAAGTCCTTGTAACGACTTCGAACTACATCGTGCAACATTGATAGCGAAGCATCATTCTGACCACATGGTTTTAAAAAGTAATATTCATCAGTTCAACTCACAAAAGGATTTGTTTACGGGAGAAAATTATTAATGAGAAAATATTACTAATATATAGGAAAGAAACTGGGGAGTTTAGATAACAAGCAAAATAACAATGCTGGAACACCTTGAACCATAAGGCTTCAATACCAGCTTTCAGATCCAAGCTTCTGGACTCTGCTTGTTCATAAAAGATATAAGTTTCTCTTGCAGAGGGAACATAAACTTCCAGCTCTTTCTTATTTTCGACTGTATAAATCTACAGCAGCATATAGAAGCCTAAAAACACTTGCCCATAAAATATGGTTTTATCCACATATACATTACTATTGGAATGGTGAACTACCTGTGAATCCAAGATACTTTCAAGATCTGATATTTGATTCTCACAATCCATAGAAGAGGAGACACCTAAAATACATTCAAGTATGTCAATGCATCAAGTCTCTTTTCATTGATAATGAGTATATTGAATTGAAAGAAACATAAATAAGTGGGAGTTAATAGAACTAATCCACAACACTTCAAATGTATTTTTTTTATTTTTGAAGAGGGAAAAATTCTAATCCTCTCTCCCTTGTATACTTCACACTTAAATTTGATTTTTATTGGATACTTTGATCCATGGCGAACTCGAAACAAACAACCACAAATCTAACAACAATGTTAGGACTCAGATATTAACGTAAAACAAACCACTGAATTTGGAAATCCACAAATATGACACCCAAATTTTAATCTCTCTAAAAGAAACCAAAAAATCAATAATATTCTCTCTCCTAAAACTCATTTCTCCACTTATTTATTATCCTCTTCATGCTGTAAAAAAAAAAACTAGTAGATAACTTTCAATTTAAATCCTAAATAACCGCCTAACACATACATAAAAAGTGTCATGTGGCAATTATAGATAGCCCTTACAAGGCAATTTCAACTATCTAACACAATACCCAATCAATCCACCTCATTGGTGGCTTATCTATATCCCCAGGCTGAAAAACACCTTGCCTCAAGTTGACTATAAGTAAATCTTTACTTCAACCTGAATCTTGAGTGCAATCATGCTATTGGAACACATTGCAGCCAATTCAATGCACTGCCTTCAAGACTCAGCTGACAACTACTTACAACTAACAATTGAATAACCACCTTTCCTAAATTCATTTAACCTCAAAACTTACTAACTTCCCTTTATTAACCTTCCAACAAATATAAATGGCAATGGTGACCTATAATTACTTCTCCCAAAAAAAGACACATTGTCCTCAAGGTGGAAAGAAATAAAAATTAAACTTCCGTTTTACATCTTCATTACATGTCGTCACAACTTCTTGATTTGAAAATTGGGCATCCTCTAGTAAAAGTTCCACGATACTTGATGAACTAATTCTGAAAACATCCATCTAGTTTAAGGTGTTTTTCTTCTTTTCATGAGACCCATATCAAAACAGTCCCCTCATTAGAAAGCCGGCAAAGATAAAATTTGAATTTCACCCTTCTTCCATACTTGAGAAGATAAGCTCATTTCTTCAGCATAGTAATGGCATCTACAGTGCCATCTACAACTGACGAAAACAGGAGATTAAATGGTTTGTAATTGCAATTAATTGGATTGCCCCTCCTTGTCTAATTAATGTCCATGCGCTGAGCCAACCCAGTGAGTTTGGGTTCCATCAACCCATTTTCATCATCCCATTTTCATCAACCCAAACCCCATCATTATCACTTAACCCAGCCAACTTCTTTTTCATTAGGGTTTCCAGGCGTCTATCTTTTGAGTTGTCCTTTTCTTCTTTCCCTAAAATTTATGTCGTCTCCTCCAGTGAAACAACTAGCAGCCGTCAAAGAATCAAAACGGGTCAGAAAAAGCACCCAACACGTCGAGCTTCATCGTTGCAGCTGCGAAATAGCTTTTCTCCGATCGTGAAGCAACATCCAAAACATTCATACCCACATCGCCTTTGCTCAGTAAAAACGAAACTCTCCGTAGAAATACTTCCTAACCAATTTCGGCTTTGATTATTCCACCATTTTTTCTCTTTACTTCTAATTCAGCATTTCTTGTCAATTTACCTTCTACAGGTTTCTCAGGCTCTCTCTTTCTTTCATTTTATTCAATTTTCTTGAAATTCTCCTCTAAAACCACCTTATTGGTTACACCTTCTTCCTCGACAACCACCACATCAGCGACCATCAGAGTTTCTGCAACCTTGACAATCTTTGTATTCTTTATTGAAATTTTTTCACAATCAGAAATACACTCTAAGGTTGACTCTAACATCTTTCGACCTCCTCTCTCCCAAATGTTTTCAAGACATCCATAACTTGAATTCTTTGATTTCCTTCTATGATGTCAACCCCAACAGATGGGTATCGTTTCTCCTTGGCTTTTGATGGTGTATCTAACCCTACGTTCAATCAAAAGCATCCTGACTTTCAATTATAGCATCTAACATTCTCTTTAGATCACTTGTCCAATCTCCTTCTCTATCACTGACTGGTTTATGTCCATCTTGCATTCTAAGCTCAGACCAGCATGGTTTCCTACCATCTTCCAGTCTATTTTCCCACCGATCGCTGAATGGTTCACGATTAACTTCAAGCCAATTTTTCCACCTATTGTCAACATATTCTTTTGGCCGTCAGGTTAGCAATTTATCAAAGTTGATTATGTTCTTAATGCCGATCTTCATGTCGATCAATTTCTTGATACTCTCTGCACTAGTAGACGGCCAATTGTCATTCAACTTTGCTGCAATCATGGTTGTTAGTTCTAGCAAGAAACTTAAGTCTTTCTCAATCGCTGATATCAGATCAACCTTTTCTTCCAATGATCAAAAATTATTTCTCAGTTCTTGCAAATCCTCAAGCCACTCTGTGAACTCCCTGTCATTCCAGCGAGGTCTCCTTTGATGATTTTGATCGAAGTAACAATTGGTTTCTCGACCATGATCAATTGCTCTGATACCAATTGATAGGAATCTAAATTGATTCCTAAAGACTACTCAAGAAATATCTTTACTTGATTACTCAAAGAAAATGAACTACAACTACAACTGTTCTGGATATTCGAGAGTTCAGACTATTCTCCCAACACTTTCTTTTGCTACAATTCTCATAATACCCTACCCCACTACAATGAGTCTTTATATAATAGGTCGAACTTCCGGTTACTTACAACTAACAATTTAATACCCTCCTCTACCTCTTGCAAATTCATTTAACCTCTAAACTTACTAACTTCCCTTCCTTAAGTTTCCAACAAATGTCAATGGTAATGAGTCTTTATATGTTTCTCTTCTCCTTCTTTGTTGCCAATATTCATTGAGTGTCTTCCACAAATTGAAGGATTTCTCTCAAATTTAGCGGCAAGTTACATCAAATTCTCCAGACCTGGAAGTCGCGCTAACTCCTGGTTCCAAGCTTCAATTTCTTTCTCCAAAATATTTATTCTCTCATCATCATACTTTTGTACAATCAAGATCCGCGCTTTGATACCATTGATGTGTAGCGAACTCAAAACAAATAACCACGAGTCTAGAAATAATGCTACGGCTTGGAAATTAACCTAAAACTAACCACAAATCTAGCACAGATTGAAACCCTAATTCTAATCTCGCGAATCCACGCATTGGAACAAATTCAATGCACTGCCTTCATAACTGATAATCATTGCAATAAAATTAAAATTAAGGTTATAAATCTGTGAATTTCTAGATTCGTGGTTAGTTTTGGGATATTTTCCAAGTCTAGGACTAGTGGTTGTTCGTTTTGACTTCACTATGCATAAATATTTCGCATAATTTATAAAAATTTGTTAATCATCCACGCACCAAAAAGTTATAAAAAGACAACTACTTGAGTAAAACTTGTCTAAAACTACACTGTACCGAAGAAAATGATAACAAGCACGAAATAAATCAAAGTAAATTAACCAAGAAAATACATCATTACTCTAAACAAAAGAAATATGCAATGTGCAGAGTTTGAGTAAAACCTAGTTTCATACTTAAACCCATGAGTCAAATCGCCAAACATAAAGAAAAGAACACTTCAACAATATTCATTGAGTGGCAAAATAATTCATTTATCAGCTTTAAGAATTATATCTATTAAAGGGAAACAAATTTAAAAGAGTTAAATGTGACAAATCAAGCTTCTACCTTTTGCACATCAGCAATTTGAACCATGTTATCAATTTATTCGTCAAATCTGGTACGTGTATATTATGTTTTCAAGTTCATCACGTGTTTTAACTTGATTTCTAACTTTTCTGGTGATTTCTAACTTCTGTCGATCACTCATCCAAGTTAAAAAGATCGATAGAGTTTGAAATTTGATTAGAAATCGACAGCAAATAAGATTAGAAAACCTGATTGGAAAACATGGTATACACATGTTGAACTTAACAAATATATTGACAAAAATATCCAAATTCTTGAAAGGTGAAGGTTTAATTTGTTAAAAAGAAATAATCTAAAGTCTTATATGTAAATGACCACAAACTTTAGAGTATAAATTGTATTTTCTTCGAAATAAAAATAATTAACTTTAAAGAAATAATAAAATTAAGGAATTAAAATTACTGTAAATTAAATTAAAAATGTAAATCCACGAGCATAAAATCATATCATAAAATAATGGGCCTAGAATATAAAATACTTGGGTAAATTCAAGAAATACTAAATCAAAATGAAAAAATTGCATAGTTTGTATTTCAATAGTTACAACAGTACGGTAAATTAAATTCAAAATAAAAAACTACAATTACAATAAATTAAATTAAACAAATATAAAAAATTGTGATAATTATATACTACTAAAAACTTCATAACATTTTTTGAAATTCAAGAAATAAAAAATCCTAAATCAGAAAAAAATGGCAATGTTCAAGAGATAAACAAAATTCAGTCAAAATAAAAAAAGATAAACAAAATGAAAAGTTAGAGATAAATAAAATTCAATCAATATAAAAAGGGATTAACACTTGAGTACAAATAGTTCTTTACCAGAGACTAAATAATAGATGAGTTAACTACCTCAATATGAAGCTTTATAACCAAAACTTCTACTTAAAATTTTCAAACTATCAAAGAATTTGTCAACTCGCACAAAATCTTTCAAAATAATAATAGAAAAATATAAATGGTAAAAACTCAATAAATTATAAAAGTACTTTCAGTCTTTAAAACACATACTTTTTAATAAAGAATCAACAACAATAATAAAAATAATCAATTAGAGTTACAATAAATGGAACAATTGTTCTTGAAACTGTTGTTGGTTGTTAATCAATTGTGTTAATTGTCGGGAAAGGGTATCGAATTGAGAAGATTTCATATCTAAAGTACAAGAACTAAATGAGACCTGACGACCACTACATAACTGCATGCAATGATACTAAACGAAGGGCAATGGAGAGATCAATAAACAACCAGTTCTCAAAATGAATAATATCTACTACAGCCAAAATTCATCTTTTTTTTCTTTTTTTTTTTAGATTACGTTAATTCTAACAAAGCAAATGCGTAGAACTGATATTCCAAAATAATGAAGTGAAGGTCAAATACCACACCGGAAAATCACCACAAAATTGATTATCAGACTGAACAGTAGAACTAATAAGAAAATATGAAATATTCAACAAAGATTAAATCAAATGACAATTGAAATCAGGTGTCGTTATGGTGGATCAAATAATCAGATGTAATTCGGTAATAGGCCACAAGGATTGATATGCATGTGAGCAGGGAAGGGTAAACCACAACACAACACAACACGAACAAAATTAAAGCAATATTTAGAAATAAACAGCATTGAAAACTAATAAAAGATCGAGACAGAAACTTCATGTATCATTGTCTCAATCACGCTAAAACCCAAAGGAATCCAAAATGTGATTCCTCATAGACTTTGCAGCACGGTAGAGAACTGGAAGGGCAGGGCCGAGGACCATAGCAGCAATAGGGTCATGTATACAAACAAAACTTAGGCAGCGACTGTAACAGCAAAACCCACAAAAACACAAAACCGAGAAGAGCAGCGAACCAATACTCTTAACCCTTGTAGCAGTGACCTCAGCCTGCGCTTAGCAAGAAGGCAACGATGCCAGCGACGCAGCGAAAAAATTCGGAATCCCAGCAGCCACACCAAAAGAGAGACCAAACGAGAAGGAAATGAACACGACAAGGGTTTTGCCACTGTCTCTGTTTTGTCTCATGAACTGCTAGAAAGCTGCGAAAATCTGAATGAATAGAGGACTATAGCAACGAAACCCACATCTAGAAAACGACATTTTCAAAGGTGAAAACGTAGAACTTGGCAAGGAGAGCAGCGTAATATGGGTTTGTGGAGAGGAGTGCAGCGCAGTAACGAAGAATAAGAGTTTTTTCTTTTTTTTTTTATCGCAGGATAGTGAAAAATAAATAAATAGAAACATAATGCAATTCTGACCCAATTTAGATGCAAGACCAAGAATTTATTGTTTGAGAAAACAATAAAACCTGTTCTGATACAAATTTGATGTAGGCAACGAAAAATTGAATAAGGAAAATTAGCTATAGAGAAAGAAGAGGAGAAAAAGGAGTTCTTGAGAGAAGAAAGGGGTATAAAAATAGAGACGGTTTTCATTTAATCAAATATTTTTCATAATCTGTCATTCCAAGTTACAATGCTAGACTTTAAATAGATAATTTAATATCACTCCAGAAGTTGAAAGGGTCAATTTAAAATATCAAAGCTAACCCTAGAAGGTGAAAAATTTAAGTTTTATTTAAACCAAAATAAATGAAACATGAAGTAAATAACAAAACTAAAATATCAAATGATATTCTCGTCACGTAATAGGCTTAATATCTACCACACCATGACTTCTGTTAAGAGATTGAATGTGTCAACCTAAAAACACCATGAGATAAAGATGAAACCATGATACTCCTCCATGAGTGACAATGACAATACTAGTACATAATCCACAGAGTCACAATCTTACCCTTCCTTACAACAGGAGATGCAGTCATTCCAAATATCTTTGGTTTGTCCTTGGATTTGTAATAAAATTCCTTCACCAAAGAAGACAACAATTCTAACCAAATTCATTTTAGCAAAAATAAAAATAGTCGTAAAGATGAAAAGGGCGAAGGAATAAAGGACAAGGAAAATGGTTAAAAAGATGATAAAAAATCTAGAAACGAAGATATTGACCTTCATGATTTTTGTATAGGGATGATTACCACTAGCGCGATGGCATTCGTCAATAATCATCAAGCACACTTTCTCTAAGCTCAAAAACGCCTTTCTTAATGCATCTAAAAGAATTTGGGGAGTCATAACCAGCACCTACAATTTTTTTTAGTAGCATATCAATATTTAAAAAAAATTACATTAGTTGGAGCGTGCCTATCATTCATACCACAAATATAGAGTTCTAATATGAAGTAGAATCGCACCAATATTTCAAAAGTAGCACGACATGCGTAATTAGGAAGACTTTTCCTTAGAAGAAAACAAATTCATGTTTCATAATGGTGATTATTTCACAACTTATAAGTTCATACACAAATTTCTTATTACCAAGAAATAAATGACAGTTTCAAGACCAACGACCACAATTAAAACCAGAGGCCAATGTAGTTCAGCTGTTTGATATTCAATATGTAGTTGAAAATATGAAGTTTCTCCCTTAAAAACCATGCCATACTCAGCCACAAAATCCCATTCTAAAACAAGAAAGTGAAGGCAATAAGATAAACCAAGATGGTGAAAGGGAAATCAAGTACTTAAAACGAAGGCAGAAATGATTAATTTTTTTAATGTTGAAAGAAGAGAATAACTTTGTTGAGTTTCTAACCTCAACAATGTCTTCAACAACAGAGTTTCAACTCAAACGTAAATTGCACATAATATTCAAAGACCACACACCACTAGAACCCATTACAACCAAAAGAAAACACTAAGAACAGTACATAAACAACACAAAACACACCACAAACCCGGACTCCACAGGTTTGGAATTTTCTACTTCTCTCTTGAAGTTTTTTCTCAGTTTCAACATAGCATTCTCCCTCTTCTCTCCCCAACCAAATACCTTCACCCACTTGTTAACCGTCCAAATCAGCAACTTCCTTAATGTGCAACTCCTTCATAATCCTTCCGCCTCAGCCTACAGATAATTAGTAAATTTCCCCCAACTTCCTCCTACGGTAAACATTGCCAAACCTCCCTTTTTCCCTTCTTGCAAGACCAAATGCATCACTACTTTCCACCTCAATAAGGACCTTGTCCCCAAAGTCAAAGGAGGGAAACGATATTGCATATCCTTGCACAATTCCCAAGTTGCTTCATCTTCAGTAGAACCGGCCCATTGAATTGAACTGTCCTCTCCGCGTTGTCCCGTTTTTCGTTCCAACACCTTTTCGGGAAATTGACAACTCCCATTGGGATTCAAACCGTCCTAAACAATTGGAATAGATGAGGGAATAAGTTTACCGACCACCATCTTCAACTTGGTGACATGAAAAACTAGATGAACTTTGAAACTGTCGAGTAGCCTGAGTCGATAGGTTACTTCAAAGGATCCAAAATATATTGGCGACCGCTTGAAATTTCCCCGATTATGAACTAAAACTTGGCGATATGGACTAAGTTTTAACCAAACTATTCCCCAATTTGAAATTCCTTGTCCACTAGAGAAGCATTGGCATATCTTTTCATCCTTTCTTATGCCCATTCGAGATTGTGTCGAAGAATTTTTAATTGTATATCTCTCTCCTGGATGTGTTGATCCATGCAACCCACTGACATTTTACCATCACAATAACAAAACAAAGTTAGCGGATCCCCACCATATAGAGCACAAAAGGGGGTTGTGTTGAATACTAGTTGGAAATTGGCACCGTACCAATAACCTGCCCAACTAACCCATTTACTCCAACGACGAAGTTGATCGAAGTGAAACACTGAAGATAGGCTTCTAGGCAACAGTTACAAACTTTTTTTTGCTCAATCATTTGGGAGTGGTAACCGGAGCTCATTTTTAGCGTTGTTTATTGCAACCTTAATAATTCTCGCCAAAATAAACAGGTAAACACTATCTCCATAGCTGACCACGCTTCTCAGAATACTGCGGGGTCCTATGATGTCTTAACAAACAAACTCAAGCAATTTGCTTGGCCGATAACGGGTGTTTCAAGGCCACAAAGTGTGCAAACTTAGTAAATCGATCCACAACTAGTAATGTGACATCTTAATCCACAACTTTGGAACCCCTCAGTGAAATCCATCAAGACATCCTCCAACACCTTATCCAAAATTGGCAACAACCCGGCTGAGCTAGCTAATTTTGTTTTGTTCCGCTGACAAATCTTACAATTTTCTAGCACCTGTTTAACATCTTTTTGCTAATCCCCTTCAACACACGTTTGCATTTAATCTTTGAAAAAAAACGCTAAGTACCAGAGTGCCCACACATAGGAGTAGAGTGAAACTCCTCCAATAATTTCTTCTTAAGCGAACATTTGGGTGGAATTAAGATTCTATCCATGAGTAACAACACCCCATTAGAAATAGCATGCCTCAGATCATCGTTGGTGTTTTGCAATATCTTTTCCCGAATTTTACAAAGTTCAAGATCCTCAGAAATTTTCCGAGCCAATGTCTCCATATCTAAGAAATGAGGACCCGAAACAATAAGAAAACACTCATTTTCCTTCCAGCCTCCTATGCGAGATAAATCATCTGCTACACGAATCTCTTTGACAGGTTTATGGCGAATGTCAAATTCATAGCCTATCAACTTCACAAGTCATTTTTGTTGCTCCGGTGTAGTCAATCGTTGATCCAACAAAAATTTTAAGGAGTGTTGATCGATATAGATAGTAAAACAACGCTCCAATAGATACGACCTCCATTTCTCCAAGGGCACCAAGGAGATTGACTCCCTCTCATAAACGGATTTGCTTTTAGTCCTACCCAATAATACTTTACTAGAAAATGCAATAGGCCGTTTAGATTGCCAGAGAACCGCCCATAAACCTTTGCCCGAAGCATCCACCTCCAATTCAAACTCCTTAGAAATCAGGCAAGGCTAACTTCAGTGTTTTTGACATCGTTTTTTTTTAATTCATCAAAGGCTTTTTGAGTTGTCTTTCACCACTTGAAATCTCCTTTCTTCAATTACTCGGTGAGTGGTCTTGCAATGATGTCATAATTTCTGACAAAACAGCGATAATATCTTGTCAACCCAAGAAACCTCCGAACCTCTTTTACATTTTTAAGAATTGGTCATTCGACCATAACTCGAATCTTGTCTTCCTCAGCGCCACACCATTCGCACTAATATTATGGCACAAATAATGCACAATCTTAAAAGAAAGTGCACTTTTTACTATTTAAAACAAATTGTTCATCTCTTAACACCCTGAGAACCAAACGAAGATCCATAATGTTATGAAAGAATCTGACTGTAAATCAATATATCATCCAAGAAAACTAATACAAACTAACGAAGGAATAGTCGAAGCATCTTCGTGATTATGGCTTGAAAAGTGATGGATGCATTAGTTAACCCAAATAGCATCAAAATGAACTCATAGTGCACTTGTGAGTACGAAACATTGTTTTCTCTACGTCGCTTGTTTCCATGAGAATTTGTTGATAATCGCTCTTGAGATCCAACTTTGAAAAACATGATGCCCCATGTAATTCATCTATCAACTTTTCATTAACCGTAAGGGAAACTTGTCAGACACTATTAATTTGTTTAACTCTCGATAGTTGCCACAAAAGCTCCAGCCATCAACTTTTTCCTTCACCAAGAGAACCAGAATCGAGTATGAACTCCGACTTGGTTTAATAATACCTGATGTTGCCATGTCTCGCTAAAGCTTCTAGATCTCATTTTTCTATGAGTGTTGATATCTATACGGCCGATCGAATGTAGGGCAGAGTTGCTCCAGGTTTCAATCTAATAGAGTGATTATGATTCCTTGACGGAGGAAGGCCTTGCAACTCCTCAAACGGAAACTTGTATTCCATATGAAGTTGTGACATGTACTCCAAACTTAACTCACATTCTCTATTAACGGGGACTTCCTTCCATTAAACCCAAAAACACTTCTCTCCTTTTTTGATGGACCTTGATGCATTTTAAATATAAACTCTTCGGAGAGACAACAACGATTCTCCCCTCAAGGTGTGCTCCATTCTATTGAACTGAAACATAACTGTGAAAAGGAAAAACATCTACGCAAAACTTAGCTACTTATAGCACTAGTTTAACGTTTTTCCCTCAGGCAGTTGCAGACCCTCCTCATGTAGAAATCGAAAGGATTGTCGAAAGTCCCCTAGTTCTCACAGGCCTATCTTGAAAGTAATAGATCTCTAGGAATGCAGCGTCGAATTTTTACTAGAGCCGAGAGGAGGCTAGCTGGGTTTGGGTTATCTCCTTCTTTGTCGAGTCTAAAATTTGTATTCATACCTCAAGGCTAACATCAAATGCTTCATAAACATTTCTTGGTTGCATTATTCATACGTCATCCTGAATCTCCCAAGCCAACCCATTCAAAAATGCTCCCCTAACAGTCACTCGATCCATCCCCCGAATCCGGGCAGCTAATTCTTGAAATTGCTCCCCAAATTTCTCTCCCCTTCTCGTTTGACGTAAACTCATTAATTGTTCTCACACTGAGCGGAATTTTTTAAGCCAAATTATTGAATAAAAGCGAACTTTACATCCTCCCATCCTAAACGAGGTTCTTCTTCAGCGAGCCACTTATAATAATCTCACGTCTTCTCGGTTAATTAATCGAAAACCATAAACACCTTATTATCTCAATGTACCTTCGTGACTCGAAATTAACGTTATGCTTTTTTTATCCAAGTTGTCCATTCTTCACCATTAAAAATATTTAATTTAACCCTCGGTGGACCCTCCCATTCTTGCTTTCTACTAGGCCTATATGGGCCCTTTTGTCTTCTCTCCTGGATGGTGACCCCTTCTCCATGTTTCTTCCAACAAAAGGAGAGTCTCCACTTTCCTTCTGTTTAGACAAAAAGAAACTCCCCCCCGGCGCTGCTCATGAAGACCCAAGAAAGGCGAAGAATAATGTACCTGCCTCTTCTGATGGTTTGCTGACAGACTTCAAACCAAGATCGACACTTGCGGCACTTGAATGTTCGCAGCCTCCTCTGACCCTTTCCGGCTACTTGCCTTCAATTCCAGCAGGTCGATAAAATTTCCAGTTGCTTCGTCACTCGTTCCAGAACCGCATGAGTGTTGAGTACCTTCTTTTCCAGTTCTTCCATTCGGTCTCCTCTTGTCGTCAGTCAAGCCATGCTCTGATACCAACTTTGTTGAGTTTCTAACAATTTACAAAGTTTCAACTCAAAAGTAAATTACACACCAAATTCAAACAACAAACACCACCATAACTCATTACATCCAAAGAAAACACTAGGAACAGTACATAAACACAAAACATGCCACAAACCCAGACTCCACAAGTTTGGAATTTTCTGCTTCTCTCTAGAAGTTTTTTCTCAGTTTCAACATATCCTTCTCCCTCTTCTCCAACATATCCTTCTCCCTCTTCTCTCGCCAACCAAATAGCTTCACCCACTTGTTAACTGTCCAAACGTAACTTCATTAATGTGCAACCGCTTCATAATCCGTCTACCTCAGCTGACAGATAATTAGTAAATTTCTCTCAACTTCCTCTACTGTGTACACCATTTTTCCCTTCTTGCAAGATCAAATGCATTAATCTTAGGGCTCTTAGGAATATTTATGGCTTGTGGGTGTGTCTCCAACATTCTATTATGTGTTAAGAGGAAGATAAACAATAGATGAGGCAGAGTAGGTGCAACGGCCAAAAAGTACAGGAAGCTAAATTTGAGATTTTTCTTTGGTTGGATAACTTGTGGTTCCTATTATTATAACGAAAAATTAAAAAGGGGCTCACCAAAAAATTAAAACATAAAAGAGAACGAAGAAAGTGGAAAGAAAGAAATTAGTAGAGTCCACAAAGTAATCAGTTAGTAGCGAGAAAGAAAAATACACAATACACATTTGCTGTTTTTCTTTGTAGCGCAATCGTCACAGTGCTATTCTCAAGTGAGCTTTACAGAAAAAAGTCATTTCGCAAAAAGTACTTATATTTTTGGATAGATGCTTTTTTGCTTTAAGATTTCAAAGATCATGGTCAAACTTGTTTTTGTAGTTCTAATTATTTATATCCGTCCATTTTAGGATTACAAATAACTATCTAATATGTGACCAACAAAAAACTAAGGCCCAAAAGAACTCTTGTGGAAAACTGCACTTCAAAAAAAAAAAAACAAAAAGGAGAAAATGGAAAGACAAGACTTAAACAACAACATTGCAAATGAGAGCATTAAATTTCAAAGGAATTGAGCTTAACAGAAGTAATTAAGCTAATTAAGAAGAAAACCAACATCGTGCTCATTTATTTCCTTGTCCCAGCACTCTGCACGCCATTCATCAACCCCTTTGGCTCCATAGTACTCCCCCACTTCAAAATTCGTATGAATTTTGATGACCTTAAATTGCTGCAAACCCAAAACCACACAGTCTGAGGAAATATACATAAGACCACTGCATGTGAGTTGACACAGAACGAAATCCAGTAATACCGAGAATTAGGGAAGTTTGAAATGGAAGCATAAAAAAAAAAAAAAAGTAATTCCAGAAACCATACCTGATGAACGAGATGAACAGTTGGTGCTAATAAAATCAACAGTTTTCTTTTACCACTCGACTTAGTGGCTAGGCCAATTTCTCTTATGAGCATCACAGCAATCATGGTCTTCCCAGAACCAGTTTCCATGACGGCTATCGTATTTCTTTTTCTTGCAACTTGAAACACCTCCGATTGATAACTGGAGAACGAAGAAACAAACCCAAATGAACTAAATGAAAACCAGTTTTTAAAAAAAAAAAACAATGTAAATGGAAGGACAAGAATGAAACCTTCTGGGTATGAAGTCTTCATGCTTACAATCAGTCAAGGGCGGCCACTCCAGAACAGAATCAGACTTATCTTGAGGTAGGTTGGAGTCTACGACAGCAAAGCTGCGTTTTCGAGAAGCCCTAGTCTTAACACCAACACTGTCGTCGACATTCATATTCGTGACAAACAAACATGCAATCAACTGCAATGGGAAGTGAAATTCTTGAAAAGGGTGATGAAATAGTAACAGATAAGATATACCAGAAGAGTAAAATGCAAGAGACGACACCCTACCTACTCCAACATCAGAATCGCACAGCACAGTCGCTTTAAAAGGGAGGAGAGAAAGTGGCGCGGTAAAAGACCCGCTGCTAGACCAGAGCTTTATATATTAACTCGATAATTTTATGTAGGAGATATAAAGTTAGGGAAATTACCGATTAAAACTCTAAAATATACGTTTTTTTATTTCAAACTCTAAACTATCATTTCTAACGCCTTTAACCTTCAACTATGAAAAACCTAACAAATCCAACCCTAGCAGACGTCCTTTTATCGTTTGTTCTCGAATTTTGCCGTAGAACAGAATGATTCTTAAAAACATAGTCTCTCCGTTTTTCTCAGCGGATGCACTCTTATATAGAGAGTGCGTCCATTTTTAAAATTAGGGCTAGAGCGGAGGGTCACCACCATTGCTGAGTTCGTCTCATCTCGCGTTTATATTAGAACAGAGAGCTTCCCGAAACTCATTCGCGCGCTCTCCTCTCTGTTACCAATGATTTCCTCTCGACACTTCGCGAATTTTTTGCAGAAAATTGACTGAAAGTTGCTCCAGGTTATTACTGTATCGATTATGAATTGTTCATTTCGAATTTTAAAAACGGACACACTCGACGAGGGTGGTGACTTCCGCTTTTGCCCTAATTTTAAAAACGGACGCACTCTCTATATAAGAGTGCGTCCGTTTTCTATCATGTTGATCCAACGTGCGTCCGTTTATATAATACACTGAAAACAAAACGGACGGACGGTGTAGAAGAACACCCTCCAGAGTGCATCTGATGCGACGTTTCCAAGTGCTACGTCGTCAGAGAAAAACAGACGGACGGTGTTTTTCGAGAGTGCACATTGTATGCGGCAAAAAATATAAACAGAAGAATTGTGTTTTGAAACAGTCTGCTCATTCTCGATAACGGACAGATTTTGTTTTTAAGAGTCGTCCATTCTACGGCAAAATTCGAGAACGGACGGTAAAAAAAACATCCGCCATAGTTGGATTTATTAGGTTTTTTATAGTTTAAGATTAAGGGCGTTAGAAATGATAATTTAGGGTTTGAAATAAAAAAAAAAAAAAAAAATGTATACTTTAGGATTTTAATTGGTAATTTCTCATAAAGGTTATGTATAAAACAAAATACTGATGAAGTTATAAGTCAAATTCAATGTTTGTAATTAAATTATTTGAGTTTGATTTTATTTTGAGTTATTTCATTGATTTTTCTCCCCAAGTTCAACAAAGGTATTTGGCTCCATTCTGATTCATATATGTTGTCTTGTTAATAAAAAGACCACTTCCAAAATCAATTACAAACAAAAATAAAGTTAAAGTGAAAATGTTTGAGTTTTCCCTTTCCATCAACATTCTTCCCCAACAATTGGTCATGAAAGGCTGTTCAAGTTCTATCTTTTGATCAACGTTTATTTGGATATCCCGAGGTCAAGTCTGTAGACCTTTGACCCCAGGAGCAGGCCACTGGATAAGGCACGGGGGCCAGATGCTGAAGCTGAGCATTTATGGAAAGGAGCCAACTAAAGTAAAGGGTGGATGATCATAACAGCAATCCAAGACAAGAAATGAAAGTGAAGGCAGGAAATCTCTAAAATGGAGGAACTCAATAACTAGTGATTCCACAATTTGTATGCTAAAAACAAGCTATCATTGATTGAATCCGATCCTATCAGATTACATTCTAAAGAGAAAGGCATTAACAATGAACTGAAAAATTTGATGAACAAAAAGATGATTAAACAAAATCATCAAAAAAGAAAAAAAGTTGCAGAACCGACTGATACAACTTATCCTCCTCTTCTCCTCCTACTGTCTTTTTGCCTCCTCTTGGCTTTCCTCTCGCTTTCTCTCTTTTTTTTGGGGATAGTTTTTTGTTCTCCATCTATTTCCATATACAGGAGTGACTATGACGACTATGACTTTTACAGGTTTTTACACTCTGTCAAAAAAAACTCCTACGCCTCTCAGTCATTCCACTTACTCAATATATCACGACTTCGGAGTAGCCCCGGCTGTGGCTCTGAAAAGTCTAGACCTTCTTCTTCGAGTAGATACCTCTGAACGGAAATGGGAAGGCGGGCAGGCGTCCGAGAGCCTCGAGTGTGGTGACCCGTTCCGACGCATATATAAACTTGAAGACGCTGGTCAGTTATCCTTGCTGTGTTCCTCAACAAACACAATTCGTGCTTCAATACATGTAATGCTTCGCTCACGTGCAGCCCATGCAGGTCGATCATCCTCTCCAATCCCCTTCCATTACCCATCATTTCTGTTGCACCCGCTGGGTTCCTGAGGCAAGGACATTCAAACAAAGAGCAGAACAAAATCTATGACTCCTTGACGATGGGTTATTTTTCCTGCACCCAGAAAGGTTTCAACTTAGAAAGCAGTCATACTCTGGCTCCATAACTTACTAGCCCTATACTATCGAGTTCATGTCTGAATGTTCAATGAACCTGAGTGTTTGGAACAGGCATATCGATTTACTATTCAATATTATATCAACATCAGACAGAACTGAAACAAAAATAAGCGTCATCGAAGAACATTGGTTTGTCCAAAGTTAAACTTAGCTTAAAATGCTTGGACTCGTTCAAACTCCAGGAAATACGTAGGGCTTCCCATTAAGGATGCAGGCAGAAATTCATCATATAAAATACACCAACCATTGGTGGAGAAGAGATAGAGAACAAACCTCTGGCGGTATATGGATTCTTGAGCTTTTCCATGGGCAGCCTTCATTTGCATATTGTGAAGCTGGCCTTTTACACTTAATTCTTTTGCCAATGCCTTGTTTCCAATGAGGTAAGCTTGACGTGCCTGAGTTATATATTGACAACACATTTTTGACAAATAAAGCAACTCAAAATATGCTTTACAACACATTTCATGCACCAACTCTTGGATTTTGATAATAATACAACCCCTAAGAATTGTAAAGGTAAGGGCAAACTATTTGAAACCTCAAAATGTGTATACAAGCTTTGAGCACATACCTGATCAAAATATGCATTGCGCAAGCGGGCATGGTCACGGGCTTCTTCCCTCTGCTCAGAATACATATTTGCTGCCAACTAAATTGTGTCAAAGCAAAACATGCGGAGGACTGGTCATAGTTACATCATACAAACACAAAATTTTTTGTCATACCAACTGTATCTCCAGTTTCTAGCCAAAGAGGAGCTGTCCGAGATGAAACACTATTTTGAAACCTTTCACTGTAGACGCCTCTTGCATTCCCATTAGTGTAGGTGCCAGTCAAATTTTGGGAATTTCTACTTGAGCCAATAGGGGCATCGGAAGGAACCTTTGTTTTCATATTTCCATAAAGCTGAATCGTTAGATGCCAATTTCCTAACAGCTGAAGCAAAGTCTACTGCACCTCTAGAAGGCATGGAAGAGCTAGACTTAAACATGAGCATATTGTCCTTGTCTGATAAAGAATAACGACTAGCATATGGGTGGAAGTCATTTTCCGAATATGTCAAAGAACCATTTAGGCCATTTGGAGAAGGAAGTTCTGGAAAGTCCATTGCAGTAAGATTGGGTTCAAACAAGGTCTTCTGGTTCAGATTCTGATTGAAATTTCCATCAACTTGAAGCTACAAATTTAACAAGTACGAACAACATTAAAAATACCACTGTAAGAAGGAGATTTGGAAGCACTATTGATACCGGCATTGTAACAGTTTCAATGACGTGAAAAAAAAAGTTGCATGCAGAAGTGAATCCATGGACCCATCCAATAAAGGTAAAAGCTGATTGAAGATTACAGAAATCTCAAGCAAAATTTAAAGAGCAGCAATGATAATAATAAACTAAATATCACTAGTCCCGCCAACAATGCTACAGTAATTTAAATGAGGATCAAGTGGCTAATCAGAATTCGGTTACAATGGGTCACCTCAAAACTCAAAAGGAAGCCCTGCCAAAAGAAGGCATAAGAAACATTGTTTTGCCATTCACCATCAATCTCACGAGATTTGAGTACAGTAAATTACAATGATGAGCAAATAAAACTTACTTTTTCATTTTCGTTGAAGGGAAAGATAAGATAAAAAGTCAATGATATTTAGGTCTCACTTATGCATTCCTGGTTCTGACTTTGTTTTTTGATAAAATAAATAAAAGCCTATTGATTCGACAAATACTTAGCATTGTTCTGCAATAAAAACATAGTGCAACTGCAGAGCGAGAGAAAGACGAAGTTCTATTACTGATGTGGTCATTTATCATCTTCAATCTACGAGTTCAAATTCCAAATCTTAGCTTCACCAAGTTTCCATGTGACAGCCAAATTAAGAAATAAATCAAAATGTTGGAAAACAAGACAGGAAACAAGCAAGCTACACAGCATCCATGTTTGTGAACAATCAAGCATACCTCTAACTGTGTGAGCATCTCAATAGTCAGGTTTAAGTCATATCCATTGGTAAAATAAACTTCTGCTAGGCTCTCAGCTGCAAAGCCTGGGAAATGGGAAGCCAATAGCTCCATTGCGTTTGCGGCAGTGTCATCCAATGCTGTTTGTTCACCTGCATCATTCATGAGTCCATGTTTGGAGTTTCCATCGTAAAGAGACCCGTCCCAACTCTTATTAAGAAGCTGGTTACTGTTTAAAACTTTTCTCTCCCAAGGCTTAACATGCAAAAGACTGGCAGAAGACAGATCTTCCTCATGGGTAGAACTAGAAGGTTGCCTCAAATTTTCAATAAAGCTCTTAGTAGTACTATGAGTTGACAAATCCTGCTGCTCATTCAACAAAGATCCACTTACTCTTGAAGAAGGAAATACAGAAGCTTCCCCACTATCATGCAATGATAAGCCCGCTAGAGAGAGGCTGCCTTGAGGTTGAGATTCATCTTCATTGATCACATTAAAATCGGGTGTAATGTCATCTGGGAGCTGATGACACCAATATTGATGTGCCTCTTCATCAGAACTTTTTGAGATAGATGACTCTGATCTGTCTAGAACTGATTTTCCTAACGTCCCAGTGAGAGTAACTTTTGTTTTTCCATCCGTTATACTGGTGTTTGTAGATGATGATGGCAATCTGAGAGCAAAAGGAACAAACTCTGCAGCATTAGGATTCAAAGCTGTTACCTTGCTTGTAGGGCAGAATTTTGTCTCGTTGGTGTGGGTCCCTGTCTTGGATAAGTTCATTATTCAATGGAATTAAAATGCACACCTCTACAAACAAAATAAGAAAAGGCCCAAGTTTCAACCAAACCCTGGAAAGAAAAGAAGAGAAAAAATAAGCAGACAAACAACATATCGTTGAAAAGAAATCATCACAAACAATCCTTTTCTAATCAAATTATTCACAATATTATCACAAATAATATGAATTCCCAAATTGTTAATATAATTCAGAAAAATCCTTCAGAATGTTTCTCTATCTTAGTTAGCAATGAGAAATGTTTCTCTATCTTAGTTAGCAATGAGAAATCGAATCAAGAACGAAGTTCAACAATGGAGTATACTTCTAGACAAGATAACATGATTCTTATTAGAGCTAAGAGATAAGTACATAACGAACCAAGTATGCATAAACTTTCCATTAAATGAAACTGTCAGTAAATATTGATTAACATGCTAACTAAACGAAATAAAAAGCATACATAATTAAAACAACCAACTAGGAGTGAAGAGTAATAACAAGCAACTTAAACACAGTGTTCACGAAAACAGATTGGCCTGAAGAAGTTTGATTTGCAATATAATTAAAGAACCCCCCAACCCAAAAATTCCACAACTGACAATGAACAATCAAAAAATTCATCAAATTGAATCACTTCTCGGTAAGAAGAAGATTAATAACAGTGACAAAAAAATGGCTCCCCTGTAGACCAGTTGGTTAATTGACCCAAAGATAGCATCATACTCAAAAAACCAACTCAATAAAAAACAAAAAGAATTGAAAGTGAATCAAAAAAAAAATTAGAGCATCAGGTAGCCACGCAACTCACAAGTCGCCTACTCAACAGATCTCGACTAAAACGTGACAAAAAATTCCCCAGAAACTTAAATAGAAGGGAAAAAACCTCAATTATCCAGATTAACCATACAATTCACCAAAACACGAATAATAATAGAAAAAAAAACGAAAATGAAATCAAAGATCTCAATCCCGCGAAAAAAGGCATGAGCAAAACTTTAAACAATGAGTGTGTACCTTCGCAAAACAATTCGAAAGGATCCATAGGAAGTGATTGGATGAAAATCAGATAAGGTTACAGGAAGAGACAGAAAATGAAAAGAATACGCCTTTGACTTGGATTCCGAGCAAGGAACTCTCTCCAGCAGAGTATTATCAGCTCTGAGACCTCTCGCCCCTCCCTCCCCACTCCCCCCTGTATTGTGCTTGAAACCCTCGTGGCTAATACCAGAAACCAGACCACCACCACCACCACAGAAATAATAAAAGAAGACACCCAACTTTTTCGCCACTCGATTTGACCCCCCGCTCTCTCTCTCTCCCGCCTCCTGCTGTCTCTGTCAACCCTTCTAGTTGTTCATTATTAAAACTAAATATAACCCTAATTGAAACTTAACACTGCCATTTTTTTAATTAATTATTTCCCTTAATTCTTTTAATTTAATTTAATTAAATATGATCTTCATCTTTTACGTTCTAATTTCAATGTAGTAAATTTGTCTCACTTTTACCCCCAATGTTTTCTATGCAAATTCCGATGTTCGTTTTTCTCGTATTTGCATTCGAATATTACGCTATGATTATAAACTTATGTGTTATGTTTTTTAATGTTTGAGCTACTATTATATAGTTTAATTGTGTATTCTTTTCACGTTCGATGAATAAAAAGATAGGTTGGCGTTTTCTGCTTCATCAGTCAAAAATGTTTTTTAGGAGTCTTTTCGTGCTAGATCGAGAATAGATTACTCGTGGCAATTATGAAAATTGCGGAAATAAAATAATAATTATATATCATTTTTTTGTCATACTCGCTAGATTAAATTATTAATTCAATGATTCTAATTCTACTCTAATAAAATAATGATGTGGTTGTGTTCGGACGACACGTCGGAGAAAACTTGGAATGTGGACGACAACTGCAAAATCCATAATCTACTGTTGGACAACTCACGATAATTACCCAAAAAGTAAACCAATATTTGCAATTATCTTTCGTTGAACGGCAGTTGATCAAGATCAGGAGAACTAATGGACGGCTTGATTTTAATTGACGTGGCATCTGACCTCACTAAGCTTAGGGATATACTCTACTACTCTAGGTTGATAGTACAGCGTACTTTCTCCGTTGATTTTTACTTCATAAATATCCTTACTATTTTAGTTATTCTCAAAGCTGCCACTCTACCCCTTGTTTTGCGTCAGAGACAAGGAGAGAGATATGACAATATCGTAAATTACGATGTTTTAGAGGGTATTTATGCAATAGATGATGTTTACTATCTTTGTCGTATAAGCAGTACACCGCGACCAATCAAATTCCGTCTCTGCTCTGGCATTATTTATCTGCACACTTTTGCAGAAACTCACCTACCGTCCCGTCGGAACCGCCGTCGCTTTGAGCGGTTTTAGATCCCAGTCTCTCCGTCTGATATTCCGTCCGCCGATCCAAGATGATGCACATGACCTTTTACTGGAGCAAGGAGGTAACGCTCCTGTTCGACTCATGGCGGACCAAATCATGGACCGGCTACGCTCTCGCCTTGCTCGCCTGCGTCGTCGTCTCCGCCTTTTACCAGTACTTGGAGAACCTTCGCGTCCGTTTGAAGCTCCTTTCCATCGGCAACCCATCTCCTTCCGAGATCGAAACTCCACTTCTCCAATCTAAATTTCTCAGCTTCGGATCCGGAAAGTTCTCGGCGGTAAGGTTCGCTGGAGCTGCGCTTTTTGGTGTGAATTCTGCGATTGGGTACTTTCTGATGCTTGCGATTATGTCCTTTAATGGAGGCGTCTTTGTGGCCATCGTTGTAGGGCTTACTATCGGGTATTTAGTGTTTAGGAGTGGGGACGGGGATGGTTCTGTTGTGGTTGATAATCCTTGTGCCTGTGCCTGAGGAAATGGAAAAACTCATTTCATTTCCTTCTCAATTTGTTTCTTTTTACCTTTGCTTGGACAATTTTCTATATCTGGTCTGTACTCTTCTACAACTCTGCCTGTATTCATCGAACCCTGTGTATATCATCCCTCTGTGCTCTAAACAAATTCTGAATTACAAGACCAAATTATCTTCATTATTATCGAGAGTGTCAGCAGTGATTACAATTCTCCGATCAAGTCGGCGATCGCTAATGAATTCTCTAATTTGCAGTTTTCACCCTCTAAAATTGGTCAAAATGAAAAGAGAGAGCTGAGCTACCCATTCCAAGCAAACCAAGTTTGCTTATCCAGTTATCATTTCGTCAGACCTGGGTATGGTAGAGTTTACAGTTGCTGTTGCTCAGCGTGTTTGACAGAATTCACCATAATACTCTGTTAATGCGAGCTGATCTTAGCCTAGTTGTCGGTCTAATGGTTTTTTCGATTGGTACGACGGTAGGACAGTCGATTAGAACCATGGGTTTGATCATGGATGGTCATTGGCATGAATCAGTATGTTCTGCTGCTTCATTCAGCAGTCTGGTTTGTCATTTTGGCATGTTCCGATCATGGGATTCTACAAATAGGGTATAGTGCAATTTGACACTCAAACTATGGTGAAAATGGTCATTGGCATGAATCAGTATGTTCTGCTGCTTCATTCAGCAGTCTGGTTTGTCATTTTGGCATGTTCCGATCATGGGATTCTACAAATAGGGTATAGTGCAATTTGACACTCAAATTATGGTGAAAATGGTAATTTTCACCGTAAACTTCGATAATGACAAAAAATAACAGTAATGTATAGATAATTGACAATTCACTTCCTACCGTATCATTTTTCGTTAAGATGACACGTTTTTATCACGTATTTTATTTTACTACCCAATATGCCCCTACACTAGGTCTTCCAATTTCCCTTTTCTTCCTCGCTCCTTCCCTTTCAGCCTGACCATGTAGTAGTTCTTCCAAACCTCGAACTTCACCACCTCTGCAGCCTCCTCCAACTTTGATATCACACTGCAGCTGCTCGAAAAAAAGGTGATAAAGGTAGGAATGATGGAGCAGATTAAAAGGGAAATCTCTCTTATGAAGATGGTGAAGCATCTGAATATCGTAGAGTTTCACGAGGTTATGGCAAGCAAATCCAAGATCTATTTCGCCATGGTGCTCATTCGCTGCGGTGAGCTCTTCGCTAAGGTTGCCAAAGGACGCCCGAGGGAAGACGTCGCTATAGTCTATTTTCAGCAGCTGATATCGGTGATCGATTTTTGCCATAGTCGAGGCGTTTTCCACAGGGATTTGAAGCCCGAAAATCTCCTTTTTGACGAAGATAGAAATCTCAAAGTTACTGATTTTGGACTCAGTGCCTTCTCCGAGCAGTTGCAGAACGGATTACTCCACACAAGCTGCGGAACTCCAGTGTATGTTGCGCCAAAAGTGATCGGAAAAATGGGCTATAATGGCGCAAAAGTCGATCTATGGTCCTGCGGCGTCATTCTCTACGTACTCCTTACCGGATTTCTTCCTTTTCAGGATGATAATATGGTCGCCATGTACATAAAAATCTACAAGGGCGACTTTAAACATCTGCCATGGTTCACTCTTGATGCTCGTAGACTCATCGTAAAGCTCTTGAACTCGAACCCATCGACCCGGATAACAACAAAAATGATTATGGAATCCTCCTGGTTTAAGAAATCTATTCCAAAATCCATAATCACGAAAGAGGAGCAGGAATTCGAAAAGTGCGAGAAAATTACGAAGGAGCGAGAGACCTTAAATGCATTTCACATAATTTCGTTATCCTAGGGTTTTGATTTATCGCCATTGTTCGAGGGGAAGAAGAGGGAGGAGTGTGACGACCCTAATACTGTACCCAATTTTCCGTATATATTTTTTTTTATCTCTATACTTTAAATAAACTCTAAGCGGAACCTAAACCGAAATCGAAATCGGAATCAAAATCGAAATTGAAATCTAACCTTTAAACCTTTTAAAACAAACATAAAACTAATTAAATAAAAACTTAAAACATTTAACAAAACAATTTAAAATTAAATCAGAATCAGGAGGGCAGAATCGGCTTTCTACCCGAGGAGGGAGAGCAGCGATCGATCGCTGCACCTTGCAGCGATCGCTCGCCGACAGCGCCAAATCTCCTCCTTTCTCTCATCTTTCTATTTCGTTAATCTTACAAGTGCTCTCTGGAATCCGAAATTCCAGAGATCAAAACATCAAATACCTCCATTTCCCTTGAAATACCCTATACACCACACACTTCACATTAACATTAAACTCCGAAATACATACATCCTCTCTGTTGCCAACCCAAAACCGACTCAAAATACTTGAAACGCGTAACTGAATTTCATAAATCAAACTGCGTGGATACATTTAAAACTATATTTTTCCTCCTGATTTAAAACGTCCAAGCAGTTTATAAAAATAGGTTTTCCAAAAGTTTAAAACCTCAAAACGTAAACCTATCAACTACCAGAACCAAGCATCCTAAAATGTCTATATAACTAACATCCCAAAAACCCCAAAACCTATACATACATCCCCACGGGTCAGGTAAGCGTCTACTGCGCCAGCACACCACCGCAACCATCCTCCGTCAACTGGATCACTCCTCAGGTGGAGGAATCTCATCCTCACCTGTTTCCTCGTAGTCACCTACACCATACAGACACCTATGAGATAAAAATATCAGCAAGCTCTAGTAAATGTACATGCATGCTATGCATATGAGTTCAGAAATCATGCAGCATTTTCTTTATCTTTACTCTGTGGGTGTCACCGAGATCTCAGCCTCCTAACCGGAGAGAGCATATCCAGCGGTCGGACTACTCTTTCCAGCTAGACGGAGGGGGGGGGGGGGTACACGCTTACAACTCGTACAGTCGTGCCTGAGCCCCATCTCGCATGACCTGTAACTGTATAACTGTATGAGTATGCAATAGATGTGGTATTGTGACAAACCCGTAATCGGTCTCCACAATAGGTCGTGCCCCTCTCCAGGCCACATCGCCATTTTCTTTAAAACATCATGCGAAAATTCATTTTCTATGTTCTTTTAAAACACGTGATGCATGAACAGTTCAGTATTACAGAAAGTAAACGTACGTACAGAGCATACCATCAAGTAAATAAACGCGTCATCAAAACTCCTCGAGACGACCTCGACGTACGGTGTAGACCAATCGGTCAGAGAAAGTCACGAGAACTTACCTCGTGTCCGTCGCAGTTAAAGCTCCGTCCACGAGCGTTGTTCACCTAAGCAGTTTCACCAAATTGTCGTGAAAATGAGCTTAAACAATTAAATGTCCAAAACTAACGAAATCCTTAACTAAGGAATTTCCTAAAATCTTAACTTAACAAATCGAAGTATTAAACAACGATTAACGCACGATAGTTTAAAACCACAATTAACGAGTTTTCTTAAAAAAAAAACCCGAAAACCTTCCAATTTTTAACTCTTTCCACAAATTAATCTAACTTCGTCCAATAGCGCTCAATACGTCTTTTATATCTATAATTACAGTAAATCTATCGACTACGAACCCTAATTGACATTTTTAACGAAATCCTAAACGAAACCCTAATCGTTATAAATCTTAGAAATTGAATTCTAACGTACTGAAACTATGGAATATTACCTAGAGCGTCGATTGGGGAAGGAAACGTGAAGGAACGACGTTGATCGGAGGAGAAATCGGCGTCTGTTGAAGGAGAATCGTCGGCGGCGTGCGTGAGGGTCGCCAAAACCCTCTCTGGTTTTCGCGGAGCAGAGAACAAATGAGGGAGAGAAGAGAGATGAGTGATTTTAATTAAAATTAACTTTGCAAATTACCATTTTGCCCTTGCATTGTTTTTATATTAGTTTCGTCCTTTGTTTCATTAATTGGCTAGCGATTCGGTTTCTCCAAATTTCCTTATTTCACCAATAAGTCCAACTTATTATTTGGGATTTATTAAAATTGTCCGTTCGCAAATCGGACCTCGTTTACTATTTTTACTAAAATGTCTTTTATATTACGAGATACGTAATTACTGAGAATTTAGCGTTATTACACCGAAAATTCTCGTAAATTCCTTAAAATTCCAATTCATCGTTAGGATTCTAATAACGCTTTCTTTTCGTAAAATAGACTTGATTTGACATATTTACAAAAATACCATTTATATTAAAATATTAATATCTCGTAAAGCCGGGTATTACAAGGAGAAAGAGGAGCTGAGATTTGCGACGACAAGGTCGACAAGCAGTGTGATATTGAAGCTGGAGGAGGTTGCAAAGGAAGTGAAGTTCGAGGTTCAGAAGAGCGACTCCATAGTAAGGCTAAAAGGGAAGGAGCGAGGAAGAAAATGGTGTTAGGATTGGACGCCCTAATCCACCTGTAACGAACGATCTAGAAACCGAAAAAGAAAAATGAGAAAATAATGGACGCTGAAAGGGTAAAAACCACGGGTAGAGGAGAGAATAACTAATATCAAATTCGGTACAATGAGTTTTGCGACTCAAGCATCAATATATAGAGAAAATATAAAATCCTAATATTGATATATGGACCCGACCCGACCCGACCCAACTAGAATTCGAGTCACAACAAATTCTAACAAACTCCACATTGACACGAATTCCACGTGAGAGATCCAATAGGTTACTCAACTCAACCCAAAGCGAATCCAGAACACTGAATTTTGACAATCTTCACTTTCAACGAAATTCTGGTGCAAGGAAACAAATCTGCAAAACTCCATTAAAAAGATCCTCTACCACAAAGGTCCCAGATGGGCCAACTCAGCATCCGATACCGTTCAAGTTTAAGCCCCGCTTAAACTTGAGAGACTTACTTGAGAAGAAATCGCATCTCCTCCTCCATGGTATCACTGAACTATCAGGGTTGTCGCAACGAACTGTATCTGAACATGTTGAAGACTCCACACAGAAATCGTTACCCTCGAACACATTCAATGCATAACCCACTGTTTTATCATATCGTCCCGAAGTTTTAACCTTCCACATGGTTCTGCCTTTGACGATACCATTCTAGCGTGAAACTGAAACTGGTGACTGAACATCTGTAATAGGCTGACTCACCGGCTCTGATGTTCCCTCAGATCCCAACCTAAACTTCACCTGAGAACCTAACTTCTTCCGAGTCTTCTTAACCTTTCTCTTAGAAAGTGAATTCGCAAACTTTGCAGCCTTATTACCCACCACATTGACTGTGAAATCCGTGATCTTTGCGTGCATCACATATAATGAGGAACATTTTTCTCCTCTCGCCACGATCAATGAACCTCTGGTAAGCTTCAATTTTCCATCACGAAAGGTGTTGCCAAATCCTTCGTCGTCGAGCTTCCCAGTCGAAACCAAATTTTTGCTGATGTCCAGGATGTGCTTCACACCTCTCAAAACCAAGGTGTTTCCGATGTTGGTCTCCAAACGCACATCTCCCATACCAATGGCTTTTGCAACGTCACCATTTATCATCCTCACACTTCCAAAGTCACTCGAAGTGTATAACGTAAAGAAATCTCTCCACGAAGTGGCATGTATTGAAGCTCCACTATTAATCACCCAACTTGTATCTTGGCAAGCAAAATTTACGACATCCCCGTCGTACACATTAAAAAACTCCTCGGTGACTGTGGCTACCTCCTTGCCTTTGTCATTACCGTTCTTCTTCGGTGCTCTGCAATCCTTCTTCATGTGACCCTGCTTGCCACAATTCCAGCACTCAAATGTTCGCTGGGATTTGAACTGATTCCTCTCATTCTTGGACTTGAATCTGTCCTTATTTTCAACATTCAAAACTGAGCATGTCGATGTTTCACTAGAATCGATCTTACGAACCTCCTCAGCAAGAATACGATCCCTCATATCGGTGAATACCAGTTTAGCACTTCCAACTGAGTTACTAACTACAGCCCTCATTGTAACGCCTCAATTATAAATCCTCAATTTTAAACCCTAATTTTGAAAACCCTAAAATTTTCCCCAAAATTGATTTAAAATCGAGCGTAAAAATCTTATTTTCATAATATTAAAAACATAATAATAACTGGAAACTCTTAAATGCGCGGAAGTTTTATCAGACTATAGTAAATTTGTCAGAAATTTGAAATAATTGCATATTTAAAACAATTTTATAAAACCTTATTTATCAATCAAATTAAACATAATTATTCAAATCTTAAATTGGAATAAAACTTTAAATATTGTTTGAAAAACTAAAGCATACTAATTTAAATCATTTTCCTCAAACTCAACAATATCTTCTTCTTCTGTATGCTCACTTGCCACTAGAGGGTTTTCAATCACAGCTAGTTCTTCCTCAGATAAAAATTCACGTACATCACAAATAAAAACTATGAGATAACTCAGTAAGCGAAAATACGTGCAAGTTACAAAACTTTTACTTTTACTTTTACTTTTACCAAATCATGTTAACTGGTACATACTGGTTAAAAAACTCAACCTTCTTTTAAGACTTAGTCATCTCATTGTCATTCAGGTTTCGTCATCTTTTACTTTTACTTTTAACGATCAAGCTCACCATCTCACTGTCGTTTAGGATTTTGCTATCACGTCAGTACATATGTTCAAGCTCACCGTCTCACTGTCGTTCAGGCTTTTGCTATCACATTTTTCGTCAATTCCATCATTTTCATACACATGCAATTGTCCTATCCATTTTATCTTTTAAACAATTCTATGTTGATATTCTAACATACGTGCTTAATCATAAAAAACGTGTGATAAAATAAAATAATAATAAGGAAAATAATATTTATCATGTGATGTAGGGCCGTAGCCAAAACACTGTATTTACACTTACTTGGATTCCGAGCAATTAATGTATATCGGGGTATTCCAAAATCTTTAGAATAATATCGTTGTGTTATCAGGTTTGATCGAATCGGTTGAATTTGTTTGGATTGAATCGGACGGTACTAAAATCTTTCCTGCCTAATTTGAATACTAATATTAAAATCTCACTTAAATTATTTCAACTTTAGAGGAATTTGGGGAGAAATTTCTTACCGGTTAAATCTCTGATCGGTCCGGTTCGATTCTGGTCGAAATTTGGTTCGGGTCTGGTGAACAGTGTCGGTTCGATTCGGTCGGATGAACAGTACCGGGTCGTGTCGGTTTGGTTCACTGTTGGTCCGATTCGGGTCGGGTTGTCCTAAGTGAACCGGTTCGGTTCGTTGGCTGGTTCAAGTTTTTAAACAAAAACCAAACTCCTTTCTCCTTCGCAAAATCTGCAGAGAGTGAGAGGGAGAATCAGAGAGAGAAAAAATTCAGAGAGGGAGGGAGAGTGCGACGGTGGCCGAGATAAGGCTTATTCAGGAAGTGAGTCGTCGATGGAGGCCGGGAGGGCTTCATCGGAGCTTTCAACCGAGGAGTTCCTTCTCGTCGGAGGAGATTCGTCGCGTCGGAGAGCTCGACTGCTTCCTTAGAACGTCGTCGGTGACTGAAGAGGTAGGAGTTCTTTTCTGTCTTTTTCAAAGAACTCGAGAGGAAGAGAGCTGTTGGTGATTTCATCCATCACCAGAGCTCTCTATTTATAGGGGAAAAGTTCACCCCGCGCCTCCGAGAAATCCACCTGCTGATCGGATTTTCCAGTTGAAACTAATCGGCGCCAGATTTCCAGACTGTGAACACTCCCTCTGGAAAGTCCATGTTCATCCCAAAAATTTCTTGCTCAATCCTTCCCAAAATCAGGTTTGCTGCTGAAAATCAGCAACTCGATTCTAAGTCTGATTTTTCTTCTGATTTTTGTTTATAAGTATGCCAGATTCATTCTGGATCTTCGATCGGATTGTTGCTGTAAATCAGCAATCCAAATCCTAAATCGGATTTTTAGCTGGGTACTGATTGAAAGTTAATTTAGGATATTACATTTCTTGTCTAAAAATTAGGGTTAAATTGGAAAATTGAAAATCTTTGATTAAATTGATTTGGAAAAAATTTGATATGTTACACTCATAGGCTCTCAGTTGTTCGGTAGAGACGCCAACAAAATTAGGGCACGAACCTCATCCTCAAAATAAATTTCTACAGATAGCAATTGATTCATAATAGTATTGAACTCATTCAGATGCACTGCGACAGAAACACCATCAATCATTTTCAGATTAAAAAGTTTCTTCATAAGAAATACCTTATTATTCGCAGATGGTTTCTCGTACATACAGATAGAGCCTTCATCAAACTCGCGGTGGTCTTCTCCTTCGTCATGTTGTGAGCAACGTTTTTGGCTAGCGTCAATCGGACGACTCCCAAAACCTGTCTATCAAGGAGATTTCATTCACTGTCTTCCATCTTCTCTGGTTTCGCACTCAAAGGAAGATGAAGTCTTTTCCTGTACAAGTAATCCTCGATTTGCATTATCCAGAATGCAAAATCTGTCCCATTGAATTTTCCAATATTGTATTCTGTGCTATCTTCGCCTGACATCGTTATCAATAATCAATGCCCAAAATAGATATTTCCATATTAATTATTCAGCCCCAATAATTAATCTCAAATATTCAGAATAAATCCTCCAAAATATTTTGAACTAACAAAAAACGCCTAACAAACAAAGAATTTCTCGATTAATTATTCAACCCCATAATCAATCATTGAACGTCGACACTGTGTTTCTTCACACAGGTCACAGCGCCACTAAGCAGAAAAAAATAATTTGTTTCTTTTCTTCTTCACACAGGCTAAAACAAACACAAACCAGAGAGAAATTTCTTCTTTTCTCTATAGAACGGTGGATGGGAGTCGTGCTTCTCACTGTCGGCGACAGAACGGCTTCTGTGATCAAAGAGGAACGAAGAGCTTCGTCAACGAGCTTCACGATCGGCGGTGGAGTCTGCTCGGGTCTACGTCAGAGCAGATCGGCGGCGGGAGATCTGGTGCGCGATGGCAGAACGGCGTCGGTGGTCGGCGTGGTCTACAGGGTTCGCGGTGGCGCTTCTATCTCGCGGCCGAGCCCTCTCCTCTATTTCTTCTTTGCTGCTAAAGAAGACAAACAGAGGACTTCTCTTCTCTAGAGAAGATGAACAGTGACTCTTGAACAAAGCACCTTTTTGGCTTCAGGCAGGTTGGTTTTCCACCATTTTTTTTTTTTATTTCCTCAATTTTGTTATTCACGGCAGAGAACAAATTTTTTTATCTATTTTCTTTTTCTAACAAAATTGCAAATTTCACGCATCGAAAATTGCAAACCTGAAATCGATCGATACCCATCGAATAATCAAACCATGATTTTCGAAAACCACTTCAACCTGAAGCTCTGATGCCAGTTGTTAGGATTAGACGCCCTAATCCAACTGTAACGAACGATCGAAAAAACCGAAAAAGAAAAACGAGAAAATAATAGACACCGAATTTTACTTGGAAACCCTAGAAAGGGAAAAAACCACGGGCAGATGAGAGAATCACTAATATCAAATTCGGTACAATGAGTTTTGCGACTCAAGCATCAATATATAGAAAAAATATAAAACCCTAATATTGATATACGGGCCCGACCCAACCCGACCCACTTAGAATTCGAGTCACACCAAATTCTAACAAATGGAAGGTAGCAGCAGAGGCATATTGAGTAGTAAAATAGGACACGTGACGAAAACATGTCATTTTAACCAAAATGGTACAGTAGGGGGTAAATTGCCCATTATCCATACATTACGGTGGTTTTTAACCATTATCGAAGTTTACGGTGAAAATTATTTTTTTCACCATAGTTTGGGGGTCAAATTACATTTTACCCTAAAAAGTAGGAGTGACTAAAACCAGAACTGCAGACCTAACCGGTTCGGTTCTTCCACATATAAGGACCATGAACGGTCCTATGCCCTCCACAACAGCGAGCCACCATCAGGCTCGCAATCTCGGAGGTGAAAAACCCGCGAAATCGTAGGAGAATCGTCCCGTGGCTCACAGTTTTTATATATGATTTTTTTTATAAAATAATATATTTTATTAGGTTTTTTAAACAAAAAAAGGTATATATATATTATATATATTTTAAATACTTTATTTTATAATACGAAACAGAACTGTACCGCAAAGCAACAATTAGGTACCTGATTGTTAAACAACCTAAAACTAAAGGTGTATAATTACAATTTATCTATAGTACAAGGAAGAAACTGCAAATAAAGATAAATATGTCTTCTTCGTCGTCTCTACTCTTCTGTGACTTAGTTTCAGCCATTTCATCAGCTATCTAAAGATGATACCTTCATTTCTCAGCGTAGTGTCTCTCTACAGCCGCTACCTTTCTCGCTGCTTCACTTCTGCTGGTCTTATTCGACAGACAGTCGACATCGACGATGAAACGACGATGGCCTTTTGGGGTCCCAAACCCAACCCTAAACGAACCGAGGAAAAAACTCCTCTCATCTTGATTCATGGCTTCGGTCCTATGTCGATCTTTCAATGGCGGAATCAAGTAGAGTTCTTCGCGCCTGAATTCGACGTCTATGTTCCTGATCTCGTCTTCTTCGGCGACTCCACTACCAGGTCATCGGAGAGAACAGAACTTTTTCAGGCCGTTTCTGTCGGAAAGCTAGTAGAAAAGCTCGGATTGAAGAAATTTCACATGATGGGCACTAGCTATGGTGGAATTATCACGTACCATGTGGCGAGGTTGTTGCCGGAGAGAGTGGAGAAGGTGATAATCGCCAGCTCAGCAATCAACAGAAGAAGGAAAGATATCGAGGCGTTACTCAAGAGAGCAAAAGTGGAGAGAATTGAGGATCTAATGCTACCATCGACGGCGAAGGAGTTACGCCGGCTAATGGCGTTTGCTGCGTATAATCGCACGCTTGGAATGATCCCGGATTTCGTCTTCAACGACTTCTTAAACGTCTGATTTTTCCCACAAATTATGTCGAAATTTGATCTGAACTCTTTGAAAAATCGATAAAGAAAGAGAATTATCAATGGTTGCAGACGTTTTACTCGAAGAACAGGGAGGAGAAATTGGAGCTAATTAAGGGGCTGACGGTCGGAAGAGATGATACTGTGAATATTTCTCCTCTTCATCAGGTCTAATACTCGCACCCTAACAAATACTAATTTTTTACATAAATCTCCTCTCTTTCTGTTTTTATCCGCTGCGATAATTTGAAGTTTTTCCTGTCGGCGACGTCGCTCCGGCGGCCATGGTGGCAGGAGGTTTTGATTATAATGGGAGAGCACGACCTTCTCTACCCGTTGGAGATAGCTACTGAGCTCACACAGTACTTCCTCTTTCTTCCCGCTCCTCTTTACTTCATTTCTGTGTTTTCACTATCACTTCAGCCATGGATGAACTGGTTCAGCTCCAGCTGCAGCTTCCACAATGTCATACTTTGTGATTGCTAGTGATCCAGTTTTGTTGTTATTGACAGGATTATTGGAGAAAAAGTCAAACTAGAGGTGATTAAAAAGTCAGCTCACATTCCCCAGATTGAATCCCCAAAACAATTCAACTCCATTGTCCAAACCTTTCTCCGTGGCTCCTGATTAGCGATTATTATCTTTAATCATGATTAGTATCATAAGTGTAAAGATAATCACTTGTGGTGTATCATTCAATATGTATCTAAAGCCAGGGTGGGATATGAACTTATTTGTTATATCATACACTTCGAGTTTCTTAAGGTTAGATTTTATTATCATAGATATCTTGTCATCGTCTCAAGCTCGTGTGCATACACGCCCGTGTGTTCGCAATCCATGTGTCTGCGTTGTGGATTCATTTTGTTATTTTTTCCATAAATTCATATAAATTTCAGACGTAATACCTGAGGTAGCATTTGAATTTACAAGATGATTATTTTCTCATACTCGTAATTTTTCCTGGAAGAATTTTTTCGAGTTAAATTATTGTGTTAAATTTTGTATTTTTTTCAATTTATTATTCGATTTCTAACGCTACGTATGTGTTATAGTGAGAAAAGCCTAATAAATGCAATTCATTTGTCGAATTAAATATTATTGTAGTAATTTAAGATTTATATTCTAATTTTATGCTTTAATTTTAAATGGTTAACTTGTCGCTTATTCATTAATTTATGCAATATATTAATTTAAATGTTTATATTATATTATAGTAATTATATTTATTAGTAAAAACACGTGAAATTTACCGTCATATTATAAAATTAGAATGGAAGAAGGAAGGGGACGGCCATGGTAAGACAAAAGAAAAGTTAAGACAGATCAGCAGCAAAGCTGGCGTATTAAAATCGTGCACGTGGAAAGAAGAAACAATTATAATAACTGAGGTACCTATAAAAGGGAGGACATAATTGTAAATAACGTTCTTAAAATGGCTATTTATTCGATTAGGCAGAAAAGGCAGCCAGGCAGGTGAGTTTCACCGTCCACAGTAAAATTTCCATGAAAGAGGGAGTTACGTAAAAGCCCCGTGATTTAAAAAGTATTACGATTTTATTCCAAAAAAGGAGAACCCTCTGAATCAACTGTCTTTTGTTTCGGTTGCATACCAAAGAATATTCCTTCTCTCTCTCTCGCTCATTCCATTGTCTTTCGCCATTTCTTCTGGCGGAGAAAATCGATTTGACTCACAAACCTAGCTGCATTGAGGAAGAACTGTTTTCTCTGAACTCGTCAGGAAGGTCTTCTTCTGATTTCAGGCTCCGTTCTTTCAGTTTTTGCTTTTTTTTGCAGTCATTTTCCCTTTTTTTTAGTTCTCAAGTTTGTCGGAAAGCGGTACTTTATTATGTCTCGAGCATTTTTTCCCTGCGCATTTTTTTTTCTGCTTTAGAAATTTTTGAATCGAAGTATTTAGCGCGAGGCTGAAATGAAGGGAGTTCAGCTTTATTCGGACATTACAGAAGCTAACCGTTACTTGGATTTCCAAATCATTATCTTAAGCATGACGATATATGTGAAATTTGAATTTTTTTATATGTCCACTTTCTCTCTGCTTTTCTTCGATTTGTACTTCAGACGTCTGAATGAACGTTTGCAATAATCTGGATAGTGGAGGGAAATGCAAATCACTTAAAATTTTAGGTTTCCAGATTCACAAGTTATTATGCTGGTGGTGAAACAAATCCTTTTTCTTTTTCATTCTCATTTCCAGCAGATAGAATATTTTTGTATTTGATTCTGGGTCATTCAAGAAACCACAAAAGATTTGGTTGGCGGTGAAAAATGGAATTCATCGAAAAGAAAAGAAGACGAGAACAAAAATAAGGATTTAATGCTCTAACAGAAGCCATTTCAGAATGCATTGTATCCAAACTATTGCTAGAGGTCATCTATAATCAATTTCACTTACTTTTCTAGAATTTTTTCTGTGATAGTATTTGTTACCTTTTTTGTCTTCCTATACAGAAACACAGACAACCTTAAGTTTCATATTCATAGAAAATCAAGAATTTTCAAAATAAAATTATTAGTTAATTCTCCTGCTAATTAGTTTTAGACCTACAATGTTTGGTTAAAGAGATTCTAATTAGTTGTATTCCAGTTTCTTTGAATTATTATTACTTTCTTGTATATCAGTAGAATGTAACTCTGGCTTAAATCTTATGCAGGTTGTGATGACTATTATGCAACCTGCTGACTAACGAAGTTCAATTCTTAAATTTGGTATCATAAATAGCATCGAAAAATATGTGGAATTATCAATTCTTTTTCATGGATTTTGATGGAGCCCATGGAGGCAATCCATACGTATTACCCATGGAACCTTTTCTATCGAATAGTCTCGGAGGCAGATTTTTTGGGCAGATTAATTCATTTGTAAAAATTCCTATTCACCAATGTAGAAATTTGTTAGTCCCAGGAAGTTTAGTTCTACAAGAGGCAGTTAACTGCATTTCAAAGTTTGCCGGCGCTTTCCTCTTTTGGTCCCCCGGTGTATCAAACAACTCCAATATGACCCAGCAGATAGTGAGTAATTTTCATGGTTCTAAATATGGAAGGTATAAATTATCAGCACTTGCAAAAGCCATAGTCTCAGGCGAACAAAATATTAGTGGATTCCACTTCAGAGTTTTGTTGAACGAAGCATCTGTCAATGAAATGTTCTTGGGAAAACTTTTTAGAACTACTATGAAACTCCTGGGCAGAGAAGCTGGGAGACTTATGCCACATCCTATATTCTCTTTGGCTGCAGCATTAGTTCCACCTATGAAAAACCTGTAGGTGTTTAAGTGTTATATAGAGATGTAGGAAGAATTGTCTTTTATCTATTATAGGTTGTGGTTTCCTGACAGTAATAACCTACATCAATTGCCACCAGATCCTCAGATGTACTAGTGGTTTCACCGGACAATAGTGCTATTCAAGTGCATGGCTGCTTGGATAGAAAAACGTGTCATGTTGGAGTTGAGCAACGAGGATGTACTGGTTTGCCTTATCCCGACTTAAACTGGACTAAACGTGCAGTTGAACCCAGGACTGGAATTGAGTTCCCCATTCTTTTGAACAACATTATGGCTGGAAACAATTCCAATTTGAACTCAGAGGTGAAAATTTCCATTTTAAGAAGTTTGTGGATTGTGTTATTTTCATTATTTGCAGACATCTAATCTTCATTAAATTTCCACGTATTTCAGATACTTGTTGGGACTGGATACAGAAACATGAAAATACTTAAAATTAAGTCGCTGAAGGTCTATGCATTTGGATTTTGTAAGTGTCCCTGCCATTTGACATGAATTGAATCCTGAGAATGCACAGCTAATGTTACTTGATCTTCCATACAGATGTTCATCCCAACTCTATCTGTGAGAAGCTGGGTCAAAAATACGCATCTGTTTCTGCTGCCAATTCTAACCTGTCTGATGATTTTTATGGGGACCTTCTCAGGTATAAAGCTTTATTTATACTGAAGCGGAGTCATCATGTATATATATATATATATATATATATATATATATATATATATATATATATATATATATATATATATATATATTAAATTTTGGAGAAATAATTTGTTATGTTGTATATTACTTGAAAAAATTATCCTCCATTCACATATATAGTAACCAGTACAGCAGGATGTTGATTTTCTTTGCTTCAATGGCACTTCAGGGCAGATGTGAATATGACTGTCAAGCTCGTGGTCATCTGCAATGGATTAAAACTAAAAACTGTGAGAAGGTAAAGAAGAGCTTTATTCATTTCTTAGTTCATTGTTGATTGTTGGGTATCACATGATGTATTTGAGAGAAAAATCTAATGCAATTTCTAAATGAACAAAAAAACTTTCAAACTTCTCTCTCTCTACTCTTCCTATACTTGGGATTTTTGGTTTGGGGATGATTGAAACCGTATGCCAAAGTCTCTATTTACAGAGAGACTTCAACACACCTTTCTTAAAAAAATAAGAAAGAAAGAAAAATGAACTTTGCCACAGCAATTGAAGAACCACCAACTGTTGAAGTCTTCCAGAAGGAGGCTGTGGCTGGAAAAACTCAAATTGAGTTCTTCAGTTCTCCCCCTCCAGCCATATCCGAAACAAGCATTCCAGCTATGTTTCTGCATAGCTCCAACTTCTCTCAAGCCATCTTTGTCAACATATCTGCTGGATTCTCCTTTGTATGAATCTTAACTAGTCTCAACAATTGTCGATCCATAACTTCGCATATCCAATGATATCGAATATCAATATGCTTTATACGAGAATGGTACATGAATTCTTGCTCAAATCGAGAGCACTTTGACTGTCACAATGTACCTTGTAGTCTTTCTGCTTGATTCCAAGTTCTTGGAGATATCGCTTTTAGCCACAACATTTCTTTCCCTAGCTTTAGCGGCAACAATATATTCTGCTTCTGTTGTGGATAAAGCAACGCACTTTTACAATCTTGCCTGCCATGAGACAGCTCCCCCTGCGAAAGTATAGATAAATACTGAAGTAGATTTTCTACTATCAATATCTCCGGTCATATCTGCATCCGTATAGCCCTCCAAGATTGGATCAGCTCTCCCGTAATAGAGACATATTTTAGTAGTACCCTTTAGGTACCTGAGAATCCACTTTACTGCTTCCCAATGCTCGTTCCTAGGGTTAGAGAGAAAACAACTTACCATTCCCACTGCATGAGTAATATCTGGTCTTGTACACACCATTGCATACATCAGACTTCCAACTGCTTGAAGAATACGGTACTGATGACATTTTCCCGATCTCTTCCTTGGATGAAGGGCATGCACTCTTGCTCAACTTGAAATGATTGGCAAGTAGAATGCTGACTGTTTGGCGTTGTTCATGTTGAACCTCTCGAGCACTCGTTCAATGTACTTCTCCTGAGATAACCATAACCGTCGATTGTTTCTGTCTCGAACAATCTGCATTCCCAAAATCTGTTGAGCTGGTCCCAAGTCCTTCATTTCAAAAGAGTTAGAGAGTTCATTCTTCACCTGAACCGTCGATTGTTTCTGTCTCGAACAATCTGCATTCCCAAAATCTGTTGAGCTGGTCCCAAGTCCTTCATTTCAAAAGACTTAGAGAGTTCATTCTTCACCTGACTAATCTTCATTGCATCTTTTCTACGATCATAATATCGTCTACATAAATAGAAGTGCAACGAAACTCCTGTCTGAAAATCTCTGAATGTAAACACACTCATCTGCAGCAGTTTTCTTGTAGTCTTGACTCACCATGCACGAGTCAAACTTTTTGTACCACTGTCTTGGTGCCTGCTTCAGACCGTACAAGTTTTTCTTAAGCTTGCAAACGAGGTTATTATCTGAAACCTCAAAACCTTCTGACTGCTTCATATAGATTTCTTCTTTTAGATCTCCGTGAAGAAAAGCTGTCTTCACGTCCATCTGTTCAAGCTCCAAGTTCATACTTACTACCAAGCCAAGTATAACTCGGATTGATGTCATCTTGACTACTGGTGAAAAAATCTCATCAAAGTCAATTCTCTTCTTCTGTTGGAATCCTTTGACTACCAATCGTGCTTTGTATTTCACCACTTTTCCACAGCCATCTTTCTTCAGCTTGAACACCCATTTGTTTCTAAGTGTCTTCTTCCCTTTTGGAAGTTCTACGATCTCATAAGTATGATTCTTCTGCAGAGATTCCATTTCATCCTTCATTGCTAACAGCCATTTTTCTTTATTCTTATGAGATACTCCTTCTTGAAAACTCTCCGGTTCTCCATCTTTAGTAAGCAAAAGGTACTCGGATTCTGTATATCTTCTAGATGGAATCCGTCCTCGTTCAGACCTACGAACTTTGGAATAGTCTGAGGAGATTCACCATCATCTGGGCCTTGTGATGGTTCTGGGACATCTGGCGGAGCGGGTTGTGGCTCCCCCTGCTCAACAACCCCCTTTCTTCCTCATCTTCTGCTTCTTGCATATCTTCTGGCACTATGTCAGCGTCTCTCTTGAACGGTTTTAGTGCTGCATCTGAGTTTTGACCACCAACATTTGACTCCTAAGACGTCTGAGCTGTTAATTATAGAGAGGTTTCAGCACACCTTTCTTGAAAAAATAAGAAAGAAAGAAAAATGAACTTTGTCACAGTAATTGAAGAACCACCAACCGTTGAAGTCTTCATTGATCAGCTCAAATTAGTGGTATAGATACTTTTTGTTAAGAAAGGAAGAATGCGCTTTCCATTTTGCATTTCCAAATATACTTTGATTGCCTGGCTCCACATGGAAATGAATAATGTTCATCCAATCATGAAAGTCTTGGTAAGGAAAATAAATTTTAAAGGATTCGAATAGATCCTATAGTAAAAGAGGTGGTTCCCCCATTAAAAGGAAAAATCTCATACGTGTAATATTTTGATCCCAAAGGCAGTCTTCTTCAAGAGGAAACCCCAATAAAATACTAATTTAAAGTAAAAACGTTCCTCAATATCGATTAAAGGGGGTGCTAGTCAAGTTTGTAATGATAAATGTTAGCTTTTAAGCTTTTCTTTCCATAAATATGCTCTTGTTCTTTGCTACAGTGCTTTTGAGAAATCACTTCGAGCCAGATTATTGAAGGTAATGACACCACATAATCACTTCCTTTCATTCTTCCATGAACATTTCTCATTTCTGACATTTTGTTCTTTTAGACAAACCCAGAGACTGATTATGGTTGCGTGAGAACTTTTGGTTCTTTCTTCACACAAGAGATTCCTTTGCCTGCGGTAATGCTACAAAACTTTCATTGCTTCTCCTTTAAGCGACATGTCGAAATGTTGGATTAATGTTTGCTATGAATGTTGCAGGGAACAACTATTGATTTTAAAAGAACTGACGACGGGAAATTAATTACTGAAAGTAAGTAACTTCATGCTCCAAAGTATCTGATGAACCAGAAAGTATGCATATTCAAGCTTAGTCCTAGAAAATCCTCGTTTCTCTCTCTTAGTGGCTAATTGTGTACTATAATTATATCTCGTGCAGTTGGTGGCAATCAGATTGGAGCAGTTGATAGCAAAGATTTGTGTAGTGAGTAAATGAAATTCTTGTACCCATTTACGAATTTCATCCACTTTGTCAAGCCTTGATTTGACTGTGCATAGAGGAGACCATAGAAAAGTAGAATGCTAACTGGCAAATAATGCAATTTCACTGCAGGAGCTTTTTTTGACATGTATATTGGAGATGTCCCTGTTTCAGAACATACCAAAAGAGAGATTGGCAGAAACGTTGCTGCCATCATCAAAAGATGCTAAGTTGACTTCTCTCTCTCTCTCTCTCTCTCTCTCTCTCTCTCTATACACACACGCACACACTGTACACAACTAGGACACTGTCCTGTGAACGACAAGCGGTAATTGAACTATTTTATTATTTTTTTCTTAAAGTTATTTTGTAATTACTGTTCATTTGATTAAACAATGCAATTAATTCACGACGGGATGAATTGATAAAGTTTAAAATTCGTAATTTTTCATTAATGATTGTATTTTCGTCAAGGCTTTTACCCCTAAATTAAAAGAAAATGAACGTTAGGACGCTTAATTGATATTAGATAACTATCAAGAATAATTAAAAATATTTGGAAAAAATAACAATTATTAAAATTTATATAATTAAATAAAAAATTAAAACAATTCAAGGTAATGAGGTAGTCAAAACGTGTATGGTCAACTATCAACCGACTCTGACTAGATGCCACGTGAGGTAGAGTGGCTACAATTTCATTTGTCCAACTTACTTCACACGTGGCCCAATAGCAGTCTGAGCTATCTACAACCTGGGACCCACCGAATCGTAATGCATTTTAATGGGTCCTGCCGTTTTCAAAACCTAGTTCGGATAAGCGTTAGCGCACTTAGTTTCGTCATAACCACCTCATCCCACCCAATCAAATCCTCTAACCGTCCACGAACCATCGACCAACCCGTCCAGGTTATTTTCTAATTTAATTTGTTTTATATTCATACTCTTAACCTATTTTACGATAAATTGATCTTTCAAATTTTATCATAACACTCATTAATTAGTGCAATTAATATAATAAAGGGTAAACACAAGACTACTGATACACCAATACACGTCTCATACTTAATCGTCTCATGTGCTCTAAATCAGAAAATACATTTGCCATGTAAAATTATCCATACTTCAATGAGATAATTATACTTAAAAAAAAAAAACCACATCTTAAACAATAGAAAGTAGTCTATACGTTGTGATATAATTAGTTACATTTATCAGGATAAATAATTTTGTGTTTTAATTATTTAATTGGTTAATAATACAGATAATAATTACTCGTAATACCAGTAAATTTCATAACTATAATTAAGTTGAGCAAAAAAATGACCAAAAAAAGAAGAGAGTTTCTAGATTGGTGTGGTGTGGACGCACGCATCAGAGTATAATTTGGCAACAGTCATTATGGATGTGTGTGTGGATAAGGGGGAAGGGAAGTTGGTTTAGCATTAAAACAAAAAATTAGTGGCTTAAAACTTAATTAGCAATTAATTAATTACCATCTAAACCAACCTACTCGACCACAATTAACAGCTCTAACTACACTATATAATATTGATGCTTCGGCTTCCTCATCCTCCCTCTCTCCGGTCTTGGATAAGGACGCGGCAGCGATTCCTATTCTCATATCAATGGCGTTTTGCCGTGATCTCTATTCTTAATCCTTTATCTAAGCCTGTTGTTTTCTTGAATTCGACCTCCGTCGTTCTGCCTCTTCTTCATAAGGTACATGGTTTTTTACCAATCTCTTGCGGTGCCTCTGGTTCTTCATTTTGCGCACTGTGCGTGTTGGCGATGTCGATTGTTCGGAGATTCGGTCTAGAGTCGCCGGAGGAATTAGTGCTTGGTAGGAGGGAGGGCGACGGATGTTCTGATGCATCGACGGATTCCTCCGATATTTCGGCGACGTCGTCTTCCTCGATCGGGAGGGATAGCGATGCGTCAGGAAGGTTGTCGAACGATGAGGATGGCGGGGAGAATGAGGTTCAAAGTCACAGATTGTGCGAAGAGCCTCTGGATATGATGGAGTCCTTGGAGGAGGCTTTGCCGTTGAGGTAAGCCAGTCTTAGAATCCTTTTTTTAAAGGTTTTTTCTGAATCAAATATTTTTAGGATTGCAATTGTGTTCTTGAAGGACGTGATACCGTCTTCACGGAGTAGATAATCATTTCTGCGGCTGTCCAGAAATCGGACGACTTAAATCATCATTTCCTCGGACTGTATTGATCATCCTAATCGAACGCGAGATCTCATAATTTGTTGACAAATTTTCATATAAATTGTTTTGAATAGCTTCTGAATTTGCTGTGAATTGATTATGTTAGGAGAGGCATCTCAAAGTTCTACGATGGCAAATGCAAGTCATTCACCACTCTGTCAGATGCTGCTTCTACTTCTTCCATCAAAGACATTGCCAAATCCGAGAACGCCTACACCAGAAAGCGCAGAAACTTACTCGCTTTCAGCCACATTTGGGAGAAGAAGAACAGAGCAATCTCCCGAAGGAATACAGGTATTGGTATATCCAAAAGACCCATCAGCTCTTGCCGAAGCACGTTAGCATTAGCAGTCGCCATGTCCAGCTGCGACAGCATTAGCAGCCAAGATTCGAATTCAAGATCACCACCATTGGGATCTTCATTGCCATTAACATCTGGTAATAATTATTTAGCATCCCTCGTGATGCATCCGCCATATAATTTCTCAACATGGGAATCCAGATCAATTTCAGTGACTGATTTACAACGCTGCGCTTCTTCTGCAACCTTGAACACGTCTTAATCTTCAATTACCAACAAATCTAATTGATCCTACAACAGTTGAGTTGTAAGACCCATGATCCAACCTCATGATCTGTACACCTACTCTACTCTCATTTTCACAAACACTGTATATATATATATATATATATCATGATTAATTAGTTTGGATACCCAAAACACTAAACAGGATTGCTTTACTTTCCCAATTTAGCTTATTTCTTAACTGCAACCGTTTTTTAAGGCTGTGACACGGTCCACAAAATCAGATCCAAGAAAAATTGCATCTTTCTCCAACGTTGTCCCATGAGTAATTGTTTAATTTACACTCTAATTGATTCATATATTTATTAAGTGGAAAATACATTTCAAAGGGGATGGATTAATTTCGGTATAAAAATTAAACATAAAAATTTCAATAAATTCAAAACGAATGAAAATGAAGCAACAAATATTATGGAAAGCATCTTACCCTAAAGGATTATAATATAAGCTGGGAACTCAAGCGTTAGAAGGAAACCAAACACAAGACATGAATCAAAGCCTCAGCGAGACGCTTGAAAATGTCAAAACTACCTCACCTAAAAACATATGAATTTGACGTGCCCTCTTAATTTTGTGACATCAGTGGCGTGACCCATGATCCATAGTAAGAGTTAAGGGAAAAATTAACCAAAAGCATTGCCATTACATCTACCAGAATCAACTATTCTACATATTTCTTTAATCAAGCAAATAAAATGAACATTGAGAGAATTATACACTACATAAGAATGCTACTCAACCATTTACAAACTAGGAAATTCAAAAAGAACGGCTAAATGTGCATATTACCTATTCCTAATACCTAATACCTAAAACCTAATATCACAGTAAATTATTTACTATTGCCTACATATAATTGCCATTAATATAAAATGTTACCCTGGAATATCACCATGACTTTGCTATCCAAGTTAGCACGGTATTCACGAAGTCAGCTTCAGTAATCCGGCATTGAGCTTGACTTCTCCATTTAGAAAACCTTCATTAGGGTCTAAACTTCTAGGATATGCAATGGGTCAAATCTGCCACTAGATGTTGAAATTCTAGAATGAAAACCAATTGTTTTGAAGCCATCATACGCTTTGAACCAAAAACTGTACGCAGGGATATTCTGATACGAAATTAGGAAGGTCGATGTCAGATGCGTTTATAGCAGGAATAGCCATATCTATGTCTTCAGTAGAGAATGGGATGCTGCATCAGGCAAAAGTTGATCATGAGCAGAGAATCTACTGACCAAATAACCAACATTATAAGGACTCTTTAAGCAATCAGTAAATATTGAAGCTTAATCGAACTTTCAACTGAAAATTTCATAGGATCCGAATATGGTTACTTTCTAATTCCTACAGTCTAAATTTACATACTGACATGTCATGTTTTCATTTGTTCAATTTTTTTACGAAATTAAAAACTTAAATGATTAGAAACGAAAAAGCATCTATAAGTCAAGAAAATAAGAATTAGAACGTCAACCTCAAATTATCCAATTAGAATTCCAGTATGACTGGTAATGTGCTACACAATCATGCAACAATGCTTGAATAGTAATGTAATACAATTTCTTCCCTTTAAAGCCCAATAATATTTCTATGAGAAACAATATATTGAAAAAGACAACTTGAACTACCTGACCGGGACCGAAAATTTCAAAAGAAACATGCAAAACAAGAAACTGGGCTAGTTGACAACAATTAATAGTTATTAAGACTATAATAAATAAACAAATATCCTATCAGACAATTACCCCAACTTGTTTACTTATAACAGGACCCTGCAAGAAAATGACATTGGGCAGCTTACCTCAGATCATCATCCAACAAGAAGGAATTGGACGTCAAGTTCTGATTATCCTTGTTCAAAATCTCTCTCATTTGAGCAACCACCTACAGAACCAATAGTGATGTAAGAAGCAATTAGTCAAATCACATAGGAGTTTACCACAAAAAGGAGAGATAAACGCAACATGCCTCATTAGATACGCTTTGGGTGCCATATTTGTCGTCCCAGTACATTGTACTTATCCGATAAATTTGTCTAACAGTCAGTGCCTGACCAATGATAAAAAAAGAAAAATCATTTTAAGATAGTTCAACAATCGGAAGACAAGTGAATGAGTTCATGAAAAAAATTAAAAAATCTGAATAACCAATGAGAAAGAAAACCATACCGGACACAGATCCAGTCTTATCTCTTCGAGTGATTTTTTTCTCTTCTGATGTATAACCTTCAAATTGTTCAAAACGTAAGATTGACTTCATATGTGCATTACTAAAAAAAAAAAAAAAAAGGAACCAGCGGTGTGGCACATACCAGAAATCCAACAGCTTGCCTAATATAATTTAGCTCGTGCCATGATGTCCCCGCATACTACATTGTTCAGAGATTTAGGCAGAAAAAAAACAAACTAGAGAAAAAAATTGCAAAGAAAACTTTAGATACCTCTTCTTTGGCATTGACAATCCACTTCTCCAGATCTGCTAGCCCAGATTTCACATATTCTCCATTTGAAAATGTACAACATTCACGTCGCAGTAGAAGACTACAAAGAGGTGTTAAAATTATGTCATAATTTATTCATTTAAAGGTGATACATAGATAACTGCACCTGCTTACCTATTGAAAAGCGAAATATTGATAAAAGAAAACACCTGAGTAGTTAATTTTCGGATGAAGAAGGAAGGCACCTGTTCGAATAAAGCTTGTAAGGAAAGATACAATTCAACTAAATGAAAATAAAACTAGCATTTATGATTATCACTGTATGTGGTATATAAAATTGCAACAGCTAGAAGCCGTGAGGATGGTAACATAATTATCATCCAGGCACATGAACAGCACACGTACATGATTTTTGCATAATTGACTCATCAGAGAATCCAAAAAATTGATAATGTTATCCCACTGGCTGCTCGGAGACAGCAGAGGAGGTCCACCAGGCGATCTAGAGGATTTTCCAGAATGCACTCGAGTAGTTTTTGGTGCCTTGCAACACCATCACATCAGAAAACAATCAATTGAAATTTAATTAAAATGTAACCATGACGAAACATAGAATCAACATTTCTATCAAAATTCAGTTGACCCAGGGTGCAACGGAGATGTTTTCCCCACAACAAAATGAGAAGTATGGCACATTTGAGGCATCCTGGCCAAAAATATCATGTATCGCTGTAATTTCTTTGGATGATTTTATCTCTTTTACGATAAGTAAAGTTGCTACTCGTAGAAGAGTTAGGAATTCTTCGAGCACATTTTTTGTTCGTCTTCTACTAATAAAATGATTCATATTATAAAAAATCATTCTTTTCTATACTACATAAGCAATATTCCATAATTTTCTTTTGACAAGGACAGATATAACTGCTATTGTAGAAAAATCAAATGAAAACAACATGTCAAACACAAGATAAAATAACCCTCTATTTTACAACAACATTTAAAGATTAAATTACCACATCTGCTAAAAAATTTCATTTTTCAAGTAAATTGAGATATACTCAGATACTATAGAAAATAACAATTTTCATATTTAGCAAGAATATAAAAATCTGGGCTGCTGACAAGCGGATCAAAATGAAATCCCCCACGTTTATGATCCCAAAAGATTCATTGGTGGAAGCTATCTTAATTCAAAGTATCATTTAGATAACAGAAAAAAGGCTATATCAGTCACCTGAATGCACAAGCCCAAGAGTGGAGATAGTTCCTTTTTCAAGTTGTCGCGAATCAAACCAAATATCTTTTCCACACAAGCAGTGAGTTGTTGTTTGAAAAGTATAGCAGGATATCTCGCTTCAAGATGAGATATCCCATCTTCAAATCCCAAATGTTTGAAAGGTGATTTTTGGCCCTAGTTATGGAGACAGATTAACTTACCTGCATCGCATATAAAATAAAAATAGCACATACTACCCAACGTCTGGCTGAGCAATAATTCTAACCCATATCAGACTTCTACAGAACAATTTAAACATAAATATTTTGGTCAAGCTGATAAAAACACAATGTTGTTAACACACTTCGTCATATCAGGGATCTTATGAAACAAAATATTTGCTAAAGACAAACCAATGGAAACCTTCAGTCTTAGAAGTCCATTACTCCAAGAAAAATAATGCACATTTCAGCAAATGAAATTATAGTACAATAAGGATAAACTTTTCATTACCAGGTAAATAATGTCAATATATTATCTCTCCTGAAAACTAAATAAGATAGAAAAAAATAGTTGGACTAATCAATTCTTTATAAAAAGAAAACTCTCGAGTTTCTAAACTTTATCAACTTGAAATTGAAATGGAGAAGCAAAGAGACAAATCCATATAAAAAGCCAAATAAGTTTACAATGAAGTAGCTAACTCACTTGCGCAATTCTGGTTGATAACCCAGTAGAACGCTGAGCGGATGTATTAAGAAATCCATTTGACCGTAAATTTCTCTGCAGAAGGCATAGCAGAGCAGATGCATTGGACAACCAATATGGCAATGTAATTCTTTCATCCCCAACCTGACATATAATTCAAATCATGAAACAGCAGTACACAGTGCCAAAAAAGAGAAATAACAAATCATGAGAACATTAAACAGTGGTAACCGAGATAGAAAAATAATATATCAATGAACAAAGTAAAAAATCATGAAAATTTTGGATTTTGCAAACAAGAAACAATTATTGTTGTATTTTACTCAGTGATAGAACGAAATTCATCAAATCTTTAATTGTTTTTCCTTCAAATAAAAATTAACTCCACAAGACTGAAAAAATCCAACTAATAAATGGATTTCAGTAATATAATTGCCATGAGTAGGGTGTGTCTAGGTGGTTCTATTTTTTTAGGATAAAAATGAAAAGGAACCAAACTACAACATAAAACGAATTGATAATAATAGAACATTAACCAAAATATTGCTTAACGTCATCACAATAACTCAGTGATACTAGGTTATATTGGTAATATCACAACTATAATAAATACTAATTTGACTAAGTCATGAAAGGCATAAAATGTTTGCAGATAAATGAAAGGAAATATAAAGAGAGAAGATCGTTGATGTCTTATTACAATTTGTCATAAAAAGTATTGTAAGAAAGCAGCATATTTGATTGATTCTTAATTAGTTGACGTTGGCTGAAAATAAAAAATAGAAAAAGAAGAATAAAAAAAGAGGGAATAATCTTGACCACATCCACAAGAGTGAAGCAAGTGAATCACCTTAAGAGCTTCATTAATTCCTTCAATTATGAAGTCAAAAATAACTGTTCTTTCAGATTCAAAAGCATGCCAATGAAGAAGGCATTTGTACATGACGCATGCAGCAAGTGGTTTACCACCTTTGAAGCCCATATCTTCTTTGATGCACCTAGAGAGGAATTCGTGGTTTTCCTGTTCACAAAATATTTTTTAATGCAATAAACATAAAAAAATCAGGCGGTAAGATGATATTAAAGGCACTTTTCCATTTAAAAAACAAACGTCTGATACAAAACTATGAATAAAAATAGATCTAAAGCATAGATGTATCATATTCTACAAAACTTTTTAGAGCAATAAAAGGACCTGACGCCTCTCAATCATCAGCTTTGATCGACGAGAATCTGTTAGGCCATGAGCATAGGGTACCGTAGGTTTTGTTGGCGTTGGTGACTCCTGCATAGAAGCAATAAAATAAAATAAACGCAATTTGAAAAAGTAATCAAGTCTAACAGAAACTAGAAGAGGGTATATCTTACAAATAAAGATTTCCGATCAGTTTGCGGAGTAATAACTTGAGCACCGAATGATTTCTGTATACAAGTCAACTTTCTCATATTAAAACCAATGATCAAAATGCAAAGTCAACTGTGATGATAGTAAAGTGTTCAATCAAGAAATATAGTTAACAGACTTAAAAACACCCAGCCAACAGTTGCACAATTGAAGAACATCAGTACCTCTGCTAATGACTTAACAATACCAGGACGGATGCTCTTGGGAGTAGCACTTAATGCTTTTTGTCGCAGGACATGATTATCATTCTCTAGAAGTAAGAGTTTTTCCTCCAAACTATATGTGCAACACAGAATATGGAAACAATCAAGGTATTATTTGATGATATCAGAAGCTAAATTTTACGTATGGGGAACAATAAATAAGAAAAACAAGATGAGATGAAGATACTAAAGCTGTTACTACCATAATTTAAACAAGAATTACTTTATAATAATCAAAACACCTTTTCACAGTTTGCTGAAGCTGAGAACACTTTTGTTCAACTTCCTTCAGCTTCTCAATTGTTTCGTTGCTATCTCTTTGATACTTCATTAGCTCAATCTCCAGAGCTGAATCTTTTTTCTCCAGGGCTTTCAACGAACTCTGTATAGAGAAGAATTAATTCTACCACATAATAAAATAATAGGAACAACAAAAAAGACGAGAAATATTGGGAGTAAAAAAAATACAAACGCTCAAGTGGATTGTGATTCAAAACCTCAAAGTACAAAGAAAACAAACTACAATCAGGCCATAAAACTATGACAGCTGATATTAACAAAAATAGTCCCACCTGTGCACTTATTTGAACTTCAATATATATATTCAAACTTTAATCACACTCATTACCAAAAAGAAAGAGCAGTAAGGATGCAAGTCAGAATATTCATAGTGGCATAAGTACAGCAGAATTACATAACTTACCCTAAGCAACGCATTTTCCCTTCTCAACTCCGCCATTGCTATAATTTCTCTTTCCAAAGCAGACTTTTCTTTTGCCGACAATTCCAATTGATTCTGCAACACCGCATTTTTGTTGCACTCGTTAATTGTTGCTAATTTAGCTGCATCTAACTCCATGTTAAGAGAGACCAACATCTTTTGAAGTTTTGAAATTTCTATTGACTTGGCCTCTTCATTGGAAACCTGCATTCCACAACTTAACAGTAAAAATTCCACTAACAAGATTTATATCTCCGCTGACAATCACTGTTGGTTTATTACGTTAGATGACAGAAGAATTTTAAGTATTGCTGTTGAGTTGATTATTAATCTACTTTATCTGAAAAAATAGTAAAATATATAACAAATAAAGTTGTAGCTAAATTCTTTTTATCTATACCATGAAGCATAACATTATTGCATGTAAGTAGTTTAACCAAAAAGCAAAAAGCACCTTCAAAATATATTTTACACATTGAAGCAGTGAAGTACATTTTTGTAGTATCACTTAAAAATTAGCTAGCCCACAAAGAATTTACTTGTTTTATAAAAAACAGAACCCTATACAAAAGTAAGCAATTATACCCGCAATCGTTTTTCCAGATGTAACCGCCATGTGAGCTCTTCTATTTGCTTCTCAAGTTTATTCTTTGCCAAACGCAATGCCCCGGCTTCATTGGCTTCCTGCAAAAAGAAAAACTATCATAAGAATGAAAACAAAAAAAGAGAGTATTTCTCTTTTTTTTTTTTATTGCCACAAGCACAAAATTTCTCACTTGCTTAAGCCTTCGAAGTTCTCTTTTTGCCATCTTTTGCCGCCAACGGCACTGAATGGCAACCACGGAAGCTTGGTCACGGCGGAAAACAGTACGAACCTTGCATGTTCTCCATTGAGCCTAAAATGTTTTATCATACAGTAAAAGAAAAATCAAGTTGCAGGGTAAAGCAAAGTTGAGTATTAAGAAGAAAGCATCAGTTGGAATTAATCAAACAATATATAAGGAACAGTTCTTAAATAAAAAAATCAATGCCAGTGTAATTAATCAATCAATATATAGAAAGAAAAAACAATTAGAACGACAAAGCAATGAGCAAAATTTAAGTTGTAAGTGAAAAATGTTTCAATCCCTTTTACAGAAACCAAAACAAAAAACAAAAAAAAAAAACAAAGACTAAGCAACTGAGCCGAGCATAGCACCTGAATCAATGTAGCCGCTTTATGTTCCTTTTGATGCAAAATTTTTTGGCGATTTAAGAAACCACGAATATTAGACTGGATAACTGAAGCCGCAAAACGAATTGTCATGTAAGCACTTTGTATAAGCCACTTGCGAACATTTCTTTGTATTAATACAGCAGCATTGGTTTCTCGCTTTACTGTATACATCCTTCGAGTAAGATATCCTATATAAACAAAAGTTATAAACAACATTATTAGAGCTGCAATGTATTTCTGAGAATCAATCATAAAAATGAAAAAGAAAAAAGAAAACAAACCTCTGCAGTATGCTTGGAGTTCCACTGCAGTACAGCGAATCAATATAAAATCCTTGCGTGCATAATATGTTCGCAGTCTACGTTGGATGCACTTAGCAGAATTATCCAATACTTCCGACCGTCGAGCATCTAGAATGCCAATTTGACCAGCTCTAAGAAACACTTTGGTCCTGCCCAACTATGAGAGACGAGAAATTATATAAAGCCTGTAACTGATTCTGCCTAAATGTAGGATTATATTCCACCGTAAAAAAAAACACATTAAAAAACACACTTAAAGGCATCCTCAAATGAACTGAACCATAAGATTTTAACTTCTACAGAGTGCTTTTTCCTTTCAATTACAGTAACAAAGCATTACATGAAGACATGTATGCAAAACAATGAAGTATGATCTCTTAGGCCACGAACCTGAAAGTTCCTAAGTTTCAACTTTTGTAAAATCTTCTCTGTTGTAGCTTTTTCATCATAACTGCCATTGCAAAGTTCCAAGCAGCCCAAAAATTGTTTCAGTATGCAAAAATAAGGGGAGCTCAAAAGAAAAATGATTGTAAAGTAAAGGAAAAGGACATTTATCAAAGTAAAAAATACAAAAAAATGAAAAAAAAAAAACATTCCCCTAGTTCATTCGACACTACAGTATCACAGTAGGCAGAGATTGAAATGTAAATATACATAGATATAACTTACAAGAAAAACAGAAGGGGACTAAAGAGACAGTACATACAAGATAAAGACTAAAAATTGTATGTAGGCGGCCATAAGACATGTAACAGAAAAACATTTTAAGAGCATTTTATTTTTTAAGAAAACCTTCCATCCATGAGTTCAGGAGCCAACAATCCAAAACGATCTACAAACTCTGAATACGTTCTTCTAGTGGGATAACCCGCCAGACTTATCCGTACAGCTTCTAAAACACCCTGTACCAAATTACAGTCACCATAATGAAATCAACACAGCAACAATTATCCACCAATACTTTACATAAACCAATGACCTACAAGTAAACATTTGTACCAATATTAAAATATATTGCTCTTTGAACAACTGAAATATGATAACAAAAAGATGACCACTGTAATCAGAAAGAAAGTCAGCTTTACATTAATCATAGTTGACAGAAATTATATGCTGAAACATGGGTTTCTATCATGACAAACATGAACAGTGCTTAAAAAAATACTAAGACAAACATATGAAGCTAACACATTCAATCCAGCTTGTTAAAACATTGAAGAATATAGAAATTAATAGCTCAGAAGTTACTGACCCCACAGCGTAACTGGTGTAGAATACTCTGATTCTCAAATTTTTGAGGCCGATTAAGAGAATTGGGCTTCACACACCGTATATAATGAGGTTCTGTTGAGTTCAGGGTCTCCATGAGTGCTTGAAGTTGTTGCTAGAAGCACCCGACCAAAAAAAGATCACTCAGATTGTCCAAAGTTTTAATAAGAAAAAGCATGCAGATATTTCATTTGCCTAAAAGCAATATATTTATCGAATATCAATATTTTCTGAAATACATGGAATTTAAACATTTATCACAAATGTGAATTGAGTAGATTTAAACCCAAGCTCTGGTTGCCTAGGGTTATTTCCCCGACCTTATAGATAAGGAATGAGAACCAAACATGCATTAATGATACAAACCCTTCTTCATTATTTCATCACAGCTTTACAAAGAATTTTTCCTAGAAATCATTCTGAAATTAGGAGTAAAAGGAAAAATAATTCCCTTGACCGCTGCCAACCTTGAATAAAATCAATAAAAATTCTGCAGTATTGCCTGAGGAGACAATGTAAAGAAAATAATAAATTATTTAGGATAAACTTTTAGTCATTGAGGCTGCATCAAAATAGTTGCCTAATATTGCCATCCCTGTCAGAAACTGATCTAGCCTAATCTTCCAAACAAATAGTATTAACGAAGAGAGGGAGGCTAGATACATCAACAATTTCTCACCCTAAATCTAGAGGCCACAGAAGAAAACTTGTATGAGGACCTTGAAGATTCTTCTTGAAGTGAAGGGAAAAGACCAGCAACAAAAGTGCTTTTGGAAGAAGACAATAAATTGCAATGGTCTACTACAATGTAATCCCGATTTTTATCCAAGAATGAATCTGAATGATAAGTAACCTGCATGAGAAAAGTTTAGGTCTTAAAATTAAAGTTCTAAGTGAAACAATATCCTCAATGCACATTAAAGTAAGATGCTATCGTACCTTTCCAGCATAATGGGAAACCGTAAAATCTGTTTCTGAAAATTTTGCCTTTTCCAATCTTGAATGGCCGCGAAAGTTCTGAAATAATTTGGTTGAAAACGTTGCATGGGTCGATCTTGGGAACAGGCTGCAAATATAAAAAATCAGGATAAGGATATAGTACAAAATAAACACTCAATAGAACAACACGAACCAATTCTTCTTGAAGAACTCAGAGTGTACCAAGCTTCATCAAGCAAAGAAATTATCCCAATAGGTTTCTGCAGATAAACAGATAACATAATAAGTAACCAAAAAATTATAAAATTTAAAGTCCAAGCTTCTCATATTTCAAAAAGAAATGTGACCAAACTTCCATGCCAAAATCACATTTGAACAATGGAAATGAATTGGTTTTTTCTTCCATATTTTACGAAAGAGTCAACAATTAAAAGAGGACAACATAAAAGGTATTGGTCTTTTCAATTTGGTCAGTTGCATTTAGATTCCCCAAAGTCATAATTCCTTTTCCCTAATAAGATCCAAGTAAAAAAAAAAAAACATTCGAGATGAAGTTGCGGATGGAGAAGAATTAGAATTGTGTTTAATGAAATTCAAATTCTCAAAGAGAAATATCTCATGATGGAGGTTAAAAAACAACAAAATCTTTGAATGCATCAAGGATATCCTAAAATAAGTTTCACAATTTTTTATTTTGGTCCAAATTGTATACAAGGGTAGTGGAGTTTTCATGGAAAGAGAGTTAGAAAACAAGCACGTCACTATTCCAACCACCCTCTAAACATTGGCCCAGAACTCTATTCTATATACCTATTTTAAAAGTTGAGCGATCTTAAATAAAAGTGTGATACAATGACAGATTATTGAATTATGAAAGAATAATCAACAAATGATTTCAGCGGTCCATCCACAAGTCCCACAAGAGAATCTTCATTTTTAAAACTTTAAAGATTGCAATTCTAACACAATTTGATTTTAGGGTTAGTCACACAATAACGAAATGAGGTTTCATCACATCATACAAAAAAATCTCATACCATTTTTTTCTAAAACCTTAGACTCGATATATGGAAATTTGAGTAGACCCTAGAGCTCAATTACGGGATGACACCGACTAACTAGACCACAATTATTTTCCTTTGACATAGATTCCTCGAGAAAATAACTAAAAATTTTGCATTTTACCCTCATTGCTTCCTAGTTCCTAGATCCATAAAAGCTTGAGAGTGAATTGAGACTCTAATGATGTGTATACAAATCCACCCAAAATAAATCATCATAGTAAACAAAATGAAGCAACAAGAAAGAACCTTCTCGATCAAATCAAGAACATCCTGATTGTCTATAAATTCAATGTAGCTCCAGTTTATTTCTTCTTTGCTATACTCCTCCTGCTCCATCTTGAATACATGCTGGAACAATAACATAAAAAAGAAATACTAAGTCATGTTAAATTGAACTTCATTTCACAGAGTAAAACTCCCTACCTCATTAAAATGCTGCTGCAGCTTTTCATTTGCAAAGTTGATGCAAAACTGCTCAAAACTGCCAAATATTTAGTACAAATATCCAGTCAACATTCAGAAAAAATAACACTTTATTGTGACCAAAACTTTTCAAATAAAGCACTTCATTGGCACTGTCAATTGTCGAACCAATTAATCCAAACACAGTCCTTGTTCAGGCTAATGTCACAGCCAGAAATGTATACACATATTGTGGGTTAAAATAGAGATTATTCATCAGAGATAGCACAACCAAAAACCATAAGAAATACAAAAACCTCAATTAATAGCTAGAAAAAGAGTGTTACCTATTATCCTTAAAGCATTCAAATCCATAAATGTCTAATACCCCAATTTGCATACTAGAGTTTGGGTCTTGTCCAACGGATTGGTTAATCTTCTCAACAAGCCTGCAAGATCATCAAAAACTAAATAAAACTTGATCATCTCTTCAAAAAAAATAAATAAATAAATGAAGTTGCAAGATCAATAAGCACCAGTCAAACAATCGAGCATAAACTGTCTTTGCCAATGCATCCCGACTAGCAACTGCAGCACTACAATCAAGAGCCTTGATGATACTTCCTTCATGAGTTTGAATTGTGCGCGTACAGAGTGTTGAAAGTAAGAGATTCACATCACACCTGGTTTTAAAACACTATAAAGTTAGATGATCAGCAATGCAAATCCATGCAACTGTAAAATAAAAGTTTCCAGAGGATATCAGCAACAAGATCATAAACTTGGAAAGATTTTAACAGTGAAAGAAGTTTAATGTACTTGGTCAGAATTATCACAGCTTGCTTAGTTATCTGAACAATTCAGAAAATTAGATTTTTACCTTTGTCTGATATAAGCAACACCTTAAAATAGCCAAATACAATACAGGAAATAAGCTTAATGTTTTAATGATTGTTGGTGAACCGAGGAAGCAATAACGATATAATGTTTTATTATGTTCCTAGATGGACTTGCTATCATTGATATTCATCACGTCACAATAAACCCAAATCTAAAACCTTATCATAGAACACTTACATGAAAAGATTAGCAGCCATCTGTAGATGTAAACTAGATTTTTTATCATTTACAATAGAAGAGTCATGCTCCTTCCAGGAGAAAATTCAATGTTGCCAAGATGCAATATTGCAGCCAAGGTTTGAAAGATAGCTTCCTGAAAAATTAATTATAGGACTAGAACTGAATATTGACCATTACCTGGAAAGCCAAATAGAAGTACAGAGAATAACTAGAAGCACACAAGGCACGCAAACCTGGTCCTCATGAGTTATTCCAACTATATCCATTGCCCTCCGGGTTTTCATGTATTCCACAGCACTGTTAACCCCATCAAGTTCATAGGTTTTGCTTTGATTTAAATAGTGGAATTTACTTGGTTGATCTAACTTATACTTCTTTGCATCCTAGATGTAATCACATCACCCAAAATAAATGTGTTGGCATAAGATGCATAAACAAGTCACAAAGCATTAAGGCGTGATAAAATCATCATCACATATCTAAAAAACCACCACAAAAACATTTACAATACAAACATACAAACAAAATATGAATCAACTCAAAAGGATTACCCTTTCGGATGCACACAACTGGTAAAAGCAGTGATAGTTCCTCTCAGGATCAGTTATTTGGACCACGCGAGATCTCTCCAAAAGGTAAGTTCTAATTGCAGCGCCAGATATTCTACCACTAGCATCAAACTGAATCTCTACAAATTTTCCAAAACGACTGCCACATAAAAAATACTTACATTAAGCTCAGTCTAGATAAAAAATTTACTTTGAATCGAAAGGGTAAAAACGAAAAAGAGAGGAGATAAATATTGGCAGCCCTTTTCCAATAATAAAACAAAAACATATTAAACTACTACACTATTATTTTTACCTGCGCAAATTATCAATTAGTGCACGCACTTAATAGACTGTACCAATGATAAACATGAAATTGCTATAATACATCATTACAAACTTCTACTGCTCTTTCTTCTCATTATATTTTCTTTGTAAGAAACGATTTCTTTTAAAACTCAATGTTTGGATATTTCTTTTCTGGTTTTTTTTTTTAATAAGAAACAAAATTCATTAAAAAAAATGTAAAAAGAGACAGAAAGGAAAGAGATATTCCCTTTTGGCATTTTTTCAGTTTGCTAGTCTTTTTAATATTTTATAATCCAATAGTCATTACTTGAGATAGGTGCATGGATGAATCTGACAATTGTTATGGCTCAAAATTTGCGAACGATTTTTGTCACGATTAAAAGAAAAATCTGCAAGTGGGTTAATGTCAGTTCGCAATTTATTGATATTTCTTCCCTTATGATTCAACCTATGGTGTAAAATTTAAAGAAATGGCTCGTTAGATAGAACACTTCGATCTCTGAGTATTAAGAAAACTTAATCTTAAATGAATTTTTTGCTATCTATTTTATCCTTTGACTAATATTTAAATACAACTAAAACAAATAACTATCAATGAAAAAATTCAAAAAGAATTGAATGAAGTTGTCACTTTATTCCAACAAGGATTCAAATTTAGATTTGAAACTAATATTATTCAAACACTGATTTAAAATTTAAATTTAATAGTTCATATCGTTTCAAATCTTTGCTCCAACTTCTTTGTTCCACGAGACTAGCTCTCATGACCTTTTTGAAACGTTAATAAAAAATTCAAACTCGATAGCCCATCTAATTTCAAATCTTCAATCCAACTTTCTTATCCCACGAAAATAGCGCTTATAACTTCACTTGTACTAAATCTTCTTGATTTTGACTAGAAGTCATAACATCACTCTCCTCCTAGGCAAAGTGTTTGTCCTCAAACAGGAAAGATGAATAACATTGTTTGAAAGTGTTGCATCTTTCCATGAAGCTTCAGTTGGAGATAATCCAAGCCAAAGAATTAGCAATACACGTTGACCACCTTTAATACAAGAACTCAAGACGACTTGTGGTTGGACAAAGGGGAGCCTTCATGAATAAGTGCTAAAGTTGGTTCAATTCCTTCAAGACTGCCGTGGAAGTTCTTGAGGCAAAAGAGATGGAATAATGGGTGGATTTTGCCAATATCAAGAAGGTTCAACATGTAAGCAACATAATATATGCAATGACTAATAAGGAATATCGTGCAAAAAGTTTTTTTATCTTTCTTAGATGCAACAGAAAGTAGACGATATGGTTGTAGTTTAAGTAAAACCATAACATCCGGTGAAAATATAATTTTGCAATGGTTGCAATCATAAGTTCTCGAATATCTTGAAGAGTCTAATCACGTTGTTGCAACTCATAATCCTTTGCTTCCAACTATGTTGAACCATGTGTGAATGAAAGAAAGCATGGAGGGGAATGACCATAGACCATTTGGAATGTTGATGTGCGCAAAGAAGTATGGAAACCAGTATAGCAACAAAATTCAGCCCCGCTATAGCCATTTGGTGGGGGGATCCGCTACAAAGCATCTTAAGAACATTTCAAAGCTGCGATTAACAACTTCGATTTGACCGTAGGATTGAAAATGATAGACAAAGTAAAAGCAAGTTGAGTACATGTTCATCGAACTAAATCTGACCAAAAAAGTACTAGTAAAAATAGAATCTTGATCACTAACTAATGTTTCTGGTAGCCCGTGAAGGTTAAAAATACTGTCAAAAATATACTAGCAACTGTAACTACAAAATATGGATGAGAAAGAGCTATGAAGAGGGCGTATTTGGAGAAACGATCCACAACTACTAGTAAAACATGTCGCCCCAGTAATTTGGGAAGACTTTCAATGAAATCTATTGATATATCAGACCAAATTTAGCCTGGAATACCCAATGGTTAAAGTAAACTAACGGGCGGCAAGTGTTCCACTTTATTTCGTTGACAAACCAAACATGTTCTGACATATTTTTAAACATTAATCTTTATTACCTTCCAAACAAAATCAACCTTCAATTTGTGATGAGTTCTCAAGTAACCAACTGGTGCAGTAGAAGTTTTGTTTCGTAAACGAAACAGGAAGTTAAGGAAGTAAGGAAAACCTTTAGGGAAACGAAATAATTCAATATCAAAAGATAATGTTTAATGTCTAACACCAACTAATAAATAGAAGCAAACAATAAGTAATTAAAATAATAAATAAACGATTAGTAAATGATTCACAGGCTTGGGCCCATTTGGGCTTTGTTCTGGGCCTCTATTGCATCACCAACATTCATGTGTTTGTAATAAGAACCCGACTTAAAAAAAAGGTCCAACAAGTGATAAATCTTGCGAGAACTTTTATTTGATAATAACTTCAATTTTTACGGACAATTCGAGAGGTCTGATTCTCTCCCACTTTGATCACTTTGATTTATTCTCCCCTCTAGCACAACCTCCCTCTCCTTTTAACTAAAGTTCAAAGACAACTCTTGAACTTCCCTATTATTGCAATTATTTTTCAATTTATTGATCGGGTCGATCTCAGCCGTTGATTGATGGACCGCGGCCCTAAGTCAAGAAAAGATAAAAGTCTGAACGGGAGGCGAGAGAAAGACATAACGGGATAGAGAGAAAAACCCTACGGAGACATCGGAGGACGGATTGAAGCAATTGGCGAGGAACGGGCGAATCGACGGCAACTTCACAGTGTTTTCTTTCTTCTCCTCTTTTCTTACACCATGAACTATTTTATTCTCTCTGTAGTTTTCTTTAACTTTATCATGAACTAAATCTTCTATTATAGGGTTTCGACGTAACTTTGTTATGAATATTTATTTTTCTTAATTCAAGTTTTTAGTTTTCTGTTCCTTTTCTGTGTTGAATAATCTATTCTGAACTTAATGCTTAGGTTTGCTTGATCACCAAAACTAAGAATTTTGGGGTTAATTCGAGATGCGAGAGTGGAGAATTTAACCGTGCATTGAATATTTTACCTTAAAAAGGACCCTAGACTAGAGATAGTTAGGGCGTTTGAGTGGTAATTCAATTTCTTGCTTGTAATGTATTTAATTGATTGTAGGGTTAGAGACCGAGAGGTAATAACACATCAATTGAGTAAGTTTATTAATACTCGAGAGAGTTTAATAAATAACATAGAGAAATAACCATCAACACAAAGGAATAGGAATTAATTACTTGAATTAGGATTACTAAATAGGATTAGCTAAGTGAAATCGGAACCCTGGAATTATTCTCATCATATAATCTTAACTTTTTACATTCGAATCTGTTATTTAAATTGTTTGATTTATTTTATTTGAATTATTTTAGTTTAAAATCCAAAATCATCACACCTATTGTTTTTCAAATTAAGCTCAAAATTAGACATTCAATATTTAACACAATTATTCCTCGTGGGACCGACACTCGTGCTTACACACACTCTACTACTTTTGCGTCACGTGCACTTGCGTGTAGTTTTTCGCAACAAAAATACCCAACTGATGTCGATAAAAATATAAGCATGATCTAAATGATCAGATGATAATAATTGACAAGCTGAATTATAACCAGAGGTTTGCTAATCATAACTGAAAAAAAAAAAAAAAAAAAAAAAAAACCAACCTTGAGTTATCGTTTCTGACAGTCCTTGCATTCCCAAATGCCTCTAGGAGTGGATTTGACTGCAAACGGCAAAACAAGAATTATTTTGTTTTTTAAATTTTCTGAACATGTACCCCATAAAAAATCTGATCTATTCCAAACTGAATGAGAAAAGATATCAATCGTCAACACAAATTTCTTCAGATGTACTCATCCTTCTTGGTTGAAGATTAAGTAGGTTTAATTAATGATCCAAATTTTGTTTTCTGAGGGAATAAATTATTAATATTATCCGCATAACAAAAGCTAACAATGTCACTGAGACATTAAACTAGCTTAAGGATAACCCTTACTTCGAGAACTTGTTGCTCAACTGTCCTATCATCACCAGAGGCACGACCACCTACAAATGTGAGATACTGCATTATTAATTTTGTTGTCTCAGTTTTCCCAGCCCCACTTTCTCCACTGACTAATATGGACTGATTTCGGCCCTCGCAGATCATTGCTCTGACAAATAAGAACATAAAAAAAACTATTTTACTTATCATTATTAGTGATTACAACAATATAGCAAACATTACACACCTATATGAAGCATCAGAAACAGCAAAAACATGAGGACTAAGTTCGCCAAAAGGAGCACCCTTGTACTGCTCCATCATATGTATATTGTACAGATGCGGAAGCTTCGTGAATGGATTAACAGCAATCAAAATGCTACCGGTGTACGTCTGACACAGTACAATAGTAAAAATTTATCATAATTTTCACATAAAATAAATAGTACCAATAATGCAGATGGAAAAATAAAAATCTAAACTATTTGTTATTATAAACCAAAAACAAAAATAAATAAATAATGACTGTGGTTTATTGAATCCAGTGATAAAACTAAAATTAAAGCTCCTGTCAGTCTACAAAATAATTTAAACCGTGAAATATATATTCTTTACTGAAGCAGCTGCACATTATAGAACGCTAACGGCAGTCCAGCAATGAAGGCTAGAGTTACATATAAAAACAGTGCAATTACAAAATTTCACTCACGAACATGTAGAATATTAATGAATTTTATATAGATCAATATCTAGACAAAATTTTCCCATATGCAAACACAAGAGAATGCCACCCTGAATAACCAAAGATCCAGACTACAAGCAAAATAAAATTTTGGTGCTTAGTAAGTGAGTGTGTATGTGTAAATTGAGAATGAGTAGTTACAGAAAAAGTAGAAAACTCTATGTGCTTTGGTAGATATAATAACTAATTAACAAGGTCATTACCACGCAAATCAGATGCCCACTTAGATCATATACTATGATTGCAAATTTCTACCAGCAAATACTCATCGAGTTAAATTCCAAATTTATTCAAATTCAATATAGCTACATCCCTTTTAATTAGAAATAGTTGAACTCCAGGACTGTCAGTTTATTTTTCAGTAGTTAGATCCTCCCAAGCCAGAGGTCCTCATTAATGATATACAAACAGAATCAATTAAGCATTTCTATCACACAAGTCAATTCATGCATTTAGGAGACGAAACATGCCAGCAACCACCACCGAAGTCATCCGTGATAATAGTAACTTACAAGCTCTGAAATCATGCAAGGATACCATCAACTGACGCTAATGATAGGACATATAACTCTGTTTTTGAAGTTGAAAAAAATATACAGATGATCTTACATATATGTCATTGAGAGAATATCTCCTGTGAAGGTTATAAAGCACGCCAGGCTCATTCAAATACGTCAACTTCGTCATGTCGTCCACTCCGCCATGGTCCTCCTCATCTGCGTCCCTATGAAACACCTTCTCTGGAGAAGCCAAAACCTACACAATCCAACAGAAAAAAAAAAACATAAAATTCATTTGCTACCACGCCAAAAATGACGAAACTCGTGTACACAATAAAAATGTTGACCTTCTTCCCAGAAGCAGTTTCAAGTCGTAACTGTTTACCAGCTTGATCAATGACTTCAGCAGCAACCCAAGCAAGCTCTCTATCTTCAACCCACACCTTAGAACCGTTGCGTAGAACCATGTTCACCTCCTTCATTAGAAACTGAGAGAATACCACAAAATATAACCCTAAAATCCAATGATCCCAATTTCAAACCCTAGGAGCAGACAAGTGACGAGCTAGGGAGGATGGAGAGAGAGAGACACTTTGAATGAAACTTTTGGGTTCCCGCCCTACAGGTGTAGACTTAGAGACTCAAAATATCAACATCGCATCTTTTGCACAGTATTTCTTTCGTATTGGAGTAATCCAAACGCCAAAGTAACCACCGTTTGGCTCCTACTCCGCCATTTTAACTGCAGTTTCTTTTTTTTTAACGGAAGCTGCATTTCGCGCCTGCTATGGCAGTTGCGCGCTAGAGACTATGATCTGCTGAAAGAGCCTGCAATTTGAAAATTGGTGCCTCTTACCCAAAATAGTAACGCGAGTCATTTACATTATACACCTCCAATTTTTTTCGAATAAAATACAATTCCATTTACAATAAATGTGAATATAACACATTTTTCGTGTTAGGTCTATAATTGACCTAGAATTATAATAAATTTTTGTCACGGATATTTCACGCGATGAATTTAACAGATTAAACAACGGCAAGAGTAAGAAAAAAGGTAAAGTTTATGTTACACTTTGAGGTGTACTTTGTAGATAACCTCAAACGTAGAACTCTAAATTACACCATGCTAATATGAAATAAAATTGATAATCTGCATTTACGTCCGTTCCCAAATGCATGACATTATTCACGTGTTGAAATGAACATTATCAATTAAAATCACAAACATAAAATGTAAGATTTTTTATCAATCACGTTGTTCTCGTGATGATCTTGCACAGGCATCGGTGTTGCCGTAGTCTTGGCCGCACAGTAGCCGTAGCGGTTGCGTTGTGGCTTTACTTCTGTGTCTTCTTTAGCCGTAGTTATTGAGTTATGACTGAAAATTTGAGAATTTCCCAAGAACAAAAAGTAAGATGAAAGCTAGATAGAAGATAAAGGAGATAGGAGACTGAGCTGAATTAATCAATCTTGGCAGAAGGGAACTTCACAGCCAGTCACTTGATTTGAAGAAACAATTCGAGTAATTCGTCGAAACTCGGGACAATTGAAAGAAGCATAAAAAATAAAAAACAGAGAGCCAAGCCTAGAGCTCAAGATCAATAAATAGAGAGAGCTATAGGCCAAAGATGCACCAAAAAACGAGCAAAATCGCGACGAAAAATGGCCAATAACGGTGATCTGGAAGCCGAGAATAAGCTCCGCTACATTCATCGTCAGCACCGCTGTAACATCCGGGATGAGTCAGCTTGGCCACGCCTCCTTCAAAGGCAAAGCTAGAGTTGGGGCTACCACTGCTAAACAACACACACCAGAAAACAGGAGGGCCGCCATCACTGCCCTTCACAGCAGCTCCAACTTCAGTGTGATTCTTATTGTAGAGAATTTCCAAGCTCTTCTCATTCCTCATAAGGATTTCAGAAAAAGCTTCTTCTGCAGGGACATAATCAGACTGGCAGCCAAGTAAACGACCAGTGATCGGAGAAAGGGTCGATGGCAAAACGCCACAGTTGGGGGCGAAAGTTTCGGCAAAAGCCGAATCAGGGCGGTTTCATGGCATCGAGGCCTCCCACGGCTTTACAATTGCCCTGGTATGCTTTGATGTACTGCAGAGCGATGCATCCGAGGCCCGGATTGTCGTGTAGATACGACAAATTTTGGGCAGTTCGGTTGGAATTGAGAACCGCCACCAACTCATCAGCTGGGTTATCAGTGACATTGTCTGCAATTTTTGTTGACAAGGTTAATCAAAATTCTCTGAGGCATAAACACAAACAGCTTCTAAACTAAATCATAGTACATCCTACAAAGCAAAACCGCTCTTTTGACGAAAAAGCATATACATTAATTGAACAGTGAACCCAAGATCCAGAATCTAAACTCCAACCCAACGCACAACGATAATGTGTATAAATTCAGGATTCTTCTGAAATCATCACAAATAAAACTAGATCGACAAATGAGACACTACACTCTCCAAGAGATCAGGTAGCGCACGAGTACAAAGTGGGAACCCGCGATAGACAAGTGATAAACAGAATTAAACAACGGAAATCCAAGCTCTGAAATCAGATCAAGCATCCACCAAACAACAACCAAACGTTTCAAAGGAAATGCAAACAGTTCGAAGCAGAATAACCTACTCTGGGAAGCAGCAAATGCCGAGCTGAAAAGAAGGAAGACAATGAGAACCCACATAGTTTTCACCATTGTTAGAAAAGGAGAAGAGAGAGTGAGAGTAGAAGAAGAAGAGAGTGAGTCGGAATGCAGATACTTTGGTTAACCCGGAAAACTACAAGGCAACAGCTCTATGATTTGGCAAACAGTCATCTCTCCGGTTCATCCGGTTTAAGTTAAACGACAGTAATACCATACCATCGACCGCCTTCGACTCGGATCCGATTGCGTCCCTCCACCTCTCAATATATTTATAGTGATTTCCAAATTGTCGTCGGGTGTGCCAGCTGAGTGTCACCGACATGTTCTTCGACCAGAGGAGTTGGCTTACGCGATGGTAATGAGAAGAAACTTCATTAAAAGCCTGTAAATTAGTTTCTAATCGAATTTATATTAGTTCATTTTGGAAATTAGCGTCCCGTCGTTGAAGAGGACAGTCGGCGCTCGGCTGTAAACACGGGGTTGGACAAACGTGTCGTTTCTCTCATACAGAGTTTGTCGGTTGGAAACCTCAGTCTAACCAACTACGAGATGAATCAAATACTAATCCGACTTTGATTCATATTTTTACAGCATTTCAACAAAATTTATCCGACTCTGAAAGATTTCAATCTATCTTCTTCTAAAAAACACTATTTTCCACGAGGACGATTTCCAAAAATCAAACATTTTTTTGTACATAGTTAAAATAAAGGGAAATTATCGATTTGAACCCTGTACTATACACGTTTTTTCAATTCGGCCCCTGTACTAAAAAAACCGGTAAACCGAACCCTGTACTTTGATTCTGTTATCAGTTTTGACCTTCTATCAACAATTTCATAAAACCTTCATTGAAAAAACTACCAAACGATCTTAGATTCAGTTGAAATTTTTACCACATGTTTATTACTTAATGATAAGATAATCTGAAAATTTTCGTAATTTTTTAACACATCTACGATTTATTATAATTTTATTTTTGTATTGTTTAAAAATATTATAATAAATCATACAAGTTTTAAAAAATTACGAAAATTTTTCTATTATCTACCCATAATATGGTGAACATTTAGAAAAAGTTTCAAATAAATCCAATATCGTTTGATGTTTATTTAAATTAATCTCAGTTTCTTCTTTACTTTATAAATTAATTTTTAAAAAAATACCAAACAATATTTTATTTATTTGAAAACTTTTTCACATGTGCAACCTATCATGGGTAGTTAATAGAAAAAGTTTCGTGATTTTCTAAAATTTGTATGATTTATTATAATATTTTATAAAATACTAAAATAAAATTTCAATAAATAGTACATGTGTTAAAAAATCACGAAAATTTTTAGATTATCTTCTCATTAAGTAGTGAACATGTGTTAAAAATTTCAACTGAATCTAAGATCGTTTGTTAGTTTTTTCAATGAAAGTTTAATGAAATTATTGATAGAAGGTCAAAACTGATAACAGAATCAAAGTACAGGGTTCGGTTTGCCGGTTTTTTTAGTACAGGGGCTGAATTGAAAAAACGTGTATAGTACAGGGTTCAAATCGATAATTACCCTAAAATAAAATTTAAACTATAATATTTGACAATGTTTACATGTTAGACTTTAAATTATTTTTTTAGACACTTTAAACCATCAACAATTCAGAACTGGTTATTAATTTATCTATTAAATCTAGCACACGATCCAATTGCTAATCCTTCTTACAATTTCTAAGTTTAACGATCTTCTAAATGACAACTTCGAAACGTGTAAATTGAACGACAAAGTCCAAAATCAAATTATATAAATTTAAAACACTTAGTGCATGAAAAATATGATATATGTGATAAATTTAATGGATAGATAACAACAATATCTAAATTGTTGATAACTAAAATTGAAGGCTCGATTTGACTCTACTTTGTAAACGGCGCAGAATATTAGGATACAAATTACACTTCATCCTTCTGTATTTGTACCACTAAATTTACAAACTTTAGCAGTCAGAAAATAAAATAAGATGGCAGAAGAACTCCACATTTCAAAATCGACAGTATAACATATCATATACCTTCTCATAGATTAATAACCACATGCCTACATTTACAAAAACTGTGGTTGACTTTTTCTACTCAGAATATATTGCAGACCAGGCAACGAACAAAACATTCGACTCATAAATTAAGATGGACTTATTTGTTTAAACATGAATAGAAAACAGCATATATCCAACACCATGGATCAAACCCACGTGAAGACCTGGAAATTACGAGTATTATTGTAACTTTCTTCAAATCATGAGGAAGACAGGAGGCTGCTGAAGATCCGCTTCAAACTCGAGCATGCCATCCGAATTTGAATCATGCTCATCGAGGAAATCTAGAGATGGCAGCAGAAGGCAGAGGTTGAGGAATTTGCATATAATCCCCTCAAAAAGGGGAATTCTTTCAAAGAAGAAAAAAAAAAAAAAAACAAGTAATGTTCGGGAGCACTCACTTTCGGACAGAAGCGGACGTCCAGGGTCTCAAGCATGCTACATTTGGCTATGGCAGTTTCGACAGCCTCTTCGTCGATATTGCAAGACTGAGAATAATAGTTTTCAAGATTGTGATCAAGCATAAGCATGTATGTATGCTGCTAATCTAAGAGTGAAGACAACTGATAATATCAACTGGTTTTAACTTTAAATCAGAAATACTCAGGATCTGCCCAACCAAACCACCTTTTAAGAAGGTGGAGAACAAACTCAAATATGGGTGAGGAATCACAATCCAGACAAACGACTGAAAAAGATCCTAGCCGTTAGATGTCAACAAACATGCAAGTTCACACAGCTCTACAGATCACTATTTTTTTTCACTCCCCAGCAACCAACTCGACTAGAAACTTGACAGGCCACAGAGTAATAAGTAAAGCGAACACCACTCAAAATGAAAATAGCATTTATAATAATATTTAATAAACCTATACTTAAGAATAGTAGATTAATAAAAAATGAAAGATTTGGCATATTCAAAAAATGCATTGCACAACAATACAAGAACAGAAGTTATCATGTAGAAATTTCATCAAACAAATAGATCTAGAAAAATGGCGAATGGGATGTAATAGTCGAACCTGAAGAAAGAGACTACTCAGTTTTGGACAGTCCAATCTCAAAACTTGCAAAGAGCAACAGTTGCTGAAAGACAAATTGAGGAATTCATAGGCGCAGAAATCAAGGATAAACTTCAAATCACAAGCAGGGATAGATTCAAACCTCAAGTTGAGAAAGCACAGATTCAAGCAAGCAACATCAACTTCTTTCAAATTGGAAGATAGAGAAAGGTTCAGAGATGACAGATGGGAACACCGCGCAGTTGGAGGAATAAGAACTTTCCTAATATTTGGACAGCCAACACAGTTGAGGTTCTGCAGTAAACGATCTGCTTGCTCAGTTGGCTCCATGACATCTGTGACATAAAACTGACAAGATGATATATCTAAACCATTCAACTCCGACAGTCTGTCATGGTAGCTCCAATTCAGATCATGCATATTAACACAGCCATTCAGGCTAACATGCGTGAGATGGGTGCAGCAAGTAAGAAGCTCCTCTATAGAAGACTGGCGGAAAGTCCCATAAGATAAGTCCAACTCTTGCAAAGCTGGAAGAGCACCTTCTTTGTAAAGAGGTTCCAGTGATGAATCAGTTAAGTACTTACACGCTTGTAGCTTCAACACCTTTGGAAGAAGAAGAAACATGGACCGTGATCAATGAAACAACTTGTAACATTAGTTCGATTTCATGGACATAAACTGCTGTAAATTTACCTTAAGTTGCAAACAAGACTCGAAGACAGGATGCAAGTTCATCAAAAATGTATACGATAAGTCAAGAATGATTAAACGTGGAAGATGACCCAACGAGTACAGACCATCTGAACCAACTGATGGACACGACATCAATATTAAAGACTCGATCAGCGGACACGAAGCAGTCGTTGCAGACAAGCAGTCATCCCTCAGTTTGCTACAAGTAATAAAAATAAGAGCGTAATTTTGAGCAACAGAGAAAATCAAGAAAAACATTATGAGAAAACAAACCTGCAAAAGGAAGCATCTAGTGATGATAACAGAGGACAATCAATGGATGCTTCAGATAACCCTCCACAGCCTTTCAGCTCGAGTATAGCCATATGTGGGGCTTTAATTCTAAGTTCATTCAATTTGGGACATATACCCAGATTAAGTGACTTTAGACCAACCTGAAAAAGAACATAACGACACAGTTATGCATTTGCAACAAATTATCAAACTAGAATTTAAAGACCAATGACATTGTCTTAAGAAGTCTAAAAGGAAGTACTTAGAACAAACACCAGTTAACAATTATTGCTTACTGGAAAAAATGACGCCACTTCAAGATGATCACATCCATCTAAACACACTCTCTCGAGGAAGGGGCATGTAAGCTGGAGAGTGGTGATGGCTCGACAGCCAACAAGAGAAAGATTAACTAAGGAGGTACTGCAGAATCGGACTGCTGTCAAACTCTGAAGACAAAGATTACATCTAATCAAATAATAGAACACAAATAAAAGAACACATATACAAACCACATCAGTGGTAACATTAGAAATCATCACAAACACATTACAGACAGTAATGTCATCCAAATGTCAGGGAGGAACTAACCACACAGTTATCAAGAACTAAAGATTTCAGCATCGGGCACCCGCCATCATCACCAAAAATATCACATATAGAATTCCAGAGAGATTCACAGTCAGTGAGGTCTACTTCCTGTAAACTTTGGCATTGCAAGGCCAAGGTGGTTAAGTTTTCTAGGTTCTGCAATGCTAATTTCTGCAAGTCCGTAAATCAAGTTATGATAAATAAATCTTTTTCAACAATAATAAGGGACCACAAACACAGTTGTTGCAATAGAAAACATACTTGAAGTGCATTGGATGTGATGTTGACGCGGTGAAGGGCAGGACAATTAGACACCATGATGGACGATAGCACTAGACTCCGTAAATTTAGATCAGCAAATCTGAATTGGAGGCAAGATGTGCAATCAATAACTTTTCAAGAAAGAAAAAGAATCTCCAGGTTCCAATTTATATTCTCCTATAACAAAAGCTTGTAATCGATAGGAAAGCTAAAGGGAAAAAATATTAGCATACTTGCGACAATGAACCAGACGAATACTCTGCAAGCGTTGGAGATCCAAGGACACAGAGGTTAAAAGGCTGCAATTGTCAAGCTCTAAAACCTGAAATACAACTCCGTATCATTTTTATATTCTCAAATAACTTAGATCCCACCAAATAACTGAAATATATGAATCAAGAAATTTCAGACCTCAAGCATAGAACAACGAGATATTGCTAACATTGATGCTGAAGTAATACCCTCACAGCTATGAAGCTTAAGAACTGTCAACATTGCCAGCGCAACAGACTTCAAATGAAAAAAATAATATGTCAAGAGAGGCAATTCAAATAGATCAAGAAAAAAAGGACAAAAATGCTAAACTGACCTCCAGAGATATATTAGGGCAGTATGAAGCATTTAAAATATGGAGATTTGCACAAGTGCTAGCTATTTCATGTATTGTTTCATCACTAATACACGAACAATTTGACACGTCCAGAGAGTCTAACTGAGGACATGATGTTGCAGCTGAACGAATTGCAGCGTCAGAAAGCTTGTGGCAAGAGCCTATATCTAAATCGCGCAGAAGAGGGCAATTGAGTATAGCTTGTGCCATGTTGCTTCGTTTCAAAGACAATGTCTCAAGTTGTGGGCACCTGCAAACATCATATGTCAAAACAAACTGGCTACAAGGCGTAATGCAATAATGTAAATACCACCTCACCTGACAGATATGCGTATGACACGACATTTTGTCAAATAAAGATGACGCAAACGATCATGGTTTATAGGTATTTCTTGAATACCATTACCAAGAGTAGAATCATTAACAGTCAACTTCTTCAATGTCTGACAATCTGCTAAGGCATGAAAAAATGTGTCCCCCAATAGACCTCTTCCCAAAGTTAAGATTTCCAGATTTCTAAAACAGTACGAATGTGTAAGTGCCAACAACAAATCTCTATTTACCGAGAAATAAGTAAACTTTTGTATCGAAAGTACAAGGCCATGTACCTCAATGAAGCTACTGCCTTCATAACAAGCAAGTGAATATCAGGAGCACCAGATATATTAACTTCTGTCGCCTTGGGGTATCGCTGACACATGTCCTCAACTAATAGATGAACATGGAACTAAACTTCAGCACATCATTTATAACAAGAAGATAACGTTCCAAAATCAGTAACTATTGGTTTAATGGGCATACTGTCTAATTAACAAAAAGCAATAAAAAAGTCTATCCCCAGCCTCTCCAAGAAAAGAGAGAAAAAGACGAGCATTAATCATTGATTAATAGAACTTACATTGGTCAACAGATATGTTTCTATTCTCAAAATCCAAACATCTCCAGAAATCTTCATGAGCACTAGCCACTCTCCATTGCCTACATACAATGGCAGCTCGACAAAGATTTATGTGGTCCAAGAAAGAGAAAACCTGAGGAGTACACAAGACAAGTGACTTATGCAACCCTAAAAATTTTAGTAACAAGAAACTCGACTGCGCAGGTGAAGTAACAGATACCATATGCAATAGGTCGTCTGTGAGATCCATCCGAATTTCAAAATCCTCTGTTTTAATGCCCTTAATCTCATCTTTCCCACTGCTGGAGCCGAAAGGAAAGCCACCACCGGCATTAATCAATGTAATGGTTTGATATACACTCTCATTTTTAGATGTAACTAGTGATCCATGCCTAATATCAAGATTCAACTCCATGCACGAAGTGTTTCCAGCATCTGAAGGAAATGTGGGAGAATAGGAGCACACACTGCACAAAATAAAAATAAAGCCAATATAACACTCATGTTGGCTCCATAATTCATTAGTTAACCATGTTCCACGATGAAAACACAATACTGACAAATTTAGACAATTATTGTTTCTCACTAAAACCTCAGTTAAGAAAAGGTTGGTTTGCGTATATTTTTATTTATATGTCCAGTAAAAGTAGAATATGATGGTATCTTAGAAAGACCCACTTGAGGCCCAATTGCCAGTTTATTACAACACTAATTGGTAGAGGAGGAAGAGTTGTTAGATTTTTATGGTTTTTATTTAAGAAGTTAAGCTTTTTATAATTATCTCCTCTTCTTTGCACATATCATACATAAATATACTTCTCTATTGCGATAAATAAACAACCTCTGCTTAAGTTGGAAAAATATTTATATAACTCCAACCAGGTATGTTAAAACAGAAACTGCAGGCACAGCTTTGCCGTAAACTAATCTTCGTAAAAAATGTTCCTCTACCCATATGTTATGGATTAAAATTATCCATATCCTCCACGAGCATTGAATATCTCATACTATTAAATGAGTTGAAACAAAAAAGTGGAAAATAAAAAATAATTCTGAAGTTGGCAGAGTTCCTGGTGGCTTCACATTCAGGAGATCAGATATATGAAATTTTTTTAGCAGCAGATGTGAATTAAACATTTAAATTGATGGGCAGGTCAAAATAGCAATTGTAATAATATTCAAAGAAAAACAATAATAATAATTCTTGCAACAAAAAATTTCATTGAATCCCATGCAGAAAACGTCATTGCCTACTCCTTAAATCAGAGCACGTTTTATTAATGATAGAAATAGTTATGTCGTAAGCATGAAGAACACCTTCCCATCAAAACTATTTACTTGCGTTCATCGACTTAACTTTTTCCAAAATTCCTATTATTTTGTTACCTATTCCACTTTCCTGACAGAATCGGGCCTCATAAAAGAAGCAATAGGATCCCCCAACCATCGAATATTGACAGGACTAGACAAATAAAAACAAACAACCTACATAGTACAATAATTTAGCATAACAACAAACGTCCTATAAACTTAGTGGAAATGTCGTGCGAGTTTAACTTTTATTGACTAACCAAGAATCAGAGTGAACTTTGGCACGCTTGTGGTGAGGATCAAGATCACACTCTTCGTTGCCATTTCCTCCCACCCGAATTGCTGAGACTGGAGCCGAACTGTTACTGCTTTCACCCTCAGCTTGACTCGAAACCCAAAACTGAAACTTCCATGGGTTAAGGACATGGGAACTTAATCCCACTTCACAATGATTTCGCGCTGCTCTAACCATCTCCTCAAACAATCTCAACTGAACTTGGTCATCAGGCGCGGGCCTGTCAACAGCAAGCCCTAATCTACTAACATCTTCGAATTCATCGTCATTACCAACAATATTCTCGGGATTTCCCTCGTTTTCGACACCCTCCCTCATCGCGATCTCTCTAAATCGTTCCTCTTCCACTTCGTCTTCTCCCGCAATAAAGCATGAGCAACACCAATTCCTCATACACTCAACAAAAACTCCGATGTTTTCCCAAACCCTACATTACGATCCAACGCATTTTGACACCTTCGCCTGAAAATGAAAACCCTCGTCTCCTCAAAAAAAAAAAAAAAAAATCAAAGACCGAATCTCCGTCAAACCCTAGAATCCACAGCTACGATTTTCGAGATCTTCGAATAATTTGGTCAAAGAGATGAAAATGAATCAGCGAAGATACAAACGCACAGCAGCTTACAGAGAAAGGAAGGAGTTTTGGACTGATCCGATCAGATCCCTGTTTTAGACGTTGGCTCTGGGTGCAGAGGACGCTTCGTCTGTCGTCCTTGAAGTTCCTTAAAATGGCGATCGACAATAATCTGAGCTCGCACCAAAAATAAGGAAATGCAATTAATTTGAAAACTAGACAATACTGTAAACTAATCAAAGAAAATACGTTAATGGAAATAGTTTGTATACCTGAATTACGATCCATTTTCTCACCTCTTTTTTTTGTTAGCTTTGATTCTCCTATTAAAGTGTCAATGTTAACTAGCCCACAAAAGTAGAACCAAATATCTTTCGTTTGGATTTTACTTCAAATTGAAATTGAAATTGAAATTGAACCGACACGATAACATTAGTTTTGGTCCATTTCCGTGCTTTTCTTTTTCGATCTGCGTTCGATTTTCAACACTTAATTTTGGTCAATTTTATTTTTACTTTTCATAATTACTAGCGGTTGATACGTTCAGAGGCATGTACACTGCCATAATGAACATATTTTATTTGATTAGTTATCTCGTAAAAATTGAGTAGTTAATTAAATTTCACGGAGAGAGGAGGAAAAAAAATGAAAATCATATAATTGTGTAAATGGAGAGAGAGAGGGAGACGCTTAAATTGAGGAGAAATGAAAAATAAAAAAATTTGAAAATTATGACTATTGTAGAAATAAAATATACCTCAAATAATTTGTTGTAAAAATCCACCACTAATAGGGCCCCGTTCACCGAGTCCCCGTTCTCACTTTAGGGCACGAATGAGGACCCATTAATTGAAAGCGGGTACCCGTTATCACTTAAAAGCACGAGAACATGGACCCCCCACCCGACCCTCCTATTGCGAAAACACTCCTCTCTGTTTGTTCTTGTTGTCTTCAGCCACAATTGACCGCTTAAATCAATGCATAACGCTCCTATTCCGATCGTCGTTGCTCTCTAACCATGAATTGTCGTCTATTTTGTGACCAATCGGTGTGCCCTTTCAACTTTTTTGGGAAATATATATAGAAACGGAGACCAAAGACCCGTTCTCGATACATGGGTCCTCATTCTTGGGCCCTAAATCGTGAACAGGTACTCTCTCTCGATGAACGAGTCCCCGTTCTCGTTCCCTTAAGTGAGATCGGGGACCCGCTCGAGATGAATAGATCCCTGATTCTTCCCTTTGAAACGCACGAGTCCCCTTTGAAACACACAGTTCGGACTCGATTATGCAAAGGAATGGAGACTTCTTCAAAATGAACGAGAATCCGCTAGGTGTTGAATTTTACAAAAAAATTGTTTGAGGTATATTTTGTTAACGTACTCATACGTCGAGGGTTAAAATAGATTTTTATCTCAGTAAAAAAAAAAAAAATTGAAAAGGCTTGACCATTCAAAAAGAAAAAGTGAGAGTGGTGTAAATGAAAAGATGTGAGAATAAACAAATAATAAAATAACACGATCATTGAAGAAATAAAATTTTTTTTTGAAAAGACTAGAACGTTCGAGGAGAAATGAAAAAAAAAAAAAAAAAAATTGAATAGATTTCACCCTTCTAGAGACATGTAAATAGAGAGAGCCGAGGACAAAAAAAAAAATATTACTATCGTAGAAACAAAAATAATAATTGAATAGACTCGATCTTCGATAGAGAGAGTGGTGTAAATGAAAAGAGGTGAGAGAAAATAAAAAATAAAACAATATGATCATTGAAAAAAAAAAAAAAACTTGAAATGACTTGAACCTTTGAGGAGAAATTAAAAAAAAAAATGAAAAGACTTCATTTCAAGAGAGAAACCTCAATAAAGAGGTGGGGAGAAAAAAATGACTATTGTATAAATAAAAAATAAAAATAAATAAAAAGACTTGACCTTGGAAAGCTAGTAGTGTAAATGGAAAGATGTGAGAAGAAATGAAAAATAAAACAACATGGCTATTGAAGAAATAATGTAACGACCTACCCCATTCATCGGTCTTTTTTCTGCGCGGATACACCGTCATCCAGGTCTGGATCCAGTATACGGGTTAGTCGTTACTTATGACCTTCTCCATTCCTGGGGTATGAGTTTTTGTCTTCCCAGTAATTTGAACCCTAGCCTCCAGGATTTATGACCAAAAGTTTCTCATCATTGGTACCACTTGAACTACGGTGTCGACAAATAAAAATTAAAACAAAATTACCATCGAATAAATAAAAAATAATTGAAACTTCGAGGAGAAATTAAAAATAAAATTATAAGACTTTACCTTATAGAAAGATATAAGGAGAAATAAAAAAAATATGAATATTGTAGAAATAAAAAATAAAAAATAAATTGAAAAGACTTTACCAATAGTGTGGTATAAATGGAAATGGATGAAAGAAAAAAAAAAAAACAATATGACAATTGAATAAATAAAATAATAATAAAATTTATAAAATACAAATGAATAAATAGCAAAAATAGACCCCATAAATAAATTGAAAAAAAAAAAAATCAATTCTAAAAACTGAGGCGATTGCATAATTAGCCCGTTCGAGCAAATTCACTCAATAAAATTAGTAGTTCGTGAGTTAGACCATCAAACTTGACCACCAATTGACTAGACCATTGCAAATTTTCTTGTGGCGCTTTTAGTATTTCCGGCTGTCACGCCAGTGACCTGGGTTCGATCCCCGGCAAGGGCGTTTTCCTTTTTCATTCTCTCTCTATTTTTTTTTTTTTTCTTCTTTAACTTCTTCTCTGCGAAGAACGATACCCAGGACTGGGTGGTCTGGAGAAGAGAGAAGCTCAGGAGTGGTCTGGAGTAGAGAGAAGCTCTATGGGTTCGGGGAGAAACGAAAGGCCTGAGTCGGGCGATCCAGGTCCGAGCGGAGATGCGATTCCCTCCGATTCGAACGAGCCACGGCAGTTTCCTCCAGCTGCTCAACCGGAAATAATGAGAGCCGCCGAGAAAGACGACCAATATGCCTCTTACGTCTACGATGCCTGTCGCGACGCTTTTCGTCACCTTTTTGGTCTGTTGCCACTCATCTTTCTTCGTCCTCTAATAAGCACTTGAAACACACTCGCTTTTTATCCTTAGCCTTTTTCAATTTTAATCTTCGTGATTGCACTGTCCTGGTGGTCGGTATTTTCAGAACCATATATTATCTTCGATTTCCTTTAAGATAAATTATCGCGTTTTTTGTAATGGAGTATTCTCCGTACAGAATCTGTTATTGGTTGTATATTTGTTTTAGAGATAAGTTCAATTTTCTTGCTCAATGGTTTAACATTTTTCCACAATCTATGTCGGACTTCATTTTGATAAAGTGTTTTTTTGTTTGCTTTAGGTACAAGACTTGCTGTAGCTAACCAGAATGAGGTTCGTCCTTGATATTTGATTACTTCAGAACTTTCTAATAGCCGATTCTGCTAATTTGTTTCATGGATTATTCGCTTATAAAGTTACTTTCAGTGATAACACAATTCAGGATTATTGTTTCTCCTTGGTTTGTAGAAACTTTGTGGATTCTCTTCTTACTACCCGAGAGCTAGACCTTTTAAATTTACTTGTAATGATGCATTCTCCTGTGTTTACGGCTGGACCAAAAATTCTAGTTTGAACTAAATCCTCATATTCATGCCTAATTAGGTAATGCAGTAATGGTTTTTTGTGTTATATTTGTTAATGACTTGGAATAGTGCTGATTGTCAAAACAGTGCCGCTAGGTTCTGCTTTGTGTACTTTGTAGTCACATAAGCCCTTTCACTGACAATGTATTTTGGATCACGTATCATCTGATTTTTTCTACGAAGAAATGAATCTCTGGCCAATGGAGTTAATCATGGCAGAGAAATATAATTCTCTGAAATAGATTAGGATAAGCTTAGCCGACTTAGTTTTGGAGATCTAGTGGCACTCGCAGCACTGGGAGAATTGTTGACTGTGAAAATAAATAGCTTCATAAGTTAGACTGAGCTTTCTTTATATTTTTTATTGGGTATAGACCATGCCTCCAACCTTTGCCATTTCTTCCTTGTCCCCTTACTCATGCATGATCATGTTATGTGTATACTGAAAGAGCTGTCAGGTAAACATCTGTGACAGAACTGGAACTCCCAATTACATCAGTACATGACAATTACTAAATCATCAAAACCTAACTTTTCTTTCAGAGATGGATATCAATGAAAGTTTGAAACCTCCCAGTTCTCAAAATTATGCTTCAAAAGACCTAGATGTATGAGTAAATACACAAATAGAGTGTGTTGTAATGTACATAATAACGGGGGATTATAGGACGAAAAGACATTCTTTTGATTTTGAACTTGATGCAACCTGAGAACATCATTCTATTTGGTTTTTCATTTGGGAAATGCAACTTGCATCTTTATTAGAATTCTAATAACTGGTCACCTCGTCTTTGCTTGTAGACAAAACTTCTTGGACAGATGCTTTATTATATTTTAACAACTGGTTCAGGGCAGCAAACTCTGGGAGAAGAATACTGCGACATCACTCAGGTATTCATGTTTCAACTGCCTAATAATATAAATGACTAAGAATTCGAATTTTTGTGAGAATGATTAGCAGTCACGAATATTCGTAAATATACTGTAAATGTAAAGTTCACTCATAATTTATAACCAATCTGTAAAAAAATTAACTATTAGAAGAAATTGTTGTACACAGTGCTCTACAAGCTCATGTTATTTTATTTTATTTATTTTTAACATTTATTTGTACATTTTTGAGCATGGATATTTTTGTCTGTTTATTTATCTCAATGGTTGACAGTGTTATTTATTAGGTTGCAGGGCCTTACGGACTCCCTCCAACCCCAGCAAGACGTGCTCTTTTCATTGTATACCAGACTGCTGTTCCATACATTGCAGAACGAATTAGGTTCAAAGCCATATTTTAAGTAAATGTATTTGCAGAAATCGAGTATGATTTGTCATCGATTCTCCGCTGAAATTGACACATTTACAATTTTTCAGCTCCAGAGTTGCATCACGGGGCATTATTCTTGCTGATTCACAGTCTGATGAGTTTTACAGAAATAGTGTTCCAACGGAGAACGTTAATCAGTCTACGGCAAGTGAAATCACTTTTGCCTCTGAGCCAGTGTCTTCTCGTCCTGTTTATAGTAGGCTGAGGGAGAAATTCAATGAATTTTGTCTCTATGTGACTCAAAAATGGCCTTCGGTACATCAACTCTTCTTAAGTCTTGCAAGTTAAGGTCAATATAGTTGATTAGGTTAAAAGTTCCGTCAAATTAACTACACTTCCCATAATGTTCAATCTCATGGCAGTTCATTGTTTAAAAAGTTACTATCGTCCTGCTTTGATCAATGTTGTCTTCTCAGCTTTCTTTAATGGTCTTCACGAAAATCATTTTTGTTTCTTTTTTACCACTTTGTTTGCTCCGAGTCCTCTCTTTGGACTTTAAGGTAAGGCCAAGTGGCTATTGCTTCTGTTTGAATCGATTTCTTATTTCTTACGTTCAGGTGCTGCCCATAGCTCGTGAATTTTTGCAGTTGGTACTGCGGACTAATCTCATGTTCTTCTATTTTGAAGGTACCTTTTCAATGTCAAAGTTTTTGTTCTGTATTAGTAAGACTGATTGAATTTGGAGGGGATTTTATTTCAATTGATGCCACCTTTTATTTTAACTGCTGCCACCTTTTTCCTTTTGCAGGTCTTTACTATCATATATCAAAACGCTCTGCAGGAATCCGTTATGTATTCATTGGCAAACCATCAAATCAAAGACCTAGGTATGGATTTCCTAAGACAATGGATTGTGTTATTTATTACAACCCTCATATTCTGTTTTTTTATCTGCTTTTCAATGAATATATCACACATGACCCAATACCCTGAATCTGATGTTTCTTTGTTTCGCTGCTGTTCTCCATGCCTTCCTTTCCTACTAGAGGCGACTATTAAAGCTGCTTGGTAGTTAAGGGTGTGCATTTGTCGGTTCGGTTCGGTTTTCGAGTAAATCCGAACCGGTTCTTTTCGATTTGATTCGAAATCAATTGGCAAAATAGCTGGAACAGAACCGATAACTGAACCAAAACTATCGGTTCGGTTCCGGTTCGTCAAATTATTAAAAAAAACTTTTAAAACAATATAAAATATATTATATACCCCACTTGACTGGAGAGCGTTGAGTGTCGAATGAAAAGGATCTTTGAGCGTCGTGCGTCGAGTGCCAAACGTTGAGTGTCGACTGCCGAGCGTCGAGCATTGAGTGTTGACTGCCGAGCGTCGAGTGCCGACTGTGAGAGTGCGGGTCAGTGAAGAGAGGGAAGAACAGCGTGAGCGAGCGGAACAACGGCTGCAGATGAGGGAAAAATGAAAATAAAAGTATGGCTTCAGCCTTTTAGGCATTGGCTACGCTTAAATTTGAAATGTCGGTTCGGTTCACATTTTGTCGGTTTTGAAACCGACAAACCAAAACCGAACCGAAAAAATTGGTTTCTTCAAATTGGAACCGATTTTTAGTTTTGTAAGGGTCAAAACCGACCCGAACCGAACCTAAATGAACGGTTGCGGTCTGGGTCACCGGTTCAACTTCGGTTTTGAACACCCTTATTGGTAGTAGTATTGAAGACTATTTATATGTTCATTCACTTTGTTTTGCTCACCATCGGCAAATTATATTTTGCTTAGGAATAAATGTCGGAGTTAGCATATCTAACATGTTCTTACCTTCTTTTGGCTTTGGAACAGATATCAAATATTGGGTGTATTTCTATTGATTCAACTTTGTATCATTGCCGCTGAAGGGCTTAGACGCAGTAATTTATCATCTATTGCGAGTTCAGTTAATCAGACATCCTTTGGGACCCACCATTCTGCAGCAGGTTTGAATATAGATTTTGACAGAAACATTTTATATGTTCATTTTAATATCTCTTTTCTTATGTATCTACTTCTTGAGCGAGACGGACAATGTGGTATCTAAATGACTTGTGCCTCGGGAAAATAGAATAACAGTGATTTGCTTCATTTGTTGTATAGATTTTTTTTTTTTTTTTTTTGGTGACTAGGATTATGGTAGTCAACAGCCATTGTAGTGAATCCTGATTATTTACCTTGTTCCAAGTTAAAATGTCCTCTCAAAACTCTCATGAAGTAACTATTGGTATGCTAGTTTTTCTAATTTGCCTGCTACAACTTGGTTTGCAGGTCGAGGTTTGCCCATTTTAAATGAGGAAGGCAGTTTGATATCTGTTGATGGGAGTAGAAGGAACTGGATTTCTGATTCTTCAACCACCTCCGAGGTTATTTCTTATACTCTCACTATAAAAAAGTAGAGGAAAACATCAAATGCATTTGACATCCAGTTAGTTTAGAACAAATGATTCTGTTCCTGTTAGTTCAGTTGCCAAAGTACTCTACCCAAGGGATGTGGGGAAAAATTACTTCTTTAGTATGATCTTTGTACGGCTGCAAATTTGCGGGGCACGCACTAAGAAAATTCTTTAACCGAGATCTGATGAGCTGCTGTTTCTACATAGCTTCATCGTCCTGTTGCTGTAAAGTGGGCAGCGTCATCAATCCACTCATATGGTCCCAAACTTAATTCTGATTCTCCTATTTGCAGGCTCAAGCAGTTGGTGGAATTAGCAAATGCACTCTATGTCTGAGTGATCGCCATCATCCCACAGCTACAGTCTTGTGGCCATGTGTTCTGCTGGTACTCTCTCATTGCACTCTTAATCATTACTATTCTCAAGGATTCTTGCCCTTGAACACTCCTATTTTTTAATGCAGTGCAGTAGTGCTCATGACTTGTACAACTTTTCCATTAAAAGGCAAATGCCCTTTCTAAGTTTTCCACAAGTAAATTTTTCGCCTTCTATTAAAAATGTCTAGACCAAAATTGAAAAATCTTCCTGTCTTGTTGATATAAAAATCAAAGAAAAATCTCTTAAAACTGATATTTAGGTTGTATATCAAGAAACATGTGGTTTGCACATGCATTTGTGGAATGCCATATCCACGGGATTGGGCACAATGTTTCTCATTGTGACGGGGATTTTAGTTTAGAGGGTAAATTTTGTGGGACATATGTCTCTTACCCCTAACCTTAAAGAATATAAAGTACTCTACCCAAATTTTTTCATGAGGGTTGAAATCGTTTTACGTTAACCTTACTGAGAAAAAAAATTATTTTTTTTACTTAGGAACTGCATTATGGAGTGGTGCAACGAAAAGCCTGAATGCCCACTGTGTCGAGCTCCTATTACTCATTCCAGCCTAGTTTGTCTATATCATTCAGATTTTTAATTTTTGACGAAGTTGTGATTGGATCAAATGTACTGCAAACAGGTAATATATTGCCTTTGATTATATAAACATTGTATTTGCATGGTTTCCTAAATCAATTTTTTCTTGCCTGGTTTATAATTATAACTAAACTGAGTTGAAACCAAACGTATTCGCACATTATCAAAAGTTGCACTAGTTTTCCCCCGATTGCTCATTGTAATATATGGCTCTGAATTGTCTGCAATAAAAGCATGTAGAATGACTTGATTATCTCCTTTTCACGTCACATCAATAAAAGCATGCTCTTTCAAACGCTACAGTGATCGTCCGTAGGGGAATCTTGATGTGTTACGGCCACAGAATAGTGTGAAACATCAGTCATTTTTGTCTGAAAAAATCTCTAATGTTTTTCTTTTCAAATGGCATGTTCCTGTAATAAATCAAACACTTTAAATTGCTGCGCTTGAAAGTTCTTCGTAGAAGCACAAGTGACAGTAAATTTTGAACTTTGATTTCTCACCTTCATGCGGTGGGTATTCAGTGGGGCCAAGATTCATTATATAAGCAAATGAACTATGTTGTAATTATTTGAATTTCACCGTATCTTGTTAGTCTTACTACATTTATTGATCTCAATGCAGTGATAAGCCCTCCACTTTTTGAGACACATCGGGGGGCAGTGGGCGGAAGTTTCAAAGTAATTTCCACATGCCAAAAGTGTAAGAGCTTTCCCTTGAGATGTCTTTGTCATGAAAATAGAAGAAAATATGATATTTGCAAGCAGAGTTTAGTGGAAGGCACCAAGCACGCCTAGACTTGTTTGAATTTGTTTAATGATTTCAGACCCATTTACTTGGTGTCTCTGTTCCTATTTTTATGCAAAAAGTCGACTGTTGTGTCATCAAGTAAAGCACCCATTTGTCCGATTGTCATTGGATGATGGGTTTTAAGACATTCCAAAACGCACACATTAAATAAATGAGTAAATGCTACCCTTGCAAATGCTCGAGTTTCATTGGTGGTTTACTTTTATCACCCATGTAGCCGAAAAAAATGTTCTACGAGTCGCAGAAATGCAAATTGAGCAGTGTATTGATGTGAAAATTGAGTTTTGACAAGTTGAATCATATTTTGGACGAAAAGCAGGGAGTTATTTTCTTTAAATGGATAGCATTTTGACTTAGTATTGGAGCCCACTCCCCCTTGGTTTGTCAATACCAAACTACGATCACATGAAAGGTGGAAAAGGAATTATAGGCTTCGACACCAATCGAGCAATATCTGTCGACCAAAAAAGATAGTAGAAGAAATTGACGATTAAATCTTCCTTTCTTTCTGGTGCCAAATTAAATTCCCAAAATCTCGAGTTGACAAAAATACTCGATTTCAATCACAAAACTCAAAAAATCTATCACTTGACTTTTTTTTTTGGTGCGTAGAAAAAGTAGAGATTACTCTTCATCTTAATGTATATGACTCAAAGCAAAGCAATTGCAATTGCAATTGGGATCATTGTCTTTCTACCCACATTGATAGAAAGAGAGAGAAAGTGGAGTCATCCCACGCTTGGAAGAGAGAGAGAGATAGGCTTTAGGTGACTCCAACCCAAAAGAATAATCCATGGGAGGGGAGTGGTCCCCCTCGCCCTCAAAACCCTATATGCGCACTCCATACCATACCCCCCACTACACCACCCATCAATTCAATTCTCTCCCAAGCCTCCACCCGAGTAATTCATCTTTTTTTTCTTTTAATATTCATATTATACCGTAATAATTCTATCAATGAATGAATAGTCCATGATATTGAAAACTAAATCTTTTGTTAATTACTCGAAGAAGCACGAGTTTGTTGTAAAAAAACTAAACTAAAGATGACGTGATCAATTCGTGAATATTCAAATTGTACGAAGAATTCAACTAATCGTTTTAGATTTTCTAATCTTCTCTCTATTTAGCTTCTACCCTCATTTTGTATTTTTCAGAATAAGGGTTTTCGACCTATTTCTTTTCCAAATTTAAATTGACTTTTTTTTTCTCTCTTATTTACTCGTGTTTTTCATTTTTTTTAAAGAAAAACGTGAGTTGATTTCGCGTTAAGTAGCCTAATTACGTTTTGTCATCGTTTTATTTCAATTTTATAAATTAATTAACACATTCATAATGTAATGTTTACTTCTTAAGATAAGTAATCAACGTCAAATAATATGTTATGTGAAAATATTTTAATATAATAAGTAAAATTTCATAAAAAACAATATGATAAAAAAATATAAATGAGTTAATAAAAAATCAGGACGAAAGATAATATCAATATATTTTATTTTAAGGTCAAAATGTTAAATAACAAATAAAATTCTTCTTTTTTGGCTTTGTGTTTAAAATTAACTCTCCCCAATTTTGTTAACCAAACTAAACCGTGATATTTATATATGTTTTAGTTTTATTTTTAAAAATTACAAAAAGCCAAACTAAACCGACCAAACTGGCTTATACCGAGCTTAAATAAGCTAAAATCGATCCAAAACTGAGTACAAACAATTTCAAAGCGAGTCCAAATAAAAAATCTAAAATCAAAACTGAATCAGAAACAAATATAGTAATATTGAAAAAACTGGTTCGAGGTTCATTTTGTTTATAATTCAAAGTTCAAACTTTAAATTAAACGAATCTCTAAATTTGAGATTTATTTTGTTCATGATTAATGTTAAGTCCATATTCTAATTATGTACTTTAATATTATTTTATAACGTATCACTCATTAATTATTGCAACTATTGTATTATTTTAATTATGCATAATTTTACATTTATAATTTATTGTATTTTTAAAATTAATATTATTTTTTAGGGTGATTATCGATTTGAACCCTGTACTATACACGTTTTTTCAATTCGCCCCCTGTACTAAAATAACTGGCAAATTGAACCTTGTACTTTGATTCTGTTATCATTTTTGACCTTCTATCAACAATTTCATTAAACTCTCATTTAAAAAATTATCAAACGATTTTAGATTCAGTTGAAATTTTTACCACATGTTTACTACTTAATGAATAGATAATCTAGAAATTTTCGTGATTTTTTAACACATGTACGATTTATTGTAATTTTATTTTACTATTTTATAAAAATATTATAATAAATCATAAAAATTTTAGAAAATCACGAAAAACTTTTCTATTATCTACCCATGATAGGTTGAAAATGTGAAATTTTTTTCAAGTAAATCAAATATCGTTTGGTATTTTTTAAAAAATTAATTTATAAAGAAGAAACTAAGATTAATTTAAACAAATATAAAAAGATATTGAATTTATTTGAAACTTTTTTCACATGTTCAGCACATTACGGGTAAATAATAAAAAAAATTTCGTAATTTTTTAAAACTTGTATGATTTATTATAATATTTTTATAAAATACTTACATAAAATTACAATAAATTGTACATGGATTAAAAAATAACGAAAATTTTCAGATTATCTTCTAATTAAGTGGTGAACATGTGGTAAAAATTTCAACTAAATTTAAGATCATTTGATAATTTTTTAAATGAGAGTTTAATAAAATTGTTGATAGAAGGTCAAAAATAATAACAGAATCAAAGTACAAGATTCGGTTTGCTGGCTTTTTTATTACAGGGCGAATTGAAACAAAATGTATAATAAAGTGTTGAAATTGATAATTACCATATTTTTTAATTATTTATAAATTATATTAATTAATATTAGTTTAAATATCCGTCCACGTGTACTTGCCCGTGCAGTATGGGCCCCACCTCTACCCCACGCGGCCGCGTGTTTGTCGTCTACCCACCTCCTTGACAGCCTACCAAACATCGCCTACTATTCTTCCTCTTTCCGCTGCCTCTTTGTCTCTGCTACCAGGCCCCTACCTCCACCTCCTCCTCCTCTTCTTCCTTTTTCACCTTTTACTTCAATAAATACTGTCGATGTATTATCTTTTCATCTTTCTTCTGCGATGGAGAAGTACAAAAAAGAAGAGAGAAATTCCCAGAACCCATATGTTTGAGCCCTAAAGTGGGGAGGTGAAAAGTCGTCTGATTGCGAGTGAGGGTGACATAATCATTACATTGTGTTATCTGGCCACAATCTTCCTTTTTGGAGTTTCTGCAACTATAAATGGAGTACCCATCTTCTTCTTTATCCACAATCCTTCTTCATTCCCCATCTTATCTTTTCAATCTTCTTCCAATTGACAATGGGTGAGGCTGCTCCCATTTTCCTGGCTCAATGGCTTCTCTAAGCTTTGTGACGAAATCGGTTCCCAACATGACGATGATTTTTGTAGCGATCATTGTTGTTGGGACGGCGAAGTGAATAGTAGAGATGGTTGGTACGAAGAAGTAATTGACAATGATCTGAGATGGTCTTTTGCTCTGAATCGGTCAGTTGACAATCTTCGTTTGTCTGTCTCTCCTTCATGCATAAACTATATTGCAATGCTTGAGATTATTTATAATGTTAAGTTCGTGCCTCTTCCTCATGCATTACAGTGTTCTGCATAAGGGAACGAGCGCTTACCAGGATATAGCTCTAATTGATACAAAGCGTTTTGGGAAGGTACGGATTCATGTTCTTATCCATCCATCATCCATGTGTGTGTGTGTGTTGTCTATAAATGAAACTATTGATAAATTTGTGAAGAGTTGACTGAATACAGGCATTGATGATTGATGGGAAGATGCAGAGTGCAGAAGTGGATGAATTTATTTATCACGAGTGCTTGATTCATCCTCCTCTTCTACATCATTCCGAGTGAGTCTTACATTTATTTTGCTCCATTTATAGCTCATCAAGCACTGAAATACGGGGGGTATACTATTTGTATGGACATACTTAACATAGTTTGTTTGACATGATTACTTGGATTAAGATTACCACCTTCCTTGACATTCTTGTTGGTCCTAACTTTAGTAGTCTGAGAATAATTAAAAACTTAAGTTACTATGTTAAGATTGATTGATTTTGTTTTAAATTATTTGTAATAATATGATCTTTCTTTTAAGAAGGTCAATTCGAAATCTTTATCTCTGATATGCTTGTTAAACTTAAGAAAAACATGGTATCTATTACGAATCACCATGTCTTGCTATGAGTTTCTCCATTTAGGAGGTTTCTAGCCAACCAAACAGGAGCTATACAAGTTGATCACTAATATTTCTACCAGATAGTAATCACAAAGCATAATGTTGTCCGAAATTAATATTCTAGTGGTTTAGCCTCTCATGATTCTTGGTTCTTCGAGAATTAAAAATGATAAAGTTTTTATTTTTGAAGGCCAAAAACCATTTTCATCATGGGAGGCGGGGAAGGTTCGTCAGCAAGAGAAGCACTCAAGCATAACTCTATAGAGAAAGTTGTTATGTGTGATATAGACAAGGTAATGAATTCTGTTTCTAACATACGATCAATTCTTTTTGACGATATATCGTTGTTTTTTTACCCTTTTTTTCAATTTAACAACATAACTGTGGAGAAAGCAATCCTTAATTATGCTGGCTGTAATTGCAGGAAGTGGTGGATTTCTGTCGAAAATATTTGACTGTAAATCAGGAAGCCTTTCGCCATAAGAAGCTTGAACTTATCATTAATGATGCAAAGTTAGTAATTCATTGTTTTTTTAGGCAGTTTGATAGCAGAACAAGATATAGAACAGGACAATAATTGACTTTGGTTAGAAATGAAGCATTGAAATGGAGAAAATAATTGGCATTAAGATCTTTAAGCATAAATCATTAAATAGGAGCTGACTTTTCATGTTCAAGTTAGAGACTTTTTGTTCTAAGGCTGGAAGCTAATTGCCCTATCACAAATGCTTTTGAAATAAAGGGCTGAATTAGAGAATAGGAAAGAAAAATTTGACGTTATAGTAGGAGACTTAGCGGACCCGGTTGAAGACGGGCCCTGTTATCAACTGTACACGAAATCCTTCTATCAGAAAATTCTCAAGCCCAAGCTCAATGAAAATGGCATTTTTGTAACTCAGGTAGAGAATTCAACCATAACTAGAAAAAAGGTCTTTCTTTGGCTGATTTGATGAAGAGGATGACAAAGGACTTGATGGTTTTTATTTGCAGGCTGGGCCAGCAGGTATTCTCACCCACAAGGAGGTCTTCACTTCCATATACAACACAATCAAACAAGTCTTTAAGTGTAAGTTTCTTGATCAACCTAAACCTATCAAAATGAAAATAATCTAGTTATCTTTTTGGACTACTTGACTTCATCTAAACGAGATTGTTTCTGTGGATAAGTCTCTTAAAATAACGACATATGTTACATTAAGTTAGTTTATAGTTTAAATATTTTAAAAGTTGTCATTTTAATATGGTTCTTTCGAAATTGTGTTTCACTTATTGTTTCTTATTCGGGTAGAGTTTTTTTCTCCCTAACTTCTAGTACCTTTTTTCTCTTTAATGCCAAGTTTCTTATCAAAAAAAATAATCAAGATTATAATGTGCGTAATTCAGCCCTGTCTCGATTTTATGAGATTCTTTCTTTCTATGATGCAGATGTGGCGGTTTACACTGCACATATACCGTCTTTTGCAGACACATGGGGATGGGTTATGGTATGTGGCTACAAAAGCCTCAGTTTGATATTTAACTTCTTTGATACTTCTTCGATGCTAATGGGTGGTCGGCAACATCTGAAACCAGGCATCGGACAAACCATTCTCCATCGAATGTGGAGAGATTGATCGGAGAATCGAGAAGAGAATCGACGGGGAGTTATTCTTCTTAAACGGTGCTGTTTTCGTCTCATCTACGACTATGAATAAGACTGTTTCATCATCGTAAGATCGCGTGAAGTTTATTATGTTCGACTTTCTTTTACTCCATAACAATAACACTAAGTCCGAGAGATTAGGTACAGGTTGCCTGAAAATCTGTTATTTCTCAGGCTATTGAAAGAAACTCATGTCTATACGGAAGAAAATGCAAGGTTTATTCATGGACATGGTGTGGCTCACAGACATTGATTGTTCAAGCTGGCAGGTGGGTGATTACTACTGTATCTCTCTCTCTCTCTCTCTCTCTCTCTCTCTCTCTCTCTCTCTCTCTCTCTCTCTCTCTCTCTCTCTCTCTCTCTCTCTCTCTCTCTCTCTCTCTCTCTCTCTCTCTCTCTCTCTCTCTCTCTCTCTCTCTCTCTCTCTCTCTCTCTCTCTCTCTCTCTCTCTCTCTCTCTGTAATTGCAGGAAGTGGGGATTTCTGTCGAAAATATTTGACTTGGTAAATAAGGAAGCCTTCGCCATAAGAAGCTTGAACTTATCATTAATGATGCAAAGTTAGTAATTCATTGTTTTTTTAGGCAGTTTGATAGCAGAACAAGATATAGAACAGGACAATAATTGACTTTGGTTAGAAATGAAGCATTGAAATGGAGAAAATAATTGGCATTAAGATCTTTAAGCATAAATCATTAAATAGGAGCTGACTTTTCATGTTCAAGTTAGAGACTTTTTGTTCTAAGGCTGGAAGCTAATTGCCCTATCACAAATGCTTTTGAAATAAAGGGCTGAATTAGAGAATAGGAAAGAAAAATTTGACGTTATAGTAGGAGACTTAGCGGACCCGGTTGAAGACGGGCCCTGTTATCAACTGTACACGAAATCCTTCTATCGAGAAGAGCATCGAGGGGAGTATCTTCTTAAACGTGATGTGTTCGTCTCATCTACGACTATGAGAAAGGACTGTTGATAATCGGAGATCGCGTGAAGTTTATTATGTTCGACTTCTTTTACTCCATAACAATAACACTAAGTCCGAGAGATTAGGTACAGGTTGCCTGAAAATCTGTTATTCTCAGGCTATTGAAAGAAACTCATGTCTATACGGAAGAAAATGCAAGGTTTATTCATGGACATGGTGTGGCTCACAGACATTGATTGTTCAAGCTGGCAGGGTGGGTGATTTACTACTGTATACAAGATTACAAATAAGAATTACTTCTTTCATGTTATGGATGAAACTGTCCAACATGGTGACTTCCTTGACAAAGTCATTGTTTTTTTTTTTTTTTTTTTTTTTTTTTTTTTTTTTTTTTTTTTTTTTTTTTTTTTTTTTTTTTTTTTTTTTTTTTTTTTTTTTTTTTTTTTTTTTTTTTTTTTTTTTTTTTTTTTTTTTTTTTTTTTTTTTTTTTTTTTTTTTTTTTTTTTTTTTTTTTTTTTTTTTTTTTTTTTTTTTTTTTTTTTTTTTTTTTTTTTTTTTTTTTTTTTTTTTTTTTTTTTTTTTTTTTTTTTTTTTTTTTTTTTTTTTTTTTTTTTTTTTTTTTTTTTTTTTTTTTTTTTTTTTTTTTTTTTTTTTTTTTTTTTTTTTTTTTTTTTTTTTTTTTTTTTTTTTTTTTTTTTTTTTTTTTTTTTTTTTTTTTTTTTTTTTTTTTTTTTTTTTTTTTTTTTTTTTTTTTTTTTTTTTTTTTTTTTTTTTTTTTTTTTTTTTTTTTTTTTTTTTTTTTTTTTTTTTTTTTTTTTTTTTTTTTTTTTTTTTTTTTTTTTTTTTTTTTTTTTTTTTTTTTTTTTTTTTTTTTTTTTTTTTTTTTTTTTTTTTTTTTTTTTTTTTTTTTTTTTTTTTTTTTTTTTTTTTTTTTTTTTTTTTTTTTTTTTTTTTTTTTTTTTTTTTTTTTTTTTTTTTTTTTTTTTTTTTTTTTTTTTTTTTTTTTTTTTTTTTTTTTTTTTTTTTTTTTTTTTTTTTTTTTTTTTTTTTTTTTTTTTTTTTTTTTTTTTTTTTTTTTTTTTTTTTTTTTTTTTTTTTTTTTTTTTTTTTTTTTTTTTTTTTTTTTTTTTTTTTTTTTTTTTTTTTTTTTTTTTTTTTTTTTTTTTTTTTTTTTTTTTTTTTTTTTTTTTTTTTTTTTTTTTTTTTTTTTTTTTTTTTTTTTTTTTTTTTTTTTTTTTTTTTTTTTTTTTTTTTTTTTTTTTTTTTTTTTTTTTTTTTTTTTTTTTTTTTTTTTTTTTTTTTTTTTTTTTTTTTTTTTTTTTTTTTTTTTTTTTTTTTTTTTTTTTTTTTTTTTTTTTTTTTTTTTTATTAAAAGGCATCTAAGGTCGATAATCTCTTCTCCCATTTGCCTGTCATCCTTACCATAACCTAGAGATATTAAATGGGCAGGCTAGCTCGCCTGCTCGGCTCGCCACAGTAACGAGCGGGTTTGGCCAGGGTCATATGGGTCGGGACAAGCTGAGCTCGGCCATCTGGGCTCGCGAGCCCGTCGATGACCGGGCTCAGGCTCGCGAGCAGGCTTGGTAAAGCTCAGCTTGGGGCCCTGAGCCCTCTCTGACGCCTGACAATCGACAATTTCTGACTCTCCGATGACTCGGTCAAGGTCAAGGCCAACTCCGATGTCTAGGTCGGGGTTCTCTCCGGCGCCCAGCTCAGGGCCCTCTCCGACGCCTCGACAGCGGACATGTACAGCCCCGTCTTCATCTTCCATCGACATCTACCGACGACGACGAGTATGACCATCTTCGGCTTCGAAGTTCTGCGTTTGCCCTTCAGTTCGGCTTCGGTAGTTCCTCTTCCCCTCGATTTTGTCTCTCCAGTCTCCTCTCTTGCCGGCTGCCAGAGGCCAGTGCCCTCTTCTTTCTTGCTCTCTCAGTCTCTCTCAAGCAACGGTCTGATAACCGTTGCTGAGAAGCCTGAGATTCTCAGCAATGCAACGGTAACAAGACCGTTGCTCTGAGAGCTTTTGAAGCAATTTCACGTTGAGATTCTCAGCAACGGTTGTGACCGTTGCTCTCATCAGAGCAAAAAAGACTTTTGGCCTCTCTTTCTCCCCCTTCACTCAATTTTTTCTATAAATTCTTCCTCCTCCCTTCATTTTTTTTCACCCCAATCTCTCTCAATTCAATTCATTTACTCCTTAGAGTGCTCTCAATCAATTTGTACTCAATTTGCTCTCAATCCATTCGGTGCTCTAATTCATTCTTCAATTTGCTTCAACAAGGTAAAATTTAGTTTTTTTTTTTTTTTTACATATATTTACATAATTTTTAATTATATTTATAGTTATAATAACTAATTTTTTTTACATTAATTTTTTTTGTAGGTTTCGTATACGTGAGTTAATCAATTCACACCACATACAAGCTTTTGTTGGACATTGGTTTTGTGTATCATTTTCTTATTTGAAATTTATTTTAAAAATTTATTTTTAATTATGGATCCACGTGATTATAATATTGATGATGATATTGAAGAAATTAGGAAAATAAATCCTGCATTTTCAATAGGACAATCATCCACACAAGCATCCACATCCAATTTATCACCTAAAAAAAAAAAAAACAAAACCTCTGAAGTATGAAAACATTTTGTAATGAAAGATATTAAAATTAGTGGAAAAGTAGAATCTAAGGCTCAATGTAAATATTGTATTAAAAATTATGCATATGTTTCTGGTAGTTCAACTACCTTACTAAATAGGCATTATCAAAAGTGCCACTTAAACGGGCAAGTTAGAGATCCTACACAAAAATTATTAAATGCTAGTTGTATTCACAAAATAAAATAAGAGAAGGAATAACAAAACTTGTAGCATAGTGTGAATCGCCTTTAGCGTTCACCGATAGTGTTGAATTTGAAAATTTTATGAAAAAATATGTTACTCCTAATTTTAAACGTGTTCCTATAAATACAACTAGAATTAATATTATTAAAATATTTAATAATATGAAAAATGAACTATTTTTTTTTCAAGTGCCCCTTCAATATCTATTTGTATCACGTCTGATTTATGTATTGCACGTAATTCTATAAGTTATGTAGTTGTAACTTCTCATTTTATTGATGACTCTTGGCAATTAAATAAAAGAATTTTAAGATTACGTAATTGTGAATATCCACACACTGGTATTACAATTTATAAATATATTGTTACGATATTGCAAGAATATTCCATTCGAGATAGAATATTTAGCATAACACTTGATAATACTAGTGTCAACGATGCTGCTATTTATCATTTTAAAAATGATTTTCAATTAGATACTACTCACAATTCTCTTTTCCATGTAAGATGTATTTGTCATATTTTAAATTTAGTCGTTAAAGATGGTATGACATATATTTCGCCTCATATTGAATCAATTAGATCTGTAATTTTTTATATAATTTGATCTAATTCGAGACAATAAGAATATAGTGTTTTTTGTGAAGCTCCTCAACTTAAACTACGAAAATTAAAAACTGATGTAGATAATAGGTGGAATTCTACTTATTTAATGTTGGAAAATGCTATGCCATATTGACAATTTATTTGTGCTTTTATTAGTGAGAAAACACAAAGTATTAATTTTGATAAATCTAGTTGCGACGTAGCTAATATATTTCTTGATTTTTTAAAACCATTTTATGATGCTACAAATGAATATTCGGAAATTTATAATCTCACTTCTCATCTTGTTCTCCCAATTTTTTATAAACTTAACGTGTAATTTTGTACAATATCGACATATAGATGAATTCAGAGATATACTTAATCAAATGGAAAAAAAATTTAAAAAATATTTGCTTGACATTCCTCATATTTTTTGTTATGCATGTATAATGGATTCTAGATATAAATTAAGAGGAGTATGTCTCATTGTTAATAAAATTTCTAATAATTTACAAACTCCTCCTTTATTTTCTATTGATCAAATAACACATGGAATTACTAGTTTATATTCTTTTTATGAATCTAAATATTCCAATGTTAGTCATTCACGTGTTTCTTCACATGTTAGCTCAAGTAGTAGTGGTGGAAATATTGTAGGTTCACAATTTGGTATTCATGATATTTGGAATCAATTAGATACAGATGCTTACTCTAGTTCTATGCGAAATGAACTAGAAATTTATTTTGACACTCGATATCAATTTTCTCGCGAAGAAAATTTTGATATTTTAAATTGATGGAAAATATTTTCCACCACATATCCTATTCTGTCTATAATGACACGTGATCTACTAACACCTCCGGTTTCTATCGTAACATCGAAGTTTGCTTTTAGTGCAGGTGGACGTGTGTATGATGAACGTCGAGGACGACTTGCACCCGATCTCGTGGAGGCACTTTGAATGAAGGATTGAAATGACGCAATTACGAGAAACTAACAACGAGATGATGAAATACTCGAGAACTTTAAAAATTTGGACGTTGAAGATTAGCCTTGTAATTTAAATTTTGAAGTATTTTTTCATTTTGTAATTTTTTTTGACATTTTGCATATGATTGACAATTAGATGGGTGCCAATCTAGTTGAGATATGTTTAATTTGTAGTGATGCAAATGTCAAATTTATAATGAAGATTATATTTTTTAGATATTTATTTTTTTATAAATAAATGTAGCTAAAAACGACAGCCGATCAATAAGAGCATTGGGGCGATTGATCGGCTGTCGGTAAGAATGAAAACTGAGCGACAGCCGATCATTCGCCCACGTGGGGCGATGGATCGGCTGTCGCTAAGAATTAACACAGAGCGACAGCCGATCAATCTCCCCACGTGGGCGAGTGATTGACTGTCGGTAAGAATGAAAATTGAGCGACAGCCGATCACTCGCTCATGTGGGGCAATTGATCGGCTGTTGCGCTGAATAAAACAGAGTGACAGCTGATCAATCGCCTCATTTGGGCGATTGATTGGTTGTCGGTATTAAATTGGATTTTTTATTTTAGGTCAGCAACCTCCCGATCAATCGCTCCTTCAACTGAAAGCTACCAACGATGAAACTGAACGCCGAAAACCGTCAAAGCTCCCGTCAATCTTCGCAGCGCCTCCCGTCAATCACCCCACAATTTCGACCTCTGAATACTCCGTCAAAGCTCAGTAAATCTCAGCCATTTGACCAGGTTCTATTTCTTCTGCAATTTGATAATTTAATTGAATATTATTCGAAATTTACTTGATACTAAAATAAAATTTGTTTGCTTACCGTTGTTGAATTTGGGCTGCATTGTTTGATTTTGATTGTTGAGGTTGGTTTGAGATACAAAAATAATTGTGAACGAAGTTTTATAACTGTGTACACCACTTGTTCGATGAAATGTGTATGAGAATTTTAAGTTTTAAAAATTGATAATTTTCTTTATATTTTGTGAGTTGGAACTTCTTGTACACTAGTATCGTGTGATAATTAACCATATAATTTTATTTTGGTGTTTAGTATCTTGTGGTCTTATGTACCTTACAGGTTAAAGAAATGCTGCCAAAAAGTTTGAAAGCTTCTTCAAGGTCAAGCTCAAGCTCAACTCTAGTCAGCCAAATCGATCATTCATTCGTCAACTCTGAGGCAAGAAAATACTTCATGGATTTCATCACAAAAAATAAACCTCTTATATGCGAAATCCAATTTCAACCTGATGAGTCTGATAAAGATATTTTAGTCATACTTAGGCAACGACGATGGGAGACTCTTGCTGTATTAGGTGGTGATGCGAACGTAAATGTCGTTCGAAAATTCTACGCAAATTTCAGGGCATCAAATTCAGATAATACTGTTCAAGTTCGCAACAAGATCATCCACTTCTCAGCCGAGATCATTTATACTAAGCTTGGTTTGGACAACTTAAATCAAGATGATTATCGCAAGATAATAGAAGAAGGGCCAGATTATTGGATGATCATACAAGAGATGGGCCACCGAGTTTCATAGTGGGTTTACTCAAACGTCAACCCAGCTCAATCATTACACTTGATATTAAGTTGTCTCAACTGCTATGCTCAAGCTTGGTGCAAGTTCTCAGAATTCTAAACTCACCAAAGAGCGGGCGGTACTCCTGTATTGCATTCTCACTGGTCGCTCCATAAATGTCGGGTGAATTATCCACAATAATATCAGTGCATATCGTAAGGGTTCCACCACTACTAGCCATATGCACCCTATCCTCAATACGCACCTATGCGTTGTAAAGAATGTCCCTATGAGCTCAACTGACAAGCCTTGAATCCAGCAAAAGATTCATGTCTCCTCAAATATTTCAAGAATAGCTAAGTGGCCGTACGACGAAGCTAGAAACAATGGATAGGAATTCATTAAGCATGGTGCTGATGCTGAAATTCCTCCTCAACTAATGTCCTTGCCTCGTGTCTGGCACTAGGGGTGGGCAATCATCGGTTCGGTTCGGTTTTGGACCGAACAAAACCTACCTTTTCGGTTTCGGTTTCCGGTTTCCAAACCCGAACCCGAACCCGAACCTGAATAAATTAAAACAGACCCGAACCTAAAAGTTCGGTTCGGTTCGGTTCGGGTCAAGTCGAGTCATACTTGTTAACATGAAATAAATACAATTAAAATTATATATCATTAGAGACCTGATACATGTACTAAAAATTTAAATCAGTTGCTGATACATGTACTAAAAATTTAATTAAAATTTAATTATCCTTAACTTTAATTAAAATTTAAACTCTGACCTCAATAACAATATAAATTACGTGTTTTGCTAAACTTTCACTTGCTTGCTACTAGCCAACTATACATGTACTGTGAGTTAAGTAAACAATTGATTTCACAGAAGTTTGATTTCACAAGATGAGTAGCCATCCCAAACCCCATTGCTCCAAGACCAATGAAACCAACTCGCTTGATGGTTTTTGATTTAGACATAATTTCATTCGCCAGTTTTTCAGGATTATAGATATCCTTCTTCACAGCATCTGAAATAGCCACTCCACTGACAGATTCCCAAACCTGGAAGATTCTACCGTGAATAGATGGAAAGCAAAAATACCTCATGCTGCATGATTTTAACAAAAGTCCTCAGTAAACTTATATCAAAATTTAATCAGAGGCTCACCTCGAGCACTGATGCCTTATTGTCACTTCGAATATCAAGTGAGGAGCCTGAAAGAAGTCACGTAAAGTCAATAAGGGAAGCTTGCTATATGGTTGAACAACCATGACAAGACAAAATCAGACTAATCAGACATTCCAGTAACCTAATTTGGGTCTACAGTCAACCATTTTACTAGCTTCACTTTCACTTTTGACTTTCATGTGGGGGATTTGGTAGTACCAATAAAAGTAGAAAATCCCACCATATACTTCATGCCACACTGAATCTGTAGCAAATAGCAAAGAAGAAAAGCCTAATTCCATAACTTACAAAGAAATAGTATAAAATGTACCATCCCCAAAAACAAAATGCATCAAATAGATATATTTGTTCAAATGTTCCAAATCTATTCAATATTATTGGAGAAGAACTTCACAATTTATCATGAGAAGAGGAAAAAACAGACAGTGCAAACCTTTAAAGAAAGAAAGAGACGAGTTTGAAGCCGTAGCAGCTAGATGAGAATCAGACACAGCTTCTGAATTATCGATTCCAGGAAATCCAGAATTGACGACCTTAAGACTAAAAACATGAACAGTGCCTTTGTCACTTGAGACCGCCAGCCACTGGGCATTTGAACAGAATGCCAAACTGTATATCTCTGCTCTATCCGCTCCCCTTCTTACCTACAATTACCATCATGTATTAATACTAGCGTTCTTTTCTCCCAACAGTTCAAAAGTTACTCAAAACATTAACAGAAAAAAAAAAAAAACACATATTTCAAAAGTTACTCAAAACATGACAAATCAGATCATTAAGAACAATCAAATACCTCTTGCAGCAGTGTTCCGTCAATCCTCTGTCGCTGTCGCTGGAGCGCCGAGGGCGAGGAGTCGTCGCCGACTCGCCTCGTCGATCGTCTGTCGCGATCGCTGGAGTGGAGGCTGGCTGGAGCCGGAGGAGTTGAGCGAGAGCGACGACGAGGAGTTCGATTTTTCTCACCACTCACTCGGCCACTCCAGTCCCGACACCCTAAATCCCTAATCAGCAATCAGGGCGGTTCGGTTTTTTGGGTTCGGTTCGGGTTTGACCTCCAACCGAACCGAACCCAAACACCTATTTCTGAGCCCGAACCGAACCCAAATAAATCAATTTTTTACTCGACCTGACCCGACTCGAAGGCTCGGTTCGGTTCGGTTCCTCGAGTCGGTTTCGGGTCTGCCCACCCCTATCTGGCACATCAAAGATGGTATTATGACAAGTGCACAATGTAGTATAGCGCAGACAAAGAGAGAGCGCGCCGAGGCTTGTCAAAAACAGCGATATGAAAACCAATCAACTATGCCTCCCGATCAAGGCGCCTCTTCATCATCTGCCATGCCTATAATGCCCCGAGTTTTTTGAATCCAGTTTGTTACTCATAAACTCGAACTTGACTAAGAAATTTTGGACCAAATTTAAAATTTCACACGAAAGTCTAAATTTGACATTTTTCCAAAACCTCAAAACGTTTTGAGACTTGCAGCGGAAATCATTTGAACAAAAACAGAGTTAAAACAAAACTATAGAACAAAGTTTGAATGATCAGTTGAGACGTTAGGGAACTTTCGGCCAAAAGAAATGAGGTTTAAATTGTGAAATACTTTGAAAGTTGCCAAAGTGAAACTCGTCTGCCGCTGAACAAAGTCAACAAGAGGGCAGAAATAAAACTGAAGGATCTCTACCGATGACGTCAGCCGAAGGATCATTCTTCCAGCTTCAGCCGATCGCAAAACGACAAGTTTTGCTACTACATCTATCGATGACGTCAGCCGGATGATTCATTCATCCAGCCTCTGCCGACCATAAGACGACAAAAGACTTTACTCACAAAACAAAACAAACAGAATACATTGACCGGTCACTAAACGACAAAAGTCTTCCCGCATCTTCCGATAGACATAATACACAATGCCCACCGATCACTAAACGACAAAATCATTTCCTACATCTTCCGATAACTATAGCACTCGACATCCACCGATCGCTAAACGACAAAAGTCTAAACTTTCTACCGATAAAATAAACTACACCATTCGATAGATTTAACACGCTACTCCTACCGGTAGGAAACAACCATCTTCTACCGATGGAAAACGATGTCTTCTACCGATAGATTGCCACTGCCGGTAGAAAACAGAGCAATTTTTCCACAATTCATACTCTATACAAGAACAACTATACTACAAAGGGACTTATTCACTTCAATGAAACCTTTCGGAAACGACTCCAATCCCTACATTACTTAAATCCAGTAAAAACCAATGCTGAATCAGCAAGGTACTATTATCAGAAGATTTCAAAATGTGTTTCAAAACATTGAAAACTATTACTATCATAAGACTCAACATACTTAAGTGAAAACATTATCGACTGAACCAGAGAGTTTTCAAACCTAAGATCAAGACATTAAAAGTTGGTTCTGTCAGCGAAACTCAAACACAATTTAGCTATTCCATTTTTCACTACAATGCACATGTACAAAACATTGGTTAAACCGCCTCATCAGTTTACCAAGTCGTGGCCTGAATGGGCTCCTCCAACATCATCTATGCGTTTGTGAACTCAGGAAAATCACCTGCAGTAACCTCAACACCTATATCACAAAATTCATCTATTAGCCTAATGCTAAACAAGCAAAGCAATAATGAAATGATATGCTGAAACATAAAACCTAAACATGCAGTTTCTACTTTCTCATCTCAGTTGTACATTCACTCGTTTACTGATCTAATCCCTCGGTTCCCTTGGGAGTGTGATCAGTTCTCCCAATGTTATACATCCTCTACTCGATTAAGGGGCGGATGAATTCCCTTAATAGCTATTCTGATCCCTCGGTTTCCTTGGGAGTGGGATCAGTTCTCCCAATGTTATACATCCTCTACTCGATTAAGGGGCGGATGAATTCCCTTAATAGCTATTTTGTCACATTCGGTTCATGTCTTACCATTCTTTACATGAAAATTTATTTTCGTAATCTTTCATAAAAACGTGATGCATGTCATATAAACTCATTCGCACAATGCATAACCCTAATGTTTTGTGATGTAGCCCCGAAGGCACATGCATACTTTACTTACCTGGATTCCTGGGGAAATGTTTGGTTGCTAACCACTTAAGTTCTGCTCAAACCTAAAACCACAGACAGTGTATTAGTTAAACTTCATTCTAAACTACCCAGGAGTCTTAAAAAAATTAGTTTGGAAGCTCAGATCTTCGTGTATTCCCGATTCTGCACTAAACCCGAAACTACACACATTCACAACACTCCCAAAAACACATACATTGCACTCCCTTTGTTATCTAACTGTCAAGTCATAAGGAAAAATGAAGGAACTCACCTAAATCGGAGAAATCACTGGAGAAGTCGGAGGGAAAATCGCCTGGAGCTCTGATGAGCTTGAGCTGAATACCGAGAAAGGAAAAATGAGGGGGCAGTGGCGGCTAAACCTCATTAAACCCTCCCTTAAATACGTTATCCACAATAAATTGCAATTTACCATTTTGTCCTTACTCATTCACTTATTAACCTAATCACTAAATCACTCAATTTAACTTTTAAAGCATTCTAAAAAAATGAAACAAGGTAAATCGGCTAATAGAAACCGGGTGTTACTGTGCCACCTCGCTCTTACTCAACTAACGATGTAGGGCAGATGTTATAAAATCTTACAATCCAACAAGGCCAAATGTTTGCTAATCTGGCTGCTTAACAAACCAGCTTTGAACATGATGTAAGACAAAAGTTGGAAAATATTTCTGATCAGCAAAGACAGTTATCACAAGATCACACTCGCATTGAATATTGATTGACGAATATACAAAACCATTCACTAGAGCAAACAAATTTCTTTGCGTGATATGTGAGGGCATTAAATGCTCATTATGACCATTCGGATCCAACAAATCCACGTTTACCTATCTTCCCGGAGCACCTATTGAGGCCATATCACCCTCCACAAGAGGGTGAGGACAACGATTAGCTTGACACGTCATGAGTTACTGTAACATATCAAAAACGTGCAGCAACAAAAATTTGACAAAAATGAAGGAAGAATTTCCTTCCAGCCTGAAATTCTTGACAAAATAGGTAGACAATTTTGATTGAAATTCCAAACCCTCGCCTATAAATATAGAAGTTCAGGGAAGGGGAAATCACACCAAAATCGAAGCTCACCTCACCAGAAATCGCCCTTTTCGAACCTCGGCCGAGCTCTTCTCCGGCGAAACCCTCCTCGGCCGAATCTCGCTCGGCGTTCGGCGCTCACCTAGCCGAACTCTCGCCGGCCTCCGATCTCTCTCTCTCTCTCGGCCTCACTCCCTCCCTCTCGTTCTCTCCCTCTCTGCAACTCTCTTTCTCTCTACCCTCTGTTCGCGCGAAGAAGAAGGAGGCAAGGAGGGGTTCTTTTAATTTAAAAGAACCGGTCCTTTTTAAAGGACCCGAACCGAACCGGTTCTTTGCAGCCCAAACCAAACCAGAGCAGAATAGTTCAAACCGAACCAAACCGGACACTGTTCACAATCGGGCACTGTTCATCCGAACCAAACCGAACCCGAACCAACCCGAATTTTGACCCGACTCGAATTTCGACCCGAACCGATCTAAGATTTTACTGGTAAGGTAATTCTGCCTAAATTATTATAGAATTAGATTTATTTAAAGTAGGATTTTAATACCAAAATATTTTTAGGCAGGAAATTAATTGGAATTTTAGAAAATCCCGATAACCTACCCGCTCGGAATTCAGGTAAGTAAAAATATTGTTTTTAATGTTTTGGCTATGGCCCTACATCACAAAAGATTATATTATTTTTATAAATGATTTCTTACACATTACTAATATTTGAACACACATGTTTAGGCATTGACATAAGATAGTATGAAGATAAAAATTGTAGGACATTTTGTATGTGTATGAATACGATGGCTAAAGCCTAAGGTTGAGAAAGAATTCCAACCAGTCTGTTTGACTACGCCTGAACGACAATGAGATGGCTAAGTCTAAGGTTGAGAAATGAATTTCAACCAGTCTGTAATCAGGATTCGGTAAAAGTTAAATGTTAAATTTGACACTTACACGTATTTTTACTTGCTGAGTTAAATCTCATATTTTGTAATTTTGTGATGTAGGTGAGTTTTTATCTGAGGAAGAACTGGCTGAAATCGAGAGTTTTCCAGGGGCAAGCAAGCATATAGGAGAAGGCCGTGAAATTTCTGATACATGAATCTAAAGTATTTATTTTTAAGTATTTTAAATGTTATTAAAACTCTAAAGAACATGTGTTAAATTTGATATTAAAGTTTTATGAATTATTATGCAATTATCTTAAATTTTTAACAATTTTATTTAATATTTTAAAATTTGTCTAAAGCTTCCGCGTATTTAATAAATTCATTTAATATTTTTAATTAAGAATTTTGTTAACGCTCGAGATTTAATCTAAATTGATTTGGGGATAAATTTTAGGGTTTTCAATTAGGGTTTCAAATTGGAGAAATCAAATTGGGGATTTTAAATTTTGGGTGTTACAGTTTGGTATCAGAGAAACTGAGTTTATAAAATGATTCTGTAAACTGATCTGTATGCTCATGTGCACCTGGAAGATTGTCGATCAGCAAGTAAGTTTGTATTAAAAGTTATATTTTGATAAAAGTATGTTAGATAATTTTATAGTACATTTCCAAGTATATAAAGATAGTTTTCTTAAATTAAAGTCCCCGTGATGTAGACTATGGCCAATCGTAGAGGAAATGGTAATGGAATTAGAAACGAACGAGATGCTGTACTTGATCGAATGATGGACATGATCGAGACGCAAGCAAGACAGATCGAGCAATTAACGCAGGCAGCTAATGCAGCGGCCCAGGCGGCTACCGCCTCTGCACAAGCAATTAATGTACAGGCTCAGGCTCCTAATAGGCCCCGACCTGTTGAGCTGGATTTTGATAGATTTCGCAGAATGGATCCCCCAACTTTTACGGGCAATTTGGCAGACATGGCGGCAGCAGATAATTGGATCCGGACCATCAAGGAGGTGTTTCAGCATGCCAAAATCTCAGAGGAGGAAAAAGTGGATTGCATCTTCCATGTTCCGAATGGAAGTTCGTTATTGGTGGGATTCAATGAAAGTGTTGTATCCAGTCGCTACCATAACATGGAAAAAGTTTCAAGAGCTCTTCTATGAGAAGTATTTTACGGATTCGATGATGGATGCCAAGGCAGAGGAATTCATGGCTTTAAAACAAACGGGAAGTGTAATCGACTATTTGCACAAATTTGAGCAACTTTCTCGATATGCCCCACATATAGCTGGTAATGAAGTTATGAAGGTAAAACGTTTCATCCAAGGATTGAGGGCGGAAATATTCAAAGACATCCATCTTATTACTTCCAAAGACTCTTCATTTGCATTCGTGGTGGACAAAGCATTGCGTGCGGAGAAAGGGGAGAAGGAAGTCAACAAAGCCCAAGAGCTTAGAAGGAGATACAATAATGCAAACCAGACTGCAAGGGGTAAACCTCCGCAACAACCATGGGCTGGATCTAAGCGGCCAATTACCAGTGGACATACTGAAGTACCTTCTAAGCACATTAAGAGAGAGCCCACGACGATATCTAATATGCCTATATGTCCCTCATGCAAGAAGCCACATTACGGAGAATGTCGTCATCTGACTATGGCTTGCTTTAAGTGTGGTCAACAGGGACACTTTATTAAAGACTGCCCAAAGAATGTTCGAGAGCAACTCAAGGCAACTGCTAAGGTTTTTGCCATGACGAAAGATGAAGTTGAAGGAAATACCTCTGTGGTGACAGGTTCAATTTTTATCTCTGGCATATCTTCTTGCGTATTAATTGATTCTGGAGCTACTCACACTTTTATATCCCTTGAGCATGCTAAGAAGTTAGGGAACAAAGTAGAATTGCTAGACTACAAATTAGGGGTAGCTATTCCCTCGGGCAAAGTTATGTTTACTGATTCTATAATTAGAGGATGCAATGTTTTTATTGGAGAAAATCATTTGGAAGCTAATTTAATTATTTTAGCAATGCACGACTACGATGTTATTCTTGGGATGGACTGGCTTACTAAGCATTATGCGACTATTGATTGTCGTAAAAAGATGGTTAAATTTCAACTACCTGGAATAAAGCCATTCTTTTTCTATGGAGACACTAAGAGTTCGAGAATTCCAATGATATCAGCTATTCGAGCTCGAAGATTATTGAATTCAGGATGCATTGGAATTCTGGCCAGTGCTATATGTTCCAAACTTGAAGGAGCTCTAACTCTTGATGAAGTGCCAATAATTGGTGAATTTCCAGATATTTTTCCTCACGACCTGACAAATTTACCACCTGCGAGAGAGGTGGAATTTAGCATTGATTTGCTACCCGGAACGGCGCCGATTTCTAAAGCTCCTTATAGAATGGCACCGAGCGAACTAAAAGAATTGAAGACCCAACTAGATGAATTGTTTGAAAAAGGATTTATTCAACCGAGTTTCTCACCTTGGGGAGCACCAGTGTTATTTGTGAAGAAAAAGGACGGATCTATGAGAATGTGCATAGACTATCGAGAGCTCAACAAAGTCACTATTAAAAATAACTATCCACTACCTAGAATTGATGATCTTTTTGATCAACTAAAGGGAGCGGCTATTTTCTCAAAGATTGATCTCAGATCGGGCTATCATCAATTAAGAATTAAGGAAGATGACGTGTTCAAAACGGCGTTTCGTACCAGATATGGCCACTTTGAATTCCGGGTCATGCCGTTTGGATTGAGTAATGCCCCAGCCGCATTTATGGATTCAATGAATTGAATTTTCAAGACGTATTTGGATGATTTCGTGATAGTCTTTATTGACGATATCCTTGTTTACTCAAAGAGTAAGGAAGAACATGAGGAACATTTGAAGATTGTTTTATCAACATTGAGACGAGAAAAGTTATATGCAAAATTTTCTAAGTGTGAATTTTGGATGGAGGAGGTGGCTTTTCTCGGTCACATTGTTTCAAGAGAAGGTGTATCAGTGGATCCAAAGAAAATTGAAGCTGTTAGTAAATGGCCACAACCAAAGAACACAGCCGACATAAGGAGTTTTTTTGGTCTTGCAGGATATTACCGAAGATTTGTAGAAGGATTTTCAAGCTTAGCCAACCCGCTTACGAAGCTAACCAACAAAGGTGCCAAGTATTTATGGACCGAAAAATGCGAGCAAAGCTTTCAGGAGTTAAAGAAGAGATTGATATCGGCACCCATACTTACTATACCATCTGGATCCGGAAAATTTGTTGTCTATAGTGACGCTTCAAAGTATGGATTGGGATGTGTTCTCATGCAAGAAGGAAAAGTGGTGGCATATGCTTCGAGACAATTGAAGGATCTTGAGAAGAACTACCCAACTCATGATTTGGAACTTGCAGCGGTAGTTCATGCTTTGAAGATTTGGAGACATTATTTATATGGAGAGAGATGTGAAATCTATACGGACCATAAGAGCTTGAAATATTTCCTAACTCAAAAGGATTTGAATATGAGACAACGTAGATGATTAGAGTTGGTGAAAGACTATGACTGCGAGATTATCTACCATCCGGGCAAAGCTAATGTTGTAGCTGATGCATTAAGTAGGAGAACATCATCACAAGTTTCATCGTTGCGGCAGATTCAAGAAAAGTTAAGTGAAGAGATGCAAAAATCTAATATCGAAGTGGTACCATTTGGACTATTGGAAAAACTGTCTGTTATGACACTTCAGCCGAGTTTGCTTGAGCAAATAAAAGATAAACAACACGGTGATGCATTTATTTGCAAGGTAAAAAAAGACTTAGAGGCTGGAAAAATATCTGAATTCTCGATATCGAATGGTGGAATTATTCAATTTAAAGGAAGATGGTGTATACCTGATGATGCTGAACTGAAGAGAGCTATTTTGGAGGAAGTACACTCAACACCTTATTCGGTACATCCTGGTTCAACCAAAATGTATCAAGATTTGAAGCAATATTATTGGTGGCGTGGGTTAAAAGCGGATGTAGCTAAATTTGTCGAGAAATGTCTCACTTGTCAGCAAGTCAAAGCGGAACATCAACGACCTGCTGGTACATTGCAACCACTCATGGTACCTCAGTGGAAGTGGGAACATATCACTATAGATTTTGTAGTGGGACTTCCTAAGACAGTTAAGGGTCACGACTCTATTTGGGTTATAGTTGATCGATTGACTAAATCGGCCCATTTTCTCCCTCTAAGGACCACATATACTATGGATCAGTATGCTCGACTCTATGTGCAAGAGATTATTAGAGTTCATGGCACGCCCATTTCTATCGTGTCTGACCGTGATACACGCTTTACCTCTAAATTCTGGAAGAGTATGCAGAAAGCTATGGGTACTCAGTTGAACTTCAGTACAGCTTTTCACCCTCAGACAGATGGACAATCAGAAAGGACGATCCAAACCTTAGAAGATATGTTACGGGCATGTGTTATTGACTTCCAAGGAAATTGGAGTAAAAATCTGCCATTGGTGGAGTTCGCCTACAATAATAGTTATCAGGCTTCAATTGGAATGGCGCCTTATGAAGCTTTATACGGCAGAAAGTGCAGATCACCAGTGCATTGGGATGAAGTAGGTGAAGGCATACTTGTTGGGCCAGATATTTTGAGACAGACTACGGAGATTGTTGCCCTAATCAGAAAAAGAATTCTCACGGCCCAGAGTAGACAGAAAAGCTACGCTGATAGAAGAAGAAGAAAGTTGGAGTTTGCAGAAGGAGATCAAGTGTTCTTAAAAGTCTCGCCAATGAAAGGTGTGATGCGTTTTGGGAAGAAGGGAAAGTTGAGCCCAAGATTTATAGGCCCGTATGAAATATCAAAAAGAATTGGAGAAGTTGCTTACAAACTAAATTTGCCTGAGTCATTCAAGCACGTACACAATGTGTTTCACATATCTATGCTGAGAAAATATGTTCCAGATCCCTCGCATGTTTTACCAATGAGAGCTGAAGAATTTGTGCTCAACCCGAACTTATCCTACGAAGAGAGACCGATTCAAATTCTGGAGTCAGAAGAAAGGAAGCTACGGAATAAGAAGATATCGCTTGTAAGAGTTCCATGGAAGAATCAAAATGTTGAGGAGGCAACCTAGAAAAAAGAGGAAGAAATGAGAAAGATCTATCCGGAACTTTTCAGGTAAATCTTTAAATTTCGAGGACGAAATTTCTTTAAGGAGGGTAGATTGTAACATATCAAAAACGTGCAGCAACAAAAATTTGACAAAAATGAAGGAAGAATTTCCTTCCCGCCTGAAATTCTTGACAAAATAGGTAGACAATTTTGATTGAAATTCCAAACCCTCGCCTATAAATACAGAAGTTCAGGGAAGGGGAAATCACACCAAAATCAAAGCTCACCTCACCAGAAATCGCCCTTTCCGAACCTCGGCCGAGCTCTTCTCCGGCGAAACCCTCCTCGGCCGAATCTCGCTCGACGTTCGGCGCTCACCTGGCCGAACTCTCACCGGCCTCTGATCTCTCTCTCTCTCTCTCGGCCTCACTCCCTCCCTCTCATTCTCTCCCTCTCTGCAACTCTCTTTCTCTCTACCCTCTGTTCGCGCGAAGAAGAAGGAGGCAAGGAGGGGTTCTTTTAATTTAAAAGAACCGGTCCTTTTTAAAGGACCCGAACCGAACCGGTTCTTTGCAGCCCAAACCGAACCAGAGCAGAATAGTTCAAACCGAACCAAACTGGGCACTGTTCACAACCGGGCACTGTTCATCCGAACCAAACCGAACCTGAACCAACCCGAATTTTGACCCGACTCGAATTTCGACCCGAACCGATCTAAGATTTTACTGGTAAGGTAATTCTGTCTAAATTATTATAGAATTAGATTTATTTAAAGTATGATTTTAATACCAAAATATTTTTAGGCAGGAAATTAATTGGAATTTCAGAAAATCCCGATAACCTACCCGCTCGGAATTCAGGTAAGTAAAAATATTGTTTTTAATGTTTTGGCTATGGCCCTACATCACAAAAGATTATATTATTTTTATAAATGATTTCTTACACATTACTAATATTTGAACACACATGTTTAGGCATTGACATAAGATAGTATGAAGATAAAAATTGTAGGACATTTTGTATGTGTATGAATACGATGGCTAAAGCCTAAGGTTGAGAAAGAATTCCAACCAGTCTGTTTGACTACGCCTGAACGACAATGAGATGGCTAAGTCTAAGGTTGAGAAATGAATTTCAACCAGTCTGTAATCAGGATTCGGTAAAAGTTAAATGTTAAATTTGACACTTACACGTATTTTTACTTGCTGAGTTAAATCTCATATTTTATAATTTTGTGATGTAGGTGAGTTTTTATCTGAGAAAGAACTGGTTGAAATCGAGAGTTTTCCAGGGGCAAGCAAGCATACAGAAGAAGGCCGTGAAATTTCTGATACATGAATCTAAAGTATTTATTTTTAAGTATTTTAAATGTTATTAAAACTCTAAAGAACATGCGTTAAATTTGATATTAAAGTTTTATGAATTATTATGCAATTATCTTAAATTTTTGACAATTTTATTTAATGTTTTAAATTTTGTCTAAAGCTTCCACGTATTTAATAAATTCATTTAATATTTTTAATTAAGAATTTGTTACGCTCGGCTCGGCTCGGCTCGGCTCGGCTCGGCTCGGCTCGGCTCGGCTCGGCTCGGCTCGGCTCGGCTCGGCTCGGCTCGGCTCGGCTCGGCTCGGCTCGGCTCGGCTCGGCTCGGCTCGGCTCGGCTCGGCTCGGCTCGGCTCGGCTCGGCTCGGCTCGGCTCGGCTCGGCTCGGCTCGGCTCGGCTCGGCTCGGCTCGGCTCGGCTCGGCTCGGCTCGGCTCGGCTCGGCTCGGCTCGGCTCGGCTCGGCTCGGCTCGGCTCGGCTCGGCTCGGCTCGGCTCGGCTCGGCTCGGCTCGGCTCGGCTCGGCTCGGCTCGGCTCGGCTCGGCTCGGCTCGGCTCGGCTCGGCTCGGCTCGGCTCGGCTCGGCTCGGCTCGGCTCGGCTCGGCTCGGCTCGGCTCGGCTCGGCTCGGCTCGGCTCGGCTCGGCTCGGCTCGGCTCGGCTCGGCTCGGCTCGGCTCGGCTCGGCTCGGCTCGGCTCGGCTCGGCTCGGCTCGGCTATTTAAATGTTATTAAAACTCTAAAGAACATGCGTTAAATTTGATATTAAAGTTTTATGAATTATTATGCAATTATCTTAAATTTTTGACAATTTTATTTAATGTTTTAAATTTTGTCTAAAGCTTCCGCGTATTTAATAAATTCATTTAATATTTTTAATTAAGAATTTTGTTAACGCTCGAGATTTAATCTAAATTGATATGGGGATAAATTTTAGGGTTTTCAATTAGGGTTTCAAATTGGGGAAATCAAATTGGGGATTTTAAATTTGGGGCGTTACAGTTACGCTATTTTTCACCTACTTTTTAGTTTATTTTATGCATGAGGACCATATTTATTTTAAGTTTGGGGTGATTATAGTTTACTTTATGATTTTGCTATATTTTGTGATATATTTTAGTTATGTAATCTGAAATTTTTATTTATGTAAGTTCGACTCGTTAAGCTCGGCTCGTTACGCTCGTTGGGTCGGCTCGGTTTGTTAGACTCGTGGCTCGCAAGCCGGCTCAGGTTGGAAATTTTTTAAGGTCGGCTCGTTAGGCTCGGCTTGTTAGGCTTGGCAGACTTGGTGAGCTGGGTCTTTCTTCGCTCGGCTCGGCTCGGCTCGGCTCGGCTCGATTAACATCTCTACCATAACCTACCCTTCTGCAACTTCCATGGCAATCTGACGATTGTTGTAAACGACTAGTTAAATTTTGGGTAAGGTTTTGCATAACTCTGTTCTGCCGCCATGGATACATAAGTCCCCGAGGAAATCAATTCAACCCAGAAAATAAATAAATGAAATAATCAACCAGAACAGGATTTTAGGCTTGTGCGATCAAAGCTCGATGAACTCCTGTACGCATCTGCTGTTGAAGATGCTGCATAGCCAGAGAAAACTCCAGAGCTCTGCTTATCCTCTCAGCGAACGGAGGAAGACGACAGAACCCCTCTCTCAGCCGCGACAGGCGCCGAGATGCCACTCTTTAAGGGTGCGAGCATTTCACTGCAAGTTCAAGCTCTGAATACATTTTCTTTACTACCTTGCCCTAGTTTTATATTGACCTTAAATTAAAATAATTTTACGCAGACCAGAAGTGTAAAATGCAGAAGCTTTCATTAAGATAATCGAAATAATCAACCGAACGAGATGAGTACGGATCAGTGAAGAGGGAAAATGGCGCCAGAGGAGAAAGAAGTCGACTTCAAATGAGTCCTTGGAAAGGTTTTTGCAGTTGCAGCGAGCTCGAAAAGACCTCCAATGGCTTCCGCAACGACGTGGGAAGGGGGACCTCACGGTACCCAGTACTGAATTGTCTGAGAATGCTTTTCTTCTTTTGCTTTAGAAGAAGGAAAAAAAGGTCTGAAGAAGTCTTAGGAACTCGCATGGGGATTGGGAACTCCATTGTCATCCACAGCAAAAGCTGGAGTGAAAGCTTTGACCAGTGGAAGAAGTGGACCATCATAGAAGCTTAAACCCGGTCCGAATCATCCTCCATATAAGCTTTTTCGAAGATCAATTATAAGAGGGCCTTTATGATCATTTAAGAAAATAAACCGTAGAATAAAGTACAACATATACGCTAACGTACTTACATATTAACGAACTTCTATCTTTCGATGATTAGAAATTTGAATTTTGTTGTCAATTTATTTTTTAAATTTAGTAGGTGAATACTACGTTTTATATTTAATGAGATATTTTAACTTAATTTTTAATCTCTCGATGATTTCTAACCCGGTTCGGAACTTTATCGATCTTCTCTCCAACAATTACATAATGAATTTAACGAATAACTTGACGGTGATGTTAAAATTGTTGATGGTTGAAATTTATATATTAAGTTTATAATTAATGATCATAAATGTTATAGTGTAAATTACATTTTACTAAAAAAAAAAAACATAATATTACTAAAATAAAATTACAAAAATTAAAACAGATAAGCAATTTAATCTTGCATGTAATTCTTTATCGATTACCATTTTAGCAAAGCTTTCTCATAGTCATACCTTAACAACTTGAAGTAGCACGAACTAGATCATCATGCAAGCTAGATCAAGTCGAGCTGGCTTTCCAATTAGGGTTGGCGAAGTATAAGGCTGAGTACAAACTTCGTACCAGCTATTTTATACACTATACATAAATAATAAAGGTAATGTTATCTTGACACTATAATTTTACAGCATGATACGATGATTAAATGTCACTTATTTATTAATAAAATTATTATAGATAAAATAAATACTTAAAATATTAAAATACATGAATCAACGAATTAGCGACGCACAATCATCAAGTCATGGTATAATTAATAATAGAGATAAATAAATAATCCCAATATTTAAATTTAATCATGTATAATTATTGGAATAACGACAAATCCAACCAATCAATAATGAAGTAGACGCATGGATAGACCAAAAAAGTGGAAGTCTTCTTCCATCCATCAAGTAAAGCCAAAAGAAAAAGACTAGTCCACTAAACATAGGTTAGCCCATAAAACTCCTATTGTATTAAAAAAAACATTAACCAACTCTTTAAACTAGATTAGTAGACAATTATCTATGACCGGAATTTGATTAAGAATGCAATTAGCGAGAGATTATGTCGTTGGACCAACCATGTACGTGACAATCATAATCGACTTCAACGCTTTCACAGGAAATAAATATACGTAAAAGAGTAATTCTACATTTATTCTCTTTTTATATACTATTTAATATATTTAGTGTCAAATATGATTAATACAATTAATGTACTAATAATTGATTGACACTACAAAAATTATGTTTAGATAATAGAATAAGAGAGTAAACGAACATTATTGTCACAAACTGGAAGTGGGCTGTAACGATTCCTTTTCCCAGCAAGATATTGTTCGCTCTCGGGATTAGGCCGTAACTCAATATCCTCCCCTCACAGGTTTGTTTGGCGAGGACTTCCCAGTCAATCACCCAACCTGGTACTACTCTTGCCGAAGCACTTTTAACTTCGGAGTTCTTATGAGATCCGTTGTCAATTGTACTCCAAAACGCGTCTTGCTATCTTGGGAAGGTCTCTTTACATATGTTTCATTTCCACATACTTTCCCAAGCGATGTGGGATTGTGACGACCCCCTTTTTACGACTTGTCACCTTCTGATTCGCCCGCGCAGACATACCGCCATCCGGGTTCTGATTCGTGCAGCCATTGTACACATACTTACACATCCGGGTCATCACAATCACCCCTTCTCGGAGGCCCAACGTCCTCGTTGGCCACATTTCCGGTTGGGTACAGGCTTTGATACCATTTGTAACGACCCATTTTCCCAGCAAGATATTGTCCGCTCTGGGGATTGGACCGTAACCCAATATCCTCCCCTCACGGCTTTGTTTGGCGAGGACTTCTCAGTCAGTCACCCAACCTGGTATTACTCTCGTCGAAGCACTTTTAACTTCGGAATTCTTATGGGATCCGTTGTCAATTGTGCTCCAAAACGCGTCTTGCTATCTTGGGAAGATCTCTTTACATATGTTTCATTTCACATACTTCCCCAAGCGATGTGGGATTGTGACGATTCACTTTTTACGATCCGTCACCTTCTGATTCGCTCGCACGGACATACCGCCATCCGGGTTCTGGTTCGTGCAGCTATCGTACACATACTTACACATCCGGGTTATCACATAGGCGTAGACAAAAACACAAGATTGAGCAATTCAATCTTTGAAGAGAATCCGACAGGCTAGGTTTTTCCTTTATTATATTTAAAATTAAATATCATGCAAATTAATACTATGATAAATGATAATATAAAGAAAATAATAGGAACGTCGTCGTTTATACGGGGAACGAGATGCTAGCGCAATGTTGAAGCAAGAGGATATCCATTTCTAGAGAAAGCTAAGTCTCCCTTTAAAGTCTCTCCACTTTTCTCTATTCCCATGAGCGACGATCTGTCTTGCCCTTTTCCCCTCTCTCTCTCTCTCTCTAACCTTTCTCTCTCATCTTGCTTGTGAAAACGATCTCGAATCTTGCAGTTTCTTCTTCTTTTGGCTTTCCCTCTTCCTGAATCAAACTGAACTATCAGAATCTGTATCTAAGTCCAAGATCATGATCACATAACAAGGGCACCATTGTCACTTTCTTTTCGGGAAACTAAACTTACCCTGTTCTACTTTTTCTTTTTCCCTCAAAATTTGCAGAATTTGTAGATTCCCATTTGCCATTTGGCCATCCACTGATGATATGGAGGACCACGGTAGGAGGGAATTTGAATCTCATTAAAAACATACCCCATTACATGTTCATAAGTGACAAACAAAAAAGATAAGATTTTTTCATGAAAATAAGATCAGATTAAGACGCCATTAGCTATGGCGCGGTTATAATCTATGCGCGTAGTTTCAGTAGACTGGAAGATCTTCGCGGTATCTTTCTCCGCCGATTACGGCTAGATGATCGAGCTCGAAAAGATCTGAACTTGAACAGCTTGCAGCGTCATCGTCTTCATCGTCGTTGAGAGAAAATTCTTTGAAAACTGAATCGTTTAGCTTCTGGGTTTGCTGGTAATCTTTCTTCTTCTGCTCTATCGCCTGCAATTCTGGCTCGTCGTTGTTCTTTCTGGTCGATGAAGATTCGATTCTCCACGCAGTTGGTATGGCCACTGGCATTAGACTTGAACTGTCGTCTTCAAACAAGGATTTATGGCCGCAAGGCTTGCAATCTTCGTCTACTATAATGCTTACTGGGTAGAAACGAACAGTTCTTTTAACGCCATTCCGCAATTTTTCGCTGGATGGGTGAGAGTTTTTGCTTAAACAGGAGCGAGAAAACGAGGAAGCGGAAGAACAGATTGATGCTTCGCTTGCCTTCTCCGGCATTAATGGGGGTTTAGTCTTCTTAGCGTTTCCAGAAGGGAAGAGAGAATTGAGAAAGCTTGACAGTCTACCGCCGGGTGAAATCGGCTGCTTCACCTTCTTCAAGTTGGTGTAGATTCTTAATGCTTTTGATTTAGTCTGGATAGTTCGTTCTTCTAGTTTCGGGGTTCGCTCTGTTGCGAAACTGGAATGATAATCGTCCAACATTCGCCAATCTCTCAGCTTCGTCGCTGAGTTTTCTGGCCGGGATGAGGCCCCCGTTCGAATCGGTTTAGGCCTCGCCGGAGCGAAACAGGCCGACGGCATTGATTTTAAAGCAAAAATGGATTCTGAATCAGAAGAAGAGAATCCTCCTGAACTGGACTCCGATGAAGTCGATGTTGAACTCCAGAAAAGAACATCTTGATCATAATCATTCCTTCTTCGTTGATCTCTACTCCTTTCGCTGACAGTCTTCTCCATCCATCTGTCAATCAAGCAAGCTCGGCGAAGATTCTCCTCCTCTTCCGTTTGCCGGCGACATTTCCCCCTGCTTCTGCTCTGTTTCTCCGGCATTGTTTCCCGAAAAACTTTCAGCTCCTCGTTCCTCTTTTCACCGCCGTCGATCGAGCGATAAATCTGGTCGAGAAGAGTGGAAGAAAAAGAAGGGTTACTACAGACCCGATCGTTCCTGCCTTTGTCTCTCACCGCTTTCTCCTTCTTGTTCATGTCGAAATTTATAGGAAAAATCTCAAAGCCACCAAAGAAAGACAGGAAAAAGACAACGATGATGGAGAGAAGTCGAGAGTTGCAGAAGCAAGAAGTGAAGATACGAAGCTTTTGCTCATTCGTCTGTCTCCTGAGAAAGACTCAAAAGCTGCAACAAAAGAAGACAAGAACACGACATGAAACAACAGTAGGAGAAAATGGCCATCATTCTGTCTGCTTCTCTCTCTAAAACTTCTGGGTTTTTTCTGCAGAGTGCCAAAAATGGAGGCTGATCTAGAGAGAGAAAGAGAATGGCTAGAGAGAGAGATAGCAATGAGAGCAGCAAAGCACGCTGGTAAGAGGAAGGATGGGCTGAGGGTGGAGAGAAACAGAAGACGAGTAGACAGGCTTTATAAAGGTCGCGCGTGCGCATCCCTCCAAAAGTGGGTCCCATCGCCAGTTTGTCATTTGCTGACGTGGCAATAACTTTATTCACCTGCAAACAATTAACAGTGCGCGCGCTTAGAATTCCAATTCACAGCCGTTGATTATGGTGGGAGGTTTGAAGCCGTTGATCCCGTATAATATTTGGTCAACTATTATCAATCATAATTAAATACTTAGGAGTAGATCTATTTGTGGGAAATAACTTGGAAAACGAATGTGTGTTGTGACATATTAATGTCACGTTAGGATTGAAATGACACTACATATTTTGTCATTTTTAATGTAGCCAACCATCTTTTCACACGTGGGACGTTGTCGGTGTTACATGAGCCCTACTTCATTTCTATCACCCAAAAATTAAATAATCGAGTTGGTATTTTTGACTAAAAACGAGTCATTTTCTAATTGATTATTGGCCCACATTTAACCGACATGTCCGATAAGAGTTCATGGCATCATCTCGATTCTCGATCTTTGTCTCGCATTACAATATTACTCGTTTAAGAGATAAAATCTTACTTGTAAACTAATATTTTTTATTATTCTCTATCAAGTGATTTGGAATTGTACAATTTACTTGTATTTGGATCTTTTGTCACACAACTGTCGAGTGTCGAAGTTCGGCGCATGAAATCATGTTCGAGAATTGAAAAACATGGAAAAGGACATAGGAGAGGACGATGGTCTCTATGTTCTTGCCATTCGTCTACGTTTGAAAAATAGGTTTCCCAACAATGGAAGACCACCCATTTGTTCTTTCGACGTCGCGGGGCCATCGCGTATTTCACAGAGGAAGCTCGGCCGGTGACGGTCCAATCGGGGGGTGGGGGTGTTTTGGTCAAACGTGGAGACCATGCACCTTACTCCAAAAATGCCTCGCGTTCATTTGTTTTTGAAGAAGCATTATGGATGTAAAATGATGATTAAGATTCCCAGTTTTGTCTTTGTACAATTATTGAACATTATTGTAACTCATGATCTGGTTTTGTCCATTAATCAGCTTCATTTTTGGACTTGTAGAACCCATCTGGTGCATGATCTAGAAATGGACGGCTGATATGGAAACTGAGTACCATGAATCTGGTAAGACAACATCGGTATAAGGTTACACCGGACCGGGATTAGAAACAAACAACAAAGAAAATTGAATTTTGGAGATAAGGAGAATTATTTGGTGCCCTTTTGTCTTTTTTATTGAAAATTTGTTGAAGTAAGGATTAAAAAGTGTGTTTTTTTTTTTTTTTGTCGTATTTGTAAAATTGAGGAGTCTCGTTATTTGAAATCCTCGGTATCGGTTTTTGGATCTTTGTCTAGTTTGAACTCTGTTTTTGATCAATTTTAGTTACTTTCTCCCGTTTTCGTCTATTTGAGTCAGTTTACTCTGTTCAATCCCAACAGATCCAAATTTACTAGTAAATAACCAAGATGCTTCTAATAATCTTTAAGAACAATTCAGTTCATTTTTGATAAGTTTTTGAAATGGTATTACATCTTCGACTTTACTCAATTTGGTTTTGAAATCAGTTTTTCGAAGGTCGGAAAATCAAACCAAACTAAACCCGAATCTTCAATTTGGCTCGGTTCACTAGTAAATGACCAAGATGCTTCTAATAATCTTTGGAGCAATCTCTTTGAAACTGAAATTAGCTTCGTTTTTTTGGCAAAGATCAGGATAAAGCATCGTTGGAAAGAAGGTGAAGAAGAAGAGGAAAATAGAGAGAGAGAGAGAGAGAGGTCTGAAAATGATGGCAGAAGGTGAAGATCCCAAGAAGAAGCTTCAAGACAATGGCTGTCAGTCAATGTCATCATCTTCTCCCACTCCTCCCTCATTCCTTTTTCTGTCATTCCAACATGGGTTTCTTCTGAAAAACTTCATATTTCAATGAGCAACAAAACAATGTCGTTTTCTCGAAAGCACTCCTGTCTGCAAATGAAACAAATACTTTGAATTTCTCCAAAATCTAAGAATTCCCAGACAACAAAACAAACACACAGTAATGGTTTATTACTTCAATTATCTTGGCGACGCCCTCTGTGCATCCACAAACTGGTAAAGATCGCCCCTTCTTTGTTTCTGTAATGGTAGGTTCGACCTGAATAATTTAAACATATGAAGTATGATGATCCAGCCTAATAAAGATGGATAGCCATGAACTTAAAGGCAAGAGATCTTACCTTCTTAGCTCGATGAGTGAATAATCGATCTCGGCAATTATTATAGCCTCTTCAGTGTTCCGTCGTCGTCAGCACTTCTCCAAACTGCAAAGTTTTACTTGGGTTGGAAAATAGAACATACAACAACCAAGAAAGATACAGCATTGAAGGCATAAGTTAGTGTCACCAAAATAGTATTTAGTACACTGAAGTTTCGTTCAAGCCCACAGAAGTTTCTCATTTAATATTTTTGAAAAAATAATTTATTTTATAATGTGTTTTTATCAGCGAATAAATGTAGAGACACGTCGACTAAGTGCTTATTGATAACTTATGAAAAAAAATAGAATTATTGCCATTATTCTAAGCAAAATGTTGATGATTATGTTTGAGTTTTGACAATTTTAATGAACTTTAAGTTATGATGCAGATAAATAATTAAATTCATTGCACTACGGGCTGTGATAAACTGTAAAGAAGCAATAAACAAAAGGAAAATTAGTTGATCGAATGTTCTTACCGGTCCAACAAGCGTTGAGTGGCCCCATGCTACATAACCAGCTCCGGCATCCCGAGCAGGCGAACAAGTGGCTACAAACAACTAAGATTTCCAAAAAGAAACAAAAGAATGAGACACTTTTACAAATGTAAAAGCAAGTTTATTCCAAAGGCATTCCATGCGTTAGTGATATTTTAGTCACATGTAGACGAGTTCACACTTGGAATGGCTTCAAACATCTCTCTCTCTCCCCCTATTTTTCACGACCTTATACTAGATGGCAAAGATGGTATTTAAATTGCCAACAAAATAAGGCAAAGAGATTAATTTTAGTAGGCATGAAATAATCGAAGTAAAAATATTGTAAAGATGGCACCTTCTTGCTTTGTTGAAACGAAACCGAGCGAAAAACGACCATGGATCTAAATGTATCATGCACGTGTTGAAGTTTAAATTCGGATAAGATGTAGGCAGAGCATGGGGTTTTATGAAGTTTCATAGATTAAAAAAAGTTAATTACCTGATTATCTGCGGCCCTGCAGAAGACACAACATGGAAAAATGTCAGTTAAGTTAAAATTGACTATAATCATATTTACAGCTATTATCACTTCAGTGGCTGTAAACAGAAGTATCTCATCATCAAGATATGGTGGACAAAGAGTTCACCAAATTGGAGAGATTAAGAGGCAATGACAATAAAAGAGCTTAACTAAAGTGAGAATTCGATACCTTGCCCGCTGTAGTAATTCCCAGTGCAAAGGTCCTGTAGTCATGTTAAATGCCCCAGGATAACAAATCAAGTGTGCTCCTGAGCAGTCAGCAATTATCTTCCAGTAAGTACTCAATAACATTATAGAATAACCAACGGCTTAAAAAAAATTCTGATCAATCCCTAGAAGGAGACTATTAATTTTTTTTTTGCAGAAATTGCAATTTAAATGTTGACTTTTGAAGTCATTTAATGCATACATCTAAAAATATACCTAAACATTTTGGCTAAAAACAAATATGCATTTGCCGTTAATCTATTAAATTCATCATGCCGAATAAACGTTACAAACATTCTTTCTCATTCTAACCCAATTTTAGATCCGACAGAAAATCATACATTCCACTCTATAATTGAATATAAAAGAACAGTAGTAAAATGTGTGAGAGAAGCAATCGAGTTGAAAAGTAAACCATACAAGATTCATAACAATTAGAATTAAATCAGAGAGAAAGTCTCACATATGCATTTCGCGTGATGAATTTAACAAACTAAAAACAATGGTATATTTGCTAATAGCCAATAAATTAAGGTGTATTTTGTTAAAAAACAAAGTTCAAAGTATCCGTTGAAAATTATCCGTAAGGCCAGAGTTTAAATTGCACTTTCCTCTAAGAATAATTTAGAGGGTAGCATGTCAAAAAGTTACCCATGCAAACAATAATAGTCAATAGGCATCAAGGGTGTAAAAATATGAATATCCTGTCACTCTGGCAATCTAAAAATCTATGTTTTCTCTGTCACTAAGTAGTAGCAAAAAATGACTCCCTTTTAGATTTTGATATGATTATCGTAGGGACTGTGAGCAGCAGAGTGCTGAGATTTGAGAAAACATAAAAGCATTATTTTCCACTTAATAGCACTACATGTAAATTAGTTGGATTTAAAATGAGAACTCTGAGAAAAACAAGCCATATTGGAGACTTCACTATACAGTGATAAACTTGTAAAGAAACAAACCTCTCGCAGCATAGATCATTGCTAGTTCCTGAAAACGAATGTCATAACAGATTCCGATACCAATTCTTCCCACCTCTGCAAGAACTACTAATTATAGTTTCTGAACAATTTTCAAACTTAAAAATTTTAATTTGGAAGAAAGAAATCAGTAATAACCTGTAAAAATCATGAAATAAGAATTGAAATATTCTAACTAAACCTGTGTCTACTACAGTTGGAGAATGCCAGCTGTAAGAGTCTTTGATTCGATAAATGTTATCTTGCCAGGGATGTCGATATCAAAAAGATGCAGCTGTAGGGAACAATCAATGGAAGAAATGACAGATTGTATAATTTTCTTTATTTTCTATAATTGGTAATTAGCAATAAATTAAGGAATTACTTGTTCTTTATTAGATTAGAATTGTTTATATGAAAAATTACCAGTTCTACACGAGGATCTAAGCAGATCAACATTACCGGAAGACCATTAAAGTAATGTAATCAAACTGGTAAATTCTCAATGTTTAATCTTAAAAAACTAGCATTGTTGAACCCTTAAGCTATTTACAAAAAAAGTGGTAGGCCAAGATCATTCACTTATCATCCTTCTTTGCTGGATCAATAGTTATACATTTTAATCTTGTGTAATACACAAATTCTCAAAACCAGAATAAATGACAGAGAGCTAAGAACTAAACCTTTCTGTGTTTGTTTAAAAGCTTTCCATCAGGACCAAAAATGCAGCAGGTATTATACAGATGATCTCCAGAACGCTCGGCTATGGAGCCACCTACAATTGTGAGCTTTAAAAGACGAGAAACTTCAGACAGCATAGCTGTTGAAGGAGAGGCGTCACCACCCGCATCAATATCCTCAGCATAAGCAGGGAAGCATTCATTTGCATAAGGACCATTCCATATTTCCTATAATTTAAATCGTAAAAATTTAATTATATTCACTGTATTTGCTGAAACAACTGGACATAGAAGCGCTTACAAATGGTCAAGCAAAATTATAAAATATTCAAAGTATTTGATCGAGTTTATGCTAGAACTTGTTGGTCTCCACCTCGCCGATTAAGAGGTGGGTGTAACGTAAAAGTCAAATAAAATAAGAAGAATTACTGAAGAAAATAAGATGTATTAAACCATTACACTATTCTTTTAGAGTTTTTTAGTTTGATTACAACTATAGTTAGCTTTTCATCATTACTATATTTTACGTATATATGTTTGTACAATCTTGGTTAGTGAAATATACAGAATCATTAATTGCTCCGTTTCCTTCTCCTCTTTACTGTTCATCATCTTGCCGCTTCCTCTGCTCTTCAAATTAGTTTGAACTTCGTTCCTCAACGTGGTATCAGAGCACTCATGGCTTCCACCGTTTCAACTATTCCCTCCTCTCCCTCAAACCCTGTCTCTTCCTCTTCCCTCCCACCCTTCCCCACCGTAAACCAAACATTGACCACAAAATTAACCTCCACTAACTACCTCGTGTGGAAGACTCAGATCCTGCACGCAGTCACCGCCAATGGCATTGCTCACATGCTCGATGGCTCCTGTCCCTCACCATCTCCGTCTCTGGAGGCTACCTCTTCTCAGCCCAACCCAGATCTCATCCTTTGGCAGCGCTATAACAGTTTGTTGCTGAGCTGGATTTTTTCGTCAATGTCGGAAGATTTACTTCCTCAGTTCATCGCCTTTACCACCGCCAGTGATGTCTGGAAAGCCCTAGCGCTTCGGTTTGCTTCGTCGTCCCTTGCTCGTATTACCAATCTTCGCCATCAACTCCACTGTATCTCCAAAGATGGAGTTTCTGCCGCCGCCTACATTCACAAGATCACCTCCCTCTGCAACACTCTGGCGGCTATTGGACAACCGGTCGCTTACCAAGATCATCTCCTCTACTTCTTGGGCGGTTTAGGAAGCGAGTATAACGCTTTTGTTACCTCGATCACCCATCGCTCCGATAAACCCCCGCTCGAAGAAATCTACAGCCTCCTCCAGAGCTACGACTTTCGGCTGGAAAAGCAGCACCTCGCGCTCAGCCTTCCGACGCCGCCTCAGCTTCAGGCGAACGCAGCCTTTCAGCGCTCGTTCCGCCCTCCCTGGAATACCCGGCCCCAATTTCCACTGCGCCCTCCTCTTCAGTCGAGCTACCAGCAGGGCACCGGGCCTCTTTTCCAGGCTCCACCATGGCGACCCCAACAGCCCAACAGGCCTCGTTGTCAAATATGTAACCGTGTGGGCCACTCGGCACTGAAGTGTTACCACCTCGCCTCTGCAGCCCAACGCACCCCAAGCCCGGCCCTTCAAGCCCACCTTACTTCATTCCCCTCCAACCCGACCCCAAGCTCTCTACCCATTAACCCAACCAACCTCTTCCTCTACCCATTTTCAGCCCGACCCACCAGCCCACCCTTCCCAGCCCCTTGCCCACTTCCCACTCGACCCATCAGCCTACCCTACCCATTTCCTTCCAGAACCGAATTTTAGCCCCCCCAATTTTACCCTCCCGACTCCCCTCTCTTCTTCTTCTCCGAACTTCGCCGGTCTCCTACCCACGCCGGACTTCTCCTCCCCAGCTGCTCCGTGGGTCCTCGACTCCGGTGCTACTCACCATTTCTCGGCCAACTCAGACTCTCTCAACCATCTCTCCAATCTTCCTCTGCCTTCGCAAGTCCCCACCGCCGAAGGTAATTCTCTTCCTGTTTTTCAATTTGGTTCCTCTGCTATTCCGGCCAATGGCCGTTCCCTCACATTGCCCACTGTTTATCACACTCCTCACCTCTCTCACAATCTTCTAAGTGTTTCTCAACTGTGTAAAGATAATTTCGTTTACATCGAATTTCATTCTACCTATTTTCTTGTTAAGGATCGGCTCACCCACCGCATCCTGCTCCATGGGACACTCACTAATGGTCTCTATCGCCTTCCCCCGGCTGCCACTCTTTTGTCACTTGCTGCTCGGATCCCAGCTCCTGCCTCTGTTTTGCACACCCTCTGGCACAATCGGCTGGGGCATCCTTCCCCTCGGGTGTTGCAGCAAGTTCTTCATGCTTGTAATTTAAATTCCCAGTCTGTTTTGTCTGAAGTTTGTACTCCTTGTCAAATGAGTAAAACTCATCAATTACCGTTTCCAATTTCTCAATCTCAATCTCAATTTCCGTTTGATTTAATTCATACCGATGTGTGGGGTCCGTCTCCAGTTACATCTATTACTGGAGCACGGTACTTCCTGTTATTTGTCGATGACTGTACACGTTACACCTGGCTTTTTCCACTCAAGTTAAAAAGTGAAGTTTATCAAACATTCGCGCAATTTCACCAATATGTTTTCACTCAGTTCGGTGTTCACATCAAAAGTGTGCAATCGGACTGGGGTGGTGAATTTCAGGCCCTTACTCCCCTCTTTAAGTCCCTTGGCATTAAACACCGCATTTCGTGTCCTTATACCCCAAATCAAAACAGTCGTGTCGAACGTAAAAATCGGCATGTCGTTGAAACTGGTCTCGCTCTTCTTTTTCAATCCTCCGTCCCTCACCACTTCTGGACCTATGTCTTCCTTACTGCAGCTCGTCTAATCAATTTACTCCCCACTCCCGTCCTCCATCACAAATCCCCTTTTCACTGTCTGTTCAATAAACCCCCTACTTACTCTTCTCTTCGTGTCTTCGGTTGCCTCTGTTTTCCTTTTCTTCGTCCCTTTAACCAACATAAACTTCAACCTCGATCCCTCCCATGTGTCTTCTTAGGTTCCAGCCCAAACCATAAAGGTTTCCTCTGCCTTGATCCCCACTCCCACAAAGTCTACATTTCTCGTCACGTTACCTTTATTGAGTCTCAATTCCCTTTCTCCAACCTTCCTCAGTCTGTTCCCTCACTCTCCTCTTTTTCCCTTACTCTCTCCCCTATATCCTCCCCCTCCCCCACCACTACTCCCATCCCTCTACCTTCCTCCCATCCCTCCCCCGCTCCCATCTCTCCTCCCCCCCATCCTCTCATACCCCCACCTCTTCCACCGTCTGTCCACTTGCCTACTCACATTCCCCATCCCCCACCTCTCAACCCTCACCCACCGACCACACTATCTGTCACGGACCACTTTCCATGGTCCATGATAATGCGGCAATATAATGGTTAGCAAGAACATGCGTTGGGCAGTTGGGCCAAGCATTGGGCAATTGGGCCAGAAGCTGGGCAACTGGGCCAAGCAATGGAGAAACAACTGGGTGCTGGCCCAGGCCCAGGAGCATGTCTTCTCTTCTATACGCCAGACGAAGCACTGCGAGCGAAGCAGTGCGGCGAGGAGGTGCGAGCGCGGGCAGACGCAGTCTGGACTCGCTGGCGCACAGAAGGGCGCGAGCGAGGGGTACGAGCGCGCAGAGGCGCGAACCAGCAGATGCGAGCACGAGGGGGGGCGCGAGCGAGGGACTGGGCGCGAACAGGCGCGCACGAAGGGGCGCGAACGAGCAGACGCCAGCGAACCGCGGCGCGCACCAGATCGGCGCGGTCTGGGCGCGAAGGGAGACGACGCTTGGCGCGGGGAGGCGCGAAGCTGGAGCGTCACGGGTGGGCGCGCCCGTCTGGGACGCGGCGCGCACACGGAGTGCACGCGGCTGGGTCGCGATGCGCTGGGTGCTCTGGTCAGCATGCTGGGCGCGTTGAACAGACACGAAATGGCGACTTTTAATGTTTTGTGCATTTAAGTTTTATTCATGTATTTGGCTGGGTCGAATTGTGTATAAATAGTGCTTGAGACACCAAAGCAAAAGAGACCTCGAAAAAGAGAAGTCCTTGTGCAGTTGTGGTGATCCAAGAGTGATTTGTTCCTAGTCTTTGTATTTGGAATATAAAGAGGGTTGGGAGGTGGGCTCCCGTAAACACTTGTGTCATTCGAGGGTGAGTTTGGAGAGTGTAAAGCGTAATTTGGGGAAGGTTGGCTAAGTCGGGGACTTGGCACCGCGCATTGCCTTTGTGAAAAATTAGGCGTGTGACACTATCCGTCCCCATGCCTACTCATACTTCCCCACCTCCAACCCTAAACGCTCACCAAATGACCACCCGCTCCAAAGCTGGCATTTTTAAGCCCAAGGCCCTCCTAATCGAACCCGCCTTTGAACCCAAAACCTTCACCCAAGCTGCTCGATATCCGCATTGGCTAACTGCCATGCACGAGGAAATCTCAGCTCTAACTCACACCAATACTTGGCAACTAGTCCCCCTTCCTCCCGGTGCGAAACTTATTGGCTGCAAATGGGTTTTCAAGACTAAACTCACCTCTGAGGGTAAGGTTGCTCGGTACAAGGCTCGCCTCGTAGCCAAAGGCTACGACCAAACTGAAGGTATTGATTATGATGAGACTTTCAGTCCGGTCGTCAAACCTACTACTATTCGCACCGTGCTCTCCTTAGCTGTCTCCTCTCGCTGGGTTCTCAGACAACTAGATATCAGCAACGCTTTCTTACATGGTGATTTGACGGAACGAGTATATATGCAGCAGCCCCCAGGTTTTATTGATTCCTCTTGTCCATCCGCCGTCTGTTTTCTACAGAAGGCTCTATATGGTCTCAAACAATCACCGCGAGCATGGTACACCAAGTTATAGACTGCTTTAATTCATTGGGGGTTCTCTGCTTCCAAGTCTGACTCCTCCTTGTTTATCCTTCGTACACCGTCATCTATCGTTCTTATGCTTGTCTACGTCGATGATATTATTGTCACCGGTGACTCTGCTGCTATCCTGGACCAGCTTTTCACTTATCTACATTCTCAGTTCAGAGTCCGCGACCTCGGGCCATTATCATACTTCCTCGGCATCTCAGTGACTCAGACACCGACTGGTATGGCTCTTTCCCAGTCTCGTTATATATCTGAGTTACTTCACAGGGCAAATATGGATTCCTCCAAGCCAGTTCCGACTCCTATGGTGGCCGGTCCCATCCTGTCTATCCATTCCGGGACACCATTGCGTGATGGCTTTCTTTATCGGAGCATAGTGGGAGGACTCCAATACTGCAGTCTTACTCGCCCTGATATTGCGTATGCTGTTAACAAAGTCTCCCAATTCATGCATGCGCCTTCTGATGTTCATTGGCAAGCAGTCAAGAGGATCTTACGATACTTAAAAGGTACTCCTTCACTTGGCATTTCCTTTCGGCCCTCCACCTCTTTTGCTCTGACGTGTTACACAGACGCTGACTGGGCCTCCTGCCCTGATGATCGCAAAAGCACTAGCGGATTCTGCATTTTTCTCGGCGACAACCTTATTTCTTGGTCTTCTACCAAGCAGAAGGTCGTCTCACGCTCCAGTACAGAATCCGAATACCGTAGTGTTGCTAATGGTGCGGCCGAACTTCTCTGGCTCCAATCTCTTCTGAAAGAGCTCGGCATTATCTCTCCCACAGTACCTCTCCTCCTCTGCGACAATTTAAGTGCAACCTACCTTGCCTCCAACCCGGTCCTGCACTCGAAATCTAAACATGTGGAGATTGATTTCCATTTCATCCGGGAAAAGGTCCTTCACAAGACGCTTTCCGTTAAGTTCACTCCGTCCTCAAATCAGATCGCTGACGCTCTCACTAAACCGCTTCCACCGGCACCCTTCCAGGTTTTCTTATCCAAGAACTTCGGCTCTCCGCCTTGATCTTGAGGGGGGGTATTAAACCATTACACTATTCTTTTAGAGTTTTTTAGTTTGATTACAACTATAGTTAGCTTTTCATCATTACTATATTTTACGTATATATGTTTGTACAATCTTGGTTAGTGAAATATACAGAATCATTAATTGCTCCGTTTCCTTCTCCTCTTTACTGTTCATCATCTTGCCGCTTCCTCTGCTCTTCAAATTAGTTTGAACTTCGTTCCTCAACGAGATGTGAGGCCATAAGACAGAAGAAGCTTTAGGATTTTCTTGATCTTTCCGTTTAAGATCAATCAAAAAAGAAATGATTTAAGCATACCAACAATTTAGAAGATGGGAAGAACAAATTGAAGCTTAAGAACATAAGAAAAAATACGAAACTGTATTGGCAAAAACTCACAGGAAGAAGAACAAGTTTCGCGCCCTTTTCCGCAGCCTCCTCAATGGCCTTCCTGGCATGGGCGATATTCCGTTGCTTATCGGCAGTGACCGACAATTGGCAGAGCCCAATCTTAAACTACGCGAGAGAAGCCCGAAAAGAAAATCAAAACTCAAATTAACCCCGGGAAAAAAAACGAATTATAAAAGGGAAGAAATGCATAGGAAGAATCATACTTTGGAAACGGAAGGAACAGGCAAAGGAAGAGCCCGAGGCGCCCTTGCTAGCTCAGGGTGGTAAGAGGAAGCCATGATAGAGGAGAGATTAGCTTGTTGTGAACGTAAATCGGGGCCAACACCAATGCGTTTGTTGGTCAATGCGGGTGCGATCAAGAAGCGGCTAGAGAGTTGAGAAGACAAGGGTGTTGAAGAGAGGAAGGGAGGGAGAGGAGGAGAGGGAATAGAGGAAATGGCTGACTTCATCGTCCCTCTTTGTACGGACTATCGCTTTTGGCTTCACTTGCCATAACAGTGACGTTGGAGAAGACGGCAGTAGAGCCAGGGGCAGGAAGTTGTAACCAAAACACAAAACGACGTCGTTAGTGATAAAATGGGACCGTTTCTCTCTACAAATTGGACTTGCACAGGTTCGGTCCGGTTTCATCCGAGAACTAAACCAATCCGTGATCCCGGCTTATTGGAATTGAAAACCAAACTGTTAGGTTTAGCCCACCCCTATATGCCAACTGGTATTTCATCAAACCCACCACCAATGACTAACCATAAGTTTACTTTTTTATTTTACGTTTTAAATTTTACTCTTACTCGTTACTATTTACACAACACAGAGAGAGACAGCTCTGAAAAAACTTGAAAAATTTGTTCCTCCCAGAAAACGTAAATCCAGAGTCAGCATGGGGGGTAAATCAGGACAGAGCTTCAACAGTGGCGGTGGTAAATAAACCACCGCCAGGGCCGAAGAACATGGAGGTTCAAATTCTGACGATCGGAAAATTCCTCGTCCGTTGACCTTCTCTTTCTCTTCCCTGCAAACAAGTCTCTAAAGTCTTCAACTACTCTGCAATTTGTCTTCGAAATTAAGATGGATTTTATAAACAACGTCTGCGATTCTCCTCGGTTCTCCAATCTATGCGAATTTGGCAGACGTATTCAAAAGGTCATCCGACGCTCGGAGTAAAGAGCAACAAAAATTTAGGATTTTACAAATTACTTTTACTATTTTGTCTCTCTAGTAGCTACGCGATTCTGCAAACGTACAGCGGCCTGATGACAACAAACAAAATCGATTCGATCGCAGCAGAGCAAGTCCAAAATCAAGTTGCGTGACAAGTTTAATAAGTATATGCAAAAAGCTTTCATTCCGTACAATTACGTGAGGATCATGTACCAGAACCTGCAGAAATTGCGCCAAGGTGTGAAATCTGTGACAGATTATACCACAAACTTCTGTAAGTTTGTGATGAGGATCGACCTAATGGAGACAGACAATCAGCTAGTCTCGCGGCATGTCGATGGACTTTGGTAGTCGATCCAAGACATCTTCAATATGTTCGACCCCGTCAACATATCTAAGGCGCATCAACGTGCTCTACAGGCCTAAAAACAGCAATCTCGGCTTACTTTCAGGCCGATCGATACAACCAACATGCTGACGCAGAGTCTTCCCCACTCACTCGTGAAGTTGTCGACCCCGCAACAAGCGATCCCTCTCATCAATCACCCTTGCATACCAGTGGAGGCTTCCGTTGTTTCAGTTGTGGCGAGACAGGTCATCGACAAGCCCATTCACCGAAGAATGCCTTGCCGAAGACTTGGGTGACCCAATTTATGACAACACCGAGGATCCTGATCTTGAGGGTGCGAACTTAGAAGTCGTTACCGGCAATACATGTCAATCTTTGGTGGTGCGTCACACCCTGCTAGCTCCACAAGTTCGCGACGAAACGTGACTGCGAAATAACATTTTTCAATCGACCTGTACTATCGGTGGCAAAGTGTACAAATTCGTCATCGACTCCAGAAGTTGTGAGAACGTCATTGCCGAAGAAATGGTCACTAAATTGGACCTCACACCTAAGAAGCACCTGAAGCCATATAAGTTGTCGTGGTTATTAACCGGAACAGACATCACGGTTTCCCAACGGAACCCTGGTTAGTTTTTCCATCGGGTCTATTTACAAGGATCAAATTATGTGTGACGTAATGGGTATGGATGTCTGCCACTTATTGCTCGGTCAGCCATGACAATACGACTGTCATTTGAATCATGATGGTGTGGGAACCCGGACAATTTTCCATAAAAAAAAAATTTAATTTCCTTTGACTAGTTTACTAAGACTTTTCAACCACATTTTTTACACTAATAAAATAATCAAAATCCTTTTTCAAGTACACGTGGAAAAGACTCGATGAAAGGTGGAAATCCTTTTCTAAAACAAATTTAAAAATCTTTTACCACTCTAAAAAAGAAATCATTCAAACTCCTATCATCTCCTATAACACATGCATATCCATAATAATTTCTTCGCATCATCAAACATCACACTCCACTTACAATTCACCCACAGCCTTTCAACTCTTCGAATCCTCAAACATAAATCTCCAAACTTCCTAAACATTTTTCGACATATACCGTCATCCAAAACCCTTCCAAACAATCGAATAAATCATAAAATATGAACGGAAGCATAAATACATAGTAAACCCAATCATCTAGTAAATATTTATAAAAAATACGGTTTAAACAAAATACTCATCCTTTTATACCCAAAACATATTTTTCAACTTTTAATCAACCCCTTTCTATCTATACAAAATTTCCCGTACCAAAATACCTCTCGTACGTCCACGAGTCAAAATCGCCCTAACAACCACTGAGTTTCCATGGACGTACTCCTTCAATTGCTTTCATCAATTATGTATGGATTTGTGAATATCACCATTTAACTCTTCTTCACCTACGTCACAAAACTCAAACTATAAATCTAATGCTTAGCAAGTAGTGTGTGTGAAATGAAAACAGTTCGATATATATCTATATATATATATATATATATATATATATATATATCCTAACATATACAGTTTCTACATTTCCATTTGTTTTTCGTTTTCGTTTTCATTTTCATTAAGAGAATCCAATTCCACCAAAACTATGATCTAATGTATCATTGAAGGGACGATCAATTCTTCCAAAGCTGTCGTTAGTGAATATCAATTCCACCAAAGCTAAGATCCTTATGTGTCGATGGAGAGCGGATCAATTTCTCCAAAGCCATCATTAGGGAATTAGATTCTACCAAAGCTATACATATGTTTCGTCTCGTTTTATTTCGTATGTGGTGTTTAAAAACATGCATAAATCGTTTTCATAACTTTTCTAAAGCATGATGCATGGATAAACAAATATATGCATAAATCATATGAACATAAACCCTAGTATTTTGTGATGTATGCCAAAGCCAAAACATGCATACACTATAGGTAACTTGAAAACCTATAGCATAATAACTCTATCATCAATATCACCATGCTTAACAACAACTTGATCACAACCTACTAACTTATCAAATTTTGAGTAACTACATCCAAAGAAACCAATGCCAATACATATACGTCTCGACCTAAACATCCAATTAAAATAACTTAAATCCATTGAAACCAAGTTAAGTCATTTCCAAAAGCTATCCAAGAATGGTGCACACATTCACGTAACTCAATTTAAGAATCCAAATCCAAGTGGTTTTAAACACAACTTAACAAATTAAATCCTTCTATCACCGAAAATTCGGATTTGTAGCTCAATGCATTATACCAAATTCAAAAATTCGTAATTAATGCTATACACATCGAAACGCTTCGATTCCAAAGCCTATAGTTTCTTTAAAGTTTCTATTTTCACACGGTACAAACCATTTATCAATTAAAACCCACTAGATTGGTGGAAAATCCCCTGACCCGAAACTGCCCTGAAATTTCCATTTTTTTTTTTTAAAACGAAAGTTGAAACTTTGAATCTAACATCCATAAATTTCTCATTTCTTCCATCTTGATTCACATAAATGTTCCTATAACATGATTAAGCATCAATTAAGAGGAAAAACTAACAAGGAATGTCATTTTCGTGAAACCCTAATCGCCATTCATCAAACCTATAAAACAATCACCAATAAATATGACACCCATTTAAAAGAAACTAAACTCTTACCTTAGAATTTTAATGAGCTTTAGAAATGGAGGAGCATAGTGTGGGTTTTTGCTCAAAAATCAGAACGTGAAAGAAAAGAATGGTAGGATTTTCGAGAGAAGAGGGAATGCTTGGGAGGGAGAAAGAGAAGGTGAGGGAGGGTTTTTTTTTTTTTTTTTTTTTCAAATAAACTCTTCTTCTGTGACGACCCTAACACTGTACCCATTTTTCCATACTATATTTTTTTTTATACTAAAAACTTTAAACTTAGCGTTTTAGCGAAAATAAAGCTTTTAATGTCGACATCGAAATCGGAATTGAAATCAATGGAGTCTAGGTTTATAAACTATTTAAAACAAAACTTAAAACAATTATAAAACAAATTTAAAAACAATTAAAAACTAAATAAAAATCGGCGGAGGGCAAAACGGGACGTTTGTCCCTAAAAATGAGGGGCGATCGATCGCCCAAAACCGGCGATCGATCGCCCCATGGCGATCACACACTGGCGATCGCTCGCCAGTTGGATCGCCCCTGGGCGATCGTCTTATGCCCAGCGATCGCCTAAACTGGCGATCGCCAAAACACAAGTGGCGATCGATCGTCCGTTTGCTCTGGAATTCTTCCAGAGCGCGCCGTCCCATGGGCGATCGATCCCCACCCTTGGGCGATCGATCGCCATCTCCTCTGCCTCCCTTCTTTCTTCTTCGCTCATTCTTCTTTCCTTCTCTTCATCTGCTTCCCCATACACTAAACCAACCCTTCACCATTTCATCAAATATACAACCTAACATAACTCACTCAAAATCTCATCACTCCTCACTTCTTCAATCAACCGAAATAACAACTCAAAACACATTTAAAACGAAATATATTTTCATGAAAACGAACTGCATGGATATGTTTAAAAACCGAACATATCCTTATTATCAAACATTTTACAAAAGAGTTTTCCAAAACGTTTAAAAACTCAAACATAAACCTATCAACTATCAGAACCAAACACCCTAAAATGTTTCTATACAATCCTCAGCCCGACAATTCCCAAAAACCCTCAAAACATCTAACCATGAGTCCCACGGGTCAAAATGCGCCTCGACTGCGCCAGCACAGTCCCGCAACCATCCTCCGTCAACTGCGTCACTCCTCAGGTGGAGGGATCTCGTCCTCGCCTATGTCGAAGTCACCTACACCATACAGACACACTATGAGATAAAAATCTCAGTAAGCTCTACGTAAATGCAATGCGTGCTGTGCATATGAGTTCGTAAATCATGCATCATTTTCATTATCTTTACTCTGGTTGTCACCGAGATCTCAACCCCCTAACCGGAGAGGGCACATCCAGCGGTCAGACTACCCTTTCCAGCTAGAGGAGGGGGGTACACGCTTACAACACGTACAGCCGTGCCTGAGCCCCATCTCGCATGACCTATAACTGTATGAATACATATTAGATTATCCATAGTGCTAACCCTGAGGACCATCTGAGACACCTCCGAGAAGTCTTGTCTGTTTTTCGTAGCCACGCGTCTTACGTCGCCACGCACAAATGTGTGTTTCTCACTGACAACGTTGTATTTCTAGGGTACATTGTTTCTTCCAAAAAGCTTTCCGTAGATAGTTCAAAGATCGAAGTCACGGTCATCGAGGTCCGTAGCTTTCATGGTCTCGCTTCCTTTTATCGTATGTTTATTTCGCATTTAAGTATTATCATGACACTCATCACCGAATGCATCACAACAGAGCGTTTTCATTGGATTCTGTAAGTGCACGAGTCCTTCCAGCTGATTGTTGTGAAAATTATTTCGCAAGTGTATAAGTCGCAACAAGTAATAAAGTGATAAAATAGAGTGTCGAACCCACAAGGACTTGTTAATTAATAATCGAATTTATTAATTTTAATTCTAAATTGAACACACGTTTTATGGTTTTAAGAATTTAAATTAAATTGAACAACCAAAATAAATAAAGTAAACTAATGTAAAATAATAAAACAGATAGAATGAGATTAAATCTAATTAATAAAAGCCTAGGTACTACGATTTCACCAAGACAACATTTATTTAATTCCTTCCTAATTATAGTCATAAGTATTCTCCCTATGTTGATGATCGATTTCGCTAAATTCTAATACAATCTCTCTCGAGCATTGTTTAGTTTATCTGATTAATGGGTTATCACTTCTCAGTCTCAAATCCTACATTAATCAAATACAATTATATTAAGAAATCACAATGATCACATCAATACCGCAACTATCTTTAACCTATGCATATTTATGACATTAATTTTAGTGCTCAAGTGTTTATCACCTCTTAGTCTCAAAACACCCCAAAAATCAAGTAAAGATTGGATAGAAATTTACAAGCTTTGAGAACAGAAATTAAATGCGTCAACAATATTGGAAGAAATACTTATTGAATTTAATTAAACAAAGAAATAGAAAATAAACATCGTCTGGCTACATCGTAGCCCTTGAAGAGAAATTTAGTTTATGCTAAAATAAAGGAAAACAATAAAAATAATAAAGATGTTCATAGTTAAGAAGAGAAAGGGAAATAAAAACTATGCTGAAATTCAGTTCCTAAAGCTCCTGCTCTGTTCCGGTCTCCACCTCGCTAGAGCTTTTCTCAATGATAGTCTCCCTCTCTCGCCAAGGCTCGTTCTGAATGATGATCCTTCATAGTTAGTTAACCTAATTCTTAATTAATCTGAAGCCCACAAATCTGAAGCCCATAATCAATCGGTTGAGATTAAAACAGATTAAAACAATTAAAATAGCCGAACGGTTGGAATTCTTTCTGCTTTCCTTAAAATCCCGCTTCAGCCGATCGATTGGCAACTCCTCTGCCTTTCTTTCCGATTGATTTCACTAAAAATATGTAATTTTCTAATTTTTCTACGCACTTACACCAAACATATTAGAATTTTTCATATACTTGAGTAAAACTTATTCATTCAAGTATTAAAAAGTTTAATAAAGTGTGTAAAATACACACTTATCACTGATTAAACAAAAATTGACCACGACACCAATTCTAGTTCTCTCTGATTTTACCCGCCCATTTGAGCTGCATTGCGATGCGTCAAAGGTCTGTATAGGCACTGTCCTAAGGCAAAATGGTCAGCCAGTATCATATTTCAGTCAAAAGCTCAACGGTCCAAAACTACGCTACAACACCTACGACGTTAAGTTCTATGCAATTGTCCAAGCAATCCGACATTGGCGCCACCACTTGTTTCAAAAGGAACTCATTCTCTACACTGATCACTATGCTCTCAAACACCTCAGAACACAAGATAAAGTATCCGCTCAGCATGCTCCATGGGTTGATTTTCTTCAACAGTTCACATTTTCGATCAACCACAAGGCTAGTATCTTGAACAAAGTTGCAGATGCTTTGAGTCGACAACGGATTTTACTTACGTAGGCCCGCGTTATGATTGTGGGTTTTGATTCTTTACACGACTTGTACGTTTCCCACCCATTTTTCTCCATAGTGATCCAACGCATTCAAGAGAACGGATATTTTAACGACTATTACTGGGTTGACGACTTCCTGTTTAAAGGTATTCAATTATGTATTCCGTTTGGTAGTCTCCGACAATTGATTATTCAAGAACTTCATAACGAAGGTCATGTCGGTCGTGATCGTACGTTAAAGTTAATAACTGCTAGTTATTTATGTCCGACACTCTGCAAAGAGGTATACACGTTCGTGAATCGTTGTCGTACTTGTCACGTGAGCAAAGGGAAAACGAATAACGCGGGTCTATATATGCCGCTTCCAATTCCAACCCAACCATGGGTAGATCTGAGTATGGACTTCGTTCTCGGCCTTCCCAGTATCCAGCGTGGCCATGACTTGATTTCGTAATAGTCGACCGTTTTTCCAAAATGGTTCATTTTATTTCATGTAAGAAGACAACCGATGCAGTTAATGTGGCGACTTTGTTCTTTCGCAAAGTGTATCGTTTGCACGGTCTTCCGACTTCTATTGTTTCTGATCGTGACACTCGCTTTCTAAGTCATTTCTGGCGAAATCTGTTGTGTTTGGTAAATATGCACCTGGATTTGAGTACCGCCTATCATCCTCAAACAGATGGCCAGACTGAGGTCATCAATCGTTCCCTGTGAGATTTATTACGTTGTTTGGTGGGTGATTCGATTAAATCATAAGACCAGAAGCTTTGTCAAGCTGAATTTGCTCACAATCTTGCTGTTAATCGAAGCACCGGGTTCAACCCTTTTCATGTGGTTTACGGCACCCTGCCGCGTTGTCCTCTCGATTTCACCCCAGTGCCTGACTCAAGTCGCATCCACGGTACGACTGCCGACTTCGTCGACAAACTCCAACAAATCCACCGGGCCACTTACGAACATTTGGAAACTACCACCGCGAAGTACAAGCACGACGCCGATACTAAACGCCATCTTCTCAAGTTCTCTGTTGGAGATTTGATGTGGGCTACCTCCGCGTTCCAACACATGAGTATAACAAGCTCTCCCCAAAGAAGATTGACCCTCTCGATATTATAACCAAGATTAATCCCAACACTTATTGCCTAAAGCTACCACTTCACATTCGCACTTCCAATGTTTTCAATGTGAAGCAACTCGTTCCTTTTCGTAGTGACAACTTTAACGTTGCCGTCACAACAAATTCAGGATGAATTTTCTTTAGTCCGAGAAGAATGGTGCAGCCTCGGAGTCCACATCAAAAGTTTAAACTTTTACAGATTACTTCTAGTACTTTTTTTTTTAACTTTAAATTTATTTAGTTTCTTTTTACGTTTTTGAAATATTTCTCTTTCCTTTATCTCAAAAATTTATTTAATTTCTTTTTACGTATTAAGAATATTTCTCTCTGATTTAACTTTTTTTTATGTTTTGATTCTATGAGTATTTAATCTCCTTTAGTTGCTTTTAGATGATATAATTTTTTGAATCAAAAAATAATTTCTAAAGATTTTATCCTCGTATCTTTTGTTTTTTCTATTATTACGTTTTCGTCACTGCCACAACAGCTTACGTAAAGGAGTATTCTAATTCCTGCATCATCTACACGCCTGGTCAAAAAATCTTATTATAGTTGTTTGAACCTAATTATATATGACTAAACCATTTCTTTATGATTGACTCTGACTCTTGACTATGGCTGTGACTCGATACTCTAAATCAGTAAAGATTTGTCAAAGATAATGGAAGAAAAAATGTCTGCCCAGATGCTTAGAAGGTCTTCCTCAATTATTTCCGTACTTTGAAAACAAATGCTCGGTTTTCTTAAAAATCATGGGTCGTCGTCTTCCTCCTTAAACTCTCTCTCCTCCCACCACATTCGAGCAAGGATTTTCAGTATATTGCACGTGAAACAACTTGAAATCCAAACAGATTGCTTACAGTGAGGAAGATGATCCCAGATGGGTTGTAACTTCTAAGTTCAACTTTTTCTGCAACATGCCACGTGGTTTAGCAGCTCCAAATCCACACCTGCCGACGGTCAAACATTAATCAATAAATAAATGGTTTAACATCACTGTCCAATTTCATTGATGGGGTTTTAATCTGCAATAGGGAAGGCTAGATTCTCACAACACTAGAAGTCTACTCCAAGTCGTTTTTTGGCATGGCCCGCCATTTTTGTTCTGCTTAGAATCAGCACCGAAGCTTCCTCCCATTGCAGAGGAAGGTCATGATGAAGCGGCCTCTCTCTTAGCTCCCAAAAAATGACATTATATCTACCCCATAAACTTCCACCATGCTTTGATACTTTCATTCCAAATGTTCAACAACCATTTGAATCCGCCAAATCTCTCAGAGAATGGCCTGGTTGATCCATCCCCATTTGAGTTTCCAGAGGACTTGATGTTTGATGAGTGGCTAAATGAAGATGCAGCATCTATGGCTTCTGGGTCCGCTGCATATCCTGAGTATCAGACAAACGTAGCTGATGAGTCTCCCGTCGATAATTACCACCAAACAGATCAGAGAAGTAAATACATCCAAGAATTTTTCTTTTTTAATATTTAATAACAAGGTATTGTACAGCATTTCAAGTTTAAGACTTTTTTCCTAATGATTTCGAGAAGATAGTGAGAGCATTATAGACGAGAAGAAGGAAGTTCGAAAGAGACTTGTGTTCAAAACAGAATCAAAAACTGAAATGCTAGATGACGGTTTCAGATGGAGGAAGTACGGGAAGAAGACGGTGAAGAACAGCCCTAATCCAAGGTCATAAAACAACACTGATTTCATAGAAAGTTCTTCCCTTTAATCTTTCCTTTTTCTTCATCTTCCATCAACTACTTGACCAGATTCTAAAAATTTTGGTTGCCAGAATTTGTTTTTGATATCATTGTGTTTTAGCCAGCACACATGCACTTCCACTAATCCAATGAGAAAAGAAGGATTTCATAAACAGTTTTTGTGCGAAAAAACTATTCTGTGCTGAGAATCAAGTAAGTTATTCAAATAATCTAATTGACATTCTACCTCATGAGATTGCAGGAACTACTATAAATGTTTAATTGAAGGCTGCCCTGTGAAAAAGAGAGTCGAAAGAGATGGAAAGGATCCAAGGTTTGTGATTACAACTTACGAGGGTGTTCATAACCATGAGAGTTCATAGATCGTCCTCTTTCCCCTCCGTCTTCTGCATATTTTGGGAAATGGGTTCACTGCTTTAATCATTCAGCAATGGACGAGCAGGCGAAAGCTGCACATGTGCATGTAAAACTTGTTTATATGAGGGAATTGAGATGTTTTCGTGCCGTTCAAGTCGGCGCTGCAACGAACTTGAAGGCATTCCTTATGTTTAATGTCAACAATCTTCCATTATGAATTGAATGTCATAAAAAAACGAGTAACTTTCTAGCTAAAATTCTGCTCGGTTCTTATAGCAATGACTAAAAGTAGAAGAATAGATATAATTAAGGGTAAAATGAAGTTTTAGACCTGATCTTCTCTCCGAGGATTTCTAACCAAAAAAACAGCTTTCGAAATCGTCGCACAATAGATTGCCAGAATTCAAATCAGATTGCGGGTGGGTAGGAACGGGATCTGTTTGAATAGCGAAGATCATCTGTGGGTTAGAAATTGGTCGAAGAGTTTGAATTCGGGTGAAAAAACCTTATTAAGTAAAAAAATATGACACATACATGCTTCATTGAACAACAAAAATCCAAATTATTGAAAGATGAAAAAAGAAGGCTTTTTTTTTGTCAAAAACGTAGATGACCCATGATATTAGGATTTCAATTGCACTAGCCGGAGCCGAACATTTCAGACAATGTGGCATACTAAATGCTAAACCATAGAAAAATTTGTCTTCACTAAACAACAATGGAACTTGCATTTAGATTCAAGTATGAATTAAACTTCAATGCAATTACAACTCTAAAAGGTCAAAAACTTCACCTTCCATGGCATCTCTAGCGATGAAGAAGCCATAAGCACTTGGAAAAGGTGAAGAACAGGACTCCTCTGTGTCACAGAAGACCTCGTATCATCCATGATTGTCCTGGGGAAAAGAAAAACAAGAATTTATGATCATGGGTCTGTTGGATTTGAAACCTTTAGCCATGAAAGTAGCACAAAATTGTTCAGAATAAACAAAACAAGGTAGATTATGCAAGTAATGATATGAATAGGCAGGCACCTTCATCGTCTACCACTCCCATGATCTGTTCGAATAGAGGAATCTACAGATGTTTCAGCTTCCAAGAAGCGACTCAGATGCTCATCGTCCAGAATGAAGATCAGAAAGAATAGTTTCAGAGTAAGAAGTGGAGAGACGCACAGAAAGACAAGCTCACATTCCTCTTTCTCTAACAAACTCATCGGAATACCAACTGCAGATCGAAAAGAATACTCGTTTCAGAAATTTTCAGAGAATTGAACGAAAAAAGCAAGAACGATTCAGGGTTTCAGAAGTGTTTTGTAAAAAGAAATGACCGATTGAAGCAGCCGCTTTTAGATTACCACAAGGTGAGGTTGACGAAGCAGAAGAGGAACTCTTTTTCTCTTCTATCTCCATTCCCATCGCCGGTGAAGACGCAGAGGCGAACCCTCCTTCCTCTCCGGTTTAACCAAAATCTTAACAAAAACCCGCTATTTGACCTCTCGCTGCTGATTCGACTGCATCGTCGGAGCTGTTTCAAACAATTTATAGCACCTGACAACCTCTAAATTTCTCCCTCTACCTCCATTTTCAGTTGCCAGTTATGTAATTCAGTCCGAAATTAAAGATCCATTCAAAAAAATCTATCATAAAACCAAGGAAAATACTCTGGAATTACTTCTGGCAAAATGTCAAAAGCATCGACCTTGCTCCATATTCCATCCCTACAACAAGCAGCAAGATTTACGTCGCCATACTCGTCAGAAACGCAAATTTCTGAACAGAAGATCAAAGCAATGAAGATTCTAGAATGCTGTGTCTTATGGTACATACAAACTGCTACTCTCACTAACTCATTAAGCCCAGGAGAGAAAAAAAAAACAAATGGGCAAGACTACATCAGAGCTTTTATAACATCTATATCATACAACCAAAGTATGGTTCAGAGGGTGTGGGTTTGTCCATCATGTTTTTGTCTTGAACTTCCTCTGAGCTTTCAAGTCCACTACGATCACAGTAATGTTGTCTTTACTACCCTTCTGAAGAGCTCGGTTGCATAGATAGTCGGCTGCCGCTTGGGCTGCAGGGTCGATTCCTCCATCCCTTTCGTGGGTTAGATTAAGGGAGGCGTTCTTTTTGTGCCATATGAGAATTCGTCTTCGAGCCAAGTCACATGCCTCTTCGTTGGACATTACGTCCCACAAACCATCACTCGCGAGAATTAGACATTCATCGTCTCGAGCTCGAGGAAGAAACATCACTTCAGGCTCCGGAATGATCCACGGTTTCAAGTATCTATCGCCTGTAATCACAAACAACGCACACCCTTTCAGTTGTCGTGTTTTTGCACTTCAATACAGACCCAAATTTGGAAAAATCACAAGCCGAATTCCTAAAGTCAGCATCTTGCTATCCAAATTTCCAACTCTCAATTTTACGTAAGATTTTCCTTCATTTGTCCAGTTTTGTATTCCGTCGACAGAAAGAAAAACAAAAGCGATAGGAGAAATACATTATCGACCCTTTTGATTTCAACTCCAGGTGGCATCCATTATGGCAAGAACAAGACAATTGATCACGTGAAACCTCATTCAGTTTTGTTAAATGTTTGAGAAAATTATATGAAAAATCATCTGCAACATGATAGCCAATACAACTCCCTTTCCCATCGAAAAGTGGACTATAACTACTGAATATATCTAGTAGAGAAGTACATCTTAAAAAATAAAAAATTACTAGAACTCCCTGTTGTGAAAAAAGTGATATAAAAAACACAACTTTCAGGTGTCTTGCATGATCACTGCCTCGGTAAAATTCAGATCAACACATGACAACATGTACGTGAAAAATGAAAAAAAAAAAAGACAAGAAAGCGTCGAAATGGCATACCGATAGACCTTGACATTGCAAGGACACCAAAAACACGGTGCCCATTCCATTGAATGACCTTTCCTCCGGCAGCCTCAATTCTTGCATATTCATCTTCTCTATTAGGCTGAGAAATAGTAAACGAAGTACATAATGCATTAGATTCGTAATAGCAGAAGCATCAAAATTATAATTAAAATTTTATACTTTATGATCCACTGACAAGGCCTTCGGCTCTTTCCCACGACACAGCACAGCCCTTGAATCTCCACAATTAGCTACTATAATATGAGAAGCACAAATTATCGCAGTGACAGCAGTTGAACCGACAGTTTCCGAGGCCACAGGCTCTGTTCTAGATTTTCCTCCAACTTCAGCATCAACCTTAAGAAAACAATTGGTAAATGCTCTTTTCCACTGAGCTTGGCAATTATCGGTAATGCTTCCAGCTAATAAACCTTCCTTGACAAATTCAATCTCCTCGGCTAAAGCCAAGTGAAGTCGCTCCCGACAGTAGTTAGCAACCTAAATTAAGAAAACCCAAAACAATAATATTAATTTTTGAAAGAATCAAGGTTGAAATGTCAGAATGGACAATAACGAGGAACATTTCAGACGAATGGATCAAACAATCCTACCTGGAAACCACCATGGCCGTCATACACTCCGAGAAAATGAACCTTTTGATGAGATATGTGCTTCTTCGGACCATCCACAGCCCAGTCATCAGAAAGCATCTGAATAGGAACTTCAAAGAAACAAGGAACAGTAGCCAAGGCATCTTCCATTTCGGGTCTTCTTCCGCACAACGACGTAGACCCCCAAAGGGGGACATAATCCACTTCAAAAACACAACGGCTGACTATTTCGCTACTTCCTTTTTCGACAAGAGGTAATCGAAAAACCAATTTAGATACCTCAGGTTCAAGAACATTTTGAACATCTTCCTCAAGGTTCACTGCAGCAGAAAGAGGATCACTCCCCGTTACTTTTCCAATAGTTGAACCACCTAAATTGTTGCCTTTTCCCTGATTATCAACATCGCAAGTCCTCTTCTCTATGTCTGCGGAACTACTTGTTTCAACATCGTAGGATGTCTGAAAATCGAAGAAATCGTCTCCACATATGCTACTATTTTCACTCACAACAGAGAGCGAACAAGAGCTGTCGAGATTGTGATCCCCCTCCAATGACAACGAATCATCTTCCTCGCTTTCTTGAACTACTACCTCGCCTGCAGCGACCCAGTTGCTCGTATTTTGAGATCTAATACCCAATAAAGGAAATGCTCTTCGCTCCTCTTCAACTATCTCCATAATCACTTCATTCTCCAAATCACTACTGATACAATCCTCATCAGTTCTTTCAACTAGCTCAGAGGGGCCATTAGTCATAGAATCAGATAGTAATCCGGCTGTGTCTGTCATCAGCTTAAGCCTTGTGATATCCATGTGTGTAGCTAGATTTGGATTATCAAAGACTTGGTTACCTACTCTAAATGGCACTGCAACAGCCGTAGACATTTCCTCCATCAAAATACCTATCAGGGAAGTACAAAAAGTAACCCTCCAACCCCTCCAAAGCAACCCAACCTGTCATATTTCAACTAATTTATCACCGTCTTTTGTCATGAAGAATGATCTAGGAATAAAGATTTGCACTCCAACAGACTGTTTTCCATGCCAAAAAAATTTATAAGAGCATAAATTGACACAAATCCAGGCAATCCAACTCATGGGCGAGGTAAAACGGTGCAACAGGTAAAAGGGTCGTCAGATCTGGTCAACAATAAAGCATTCGAACATCTAATTGCAGAAACTTAATTCCAACTAATGAGGACGGATTTGGCCATCAACTTCATATCCGAAATCCTCTTACCCACATCTTAAACTACATCGAGAAAGAATCAAACCCAGAAAAAGAAACTTGGAAGAAATCTGGAAAAAAGAGCTAAAGAATATATGAAACCATTTCCTTATCTCCAGGGAGAGGAAAAAGAAAGAGAAAAGAACGTCATGGAAAAGAACACAGTAAAAGGGTTTCAAGAATCACAGGAAAACCCTGGAAAAGAAAGTGCCCCTTTTCACACAGGTAGAGTTGCCTGGATCTAAGGCAAACAATCACAGCCTCAAGTGAATTAGTCAATTCTCCCCCTCTCTACCTCCAACAATTGACAGAGAATCAATGAAGAAAGGCAAGAAACGACGAAGAAAAGAAAAGGGTAAAGTGCAGAAGCATGTCAACTCCAGAGTCTTCTCTCTTCTTTCTTCACAAGAATTCCATATTCAAACATAAAAAAAATCAACAGAAAAGGATGAAAGAATCAAAGAAGAAGAGACTATGGAGGGTCGCTTACCAAATACAAAGAAAAAAAGGAGGAGCTAGACTGGAATCAGCGATCCCCCTCTCCCATGATTATTGGGTTTACACACGTTTGTGGGTGCTGGAGAGAGTTTGACGCTGAGGAAGTACGACAATCGAGTGGAGCAGAGAAACAAGAACAACATAAAAAATTAACAAAACCCCCCACCCCCCACAAAAAAAAAAAAGACGACAAAAACAGTGGTGTATACGTGGAGTGCGAAAGAAGATAGACACGCGTCTATCTCGGAAAGGAACCCCCATCCATCTCCCACCGTCCATTTTCATCTCCCCCGTCATTCTCTCTCTCTTTCTCATCATTTCTTTTTCCCCTAATATAAATATAATTTCTCCTTCTAAATCGTAAAGTTATATATTTTAATTTATTTTTCATTTTTTTATTGTGAATTTTGGAATGAAATGGGACTGTGGAAAAAGAATTGACTGCTGTCAGTTGGCGAGAGAAGAGGCTACTAGGGGTAGAATCGGTCCGGTTAGATTTCACTCTCAATTGAAACCGAATCGATCGGCCTTCAAAATCAAATTCAAATTGGGCTGATGTTTTCGATTTTTGGTCTGTTCGATTTGGATCCTCAATTTTTTCAGTTTAAACTAGGGGTGGGCACGGGCCGGTTCGGTCCGGTCCCGAGCCCGGACCGAACCGGCCCAAGCGGTTTCAGGATTTTTATCTCGGAATCTGGACCGGTCCAGTCCAGGACCGGGACCGAACCTGGACCGCACCTGAAATTCCTGTCCAGTCCCGGTTCGGTCTTGGTTCCGGACCGACGCCATTTTCATTTGTTTGTTTTTTTTTTTTTACTGAAATTTCCAATTTTATCAACTAAAATTATATTCAGTATCAGAACAACTTTTCCTCTATATTGACTCAAACTAAGTACTAAGTACTAACATCACTTCCATGAATATCCTGCAACGATTATCATCACTTAGCATTCAGCAACAACACAAACCAGAAAGAAAGAAAAGCGGTCGAAAGATTTAAGGTTCAGGAATCAAGGCTCAGAAAAAACATAAATATTATCAGAATTGAAAACTTTGTCAGTGCCCAAACATGAAAACAAGAAACAATAAGTTAACAGTAAAATCACATATAGATACAGAATCCATTCAATAGTTAAACAGCAAAATCATGTATAGGTCTATGAGTTTCCCCAGCTATATTGAGAAAAGAAATGTACCCAGAAAAACATCGATAATAACAGAATGTCTCAAAAAATAAAAACCCAGTACCTTAATAGGATAATTTCAGAATTGACACAATTGAAAACAGCTGGATCATAACCAGGTCGCCGGTTTGGTACACTTGACAGTGGAAGGAGCAGGGACTTTCAGGTGTTCAGAATTCGGCCTTCAGAACAGCCGAACAGGGGGGAGACAGAAACTCAAGGGTCGGAGTTTGGCGCAGGGGAGACCGACACTTCGCCATTCGCACTTCGCCGTCGCACTGAAACTTCGCCGTTCGCACTTCGCTGTTCGGGCCTCGGTTCGACTCCGCACTTCGCCGTTCGAGCCTCGGTTAAAGCTTCGCCGTTCGGGACTGGTAGTTCGCGTCTTCGGCTCTTTGCGACTTCCAGCAGAGAGAGGCAGAGAGAGAGGCAGCGAGCTAGGTCAGGAGTCTGGAATCAGGAATGGGAGACTTGGGACAGCGAGTTATTTAGGTTCTTCGGTCTGGTCCCGGTTCTTCGGGATTTTAGGAGCTGGACCGAGGACTGGACCGAAGGTCCTCGGTTCTTGTTGTTTTGAACTTGGACCGAACCTGCGGTCCATTGTTTATGGACCAATCCCGGACCGAACCCGTCGGTCCGGTCCGATCCTGCCCACCCCTAGTTTAAACTTGGTTTTCTGTTGCTTTTGTTCCGTTCAAACTTAATTTGGGCTGGTTGTGGCCTATTTACCACTATAATTTGTGATTTTGAATATAAAAATTATAAATTCGGTTCAAATCGATTTTGATCAATTTTTGAAAGAAAGAACCAAGAACTGGATCGAAAATCTAAGTTCAGTTCCAAAATCAATTTTTCCAAAATTGAAGCCGAACCGAACTAAAATTATCAATTTGGATAAAGTTCAATTCTAACCAAATCGATTTCCACTCTTAGAGGCCACAATGTACACGTATGAGTACGACTACGGAGGAAACCTCGGGGTGCGGGGAAGGACACCTCAGGATCTAAGACAAGTAGGCAAATCCTGGATTGAGTATAGGTGAATCTCAGGTGTAAAGAGGGGGTCGTCACAATCCCACATCACTTAAGAAAGTATATGGAAATGAAACATATGTAAGGAAATCCTCCCAAGATAGTAAGACGCGTTTTGGAGCACAATTGACAACGGATCCCATAAGAACTCCGAAGTTAAAAATGCTTCGGCGAGAGTAGTACCAAGTTGGGTGACCGACTATGAAGTCATCGCCAAACAAAGCCGTGAGGGGAGGATATTGGGCTACGGCCCAATCCCCCAGAGTGGACAATATCTTGCTGGGAAAAAAGGTATTTACAAATGGTATCAGAGCTTGTACCTAACCGAAAATGTGGCCAACGAGGACGTTGGGCCCCCGAGGGGGGGTGATTGTGATGACCTGAATGTACACGTATGAGTACGACTACGGAGGAAACCTCGGGTTGCGGGGAAAACCTCAGGATCTAAGCCAAGTGTAGGCAAATCCTGGATTTGAGTATAGGTGAATCTCAGGTCGTAAAGAGGGGGTCGTCACAATCCCACATCACTTAAGAAAGTATATGGAAATGAAACATATGTAAGGAAATCCTCCCAAGATAGTAAGACGCGTTTTGGAGCACAATTGACACGGATCCATAAGAACTCCGAAATTAAAAGTGCTTCGGCGAGAGTAGTATCAGGTTGGGTGACCGACTGAGAAGTCATCGCCAAACAAAGCCGTGAGGGGAGGATATTGGGCTACGGCCTAATCCCCAGAGCGGACAATATCTTGCTGGGAAAATGGGTCGTTACAAATGATATCAGAGCCTGTACCCAACCAGAAATGTGGCCAACGAGGACGTTGGGCTCCCGAGGGGGGGTGATTGTGATGACCAAAATGTGCACGTATGAGTACGGCTGCGGGGCAAACCTCGGGTTGTGGGGCAAACCTCGGGACCTAAGCCGAGTGTAGACAAATCCCGAACTCGAGTACATGCGAATTCCGAGTCGTAAAGAGGGGGTCGTCACAATCCCACATCGCTTGGGGAAGTATATGAAAATGAAACATATGTAAGGAAACCCTCCCAAGATAGTAAGACGCGTTTTGGAACACAATTGACAATAGATCCCATAAGAATTCTGAAATTAAAAGTACTTCGGCGAGAGTAGTACCAGGTTGGGTGACTGACTGAGAAGTTCTCGCCAAACAAAACCGTGATGAGAGGATATTAGGCTACGGTCCAATCCTCAGAGCGGACAATATTTTGTTGGAAAAAGTGGTCGTTACATATGCGACATCCATTAATTAATATATTAATTAAAATAAATTATAAGTATTTAAAATAAAACATTAATTGCACTAATTCATGACTGCATAAGAAATTAAATAGAGGACAAATTTAACATTACTCAAATTGATAACTTTTCAAAGTACACAGAATTTAAATTAACGAATTTTAAAATATACAACCATACACGTATCAAGTTTGAATCTTTAATAATCAACTTGATTCGTGATTCCTTTAACAACACCGCCTCGACATTATCAACTTATTTTTCACTCGGATAATCGAGAAGCTAAACTAAGGGTATCAACATAAACTCAGTATGTTACAAAATTGCTCAAAGAGTGTCACACATTAAATCATATTTTACTCAAATTAACAGTTTTTGTTTAAAATGTCAAAATGGTCGGAGATGAACGGTTTCATCTTTTAATCTGACCCGTCCATCGTGGCTAAAAATGGAGTCAACGGGTAATTTGTTTGATCAGGGTATCCTAGGCCGGGTCAAAGGTAGCTAAATCAAGCGGATGGAGGAGAATCACGTATAAAAGTTCGTTATTTCTGTTTTTCTTATTACATTGCATGACAATTCACCTCCATTGGAGAGAGATCAAGCTTCTTCATTTTCTTTTCAGAGACGGCGGGGGGTGGAGGAGGACGAGGACGAGGAGGAAGGGGCGCCGTGAAGAATCCGGACAATGTCACCTATTTTCTCGCCGGAAGAATCAGTGCCGATCAACACGACGGTGGTGGCTATCGACAAGGACAAGAACAGCCCACACGCTGTGAGATGGGCGATTGATCATGTTGCGATGAATTGTCCGCTTCTCGTACTGATTCACGTCAGACATAAGAACAATCAATACCGTAGGTACCCTCTACCCCTGAAGAAAGCTTCAACTTCGTTCATCGTTTTCCTTTGGTTTCTCTAATTTTCTGTTTTTTTGGGGGGGGAATTTTTGAATTAGAGTCGGCGAGTGATGCCGATCAAGGGGAACCTGATGCGCAGCAGCTTTTCGTTCCGTATCGAGGGTTTTGTGCTCGTAAAGGGGTTTGTTGATTTTTACTCCGATCTTGCAATCGTCCTTGATTTTTGGGTAATTGGATCGGGAGAAGAATTTGATTTTGGGAATTTACAGGTGCAACTGAAGGAGGTTATTCTCGACAACAGTGACATTTCCAAAACTCTTCTGGATTATGTATACAGTAATTGCATAAACAACATTGTTGTGGGAGCTTCAGCAAGAAGTGCTCTAGCTAGGTCCCTCTCTCTCTCTCTCTCTCTCTCTCTCTCTCTCTCTCTCTCTCTCTCTCTCTCTCTCTCTCTCTCTAGATTTCTCTCTCTGATTATCGTAATTACTGTCGTGTAATTCACTCAGGAAATTCAAAGGTTACGACGTTCCGACCAACATAATAAAATCTGCCCCAGACTTTTGTTCAGTTTACGTGATTTCGAAGGGGAAGATAATATCGGCAAAAGCAGCTCTTCGACCAGTTGCCAACACAGCAACACCGCCAAGACAGCCATCTCCCATGGCATTTCTTCCTCACGCTCAGGCTGATAATGGCGACCCGGAAAATGCAGGCAGACCAGGTCAACCTCCGAGGGGAGGATGGAAAAGTGCAGGGGCGGCAGAACGACTAGCTTCCGAAAGAGTCAATAACCAAACAAAAGGAATGACACGAGAGAGGCCGAGGAGTTCTCTGACGAATATCTCAATGGAGAGCCTTGACGTTCCAAATCGAGGATCAAGAACATCATTTAGCCGCGATTCAGTCTCCGACGAGAATGCATTTGGAGGGCAGCTGTTGTTTGGCTCCATGGATGTGACTGGCCAATGTTTAGATTTTAATAATGTGTCAAATTCTGCAGAAGAATCATCATCTTCACAATCTACAGTAAGTAAATGTTGTATATTGACATCATCGCATTCTCTCCGAACTGCTCGTGATTTGAATTTCTTGTTTGTTACAGCGAGATCTAGAGGCAGAAATGAAGAGATTAAAGTTAGAGCTTAAGCAAACCATGGATATGTATAGCTCAGCTTGCAAAGAAGCAATCTCAGCTAAAAACAAGGTAATTTTATCGCTTTTTTCCACCATGGTGGTACCAAATTTTTCATTTTCTTAGAACAATTCATGTGATGTTTGAATTTCAGGCTAAAGAACTCAATCAATGGAAGGTAGAGGAGGCTCGAAAACTGGAGGAAGTGAAACTTGCAGAGGAGGCAGCTCTTGCCATTGCAGAGATGGAGAAAGCTAAGTGCAAAGCTGCAATCGAAGCAGCCGAGGCAGCACAAAGGGTGGCCGAGAAAGAAGTTCTGAAAAGAAAACAGGCCGAGATGAAAGCGAGGAAAGAGGCCGAAGAGAAAAATCGAGCATTGACTGCATTAGCGCATAATGATGTTCGGTACAGAAAATACAGCATCGATGAGATTGAAACCGCCACTGAGAAATTCTCCGATGACCTGAAGATCGGCGAAGGTGGCTACGGACCCGTTTATAAAGGCAAACTCGATCATACGCCAGTCGCCATCAAAGTTTTACGGCCTGATGCAGCTCAAGGCAGGAAGCAATTCCAACAAGAGGTGAAAACTTAAATATTTCCTTGTTTCTCAAGTTCTTCTATAGTTAAAGTACATGACTTATATACACGTTAGACTATTTTAACCTTATTTTTGTAGTCTAAATCTTGTTAAATTTATTTCCAGGTTGAAGTACTCAGCTGCATAAGGCATCCTCACATGGTTCTTCTCCTAGGCGCTTGTCCGGAATATGGATGTTTAGTATACGAGTTTATGAACCACGGGAGCTTAGAAGACCGGCTTTTTCGCCGAGGAAATACTCCTCCGATATCGTGGAGAAGACGATTCAAAATATCAGCAGAAGTCGCCACCGCTCTCTTGTTTCTCCACCAATCAAAACCCGAGCCTCTCGTCCACAGAGACCTCAAGCCAGCCAACATTCTCTTGGATCGAAACTACGTGAGTAAAATCAGCGATGTTGGATTAGCACGATTAGTCCCTCCGTCTATAGCCGACCAAGTAACTCAATATCACATGACTTCAGCAGCTGGAACCTTCTGTTACATCGATCCAGAGTATCAACAAACCGGAAAATTAACAACTAAGTCCGATGTTTACTCGTTTGGTATAATGCTTCTCCAAATCATCACGGCCAAGCCGCCGATGGGTCTGGCTCACCATGTTCAAAGGGCCATCGACAAGGACAGATTCGAAGAGATGCTAGACCCTGCAGTCCCAGACTGGCCTGTGCAAGAGGCTCTATCGTTTGCTAAATTGGCTCTGAAGTGTGCAGAGCTGAGGAAAAAGGATAGGCCAGATCTCGGCAATGACATTGTCCCTGAGCTTAACCGATTGAGAGATGTCGGACAAAATTCAGCTCAGTCCGAGACCCTCAGACATAGCAATGGTTCGAGAAGTTCGAGTCCAATTCCTCGCACTCTGCCTAAGTTATTGATTGCAAATCAGGTACATATAACTTTCTTATCTCTATTGATCTAGAGGCCTTTAATGCTTCTAACAGAAAGTTCTATTATTTGCTAAATTAGGATTCTGCACAATAGAAGCCAAATGATGAAACTTAGATCGATCCGAGTGAAGAAAGACGGAGACCATCCAATACCCTCTTGCTGGATGCTGCTTTTGATGGTCGAAAAACCGACAATTGAAAGGTTCTGATCTAAAAGTTCGATGTGTAAAAAAAAAAAAATGAAGAATTCTCAAAAAAGTGAAAAATTGTGGACCTTTTTTAACTATAATTTCAGTTCTTTTTAAGCTGCGGTCGATTGTGAAATCAAGATTGCATGAAAAATGATAAGAAACTGAAATGAAAGACTGCATTGGGAAGAAGAGGAGAGCCGGAGAAGAAAGCATAAAGTGAGAAGAAGGATCAAGCTGTACGCCTCCGCCTCCGCCTCCGCCTCCGCCTCCGCCTCCGCCTCCGCCTCCGCCTCCGCCTCCGCCTCCGCCTCCGCCTCCGCCTCCGCCTCCGCCTCCGCCTCCGCCTCCGCCTCCGCCTCCGCCTCCGCCTCCGCCTCCGCCTCCGCCTCCGCCTCCGCCTCCGCCTCCGCCTCCGCCTCCGCCTCCGCCTCCGCCTCCGCCTCCGCCTCCGCCTCCGCCTCCGCCTCCGCCTCCGCCTCCGCCTCCGCCTCCGCCTCCGCCTCCGCCTCCGCCTCCGCCTCCGCCTCCGCCTCCGCCTCCGCCTCCGCCTCCGCCTCCGCCTCCGCCTCCGCCTCCGCCTCCGCCTCCGCCTCCGCCTCCGCCTCCGCCTCCGCCTCCGCCTCCGCCTCCGCCTCCGCCTCCGCCTCCGCCTCCGCCTCCGCCTCCGCCTCCGCCTCCGCCTCCGCCTCCGCCTCCGCCTCCGCCTCCGCCTCCGCCTCCGCCTCCGCCTCCGCCTCCGCCTCCGCCTCCGCCTCCGCCTCCGCCTCCGCCTCCGCCTCCGCCTCCGCCTCCGCCTCCGCCTCCGCCTCCGCCTCCGCCTCCGCCTCCGCCTCCGCCTCCGCCTCCGCCTCCGCCTCCGCCTCCGCCTCCGCCTCCGCCTCCGCCTCCGCCTCCGCCTCCGCCTCCGCCTCCGCCTCCGCCTCCGCCTCCGCCTCCGCCTCCGCCTCCGCCTCCGCCTCCGCCTCCGCCTCCGCCTCCGCCTCCGCCTCCGCCTCCGCCTCCGCCTCCGCCTCCGCCTCCGCCTCCGCCTCCGCCTCCGCCTCCGCCTCCGCCTCCGCCTCCGCCTCCGCCTCCGCCTCCGCCTCCGCCTCCGCCTCCGCCTCCGCCTCCGCCTCCGCCTCCGCCTCCGCCTCCGCCTCCGCCTCCGCCTCCGCCTCCGCCTCCGCCTCCGCCTCCGCCTCCGCCTCCGCCTCCGCCTCCGCCTCCGCCTCCGCCTCCGCCTCCGCCTCCGCCTCCGCCTCCGCCTCCGCCTCCGCCTCCGCCTCCGCCTCCGCCTCCGCCTCCGCCTCCGCCTCCGCCTCCGCCTCCGCCTCCGCCTCCGCCTCCGCCTCCGCCTCCGCCTCCGCCTCCGCCTCCGCCTCCGCCTCCGCCTCCGCCTCCGCCTCCGCCTCCGCCTCCGCCTCCGCCTCCGCCTCCGCCTCCGCCTCCGCCTCCGCCTCCGCCTCCGCCTCCGCCTCCGCCTCCGCCTCCGCCTCCGCCTCCGCCTCCGCCTCCGCCTCCGCCTCCGCCTCCGCCTCCGCCTCCGCCTCCGCCTCCGCCTCCGCCTCCGCCTCCGCCTCCGCCTCCGCCTCCGCCTCCGCCTCCGCCTCCGCCTCCGCCTCCGCCTCCGCCTCCGCCTCCGCCTCCGCCTCCGCCTCCGCCTCCGCCTCCGCCTCCGCCTCCGCCTCCGCCTCCGCCTCCGCCTCCGCCTCCGCCTCCGCCTCCGCCTCCGCCTCCGCCTCCGCCTCCGCCTCCGCCTCACGTAAACGATTGTGTTTAAAGAAAAGTACTAGGAAAAGCAGAACCCCCCCAAAGGCAAAACTAGGTTGGGACAGGCCAGTTCCATTACGTTCCACTCTAGAACCGCGACCGAGCCGTGGCCCATAGTTTTAAATTTGGGAACGAGAACCAGAACCGTGAAACACGGTTTGATTTCAAAGTTTTTTAAAAACTATTTATATTTGATTGCTTTTGAGTCGGATTTTAAGAGTTTGGTTCGGGTTTGACGTCGATTTTTAAGTATAGGCCAGTTTTTCAAGATTTTGGTTAGGTTTTAACTAATTTTAGGTTGAATTTTTGATCCACAATTTGGTTTGGTTTTCACGATTTTTGATTCCTAAAATTGTTAACCAAACGGTTACCCGCAGTTGTAGAAATTGTAGAACTGATAACCGTCTCCTTTACTGGGTAGAACTGACCCAAACCAAACTGAACCGAACCGAATTGCACTGGTTGATAAATCCTGCGTGACCTGGCTTGTGTTGCCCTGCCTGTCTCCCCTAGGCAAAAATGTCCATCCAATGAAGATTTATTAAAAAAAGAAAAAAGAAAAAAGCATAACTTGAAAGTTGGATGTTGGTATCTTGTTTGTTTAATACACAAAAAAGCTCAAAATCCACGCAAAAATGACTATTTTTGAGCTATAAAATGCTCACTTACACTTGCTCTTCCCTCAGTTTCTCATGGGTCGATTCAAGCCTCTCTCGTTCACCACAACGAAACGGCCCCCGACCCTGCTTTTGAGAGCTTGGATTCTGTCCTTGGCCATGTTTTCTGAAGCAGCAGCCTATGACGATCAATCAACCATGCCTCTTTCAGGCTTACTCTGTATAAGTGACTGCACCTCTTGTCCTGTCATATGCTCGCCGCCGCCTCCATCACAATCTCCGCCGCATCACCACCCGCCGCCTCCGCCTCCGCCTCCTCCTCCTCCTCCGCCTCCGCCTCCGCCTCCGCCTCCGCCTCATTACCCGCCATCCCCTCCGCCTTATTCGCCGGCTGAAAAGGTGCCGCCGCCTCCTCCGGCGTTTGATTATTTCTACGAGTTACCTACTTCTCCGACGCCTCCACGAGCAGGACCCCATGAATTTTCATATCCGGACAACAGTTTTTACTCTTCAAACTCTTCTTCTTCCTTTACTCATCTTCACGATTCCCTTCTTCTATCTGTGTCATCTTTCTTTCTTTCTTTGTTTGTTTTATTTATTGAGGTGAGATCGTGAGTGTCCAAATCTTGTACATAGTTGAACATTTATTATAATCTCATGTATATGTCTCTAAGACTCAATAAGATAGTCACTAAACTTATGGAAATTACTGATATGAACATTGAAGTATACGTTTTTTTTCGTGGTCGGTTCGGTTCGATTTTTGAAGAGATTAGAACCAGACCACTAAATTTGTAACGACCCTAACACTGTACCCATATTTACCCTTAATTACCGTACAAATTTTTCATTTTTATTTACACACTATGCGGAAACTAAACCATTTAAAAAAAAACCATTTAAAGTTATACTGTATAAAACAATTAAATCTATTAAATAAACTATGATTTAAAACAATTAAATTAAACCTTTTAAGTTAAATAAAATAAAACATTGGGAGGGCAATAATGTAATTCGACCAGGGAGAAGAAGCAGCGACTGGTCGCTGACCAGCGACTGGTCGCTGACCAGTGACCAGTCTCAGCGCACGATCGCTGAGCAGCATGTCTGCCCAGCGATCGGGCGCTGGCATACTGCCAGCGATCAGTCGCTGGCAGCTCCCTTGTTGCCAGCGCTTGATCACTGGCAGCCATTCAGCTGCCAGCGATCGATCTCTGCATTGCTGCAGAGATCGATCGCTGCACTTCTTGCAGCGATCCTATGCCTTCTTTGATCGCCCTCAGCTTTTCCTTCACAATTGCTCTCTGGAATCCAGAGAGCAGAACACTTAAAAATTTTCAACCAATACTCTCTGGAAATCGAATTCCAGAGAGTAAACTTCATATATCTAATGCCTTTTATCACTAAATACAGCAATCAAATTAGAAATTAAACTCAACCAAAACTTTCTAAATTCAACTCAATCTCAGCGGACTTTGCGAAATCCAACTGCGTGGATATATCTAAAAACCGAGACTATCCGTAACATCCTAAAACGTGTCAAAACATTTCTATATAACGTTAAATACAATTAAAACCAAACAGTTCCAAAATCTCAAAACGATAAGCATCTTATACATATTCTATCAATTATCCCAAAACACTCCCAAAATCTATACATACTGTCCCCACGGGTCAGATGAGCCTCGACTGCGCCAGCACACCACCGCGGCCATCCTCCGTCAACTGAATCATGCCTCAGGTGGAGGGACATCGTCCTCACCTGGTACCTCGAAGTCTATGTCACCTACACCATACAATACACTATGAGATGAAATCCCAGTAAGCTCTACGTAAATGCGATGCATGCTGTGCTATGAGTTCATTAAACCATGCTTTATTTTTTATCTTACTATGCAATGCACTATAGGTGTCACCGAGATCCTATACCTTCTAACCGGAGAGAGCTCATCCAGCGGGCGGACTACTCTTTCCAGCTAGAAGAGGGGGGTACACGCTTACTACACGTACGGCCGTGCCTGAGCCCCATCTCGCGTGACCTGTATGCCCGAAGGCCTGTATGCCCGAAGGCCTGTATGCCCGAAGGCCTGTATGCCCGAAGGCCTGTATGCCCGAAGGCCTGTATGCCCGAAGGCCTGTATGCCCGAAGGCCTGTATGCCCGAAGGCCTGTATGCCCGAAGGCCTGTATGCCCGAAGGCCTGTATGCCCGAAGGCCTGTATGCCCGAAGGCCTGTATGCCCGAAGGCCTGTATGCCCGAAGGCCTGTATGCCCGAAGGCCTGTATGCCCGAAGGCCTGTATGCCCGAAGGCCTGTATGCCCGAAGGCCTGTATGCCCGAAGGCCTGTATGCCCGAAGGCCTGTATGCCCGAAGGCCTGTATGCCCGAAGGCCTGTATGCCCGAAGGCCTGTATGCCCGAAGGCCTGTATGCCCGAAGGCCTGTATGCCCGAAGGCCTGTATGCCCGAAGGCCTGTATGCCCGAAGGCCTGTATGCCCGAAGGCCTGTATGCCCGAAGGCCTGTATGCCCGAAGGCCTGTATGCCCGAAGGCCTGTATGCCCGAAGGCCTGTATCCGAAGGCCTGTATGCCCGAAGGCCAATGCTATGCTTTACGTTCTCTTAAATCTCTGTGCGGAAATTCATTTTTATGCTTTTCTTTTAAAACAAGTGATGCGTGGACAGTTCTCTATCATAAAGTAAACAAGCAATAATAATGGACCATCAAGACTGTAAAAGCATAAACTATAAACTCCTAAGACCTAGCTACCCAAACCGAGTAAAACTAACTACAGGCATCTCCAAAACTCCTCGAAACGACGTTCGACGTACGGTGTAGGCCAATCGGCCAAAGAAGATCACGAGAACTTACCTCGTGCATGCTGCAATCCAAGCTTCGTCCACGAGCGCTGTTTACCTAAGCAATTTACAAGAATTGACGTCAAAACAAGTTTAAATTAATAAACTTCCAAATTGTCAAAACCTTAACTAAAGGGCTTTCTAAAGTTCTAATCCATTTCATCGAGCTATTTATTCGAGAAATTTACGCTTGGCACCTCAATTCTCGAATTACGAACTTTTCTGAAAATCCTAAAATTCTCGGATTTTAAACTTTTTCACGAATTGATCCAACTTCGTCCAATAACGTCCAATACGTTTAATATACACTTAATCACGGCTAACCTATTAATTACGAACCCTAATTCGCGTTTTTAACGAAAATAAATCGAAACCCTAATTACCTAAAACGCTACGGAACTAAAGATTTAACGTTCGAAAACTGTAGAGACATACCGAGAACGTCGATTGGAGGAAGAAACGTGAAGGAAACGAAACGAACGGAGGTCGGATCGGAGTCGGATTGAAGAAATCGTCGGCGGCCGAGGGTTTTGCTCTCTGGCGATCGTGAATTCCAGAGGAGAAATGGAGAAGTGAGGGAGAGAAGAGAGAAAGTTAGTTTTTAATATAATTTGATTGGCAAAATTACCATTTTGCCCTTCTTTGATTTTTATATACGTTTCGTCGTTCGGTTTGTTAATCGTCTAGCCAATCGGTTTCACCAAATTTCCTTACTTCACCAATGCGTCCAACTTATTATTTGGGACTTAATAAAACTGTCCGTTCGCAATTTGGACCTCGTTTACTATTTTTACTAAAACGCCATTTGCATTACGATAAAGGTAATTACTCGGAATATAGCGTTTAATCTCCGAAAATTTCCATAATTTTCTTAAAATTCCTATTAATCGTTAGGATCGTAATGACGCTTTTTTTTTTGTGAAACGGACCTGATTCGACATATTTACCAAAAATGCCATTATATAATAAAATAACAATATAATATAATATATCCGAAATCCGTACATGCTGGGTATTACAAAATTCAGTTTCAAATTTTTGCACCAATAAACTCGATTCTGGTCCGGTTCTCAGTTCTGATCGGTTATTGTTCACTCTTAATTCGACTCACTTTTTTTCAATTAACAAGTTATTTAAACATTTAAGTTTAATTTTTTAATAAGTTAAAATATGAAAGATTAAATATTAGTTATGTGATGTCACACAGGGTGTTACGTGTGACATCGATAATTAATGCAATGATGGACAATATAAATATGCGAAAATAAATGAGACAAGAGGTTGGTAACGCAGTTCGGCAACCAACTTACGTCTGCGGGGCCACGCCTATATATAAAAATATTTCACGAGTTAACAAAGTTACAAAACAATCGGACTTATACAAATAAAGACTCTCCCTTATCTTTGTTGCCGGCTCTTCCTAACTTCCTCAATGAAACTGTTTTTGCGAGCTCCCCTCGACTTAAGATCGACCTCTCCCGAGATCTAGAAAACAACAAGATCCCCTTGTTGTTGGCGACTCCTCCTGGAATCCGTGTTATAGCAAGATCCCCTTGCCCACGATCAAAAACGACAAGCTCTCATTGTCAATAAACAGAACTCCTCTCGATTCGAATGCAGCCTCCTTCCGAGACTGAGCTTCAATGAGGAATAAAGAAGATTGCCTCCTACGACACCGTCTGTAACACCAGGGAGTTGTCTTTGGACGCAATAAATCACCACACTCGTATAATCGATGAAATCCACAGCATAAGTAGAGTGTGTAAAATAATCATAGACGAACTGAATGAACACAGACCAATACGCAGAAGCGTTGGGAAAGAAAGAAAAAGCGCCGGATTGTGAAACGAAGAAAACTTCTCTCGTGAAAATCAAAAATCCGTCCGCTGAAGAATAATCACCGACCACTCACAGTAAGCGTGGGAGAAAGGATTAACAGTTGCTGAACACACGTAATCGTCGGTGAAGAATAAAATCGCCTTAATGAATAAAGACTTTCAGCTCTCAAGAATAATGGCTTCAGTAGCCTTCAACTGTGTAGAGAGAATGCATAATATATTGTGCGTCAAATATTCTCTCCAAACAGATCGCACAGAATAAGAGAAATCGAATTCCATAAAAATATGATCTATGACATCTTGTGCGACATTTATGGAAAGTCTATGGAAACAAATCTGAAACGAATCCCAAAATATTAAGAACGAATCCTAACAATGTTGTGATTTCGTATCAAGCTTAATAGCATCACAATATTCAGATCGACTTCCAAAATATTATTTCCATCTTAAAATCAACTTTCCAAATACTTAGGAATAAATCCTTTTGTTATTGTGATCTTGAATCTCGCTGTAATCCAGCTTAATAGAATCGTAATCTTCAAATCACATATCAAATCAGAAAATCAAAGCCGCAAAGAATAAGAAAATCAAATCTCACAAAATCGGTTGAGAGACACCTCGTGTAACATTTTAGAAAAGTATTGCCAACTACTTGGATATAGATCCAAAAACTTAGGAAAGCATCCCATGATTCATGTGATCTCGAAACCTAATATATTTCAACGAATCTTTATCAAATCGGCTTACCAAAACAGAGTTTTCCAAAAAAACAAGTGCCTTTAGATTTTTCAACAACTTTCCTTATATTCACGTTTCTTTATTTTTCTCTTTCACAAAATCTTCATGATCTTCAATATGCATCCATCCAATAATCTGAATATAATATTTCTTGATTATCAATAAATAAACTACCACTTTGAAAAATAGTGGAATAAAATATTATCTCCACAAATATAATTTGCCAATATATTTGTAATATATTTATATTTACAAAATATATATTTAATTGACAAATAAAATTGATATTCGACGTATCATTTTTATTGATAACTCATAATAATTAAATAGATTAATAATTTTTGCGCATATGATGGACTATCTTCTAGTCTTTAAAAACGGTTGTGATATTGAGTGCATACGAAAGATTGAGTTAGTCAGCATGATACGTCGAAATGACAATTGCAGATAAAAACGTGAAATTTTTGACAAATTTTACCAAGGCATGAGACGTTTCCAACTTTCCATTAAATATCTAAAATTTAAAAGTACTTTTATTTTAAAATAATAATAATAATAATAATTTAAGGTGGGTAGCATCCATCCGGGTACTGTTCACGTGAACAGTAACCGTTTATGTTTTTTTTCACTGTTTTATAACTTAATTTTTAAAAAATACTAAACGATATTGAATTTATTTAAAATTTTTATCACATATTCACCACGTTATGAGAAGATAATCCGAAAAGTTTCATGATTTTACAATACTTACATGATTTATTATAATTTTTTTACGTATGTTTTATAAAATAATTCACTAAAATTACAATAAATCGTACAAGTGTTAGAAAATCACGAAACGTTTCAAATTATCTTCTCATAACGTGGTGAATATGTGATACAACTTTTAAGTAAATACAATATCATTTAGTATTTTTTAAAAATTAATTTATAAAACAGCAAAAAAAACGCAAACGGTTACTGTTCACGTGAACAGTACCAGGAAGGACTCTGTTTTTTAGCATCCGTCCGGGTACTATTCGCATGAACAGTATAGTTTACGTTTTTTTTTTTTGTTTTACAAATTAATTTTTAAAAAATACTAAACGATATTGGATTTACTTAAAAATTTTATCACATATTCACCACGTTATTAGAAGATAATCTGAAAAGGTTTGTGATTTGCTAACACTTGTACGATTTATTGTAATTTTAGTGAATTATTTTATAAAACATACGTAAAACAATTATAATAAATCATGTAAGTATTGTAAAATCACGAAAATTTTTGAATTATCTTCTCATAACGTGGTGAATATGTGATAAAAATTTTAAATAAATTCAATATTGTTTAGTATTTTTTAAAAATTAATTTATAAAACAGCGAAAAAAAACGTAAACGGTACTGTTCACGTGATCAGTACCCGGACGGACGCTGTTTTTTAGCGTCCTTCCGGCGTGGTCATGCACATATTTAATACTTTATGGTTTAGGTTGTTAAAAAAATTAGTTTGTAGTTGGAATTGAAGAATACATTCTTGGTGATCTTGATCGGTAATTTCCACTCCTAAAACTATTTCTTCACAGCGATGGCTTCAGTGAATGCGTACTTCATCCGGTAATCTACCTTTCACTTATCTCCTGGTTCGTCTACTGATTGATCGAATGAATAGGAATGTATTATAACTTTGTAGTTTTCTCTTCTGAATCGATTTTCAGTCTCCAGCTTTTCAGTTTTCATCTGTTTGTTTCCTGTCTTGGTGTTACGTTAGGGCTTGCGAATATTAGACCCATCGCAAACTAAACCTCTTGCTGTTTAAGTTTCTTCGGGGATGGATTCTACTGTAAATTTTTTATTTTGGAGTTTTGAGTTTGTTGTTGATTGATTGGATTGAAACACGGTGATTATAACTTATTTCAAGGCGAATTCAGTGGTTGAATTGCTGCCGTAACTAATTTAGGGCAGCTTCAACGCAAAACTGTTATACTAATGGTTGATACCCTCGTGATATGTAAACTTCCCCTTTGGAATTCCTATGTCTATGTGTTTCTCCTTACAAAATGGCGATCAATCATCAATGGCAAAGTTCCTGTTGGTAAATGACCAATTCAGAGGAGGCAAATACAATTCTACCAATGGAGTATATATGTGTGTGGAATTTGATTACAGACTCCATTCTCCTAATATCACCGCAGCTCGGATGATACCTGCTATTGTTTATTTGATTTTTTAAACAGGTCTACTGCAGATAATTCCATTTTAGTTCGGAATGTTTGATAAATATTTGGTTTCTTCTTTTAGCTCCTGATGTTGATCGACCTGAAAAGGTATTTGTATGGAAATTTCAAAATATTTGCAAGCCTTGAATGAAATCATTAAATGTGCAGAAGCTTTTAAAACAACGTTCAAATATTAAATAGTTTGATCAAAATTGAAATAAATGCATAATTAAAATCATTCATGAAACTTTATTAACGATAAATTCAGTATAATTTATTCAAGATTTCAACTGAAATAAAATATGAAATATCATCGAAAACTGGAACATACTAATTTAAATTTCTTCCTCTGACCCAAAAATATTTTTTCCTTCTATATGCTCGCTTGTCTCTGGGAGTTTCTAGATCAAAGTTATTTCTTCCTCAGATAAAAACTCACCTATATCACAAAATTACAAGTTATGAGAATAACTCAGTAAGCGAAAACACATGAAGGTGCAAAATTAACATTATATTTTACTGAATCCTGACTTAACAGTTACACACTGGTTGTAACTCATTTTTCAACCTTCGTTCAGACTTAGTCATCTTATTGTCGTTCAAACTTTGTCATCTCATTTTCGTTCAGGCATAACCATCTTATTGTCGTTCAGACGTAACCATCTCATTTTCGTTAATGCATAGTCATCTCATTGTCGTTCAGGCGTAGTCATCTCATTTTCGTTCAAACTTTTAGTCATTTCATTGTCGTTTAGACTTTGCTATCACATATTTTCCATTAATTTCATCATATTCATACACATAAAAAATGTCCTATTAATTTTATCTTTATACAATTCTATGTCAATGATTAAACATGCGTGGTTAAATATCAGAATTATGTAATAAAATAATTATAAGAAAATAACATAAATTTGGTGATGTAGGATCGTAGCCAAAACGTTGAAAACGTGGTATTTTCTCTTACTTGGATTCAGAGAGGTTTGGGTTATCGAGATTTTTCTAATATTCCAAATAATATCATGCCTAAATAAAATGTTGGTATCAAATTCCAACTTAAATAAATCTAATTTTAAAAAAATTTAGGTAGAAATTTCTAACGTGTACTCTTAAGTCGGATAGGGTCGAATTGGATCGATTCAGATGACTTTCGGGATTTTTCCTGCCTAAATAAAATATTTGATATTAATTTTCTATTTTAATAAATGAATTTCAAAAGAATTTAGGCAAAAATTTCTTACCGGTTTATTCTTAGATCGGTTCGGTCGGATTAGGATCATTTCGGATAGCTTCTGATCGAATTTAACGGTCCGAAAGCAATCTGGTTTGGTCTGGGTCAATTCTGGTCGAAAATTGGGGTCGGGTCCAGTTCAGTTGGATCGGTTCTGGTTCAATTGGGCTGGTTCTGGTTTAGCTAGGCTGGTTTGGTTCGGTTAGCTGGACCAGGTCGGATTGGCTGGACCGGTTTAAGTGGACCGGGTCAGATTTTAAAGAAAATCCCTAACCTTTCTTCTTTCTCCTTCGTTCTTCTTTGCGGTTCCTTCTCATTTCTCCTTCGTCGTGCACACCAGAACACCAGAGAGGGATCGTTGGATGGAGGTTTCTTTGCGTTGGAGGAGGTTCGTCGAAGTGTTGCAAGAGGTCTCGGTCATAGAAAAGTTTCGACATAAATTTGTTCGAAGATCTTGGAGAACCTCAATTGATTTTGGGTGGCGAGTGGTGGTCGGAGACCGATGGAAGCGAGATAAGAACTTTTATCTGAATAAGAACTCGAGAGAGGGAGAACTCTGGTGTGCTTTCCCCCTTCACCGAGCTTCTCCATTTATAGGAGAGGTTTGATAAGTGTGTATTTTACACACTTATTTATACTCTTTAAACTTGAGTCGATAAGTTATTTTCACGTGTTTGACGGAATTTAACGTCTTTTGTGTAATTGTACAGAGAAATTATTTTAAACAGGAATCGATCACCACAAAAGCAACAGAAATTGGTAAATTTATACAGAAGAGATGGCGAGCAATCGCCACTTTACTAGCGACCAATCGCCACAAACACGAAGGATTTAGAAGTTGTCTCCTCCAAGAAAACAAGGTGGCAATTAATCTCCACACATCCAGCAGCGACCAATCGTCACGTTAATTGAATTTTAGAAAGTTTGCTACATCTGAGCTGAACCATTAACGTAAGATATCATTAAATCAAAGCCATTGATTGATTGAAGGAAAAAGAAATAAAAACCTAGAGCAGCGAATCGGGCAAGAGGAGATTCGGTTTTGAGCAGTTTTGGAAAGAAATAATCAGAGCCTCTGCTGAAAAGGAAAGAAAGAAATTAATAAAACCAAAATAGGGAGGCGGCAACTGGTAGGCGATTTTGTAAAGAGCAGCGAGAGCCTTGAGCGATTTTGGAGGGCTTTCTCTGGCGGAGATTTACAGAGCGGAGGACTGAGAGGGTCTTCGGCAATTTCGGTCTTTGGCCGAGAGGAAGACTTTCGGCGACTTTCAGAGCAAGAAACAGGGGGCTGCGACTTGGAGAGCTTCGACAGAGGCGAGATTTCGGTGTTGGGCGCTTGAGCTCGGATTCGGTCTTCGGCGCAGCGTGACCGGCGATTGAGGCGAGCGAATATCCGGCGTTCTTTGGAGATTGAAGGACGTTGGAGGGATTTTCAACAACAGAGAAGCAATTTTACATATAATAATATTTCTTTTCTTTTTATTTCTATTATTTAACTATGCAAGAATTCATTAATATTTCTATTGTTGTTTATTTTCGTATTAGCATGAACTAACCTTTTTAACTAGGGCTACGATGTAGCCAGACGATAATTGTTTTCACGTTCTTCGTTTAATTATAATTATTGAGTATTTCTTCCAATATTGTTGGCGCATTTAATTTCTGTTCTTAATGCCTGTAAATTTCTGGCCAATCTTTACTTGATTATTGGGGAGTTTTGAGACCGAGAGGTGATAAACAACCGTGCACTGAAATTAATGTCATGAATATACGTAGGCTAGAGATAGTTACGGTATTTGTGTGATCACTGTGATTTCTTGATTGAATTGTATTTGATTAATGCAGGATTTGAGACTGAGAAGTGATAACCCATTAATCAGATAAACTACGCAATGCTCGAGAGAGATTGTGATAGAATTTAGTGAAATCGATCATCAACATAGGAAGAATATTTATGAATATAATTGCGAAGAATGGAAATAAATATTGTCTTGGTGAAATCGTAGTACCTAGGTTTTTATCAATTTGATTTAATCTCATTTTATTTGTTTTGTTATTTTAATTTAGTTTATTTTTATTGTTTTAATTATTTTAGTTGTTTATTTTAATTTCAATCCTTAAAAACCATAAAACGTGTGTTCAATTTAGAATTAAGATTAATTATTTCGATTGTTAATTACAAGTCCTCGTGGGTTCGACACTCTATTTTATCACTATATTACTTGTTGCGACTCGTACACTTGCGAAATATTATGCACAACAAGTTTTTGGCGCCGTTGCCGGGGACTTAATTATTAATATCGAATTAATTATTTTTAGTTTTATTTTGAATTCTATTTATTTTATTTGTTTATTTTCGTGTTATTTTCAGGTGCAAGCGTAAAGAAGGAAACACTAATCTTCTCCCACTTAATCTTGAGATCGAGCGTACGTGTCGACAACATCGTAAAGAGAGAAGAGCAGTTATTCAATCCGAGCGTGTCATTATGGGAGATAACAGGGCAGACAATATTGAAAATCGTCCACTTGTTAATGTTGAGACCCGGACCCTACTGGATTATGTTATACCTACTGTATCCGGAGTACACTCAGCTATTCGCAGACCGGCCATCAATGCTAATTTTGAAATTAAGCCGGGCACCCTGCACATGATTCAACAATCTCAATTCAGTGGATCACCTTCAGAAGACCCCAAGGATCATATTGCAAATTTCTTAGAGGTATGCGACACTTTCAAATTTCACAATGTGGGGGATGATGCATTGAGACTTCGGCTATTCCCATTTTCATTACGAGATCGTGCGAAAAACTGGCTTAACTCTTTGCCCGCTAATTCTATTACTACTTGGGAAGATTTATGCCAGAAATTCCTTTCCAAGTTCTTTCCATTCGAGAAGGCAGCTAGACTTCGCAATGATATAATTAATTTTACTCAGTTCGATGGGGAGACATTATATGAGGCGTGGGCTCGTTTTAAGGAGATGTTGAGAAAGTGTCCCAATCATGGTCTACCGATGTGGATGCATATTCAAACTTTTTATATGGGATTATCAGCTTCTACTAAGACTCTGGTTAATGCAGCAGCAGGTGGAGCTTTAATGAGAAAAACGAAAGACGCCGCTTATGAATTATTAGAGGAATTAGCACTTAACAATGACCAGTGTCCAGTGGAGCGATCAATTATGAAGCGCACAACGGGTACTCCAGAACTCGAGGCTTTGAAAGCTCTAACTCTACAAGTTGCCTCATTAACTAAGCAACTACAAGAATCTCATATGGCAGCTAGTGTTGGAAAATCAGTGAAGGGTAGTTGTCAGTGGTGTCACGGGCCGCATTTGAGTGAGGAATGTCAAGAGGGAAATCCTATGGCCAAAGGACCCGTAGAGCAAGTTAATTATATGGGTAATTTTAATCGTCACGGCAATCCAAATTCTAATACTTATAATCCTGGATGGCAGCAACACCCAAATTTTTCATGGAGGAATTCTCAGAACGCTATGCAGCCACCTCCAGCAGCTCAACCCGAACCATTTCAGCAAGTTGAAAAGAAAAGTGATCTAGAAACGGCCCTTTTGCAGTTTATGACCGAGACTCGGACTACAATGCAAAATCAATCTGCCCAAATTCGCAGTCTTGAAAATCAACTTGGTCAATTCGCGAGCATTATTAATAGCAGGCCCCAAGGCTCACTACCAAGTAACACTGAAGTAAATCCGATAGAGCATTGTAATGCAATTACCACTCGAAATGGCACAGTAGTTGAACCAGTACAAAAAGAGAAAAACGTGCCAAAAGTTGTTAATGAGGAGTCCACTGCCGATGGAGTTCAAAAGTCATCACCAATTCATGCCAACCCAACTCTGGTACCGTTTCCACAAAGATTGAAAAATGTGAAGCTTGACAAACAATTCTCTCAATTTCTTGAAGTCTTCAAGAAGCTCCACATTAATATTCCGTTTACCGAAGCTTTGGAACAGATGCCGCGTTATGCTAAATTTTTGAAAGATATTCTTTCCCACAAGCGCAAAATAGATGAGTGTGGTTTTATAGCTCTTACAGAAGAATGCAGTGCTATTATTCAGAAAAAGCTACCTCAAAAATTAAAAGATCCGGGAAGTTTTACTGTACCGTGCGAGATTGGCAGTTCTGTATCTACCAGGGCACTATGCGATTTGGGAGCGAGCATTAATTTGATGCCTTTGTCTATATTCCGGAAACTCAATTTAGGCGACGCAAAGCCGACAGAGGTTACATTATTGATGGCCGATCGTTCTATTAAACACCCGAGGGGAATCATTGAAGATGTGCTCGTAAAGGTCGACAAATTTATATTCCCTGCTGATTTTATTGTGCTTGATATGGAAGAAGATCAAAATGTTCCAATTATATTAGGGCGACCATTCTTAGCTACAGGTGGTGAGGTCATTGATCTTAGAAAGGGGGAGCTCAAATTGCAAGTACAGGATGATGAGGTGACATTCAAGGTGTATAGATCATTGGAGTACCCACTAGTTAGCGATGACATATCTCGGGCGGAACTCCCTCACACTGTGACAAGGGAAATTTCACTTCAACCAAACCACTTTCTTGAGCCTATTGGGAAGCAGTACGTTCAAAACTTACGGGAATCGACATTACGGGTCAAACCACCTATTAAGAAACCACCTGACCGCAAAAAGATTCTGGCGAATGATAAGTTGGTAAATGGGCAACAAAGTCTACCATATTGGGGCGGTACAGTTAAAAATGCAAATTCCATTATATATCTCGACCCCACATGACGCAGCATATCGTCAAGCTGACGACGTTAAAACACGCACTCGGTGGGAGGTAACCCATTAGTTATTTATTTTCCTTTATTCATTTTTCTTTATTTTTATTTCTGTTTATTTTTGTTTTTGTTATTTTCATTTTCGTTTTACTTAGTTGTAGTTTCGTTTTCCTTGTTATTTCGTTTTCGTTTTCATTGTATTTTCATTTGTTTTTATGCTTTAGTTTCTTATTTCATTTTATTTTCTCTTTTTACTTTATTTCACTTTTTTATTTTTAACTTTCTGTTTTTTTTAAATAGGTTTCGATTAAGTCATTTTATTTCCTTGTTATCATTTTATTTATTTCATGTTAAAATAATAATAATAATAATTTCTTCATTTATTTTTATTTTTATTTGTATTTTATTTTACTTTATTTTATTTTATTTTATTTTATTTTTTTCTCTTACTGTTATTTTTAGTTTTATTTAGTTTCTTACTTTATTTTCTATTTATTTATTTTTCTGCTTTAATTTTATGTATTTTTCTTCATTTAATTAGGATTCAGTTATCTTAAATTCTTTTTATCGTTTTATCATTTTATTTTATTTAGTTAAAAAAAAAATATATATATATATATCAAAAGCTCTTCTGCTCGATTACTCATTCGACCGAAACTCCACGACCAGCTCAAGATATTATGAGGTACGCGACTTTTACCCTATATTTTTATACATTGAGGACAATGTCTATTTTAAGTTTGGGGGTGATTTTAGCGTATCTTAGTACTTTGATATATTTTGGTATTGCAATCTGAAATCTTGGTTGAGGTGTCAATGATGATTTAAATAGAATAAATTCATGCTTTAAACTTCTTGTGATATGCTGAGTAAAAGAATGACTTGTTTTAGTTGCATTGATTAGAATTTACATAGTTATCTTCAAAAATCTGAACACGTTTTATTCTTGTTTGATTCTATTTGTTGGTGATATACTTGTGTAATCTACTTAGAGCGAAACCCAAACACAGTAAGGGAGTGATCGAGCGTAAACACGGTGAGGGAGTGTAGCTCCAGTCAAAAGTTTGATAGTGAGGACATTGAGAGGACAAATCTTTCTTGGTTTTGCTCATTATCCTCGAATGCAAATTGAAATTTTTCTGAAACAAAAGAATGATTTAGGCCATCTTTGAACCGTTTGAGCTTTATGAGCCTACCTTATTGTGTCATTTCATGACACCCATAGTCACCCTTTTGAGCCTATTATTTACAATTCATTTGTCACCTGAAATTAGCCTAGCTTTATATATTTCTCTTACCTTATTTATTGAGCACGGGGATATTGATCTAAATTAAGGGAAAGTTGGAGGAAATGGTGAAAATCAAAAGCAACTCCTTTGTCATCTGTTTCGTTTTAGAACATTAAGTCGTTGTGTTTACGTTATTTGTCAATTGAAAAAAAAAAAAAAAAAAAAAAAAAAAAAGAGCAAAAGAAAAAGAAAAAGAAAAAGAAAAAGCAAGTTTGAACAGTTTAGTTTTCATTCTAGTTTTTTTTATTTTATTTTCCGTGAGTATTATGTTTGTATTGATTTTGTTTTGTAATAATGACAAAGAAGTTGAGTTGGGTGATATTGAATGAATCAAGTTTGGGGGTGAACAAATAAAAGAAAGTTTGAGTGAATTCAACAAGTGAGTAAGTGAATGGAAGAAATTTTTGATTGGATGAAATAAGGAGGAATGAGTGGTGCTCTAAGTATTCGCTTGAATCCATAAAATTCCTACCCTTTAGCCCGACCTTTCATTACAAGCTTGTGAAGACCTATTGACTTTTGTTTTTGATTTATTGATATTTGCTATTAGTTGGATAGTGGGCAAGACTAGTGAATGATTAGAGTGACTAGAGCGATCCTGAGTGAAATGAGAATGATGCCCTTACCTGTAGCTACATTAGTTGAACCAACAATTAGAAGAGAATGAGAATGAACGCACACACACACGAAGATTTCTAAGTAAGTTATTTTCAATGAGCTAATATGAATTATTTCTTTTACAAAGTGTTAAACTTGATGTTTTTAGTATGAATTTTTCAATCTGAGACGATTTACCGAAAACCTTGATTCAGATTGTTTTACCATTATATTACATTGAGTATTTTATATTTGATCGAGATTCTCTTTGTGTTAACTGAACTGCATTTTTGTTCGCTTGAGGACAAGCTTTCATTCAAGTTTGGGGGTGTGATAAGTGTGTATTTTACACACTTATTTATACTCTTTAAACTTGAGTCGATAAGTTATTTTCACGTGTTTGACGGAATTTAACGTCTTTTGTGTAATTGTACAGAGAAATTATTTTAAACAGGAATCGATCACCACAAAAGCAACAGAAATTGGTAAATTTATACAGAAGAGATGGCGAGCAATCGCCACTTTACTAGCGACCAATCGCCACAAACACGAAGGATTTAGAAGTTGTCTCCTCCAAGAAAACAAGGTGGCAATTAATCTCCACACATCCAGCAGCGACCAATCGTCACGTTAATTGAATTTTAGAAAGTTTGCTACATCTGAGCTGAACCATTAACGTAAGATATCATTAAATCAAAGCCATTGATTGATTGAAGGAAAAAGAAATAAAAACCTAGAGCAGCGAATCGGGCAAGAGGAGATTCGGTTTTGAGCAGTTTTGGAAAGAAATAATCAGAGCCTCTGCTGAAAAGGAAAGAAAGAAATTAATAAAACCAAAATAGGGAGGCGGCAACTGGTAGGCGATTTTGTAAAGAGCAGCGAGAGCCTTGAGCGATTTTGGAGGGCTTTCTCTGGCGGAGATTTACAGAGCGGAGGACTGAGAGGGTCTTCGGCAATTTCGGTCTTTGGCCGAGAGGAAGACTTTCGGCGACTTTCAGAGCAAGAAACAGGGGGCTGCGACTTGGAGAGCTTCGACAGAGGCGAGATTTCGGTGTTGGGCGCTTGAGCTCGGATTCGGTCTTCGGCGCAGCGTGACCGGCGATTGAGGCGAGCGAATATCCGGCGTTCTTTGGAGATTGAAGGACGTTGGAGGGATTTTCAACAACAGAGAAGCAATTTTACATAATAATATTTCTTTTCTTTTTATTTCTATTATTTAACTATGCAAGAATTCATTAATATTTCTATTGTTGTTTATTTTCGTATTAGCATGAACTAACCTTTTTAACTAGGGCTACGATGTAGCCAGACGATAATTGTTTTCACGTTCTTCGTTTAATTATAATTATTGAGTATTTCTTCCAATATTGTTGGCGCATTTAATTTCTGTTCTTAATGCCTGTAAATTTCTGGCCAATCTTTACTTGATTATTGGGGAGTTTTGAGACCGAGAGGTGATAAACAACCGTGCACTGAAATTAATGTCATGAATATACGTAGGCTAGAGATAGTTACGGTATTTGTGTGATCACTGTGATTTCTTGATTGAATTGTATTTGATTAATGCAGGATTTGAGACTGAGAAGTGATAACCCATTAATCAGATAAACTACGCAATGCTCGAGAGAGATTGTGATAGAATTTAGTGAAATCGATCATCAACATAGGAAGAATATTTATGAATATAATTGCGAAGAATGGAAATAAATATTGTCTTGGTGAAATCGTAGTACCTAGGTTTTTATCAATTTGATTTAATCTCATTTTATTTGTTTTGTTATTTTAATTTAGTTTATTTTTATTGTTTTAATTATTTTAGTTGTTTATTTTAATTTCAATCCTTAAAAACCATAAAACGTGTGTTCAATTTAGAATTAAGATTAATTATTTCGATTGTTAATTACAAGTCCTCGTGGGTTCGACACTCTATTTTATCACTATATTACTTGTTGCGACTCGTACACTTGCGAAATATTATGCACAACAAGGTTCGTAACAACCTCCCCTCCCAAAATCCGAGATCAATCGGATTTTTAGCTTGTAAATCCGATCCCAATTCGGATTTCCGGAGATATTATCTGTGGTTAAGTGGTTAGGAGGGTTTAAATCAGATTTTATTCTAATTTCTAAATGATTTTTTTGGCAGAAAACATCTGATTTGCTGTTTTCGATTGGTTTATAAACAATATTCATGTGATTCTTAGGGATTTTAAGAATCAAATCGTAGATTAGCTTTTGAATTTGGATAGATTTGGAAATTTGGTATTAGACTTTAAAACTCTAAACTTAGGCTTATTTGGTCACCCACCATAAGTTTCTTCCCTGGACTTCGCTGGGGAAGGGGAACTTGTTTTTTCAGTGTCAAATTGTAATGATTGTTATTTTTTCAGGCTTTGGGTCAAACTGGTCCTCCATTTTTCAGATTTGCTTCAACTTTAGAAGCTACATTTGACTGAAAACATTTTTAGCCGAGCTGGCATGACATTGAATTCGACATGTCTGGCAATGAATAGAGCCTTTCAAACAGTGAAGAAGAAAGCTGGAAATATTCTAATTGATAGAGTTAAAACACTTGAACGAGCAATGCGAGAGGCGCTATTCTCTTCTACTTTTTTCGTACCAAAATTCTTCCTCTATCTCCCTAATATCCCCTCATTTCTATATATATATAAAGAGGATCTACTAAATGTATTTTCCTTCCATGGCAGCTTCCTACCAAAAAGCCTGCTTTTCTATGATTCCCTCGCTGTTTTGCCCCCAGCTCAGCATCTAACTCCTTCCCTCCTCTGGGCTTGGGCAGCATCACAAATGTAAAGCAGATTGAGATGTTGGAGTTTCTCCTTCCAATAAATATGAGGTATAGTCTTTACCTGGTTTGAATTCTGGGTGATGTTCTTTATCTCTGCTCGTTTGATGTCTTCTGTGCTTGCAGAATATCCGTCTGATTGTTTCTCGAAAAAGGATACTGCAGTGACATCTGCTCTGTGGTTGCTGTCCGCTGACCTCGTGGTTGACAGGGATGGTGATGAGAATGCTCTCAGGCATTGGCCCATAATGTTACTTCAAATCTCAACCCACGGTTTCTCCCAAAATTGATCTGAAACAGATTGGAGTGAGGGAATAAACACTAAATAAAATGCCATTAAGGAATTATTTGATAGCACTGGATCTGATATCATTCTAGGAACAAATGTGACATACATTGCTGGAGCAATTTTACCCTTTTTGGCTACAACAATGGAGTTTGTTGCCTCAAATGAAAGTGACCCAGAAGAAACAATGCTCCAGCTCTAATTCTCTGCAATGTGCTTCGACAACTAGGTGAGCCGTCTATGGTAGATTAAAGCGGCATGTGGTGGTGGCAGTAATAACTAACTTAGTCGACTACTAGATGCATTGTTTTAGTGCTGTTGAAAACAGAATCAATGCTCATGTTTTCTCGAGTTTCCAGATCAAATGGGTATCATACAGAGAACCTTAACATCAATTTCATGCATGGCGCCTGTCGTCTTTTTTTTTTTTTTTTTAATTACTGCATTTTTCCCGTGGAAATGATATGATCATGATTTTTGCATTGTAGCTTCAAATTTATATATATAATACAATTTAAATCTCTATTTTATGCATGCAAGTAAATCATATGTTGCCATCATTGATTGCTAAGAATGATCAAGTAATTTAGTTAATAATTGACTATAAATTATACATAATCACAATAATATATTACGGAAAAAGAAAAATGCAGGGATACCAAGATTTATGTGAATATTTTTTTAGATAAAAATTACTAGCACATAAAAAAATCATTATGATTAAATAAGGTATAACGAATTTTGCGATTCAATTATCAATATATAGAAAAATCATAAAATCTTAACATTGAATACATGCACAATCTAACTGTGAGGTCCCTCCTTTATGATAAAGGACCTCCTTATTTAATTTTTCATTGAAAAATTGGAGAATGAGAAGAAGACCTCTTTCTTTCGGTGCCTACAGCGAACATCTCATTTAATGAGATGTTGAAAATAAAAAGAAGAAGGTTTCGGCGCCTTCAATTGCGACAGTTCACATTCCTTATTTTAAGGAATGTGTTCCTTCAGAGATCCTATAAATAGAGGTCTGAAGGAACTTCAAAGTACATCCGAATATAAATGAAATCTTCTATCCAAGAGAGACGGAGAAAATCACTTTTGAGTTAAGAGGAAGAGAAATATAGTGAGAATTATTTTTTAGGAAGAGAAAAAAAAGAGTCTGAGAGAAAAATAAGTGTGGTGCTTTTGTGCACATTGAGAGTTCTAAGAGTTGTGATTTCTCTTAGTGAATATTTTCTAGAATATTCGATACCTAGAAAAATATTGTAAATCCTATTTTTCATAGTAAAATCTTTCTGGACTCGGTCCCCGTGGTTTTTTCCCAATTTGGGTTTCCAAGTAAAATCTTCGGTGTTCATTTTAGCCATTATTTCTCTTACCTCTTGGCCGTTATTATCTTATGGCGCTGGAAAATATTCCAAGTATTTTTCGGATCGCATCTGCTATCGTTTCTCGTATCGCTTGGTTAGTGGTGTAATTGTACTGTGTAAGTAAGTTCTGTCTAGGAGACTGAAATTTAAGTGGACCATTTGGTGACCCTCCAATCTTTCATGAGAACTTACTTAGAAAGGTAATTTTGTTTAAGGAGATTGCCAGAAGCATTCTTTCATGGGAATTGTCATGATCAGTACTTTCCACGTTTTACAGTGATGATATTTTTATCATCGTTCCTGCCAATTTCGTTGTTATTCTTTCCTGAGAATTATCATGATCAGTACTTTTCACGTTTTACAGCGATGATATTTTTATCATCGTTCCCACCGATTTCGTTGTTATTTTTCCCAATAAGTGGTATCAGAGCGAGGTTATTATGGCAGGAAAGATTGAAATTGAAAAATTTAACGGAAATAATTTCTTTCCGTGGAAATTAAAAATGAAGGTGCTATTGCGAAGAGACTGTTGTGCTATGGCCATCAGCGACAGGCCGACGAACGTTGAAGACGAGAAATGGAACAAAGCTGATGAGGATGCAATGGTGATTTTGCATCTTACTCTAACAGATGGAATTTTGTCAAGTATCTCAGAAATGGTAACGGCAAAACAGATCTGGAATATGCTGACATAATTGTACGAGAAGAAGTCGTAGTATAATAAAATTTTTTTGAAAAGAAAATTATATACCCTTCGAATGTCAGAATCTACAATAGTGATAGACCACGTCAATACTCTTAATACATTATTTTCTCAACTTACAGCAATGAAGCACAAAATCAACGAAAATGAAAGGGCTGAACTTTTACTTCAAAGTTTGCCAGATTCATACGATCACCTCATCGTAAATTTGCTCAATGGTACTGCAAAAACAACATTGATGTTCAATGATATTGCAGCCGCCATTCTTGACGAAGAAAGTAGGCAGAAAAACAAGGAGCAGTTCTCTGTGGAGACTTTATCAGTGACGAGAGGGAGATCAATGGAACGTGGGGCTTTTGGAGCCAGCACGTCAGGAAGATCAAAGTCGAAAAGCAAAAGGGGTGTCAAGTGCTATCAATTTGGCAAGATGGGCCACATGAAAAAGAATTGTTGGAACTTGAAAAAAGAACAAAGCACAGAATGTGCTAAAGGAGAAATAAAGAGTATGACTGCAATTGTCTCTGAGGGTGAAGATGTTATTGTATGCGAAGATGCTGTCAACCTCACGATGAATATATCATGTTGGGTGTGTGATTCTGGAGCATCTTATCATGTTACTTCAAAAGTTGAGTATTTTTCATTTTACATCAGCGGTGATTTTGACATTGTCAAAATGGGGATCAGTCAAGTTTCCAAAATAATTGAAAAAATGGACATCTGTATCCAGACTAACACAAGATGTGAGTTGGTGTTTAAAGATGTCAGACATGTTCCAGATATTAGACTAAATCTACTATTAATTAGTGCTCTTGATGAGGGTGGCTACAAGATCAAGTTTGTTGGCAGTAAATGGGAGCTCAGCAAAAGTTCGCTAATCATAGCGAAAAGGATCAAAGAATCTACCTTGTGTGTGACTCAAGTGATTGTGAAGGAAGTATCAGTAAATGCTGCCCAAGATGGCTTGTCTATTGAGTTATGGCACAAACGGCTTGGTCACATGAGCGAGAAAAGATTTCGATTGCTTGACAAAAGAGATGGTTTGTCATATCTCACAGATGAATCTCTGCCAAGTTGTGTTCATTGTTTGGCAGGAAAATAACACAGAGTTTCATTTCAGAAGAATTATGCATCAAGGAAGCCAGTGTTGACTTAAATAGAGTTTAAGTCTAAATATGTTTTTGATGATGCTTTTTTAATGATAAGTAAATAATTTGATTATGTTGATTATGTTTAAAAGAATGAGAATATTGAATTATACATTTGATTTTAATCCTTTGGAAATACCCTTGAAAAGAGTATTTTAGTGTTCTAATAATATTGGTTAAGTGTACAAGGCGTGCATCTGCCGATGGTCTCCAAAGCCTGCACCTGCCGATGACATATCAACTTGCATCTGCCGATGGAGTCATCAAGCCGATGAAGTCCAACATGTATCTGACGACAATTTTTCAAGGTGCATCTACCGATGGAATTCAAAGCCCTCATCTGCCGATAACTTTTGAAATGCATCTGCCGATGGCCTTTCAAGCTGCATCTGCCGATGGCCTTTCAAGCTGCATCTGCCGATGGCTTTCAAGCTGCATCTGCCGATGGCCTTTCAAGCTGCATCTGCCGATAACACTTTCAAGCTGTTCCTGCCGATGAACTTTCAAGGTGCATCTGCCGATGGCTTTTCAGAATACATCTGCCGATGAAGTTTCAAGATGCATGAAGTTTCAAGATGCATCATGCCGATGAAGTTCAAAGCTTGCTCATGCCGATAGCTTATTCGTGTTGCATCTACCGATGGCGTTGAAGATACATATGCCGATGACGTGGTGATCTGTTTTGAAGCTGTTTAAACCGGTGATCTTCCGCCAGATTTTAAAATAGCCGCGAAGCTACAGTGACGTCGTTTTCAGCATTAACTCCAGAACTTTAATGGCGACGACGACTTGCAACTACAGACGGCAACGGCTACCTGAAATTGTACGAAAGCTGCTCCAACGGTAACAAAGTTTCTATTATTGGATAAGGAGCATTGAAGTCAAGCCGATTCTGAAGACAGAGTATTTAAGCCGAGGTTAGAGCACGAAGATACAACTTTTGAAAATTGAATTCCTGAGCCCTAACCTGCGAAATTTTATCATACTCTGAATAATTTTTCTACACCTCTCGATTTTAACTTCAGATTCAATCCTTGTGAGAGTGTAGTCTGAGCTTTCCATTTACGAACTCAACATTGTGTATAAAGCAGTGGATTGACGCCTGTGAAGTTCAATCCTGAATTGTAAAGGCAGTTGATCGGAGCCCGAAATTCTGATCTGTTTTTTCTCACTGAGGAGAAGGTTAAGGATCTTCAAGGGGTGAACCTTGAAGCGTGGATGTAGGCAAGGTTTGGCCGAACCACGTAAAAATCTGGTGTTGATTTTTCTCTCTCTCTCTTACTGTTACTGATTGACTGCTTGTGTTTAGTAATTAAGAAAATTTTAAAAAGGTCTAATTCACCCCCCTCTTAGACAATCTCGATCCTACAATTGGTATCAGAGAGAGGTTTATCATTGTCTAAGCTCCGTTTAAACACTCTGTGTTATATTTGTTCACAATGGCATTCAACATTAACACCACACAAATAGAAGGTCAAGCAACAAATAGACCTCCATTCTTTGATGGTAGTGATTATGTCTATTGGAAGGCTAGAATGAAAATATTCATTCAAGCCATAGACTATGAGACTTGGTGTATTATAGAGAATGGTCCTTTTAAGGCCATGAAAACTGTAGATAGGAAAAGTATCCCTAAGGACTCTTCTGAGTTAACTGAGTCCGATAAGAGAAATCTGAGCCTTAATGCTAAGGCAGTAAACACCTTGTACTGTGCTCTAAATAGAGATGAATTCAATAGAGTACAAGGGTGTGAAAGTGCTCAAGAAATTTGGCACTTATTAGAAGTCACACATGAGGGAACTAACCAAGTAAAGGAGAGTAAATTGAGCATGTTAGTTCACGAATATGAATTGTTTACCATGGAAAAGGATGAGTCTATTTCTTCTATGTTTACTCGTTTCACTAACATTACAAATGGGTTAAAAGTACTTGGTAAGATGTATTCAGGTGAAGAACTAATTAGGAAAATCTTGAGATATTTACCAAGAGCCTGGCAACCAAAGGTGACGGCAATACAAGAGGTACGGGATCTTAAGGTTCTCAAGCTCGAGGAACTCATTGGCTCTCTGATGACTCATGAGATAACCATGAGGGCCAATGACAAGGAGGATCTCAAGGAAAAGGAGATCTCCAAGAGAAAGGACATAGCTCTCAAAGCCTCTTCGAGCAAACCTGATGAATCTGAGGAAGAAGAAGAAGATGAGGACATTGCCCTTATTACTAGGAGATTCAGCAAATTCCTGCAACGGAAGAGGATGCAGGGAAAAAGATTTCCAAAGAGTGAGAAGTCTCAAAAGGACAAGGAGTTCACATGCTTTGGGTGTGTAAAGGCTGGTCATATGAAGGCAGATTGTCCACAGGCCAAGAAATATCCCAAGAAATTTAAGAAGAAGGCTATGAAGGCCACTTGGGATGACAGTGAAGGCGACACCTCCTCTTCAGAAGATGAGGAAGTAGCCAACCTGTGCTTCATGGCACTTGAGGATAAGGTTATTTCTTCTTCTGTCTCTATTTTAAGTGATAGCGAAAGTGATAATGAAGAAGGTGAACTAATTAACGCTTTTAATGATTTGGTTAAACAATTTGGCATGCTTAAGACTAAGTATAACATGTTGAAAAAGGAAAATACAGGTCTAATAGAAAAGCATGCTACAGAAATGAACTTGCATGAAAAAGAAACCACTGAACTTAAGAAGAAAAATGAATCCTTGAATAAACTTGTTTTTTGGTTCTCAAATGGTAGCAAGAACTTAACATTGCTAATAGGGAATCATAGGGCTACTCATGATAAAACAGGTTTAGGCTATGATAAGTTTAATAAGAGAAAAGCTTTTAAGAATTTCTTTGTCAAACTGTCTACTTGCTATACTTGTAATGAAGTAGAACATAAGTCTTTTGTATGTCCTTTAAAGACAAATGACAAGAAAGCTGGTTGTAAATTACAATGGGTTCCTAAGGGAACCAGGCCTAACACTAGGACCCAAAAGATTTGGGTACCTAAGAAGACAACCTAATTTCTGTTTTGCAGGATAATGCATCTCTACTAAGAAATCAATGGTACCTGAACAGTGGTTGTTCAAGGCATATGACTGGAGATGCAACTAAGTTCGCTGCTGTCAACAAGAAGAAAGGAAGTGTCACTTTTGGTGGAAACCAAAAAGGCAAAATTGTTGGCATTGGCAACATAGGTAACCCTATCAATCCTATTATAGAAAATGTTTTGTTAGTTGATGGGTTAAAACACAATCTGCTCAACATAAGTCAATTATGTGACAAAGGTTATGAAGTGATATTTAAATCAGATTCATGCATAATTAAAGATGCTGCAAATGGCAAAATTCTGTTTACTGGCTTTAAGAAAGAAAGTATTTATATCATTGACATTGATGATATTGATTATAGTGTTGAAAAATGTTTTGCTGTGAATTCTTCTAATGACTGTTGGATCTGGCATAGGAGATTAGGACACGTAGGGATGGATACCTTAGCTAAGATTACTAAGGAGAACTTAGTTAGAGGAATCCCTAAGATATCATTTGAAAAGGATAAGGTCTGTGATGCCTGCCAAATGGGCAAGCAGATCAAAAGTTCCTTTGCATCGAAGAATGCAATTTCTACTTCTAAGCCTCTTCAACTCCTTCACATGGACCTCTTCGGTCCCTCAAATATAGCCAGTTTAGGAGGAAAATTCTATGCATTTGTAATTGTTGATGATTTTTCTAGATTTACTTGGGTTCACTTTCTGAAGTCTAAGAATGAGACTTTTGACACCTTTTCTAGTTTTAGGAAAAGAGTTCAAAATGAAAAGGATCTCACCATTGTTGCTATTCGTAGTGATCATGGTGGAGAATTTGAAAATGAGAGATTTGAACTCTTGTGTCTCAAATATGGAATTGAGCACAATTTCTCTTCTCTTAGGACTCCTCAGCAAAATGGTGTTGTTGAAAGGAAAAATAGGTCTCTCCAAGAGCTTGCCCGAACCATGCTTAATGAAAATTCCCTTCCTAAGTATTTCTGGGCTGAAACTGTTGCTACTGCTTGTTATGTGCTTAATCGGGTCTCCATAAGACCTATTCTTGAGAAAACTCCATATGAGCTCTGGAGTGAAAAAACTCCTTCTGTTAAATACTTTAGGGCCTTCGGCAGCAAATGTTTCATTCTAAACACTAAGAATAACTTAGGAAAATTCGATTCCAAATCTGATCTTGGAATTTTTCTGGGTTATTCCCTCTCCAGCAAAGCTTATAGAGTATTCAATAGGAGAACTCTAGTTGTAGAGGAATCTGTTCATGTTAACTTTGATGAGTCTCCTCAACCCACAATCAATGTGGATGAGGATGATATTTTGGATATATAACTGGATTCTCTTTCCTTAGAAAAACCAAGTGTTTCTCCTCAAGTAGAAAAACCAATAGAACCTTCTTCTACATCTCTAGAAATTGTTCCTGTCAAGGATGAAAATCCTGCTCTTCCTAAAGATTGGAAATATGTCAAAAATCATTCAATAGATGAAGTTTTAGGTGATCATTCTTTAGGAGTTAAGACTAGAGCTTCACTTAGGGATCTCTGTGCCAATGTGGCATTCATTTCACAAGTAGAGCCTAAGAAATTTGAAGAAGCCGAGGGTGATGAAAATTGGATCTTGGCCATGCAAGAAGAGTTAAATCAATTTGAAAGGAGCAAGGTATGAGAACTTGTTCCAAGGCCTAAGGATCATCCCATTGTTGGAACTAAATGGGATTACAAGAACAAATTAGATGAAAATGGGATTGTGATTAGAAATAAGGCTAAACTGGTTGCTAAAGGTTACAATCAAGAAGAAGGGATAGATTTTGAGGAAACCTTTGCACCTGTTGCTAGATTAGAATCAATTAGGATGCTCTTAGCCTATGCTTGCTACAAAAACTTCACACTCTTCCAAATGGATGTGAAGAGTGCTTTCTTAAATGGTTATATTCAGGAAGAAGTTTATGTAGAGCAGCCATTAGGATTTGAAGATTTTGCAAAACCTGATTATGTGTATAGGCTTAAGAAGGCTCTTTATGGACTTAAGCAAGCTCCTAGAGCTTGGTATGATAGGTTGAGGAACTTCCTTGAGGAAAGAAATTTCAAAAAGGGTAACACCGACTCAACTCTATTTACCATGCAAAAGGATAAGGATATTCTGTTAGTACAAATTTATGTTGATGACATTATTTTTGGTTCTACTAATGTCAATATGTGTAATGAGTTTTCCTCCCTCATGCAAAGTGAATTTGAAATGAGTATGATGGGGGAGTTAAAATTCTTCTTAGGATTTCAAATCAGTCAATCTCCTGATGGAATTTTTTTCTGTCAAGAAAAGTACATTAAGGAACTCCTTAAGAAATTTGGATTAGAATCTGCTAAGTCTTCTAAAACTCCCATGAGTACCACAACAAAATTGGACAAAGATGAACATGGAATAAATGTGGATATTAAGAAATATCGTGGTATGATTGGTTCTTTGTTATATCTGACTGCAAGTAGGCCAGATATACTCTTTAGTGTTTGTCTTTGTGCTAGATTTCAAACTGCTCCTAAGGAATCTCACTTAACTGCTGTCAAAAGGATTTTTAAATATTTAAGTGGGACACCTGACTTAGGATTATGGTATCCTAAAGGTACTTCTTTCGATCTGATTGGATACTCAGATTCTGACTATGCTGGTAGTCTAGTTGATAGGAAAAGCACCAGTGGAACCTGTCAGTTCCTTGGTGAATCTTTAGTTTCCTGGTATTCTAAGAAACAGAACTCTGTTGCATTATCAACTGCAGAAAGTGAATATATTGCTGCTGGCAGTTGCTGTGCACAAATGTTATGGATGAAACAGACCTTAGAAGACTATAATCTGTTTTATGATAGGATTCCTATTCGGTGTGATAACACCAGTGCAATTAACATTTCTAAAAATCCTATTCAGCATTCTAGAACCAAACATATTGATGTAAGATATCACTTCATCCGTGATCATGTTCAAAGAGGTGATATATCTTTAGAATTTGTCAATTCTGTTGATCAATTGACTGACATCTTTACTAAGCCTTTGGATGAAAAGACATTCAATAATATTAGAATAAGGTTGGGCCTCATTCGGGTTGAGAAAAACTAAGTTTATTCCTCTGTTAGAAAATCCTGAGTGTTAGAGCATTTTCTTCTGTGATGGCATCGGTAGATGCTGAGTCTTCAATAGGCATCGGAAGATGCATGTCTATCGAAAGATCATCGGAAAAAGCTGTGTTTTTCTGTAGGCATCGGAAGATGCATTTGCATTTTTAATCTGCCGACACGTGTGACCCATCGGGTTAATTTGTTTTACACGTGTGACTCCATCTCGTCGGGCGATGCCCTTTTTCATTTAAACTCTGGTTCTTTTCAAAGAGGCTTCACATTTCGCGCTCTTTCAGAAAATCCCCTGCCCTACCAGTTCTCTCTCTCTCGCAAGTTCTATTCCTTCAATGGAGTTTCAGGGTTCATCTTCCCGCGCTGTTTCCAAACCGGTTCAGAAGAAGGCCAAAACTTCAGCTCGTCCTCCACGCGTGATTCCCCGAGCAAAAGAGTGGCCCTCTCTCTACTTTCTCACTAAAGCTGCAGAAGTAAGGTATCATGAAGATTATCAGTTCAAATCTCTTATACCTAGTCGAGGGATTGATTTTGATGATTTAGCCGGGATGGACATTATTGAACCCTTGAAGGATCTCGAGTTATTAGGTCTGTTTAATGTAGAGTCCTATTATTATCCGGAAGCCATCAAAATGTTCTACGCCAATCTTAGTTTCACCTCTGATTTCTCCATCATTAGGAGCTATGTGTATAACAAACACATAGAAATCACTCCCCAGTACATTAATGCTCTTCTGGAAGTCTCCCATTTGGATAGCTGCCCTTATAAATATGTATCTGGCACTGAGCTTCCTTTCTTTGGTACATCTGATGGTGAGAGCTTTCTACGGCTTATAGTAAATGACCCCAATCACACTCCTGATCCTCTTAAAGGTAAACACCTGACCGCAAGGGCCAGGTTATTTCATTAAATGATTGGGTACAATATTGTCCCTAAGGGTGGTCATCATGATGAAATCAGTGCAATGGAGTTTTTTGTTCTGTTTGCCATTTACTTCAAGACACCCTTCAATCTTGGCTTCCTTGTTGTTCGAAGGATGATTCAAGCAGTGTCATCACGGGCTACCTCTTTTCCCTACAATCTGCTGCTCATGAAGATTTTTATGCAGCTTGAGGTTGTTTTTCCAGAGGATGAAGACCCCTTCCGTCTTCAACCTTCAAGTTATTATTTACGAACCACTCTTAAGAAAATGGGCATCAAGAGAACAAGAACAGGGAATCTTGTTCTGGATGTTTCTAAGCAAGGTACTGTTAAGGCTGTTGCTGCCAAGAAAGGGAAGAGAAAACTTAGCCTGCCAGAGGAGTCTACTGCTGAGGGTGGGGATGAATCTGAGATGCCTGGATTCAATAATTCCCCTTCTCAATCTCAGGCGTCTAGTTTCCAACCTCCTCCTCTTGTGCGAAGGCGTTGTGCCCCTATCTCAAGAGCACCTGTTTCAGAGGCAATTTCTACTCCTTCATCTGTGCCTCGTCTCATTCCAGAAAATCCTCCATCTCATCCTCCTGCCCCTCTATTACCGATTCTGCCTCCTGCTCCTCCATCTCCAGTCCAACTGGATATTGCTCCTCCATCACCAGTCCAACCACCTCCTTCAGTCCAATTATCTCCTCCCAGTACAACTGCTTCTCAAGTTCCAATCCCTTCACCTGCACTCTTGATGCCTTCACAACCTGCCCTTCCACATATTTCCCTCACTCCTCAAGAACCAGTATTCTCACCCATTCCCTCAGTACCACCTGCCACTCCTCTAACTTATCAGAGGAGATCTTCGATGAATGCCACTCAGTTTAATGAGCTGAAGGCCTCTATTGACCGCATTGAGGCTGCTCTTAGCTCCGTTGAAAGTAGGATTGATCAATCTCTTGATGCCAAGCTAGCCAAGAATATCCAAGTCTTGCGTACTAATTTAGATACTAGTCTTGGTTTGCTGACTCAGAAAGTGGATGCTGATAGGCGCATGGTTGTCAGGGAACTTGAGTCATTCCGCACCTCTATTGACAATCTGACTTCTGCACCCGAACCTGATCCATCTTGTTCAATCGATGTCTCAGAGGCTTGCTATGAAGATCTCTTTCTTCCATTTTCCCGGCCTGAAGTTTATGAAGATGTGCGTTTCACGACACTGGATCTTCAGGAGACTGAATTTGCATTCTCTCCTCCTGATGCATCTACTGCTGCTCCTCCTGTCGAAACTCCTCCGTGTATGGACATGGTGGTGTATCAAGGTCCCTCCTCCTCTGTTGCTCCTCAGCCAGAGACTATTCCATGCCTGGAACTCATGCCTTCTCAGCCCCCTCTCTCTCTTGATATTCACTCACTTCCAGCACTTGTAGATGCTTATCTTAATTCAAACTGTGAAGTGCCTGCTTGGATTAGCCAAGCTTTTTGGACACATTTTGTAGCTTTCTTTAAATAAAAGACTTGATTTAATGTGTACACCTTTCTTGATTCTCTAAAACAATTACTCTGATGTTTTTCTGAACTGTGTTGAATCCATTATTTCTGTTGTCTCTCTGATTGTTTTTGATAATGTCAATGGGGGAGAATATATTTGATTGCTGGATAATATGCATGTTTCAGTTACTATGTTTTTGGAAATCTGAAAAAAAATCTCGATATATGCATGGTTGTGAAACTCTGGTAGCTCCGTGTTTGTTTTTAGAATATATGCATGTGCTATGGGGGAGCTAGAATTATGGGGGAGAGTAACCATTAATCCAATTTATATAAGTATCTTGTCATCATCAAAAAGGGGGAGATTGTTGACTTAAATAGAGTTTAAATCTAAATATGTTTTTGATGATGCTTTTTTAATGATAAGTAAATAATTTGATTATGTTGATTATGTTTAAAAGAATGAGAATATTGAATTATACATTTGATTTTAATCCTTTGGAAATACCCTTGAAAAGGGTATTTTAGTGTTCTAATAATATTGGTTAAGTGTACAAGGCGTGCATCTGTCGATGGTCTCCAAAGCCTGCATCTGCCGATGACATATCAACTTGCATCTGCCGATGGAGTCATCAAGCTGATGAAGTCCAACATGTATCTGACGACAATTTTTCAAGGTGCATCTACCGATGGAATTCAAAGCCCTCATATGCCGATAACTTTTGAGATGCATCTGCCGATGGCCTTTCAAGCTGCATCTGCCGATGGCCTTTCAAGCTGCATCTGCCGATGGCTTTCAAGCTGCATCTGCCGATGGCCTTTCAAGCTGCATCTGCCGATAACACTTTCAAGCTGTTCCTGCCGATGAACTTTCAAGGTGCATCTGCCGATGGCTTTTCAGAATACATCTGCCGATGAAGTTTCAAGATGCATCATGCCGATGAAGTTCAAAGCTTGCTCATGCCGATAGCTTATTCGTGTTGCATCTACCGATGGCGTTGAAGATACATATGCCGATGACGTGGTGATCTGTTTTGAAGCTGTTTAAACTGGTGATCTTCCGCCAGATTTTAAAATAGCCGCGAAGCTACAGTGACGTCGTTTTCAGCATTAACTCCAGAACTTTAATGGCGACGACGACTTGCAACTACAGACGACAACGGCTACCTGAAATTGTACGAAAGCTGCTCCAACGGTAACAAAGTTTCTATTATTGGATAAGGAGCATTGAAGTCAAGCCGATTCTGAAGACAGAGTATTTAAGCCGAGGTTAGAGCACGAAGATACAACTTTTGAAAATTGAATTCCTGAGCCCTAACCTGCGAAATTTTATCATACTCTGAATAATTTTTCTACACCTCTCGATTTTAACTTCAGATTCAATCCTTGTGAGAGTGTAGTCTGAGCTTTCCATTTACGAACTCAACATTGTGTATAAGGCAGTGGATTGACGCCCGTGAAGTTCAATCCTGAATTGTAAAGGCAGTTGATCGGAGCCCGGAATTCCGATATGTTTTTTCTCACTGAGGAGAATGTTAAGGATCTTCAAGGGGTGAACCTTGAAGCGTGGATGTAGGCAAGGTTTGGCCGAACCACGTAAAAATCTGGTGTTGATTTTTCTCTCTCTCTCTTACTGTTACTGGTTGACTGCTTGTGTTTAGTAATTAAGAAAATTTTAAAAAGGTCTAATTCACCTCCCTCTTAGACAATCTCGATCCTACAGCCAGATGTGTTGGAAGTTAGTTACTCAGATGTCTGTGGTCCCATGTCAACGAAAACGTTAGGAGGTGCTCAATACATGGTCACATTTATTGATGATGACTCAAAGAAAGTTTAGGCTTATGCACTCAAGACCAAAGATGAGGTGTTTAATGTTTTCAAACAGTTTCATGCTTTCACAGAGCGAAAAACTGGAAAGAAGTTAAAATGCATTCACAGTGACAATGGTGGTGAATATATTGGATCATTCGATGAATATTATAAGATGCACGGAATCAGGCACGAAAGATCTGTTCCAAAGAGTCCGCAACAAAATGGCGTTGCTGAAAGAATGAATAAAACTATCGTGGAGAAGATACGGTGCATGTTATCATATTCAAAACTCCCCAAAACATTCTGGGAAAAACAATGAATACTGCAGTAAATATCATCAACTTGTCTCCATTAACACTCCTGAGTGGAGAAGTGCCAAACAGACTATGGACAGAAAAAAAAAAATGTCTCTTATAAACATCTAAAAGTGTTTGGATGTAAAACATTCGTCCATATTCCTTAAAGATGAGAGGTCCAACCTAGACAGCAAAGCTAAAAAATACATATTCCTAGGATACAGAAGTGATGCATTCGGATATAGGTTTTGGGATCCGGTTGACAAGAAAATTATCAGAAGTCTAGATGTTGTCTTCTTTGAAGATCAGACCATTGAAGACAAGGAGAAAGATGTCACTAATGAGCATCTAGTAAGAGTTGGTCTGGAGAAATCAACTTTTGACGGGGGAGATGCTGGAGAATCTAGTGACCAAGCAGCTGATGACGTTGACCAAAGAGAAATAGAGATTTCTCCTGAATCAGTTGCAGAACCAGATTTAAGGAGGTCAACAAGAGATCGTCAACCATCGAGAAAATACTCTGTGAACGAGTATGTGATGATCACTGACGGCGATGAACCTGAGTGCTATAAGAAGCTATGGAACATCAACAAAAGAAGAACTGGTTTGATGCAATGCAAGATGAGATGATATCATTGCATGAGAACCATACTTATGAGTTGGTTTAGCTTTCAAATGGGAGAAAGACACTCCAGAACAAATGAATATACAGACTCAAAAATGAAAATTCACAACCAAAGTATAAGGTACGACTGATCGTAAAAGACTTTGGATAGAAGAAGGGGGTTGATTTTGAGGAAATTTTTTCACCGGTAGTGAAAATGTCATCCATACGAGTGATACTTGGATTAGCCTCAAGTCTTGATTTAAAGATCGAGCAATCTGCCTTCTTGCATGGTGAATTAGAAGAAGAGATTTACATGGAGCAGCCAGAAGAGTTTGTTGTCACGGGAAATGAACATCTGGTGTGTAAATTGAAGAAAAGTCTGTATGGATTAAAGCAAGCCCCAAGACAATAGTACAAGAAGTTTGATTTTTTATGGGAAATCAAGGATACAAGAAAACTTCCTCAGACCATTGTGTGTTCATGAAAAAGTTCACGGATGGTACATTTATAATCCAGTCTGTGTTTTGGAAGTGAGAAGCTTTATTGGTAGGCTATACTGATGCAGACATAGGCTGGAGACATTGACTCTAGAAAATCAACATCAGGGTATTTGGTTACTTTTGGAGGGGGAGCTGTGTCATGGCAATCTAAGAGACAAGGTTCAGTTGCATTGTCTACAACAAAAGCTGAGTTTATGGCGACTACAAAAACCTGTAAAGAAATTTTGTGGATGCAAAAATTTCTGATAAAATTGGGTCATAAACAAGATAAATATATCTTGTATTGCGACAGTCAAAGTGCTATTCATTTAAGCAATAACCCAAACTTTCATTCGAAGTCAAAGCACATAGATATCTACGAGATGTGTTAGGACAACAATCAAGTGCATCTTGAGAAGATTCACACGGATAATAATGGTTCAGATATGATGATAAAGGTTTTACAAAGGAATAAACACAAATTTTGTATAGGCTTCAGCAGGATTGAAGATATCTCATCATAAGTCGGGAGAGAGAGATTTGTGAGGTCCCTCCTTTATGATGAGGGACCTCCTCATTTAATTTTTCATTGAAAAATTGGAGAAGGAGAAGAAAGCCTCTTTCTTTCGGTGCCTACAACAAACATCTCATTTGATGAAATGTTGAAAATAAAAAGAAGAATGTTTCGACGCCTTCAATTGCGGCAGTTCACATTCCTTATTTTAAGAAATGTGTTCCTTTAGAGACTTTATAAATAGAGGCCTGAAGGAAATTCGAAGTGCATCCGAAGAGAAATGAAATCTTCTATCCAAAAGAGACTGGAGAAAATCACTTCTAAATGAAGAAGAAGAGAAATATAACGAGAATTATTTTTTAGGGAGAGAAAAAGAAAAAGTTTGAGAGAAAAATAAGTGTGGTGCTTTTATGCACATTGAGAGTTCTAAAAGTGATAATTTCTCTTGGTGAATATTTTTTAAAATATTCGATATCTAGAAAAATATTATAAATCCTATTTTTCATAGTGAGATCTTTTTTAGACTCGATCATCGTGATTTTTTTCCCGATTTGGGTTTCTACATAAAATCATCGGTGTTCAATTTAGCAATTATTTCTCTTACCTCTCGGCCGTTATAATTTTACGGCGCTGGAAAATATTCCAAGTATTTTTCGGATTGCATCTGCTATCGTTTCTCGTATCGCTTGGTTAGTGATGTAATTGTACTGTGTAAGGAAGTTCTGTCTAGAAGACTGAACTTTAAGTAGACCGTTTATGACCCTCCAGTTTTTTCTAGAAACTTACTTAGAAAGTTAATTCTGTCTAAGGAGATTGCCAAGAACATTCTTTCTTGGGAATTATCATGATCAGTACTTTCTACGTTTTACAGCGGTGGTATTTTTATCATCGTTCCCGCCAATTTCGTTGTTATTTTTTCCCAACACTGACCAACTGAAATTCTTGTCTCATTGAACTGTAACAATAAAAATGAACGTTCCGTCTATAACAGTTAAAACTATGAGATTAAAGAGCAGATTAGAGTTTACATTCAATATCACCTTCTCATTAATAGAAGACTCTAACTTGGACAAAAACAATATTTTGGGAAAAGGACACTGAATAACAAATATCATGAAACACTAACTTACATTTACAATTAAAACAGAAGATCAATTTTCTGTGTGTGTGTAGTGTGTATATATATAATGCACAATTATAGAGCAGTGGGTGCAACTTCTTTTGTGCTGCAATGGCTTCAGATCTTCTCCGCTACTTTGCAATGATCTTACATCTTCGCATAGAAAGCTTCATTGTTTTTCATCTGAGAACATGAGTAAACCCCATTTAACTAAAATAACCAGTAGATCTATACTTAGCATTTTTGAATAAATTAAGCAATAATGTACTACAGATAAAAAATATGAGTTATACTCCAAAAAAGAACTGGAGTGAACGACAATTGTCGGATTCGGTTGATTTTCAAGAACATAAAATCAGTTAGATTAAGATTAGAATTAATGGATTTTTGTTCGAATATCAAAGCAGGCGTTTTTCTCTCTCACTCAGTCACACTTCCAACGCATGGATGAACAGTGAAACTACTCTTTCAAAGTTCAATCCAAAGCAAGTGCATGAACTTCAAATCTGAATCTCCTTTGAATGAAAAGAACATAACATAATCAGACTGCAGATGATCGACAAGGAAGAAGATGATTGTCAGTTCAAGGTAATGGAAATTTCGTCAAATATGATTGTCTGTCAGTAAGATGGATCGCGGTGGTCCGCCAGAGGGTGTTTATCAGATCCAAACCAGTAATTTAAGAGAGAGAGAGAGAGAGAGAGAGGAGATCTGCCATGGACGCAGAGGCATACCTGTAAATCTGAATGGAAGACAAAGGGATCTGAAAAGACCCATATTTGGTAGCTTACTATGTTATAATTTAAGCCCTAGACATCTCAAACTGACCCTTTTTGGCATCCTCTGCAAAATGAAAAAATAAAAGTAGAGAGATAAACTACAAATATCAGAGAGAGAGAGAGAGAGAGAGAGAGATGGAGGTGCGGTGACAAATAGAGAGTGAGCACGCAAAGCTTCAAGCATGAACCCTAGCATGCAAGAAAACACCATGTGTGCTCACTCTCTTCTGTCACCTCCCTTACCCTTCTTCTTCAACCTCGCAACTGCACCAGAAAACCCTAAACCCAAACCCTATTTCATCCACTGTTCCTTCACGCTGGAACAAGGATACAAATGTTTTCTATGAAGAGGAAGAAAAGAGAACCGTAGTTTATATAGAACTCGAAAAGATAAGCAAAAGAATTGCATAACGTATGCGAATAAATGAGGGCTTATCTTCTAGCGCCCACTTTCCATTATTTTAATGAAATTTACAGAGCAGAAAGAAGACGAAGAAGAGAAAGGAAAAAGAAGGTCTGTAAATTACTTTATCTTTTCCATCATCTCTTCCCCGTATGCATGCAAATCTGATCGTCAGTCACACAGTCTCTTCATATATCTTACCAGTGCTTCTTGTTATGCTCAATTTTCTGAACTCCCGAATCACACGTTTCGGCTCTCCATTCTCTCTCTCCTCCCGTGCCCTCGTCTGCACTTTCTAGAGAGAGAAAAAGATGGCAGTTTTAATTTAATTTCAAAACCCTAGTTTTTACAAAACGAAGCTCTCCTACAGCCATTGTTGACCTAAATAACAGTGCTGCCCATTGTTTATTTATTATTGGAGCCCTAGAATTAAATTCTATTCTCTATGGCATTTTGAGATATGAATATACTAAACTTGCTTTACAGAAAAATATGGTTCCATATTTGGCACAATGTATAGTATATATTTAAAAGATAGTTGATTCGTCGAATTATAGAGATAATACGTAATAAAATTGATCACTTTGCGTGAAATATCCATTATGCTCTTATTCTATATCATTTTTTAAACATAATTAATGTCAACAATTTGAGTGATGCACTCGCCCGTTCTAGAATCTGTGAACCAGATTTTTATTATTTTAATAATAGATTCAGACTTAATCAACTTGATCTTGAACTAGAGCCGAACCTAATTTTGAATGAAACGTCAATCCACTGTCTTTATCTAATGAGCCGACGGTCGGCAAACCATTACACAGTCGACATAAAGACTTTGTATTCTTGTATTGCAAAACTATAGAAGTTTTTTATGTTTTGCAGGGACCCTAGTAGCAAGTGTTGAGGCTAGGGGTGAGCAAGAACCGGACCGTATCGAAGAACCGGATTGGAACCGAAACTTTGGTCCGGTTCTGGGTGGTTTTCTACTTTAAAAAATCAAAATTCGGTTTTTTGTAAGAGAACCGAAAAATTCGGTTTGATTTTCTGGTTTAGTGACAAAAACCCGAAAAAAACCGAACCGAATTAGTTGCATAATTTCTCCCTGTGCAATTCGTGGTCTTCAATCTTCACTCTTCGAAAACAGAGAAAACTCCGCTCTCTGCAAAGGGCGAACCCTACGCCACTCTCCGCCGAGCCCCCATTGTCGACGCCGAGCCCCCATCGCCGACGCCGAGCCCAGCCACTCTCTGTCTCTCTCTTCTCGTACTTCACAGTCGCTCAACGCCCAAGTCCCAACCGGCAACCACTCTCTCTGCTCTCACCTCGCATCGCAGCGTCGTGCCTGTCTTCGTCGGATTAAAGGACGAATTGAATCACCGACGTCGGATTAAGGTAAGCTCTTGTTTTATTTGCGGGTGGATTTTCACGAAGGTTGATTTTCTCCTGTAGTTTCTTCAACTGTGTTTTTTTCAGTGATTTTCTCTGTTTTTTTGCTTTGCAATTGTTGAACAATGTGTGTGCTTGATGTTAATTAGTTGATATTTGTGTGCATTAGTTGATGTTTGTGAACAATCGAGAAGAACAGTCTGTTCTTCCATTTTTTTGTGAACTCTGTCCAGAGTTCATAGTTCATATTTCTCTGTGCATTAGCTGATGTTTGTGAACCCACAAACTTTGTGTGCATTGGTTGATGTTTGCCTGCTTGATGTTAATTAGTCATTTATTGTGTATTGAGTATATTGAATCAGTGATCCATGAAATTCTTATCATTTGAGATTTTAAAAAAAAAATTGAAATGAGAAAACCGGATTTGGACCAGAACCGGAACCGAAATTCGGGTTTGGTTCTGGTCCGGTCCTTAAAAAAATTTAAACGGTTCCGGTCCTGAAAATTAAAAATAGAATTTTATTAATGCAGTCTCAATTTTCTCTAAAACCGGACCGGACCGGTTTTTGCTCATCCCTAGTTGAGGCCTCGATGTCTATTGCCACGACTTGGCATGTAAAAGATTTATTTTGAATTGGCTAACGAGTCGGCCTACAAGCAAACTCAAAGGGGTTATTTGACGGTCCAAGGTCGGCGTGTTAGATATTCGACCATCATTTCTTATCCATTGATAAAAGTTTAGGGCAAGAATCGATGAATCAGACTTGTGCCAAACCAATGTCTGATTTAAGCGGACCAAGCTCACTTAGTATAATCCATTGTTGTAGCTGACGCGACGTCGTACTCTAAAGATTACAACGAGCGTATCATGTAACATGTTGCTTGTATGACAAGCATTTTTTTTTATTCAAAATGTTATAATAAAAATCAATAAGAATACAAATAATTTCTATTCAAGTCAAACCATAGAAAATATTTTGAATTTTAATCTGAAACTATCAGTATAAAGCTATTTACTAAGAACTTTATAGAGTTTTGCCTATAAAAATCAAGATTAGTGATTATGTAACAATACAATATAAGATGTTATATTAAATGTTACACCATAATATCGACCTAACTTAACAAGCTACCGTCTCCATTACCCTACTAAAACTTGCAAGTTCAACCCCGAAAAAATCAATTACTATAAGAACGAACAAGAAAAATTAATGTCTAGAAATGTGACGGCCAATTAGATTTCGACAGACGATACGAAGTATAGACAGCTTTTAATTTTGTTAATTAGGTTCTATTAAGTATATATGCTCTTCATTAATTAATCATCATTAGTGAAAGTAAAAGAATCCTTATAAATCTTCAAACCCCATCAAACCAAATGGAAAGTCATGCCTTTCTTTCTGCAATTTTTATTCTGTTCGTCGATTCCTCATTAGACTTGGATCTGATTCCTGCATTAACAAAAGGCTACACAGCCTAGTTTCTTGGCTAAAACAAGATTTGAAAGAGGACAGAGCCAATGATTTGGACCCAGATTTGCCAAATCTTGTTTAATTAATCAAACTTAGGATGTAAAGAGATTATAAGTATCACTTTAGGTGATTACAGAAGACTTTAGGAAGTTCAACTGATGATGATTGGTGGGTTTAAGAGCCAAAGTAAAAGGATTTTGGCCATAAAGAAAGTGGGCAATTGTTTAATTTACCTAGACTTGCCTCTTTTAGGAGTGGGAAGTGAGGAAATGCTTACAAGTTGGATTATTCCAACATGGTTCTTTGGAAAAATGAAGAACCCTAATGGCAGGTCACCGGTCACCCTACCCTTTGGAACTTGGACAGGCAACATGTCATCTTACCCTATCTTCTGCCACTTTCTGCTACCCCCATAAAGAATATGTTTGTTGACGTGGCATATAGTACAGTGCCAAGTGGCATTCTAGGGTATTGTGCTTTCTAGAAGAAAGAGAAGCCTATCCGTAAGCTAAATATGTTCGCTTTAGGACAGATGCTCTTACGTTACATTTTGATCTCCGCTGAATAACATAATATTGTCTGACTTGAACTTAATTATTCTGAAAAGATTTTGTATGAACCATGTCTCACAACCACACTCAAGTAACGAGCAATAACAATCATATATTGTTGACATCAATGTGATCACATTTCTATTCAAGTTTTCAATATGATACTATATATAACAATTATGATATTCCCTAAGTTTTACAATATTGCATGCTTTAGGCCAAAAAGACTTTGTACTAGTTGAAGATGAGATAAATCGAACCATGTCCCATGAGTACCGAAAAGTAACGTGAAATTGTAAGGCCATTATATACTCTCAAGCCACAAGCCTACGTAAGAATGAGTCATCACATGTTCTCTATGTGGCAAGCCTCTAAAGAATCATTATTGAGTTGTATTGTCGTGGGGGAATCATATTGTGGTCCAATGCATTACCATATTGTGCGATTAGGGTTCATTTCAATTGGGCGAGGAACTTTATCAAAACCAAAGAAATATTCAAAGGCAATGTCCCCTTGTGCTATAAGCTTTTCTTCGTACATAAAGAAAGTGGATTTTTTGGGTCGGGTCAAAGATATCACTGGTGGTAAGACAAGTACAACAAATAGATTAATAATTAATTATCACGTCATGTGTGCTGCTGCCACGTGTCGTACGACAAAAAATAATAATGTTGTTAATTATAATAAAGTCTGATATTCTTAGTAATGTTATGTTTACTTTTTTTTTTATTGTTTTAAATATACTTGCTGACGTGTCAAATAATAATTTGTGTAATAAATTAATTATTTATAATTTATTATATTAATTGGAAAAAATATTATTTGACACGTTAGCAAATATGTTTAGACAGTGGAATGACATAGTAAACATCGAATTATTATTGTATTTTTTTTTTACTTGAAATAAATGAGCCTAAGCTTCTCATAGTGGGCTTCTCATTTTGGGCCTTGCGAGATTGGTAGTCCTATCGGAGGCCCAGCCCAAAAGGATCTCTTCGCCTCGTCACGAGAAGGGTAATTTGGGTACTATCTTTGCCCTTTCCTATTCCCTCGCTTTTGCTCCTTGCTTATCTGTCTCTGCGCGTTTCTCAGCTCCTCTGCAGTCTCCTTTGCAATTTCGCGAGGATCCGAGGAGTTTGGGAGATTCAAGCTCTAATTTCGCCTTCGACAACGCATCGTCTTCAACTTCGTCGATATTTCACCTTCTGAATCCGGTATCGTAATCTTTTCTCGTTTATTGTTCGCCTCATAGTTTGAATCTCGCTCTTGCGCTTAGTGTTTTGTTCGGTGAAGTTGTTTTTGGTTTGTTCTTCTTCTTCCGTTTAGTTCTGATTTTACGTTGAGTTTCTAAGTTGTATCTTATGTAAAACATTGTATTTTGGCTTAACCGTGCATCAGCTGATTCCATCTCGGAATATTGAGGGACGAGGGAATTATTTATTTATTTATTTTATTATAGCTGCTGTATATATACCCTCTTGGTTCAATAGCATGGGCATTAAAGGGCGCGGATTATGTATAATTTGTCTTTTTTTAAAGAAATGTAATGAAGCAATATCAGTGGACCCAAACGAAAGGTTGTTCTCGTCATCATGAGATACTATGTTTTCATCGTAACAATTAATATTTCTTTTAATGCTTCGGTAATCTTTGTAATCTAATTTCTTCATTCTTCACGCGTTTGGATTTTGTCTTCTCAATACAGTTCCTTTATTTTTGAATTATTACAAAGATTCTTGAATGTTCCATGGGATATGGTTGCTTTGTTAGTATGGTGAGTCTTGTCTAGGACTCTCGGTAATCCATGCAAGGGACCCCCCTATTATTGTGATATTTCATGCCTAACTTTTGTTCTGGTTTCTCTAGAAGAGTATATGATTTGGTTGTGTTCTTGGTTAGAAGAATAGACATAGTTTCATCACTATTGGAATTGATATATCCTGGTAGCATCTTGTATTTTCTCACATATGGCATTCAATCTTTCTAGATAAAGAAAGCAATTATGTCCCACTTCTACGTTTGTTGTGCTCGACTACCTGATCTATTGAGGGTATAAATGCTATATAATATTAAATTAATAAAGGTGATGCACAAGAGGGGATTATATGGAGTAATGATCTGTGTGACGTCTTGCGTTTTGGGATGTCCCTCATACGTGCTTACAAAATGGTGTAGATAGTTGGAAGATTGATGATCTAATTATATGATCTTTCCTTGTTTCTCTTCTTTGAAGTCATGGCTGGTTTGGCACCCGAAGGATCTCAATTTGATGTTCGTCAATATGATACTAAAATGAACGAATTGTAAGAATTTTTTTTTTTTTTTTTTTTTTTTTTTTTTTTTTTTTTTTTTTTTAAGTTTGTTATGACACTGGAAACATTATCTGTTTTTTTCCTCTTTCTTTTTGCCCTCGCTCCTTTTAACATGATGCGATGTTAACTTACTGGTTTTCATTGACATAACTCGTTTTGTGAGACGTGAACAGGCTTGGTGGAGAAGCACAGGATTTTTTCACTTCATATGATGAGGTCCACGAAAGCTTTGATGCCATGGGTTTGCAGGAGAACCTCTTGAGGGGCATATATGCATATGGTATAACTCTGTTATTATTTTCTAGTATGAAAGCTTTTCTATATTTTTCATCCTAAAGTAGATTTCATGATCCCTACTAAAATTTACAGCCCCTGAAGTTTTGTGGCTTTTACAACTAAAAGAGTCAAATACCGGAATTTTTTGTTAACCAATATGAACTAACTTCTTTTATGGTTCAATCTTATTTTGCAGGTTTTGAAAAGCCATCTGCTATTCAGCAAAGGGGTATTGTTCCCTTCTGCAAGGGAATAGATGTAATTCAACAAGCACAGTCAGGAACTGGGAAAACAGCAACTTTCTGCTCCGGTGTTTTGCAGCAGTTGGATTATGGGTTAGTTGAATGCCAGTCATTGGTCCTTGCACCCACCAGAGAACTTGCACAGCAGATTGAGAAGGTTATGCGTGCACTTGGTGACTATCTTGGTGTCAAGGTTCATGCTTGTGTTGGCGGGACAAGTGTTCGTGAAGATCAGCGCATTCTTTCTAGTGGAGTTCATGTTGTTGTCGGTACCCCTGGTCGTGTGTTTGACATGTTGAGGAGACAATCACTTCGTCCTGATCATATAAAAATGTTTGTGCTTGACGAAGCTGATGAGATGCTTTCGCGTGGTTTCAAGGATCAGGTTATGTATTAACTGTAATAAAATGTGCAAATACGGATGAGTGGTTTTATTTTGGTGATTCTTTAATTTTTTTGTTCTTTTTTTTTTCAGATCTACGATATCTTTCAGTTGCTGCCACCAAAAATTCAGGTTGGGGTTTTCTCTGCCACTATGCCACCTGAGGCTCTTGAGATAACAAGGAAGTTCATGAATAAGCCGGTAAGAATTCTGGTAAAACGAGATGAGCTCACCCTTGAGGGCATTAAGCAATTCCATGTCAATGTTGATAAAGAGGACTGGAAGCTGGACACTTTGTGTGACCTTTACGAAACTTTGGCAATTACCCAAAGTGTCATCTTTGTTAATACTAGGCGTAAGGTTGATTGGCTGACAGACAAAATGCGCAGCCGAGATCACACTGTCTCTGCCACCCATGGCGATATGGATCAAAATACCAGAGATATTATCATGCGGGAGTTCCGATCTGGTTCATCCCGTGTCCTCATCACTACTGATCTCTTGGCCAGAGGTATTGATGTCCAACAAGTCTCTCTTGTGATAAATTATGATCTTCCAACTCAACCAGAGAATTACCTCCATCGAATCGGCCGTAGTGGACGATTTGGGAGAAAGGGGGTAGCCATCAATTTTGTGACATCGGATGATGAAAGAATGCTAGTTGACATCCAGAAGTTCTATAATGTTGTGGTGGAGGAGTTGCCAGCAAATGTGGCCGATCTCCTTTGATGCATTTCTGATTTGGAGGGGTAAATGGCTCTTACTTTACCTTTTAATTAAATTACAATTTTGTTTGGTTTTTTACTTTCTGTCTACTGGCTGCTCTATATCCCCGTGAATTAGCTTTGAATTTAAGTTGCCTAAATATTGGGGGAGTGGTTCCTGCACAATTGATATGGAATCTCATTCCTATTTGGGTGTCTGAGAATCCAAGGTTTGTCGCAAACTCGGTTTTGTATTTTTATGACTAAGCAAGATTGCTCTCTTCTTCTAACTGTTTTTTTTTTTGCCAACATGGTTGTGTTTGTGGGGAGAGATATATTGCGGTGGCAAAACTAAGTTTGTCGAATTCAATCTGCCTATGGAAATATTATACTTTCTATGTCGATCCCAAAAAAAAGGCTTGTTTGTGTTTCTCAAGATTCATTCATGAAACTGGGTTGTGTTGTTATTCCATCTAGGATTGTAGGTTGTAGATTTACAAGATAAGTGCGTTGGAAATGTCTGAAGTGTTTGCTGTTCGTTCTCTTTTCTGTTTGGTTAGTGTTGGATCTTTCTAATCTGTTTTTGTGTAAATTAAAGAAATATAAAATGTAATGAGCAAAGCAGCTTAAATCTGGTGATAATTTGCCTAGTAGTGGGTAAGACTTTAGACTTCTTATATTGATGTTGACACTTGTCATGTTGTGTTATTGTCAAGGATCGTCGGAGTCTGGAGAAATATTAGGTTTGCCTGCTAATTTTCCCCGTAGAATTTTACTTTTTGACGTAGCTTTGATTAATTGGTGTAACTAATATTTTATTTTAACGATTTATAATTTATCTGAGTATTATAACAATGGATGTTTGTTAGGAAGTAAGACTTAAATTGTAAAATTAGAAGCTAAAACTTTTTCATTTAACTCCATTCATTGGAAGAAATTTTGGGTCATTGTAGTCTTTGAGTTTGAATCAAACTCGTAGTGTACAAGTTGAATGTAAAATTGCTTAGTTGCTATGAGCTCTAACTTTTTGCATAGGATTATCCAACTACTATTGAAAATGTTAAAATAAACTTGAGCAATTGTGTAAATCAAGTCAATGAAACTACCCAATAAATGGCAACACGAATTGGATTGAAGACATTTTAATTGGTTTGACTGTACGGGAGAAAGTTGTAATGAAAACTGTGTTCTTGGTCAAGAATATATTAATATTGAGTCATGTAGAGGTGAGAAGGTATCAAAAATGGCGGAAATCGTCACTACCAGACTAATCCGCCATTGGAGAGTTGACTTCTAGCTGTTCTTTTTCTTTTTAACGTTTGAATTCTCCAAACAGGCAGAATGATTTCACGTAAAATATTTACTTAAAAGATCAACTCTTTGCCAGACAGAAGAATGTAAATTAAGTTCCAGAAATAAGAAAAAAAAAAACAAACAAACAATTACTCGCCAGTCACCATTGACGTTCTCAGGAATTGGACCCACGTCTCAATTTCTTTCCATGACTACTTTTTCCTCCTCTCTCTCTCTCTCTCAAAGATGATGCTCAGCTGAAACCCTTGTGATCATCCATCTTCCTCTTCTTCTCTTTTCTGCCCAACTGGCTATGGAAGATCACAGCCGATCGCACGGCGGCGGAGGGATGGAGAGGTACTACGGTCAGCCTAGGCCTCCACCTTCCTATGATTTCAGGTCTTACAGCACTTCCGCTTCCTCTGCTCAAACCCAGATCGGAAATAAGGATTCTAAGTTCAAGAAAGGGAAAAGCACTTCTTCTTCTTCCTCGAACTCCTGGAGCTTTTCCGACCCTGAGTTTCAGAGGAAAAAGAGAGTCGCCGGCTATAAAATGTACTCTGTTGAAGGTCAAATGAAGGGCTCTTTCAGGAAGAGCTTCAGGTGGTTTAAGGATAAGTACACCCAAATGGTTTATGGCTGGTGGTGATTTTTTTTTTATTTTTTGAATTTCAAGTGTTTTGTTTGTATCTATGAATTGAGATTGTCAATTGTGTGTGATTATATCAAATTATGTCTTGAAATATTATTTAATTTAATGGGTAGACATCAATTTCTTGGGATATTGGTTACATGACTTTATTATGGCTATTTCCAAAACAAGTACAATTTCTTACAGAAATCAGAACCTTTTATGGCCATTGTTGTTTGAAGCTTCAAGGGTTGACTTGTTTTGATCCAGCAGCCTCTCTTCTTCTTCGATATTTTTCGAATTTAGCTTTTCGACGTGGATCAAGTCCATTTTCATGGTGTAGAACTTGTTTGTGGGTCAACAAAGAGGATAAAAGCAGCGAATATATGGTAGCTGTGTCTAGATTTTCATGGAAGTTTGTATGTTATAGAAGCCTACTCTTTCTTTCAACTCATCCGCCCTGGGCTCTGCTTGTGAAATTTGTTCAGATGATTGGTGTTCTGTTTGAAACTCATTTATATTATTTGAAATTTTACGTCTATGGTGAAGTATTTGTGATATAGAAAACATGTTTTTGCTCGATTGTTTCTCAGGTTTCATGATTCATCGCATGATCATTGTCCGTTCTGTGAACAATCGAAAGATAAAATACTAAAGCATGAGACTTCAAATATATACGAAAAATTCTTTCAGAAAAAATCACAAGCAGATGAACAAATCACTATTTGAAGATCAAGATACACCTGCAAATTTTACGATATAATTTATATAAATTTATAGAGAAAATAAAATATTATTTGAGATCTACAATGCATATCCACACATGCAGTTCGGCTTGTTGGCTGTGTGTTTTTTGAGTTCCTTTCGAGAAACACGTAGCCTCAACTTCTACAAGTTGCTTTAAAATGCATGTGTTTGTAGATCAAATGGTCGTTGGTTAGATTTTGATCGAGATCCGATTGAGATTTTGTTCCTGTTCGAATGGTCAAACTTCGATTTTAGAAGAAACGAGAACAATCATCGTAATATTTGTGATTTTAAATCGAATGATCTTGAGCCAAAAAGAAAATAAGTTCATCAAATTTTGAAAACATTTGATTGATATTATTATTATCTTTACAAATGATTAACTTACACTAAGTCAACTATTTTTTTTAATTGAAAAATGTATTTTCACCTTTAAATAATTTTTTAAAAAGTCAACTTGAAGTAAATAACTCGGTCTCAATCTATAAATTAAGGGTGGGCAAGGACCGGTTTGGTCCGGTCTCGATTCTAGACCAAGTCTTCGGGAGGTTCGGTCTGGTTCTCGGTCGCGGTCCGGTCCTGCCCACCTCTACTATAAATTAGGGGAAAAAAGAAAAATAGAAGTAATTTAATTTTTTTTTATGGTAATTATTTTTGGAAATGATAAATAAAAATCAAATTCTAATTTTTTTTTTTTAATTATAAAATTGAATAATAAATTATTTAATTATGTTAATTACATTCTCTCTCACAAAGGCTCCTAAGAAAGGGGCGAGGCTGGGAGCTTCCTTTCTTAATTCAGAGCCAGTTCCTCTGCCACGCTCAAGATCAATCAATATTGAAAGACGCTGCCTTTTCTCCCGCGCTTAATCATCGTCTTCTGGTAATTGATGGGGCTCAACTCTTAGCGTGAAATCTGAGAACAAGATTTTGAATCTGCAATTCTTCTTTCTGTATTTGTTGATTTTTTTTTTTTTTTTTGTCAGGAAATGTGGGAATCGATCTGTTTGACGTTGGCTGCCACCGCCGGTAATAACATCGGTAAAGTGCTTCAGAAGAAGGGCACTCTCATTCTGCCGCCTCTCTCTTTTAAGCTCAAGGTAAATACCTTTTTGACTCGATTCTTTCTTTCATTTCTTTGTACCATTGTAACTTTTGGGGGACAATTTTGCGGCGTATTTTTTGGGTTTTCTCCGTAGTTCGCTTAAACTGAATTGGTCTTTACTAGCTTTGGTTTCAATTCCGAATTCTGCGTCGATTCTCAGAATAACAGTGGATTATGATTGATCTTCATGATGAAAGGAATTTTAGTTTTGTGATGCTTTTTCATTTGTTTTGTAGGTGATAAGGGCTTATGCCTTTAATAAAACTTGGGTGATTGGGTTCCTGATGGATATATTCGGAGCTTTATTGATGTTAAGAGCTCTCTCCTTAGCTCCCGTAAGCACTTAAACAGCTATTTACATTAGTATTGTATTTGATGCTTAGAGCTCTCTAATTAGTTCATATGAGCACCATTGATAAATTTTTATCTTCACATGCTTGTACACTCGCTACCTTGTTACTTTATAGTTGTAACCTGAGATAGGTTGGTAATATAAATTTCCCTTTCTCAACTAGAAAATACACTGCCTTTATCACAATAAGAATCTGGAACTGGATTGTGAAGTTGTTTTTAGAAAAATAATGGGATGATCTCTATTAGAGTTAATATAACTGTTTTCTTTATTTCATAAAAGCAATTTTTAGTTACAATTTACATATCTTAGCGTCTTTAAATGATTATATGGATGACAAGCTACTTCAGTAACGTGGTAGCTTGTGATTTGTAAATATATTTAATACCAAAATGTTTGACTCTCAGGTATCTGTTATTCAACCAGTTTCTGGCTGTGGACTAGCTATTCTCTCTATATTTTCTCATTTTTATTTAAAGGAAATAATGAATGCTGTTGACTGGCTGGGAATTGCCTTGGCAGGCATTGGCACCATAGGTAATGTAAGTCCTTTGAGGATTTCTTTCAGTCACTACTGGTTTGTAGTAGATCTTCACATATTTTTTGGTCCACTTTTGGATACTTTTACATAAGATCAACTCTTTTCTTCCAAAAACTTCACATGAGCTTTCTTCTTTAGTGGACGCGACTAAAATGAGATTTTCATTTTTTTTTTTTTGTGAATTTCATTTCCTCTTTTGTTGAGTATTAATCCTTACAATTATATGTACTTCTACAGGAGTTGGTGCAGGAGGCGAGGAGCAGAATTCCTCTGCAATATCTCTTTTGCGGTTGCCATGGCTGTCATTCATTGTCTCCGTATTGTTTGTAGGTACCTTTTTCTCTCATCATCTGATATTATTAGAATCATGGTTTTCCATTTGTAATGGAGCCAAGTTGTCTGCAACATAGTTGAATTATTTTTAACTCTTAACATTTCAAAAGTGGTCTGGACACAAGAGATGTAAAGTTTGTAAATGAAATTTCAAATACTTTTGTTTGTATTTTGAAGAATATTGCTTCATCATCGCATTTACATTCCCCCAGAATCATTTTTTAGTTTTAATTATTTTTCCTCACTCTATTTGAGTGCGACCTGGCAGTATATTCATCATTTATTCTTACAACTGAGTCAACAGTTACTCACCTCTAATAGTGACTTGAATCTGTACAAAACTAGTTATGTTCCTTCACACAAGAATCGCACATAAACAATTTTTGTAAGTTATTGAACAAATTCTGTTGAAAAGGATATTCACAAGAAGGAAAGGAAAAATGCATTGTCAGGACATACAGTTATCATATATTCAAGGGCTTTTTATTTATTTCATGAAATTTTATTGACGTAATGCAGGACGTAGTTAATCTAAGCTTTGTATATCCTTGAGACAGGTACTTCTTAATGGATGGCTCCATACCTACAAAAGTCAACGGAGAGAACAAGAGTTGGTGAACTTCCCACCTTGCATTTGTTGAATGAAAAATTTAGCTTTTACTATCATCTAAAACATAACAATACTGACACCAACGGAAGAAAAGATACAGAAAAAATGCTGTCATTGATCTTGTTTTTGTTACAGATGGAATTTGAAGTTGTTGAAGAAATTATTATGGCTTAGAATCTGGCGTTTTGTTTGGGTAAGTTCTCATCTGTGGATTACTCTTTTATATTCAACACGAGCCTCAGTCAGATTCCCTTCCATTTCTTAATGCTGGTTTCAAGAAGCACACTACAGAGTATTTTATCAAGCAGATTGGTTATGCTAAAAGTATAATGTTTGCTTGTTCAATTTTGACATGTTTATGAGGTTTTGGATTGGTGAGTTTATAAGATTGTGGTTTAAAACATATCATTGAATGTTTGTAATGTTCCTAGTGCGACTACATGTTACATCAATGACACTGTCCTTGGAGATGTCTCCAATTGACATGATGTAGTCTATCTATCAAGTCTTAGAGCTTATGCTATGGTTGAAATATTTCAAATGATGTGTTTTAACATAATGTTGCGTGTCAAATTTCAGAATGGCATCTGTGATATCAAAGATGGGATTTCTATTCTTGGAGCAGGGATTCCACTGGATGCTGGTTCCTATATGCATCTTTCTGAGTGCATGCTGTAGCGGTACAGGATTTTATTACCAGGTATTTCAAAGAACACCATTTATTCCCTCCCTTTTATGACTTGTTTTGTTTTTATTGTTATTATAATTATTAGTTATTTTTTTGTCGGATGTCGAAGAACTCTCATTATCCTTGTTCCTTTTTCCTTCCTTTTGTTTCATGGTTGTAATGAATATCCACAATTGGCTTGCAAATCATAACAAGACCATTCTTTTTCTTGTTTAGACTCGAGGCCTAAAGCATGGGAGGGCTATTGTAGTGTCAACATGTGCTGCCGTGGCATCAATTGTGACTGGAGTACTTGCTGGCATGCTTGCATTAGGTGAAAGATTGCCTTCTGCACCAACGGCTCGGCTCTTACTTCTGCTTGGATGGTAAACCAAAATGTTCTTAAGTCTAAGATTACACCGTAATTCAAAGTTCATGGTCAGACTTCGCGATGGCTTTTACTTCTGCTCATTATTTTCCCTTAGATTGGGTAATTTTCTACTGCAGGCTATTTATCATAATTGGGGTGATACTTCTTGTGAGTTCAACGCGAATAGTAAAATGTTTGCCTTGGTCCTTAAGACGGTTACTGCAAAGTGGCCGTGATCGAAATTTTGGCCTTCGAAGATCTGCTTCTGCTCGCAGTTAGAGATCCAAACCAAACTGCTGTGATCCATACCACATCCTTGCAAAATTTGATGCCATCCCCAAGAGATAAGGCGTGAAGATGATATGTTTGTTGTAGTCATATAAGAGCACTCTTTTGTTAGACAATCATACATAACACAGGTTGTGAGTTCTTTTTCATCATAATCCATTTTTTCCAATACTTCTATTGGTGGTGTTGCTTATACAGTAACTTATATATTTTAGTGTTGTTGCTTATACAGTAACTTATAAATTTTAGCGTTGTTGCTTATACAGTAACTTGTATGAACAGTATTGCAATATATATTTTTTAGGATGTTGGCTCCTGTATATGGTACAATTGTTCTTGGGTCATTGTGCTATTAATGGTTTAATGAACAAGCAAAGCTAAAGATTTCTTTTTTATCTTATGAGCTGGTGCTGATTTTGAACTGACGAGTCCTTATCATGACTTAATGGAAGTCCATTCCTAGGCTATGGCAGATTGAAGAGCATTTATCAGACAGTTCAGTTTAAGTCTACTTTGGCCCTCATTCCTAGTTTTCTTTAATTGTCCTTGCTTCGGAATCAATAATGCAGACACCCATGTGGGCGGATGGTAGAACTGGCCCTCCACTTCTATCATTCGAAGGTTGAAAATTTTGAGATGGCCCCATGGCTAAATAAGGGATAAATGCTCAGGTATATTAGAAGATATTTCCACATGCTTTTACTCAGAATGTTTGGCTGACTGCATATCTAAATCATTATAAATTTGCTGAGTGGAATTTGTCCATAGATAAGTGCTCTGTTGCAGGTACAGTACAGCCATATAGTACAGCCATTTATTCTCTGTTGCAGGAATTGACATGAAAGGAGGGGGGGGAGTTTTCTGAAGTGGTAATTTATTTTTTATTTCATCATATCGTTGTACTAGGTTGTCAGGGTACAGGATTGGACATGGATGGACCCATAAGGAACAGACATTGGAAGGATAGCACACAGTAAAGAGTCCTTTCTGACATTGGAATAGGTCATTGTGGAAAGAAGGTCCCTACCCATATGGGTGGTTGATTTTGTTCTCAAGTTTTATTCTAAAAAATTTTATACAAATGGAATCTTACTTATAAATCCTTCACATTTTTCAAACCATATTGGATTGCACAGCTTTATCACTCTAGAACTCTTTATTCTAATTGAAGATGAGATCATACTTGTAAGCCATTAGTAACTTTCATTTCTTCCAAGCAGTATAGGACTATCGCTACTTGTCGTTCATGTGTGTTTGTCGTAAAATTATCTTAGATTGGAAACATTACCTTGTTATTGACCATGAGTTAGCAATTGAAGGGCCAGGAACAAACAGCGGTTGTTATTTCGATCGTTGCACCTATGCTCAGGTGTTACCATCAATTCTATTTCTTCGGATAAAAAACAGGGTTGGTCATGAAAAGGACGAGTCAACATCGACGACACAACTATGATTACCAACCAAAAGCACACAAACTAGACACCAATCTAAAGCATTAAAATCTAAATTGATCTCCCTTTCATCAAATTATATAGTAAGAGGAGGTAGACACTGGAAGAACCAGTAGACAAACTCCTACTTCCCGTTCTACAAACTCCGATTCGTATTGTTCAAAAAGAAATCTCAGCTCTTGGCCTCATATACGTCGAAGTTCGTCATTTAATTTTTTCAATATATGACAAAATCAACACAGATTTATAGACTCAAATCAGGAGGCACTGAGGCTGCAACTTCAAATTGAAGCAGCTAAGCTAATTGGGAAGGCTGTAGGTTTCTTATTCTTATCTCTCTAAACAAAAGTAAGCAATTTGAACCAGAAAGAACTGAAGTGAGGGAAGAGCACAAGTTCATAGACTTATCATTCAGCATTCCTTTAGATTCACTAAATTCATTCATAAGAAGAAGTTGCTAATCCATTTCGAAATATTCTCACAAACAACTAAAATAACTCTAAATCATATCATTACCGACGTAAAGTAAAACCTACCCAAACATAATCAGCGTGAATTTTCTTGACTTGGATAATTCCCAAGCTGCTCCATCTGCCAGCTTTCATGGGGAGCCACGTGCTTGTGGATAGGAGTGTATTGCTGCAACAAGAAATAACAATTATGACACCCGCAAATCTATCTCAACGTATCAAGAACACGAACAAATTATAAAAACTCATACGTTTACCCTTTGTGTCGGTATTCATATCCAAGTTCGTAATGAATATAGCTCTCTAACGTTGAATTTAAATAAAAAAAATGAGACCTGAACTTGGGCTTGAAAGTTGTAAATTTACCTCGAGTTTCAGCATAAGTTCTTTGGCTGTGGGAGCAGAGATGACTATGTGCCGAGAACGGGGATTGATGAAGCCTTCTTCAACGCCATTGTCAAACAAAGCCAGCAAGCAATTATAATACCCATCTACATTAAGCAGCCCGACCTGTCGAGAGTGTAGACGTAATGGGAACATTAATAAGTTAGTTGATATACGGTAATTAATTCATCACATAAAAATTAATTACGGGCTTCTTGTGGATTCCAAGTTGAGCCCATGTTATCATTTCCAATAGCTCTTCCATCGTTCCATATCCACCTAACACGATATAATATACGATCAATGTTTAGGACAGATGAATAAAATAACAAAAAAAAAAAAGTAAAATGCAATATAAATCTTAATGTTTGGTGTTGTTCACCGATTAAACTTTAAATTTTTATTTTTATTTTTACATATAGAACATTCACCTTACCGCTATCAACTATTTAGAGGTAATTGTCAATTTATCTGTTAAATCTAGCACATGGATAACATGTGTTGTTTTTAATCATAAATGTTAACCAAACATGGTTGAAAAATCAGGTTAGATATCGCATGAGGAGATAGAAATTGAGTTGCAACACCTCATTAAATGAAAAACGAGATATACGCGTGCTACATTTAACAAAGAAATCGAAGGCAATGTCCATATTGCTAATAATTGAAAGTGAGTTTTCAATTTGTCTAAAAGAATAGTTTGAGGTCTAATATATAAACGAACTCAAACGTTAGAGCCTAAATAATATTTTACTCAAATTGCTAAATAGAATTTTACCAGGAAGAGCAATAAAGGCGTCAGCCTCTCTTGCCATATCTGCTTTACGCTCGTGCATGTCCGATACAGTTCTTACTTCTCCAACAGTTTGACCAGATATCTACGTCGATCACAAACACTTAAATCATCCAACAATTCACAATAATAACAAGTAGAAGTAAAAGGAGAATCATAGAAAATAAGTTGCAAAGCAAAATCATAGAACAAACATAAGAGAGCAAGAGCAAGAACACCTCAAGAGGCATGAGAGCTTTGGGAATGACCCTGCAAAAAAAAAAAAGATGACATTAAGATAAATAATTAACTTTGGTAGCATTTTTCAATGAAATGAAACCAAGAAAACTAATCAAAGATAGGTTTTTTTTAACATACCCAAGAACATGGCAACCTCCATCATACACTCTCTGTGATATCAAACCCATCAACCCAACACTTCCCCCACCATACACCAAATTTATCTTTCTTTTAACCTGCAAAACCAGTAACTAAGATTTCAATGTTTGGCCTAAGAATATCCAGTGTCGCCATGAAAAGGAGCAAGCTTTAAGGATTGATTCCAGTGCTTTAAATTTAGAAAAAAGCTTATGCTGAATAAAGCAAAATCCATGGAATGTTCTATCACCTAAAATAGAAAATGATATGCAAATATATATAAGTATGAATTAGAAGTTCTTCAATGAAAGTGACCAACCAGTTCATTGCCTAATTCAAGAGTAGCGTCGCTGAAGACTTTCCTATAGCCAGAGTTGCTTCCACAGAAGACACAAATCCTCCTAAACTGGCTTTCTACCCCGTCTTCTTCCATTCTCAATCGTTTTTCTTCGTGATCAAGCTTCAAAACCTTCAAAGAAAAGGCAAATAAAACAGGGTAATTTACAGATTATAGACTACGATTGCCAACGCCTAAAACTCCCCTGCCAGGAAATCCAAAATGGAAAATAAAAAAATAACACGAGATTAAACCGAAAGGACGATCTGGGTTTGTCTTATAGTGATGGATATAGCAATTACGATATAGGAAAAAAAATTGATGGGACTTGCTTAAATAACAAAACAGGAGAAGCCCACATGCTCCATTGCCTTTCCAGTCCTACGTCTTTTTTGTCGGCTCTTAGATTCCTTGCGCAAAAAGAGAGAATATTAATCAAGACAGTGAAAATATTCTTTATTTTCGGCAGTCAAACGAATCAAAAGGAATGGCCTGAGCTATCAGTTTCATTTGCAGAGTCGGAGGAGAGAGTGGACTCAGGCGGCCATTGGAGAGACACCCTGCTTCTATTCTATCCACGTTTGGATCAATCTGAATGGGCCGAACAGACGGTTTTGTGAGGCTCTGGCCCTCCTAGAATATTACCCAGTCCACTATTTGCTAATTGCTGCACGGGTTTGGCTCAATCAACAGTGATTCAACTTTGTAGTTGGATTTCATTATTTGGTTTAATCAAAACTATTTAATTAAGGATTGAAGAGAGACTATAAGGGATTGTGGTGATTTAGTTAAACAAGTAGTGATTAAGGCTATTTTTAGTTAGTGGAATGCTGAAAGAATGAAATTTGCCTAAAATAGAAACAACCCGCCATTGAAACTCACCTCTGCATCTTCGTCTTCATTCCTGAACAAAAGCAGTCTGTTTCGGAAGTTTAAAGAAACTCACACAAAAGAAAAACTCTTTTCCTTCCCCACGAACCCCATTCTCGTTTTTCGAGGCGTTTTCTCCATTTCTTCGCCGCCCATCTTGAGCCATTTTTTTGATCGAAGAAGCGAAAGAGAGAATTGAACCAGAGAGAGAGAGAGAGAGAGATTTGAAGAATTTTTTGGTGGTGTTTTCTGAAAATAAAAAATTATCCTTTTTTGTGGATGTTTCGATCATGGGGAGAAGAATTCCGACGGATGGGCATGAGTTGATTCATCCGGTGTTATCTTTGACACTCTTCGTGGCTGGAATGGCTGCCACGATCGCTATAGTCGCCGGTCTTTGCAGCGGTAGATTTCGGAGGAAACCTTCGCGGCCGCCATCGTCTCGGACATCGTCATCGCCGGAGAATGTAGAGGAATTTGCGCAGCCATCTCCTATCATTACACATGCAATGGCAACAACAACACCGCCTCCAAATCAAGCAGAACCAGAAAAAATGGAGGATACAGACGAGAACAAAGATCAGCCATTGAAAGAACTACCACTTCCACCAAAAATGCAGCCAATCACGACCGCTTGTCCTTTCAATGCGATGAAAAAATCAGCTTCGGAGAGAAGATTTTCATCGAGTTTGAGCATGAAATTCTCGAGAAGCCTGTCAATGGCGAAAACTCGAGATCAAAAGGAGTTGCAGCGAAAGAAAGGAAAATCAAAACCCGAAGAATCGATTTGGAAAAAAACGATCATCTTAGGCGAAAAATGCAAAGTTCCAGACGAAGAAGAAGACGACCCCGTGATTCTCGACGGAAAGGGAAACAGAGTCTCAACGTATCATCCGAAGAACTCGAGCTCCATATCGATGTCGAGGCAAGTTTCGTTCAACGAACCTGATTTGATTCCGTCCCAAGAAAGCAAATAGGATAGAATAACGAGTAGCATTGAAAAGAATATAGAGAATCTCCCAAGAGTTCAGAGCTTTCCAGAGCATCAATGGCGGCGCATTGGTCATTTCTAACCAGAGCAATCCCTCCTTCTCTCAGGATTATAAAGTAATTAGGAATTAAGATAATAAATTTTATTTTAATTATTTTATAATTTATCTTAATTACTATGTCAATTAAATTTTAGATCATTTTGTAAATTTAAAATAAGATATTAAGCTCAATAATTCATATATTATTGTCATCATTTAGTTAATTAATAATCAGTTGATTGGAAGACTCTTCAATTATAGCCACTTTAGCAAGGATCGCGACTTGAGTTGAGACAATACTATGAAGTCTCTAAGACAATCTTTCAACTATCGTTATGGTAAAATTAATTATTCTATATTTAACGAAAATTATTAAAATAATATAATTTTATCTGGTCTGATCCTAAATAATCATATTATATAAAATATATTTATCTTATGGTACTACATATATAGTCGGGATATAACTATACATTATCAATGAGATAAACTATGTTTGTGACTATAAGTTATTTGAAGATTCCATACTATAAATATAAGTTACCGATTTATTTTGTTTATTACTCTTTATATTTTATCCCGCATATATACAATATATATGTTAATATAAAGTTTACATAAATAACCAATGAATTTTTTATAAATTTTATAAAGTATAATATAAAATACAAACATAATATTAATCAATATAAATTTATTCTCATAAAATTGTTCTATTACATTTGTTTGTTGAGCACATAATTTCTAAAAAAAAAAAAAAAAGTATAGAGCAAATATAAAAAAGTCTTATTAACTATTATTAAAAATGGAGAGAGACTGGGGAGAGAGGCGCAAATGGAAAAAGAGAAAATCTTCTTCTAATCCTCTTCTTGGCTAATTTTATATGGTCTTATATCTATTAACTTAATGAAGGACTAAGCAATTTAAAATTTTGAAGAACTATTTATTAAGTCCTTGTTAATTTATTTTATGTCTTTTATGTTTTCGGACTTGTATGTGTTTTGTTTGTATACTTAAAAGTCTAAGTCATTTAGTAGTTCTCATTTGGCTAATCTAATTACTTCGTTAAGTGAGTACATGCATATGACTGTGTAAATTGGATTAATGTGAAGATTGTGGAACTCGAAGATGAAGACTAATATTGAAAAACCATGCATTGCCATGCAAAGAGGCATCACGTGATGTAGAATGCATTCTTAACGGGCATAAAAGAGTAGCGACCCGTTAAAAGATAAAATTATATAGTAAATTTAAAAGGTAAGCTTAACATTACTTTTTCTGACTTGAGACTGTTGTAAAATAATAATTTTCGTATTAAACGTATAGATAATTTTAAGAAAAAATCATAAATTATTATGTTTTCAATTTAATCATTTGTTTTAATTAAATTTTTAACATCTATAGTGATTTCTAACCAAATTCAAATTATATCGATATTCTCTCTAGCGATTTCAAATTGTGTTGAAGAATTGATGGAATTTGAAATTATGTTAGAAATTGGCTAGAATTAGTTTTCAAACGCGTAATTGATTGGAAAACATGGTCACGACATTTTCAGGTTGTGAACAAATCTGTTTTATTAAACAAGTAGATTGAGATAATCTTAAATTAGTTTTATTAATAATATCGAATTCAATTATAAAATAAATTATTTCTTATATCTATTATTTGGATTTTTAAATAATTATTTTAAATACTTACTTTCTAATTTAACGGTTATAATTTGCAAAAAAAATTAAATTCCATAATTATTATAAAAGTCAATTTAAATATATTTTCTGTAATTTAATAAATTTAAGTGTAATAATTTGTAAACAATTTAAATCGATAAATTAGTATAAAAAAATAAATCTAAATATATTTTTGGGCTTAAAAAAGGGTATAACTATAATTACATATTTGCCCTTATTCCCTTATAAGATTTTCGACCCGAGTTTCACTGGATCGTCCCTTCTTCATATCGGGCATTTAAATTCACGTTCTACTCCGCCAACTTCGCCTGCAGAGAGCAGAAGAAGATTTAGAGAAAGCGCTTCGAAATCTCCTCCTTCCCGCGTCGAAGGAGAACGGGTGCTTTCTCTAACCGGGAAAGATTGTTGATTGACGTTTCTGTTCTCCACGACGAATACGTCAATCACAGGTTCTTTTCTTCTAGTTTTTTGTTTCGGTTGTTTTGGTGTTTTATAATTCCTACTTAGTTGATGGGCAATGTTGATTTATGATTAAACAAATCGGGAGATTTTGAATTCGTTTTTTCCCTTGCGATTTTGTTATGTTATTGATCTTCCGTTTGAAAATATGGTTATGGCATCCGTCCTCGAAGGAGTCTTGGGTTTTTTTTTTTCATGGCAATTGAATGGAATTAGAGTGTGCTATCCAGGTTTCTGATAACAAACCAAGATTTTGATTTTGATGACGCGATCAGATTCTGATCGTTTTTTTTTTAATGGTTCTCTGATAGATCAATGGGAGCATTCACACGGTTGTCACGGTTTTGAGGATTCGGTCTGCGAATTCAGCTTTATTCAACCTGTTGATGCATCCTGTTATCACTGAAAAGGAGGACTGGCTTGTCATTTTACCCGACTCGTTTTTGGGTATTCTCGGGCCGCCTATTGAGGGAACGGATTGTTTGCATTGTCTTCCACGAGATAGATGGGATAGGGACTTTTTCATGCTGCAGAGTGGATAAGGAATTTTACGCTCTTGTTGACGCTGCAGAAAGTTTTAGTTATTTGGTATTGATTTGAAGTTATTTTTATAGATGGTTACATCCCAAGGGTCTACAATGTCGACCAATGTCGCTGAGTTTGTTGATGGCTCATATGCGAGAAGAGAGTTATCATACCTTGATGGTCTGCCTGTCTATCTTAAGGAGTTGATAGCTGGAGGTGCAGCTGGAGCATTTGCTAAGACCGCTGTTGCACCACTGGAAAGGACTAAAATACTTTTGCAGGTAGATTTTCACTTGTTATGTCCTTCATTCACGATTCAATTGTGGAATGCCTTGTCAAACTGGAAACTTTCTAACACTATGTTTCTGGAGCAATTATGAAATTGTATTCATATTTATAGTTATCATAAATAGTAATATTTATTGTAGTTGAACATTAAATGCATGTTATGTACTATATATTATGAGTTTTCCTGTTGAACTATAAGTTGAAGGACAAACTCATGAAGCTTTTGCCCCCTTGTAGTTGGGAATAATGCTTAAAGAAATTATTTTCAGGAAGTTGCTGAACTAGTATTTGTTGAAAATGTCAATTATGCATGGGAATATGTAATTCGATAATTATAAGTGTTTTAGGTCTTTTTTAATCTCCTATATTTTGCTGATTTATCTATATTTTTTATTAAAAAAAATGAAAAAAAGAAAATGTTTTAGGATTTACTGATCTCTGTGTTCCCTATCTTATTCTTGACGCGTGAATTTGTCATTGTTAACAGACAAGAACTGAAGGGTTTCATTCTCTCGGGGTCTTTCAATCCTTGAAGAAGTTGTTCAAGCATGAAGGAGTTCGTGGATTCTACAAGTATATTTGAAATGCTTTAAAATTTTTCTTTTATATTTTAGGAAAAAGTTCAATTTAGCCTTCAACATATGAGATTAATGGTCAATTGGCCTCTAACGTTTATTTTTGACCCAATCAACCCCTATCGTTGATGCTGTTTGCAATTTGATTCCCTCCCGTCAATTTTTTCGTTAAATTTGACACGTGCTCTGCATGTGCATTTCAAAATCTTCAAACTACCATTTCCCCTTCCCTCTCTCTCTATGGTGTCCATCTCCGTTCTCTCTCTCTCTTCCCTGACTCCTTCTTTACTGACTTCCGCCTTCCATTCTCAACATCTTCCTTCCTACAACAAGTTCTTCTCCGTCTCTCCTGTTGTACCCAAACTCAGACTTCATTACCTATTTTTTAGAAACTCTGTAGTTGCTTGTGGAGCTGCAAGTTGGAATGGTCACAGAGGCAGTTTTTTTTCGGAAATTTACGAGTCTCAGTTTTTCGACGCGCTTTTGCAGTCCCAACGACTTGTTCTCGTTGGGCAGGCGAGCAATCGCCTCTGTGTTATAAGTCTGGGCGGGGCGAGTGTTTCAGACAGAGGGGAGGGGGAGGGGGAGGGGGAGTAGTTTGGAGATTTTGAAGTGTACGTGCAGAGAACGTGTCAAATTTAACAGGAAAATTGACGAGAGAGGTAGAATTGCAAATGGCGTCAACGATAGGGGCTGATTGGGTAAAAAATAAACGTTAGGGGCCAATTGACCATTGACCCCATACGTTGGGGGCTAAATTGAACTTTTCCCTATATTTTATTATTACTCATCTTTTTACAACTCGCTTGAAAGAAATTTTTCTTGGTGATTCAGAGGAAATGGAGCTAGTGTTATTAGAATTGTTCCATATGCGGCTTTACATTTTATGGCATACGAGGAGTATCGGTGCTGGGTCTTGAACAATTGTCCTACCTTAGGATCAGGCCCTCTTATTGATCTTTTAGCTGGTTCAGCAGCCGGTGGAACAGCAGTGTTATGCACCTATCCTTTAGATCTGGCCCGTACCAAACTGGCTTATCAGGTACATATATATTTTATGAAGATTGCATAAATTATAATTCTTACTAATATGTATTGAGATTTTTTTCAATTGAGCTCAGCAGACTGACATACCGGGTTGGCTACTCTTTATCCCTGTAACTTTTTCTCTATAATTGTTGAGGAACTTATGGGGCCCTTAATTTCTCATATTTTCGTCAAACAATTGTGTTAAACCGATTTCGTGTCATGTGCTTAACAGGTTGTTGATAATCGAAGAGTTTCCGACAGTGGTTTGAAAAGTTTCCGCACTCGGCCTCCATATAATGGCATTAAGGATGTACTCACGAGTGTCTACAGAGAAGGAGGACTGCGTGGTCTTTATAGAGGAGTTGGTAAGGTCTCTATTCTTTTTGTATTACTAAGAAAAAATAGTTGGTCGAACGTGTCTTTCTTCTCTGCGCTGTTATATTCGAACTGTCCATGAATGTCCTGAAATGAAGTAGTATAAACTTTGATTAGGTTTTCTCACCAGATTTCTTTCCTCTTTGTTGGTCTTAAGCTGTGTCTTTTTACACTCTTTGAGTGCTTGATGTGATTCCATCTCTTGATAGGACCAACACTTATTGGAATTCTTCCGTACGCGGGTTTGAAGTTTTATGTTTACGAGGAACTGAAGAGACATGTCCCTGAGGAGCACCAAAAATCTATTGTGATGCGTCTCTCTTGTGGAGCTTTAGCTGGTTTATTGGGCCAGACCTTCACGTATCCACTGGACGTCGTTAGGCGACAAATGCAGGTAAATAAACTTGTCAAATTGAGCTTACTGCCTGAAAAGTTGAAGGTTTTGAGGACAAGCTGTCAATTATCTGCCCATGAATTATTTCCTCACTTCATTATTCCTTGTTTGTAGGTCGGAAACGTTCAACCTTCCATCCATGGAGATGTTCGATATAGAAACACGATCGAAGGTCTTCGGACTATCGTTCGAAATCAAGGATGGAGACAGTTGTTTGCAGGACTTAGCATCAATTACGTCAAGGTAATTTGGGATCTAGCTTTTATCATTACTTTGTTGGTGTATATGACTTGAATTTTCAGCACTGAACCGATAAACTTCGATTCATCGTTCCGTCTCTCTGCGATTGATTGTTCATGTGAATATTTGCCAGATTGTTCCTTCTGTGGCCATCGGTTTTACTGCATACGACAGCATGAAGTCTTGGCTACACATACCGGCCCGCCAGAAGTCTCGAGCCGTCTCTATGACATAATCAAGCCTCATATACCTTCACCATGGGATCAAGATTGATCAACACTGCCATTTTTTTTTGTCTTTGCACGTCGACGTTGTGATTCGATAGAGTTTTGTGATATTAATTAGATGAAATCGTTTTCTTTTCCAGATCATTTGAGATGTTGAATGTAATTTCATTGAGTTTATTAACATTTCGAGATCAAAACTGATGTATTTTAACTAGAGGTCTTGCCTGATTTTCAAAAAAAAAAAAAAAAACAACGAAATGGAACATGAGAAGCAGGGGATCTATTCATATTAAGCAATAAATGAGAAGCGGGGAGCAGCCATTGTTAGATGAAATGAATTGAATGATTCAGAAAAATGGCGAAGGTGGGTGGTTGTTCGGTGGGTGAAATCTGAACCATTTGTTTACTTGTTTGTACTGGTTGAGTCGCATTACGTCGTCTTGTGATGTCACAATCTGAGATTTGTGTGGAGCTAGTTTCTATCTTGATTCGAGTTTTGTTTAGGGACGACGTTGTTGATCTTGTGTATACCGTTCGTTCCATCCAGATCGATGGATGGTAACATGAATTATGATCTTTGCGTCTTCCGATTTTGTCAAATTTCTCTGAAATTATACCTTCCTCCAAGTCCACGCCCCAGTCGTCTTCGACGTTGACGTCGCCATTTTTGTATTTTCGAGAGCGAAGTTTCCCTCAGATATCTATTCTCAGACCTGGGGAATTGTCGGAATTCTTCGGGAGAGAGAGGTTTGACGGCTCCGGCATTGTATTTCAAGCGGGGAAGGCGAGAACGACGATTTAGAAACTGTCGATCAATAAATTTGGTCTCCGGCGAGACGGAAACAGACGGGAATCGTCGAAGTTGTAGCTCTGGTAGTTTATAAAGTAGATGAAATTCATCTCACAATGCCTATAAAAAAGCCTCCATGTTTGCTAGCCCAACCTGTGACAGTTCCTTACCATTCCCCTGCATCTCTTATGGAGCTAGACGCCGCTGCAACTACTATTCAGAATGTCTACAAAAGTTACCGTACACGACGAAACCTTGCAGATTGTGCAGTTGTTGTTGAAGAGCTATGGTCTGTAACTCTACAATTCCTTTCAGCTCGTTTCACTTCTGAGTTGATTTCGTTTCCTAACCAGTCTTCATCATTGCAGGTGGAAAGCCCTAGACTTCGCAGCTCTGAAACGAAGCTCGGTTTCGTTCTTTAACACGGAGAAAACGGAAACCGCCGTGTCCAAGTGGTCGCGAGCCAGAACAAGAGCTGCCAAGGTTAAAAGCAGTACCATTTTGAAAGTGTTCTTAGCTTATTAGCGTTTGTTAAATCCGCCATTGTTGTGTCTCTTCAGGTTGGGAAGGGTTTATCGAAGGATGAGAATGCTCAAAAATTAGCTCTGCAACACTGGCTCGAAGCGGTAATTCCATTGATTACACTGTAGTGTCTCTCTAGATTGACCTAGGAAATTACAACAGATGAGATGATATGGGAATAACACATCTTGGGTTATCAGTATTCTTGAGATTATCAGTAGTCTTGGGATCTTCTTCCTCCCAAGATTAGCCTCATTTTAGGTTTTCTTTTGCTTAGCATCGAAATTTAAGGCTAAGATGAAGATCGTCAGTTGGAATTTACTAGATTTGAGATCGAAATTGACACAATTTTGGTCCTTTCTGGGTATTTTTGGTATTGAATTTTGGTCGACTATACGATTAGAATACGGAAGTAGGCCGATCAATTGCATGTTCAACTTCATTTCAAGTCTATGATGATTAAATTATGTGTTGAACAGATTGATCCACGCCATAGATATGGACACAATTTACATTTCTACTACGATCACTGGTCTGCCAGCAGAAGTACCCAGCCTTTCTTTTATTGGTATGTATCTCACTTTAGATTCAGCTTCCATCTCCTGGTGTGATATGGTTTTCAATGGAATTTATACTTCTTCCCTGGATTTGAAGGTTGGACGTTGGTGATGGTAAAAATATAAATCTAGAGATGTGCTGTAGAGCTGTTCTACAGCAGCAATGCATCAAATATCTCGGACCAGTAAGTCTTACTTCTCTGATCAAAGAAAGTTATTAATACAGTCATCCGCCATTGATATGAAAAAGGAAAAAGCTTTGATGGATTGATTCAACCTATTACAGAAGGAGAGGGAAGAATATGAAGTGATTGTAGAAAGTGGAAAGCTGGTTTACAGGCAGAGTGGAATGCTAGTAAACACAGCGGAAGATTCCAAGTGGATTTTTGTGCTCAGCACATCCAGAGCACTTTACGTGGGGAAGAAGAAGAAGGGTCTTTTTCAGCACTCGAGCTTTCTGTCTGGAGGAGCAACAACAGCGGCTGGAAGATTGGTCGTCCATGGCGGCGTGCTTGAGGTAAACCTCTCTTTTGCATAAGACATTCGATATACTATTGAAGCTGAGTTTTTTATTCATCTTCTTCAGGCCATTTGGCCGTACAGTGGTCACTATCTTCCAACAGAAGACAATTTCAAGGAATTTATCAGCTTCCTCGAGGAAAAAGGCGTAGTATTAACCAATGTCAAGGTAAAATAAGCAAAAATCCAGACGAACTGAATGGGTTTGATTTCTATATTTGCGTGGATTTGGATTTTCATGGAGAAAACAGAGTTATGGCTTTAGTAAATTCTTTTACAGAGATATGGCGTAGACGATGAGAGCTCCTCGGTCGGCAGCGAAGAGATGAAACCGGAGGAAGCAAACGCCGGCGACGTTAATGAGCAGATAGACATCCAACTGTTGCTTTCTACTCAGAAGGGTGATGGCGTGATTATGAACAGTGATTCGGGCATTGAGGAAGACGAAGCTCAAATTCTTGATACGCCGAGGCGGTTGTCGTGCAAGTGGACGAGCGGAGTCGGGGCGCGCATAGGGTGCGTGAAAGAGTACCCAACGGAGCTACAGTGGCTGGCGATGGAGCAAGTGAATTTGACGCCTAAGTCCACACCTCGACGCTACCTTCCTATTCCTTCACCGCGGCCAAGCCCGTTCATCAGGGTCTCGCCTAGGCTTGCTTATATGGGTCTTCCTAGCCCAAGGGTTTCTTTTCCTCCTCCCATTTAAGCCATGGTTGGCCAACTAGCTAGAAATTTAACAAGGAGCTAAGAATTTCAATGTTAGTTAAACAATTGAGTAATTAACCGATCGAAGGAGTTGGCGTACCAGTTGATCGATCAGGACAATGGACATGGAGTCTTTAGTACTACGTCTTGCCAAGCACAAACATTTCCACTTTTAACTATGCATTTTTGAACAAAAATTCTTGGCTTGTCTACTGGGTCATCAAATGCGATACGGACCGGGCTAGGAGTTTTTTTTGAAGTCTAGTCCGAACCTGTGTTTTTCCAGGTGGGTCAGCTGTGAGTAAGGAGTCAACGTCATGACCACGAGTAATGAAGTCGCAACGTCGAAGTCCGAGTGTCGCAATGCTAAACAATCAGCCTTGACTTGATGGTACGAAGTCGACTGAGCCGGATATTGAGTCAGAAAATTATGGGAATTCAGATTGGTGGCCGGATGAGACCCAAGTGAGGTATTGGTGAATCTGCAGCGTTGGATTAAAAGAAGGGACCCACACAGAACTGCTAGAAATCTCAACCGCACTGAGTCGTGGAGATCTTTTGTCGGCACTCTCTTTGGAAGTCGACCCGGGAAAGTGCTTTCCTTCTTTCGTGATTTGCTCTGAATGGAGGGTGAATTATGAATCAGCGTTCCCCCATTTGTCCGACTACCCTTTTGAATATCAAACACGAACAACCCCATTAAGCCCACGTCCAACTCTTGTTCTTCTGCAATTTCTATGTTGTTTTCATGTCTCTCTGTTTCTTCAAGAGAGTTTTCACCTTCAGATGGTTAAATGGGTGGTTCTGGAAAATGGGTTAAAGCTCTTGCAAGTCTCCGGAAGCCAGAGGAAATGGATCGAAGTGTGAGTTTTTTCTCTTCGTTTGGTGCACGAAGTGTTGTTTTATTGATTTGTTTGCCTGACTGTTTATTTGGGTTTGCAGGAAGAAATGGGTTGTCAAGGCAAGAAATGGAAGCTGTGGAGGAAGTCGTTAGGACAGCTGGGTTTCAGATGGAAGGGCCTCAAAACAAGTCATGGAACTGCTTCTGGACGCTGTGTCTCGGCTGATATTGCTCCATTTACGGCTGCAGTTGCTACGCTGGCTCGAGCTCCTCCTCCACATTTCAGGATCGTCCGGCAAGAATGGGCTGCAACTCGTATCCAAACAGCTTTCCGCGCCTTCTTGGTACTCTCTCTCTCTCTCTCTCTCTCTCTCTCTCTCTCTCTCTCTCTCTCCTGACGTACACTTAAGCTGTCTAGCATGAATTATAAACTTAAACTAGTTATCAAATGATTCTGTATCACCATTGATATATATTTGGCACTGCATAATTGTGTATTAAAATTGTAGGCAAGACGGGCTCTTAGAGCTCTAAAAGGAGTGGTGAGGATTCAAGCTCTAGTCCGGGGCCGACAGGTGAGGAAGCAGGCGGCTGTAACGCTAAGGTGCATGCAGGCTCTAGTCGGGGTTCAGGCTCTAGTCCGTGCTGGTCATGTTCGTAGATCCTCCGAGGGACAGGCCGTGCAGCACATACTAGATCAACACAGAAGGAACAAGGATCGTCTGAGACAAGCAGAGGTATCACAAATTCTGCAAATGAATTCTATAATTTCAATGAAAGAATGGGAAATTAGATGAATTTTTGAAATTTCTAGGAAGGGTGGTGTTGTGGGAACGGAACATTGGAAGATGTTAAAGCAAATATACGAATGAGGCAAGAAGGTGCTCTCAGAAGAGACAGAGCAGCTGCATATTCACTAACCCAGAAGGTATTCTGTTGACAAAACACATAATCAAAAGCTCATCACGGACAAGATCCAACCTTTTTTCATTCTTTTCAGCAAATGAATTCAAAATTCCGTTCACTCTGTTCGGTTTCTCCAAGCAACGGGGCTGAATTCGAATTTGACCGGGGATGGAGTTGGCTAGAGCATTGGATTGCTGCAAAGAGATGTGTCCCCTCTACCCTCAAAATAGACCCAGGACCTTGCTCAGTGAGTGTGTGGAAAAACAATGTCACGACCAGAGTTTCAGCAAAACCTCCTCAAATCGGTAAGTTTTCCCTTTCTCATTCGAGTCCAAGTTCGGTATTCTTTTCGGGTGGAAGCAGATCGACAACTCCAGCAGATGTTAAGATCGAGAGAAAGAGTAGCGATCGCCCAAATTACATGAACTCGACCAAATCGAGCGAGGGAAAGCTGAAATCGAACAGTTATTTATCTCGAAAAGTTCAAAGGCGGTCTGTAGATGATCTCCAATTTAGTGAGTTTTGATCCTATTGCTTCTTTCTCAAATCAGACTCAGTGGAGATGGCTAACTTCAAATCAACTCTTTGTAATTTGCTTTTAATCAATCAAATTAAACTTCCTGTATATATAATTGCTATTCTCAGTTTTGAGGAGCTTTTCCTACAATATAATGTTAGATAGACATTCTTCTTGTTTGATTATAGCCCAGAAAAAGTGTATAGCAGAAGATCTAGAAAGGAGATTCCGCCTATTTGCAGCCAAGTCCATATTCACTCTGCAGATTCAGCTGTCAAAGCAAAACCTGCAGAAAACAAAAGCATAAACCCAGAAAACATATCCAAAGGATGAATTTGTAAAGCAAAAAATGGATGAAACTTTATCACTGTCAAAAGGATACAGAAGACGAGCACTAATGGCGGATCTGCATACTATAACTTCCATTGATATCTGCAAGGAAAACTATAAACTTCCATCAGCGGGAAGAAGGTAGAGAGTAAAAACATGAGGAAAGACAAGCTTATCTGCATACCATTTTCGAAGAATTATATGATCTGCAGAGATATGTAATTTCTAGACTTTGTTTATTTCATGGATTGGATCTCAGAAAACCCATTTGATCTGCTAGTTCATCTAAATCCTCTGCCCAAACAAATTGAGAATCCAGCAACTCTTCCCCCTGAAAATTGTCTTCTGCTTGGATTCCGAGCAGATCATCGGTCCAAAGTTCATCCCATATTTTCTCTGTAGCAGATTCCAAGTAGCTGCCATTGGCGTTTGGTGTGGAATCTGGATTATTGCCTGATTCCTCCTCTAAATCAACTGGGAAGATCGCCTCTATATCTTTGCCATCACCTGCCGCCATTGATGAAGCTTCTTCAAGCAAATTCTCCGGACCTGGGCTTGCTGCTAGTCTTCTCTTTCGTCCAATTTCAACGTCCTGAAGCTCTTTTCTCTGAGCCCTCGTCTGGAAAAATTTCTGAATATGACGTGGGTTGTCGACTGCTTTGGAAAGGAACGTCAACATCTGCTGCTGTTTCATTTCTGTTTTCTGTAGCCTTTCTTCCATGGAAGCAATGTATTCTTTCGACCTCTGCTGTTGCTGTCGTAAGCTAAGAATTTCCGCCATTAATATGTTTCTGTCCCTCCTCAGTCTCTGAACCTCCCCTTCCAATCCGTACTCTCCCAGCTCAACGCAAGCTCCTCCTCCTCCTCCTCCTCGTCCTTGTTGCAGATTCTGCGGAGCATTTCTTCTTCTCCTTATCGTTTTAAGCAGATGCTTCTGTCCTCTCAGAAACCCTTCGTTCGCAAACTCCCAACGATCAGGATCAACCTTCCTGAAACCCTAAATCAATTTTTCCAGCAAATTTGATGAGAAAAAAAAAAATGAAATATACAGATTCAGAAAACATCACAAGAAACAAACAGTCTACTTACATAGGTGTTGAGCTGTCGGACGAAGCTAGAGAAGTTATTGTGCTTAAAGTAGCGAGGAAGCAGAGTGACGGAGAACTTCTCCGAGTCCCAAATGATGAAGCTATTCCAAGCTTCGCTCCACGAAACAATGGAGTCCGTCGAAGCGTCTTCCACCATTTCGAAAGTCTTTATGAGAAATGGAGGCGGACCCACCTGGTTCAGCCCCTCCATTGGCCGGGGCGATGACGATGATGACGACGAAGACGCTACGCCGGTGGTGTTCGTCAGTACTTCTTCCTCTTTTACGGTCACGTTCTTCATGGTTGCTTTGCTTGCTCCTGAGTTCAACTGAGTTCTGAAAGTACTCGTTGAGACCACCGTCACTATATCTGAATTTGAGAGGACTGAGAGAAAGATTGAAGGAATTTTAATGGAGTTGGGATCGAATGTTCCAGACAATAAGTGGGATAGATTTCGCCGGTGCCAGCTTTTTCTGATCCTTGGTCGGAACTCGGAAGCTTCCCCTTGGATATTTCTTTCTCGCGTTCAACTTCTAGAAACATCTGGATTCTCCAGAGTACAGGGCCTTAGTGATCAATGTTTGGGCCCAGCCCATTAGATTTTGGGCCGACTGTTGGGATCTGCCTCTTCATTATCCATCAATGTTGAAGACGGCCTATGTTTTGCAGGATGAGCCTTGTTACAAAGACGTTATTCCCGCCTGTCAGATCAAACTCGCTTGTAGATAGGATGAAGAACTCTACTTTTAAACCATGAATTTTCTACTCTCTTAATCAATATAAAATCATACACTCACTAATATGGATTGACTTCTCATATTTAGGTGATGGTAGAATCAGTTTGGTTTGGTTAGGTTCGTTTTGATTTCCAATTGAAACTGAAACAATCGATTCGATTTTAAATTTTTTTAAACCAAAACCCTATCGATCAGTCATCGGAGCTGAAACCGAACTAGACCAATATTTTCGGTTTTGCTATGTTTGGTTTTGGATTAAATTCGATTTTGGGTTGATTTTGTCCGGTTTTGACTAAAAAAATTTTAATCTATATTTGAAAGAAGGAACTGAAAATCGAATCTAAAATAAGTTTTTGGTTCGGCTCCAAAATCGATTTTCATTAAATTAAAACCGAGCAATCTTTGGTTTGGTTTTCGATTTTGACCGAATTGATTTCCAGCCCAACGTTTGGGTACGACTATCACACTAATTTTTTGGTAATTAGTAATAAATTGGATATGTTTACTCTCTATTCTTATTATAATTTTTAGTTATTAACGTGTCTAACATTAATTGATACGGTTCATAATTTATTTAGATTATTTTAAATTTATTATATTAAAAAATTATTTGTGAATCATGGATAATATATGAAAATTGAAATTCAAATATTTAAAATAGGTTAGTAATGGTCTAATATGAAAAGCCGAAGAACTCGCCTCACTACCTAAAATTCCTCAGCTTTTTTCATCCCTCTCCACCTTTAGTCTCTCCTTTATTCGAATATTACGGCATGAGTGACGGAAATTTCGGCGGCGGCGTTAACCGAGCCGGGTATCGCTCCTGCGCCGCGTGTAAGTTCCAGAGGAGAAGGTGCGGGCACAACTGCCCTTTGGCACCGTTTTTTCCGTCGAATTCTATTAGAATGTTCCTGAATGCCAAAAAAGTATTTGGGGTGAAAAACATACTAAGATTCCTCAGAAAAGTCAGGCCGGATCAAAGAAAGGGAGCTATGGAAACGTTAATTTATGAAGCTGATGCCCGTGCAGCGGACCCCGTCGGGGGGTCCTACCGCATTATTTGCCAACTGCAGCGGCAAATAGAGGAAAGCGAATCCCAGCTTTACGATGTTCGGCATTGGCTCACTATTTTCCGACAGATAATTTGGCAAGATTCTTTTCCTCAACTGCTTAGCTATCAAGATTTTGATTACCAGGTACAACCTCCTGCTTCGATTTCCAGAGGAATAGATCAACACAGGTTCGCATAATTCTCCAATTCGAAAATAAAAAATTGATTTTTATTTTGTGAAAGATCTTCCAAAGTAGGTAAAAATTGAAATAATTTAACAAAATTTCGTTCTTGGTGTTCTTTCTACAGAGGCAGCATAGTTTCAAATGCGGAAGGCCAAGAAACAGAGCCTGGAATAACACTAGAAGATTGCTTTACTCATCTCCTTCCCTAAATTGGCGAGAACCATTGAAATTTTTTGATATTTTTGTATATAGATAGTCTTGGAAATATACTGCTTTAATAGTCTTGGAAATGTACTGCTTTAATAGTGTTGGAAAGCAACAATTTTGTCATGTTTCAGAGTTCTGGGTTATCATATAGAAGAAGAACAGTAGGTTAGTCTTTAAAATGTACTGCTTTAATAGTCTTGGAATGCAACAGTTTTGTTATCTTTCAGATCTGGGTTATCATATAGAAGAAGAAGAGTAGGTTTGCTTGACTTTATCAATTCATTTATTTCAGTCTCTTGTGAGTTGGTAGAAATATTCAAAGTAAATGTTCATCCCCATCAATCTTTGCTGGATATCTTCCAATTTCAAGTGGCATGACGATATAAATGGCATTAAGGATGTACTCACGAGTGTCTACAGAGAAGGAGGACTGCGTGGTCTTTATAGAGGAATTGGTAAGGTCTCTATTCTTTTTGTATTACTAAGAATAAAAAAAAGTTGGTCTTAAGCTTTGTCTTTCTACACTCTTTGAGGGCTGGCTTGATGTGATTCCATCTCTTGATAGGACCAACACTAGTCGGAATTCTTCCGTACGCTGGTTTGAAGTTTTATGTTTATGAGGAACTGAAGAGACATGTCCCTGAGGAGCACCAAAAATCTATTGTGATGCGTCTCTCTTGTGGAGCTTTAGCTGGTTTATTGGGCCAGACCTTCACGTATCCACTGGACGTCGTTAGGCGACAAATGCAGGTAAATAAACTTGTCAAAGTGAGCTTACTGCGTGAAAAGTTGAAGGTTTTGAGGAGAAGCTGTCAATTATCTGCCCATGAATTATTTCCTCACTTCATTATTTACTTTCCGGGTCTGTCATTCCTTGTTTGTAGGTCGGAAACGTTCAACCTTCCATCCATGGAGATGTACGATATAGAAACACGAGCGAAGGTCTTCGGACTATCGTTCGAAATCAAGGATGGAGACTGAAAATTGATATAGTCAAGCAAACCTACTCTTCTTCTTCTATATGATAACCCAGAACTCTGAAACATAACAAAACTGTTGCATTCCAAGACTATTAAAGCAGTACATTTCCAAGACTAACTTACTGTTCTTCTTCTATATGATAACCCAGAACTCTGAAACATAACAAAATTGTTGCTTCCAAGACTATTAAAACAGTACATTTCCAAGACTATTAAAGCAGTATATTTCAAAGAGTATCTATATACAAAAATATCAAAAAATTCCAATGGTTCTCGCCAATTTAGGGAAGGAGATGAGTAAAGCAATCTTCTAGTGCTATTCCAGACTCTGTTTCTTGGCCTTCTGCATTTGAAACTATGCCGCCTCTGTAGAAAGAACACCAAGAACGGAAATTTTGTTAAATTATTTCAATTTTTACCAACTTTGGAAGATCTTTCACAAAATAAAAATCAATTTTTTAATTTTTTATTATCCAATTGGAGAATTATGCAAACCTGTGTTGCTCTATTCCTCTGGAAATTGAAGCAGGAGGTTGTATCTGGTAATCAGAATCTTGATAGCTAAACAGTTGAGGAAAAAAATCTTGCCAAATTATAGGTCGGAAAATAGTGAGCCGATGCCGAACATCGTCAAGCTGGGATTCGCAGTCCTCTATTTGACGCCTTAGTTGGCAAATAATGCGGTAGGACCCCCCCCCCCACATGGAGTCCGCCGCACGGGCATTGGTTTCGTAAATTAACGTTTTCATAGCTCTGTTTCTCTAATCGGGGGTGACTTTTCTGAGGATTTTTAGGATGTTTTTCACCCCGAAAAGCTTTTTGGCATTGAGGAACATTTGAATAGAATTCGATGGGAAAAATGTTGTGAGAGGGCAGTTGTGACCGCACCTTCTCCGCTGAAACTTACACGCGGCATAGGACTAGGAGCGATACCCGGCTCTGTTAACGCCGCTGCCGTAATTTAATCCACTGGACGTCGTTAGGAGACAAATGCAGGTAAATAAACTTGTCAAATTGAGCTTGCTGCCTGAAAAGTTAAAGGTTTTGAGGAGAAGCTGTCAATTATCTGCCCATGAATTATTTCCTCACTTCATTATTTATTTTCTGGGTCTGTCATTCCTTGTTTGTAGGTCGGAAACGTTCAACCTTCCATACATGGAGATGTTCGATATAGAAACACGATCGAAGGTCTTCGGACTATCATTCGAAATCAAGGATGGAGGCAGTTGTTTGCAGGACTTAGAATCAATTACGTCAAGGTAATTTGGGATCTAGCTTTTATCATTACTTTGTTGGTGTATATGACTTGAATTTTCAGCACTGAACCGACAAACATCGATTCATCGTTACGTCTCTCTGCGATTGATTGTTTATGTGAATATTTGCCAGATTGTTCCTTCTGTGGCCATCGGTTTTACTGCATACGACAGCATGAAGTCTCGAGCCTGTCTCTTCGACATAATCAAGCCTCATATACCTTCACCATGGGATCGAGATTGATCAACACTGCCATTTTTTTTTTTTGGTCTTTGCATGTCTTCTTTCGACGTTGTGATTCGATAGAGTTTTGTGATATTAATCAGATGAAATCGTTTTCTTTTCCAGCTCATTTGAGATGTTGAATGTAATTTCATTGAGTTTCTTAACATTTCGAGATCAAAACTAATGTATTTTAACCAGAGGTCTTACCTGATTTTCAAAAAAAAAAAAAAAAAAAAAACAACAAAATGGAACATGAGAAGCAGGATCTATTCATATTAAGCAATAAATGAGAAGCGGGGAGCAGCCATTGTTGGATGAAATGAAATGAATGCTTTAGAAAGATGGCGAAGGTGGTTGGTTGTTCGGTGGATTTGTTTAGTTATTTGTACTGGTTAAGTCGCATTACGTCGTCTTGTGATGTCACAATCTGAGATTTGTGCGGAGCTAGTTTCTATTTTGATTCGAGTTTTGTTTAGGGACGACGTTGTTGATCTGGTGTATGCCGTTGAATTTACCGTTCGTTCCATCCAGATTGATGGATGGTTACATGGATTATGATCTTTGCATCTTCTGATTTCGTCGAATTTCTCTGAAATTTTACCTTCCTCCACGGCCACGTCCCAGTCGTCTTCGACATTGACGTCGCCATTTTTGTATTTTCAAGAGCAAAGTTTCACTCTGATATTAACAAGTGTGTATTTTACGCACTTTATTGTACTCTTTTACACTTGAATTGATAAGTTTTACTCAAGTATGTGAATGATTCCAATAACTTTGGTGTAAGTGCGTAGAGAAATTGAAGAATGACAGCTTTTGTGAATTTGATCCGATACAGAAAAGAAGAAGAACAGAAAGAAAAAGTAGATGAGTTGCTGATCGATCAGCTGAAAAAAAGACGAAGTTGTTTATGTTTGACAGATGAATTGTGGATTGATCGGCCAAATTTGGACGATCAATCGGCTGAAGCTATTATAAGAGAATGAAGACACAAGCATAGCTGATCGATCAACCACATTTGGGCGATCGATCGGCTAATGAAGAGAAGAATAGAAAGAAGGCAGAGGCATAGATTTGGGCAATCAATCGGCTGAAGCGGAGAAAGTTGAAGCTCGTTCTTTTGGGCAGAAAGGCAGCTGATCGGTCGGCTCTTGTACTGCGATCAATCGACTGTGCGATTTAAATTTTTCTATCTGAATTGGATTAATGTCGGCCGTCAATCAAAGAAGAACACCTAGTTTAGGTTAAAAGAGAATTGGAGACTATCAGGGAGGACATCGAGACGGAGACCGAAACAGAGCGAAAGCATCGGGAAAGGAGAATTCGGATCGACAACTCTAGTTTTTCTTTCTCCTTCTCTTTTCAATTATGCACATCTCTATTTATTCTATTTGTTCCCGTTACTTTAGCATAAATTATTGTTGGGTATTTCTTTTAATGCAAATTGTTGATTTTCTGTTTCGATAATGTGTTGAGTAAATTATTATTTTCTTAATGCTTGCGATTGCCTGATCAACAATAATATGTTCGTAGGATTGTTTTGAGACTGAGAGGTAATAAATAATCATGCACTGGATAATTTACCATGAAAAGAATGTTAGACTAGAAATAACTAATGTGTTAATGTGGTAGTTTAATTTCTCATTCTTAATATATTCAATTAATTCTCAGGATTATAGACCGAGAGGAAATAATTCGTTAATATAATAAGTTTGTCATTATTCGAAAGAGATGGATAAATACTTTTGTAACGACCCTTTATCCCAGCAAGATATTGTCCGCTGGGGATTGGGCCGTAACCCAATATCCTCCCCTCACAGCTTCGTTTGGCAAGGACTTCCCAGAAGGTCACCCAACCTGGAATTGCTCTCGCCGAAGCACTTTTAACTTCGGAGTTCTTATGGGATCCGTTGTCAATTGTTCTCCAAAACGCGTCTTGCTATCTTGGCAGGTCTCTTACTTATGTTTCATTTCCACATACTTCCCCAAGCGATGTGAGATTGTGACACCCCCTTTTTACGACCCGTCACCTTCCGGTTCGCTCGCGCAGACGTACCGTCATTCGGGTTCCGGTTCGTGCAGCCATCGTACATAGACTTACACATCCAGGTCATCACAATCACCCCCCCTCAGGGGCCCAACGTTCTCTGATACCATTTGTAACGACCCTTTATCCCAGCAAGATATTGTCCGCTGGGGATTGGGCCGTAACCCAATATCCTCCCCTCACAGCTTCGTTTGGCAAGGACTTCCCAGAAGGTCACCCAACCTGGAATTGCTCTCGCCGAAGCACTTTTAACTTCGGAGTTCTTATGGGATCCGTTGTCAATTGTTCTCCAAAACGCGTCTTGCTATCTTGGCAGGGTCTCTTTACTTATGTTTCATTTCCACATACTTCCCCAAGCGATGTGAGATTGTGACACCCCCTTTTTACGACCCGTCACCTTCCGGTTCGCTCGCGCAGACGTACCGTCATTCGGGTTCCGGTTCGTGCAGCCATCGTACATAGACTTACACATCCAGGTCATCACAATCACCCCCCCTCAGGGGCCCAACGTCCTCGTTGGCCGCATTTTCGGTTGGGTACAGGCTCTGATACCATTTGTAACGACCCCATATCCCAGCAAGATATTGTCCGCTCTGGAGATTGGGCCGTAGCACAATATCCTCCCCTCATGGCTTTGTTTGGCGAGGACTTTCTAGAAGGTCACCCAACCTGGAATTGCTCTCGCCGAAACACTTTTAATTTCGGAGTTCTTATGGGATCCGTTGTCAATTGTGCTCCAAAACGCGTCTTGCTATCTTAGGAGGGTTTCTTTACATATGTTTCATTTCCACATACTTCCCCAAGCGATGTGAGATTGTGACGACCCCCTTTTTACGACCTGTCACCTTCCGGTTCGCCCGCGTGGACGTACCGCCATCCGAGTTCCGGTTCGTGCAGCCATCGTACATATACTTACACATCCAGGTCATCACAACTTTTATTAAATTGTCATCAACACATAGAAATAGAAATTAATGACTTGGATTAGAAATATAAATATGATTAATTTATGTGAAATCGGAAACCCTAGAGCTCTTTTATTACATCTAAAACTCGTTTAATTTTCTGCTATTTAATTAATTGCTCTTGCTTTGCTTTAAATCCAAATTCACTAAAATATCGTTATTCAAATTAAACTGAAATTAATTTTGTTTGATCATTAATTAAAAAGTCCTTATAGGTTCGACACTCTATTTATCACTTTATTACTTGTTCGACTCGTACACTTGCAAACTATTTTTTACAACAAGTTTTTCAAAAACTGAATGCATTTGCTGAATTAGCTAAATGCATTTGCATTTGCATTTGCTGAATGCACTTTATTAGCTGAATGCATTTGCTGTGAATTTCTTTCACCTACTGACCTCCATTGGCATGCTTTAAAGAGAATTCTACTAGGTACTCGTCTATATAGGGGTGGGCAGAACCGGCCCAGAACCGCAAAACCGGACTGGACCGGCGGTCCAGGCCGGTTCTTGGGCGGTTCTTCTTTCCATAGAACCGGTTCCGGTTCCAGAGATTGAAGAACCGAGAACCGCGGTCCGGTTCTCGGTTATCTGTGTTGAGAACCGGAATTCCCATGGGAGAACCGACATGAGAAGATGAAAAAATACAGCTGTCATTACTGCGCCGCGCCAGTTGTGGAGTTGTGATCCCACAAGCATTACTGCGCCAGTTGTTAAGCATTATTGCGCCAGTTGTGTTGTTCTCTCTTCCTCATTTCTCTCTCTATCGTAGAACAAAGAAAGAGAGAGAGGAGCCATCTGACTCTCTCTCTCTCATACATGGGAAATGGGGTTTCTCTCTTACTCAAAGGTTTGAAGCATTAATGGTGAGTTGCTCTTTGTTTCCTCTTCTTTCCAGAGTTTTACGCCTACATAATACCTGCCATTAGTGATTGTAATCTGGTGTAAGTTGTCTTCTCATGAAAGATACAGGCATTATTAAATAGCCATTCCATCTTCAGTTCAGTTCCTACGGTCTCACGCCCCTCAGTTCAGTTCGCTCAGCACCGACGACCCCACCGACCCCGACCTAGCGACCTCACGTCTCACGCAGCTCCGACCGTCGCCCGTCGACCAGCGACTTTCGCAGTTCCGATTCTGCATTCTCAACTGATTTTGCGTTCTCAACTGAAGAAATCCGATTTGAAAGGTTGGAAATCGGAATCGATTATGCATTCTTCTGGTTCTCGACTCTCTCAGACTCTCACACCGTCACACGAACGAGTAAGTCTAGCCGGAAATCGATTCTGCATTCTTCCTTCATCTAGCAAATAAGTAACCCTAGCCGAAAATTTGAATCGATTCTGCATTCTTTGATTCTTTGTTTTATTTTTAAATTTAAATTAAAAAAATTTAAAATGCATGGGAGGAACCGGTACCGAACCGGAACCGGTACCGAATTTCCGGTCCGGTTCCGGTTCGGTACCGGTTCTGCTAGGGACCGGTTCCGGTTTCGGGAATTAGATTCCCGAAACCACCGGTCCGGGCCGGTTCCGAGCCAGAACCGGCCCGGCCCGGACCGTGCCCAGCCCTACGTCTATATTCCCTATCCTTTATGGCTTCATCTTTGTTGAACATTCGGTACTTCACTACCGCCGACTGTGTTGCCTGCCCTGACAACCATCGAAGCACTGACTCTTTCTATGTTTTCGTCTGTCCAAATCTCTTTTCCTAGTCATCCGCAACAGAAAGTTGTCTTTTGCTCAGCCACTAAAGCAAAATATAAAGATGTTGCCAATGGTGTTTTTAGAGTCATCTGGCTAAGATCTCTTATGCATGAAATTGGTTTTCGGTCTTCCGATTGCCCTATGATTTACTGTGACAATATCAATGCCATTTGCATGACCTCCAACTCATTTCTTCATTAAAAGTCGAAACACATGAAAATTGACTTCCATTTGTACCAATAAAGTCTCCCGAATTTGGGTTTCCAAACTTGGGTGATTGATTATTTTGGTGTTTTTTTTTTCTTTGATGGCTATGTTTTTTCATCTTTTTGCTATACTCTCTACTCGATTTAGAAACTATTTAATGACCGAAGTTTTGAATTTTGAAGCAATCTCATAATCACTAGAAAATATTGAAGCAACTTAATTGACAAAGAATAAATTCTGCCATCTCGTGATAGAAAATATACTCAATGAAATAGACAATTCTGCCATCTCGTCGACATCTGCTTTCTCTCCTTTGATTCCTTCTTCTTCTTCATCGGTTGATTTTCAATTGTTGTCTTCTCCAAATCACAACTTGGTATCAGAGCTGTGTCATGGCGTCGCCTAGTTCCACTATTTTGTCTTCTCCGGCAACTCAATCTTATTCCCCTCTACCTCTCTTCCTTTCTGTAAATCAAATCCTTACCATTAAACTTGACAACACAAATTATCTAGTATGGAAAACCTAAATGCTCAACGCGGTTATAGCAAATGGCATAGACAATATACTGGATGGTTCTTACCCAGTTCCTCCACAGTATCTGGACAATCTGCCCTCCCAAATCAACCATGAATATTTTCTACGCTTCCAGAACACTTGCTCCCACAAATAGTTTCTTTCTCCACTGCCAGCGAAATCTGGTCTGCCCTAAGTTGCATGTTCGCATCTTCTTCTTTGGCAAGGATTACGGATCTCTCAAGTCAGCTACACTTCGTGTCCAAGGAAGGCATAACCGCGGCTACCTACATCCAAAAAATTACAACTCTCGGCAACACCCTCGCGGCTATTGGATAGCCGGTACCCTATCGTGATCAGGTTATCGACTTTCTGGGCGGCCTTGGCAGTGAATACAACCCCTTCGTTACATCGATCCCCACAACCAGAGGTTTGCCCCGCAGTCGTACTCATACGTACATATCCAGGTCATCACAATATCTTTGCCACCTCTACCACATTGATAAACTACTTACCTACTCCTGCTCTAAATAACAAATCTCCTTTCGAATACTTATTCCATTTCATTCCAGACTATTCATCTTTACGAGTCTTTGATTGTTTATGTTTTCCCCAACTTCGTCCCTTCAACAAACATAAGCTACAACCCTGATTTCTTCCTTGTGTCTTTTTTGATCATAGCCCTAATCAGAAAGGACATCAATGTCTCGATACTCACATGAACAAACAATGAATCTCACTTTCCCTTCTCCTCTTTTCAGACATAAGCTCCACCACAATTATGTTTTTCACTCCCAATATCCTACATTTCATTTCCCATACCACCCACAAATTCAACTACACCCTCTCCCTCCACATTTCCCTCCCCTCCTTCTATTATAGACAACACAAACTCCATATCGTCAACCCCATCTTCTCCAATTAACCAACCCTCCACCATTATTTCCCCTACCTTAAACCCCACACCAATCCAATTACCATCTGCACATAATCACCATTCTATGCATACTTGAGCCAAAGATGGTATCTCTGAACCCAAGGCTTTCTCATTTACAACCCCATTTGAGCCAAAAAAGCTTACAACAGGCCTCAAAGTTTTCCTATTGGATGGCGGCCATGGAAGTTAAAGTATCAGCTCTCGATGAGACCAATACTTGGACATTAGTCTCACTACCCCAAAGAGCATATATTATTGGGTGCAAATGAGTTTTTAAAATTAAAATGAACTCTGATGGTACTGTGAACAGGTACAAAGCTCAACAGTGGCGAAAGACTATGATCAAACCGAGGGCATTAATTACGACAAAACCTTTAGCCGAGTGGTTAAACCAGCATCATTTCGTATTACTCTTTTCTTGGCCGTGTCTTTTTTGTTGGACTGTCAGGCAATTGGACATTAACAATGTCTTTTTACATAATGACTTAACTGAAACCGTTCTCATGTAACAACCACCAAGTTTCACTAATTAACCAATCGAAGGAGTTGGCGTACGAGTTGATTGATCAGGACAATGGACATGAAGTCTTTAGTACTAAGTCTTGCCAAGCACAAACATTTCTACTTTTAACTATGCATTTTTGAACAAAAATTCGTGGCTTGTCTACCGCGTCATCGAATGGGATACGGACCGGGCTAGGAATTTTTTTGAAGTCTAGTCCGAACCTGTGTTTTTAGTACAGGTGGGTCAGCTGTGAATAAAGAGTCAACGTCACGACCACAAGTAATGAAGTCGCAACGTTGAAGTCCGAGTGTTACAATGCTAAACAATCAGCCTTGACCTGATGGTACGAAGTTGACTGAGCCGGATATTGAGTCAGAAAATTCTGGGAATTTAGATTGGTGGCCGGATGAGACCAAGTGAGGTTAAACGAAGGGACCCACGCAGAACTGCTAGAATGAGCATCAGCAAATCTCAACCGCACCTGAGTCGTGGAGATCTTTTGTCGGAACTCTTTTTGGAAGTCGACCCAGGAAAGTCCTTTCCTTCTTTCGTGATTTGCTCTGTTTTTTTCTATAATTTATTAACAAAATATAAAGATAGAATGAAAGTCTGTGTGAAGAATGGAGGGTGAATAATGAATCAGCGTTCCCCCATTTGTCCGACTACCCTTTTGAATTTCAAACACGAACAACCCCATTAAGCCCACGTCCAACTCTTGTTTTTCTGCAATTTCTATGTTGTTTTCATGTCTCTCTGTTTCTTCAAAAAAGTTTTCACCTTCCGATGGTTAATTGGGTGGTTCCGGAAAATGGGTTAAAGCTCTTGCAAGTCTCCGGAAGCCAGAGAAAATGGATCGAAGTATGAGTTTTTTCTCTTCGTTTGGTGCACGAAGTGTTGTTTTATTGATTTGTTTGCTTGACTGTTTATTTGGGTTTGCATGAAGAAATGGGTTGTCAAGGGAAGAAATGGAAGCTGTGTAGGAAGTCGTTAGGACAGCTGGATTTCTGATGGAAGGGCCTCAAAACAAGCCATGGAACTGCTTCTGGACGCTGTGACTCGGCTGATATTGCTCCATTTACGGCTGCAGTTGCTACGCTGGGTCGCTGGCTTGAGCTCCTCCTCCACATTTCAGGATCGTCCGGCGAGAATGGGCTGCAACTCGTATCCAAACAGCTTTCCGCGCCTTCTTGGTACTCTCTCTCTCTCTCTCTCTCTCTCTCTCTCTCTCTCTCCTCCCTCCCTCCCTCCCTCCCTCCCTCCCCTGACGTACACTTAAGCTGTCTAGCATGAATTATAAACTTAAACTAGTTATCAAATGATTCTATATCACCATTGATCTATATTTGGCACTGCATAATTGTGTATGAAAATTGTAGGCAAGACGGGCTCTTAGAGCTCTAAAAGGAGTGGTGAGGATTCAAGCTCTAGTCCGAGGCCGACAAGTGAGGAAGCAGGCGGCTGTAACGCTAAGGTGCATGTAGGCTCTAGTCCGTGCTAGTCATGTTCGAAGATCCTCCGAGGGACAGGCTGTAAAATCCGTCAAATTTTAGTGACAGTAAAATTTGAATAAATGTTTCGCGAATTTTAAGTGTAAATGTTATTTCAATTTCGCTAATTTTCGAAAAGTAGTAATGTACGAATTTGTGGTCGCGTGAGACCCGTACAGAAAAATTTAAGAAAATTATTCGTTAAGAATTGAAATCGAGAAACCGAACATTAAATGGATTTATTATAAATTAAATAAAAAGAATTAATTAAAATAAAATAAAATAAATTTTTTTAATGAAAAGATAAGGTTTCAGAATGAAACGTTCGTTTCATTCTGTCGACAAAACACCCGAGAGAGAAAGAGAGTGTAACACCTGAAAAATTTTCTTAACGTACGTAGCCTTAGTCTAGGTTACATTATGAATGTTTAATACTAAATTAGAGTTTTCTTAAGTCATGGAAGGGAAAGGGAGAAATGGAAGAGAGATTGAGTGAAAATTCTAAGATTAAATGTTAGAAAAGAATGTTGGGTTTAAATTGTATTAAAGGCAAATTAATTAAAGTGTGGTGGAAGTGAATTTAGGAAGCATTCACGTTGGAATGCTTGATACAATTTAAAAGTCAAAAAGCTATGTTGAAAAGTCAAGAGACTTTTTCAATCAATAGGAAGTTGTTAAATGAATTCTATGTAAAACTAAAACTAAATTGAATAAAAGATGCATATCACGTTGAATTAAATTAGGAATGGAATGAGAGGGGTTGTTTTATAAATTTTTAAAGAATGGTAGAAAGAGTTAAAAGTAGAAAGATTTCTTTATAAATTAGTTAAAGTAAAGGTAAAATTGAAAAAAATAACAAACCTTTCTTCTCTCCTTTGCCCTCCACGGTTTGGCAGCCATTGAAGCCCTCCTCTCCTCTCTTCCCTCTAGATTTCTCAAGGTTTCTAAGGTTAGTTTTATGGGGTTTTTAGTTGGTTACATATCCTTGATGGTTTTTAGTGTTTTAGTGTGAGTTTTGGAGCAATTGGTTAGGTTTGGAAAACCCTAACCATGAAGTCCGAAAATTCTGGTTTGTTGTGAGTTTTCTTCCTAAATTTGGTAATTTAACTTTTAGATATGTTAGTTTAGGTTGTTTTTAGGGGAGATTAAAGTTTTGGTGAAAGTGATACAAAAACCAATTTGAGAAATAAGTATACCGATTCTGTTTTTGGAGTTTCGAGTTGGCCAAGTTATTTGGATGGTTAATTTGTTTGTTCCAATGGATAGTAGACGTATAGAGATTTACGGAATGAGGTGGTATGTCGAAATCCGATGAAAAATGAATAAGTTATGGCCGTTTGATTTTTGGTTGAATTGTAGTTAGTTTTGGGTTTAAGTATTAAGGAATTTTCTAGAATGATTGCTAAGTGATTTTATCCCAAATTGTTAGGTTGTCAAGCAAGTAAATTAACCGGACGAAGTGAGCAATTACGTGCCGAGCAGTCAGGTAAGTAGAGGAATCTTTTCGTTGCCTTTGGGCCTACACCATGGAACAGTAGGATTTAATGGTCGGTTGTTTTGTTTCGCGTTGTGTTGTGTTGCATATTTTCTTGGCATGCATCATGGTTTTAAATTACGAAAAACACTAGTTTTATTGCATTGCTTTGAATTACGAGTTTGAAACGTAATCAGATAAAAAGAATGGCAAAACTTAATGCATCGGGAGTATGAATTCCTAGACGGTCATAGGATTCTACGATCGACGCAGGAAAGTAAAATCGGTGGCCTTCCTAGACGGTCATGGGAAGCGTGCCATCCGGTTTTGCTAAGGGTGGGTCACTGTGTGGCCATCCTAGACGGTTATGGGATGTGTACCCACTTGATCCACACGGCTTATCTAAAGATTAATGTAATCCATACAAGAATGGCAGAAATACTTAAGGCATTAGAAGTATGAATTCCTAGACGGTTATAGGATTCTACGATCGATGCGGGGAAGTAAAATCGATGGCCTTCTTAGACGGTCATGGAAGCGTGCCATTCGATTTTGCTTGGTGGGTCAATGTGTGGCCATTCTAGACAGTTATGGGATGTATACATACTTGATCCACACGGCTTATAAATAAGTTAATGCAATGAGAATGAAATGAGCACAACTGAGAGTTAGAAACTGCATGTGATAGGATTGGTTACATTGTGTGTTTGTTTGTTGCATTTGTGATTCCCTACTTACTAAGCATTATGATTACTTTTTGTGTTATGTGGTGTAGGTGACGGCGTAGTTACAGGTGAGCTAGATGAGGGGCTCAGAACTAGGGGCAGTCGGCGACGCACGGAGCATACTGGTGCAGGTATTTGTCGGAGCGTATCAACCATGGTCTTCGGGAGATGTGTGAGATTTGTATTTTGGGTAGTTTAATTAGATTTTCGTTTGTGGACATGATGGGAGTTTTATAATTCTTCTGGCTGATGATTTTGGAAGTTATTGTATAGATATTTGATTTAATGGTTTGGAGTTATAAAAATTTAAACGTTATGCTGCTCGATTTTTCAGAGAATAAAAGACGTTGATTTCCAACTGTTTTCATGTGTTCGCTAACTCTTTAGAGTCGGGTTTTCGAAGTCTCCACGTGTCGGGAAGTGGGATATGTTAGGGAAGGTTTTAAGTGAGTTTAAGTGCTTTGTGTAGGTTGAAATTGATGGAAATTGGAAGAAGATTTGATGAATTGAAAGGGGGATGAAAAGGGGTAGCCGACCGATCGGCGCAGAGCGCGATCAATCGGCATGTTCTCTTATTTCAGAGAATAAGGCAGCAAGGCTGCCGATTGATCGGCAAAATTTAGCCGATCGATCGGCTGTTGTTTTGTCAAAATTGATCGTGCAACCCGAGAGGTTGCCGATCGATCGGCGATGAAAAGTAACAATTTATTTTTTTTTTTTTTAATTTTTGATTTTCAATTATGTTTTAACTCGATTTTTTCCGATATCTTTTATACGTATTTCACGCACGTTTTCCAACCATTTTTTAGAGTTCGAAAAACCCAAAAATCGAGTAATAATTTTATCAAAAATTATTTTAAATTATGTCTTCAACGTCGGGTTAGTGAGCAAAGTAGCGCACCGAGCCGGAGTGGGTTCAGGGGCGTTACAGAGAGAGCCGACGCGAGGGAAAGAATCGCTGACGCCGGAACGACCTCCGTTCGGTGCGATCTTGGTGTCAAAACGTTCGTCTCGAAGCGTAGATCAACGTTGGCGAAGAGAGTTTTTGAAGGTAAGCTCTCTATCTCCTGATTTTTGGTCGAAAAGTTTTGGGTTTTTAGGGTTTTGGTTGATCTGTGTTTTGAGGTCGAATCTTCGGTGTTTTTGGCAGGATTGGACCGGAAATAAGATAAGAATCGTGATGGAAAGGAATTTTGGTAGAAATCAGGTTAGAAAATGCAATTTTTCGGCATCGCAGGGTCGTCGGTGTGTCGCCGGCACTCGGCTGTCGACAGTCGAGTCAACATGTTTGTGGGCTGAGTCAACTCAGGCTATGGGCCGAGTTGACTCAGGCTCAAGGCCGAGTTGACTCAGGCCCAAGTTGGGTCAGGCCGAGTCAGATCTGGGTTCGGGCCAATATCAACCCTATTTGGGCCGGGTCTGACCCGAGCCCAACTGGGGTGGGTTCGTCTGGATCAAACCGATCCTACCCGGACCAACCCGAACCAGTTTGGTTAGAACCGACCCGAATCGACCAATTTGAACCAGACCCGATCCGACCAATTTGGGTTAAACTTGACCCGAACCGGTCTGGACCTGACCTAGCCCGAACCTGTCCGGTCAATCAAAGTCAACTATTGACTTTTGACAGTTGACCATTGACTTTGACATACGTTGACTTTTGACCAAAAGTCAACTCGAGCTGCCCCTGTTCGCATTTTATATCATTTCTAAACCCAATTGGACCTTAACGGGGTTCCTCATTTGTTTTGATTCTCAGATTCAGAGGATTTTGTTGATTTTGAAGCAATTCCTGAGAAGCCACGGTTTGCCGATGATAGGAGGACTCGCCATAGGAGTATAGGTTATTATACTTATTGCGTTATACCTAGCATTGCATGCACATATATTATTTTTGGTGTGATACCACTAGTATTGACGTCGGCATTTTACTGGCATGATCATTTTGCATACTGTGGCACGTATACTTTTTGACTGATTTATACTCCCTAGTGGATTTTATATGCCATGTTTTACTCGCCTTTGACGACGGGCTGTATTTGAGATATATCATGTTTAGCATGCAGATGGTTTTGTACATACATTAGATTTTATTCATGCATTGGTTTTCTGCTGTGCCATTTGGAGTTTGATACTGGAGATAACCGTCTGACACTCTTAGCCGGGCCCATTCGCTAAGAGTATCAAGGGGTTTTGCCCAGTACTGTAGTACTCTCCACACTTGTTTGTATAGGGTACGCCCCCTTATAACAGGTGGAATGTGCGGTACGCCCCGCGAATGGCGGAATGTGAGGTACGCCCCCTGATAATAGGTGGAATGTGAGGTACGCCCCGCGAATGGCGGAAGGGACTCCAAGCTATGCTAGTCCTATTGAAAATAGGTTAATAATGGTCTAATATGAGAAAAGCCGAAGAACTTGCCTCACATCCCTCAAAATCCTTAGCAATTTCATCCCGCTCCACCTTTATTCGAATATTCCGGCACGAGTGACGTAAATTACGGCAGCAGCGTTAACCGAGCCGGGTATCGCTCCTGCGCCACGTGTAAGTTCCAGAGGAGAAGGTGCGGGCCCAATTGCCCTCTGGCACCGTTTTTTCCGTCGAATTCTATTTGAGTGTTCCTCAATGCCAAAAAACTTTTTTGGGTGAAAAACATTCTAAAATTCCTCAGAAAAGTCAAGCCGGATCAGAGAAACGGAGCTATGGAAACGTTAATTTATGAAGCCAATGCCCGTGCGGCGGACCCCGTCGAGGGGTCCTACCGCATTATTTGCCAACTGTGGCGGAAAATAAAGGACTGCGAATCCCAGCTTGACGATATTCAGCATCGCTCACTATTTTCGGATCCATAATTTAGCAAGATTCTTTTCCGCAACTGCTTAGCTATCAAGATTTCTTATTACCAGGTACAACCTCCTGCTTCGATTACCAAAGGAAATCAAGAACGTAAATTTTGTTAAATTATTTAACAAAATTTCCGTTCTTGACTTCCTTTGGAAATCGAAGCAGAAGGTTGTACCTGGTAATAAGAATCTTGATAGTTAAACAGTTGAGGAAAAGAATCTTGCCAAATTATAGGTCAGAAAATAGTGAGCCTATGCCGAAGATCGTCAAGCTGGGATTCGCAGTCCTCTATTTGCCACCGCAGTTGGCAAATAATGCAGTAGGACCCCCCGATGGGGTCCGCCGCACGGGCATTGGCTTCATAAATTAACGTTTCCATTGCTCCGTTTCTCTGATCGGGGGTGACTTTTCTGAGGATTTTTAGAATGTTTTTCACCCCAAAAATCTTTTTGGCATTAAGGAACATTTGAATAGAATTCGACGGAAAAAATGGTGCGAGAGGGCAGTTGTGACCGCACCCTTCTCCGCTGGAACTTACACGCGGCACAGGACTGGGAGTGATACCTGACTTTGTTAACGCCGCCGCCGTAATTTACGTCACTCATGCTGGAATATTCGAATAAAGGAGAGAATAAAGGTGGAGCGGGATGAAAAATATAGGAATAGAGAGTAGTCAACCCGGTATGTCAGTCTGCTGAGCTTAATTGAAAAAAAATCTCAATACATATTAGTAAGAATTATAATTTATGCAATCTTCATAAAATAAATATGTACCTGATAAGCTAGTTTGGTACGGGTCAGATCTAAAGGATAGGTGCATAACACTGTTGTTCCACCGGCTGCTGAACCAGCTAAATGATCAATAGGAGGGTCTAATCCTAAGGCAGGACAGTTGTTCAAGACCCAGCACCGATACTCCTCGTATGCCATAAAATGTAAAGCCGCATATGGAACAATTCTAATAACACTAGCTCCATTTCCTCTGAATCACCAAGAAAAAAATTTCTTTCAAGCGAGATGTAAATGAGAAGTTATAATAAAATATAAAAAAAAAAAAATTTAAAGCATTTCAAATATACTTGTAGAATCTACGAACTCTTTCATGCTTGAACAACTTCTTCAAGGATTGAAAGACCCCAAGAGAATGAAACCCTTCAGTTCTTGTCTGTTAACCATGAAAAATTCACGCGTCAAGAATAAGATGGGGAACATAGAGATCAGTAAATCCTAAAGTATTTTATTTTTAAAATAAAAAATATAGATAAATCAGCAAAATATAGGAGAATAAAAAAGACCTAAAACACTTACAATTATCTACTTTCATATTCTCATGCATAATTGACATTTTCAACAAATACTAGTTCAGGCTCAGCAACTTCCTGAAAAAAATTTCTTTAAGCATTATTCCCAACGGGGGCAAAAGCTTCATTAGTTTGTCCTTCAACTTATAGTTCAACAGGAAAACCCATAATATATAGTACATAACATGCATTTAATGTTAAACTACGATAAATGTTTCTATTTATGATAACTATAAATATGAATACAATGTCATAATTGCTCCAGAAACATGGTGTTGAAAGTTTCCAGTTTGCAAGGTATTCCACAATTGAATCGTGAATGAAGGACATAACAAGTGAAAATCTACCTGCGAAAGTATTTTAGTCCTTTCCAGTGGTGCAACAGCGGTCTTAGCAAATGCTCCAGCTATCAACTCCTTAACATAGACAGGCAGACCATCAAGGTATGATAACTCTCTTCTACTTCTAGCAGATGATGGGTAAAATAACAAGCCCTCCTTTTCAGTGATAACAGGATGCATCAACAGGTAGAATAAAGCTGAATTCGCAGACCGAATCCTCAAAACCGTGACAACCGTGTGAATGCTCCCATTGATCTACCAGAGAACCATTAAAAAAAACGATCAGAATCTGATCGCGTCATCAAAATCAAAATCTTGGTTTGTTATCAGAAACCTGGATAGCACATTCTAATTCCATTCAATTGCCATGAAAAAAAAAAAAACCCAAAACTCCTTCGAGGACGTATGCCATAACCATATTTTCAAACGGAAGATCAATAACATAACAAAATCCCAAGGAAAAAAACGAATTCAAAATCTCCCGATTTGTTTAATCATAAATCAACATTGCCATCAACTAAGTAGGAATTATAAAACACCAAAACAGCCGAAACAAAAAACTAGAAGAAAAGAACCTGTGATTGACGTATTCGTCGTGGAGAACAGGCACGTCAATCAACAATCTTTCCCGGTTAGAGAAAGCACCCGTTCTCCTTCGACGCGGGAAGGGGGAGATTTCGAAGCGCTTTCTCTAAATCTTCTTCTGCTCTCTGCAGGCGAAGTCGGCGGAGTAGAACATGAATTTAAATGCCCTATATGAAGGAGGGACGATCCAGTGAAACTCGGGTCGCAAATCAAATAAGGGAAGAAGAGCAAATTTGTAATTATCGTTATACCCTTTTTTAAGCCCAAAAATATATTTAGATTTATTTTTTATAATAATTTATCGATTTAAATTGTTTACAAATTATTATGCTTAAATTTTATAAATTACAGAAAATATATTTAAATTGATATTTACAATAATTATCGAATTTAATTTTTTTTACAAATTATAACAGTTAAATTAGTAAATTACAAAAAATTAAAAATATTGCGAAGAAAGTAATTATATAAAATACTTATTTAAAAATCCAAATAATAGATATAAGAAATAATTTATTTTATAATTGAATTCGATAATATTAATAAAACTAATTTAAGATTATCTCAATCTACTTGTTTAATAAAACAAATTTTTTCACAACTTGAAAATGTCGTGATCATGTTTTCTCTCATCAATCACATGTTTGGAAACTAATTCTAACCAATTTCTAACATAATTTTAAATTCTACCGATTCTTCAACACAATTTGAGATCGACAGAGAGAATATCGATATAGTTTGAATTTGGCTAGAAATCACTATAGATATTAGAAATTGGATTAAAACACATAATTAAATTGAAAACATAATAATTTATGATTTTCTGTTAAAATTATTTATACATTAAGCACGAAAATAATTTTTTTACAACAGTCTCAACTCGTAAAAAGTAATGTTAGGTTGATCCTATAAATTTACTCTATAATCTTATCTTTTGACGTATCGCTATTCTTTTATGCACGCTAAGAATGCATCCTACATCACAGGATGCCTCTTTGCATGGCAACACATGGTTTCCCAATATTACTCTTCATCTTCCAATTCTACAATCTTCACATTAGTCCAATTCACACCGTCAAAACATAAAGTAACACATGCATGTACTCACTTGGCCAAGTAAATAGACCGGCCAAGTGAGGACTACTAAATGACTTAGACATACAAGTCCGAAAACATAAAATAAATTAAAAAGGCCTTAATAAATAGTTTTTCAAAATTTAATGAAATTTTAAATTGCTTAGTCCTTCAATAAGTTAATAGATATATAACTGATATTCCTTCGATTGATTAAGGATTACTAATAGAAGAAGAAAATAAAAGTTGATTGAATATTCTTCAATATCATAAAGATTGGGACCATATAAAATTAGCCAAGAAGAGGGTTAGAATATCAGAGTAAACTCTGAGGGAAAACGGCGAACTATTTTTGACGCAAACTGCAAACCAATCAGACAAACTTGGTTCTTAAAAAATATGACCGAAATGCGGTTCTTTAAAATTTGAAACAGACTTGATCTGGACTGAATCGGTCAGTTTTGGTCCAGTTCACCTGTTCTATTTTGAACATCCCTAACGAAACTCATATGTTAATTAATTAATTAACATTACACATCATCCTAACGTTCCTCTAAGAATATAACAAATCGATGGACTACGCGACCGGACTGCATACGCTCTCCTGAAGGTAGCATCACACTATACTCGCATTCTGCTAACTCAGGTGCAAGCCCCAATCTCGACACACAAGCGGTGGAAACAAAAGAATGTGTAACCCCCGTGTCTAATAAGGAAAATACAGGAACGCAAGTAATCAATATAGTACCTGCAATCACGGCAGGCTGAGCCTCATCATCAACGTCTCCTGGCTCAATAAATGTGAAGATCCTTGGCGTAACTCTCCTCTGATCTCCGCCTAACTGATCTCGGCCCTGCTGCGGACAATCTCTGACAAAGTGGCCGATATCTCCACATCTATAACATTTGTTCGTGCCAACTCGGCACTCGCCACTATGCTCCTTCTGGCACTTGGGGCACCGTGGCATCTAAGGAGCCCCCTGTACTTGCTTTCCCTTGCCTCTATCGTTACCTCCCTCAAGAGGTCTCTTCACACCCCTCGGCTGCTGCTGAGGCTATGCTCTAGGCTGTCATCCTCGGTTCTGCGACTGAGGAAGGATCTCTTGGAAGAAGCCCTTCGCTGGCTCCCTCGGTCTAACACAAGTGGCTCTGGCAGCCTCGATATCTAGAGCTCTAGCTGTAATGTCAGAAAAGGGTACATTAATAATACCTGAGACCACCACGTGCATCCGGATCTCTGGATTAAGTCCCTCCATAAACTGGTGCACCTTCTCCTCATTGTCGCTGACAAGGCATGGTGCAAATCGCGATAAGGCCTCAAACCTCCGAATATAATCAGCAACTGAACCAGTCTGCTTCAGCTGCATGAACTCATTCCTCTTGGTCACTCTCACTGTGCGGCTGAAATACTTATCGAAGAATAAAAATTTGAACCGATCCCAAGTCATAACTGATACATCTGTAGTCGACTTGATCGAGTCCCACCAGAAACGGGCGTCTAATGCCAAGTGAAAAGTGGAGTAAGCCACCTTACTCCCGTTCCCAACCTCTGCATAGCCTAACATATCCTCCATAACTCGGATCCATTCCTCGGCACGTGTCGGATCCGATGACTGGCCGTCAAATACTGGAGGCCGTAGGCCTTGAAACCTCTGCATACCCTGATTACTGGGAACTACCAGCTCCTGAGCTCTCTGATTCTCTCGCTGGTTCTCTCGATTCACTAAGTCTGTAATTTGTTGCGCTTGCCGGTCCATATGCTGAGACTGGCGATCTAACAACTCCGTAAGTCGATCCATCGCGTCATCTCTAGGATCCCTTCCTCGAACCATATTTATAAAACTCCTATAAAATTTAAAACAAGTAATCTCTAAGAAACAAAATCAAACAAAGGTATAAACAGACTTACAGTTGATGAAGGATATCCGCGTAGTGGCTGTGCAGTCGAGCAGTCTACAGAATCGATTTTAAAACCCGGGGGCTTTGATACCATAACTGTAACGTCCCTAAAACTGTACCCATTTACCCGTATAAATTTTTCATTTTATTTTACACATTAAGCGGAAACTGAACCGAAATCGAAATCAGAAATTAAATCTAACTTCGAAGCTTTTAAAACAAACTTAAAAACAATTAAAATAAACTATGTAAAATAATTAAAATTACTTAAAACAGTACAGAGGGGCAAAACCGGAAAAACAGAGAGTAACGAAAGCAGCGACTGATCGCTGTAGGCGCTGCACATTGCAGCGCCCGATTGCTGCAATCGCTGCAGTGTGCAACGACCGATTGCTGCACATTGCAGCGACTGGTCGCTGCACTTTGCAGCGACCATTTTCCCCCTCTCCCTCGATCTTCTACCTCGTTTCCCTAATGTTTTACAAGTACTCTCTGGAAATTCCAGAGAGCAAAACATCACTCTACATTTAAGCATTTTCCAATTCCATCACTATCAATTTATCATTTAAACTCAACTAAAACGTGTTCTAAACTCAATTAACTTACAGCAGACTTTGCGAAGTCCAACTGCGTGGATAGCTCTAAAAACCGAGCCTATCCGTAACAACCTAAAAACATTTCAAAATATTTTCATAACATTTAACTAACGGATTAAACCAAAACAATTCAATATACAGTTTATAAAACAGATTTCCAAAACGTTTAAGTCATCAAATATAGCCTATCCACTACTTAATCCAAACAACCTAAAATGTCTATACAAATCAACCTAGACATTCTAATAGTTCCCAAAATACGTACACATCCCCACGGGTCAAAAAAACGCGCCGACTGCCCAGCGCACTCCCACGGGCCATCATCCATCAACTGCCTCCGACATCAGAAGGAGGAACGTCTGTTGACTTATAGAGTGTTTAAGTCATAATTTGTTTTTGATTATGTACGTGTGTATTAAATATTCAATTTGATTCTGTGTACTTAATGAGTATTATAAATATGAGTTTATTGGGAAATACCCTTGAAAAGGGTATTTTAGTTGTCTAATAAAATCGGCTTGAGTATACAAAGCAGAACAGAAAAATAGGGCTGTAAAACTCGGGCTTCTGCCGATGACTGTACAATGGAAGCCTCTGCCGATTGCTAAGCAGAAGAAGACGCCGTTTTGAAGTTTTCATCTGCCGATAGCATCCTTGAAGACATATGCCGATGACGTGTCAACTGCTCTTATGCCGATCGCTAAAAGACAAAGAAGCATTCTTATGCCGATCGCTAAAAGACAAAGAAGCATTCCTATGCCGATCGCTACACGACAAAGTGAAGGAAGGCTTCTGCCGATGACGTGGCAAGTTGTTCTTGCCGATTACATTTGAAGCTTCTGCCGATGACGTGGCAAGTTGTTCTTACCGATTACACTTGAAGCTTCTGCCGATGACGTGGCAAGTTGTTCTTGCCGATTACACTTGAAGCTTCTGCCGATGACGTGGCAAGTTGTTCTTGCCGATTACACTTGAAGCTTCTGCCGATGACGTGGCAAGTTGTTCTTACCGATTACACTTGAAGCTTCTGCCGATGACGTGGCAAGTTGTTCCTGCCGATTATATGTGAAGCCTCTGTCGATGACGTGTCAAGAACAATCATGCCGATGAAGTGGTCTGAGCATTTAGGTTGCATCTGCCGATGTCGTTCAAAGTGTCTCATGCCGATCACTAGACGACAAAACTTCAAAGACTCATCTGCCGATGGCATTCAAAGAATCATCTGCCGATGGCATTCAAAGAATCATCTGCCGATGGCCCTACAAGTTGCATTTACCGATGACGTGGCATTAATTTAAACTGTCTCTGCCGATGCATTTCCGCCAGAATTCAAAGCCAGCCGCGAAGCTACAGTGACGTCGTTTTCAAGCTTTAACTCCAGAACATTAATGGCGACGACGAACAACACTTTCAGATGCAACGGATAAATGTTTCGTACGGATGCTTCCCAACGGTAACATTTTCTCATTTGAAGATAGATGCATTCAATTCGGAGAAGAAGAATATACAGAGTATATAAGTCAAGCTCAAAACACGAAGGAAGGACTTTTGCGAATTTTCAATTGATAGCCCTAAGCTGCAAAAGTTTTCATACTCTGTAATCACTGTACATCTCTCAAAACTCGAACTTGAGACTTCTGCTGTGAGAGTGTAGTCTGTGATCTATTTCACAAATACAAATCATTTGTAAAGGCAGTGGATTGACGCCCGGCAAGTTCAATCCAGAATTGTAAAGGCAGTTGATCGGAGCCCGGAATCCCGATCTAGTTATTCTCGTGAGGAGAAGGGTAAGGATCTTCAAGGGGTGAGCCTTGAAGCGTGGACGTAGGCAGTTTGGCCGAACCACGTAAAAAGTACTGGTGTCGAATTTCTCTCTCTCTCTCTTTACATTATTTGAATACTTGTGTTAAATTTAAGTTTTAATCAAGAAGAGAAATTAAGTCTAAATTAGTAAAATCAAAAAGTCTAATTCACCCCCCCCTCTTAGACAATTACGGTCCTACAACGTCGTCTTCACCTGGATCTATGTCACATAGAACGTCACCTACACCATACAGACATCTATGAGATAATGAAATCTCAGTAAGCTTCGTAAATGCAGATGCATGCGTGCGTATGCCATTCAGAAAACATGCAGATTCAGATTCAGATACAGATTCATTACGTCGCAGACAGACAGATTGTCACCGAGATCGCAACCCACTAACCGGAGAGAGCCCATCCTGCGGTCGGACTACTCTTTCCAGCTAGAGGAGGGGGGTACACGCTTGCAACACGCACAGCCGTGCCTGAGCCCCACCTCGCATGACCAGATACAGACAGATTATGTTCATTCATTACAGAGGTTCATTTTCTTTTCTTAAAACACGTGCGGAAATTCATTTTCATGACATTTGAAATACGTGATGTATGAACAGATATGAGCATAATATAAACATACAATAAACAAACACATATATACCATCAAGACTGTAAATGAAATAACCTACAAAACGTTTAAACCTAACTACCCAACCAAAGCAAATAAAACAAACGATCCTTTAACATCCTCGACGCGACATCGAAATACGGTGTAGGCCAATCGGCCAGAGTAAGTCACGAGAACTTACCTTGAGCGCACAGATTCTCGAGCTTCGTCCAAAAGAGTCGTTCACCTAAGCAATTCAAAGCGTTTATCGTTAAAACGAATTTAAACTTCTAAACGTCCAAATTCAACGAAACCTTAACTAAGGAATTCCTTAAAACTTCTAACTCATCAAATCAAGATACTTAAACGACTAATTCATGCTCGATGGTTCGAAATTACAATTAACGAACTTTTCAAAAAATTCCTAATTTTTAACCTTTTCACGATTTGATTTAACTTCGTCCAATAACGTCAAATACGTTCGATATATACTTAATCATGGCTAACCTATTAATTACGAACCCTAATTCGCGTTTTTAACGAAAATAAATCGAAACTCTAAACGAAAACCTAAATGTATAACTCTATGAAAACCGAAACTTAACGCTCGAAAACTATAGAGACTTACCTAGAACGTCGATTAGAAGAGAAAGCGTGAAGGAAACGGAACGATCGGAGGTCGGATCGTCGCCGGAATGGGAGAGGCGTCGACGGAATGGAAGAGAATCGCAGGGAGAAAATAAATCAGAGAAGCTCTCTGGCGTGGAGAAGTGATAAAAAAGAAGAAAGCTTTTTGATTTAATATAATTTGAGTTAACAAATTACTAAAATGCCCCTTATCTCTAATTTCTATTTGTTTCGTCCTTCGGTTCGTTAATCGTCTAACGATTCGACTTTTCCAAATTTCCATATTTCGTTAATAAGTCCAACCTATTATTTAGGATTTATTAAAACTGTCCGTTCACAATTTGGACCTCGTTTGCTATTTTTACGAGAACGTCTTCTACATTACAAGAAACGTATTTACTTGGAATATAACGATATTATTCCGAAAAATCTCGAAAATTTTCTAAAAATTCCCATAAATCGTTAGGACCGAAATGACGCTTTCCGTTTGCGAAACTGATTTGATTTGACATATTTATGAAAAATACCATTATATGATAAAACACTAATATAATATATTAATTCCAAAAATCCGTACAAGCCGGATATTACACTAGGAGAGGAAAGAGGGTAGTTGGGAGAATCCAATAAAAATGAGACATGTGGCAAAGCTTGTGGAAGAAGCTACTTTCCTTGCTTCTTCTCTCCCTTACGTGAAATCACTTTCATTTTCATACTTTCTTCTGTCTTCTTTCATCGCCGAGAAGAAACCATCCTCTCCTTCTCACGAAATTTCTCTCTTCCCTTAAAGTTGGCAACATTTCAGTCATCTTTAAAGCTCCTAAGGTGATAAGGCTCAAACGAGGTACTTGAATTGCTAAGGACAAGAGGTAAGTTCTCGTGACTTACTGTGGCCTATAGGCCTACACCATATGTCGGAATTTGTGTTGAGGATCGGTTAGTGCTTGTTTGTTTAAATGCTTTGGTTTGGTAGTTTATGCTTGATCGTTTTTATAGATTAAGCTTTGTGACGTTTGATGGTATTCGTGAGGTTTTGATGGTATACTCGTTATGTATGTTTTATTGTATATTGAATTGTTCATGCATCATGGTTTTAAAATGGCAAAAAAATGAATTTACGCATCGGTTTCATGAAAAAGAAATGCATGTAAAGGCAAGTAAAGTATCACAGTAAACAACCATGGCATGGGGTTATCGGGGATGAGGTTCAGACCTGGCGTTCCGTGGTGAGCGAGTTTTCCTCTCTTGAGATGGTGTGGGCTGTCTAACCGCTTGACGTGCCCTATCCATCTGTCAAGCGTTTCCAATAACCATAGACTGATACGTACTGATAAATGAAATGATATGGATGGCTTTCATGAAAACTGCATATACATGTTCATGCACAGCATTTACGTAGAACTTGCTGAGATTTTTATCTCATAGGTGTCCTTATGGTGTAGGTGATTACGAGCAAGGTGAGGACGATGTCCCTCCATCTGACGAGCCTACAGTTTGATGGAGGATGCTCATGGGAGCGTGCTGGCATAGTCGATGCTAATACGACCCGTGGGAGCTATAGGTTAAATGTTTTGAGGTTTTGGGATTTATACGGGCTGATGGGTGAAAGAATAAAATGAACTATTTAGAGCACATTTTAGGGTGTTTGATGTCTGGATGGTGTAGATATAAAATTGATGAAATGGAAGATGATTTTTTGATGTTTAATGTTTCTGGAAATTTCTGGGTGAATGGTGTATAGATACAGGGGAAAAATAATGTGAAGGCAACTCTCTGGACAAAATCCAGAGAGCTAGCCGATCGATCGCCAGCAAGGGGTGATCGATCGGGTAACGCATGGTTTAGAGTAGGGATTCTTAAAAGTTTCAGTCTGTGGACGATAAATTTTAGTTAAGTATTCTGTAAGAAAGTCATCGTCCAAAGTCTGTGGACGATAAATTTTAGTTAAGTATTCTGTAAGAAAGTCATCGTCCAAAGTCTGTGGACGATAAATTTTAGTTAAGTATTCTGTAAGAAAGTCATCGTCCAAAGTCTGTGGACGATAAATTTTAGTTAAGTATTCTGTAAGAAAGTCATCGTCCAAAGTCTGTGGACGATAAATTTTAGTTAAGTATTCTGTAAGAAAGTCATCGTCCAAAGTCTGTGGACGATAAATTTTAGTTAAGTATTCTGTAAGAAAGTCATCGTCCAAAGTCTGTGGACGATAAATTTTAGTTAAGTATTCTGTAAGAAAGTCATCGTCCAAAGTCTGTGGACGATAAATTTTAGTTAAGTATTCTGTAAGAAAGTCATCGTCCAAAGTCTGTGGACGATAAATTTTAGTTAAGTATTCTGTAAGAAAGTCATCGTCCAAAGTCTGTGGACGATAATGTAAGAAAGTCATCATCCAAAGTCTGTGGACGATAAATTTTAGTTAAGTATTCTGTAAGAAAGTCATCGTCCAAAGTCTGTGGACGATAAATTTTAGTTAAGTATTCTGGTAGAGAAACTCAGTCGTCCACACTGACTACTATTTTCAGTCGTCCACACTAACTACTGTTTTCAGTCATCCACACTGCCTACAGTTTCAGTCGTCCACACTGCCTATAGTTTCAATCGTCCACACTGACTATTATTTCAAACGTCCACGTCTTCTTAGGTTTTGTCGTCCACGCCTCCTAAGGCCTTTGTCATCCAAACCCGATAGAGAGAATTAGTTATCCCAACCACTGTTCAAATTGAAGAAACCCAAGAGAAGGTAAGTGTTATTTATCCCGACCACTGTTCAAATTTATGAAACCCGAAAGGAAAAACTTAATTCTCTATCTGTCTTTATTGTTTTAGTATTGACGCCTAAGTTTAAATTATTACTGAGGTTTCCACAATTAGATAGACTTCTGCTGAATAAAGTAATTAGTCTTTGAATGTTGGTAGATACAGATTTAATGTCTGAGTCTATTCTCTCATGATTGATGAATGAATGAAAAGGAAAATGAAACGATAAATGAAAAATGAATAGACGAGGGTAATAGGCAAGTCCAATTATAAGGATGAAAAAAGAAAAATTCAAATTTTACGAAATTTTTAGGAATAGTACAAGGATAAATTAAGGGTCGTCACAGCTTCCGTGTTTACTTTGATACGTTGATGTAAACAATTTGTTGACCATGAATATTTCAATATATGAAATGTGTTGTGTTTGGTTGGATTGAATTAGAGAATCTTAATTTAGGATGCCAGTATAGATGGAATGAGTTCGATAAAATTAAAACATATCCATACACTTATTTTGGAAATCCATTCCCACTTCGGGAACACTAGTTGTCAGAGCCCGTCGAGATCGGGTCCTGACAATAAAGCTCATAGAGTGCTGCTCCAGCAATGGCGGCGATGAGGCTTAAAGCGAGAAGGATGAGAATAGTCCAGAAGCACAAACAGCACCAAATATTCCCCCTGCTGCGTCGGCCGTTGAAAGACCTCCCTGAATCTGCCGTTGGGAGCGCAGCGGTGGTTTAACCATGGCTCCGCCACTACCATTAGATGTGAGTGCAATATAGTTTCTAGTTCCGTTAATGGTGGGTTTATAAGAATGGTAAACTCTGTCAGCCATGATTCTTGCTCCTCAAATCTTATAACCTAATCTGAACTGAATCTATCGGTTCTCGTCCAGTTCACCGGTTCGGTTTCCAACATCCCTAATAATTAATTAATTAATGTTACACATCAACGTAAATCTCACGTTCATCTAGGAATATAACAAATTGAAGCCTCCAACTATTAAAATTTATAAATCTGCCACCCAATCATAACGTATTTATTTTTCAGTCCCTCTATTATGGATCTACTTCACTTGTACCTAAGAAGGGATTCCAGCCTCTGCAACTTCAACTGCTGCTTAAACTTGTTGATGAAATCGTCGGCCTTCGCGTCCACCTCCTCGTCCACCTCTACCTCCGTCGCCAGAGCTTCCTTATCTTCTTTCATGGTGGCTGGTGGTTGAGCATCAGCGATATCTTCTTCCCCTTTGGAATGCGCAGAGCTCGTATTAGTGCTAGCTGATTTCGCCATCTTCCTCGTCAGCTTCGTTGGTACCGTATCTGAAGAAGGCTCCGTATCAGACTTGGTCCGGCCCACTTGACTGAATATCTCATCCCGGGTCTTCCTTCCATCTTCGTCTTCAGCTTGTTCACCTTCTCCTTCTCTTTCTTGTTTACTCATGTGGCTCTGAGTTTCTAGAGCAGGACTGTATTCATGGCTAACGTGGTCGTAGAGGTTGAAGGACTTGAGCCTCTGCAACAGAGAGGGAGATCTAACGGAAAATGAGTTGGGTTCAGATTCATGACGTTGTTGATGGTGTTTTCGAGTAGCGATGCTCGACGCAACGACAATGGTTCCGATCGTGAGGTTCAAGAACAGAAAGAGAACTGTAGGTGTGAACCAGCTGATGACAGATGACAACATTGAAGGTACGGAAGATACACGATCTTCAAACATGGTGGCTCTGAAGCAGGGATGAAGATGGAAGAGAGAGAAGCAAGGATTGAGGAAGACGAAAGACTGGATTGAACTTTGTCTGTGACTTTTTTGGGAAAGAAATTACGTCGAGAGTTGTGTCAAATTCTCGAGAAAGTGAATCATAGATTGATGATGTTCAGTGATGGTTACCAGAGAAACCGACAAACCTGGAAGGAGGTGGAAGGTCGTTCTGTCTATAAACGGCAGCGTTTCTAGTTAAATGCTTCGTTTCATCTCAACATTAATACGTATAGAATTTTAAGGAAACTCTAAGTTATATATATATATATATAAAAGCTCATAATGATCCCCAACGTCTACAAGTTAATTTTAAGAAAAAAAATTTAAGGTAATTATCGATTTGAACTCTATACTATACACGTTTTTTCAATTCGCCCCCTGTACTAAAAAAACCGTCAAATCGAACCCTGTACTTTGATTTTGTTATCAATTTAGAACTTCTATCAATATATTTATTAAACCCTTATTTAAAAAATTACCAAATGATCTTGGATTCACTATAAATTTTTACCACATGTTCACTACTTAATGAGAAGATAAGTTGAAAATTTTCTTTATTTTTTAACACATGTACGATTTATTGTAATTTTATTTTAGTATTTTATAAAAATATTATAATAAATCATACAACTTTTAAAAAATTACGACAATATTTCTATTATCTACACATGGCGTGATGAACATGTGGAAAAAGTTTCAAATAAAGCCAATATCTTTTGGCATTTTTTTAAATTAATCTCAGTTTCTTCTTTACTTTATAAGTTAATTTTTAAAAAAATACCAAACGATATTTGATTTATTTGAAAACTTTTCAACATGTTCAACATATCATAGGTAGAAAATAGAAAATGTTTCATGATTTTATAAAATTTGTATGATTTGTTATAATATTTTTATAAAATGTTAAAATAAAATTACAATAAATCGTACATGTATTAAAAAATTACAAAACATTCCAGAATATCTTCTCATTAAGTAGTAAACATGTGATAAAAATTTCAACTGAATTCAAGATCGTTTGGTAATTTTTTAAATGAGGGTTTAATAAAATTATTGATAGAAGGTCTAAATTGATAACAAAATCAAAGTACAGGGTTCAATTTGACGGTTTTTTTAGTACAGGGGGCGAATTGAAAAAACGTGTATAGTACAAGATTCAAATCGATAATTACCCAAAAATTTATGATATTTTCCATTTAAATTATTCGTATTAAATTGTTTTATTCTTTGTTTTGTGTATATAAAATAATCTTTTAATAAAAAAAATTATGATAATTATTAGGGGTGTACATGATCTGGTCCGATCCGATTTTGAAAAAAATTAAGACCGAACCAATAATATTTTGTTTTCATTTTTAGGACCGGTACCATAAAAAAAAAAAAAAAATTAAGGACCGGACCAGAATTTCGGTTCTGGTCCTGGTTCGATTCCAATTTTTCATTAAAAAAATATTTTTTTAATAAAAAATTTCAAACAAAACATGGATTCTGCATCAATTTTCACCTCATTAGTGCATGATTAATCACCTAAAAATCACTGTTTATAATCTGCAAACTCACATTCCACGAAGCATTCTTCAAGTGCATTGAAACTTGAAAGTTATTTCCAAAAACTATGCTTAATTATGGCTTTTTTTAACTAAAAAAATGAATGTTTCACAAAAGAAAAAAAAATAGAGGACAAATTAACAGCGACAAAAAACACCAATAAAAACTAATGAAACACCCACAAAACAACACAACAAAACAATAAAAGACAACAAAAAACAACGGAAAATAGTAACAAAAACCAACTAAGAAAACACCCACAAAATTAACAGCAAAAAAAAAAAAATACTCTCGGAGATTAACAGCAACAAAAACCAACTAAAGAAAACACCCACAAAATTAACAGCAAAAAAACATGATCTCGGAAATTAACAGCAACACGATAAAAAATTCCGCTAAAGAGCAACATGAAATTAACAGCAATGAAACACCCACAAAACAACATAACAAAACCGATGATTGGAAGGTTGTAGCTCGGAAAACTAACACAATCAAATGCTCTCGGTCACGTCCGAAGAGTCTTCCAAAAATAGCAGCACAATGAACGTAAAATAGAGGACAACGTAGAATGATACGAAGTACGAACGATGAGCTGGAGGGAATACCTGTACTTAGTCAGAGTTTCAGAGTGCTCCGGTTCAGATTGAAGGCGTCAGCGACGGCGACGGCGACGGCGACGGCGACGGCGACGGCGACGGCGACGGCGACGGCGACGGCGACGGCGACGGCGACGGCGACGGCGACGGCGACGGCGACGGCGACGGCGACGGCGACGGCGACGGCGACGGCGACGGCGACGGCGACGGCGACGGCGACGGCGACGGCGACGGCGACGGCGACGGCGACGGCGACGGCGACGGCGACGGCGACGGCGACGGCGACGGCGACGGCGACGGCGACGGCGACGGCGACGGCGACGGCGACGGCGACGGCGACGGCGACGGCGACGGCGACGGCGACGGCGACGGCGACGGCGACGGCGACGGCGACGGCGACGGCGACGGCGACGGCGACGGCGACGGCGACGGCGACGGCGACGGCGACGGCGACGGCGACGGCGACGGCGACGGCGACGGCGACGGCGACGGCGACGGCGACGGCGACGGCGACGGCGACGGCGACGGCGACGGCGACGGCGACGGCGACGGCGACGGAGGCGTCAGCGACGGCGACGGCGACGGCGACGGCTGACGCTGAGAGAGAAGATTGAATGACAGATTGAAGACGAAGACTTCGGCTTCGGCTTCGGCGCAGGCGAGCGAGACAGTCTCTTCTCTCCTCTCCTCTGAACTGAACTTCGACGGAACAAAAATTAGGGCTGATCGACACAAATTGAAAAATCTTCAATTTTGTGTGGTCCGGTTCTGGTTTTCGGGTTTTTGTCATTAAACCCGAAAACCGAACAGAATATTTCGGTTCTGCTTTAGCAGAACCAAAATTCATTGTTTTTAAAAGAAAACTTGACCAAAACTGGACCAAATAGGTCTGTTTTGGTCCGATTCTTCAGTCCGGGTTGGTTTTATACACCCTTAATTAATATTTGTTAATTAGCTAAAGACTAGGGAGATCCCGAGTAGATCTGAGCGACAAGATATGTATAAAGCTTTTAGATTGTGGTGATAAAATTGATTACACTGCGAAAATTAATCAACAATAATGGAAGAAAAAATCAAGACGTAAGAATTTATGTGGCTCGGACCAAATCATCTTACGTCCATGACAAAAAACTTAAACAACAAATTTTATTAGATAATACAAAAAGTAAAAATTTCCATAATACTATAGCACGCGTAGCATCACCCAAGATTAAAAGAAAATTAACGTTTCTCAAGAAATATCTCTACTATTTTCTTTCTCTTATTTTTCTTATCATTTCTAAATCTCTAACTAATCTATTTGAAATAGAGTTTTGAACAATAATAAAATAACTGCAAATTTAATTTAAAATTTTTTTAACCAAAACATTGAATCAATAATTAACATAAATATTATTGTGTAATGTTATGTTTATTTTTTAATTTTGCTTACTAATTCTTATATTCTGACGAGACATTATTTATGCAATAAATATAACATATTACGAATAATTAAAATAATCTATTAATTACACAAATTAATGAGTGTCGCGTAAGGTGGTACAAATTAAGAAGTAAAATTAGGGAGTAAACTTAACACTATTTTATTTTACTCTCGAAAATTATAATTGAACTCACTTTTCCACTAATTTTGACATTAATATTACGAAACTTTATTATTAACAATTATTGTAAACATTTTTCTTCCTTATTTTACCTTTTAAAATTCTCAAATTTGTATTAATTAAACTTTTAGTAATATTTTTATCTATTTGTTATTATATAATTCATATTTTAGGGATAGAAATAAAAAGAATAATATCAAGTTTATTTTCATATTATATATTTTAATCTTATTTACTTACTGATATGTTGATTATTAATTGATATAATTAAATTATCATTTTAATTATTATATTAATTAATGATTGACACGTAATGGTTATATCAAGAAGTAAAAGAAAATTGTAAAATTATTTATTATTTTATTTGCATAATTTTATATCAAAGATTTTAACTTTGAAACCAAATATAAGTGTAGAAATGCAACATGGTCAAGACATTAATGTAGACGTGTTTAATTGGTCAAGACATTAATGTAGACGTGTTTAATTAATTAATCATTAAAAGACAAAATAAAAACTACCTATGATCAATGATGCGTATGACATTTAGAGAGAGAAAATTCAGGTAGAGAGAGAGAGAAGTGTCGACACTCTCGCGCTCATTCTCTTGCGAAAAGTCACGTCTGCGTTCTCCACCTCCTCCTCTTACCTTCTCCTTCCTCCATTAATGTCGTCACCCTCTCTTCATTCCATCTGTTTTCCTTTTCTTTCTTCCTCTCTCTGGAATTTCACGACTTCTTTTTATATACAGTGTTCGATCTGTCTTTCTGCGCTGGATCGGCCGTCTTCTTCTTACTTTTCTTCTTCGGTCATTCCGCCTTCGGTTTCTTGCTGATATCTTTAGGCGATTTACCTCCAGGGTTCTCCCGATTTCTCATCACATGTTCTTCATTGAGGTTCGCTCGTGTGCTGATAATGATTTTATTGTTTGTTTCTTCGAACTTATTGGGTTGTGTTTCGTTTTCTAGCTGTTTTCTTAGTGGCGACGATGACGACTTTTGTGGGTTTTTTTGGTTTTAGGATATCTGGCCCCTGATCTTACCCGAAGGTTTTAGTGATAAAGTTCAGGCATTATCAGGTATTTTGACACCCAATTCTTTGTCTGGTTCCATAGAAATCTCTTTGTTGCTCTTGGAAGATTGTGAATTAATCAATTAAACTCAGTTTTTACGTTCTTCTCATTAGTTGTTTGAGATTAAAAAACGCCTTTTTTTAATGATAGGGAAATTCAAGCTGTTCATTCTTAGTTTTGTGAAGTCTGTATCATTAGTTGAATGAAAAAACGCCTTTTTTTTTTTTCCAATAATAGGGAAATTCAAGCTGTTCATTCTTAGTTTTGTGAAGTCTGTATCTTTTGAGAATTCTATTTCCTGATGATTTCTGAAAGCTGAGAATTTTTCTTTAATTTGGTCAAAAAGTGTCACTTTTGCAGACAATTTCAGAGTCCATGACTACCTCCACTTGTGGAGGCTCAGACTTGGAACTCTGCCGCGATGACTCCGCTGCTTTCACTCTCAAAGTCATAGCCATGGCTTCCATCCTCATTGCCGGTGTTGCCGGGATAGCCATTCCGCTCGGTGGAAGACACCGAAATTTCCTTAAGGCAGACAGTAATCTCTTCGTCGCTGCAAAAGCCTTTGCTGCTGGTGTGATCCTCTCGACTGGATTCGTCCACATGCTCTCTGGTGGGTCGGAGGCTCTGTCCAGTCCTTGTTTGCCCGCATTTCCTTGGTCCAAGTTTCCATTTCCTGGGTTCTTTGCCATGATTGCAGCTCTTGTGACCCTTTTGGTTGATTTTGTCGGGACTCAGTATTACGAGAGAAAGCAGGGGTTGAATCGTTCATACGAGGAGCAGAGTCAGGTTGGAGCATTAGAGGGAGGGCTTCAACAGGAAATTGTTCCAGCCATGGAGGTTAAGGAATGCAATGAGAAAGTGTTTGGGGAAGAAGAAGGTGGTGGAATGCATATTGTTGGAATGCATGCTCATGCAGCACATCATCGACATAGCCATCCGCACGGGAAAGAGGCTTGCGATGGGAACTTGCGAATGCAACGTTCTCATAATCATGATCATGGACATGGACATTCTCATGGGATTCGAAACAGCGATGAGGAGAGCAATGTTCGACATGTTGTGGTTTCTCAGGTAGTCTTCTTCCTCAAACTTGTTTGATAGATCTTGCTCCACAAAAATCTGAATTTTTCATTATCCATTTGAGTCTTTTTTAAGATGAGATTATTAATTGCTTTCTTTCGATGCAGATTTTGGAACTTGGGATTGTATCACATTCCGTGATCATCGGCCTATCTCTTGGAGTTTCTCAAAGTCCATGCACCATAAGACCGCTAATAGCAGCACTATCCTTCCACCAGTTCTTCGAAGGATTTGCGCTGGGAGGATGCATCTCCCAAGCGCAATTCAACCCGAAATCAGCCATGATCATGGCCTGCTTTTTTGCCATCACTACTCCGATCGGGATTGGAGCGGGGACCACCGTGGCATCCTTCTACAATCCTCTGAGCTCAGGAGCTTTGGTTGCGGAAGGGATATTGGACTCTCTTTCTGCTGGGATTCTGGTTTACATGGCCTTGGTGGATCTCATTGCAGCTGATTTTCTGAGCAAGAGAATGAGCTGCAATTTTAGGCTGCAAGTCGTGTCTTATTTCATGCTTTTCCTTGGGGCTGGATTGATGTCTCTGTTGGCTATTTGGGCTTGAGTTTTCTTTTTTTTTTCTTTTTTGAAAAATGCTGTTGGTTTAATGGAGAGACGAAGTCTGGAATCAAATCCTATGACCCATCACCAAGAAATTGCAATTTTCGAGGCTGTCTTTGTTGTTTTCTCGCTCGATCCGTCATCCAAGTTGCAGTATTTGTCCATTTTTTTAGTTTCATCAAAACAGAGCAATGAGCTCAGTCTGAGTGATAAGTCTGTCTCGATTTGAGCAGTGGTAATGAAGTCCGGCGGTGGTGGACGGCGGCTTCCGGCCGACCTTTCTTTCCCACAGCCACTTTCGAGAGAAATGCTTAATTTGGTGGGATTCTTTTAAGTATTTCCAGAAAGATTCATCTGTATGGTCGACAACTCACGAGTTTCTACGCACGTGCAACAGCGCCGAATCCTACGGGCGAGACCGAGAGAATCTATACGAACCAGACCGTATCCGCCACAAAACCAAATCTGTGTCGACGAGTTAAAGTTGTAGCGCGGATCGCCATTGCTCTCCGAACGGACAAGCCAATCTCCACAGTTGCAGGCGTACAAACGAACACATCAAAGCGCATTGTATCTTTGCTCCATGAGGTCAGAGATGGAGATAAGAAGGTTGTGAAAAATAATCCGCCAACAAAGAGGGAATCTCGTCATTGTTCAGAGAAAATACTGCAGTTTCTCTCTCTAACTCTCTCTCTCTCTAGATTTCTTCTCTTTTGATCCATTGGAATTCAGTCTCTTTTTCCTTCATTTTCTTCCATTCGTTCCTCGTTCATCCGCACCTGTCTTTTTTCAAATCTCTAGTTGCAGAGTCTTCCTCCACCACCAGATCTTGAAGCCATTTTCTGTACATATACAGATGGATTCACCTTCCTCGTATAAAATGTCTGGATTAGACTGAAATCTTATTGTATTTTCTGCCACCCACCAATCTCGCTTCCTTGTTCCTGCTGAATGACATAAAAAAGCACCACCTTTTTTGATACCCACCTCCCCGTTTCATTACGTGAGAGCTTTCTTCTTCTTCGTGAGAGCTTTCTTCTTCTCTTTTCCGGTCTTTCATGGAGCGTGCGAGGCGGCTGGCGAACCGGTCGACTCTGAAGCGCCTCGTTTCGGCGTTTAACTATTCGTCTTCTATGCCGTATTCAAGCTCTAGGTACGTCTCCTCGCTCGCTCCTTATCTCCTCGTGGCCAGAGGTCGCAGATCAGATTCGTCGATACGAAGAAATTTGGCGAGCAATGTCGGCGACGGTTTGGGGTCGCAATCTCGGTCGATTTCTGTCGAAGCGTTGAAATCTAGCGACACTTTTCCTCGACGACATAACTCCGCAACTCCAGAAGAACAAACGAAAATGGCGGCCTTCTGTGGATTCGACTGTCTCGATTCGCTCATCGACGCCACTGTGCCCAAATCAATTCGACTCGAGTCGATGAAGTTTTCCAAGTTCGACGACGGATTGAAGGAGAGCGAAATGATCGCACACATGAAGAAATTAGCTTCAAAAAACAAGATTTTCAAATCATACATCGGGATGGGCTATTACAACACTCACGTCCCACCAGTAATCTTAAGAAACATAATGGAAAATCCTGCTTGGTATACTCAATACACTCCATATCAGGCCGAGATTTCTCAGGGCCGGCTCGAATCTCTCCTCAATTACCAAACCATCATTACAGATCTCACCGGCCTCCCAATGTCAAACGCTTCCTTACTCGACGAAGGAACTGCAGCCGCCGAAGCAATGGCAATGTGTAATAACATTCAAAAGAGTAAGAAGAAGACCTTCATCATAGCAAGCAATTGCCACCCACAAACGATCGACGTCTGCAAAACCAGAGCCGATGGGTTTGATCTCAAAGTGGTGACTACTGATTTGAAGAACATCGATTACAAGTCCGGCGATGTTTGTGGAGTTCTTATTCAGTATCCCGGGACTGACGGCGAAGTTATAGACTATGGGGAGTTCATCAAGATTGCTCATGCTAATGGAGTTAAGGTTGTCATGGCGACGGATCTATTGGCATTGACGGTTTTGAAGCCTCCGGGCGAATTTGGGGCGGATATAGTTGTTGGCTCGGCTCAACGATTTGGTGTTCCGATGGGTTATGGAGGTCCCCATGCTGCCTTCTTGGCCACTTCTCAAGACTATAAGAGGATGATGCCTGGTAGAATCATCGGAGTTAGCATTGATTCTTCGGGTAAGCCCGCTTTACGGATGGCGATGCAGACTAGGGAGCAGCATATTAGGAGGGACAAGGCCACTAGCAACATTTGCACTGCTCAAGTATGGTATTCTTTGAATTTATATTATGTTTCTCCTTGAAAATGGTAATAAATCTAAAGATAAATTGTCGGCGATATTGACAGATTAGATTTTATACTATTTTCTTTTACAAACAGAACTTCATTTTAAGTTGTTGTCAATTTGAACTTAGTTGTCAATTTATTAGTTAAATCCAACACGTGTATACTACGTTTTCTATTTAATGTTTATAGCTTTGTTTCGAACTGTGTCAATATTTTCTCTGACGATTTTGAACTCAGCCCAAAATCATATTATAATTAGCGAACTTTTTTAAATAAAAAATGTGATATACACGTATGAATTTAACAAATAAGTTGATTAAAATATCCAAATTGCTAACATTGGAGATTCAGTTTGTCAACAAAAATATTTGAAGGTACACTAGGATAATGAACCAAATGAAATTTTCGATGTTACTGATAAATTTTATGTGATAATTCTAGGCTTTACTTGCAAACATGGCTGCTATGTATGCTGTTTATCACGGACCGAGTGGACTTAAAACCATCGCCCATCGAGTTCATGGCCTTGCCGGAGCATTTTCTCTTGGACTGAAGAAACTCGGAACTGTGGAAGTTCAGGGCCTTCCCTTCTTCGACACGGTGAAAGTCAAGTGTGACGATGCTTATGCACTGGCTGATGCTGCTAGGAAGAGTGAGATTAATCTCCGAGTTGTGGACAAAAACACTGTAAGTATCTGTACATTTCTTGACGTTTTGTCCATTCTCTAAACTAGGAATTTCTCACAAGACCTTTTACCTTCACTTGTCTTTCAGATCACCGTTGCTTTTGATGAAACGACGACTTTAGACGACATTGATGCTCTCTTCAAAGTTTTGGCCGGCAAAAAGCCTGTGAGTTATTGTCATTTACCGGAGATATCGGTGCTTTTCCCTTAATCTGCCTATTTTTGATCTTTTTTTTTTTAAATAATGTTCATTTCCAGGTTCCGTTTACAGCTGCATCTCTTGCACCGGATGTTCAAAGTGTGATTCCTCCCGGGCTAGCTCGGGAGAGCCCGTTCCTAACACACCCGATCTTTAACACGTATATCTCTTTCATTTTTAGTGATTTCTCTAGCGGTTAAAATTTAAATCGTTCTGACTTTAGTTTAAACATTTTAGGTACCACACAGAGCATGAATTACTAAGATATATGCATCGATTACAGTCGAAAGATCTCTCGCTATGTCACAGCATGATTCCGTTGGGATCTTGCACTATGAAATTGAATGCAACCACTGAAATGATGCCGGTAACATGGCCGAGCTTTACCGATATTCACCCTTTCGCCCCTGTCGAGCAATCTCAGGGCTATCAGGTGACCGGAAATTTCTGAAGAACAGACTTTTGTTCTTCTCTGAAAAGGATATTGATGTTATCTTCTGATAAAATATTATTTGCAGGAGATGTTCAACGATTTGGGCGAGTTGCTATGTGTCATCACTGGGTTTGACTCCTTCTCGCTGCAGCCTAATGCTGGCGCTGCTGGAGAGTATGCCGGACTGATGGTTATTCGAGCTTATCACTTGGTATATTTTTGGTTTACTAAGTTGCTGATTGAGATTCTGGTGTGTATGGAAGTATGAAATGTTTTAGTTAGTGGTTCATTTTGCTGGAAATTTGTAGGCGAGAGGAGACCATCATCGGAATGTGTGCATTATTCCGGTTTCGGCGCACGGGACCAATCCGGCTAGTGCAGCTATGTGCGGGATGAAAATTGTCCCTGTCGGAACTGATTCGAAAGGAAACATCAATATCGAAGAGTTGAAAAAGGCAGCCGAAGCGAACAGAGAGAATTTATCGGCTCTCATGGTAGGAAACTAAGCTCTTATTGCCATCAAATCGAATGTTATTTTTCTTTCGAGCTGAATGAGGGTCGCTCGTATTATAGGTCACCTATCCTTCCACACACGGTGTGTATGAAGAAGGGATCGATGAAATATGCAAAATCATTCACGACAATGGCGGCCAAGTGTACATGGACGGAGCAAATATGAATGCCCAGGTATGTTCCTCCCTCGATAAATCAACTCTTTTCTTTGCTTTGAATATGGAATGATTCAAGACCAAGGCTGTCCATATGTTAGAAATGGAACTATAAACAAAAAAAGAACATACGAATTTGAAACACCAGGATTTATCGTGTACTAACCATTTTGAGAAAAAACTACGGGCAGAACAAAATTATCGTACGAAGATTGAAGATACAATAATGAATTTGTAGAGAAAAACAAAACTATACGTGGGATCTTGATTAGAGGTCATCAACTTGACTCAAAAAAATTTGGATAACTGAACTCTACACCGTACTATAATCTATGTTTTCTAGATTGGAATTAGTGAATTCAAAAATCTCGTAAACATGGGATTTCGTTGTTTGCTCGGGGCAGGTGGGTCTGACGAGTCCTGGTTGGATCGGAGCGGACGTATGCCATCTGAATCTCCATAAGACATTTTGCATTCCACATGGAGGAGGAGGTCCTGGTATGGGCCCCATTGGTGTGAAGAAACACTTGGCTCCATTTTTGCCTTCACACCCTGTGGTAAGAACCTAATCCTTGCACTCTCTGAACTTACATTGTTTATAGAAATCTTCACTTAATCTTTGTTTCTAATTGGTCTGTCAAACTCTAAAGGTACCCACTGGTGGAATTCCGGCACCGGAAAAAAAGCAGCCGCTCGGGACCATTTCTGCCGCTCCGTGGGGATCTGCACTTATTTTGCCGATTTCTTACACTTATATCGCGATGATGGGATCGAAGGGTCTCACAGACGCATCGAAGATTGCCATTTTGAATGCAAATTACATGGCAAAGCGATTGGAGGTGGTTTATTGTTTGAAGTGATGTAAAAAGCAGTAAATGTGGAAATTTTGAGTGTTTCGAGGTTATAATTTTGCAGGATTATTTCCCCATTCTGTTCCGTGGCGTTAATGGAACGGTCGCTCACGAGTTCATCGTTGATCTGAGAGGATTCAAGGTAAAATGCCATTTTTTATCTGTGAAAATTTTTCTATTTTCAGATGAATTAAGTTATTTTGTTGGTGGGTTTGTGACAGAATACTGCCGGAATCGAGCCGGAAGATGTTGCGAAACGTCTTATGGACTATGGTTTTCATGCTCCGACAATGTCATGGCCGGTTCCCGGCACTCTCATGATCGAACCCACAGAGAGCGAAAGCAAGGTACTTCTTCACTTTCATATTTCACCCTCTCTCTCTCTCTCTAACTCTTTATCTCTCTCCACTGTACATCTTCCATTTTCAGGCTGAGTTGGACAGATTCTGTGATGCTTTGATCTCAATTCGAGAAGAAATCGGACTCATCGAGAAAGGAAAAGCCGACATCCACAACAATGTTCTAAAGGTAAAATTAAATAGTCTTCCCTTCGTCCAAATCTCGAACCTTTAGATTGGTCGTCTTAAAACCTGACTGTAAATGCAGAGTGCTCCTCATCCACCATCGCTGCTCATGGCTGATGCTTGGACAAAACCATACTCTCGCGAATATGCGGCTTTTCCTGCTTCTTGGCTCCGCACTTCCAAGTTCTGGCCTTCCACCGGTAATCTTTCCTCGTTCCTAAATTCTCCAATGATTGTCTCCGGAAAGTTCCTTCCCCACATTCCCTTAGCTCGTTTTACGAAGGATTGAAATATTTGAACAATTATTTCAGGTCGCGTCGACAATGTATACGGTGACAGAAACCTCGTCTGCACCCTACTTCCGGCATCCCATGTCGTCGAAGAACAAGCAGCTGCTACAGCTTAGTTTCCGACAGCCATGATTGGCCAGATTTAATCACTTCTTCTTCTTGTACATAAATTATCCATATTCATACAGTCTCATTTCTCCTTTTTCTTGCTGATAATATGAAAATGATGGGCTGCTTACTGATTTTACCTTCAGTTTATAAACATGGCCCCTCTGCATCTTTCAGAAGAACTACACCGTCAAGTTGCTGCTTTTATCAGCACAGCCATAGTTCTGCTCAGAACTGTCGGGTTACAATTCTGCAAGGTAACTGAAGGAAACCCAGATAAACTGTTGAATTTATGCAGAAGATTATACAAGATGAGAAAGATAGCAATAATCTGAGTGAAAGCCTCTAGTAATCTTCTCTACTCACCTCTTTTGAAACACAATGCTTCTAATCTCATTTTGATCGCTATCCCGCCTTCAACGAAGTTTGAAATCAACTGTAGATAGATAAAATTGACAACAATGTTTAAATTGGTAACAACTAAAAGATATTCTCCTGTAGTCCCTGTGCATCGCCGAAAGCCAGCCGTAGGCTTGAGTTTAATGCTGGATTTCTCCAACAACATGGGCTCACGCCGGCCACCGGCGATGTGCGGGGGGACCTATAGAGGAACCTCCTGTTCTGAAAAATAACGAAATTGTGGGAACAATAATAATTTCACCGCTGTAAATCGTAAAAAGTACTGATCAGGATAATTCTCAGAAAAGACTGTATTAGACTATCTCCAAAATAGAATTATCTTTCCAAATAAGATTCTATGTAAGACTGGAGGGGTTACAAACGGTCCTACTTAAAATCTAATCTCTTAGATATAACTTACTTACGCAGTACAATTACATCACTAAATAAGCGATACGAGAAATGATAGCAGATGCAATCAGAAAAATACCAGAAATATTTTTTCACTGCCGTAAAATTATAACAGTTAAGAGGTAAGAGAAATAATAACTAAAATGACACCGAGAATTTTTACGTGGAAATCCAAATCGGGAAAAAATCACTGGGACCGAATCCAGAAAGATCTCAATATGAAAAATATGATTTACGATATTTTTCTAGATATCAAATATTCTATAAAATATTTATTAAGAGAAATTACTACTTTTAGAACTATTAATGTGCATAAAAGCACCATATCTATTTTTCTTTGACATTTTTTTTTCTCTCCCTCCAAAAATAATCCTCGCTCTATATTTTTCTCTCCTTCTTCACTGAGGAAGTTCTTCTCTTCGGATGCTGGTACTCTTTCATCAATCCTCTAAAATAAGGAATGTGATTGCAAGAAAGAGAAGGAGGCGCCGAAATTGAAGAAATTTTTTTTTCTTCTTTTCAACCATATTAATGAGATGAGTCTCTTATCATAATGGAGGGATCCCACAAATCTCCCCCTCCAGACTTATGATAAGGTATCTCCAATCTTGTTGAACCTCTACAGAATTCGTGTTTATTCTTCTGCAAGATCTTTGTCATCATGTCTGAGCCATAATCATCCGTGTGAATCTTCTCAAGATATACTTGCTTGGTGTTCAGCACTTCTCGTATCCAATGATACCTTATATTTATGTGTTTCGACTTCGAATGAAAATTCAGGTTCTTGCTCAAATGAATAGCACTTTGACTGTCGCAATACAAGATATACTTATCTTGTTTGTGACTCAATTCTGTTAAAAATTTTTGCATCCACAAAATTTTTTTACAGGCTTCTGTAACCGTAATAAACTCAACTTCTGTTGTAGACAATGCAACTGAACCTTGCCTCTTAAATTACCATGACACAGCTCCCCCTCCAAATGTAACTAAATATCCTGATGTTGATCTTCTAGAGTCAATGTCTCCAGCCATATCTGCATCAGTATAGCCTACCAACGAAGGTTTCTCACTTCCAAAACACAAATTGAATTTCAGAGATACCTCACTTCACTGCATTCCAATGCTCTCTGCCTGGATTTGTTAGAAATTAGCTGACTACTCCAACAGAATGTGAAATATCAGGTCTCGTACAAACCATGACATACATAAAGCTGTCAACTATTGAGGCATACATAATCCTTTGCATTTCTGCTTTTCCTTCTTTCGTGGAAGGACTTTGTTCAGAAGTAAGTTTGAAATGTTTAGCAAGAGGAGTACTGACCGGCTTCGTCTTATCCATATAGAATCGGCTGAGAACTTTCCGGATATATTTCTCTTGTGATAGCCACAATTTTCCATTCTTCCTATCATGAATGATTCTCATCCCAAACATCCGTTTCGCCGGTCCTAAGTCTTTCATGGAAAAAGACTTGTTAAGTTCATTATTTAACTTAACAATTTTTTCTCTGTTTGGTCCCACAATCAGCATGTCGTGGACATAAAGTAAGAGGATTATAAATGTACAATCCATGAACTTTTTCACGAACAGACAATGGTCAGAGGAAGTTTTTTTGTATCATTGATTTTCCATAAATCAATCAAACTTCTTGTACCATTGTCTTAGGGCTTACTTCAATCCATACAGACTCTTCTTCAATTTACATATTAGATGTTCTTTTCCCTTGACAACGAACTCTTTTGGTTGTTCCATGTAAATTTCTTCTTCTAATTCATCATGCAGAAGGCGGTCTTCACATCGAGTTGATCGATCTCCAAATTGAGACTTGAGGCTAATCCAAGTACCACTTGTATGGATGACATTTTCACGATCGGTGAAAAAATTTCATCAAAGTCAACCTCCTTCTTCTGACCAAAGTCTTTTACGACCAGTCGTGCCTTATACTTTGGTTGTGAATTTTCGTCTTTAAGTCTGTATACCTATTTGTTCTTGAGTCTCTTTCTCCCCCTTTGGAAGCTGAACCAACTCATAAGTATGGTTCTCATACTATGATCTCATCTCATCTTGCATCGCATCTAACTAATTCTTTTTTTGTTGATGCTCCATAATTTTCTTATAGCACTCAGGTTCATCGCCATCAGTGATCATCACATACTCGTTTACAGAGCACTTTTTCGATGATTGACGATCTCTTGTTGACCTTCTTAACTCTGGTTCTGCAACTGGTTCAAGAGAAATCTCTGTTTCTCGATGGTCAACATCAACAATTGCTTGATCATTGGATTTACTAGCATCTCCTTTGTCAAAAGTTGATTTCACTTGATCAACTTTTACTAGATGTTCATCCGTGATCTCCAAATCTTTCTTCTTTTCTTCAATGGTTTGGTCTTCAAATAAGACAACGTCTCGACTTCTGACAATTTTCTTATCAATCGGATCCCAAACCCTATATCTGAATGCATCACTTTCGTATCCGAGGAATATACATTCATTAGCTTTGATGTCTAGCTTAGACCTTTCATCTTTAAGAATATGGACGAATGCTTTGCATCCAAATACCTTTAGATGTTTATAAAAGACGTTTTTTCCTGTCCATAGTCTGTTTGGCACTTCTTCACTCAGAGGTATTGATGGAGACAAGTTGATGATATTTACTGTAGTATTCATTGCTTCTCCCTATAATGTTTTGGGAAGTTTTGAATGTGATAACATGCACCTTATCTTCTCCACGATAGTTTTGTTCATTCTTTCTGCAATGCCATTTTGTTGCAGAGTCTTTGGAACAGAAAATCCCATGCATTTTGTAATATTCATCGAATGATCTCATATATTCGCCACCATTGTTTGTGCAAATGCATTTTAACTTCTTTTCAGTTTCTCACTCTGTGAAAGCATGAAACTGTTTGAAAACGTTAAACACTTTATCTTTAGTCTCGAGTGCATAAGCCCAAACTTTCCTTAAGTGATCATCAATAAATGTGACCATATATTGGGCACCTCCTAATGTTTTCATTGACATGGGACCGCAGACGTCTAAATAGACAACCTCTAATAAATCTGGTTTCCTTGATGCAAAATTCTTCTAAAAGGAAATTCTGTGTTGTTTTCCTACCAAACAGTGAACATAACTTGACAGAGGTTCATCTTTTAGATGTGGCAAATAATCTCTTTTGTCAAGCAATTGAAGCCTTTTTTTCGCTCATATGACCAAACCGCTTGTGTCATAACTAAATGGACGAGTCATTCCATGCAGCATTTACTGATGCATCCTTCATAGTCACTTGAGTCGCATACAAACTAGACTCTTTGATCCATTTCGTTATGATGAACGAACCTTTGTTGAGCACTCATTTTTCGCCAGCAAATTTGCTCTTGAAACCAGTCTCATTAAGAGCAACGACTCATATTAGATTCAGTCTAATATCTGGAACATGTCGGACATCTTTAAGTACCAACTCACATCGTGTGTTGGTATGGATACAGATGTCTCATTTTTCAATTATTCTGGAAACGTGATTGTTCCCCATTTTAACAATGTCAAAATCACTGCCAGTGTAAGATGAAAAATACTCAACTTTTGAAGTAACATGATAAGATGCTCCAGAATCGCACACCCAACATGATTCATTAATCATGAGGTTGACAGAATATTCGCATACAATAATATCTTCACCATCAGAGACAGTTGCAGTCGTAATCTTCGTTTCTCCTTTAGCACCTTCGGTGCCTTGTTCTTTCTTCAACTTCCAGCAATCCTTTTTCATGTGGCCCATTTTGCCACAACGATAGCACTTAACGTCTCTTTTGCTTTTCGACTTTGATCTTCCTGACATGTTGACTCCAAAGGCCCCACGTTTTTTTGATCTCACTCTCGTTACTGATAAAGCCTCCACAGAGGACTCCTGTTTGCTCTTCCGCCTACTTTCTTTGTCAAGCGCTGCGGTTGCAATATCATTGAACATCAATGTTATTTTTGCAGTACTGTTGGGCAGATTTACAATGAGGTGATCATATGAATCTAGTAGATTTTGAAGTAAAAGTTCTTCTCTTTCATTTTCGTCGATTTTGTGTTACATTGATGTAAGTTGAGAAAATAATGTGTTGAGCGTATTAACGTGGTCTGTCATTGTTGTAGATTCTGACATCCGAAGTGTATATAATTTTCTTTTCAAAAAAATTTTATTATACCACGACTTCTGCTCGTATAATTTTGTCAGCGTATCTCAGATCTGTTTTGATGTTACCATTTCTGAGATACTTGACAAAATTTCATCTGCTAGAGTAAGATGCAAAATGGTCATTGCATCCTCTTCTGCTTTGTTACATTTCTCGTCTTCAACATTCGTTGGTATGTTGCCGATGGCTATAGCACAACCATCTCTCCGCAATAACGTCTTCATTTTTAATTTCTACAATGAGAAATTATTTCCATTGAATTTTTCAATTTCAATATTTCTCGCCATAACCACGAAGTTTTGATACCACTTGTTGGAAAAAACAACGAAATTGGTGGGAACAATAATAATTCCACCACTGTAAACCGTGGAAAGTACTTATCAGAATAATTATCAGAAAAGACTGTACTAGACAATCTCCAACATAGAATTATCTTTCCAAGTAAGATCCCAAAAAAGACTGAAGGGGTTACAAATGGTCCTACTTAAAATCCAGTCTTCTAGACATAACTTACTTACACATTACAATTACACCACTAAATAAGCAATACGAGAAACGATAGCAGATGCGATCAGAAAAATACCATAAATATTTTTCTATTGCCGTAAAATTATAATGGCTAAGAGGTAAGAGAAATAATAACTAAAATAAACACCGAGAATTTTTACGTGGAAATCTAAATCGGGAAAAAATCACGGGGACCGAGTCCAAAAAGATCTCACTATGAAAAATAGGATTTACAATATTTTTCTACTTATCAAATATTCTAAAAAATGTTTACTAAAATAAATCACCACTCTTAGAACTCTCAATATGCACAAAAGCACCATATCTATTTTTCTCTCACACTCTTTCTTTTCTCTCCCTCTAAAAATAATCATCACTCTATATTTTTCTCTCCTTCATTGAAGAAGTTCTTCTTCTCTTCAGATGGTGGTACTCTTCCATCAAGTCTCTATTTATAGAGGCTTGAGAATGCGACACATTCCTTAAAATAAGGAAAGTGACAGCAAGAAAGACAAAGAGGGGTCAAAATTGAAGAAAGAAGAAATTTCTTCTTTCTTCTTTTCAACCATATTAATGAGATGGATCTCTCGTCATAATACAAGGATCCCTCGTCATAATAGGAGGATCTCACACCTTTGACAAAAATGAGTTTAAGATTTATCTAATGAGTTTAAGATTTATCTATAAATGATCTCACATCATTCACATCTAAATTGGACTTCACCCTAAAAGAATATATCGTAGATTTAAAAAATTAAATTACTTTCTCTTAATAAATCCTTGCATACTCATAGGCTGCCATTCTTAATTCTTCTAACTCTTGCAAATGTAAGAACCGATTCCTTCCTGTTTGCTGTAAATTCAAGTTCAACGTTTTCAATGCCCAGAAGGCCTTGTGTTCTAACTCTACAGGTAGATGACAAGCTTTTTCATAAATCATGTTGAATGGAGTAGTGCCCATATGAGTCTTAAATGCTGTTCTGTACGCCCATAATGCATCATCTAATTTCAGTGACCAGTCTTTCCTGTTCGGATTCACCACCTTCTCCAGAATTCGTTTCACTTCCCTGTTAGATTCTTCTGCTTGGCCATTGCTCTAAGGGTGGTATGTTGTAGTCACCTTATGTCTAACTTCATATTTACATAATAACTCAGTGAAGGCTCTGTTGCACAAATGAGATCCTCTATCACTGATAATTGCTCTGGAAGTGCCAAACCTTGTGAAGATATTTTACTGTAAAAACTTCAGAACACTCTTCCCTTCATTGTTTGGCAGTGCTGCAGCTTCTACCCATTTAGAAACATAATCAATAGCCAACAGTATGTATTGGTTTCCATGAGATGCTGAGAAATGTCCCATGAAGTCAACTCCCCAGACGTCAAAGAGTTCGATCTTCAAGATGTTGGTCAGTGGTAGCTCATGTTTTCTTGATATGTTCCCTGTTCTTTGACATCTGTCACAGTTTTGAACAAAATTGTTAGCATCTTTAAAGAGGGTAGGCTAGTACAAACCTGATTGCAAAACTTTTGCTGCTGTACGTGTTCCTCCATAATGGCCTCCGTATGATGTTGCATGGCATTGCTACAACACTTGGTTCATTTCTTCCTCTGGTATACATTTTCGCAGCAACTGATCCACGCACTGTTTGAAGAGTAATGGCTTATCCCAAAAATATCGCTTCACATCTTTCAAGAGCTTCATTTTCTGCTGATAATCTAGGTCGGAAGGGATATCTGGGAATGTTTCCTTGATATTTTCTCCGAGTTGCTGTTCGCTCACATTTTCCAGTCTAGATAAATGATCTGCAACTTGGTTTTCACATCATTTACTGTCACGGATTTTTAGATCAAACTCCTGGAGCAGTAACACCCAGCAGATTAGTCTTGGTTTAACATCCTTCTTAGCAACTAAATACTTGATTGCTGCATGATCAGTGTACACAATAACTTTGGTTCCTATCAAATATGCTCTGAACTTATCGAATGCAAACACCAGTGCTAATAGTTCTTTCTCTGTAGTTGTGTAATTCCTCTAAGCTTCATTTAGAGTTTTACTGGCATAATAGATTGAATGAAATATTCTGTCTTTTTTCTGTCCCAGCACTACTCCCACAACATAATCACTTGCATCGCACATTAGAATAAACAGTGAAGTCCAATCAGGTGCTGCTATTACAGGTGCGGTGATCAGCTTTTGCTTCAACAAATTAAAGGCTTCCATACAGTCCCTGTCGAAATGAAAGGAAGTGTTCTGCTCCAAAACATGCATAACGGTTTAGAAATTTTTTAGAAGTCTTTAATAAAGCGGCGATAGAATCCCGCATGTCCCAAAAAGCTTCTGATCCCCTTAACTGTTTTCGGTGGTGGCAGTTTTTCAATGATCTCCACTTTAACTTTATCTACTTCCAATCCTTTCTCTGAAACTCGATGTCCGAGCACTATTCCTTCTAGAACCATGAAGTGACACTTTTTCCAGTTGAGCACAAGTCATGCATCTTTTCAGAACCTTCTCCAGATTCTTCAAACATAATTTGAAAGATTCTCCCACAATGGAGAAATCATCCATAAATATTTACAAACACTCTTCCACCATATCTGAAAAGATGGCCATCATGCAGCGCTGAAACGTTGCTGGAGCATTACACAACCTGAAAGGTATCCTTCTAAAAGCAAATATTCCATATGGGCATGTGAAGGTAGTTTTTTCCTGATCTTCAGGGGCAATGGTGATCTTATTATACCCAGAATACCCGTCCAAAAAGCAGTAAATTGGTCGATGAAAGGCGGCGGAAAATGATCTTTTCTTGTTGCCTTATTTAGCTTTCTGTAGTCCATGCAGATCCTCCATCATGTTACAGCCCTCGTGGGGATTAGCTCATTCTTTTTATTGGCTATCACAGTTGTTTCCCCTTTCTTTGGAACGCATTGGACTGGGCTAATCCACGAGCTATCTGAAATAGGGTAGATAATGCCTGCATCTAGCCACTTTAGAATCTCCTTTTTCACCACTTCCTTCATTACTGGGTTTAGCCTTCTGTGTTGCTCTATCGATGCACGGTATTCTTCTTCTAATAATATTTTATGCTTGCAAATACTTGGACTAATCCCTTTTATATCATTTATTGTCCATGTGAAAGCCTATTTATGGTTTTTTAAAACATGTAATAGTTCTTGCTCCTGCGTGGTTGATAAAGCTGCTGAAATCACAACAGGAAATGTCTCTTTGAATCCTAGGAATGCATACTTTAAGTGAGAAGATAACGGTTTAAGCTCTAATGTTGGTGCCTCTTTACTCGATGGCTGAAGAATTTCTGGGCTATCTTCTGTTCTGATTAATGCCTATGCCTCAAACTGCCTCCTGTAACTTCGATAGAGTTGTTTTGTTTCTTCTGTCTTTATTTTTTCTGATATGCTGAAACAATCTTCCTCATCATAAGGGCATTTCATGGTCTTCAAAACATTGAAGGTGACCTGTTGGTCATTTACCCTCATAGTAAGTTCACATTTTTACATGTCGATCAAATATCTTCTAGTAGCTAAAAATGGTATGATAGACACCTCACGATCAGCTTCATAATCTAGTATGATGAAGTCTGCTGGAAAAATGAACTTGTCTACTCTTACAAGAACGTCTTCTATCTTTCCTTGTCGATGAGTCAGCGAGCGATCAGCAAGTTGCAGAGTTACAGTGGTGGGTCTAACTTCTCCAATTCCCGGCTTCTTGAAAATTGACATGGGCATCAGATTAATACTTGCTCCCAGGTCGCATAGAGCTTTACCAAAATAACTGTTGCCTATCGTGCATGAGATGGTGAAACTGCCAGGATCTTTTAATTTTGGTGAAATCTTGTTCTACAATATGTAGCTTGTTTCTTCTATCATAGCCACCAATTCATATTCTCCCAGATTCCTCTTTTTGGACAAAACATCCTTCATGAATTTGGCATAATTGGGCATTTGTTCAAGTGCTTCCACCAAGGACACATTGATGTGTAGCTGCTTGAGAACATCTATAAATCTTTTAAAATATTTGTCTTGGTTGTGTTTTTGTAATCTCTGAGGAAATGGTGGTGGTGGCTTCTGGATTCTTAACTCCTCTTGTTGTTGCTGTGGTGATGCTGCAGCAACAGTTGCTGGATTATTTTTTCTTGTTTCATCTGATTCTTTCTGTTTAGCCACCTCATTTCGATTTCTGGAATCCTCAGCTTTCCTTAGCTTCTCTGGGATTTCTAACTCTCTTCCATTCCTCAATATTATAGCCTTGTAATGTTCTTTTCCAGGCCTTTGTGGTACTTCAGTATCACTCGGCAATTGCCCTATATTTCTTGTGCTTAAGGACTGAGCCAGCTCCCCTATTTGTGTTTCCATATTTTTCATAGATGTAGCCAAGTTTTGCAAGATCACGTCTGTCTTAGCAGCATATTCTCTGGCAATGCTCTCTGGTTGCTCTTGATGCATTGAAGTTTGGGTTGGCTGTGAGAAATCTTGCTTGTAGTTCTCTGCATATCTGTTTTGTGCAGTGGCATTCTGCTTGTAACAACCCGGACCCCGTTCCCGCAAGCCCAAGTCATGCATGTCCCACCGATGGGTTGCTGCCACGTGGGTCCCCGAAGGGCGGTACACGTGTACTCACGATCTTCCCTCCCCCTGAAGAGGGAGGGAAGATCGTGAGTACACGTGTATCGCCCTTCGGGGACCCACGTGGCAGCAGCCCATCGGTGGGACCTGCACGACTTGGGCCTGCGGGAACGGGGTCCAAGCCGTTACACTGCTGCTTTGAATTCCATTGAAAATTCGGATGCTGCTTCTAGCCAGGATTGTAGGTCAGCGAGTAAGAGTTATTGTTCCTATTATATCCCACGTAATTTGCAGATTCTGGGTTGGTAGAACAGGAGTTGTCATCGTGATTCTCTCCATAGAAAATGCAGGAAACTTCTCTAATTGTCGGCTTAGAAGGTTTGTTCATCGCCTTGATCGCATTTTCCAGCATAGAAATCTTTGCATTTAATGTAGCAACTTCATCTAGATCATAAACCCCAGCTGTGCGTCTTGTATATTGAGTTCTGTCTGAAGGCCACTGGTAGCTGTTTACTGCCATTCTCTCTAGTAAGTCATAAGCCTCATTGAAAGATTTAAAAAGAAGTGTACCGTTTACTGCAGCATCAATAATCGATCTTGTCTGCCCATTGAGTCCATTATAAAACATCTCTAGTTGAATCCAGTGAGGTATTCCGTGATTAGGACACTGCCTTAGTAACTCTTTGAATCTGTCCCAAGCTTCGTAAAGTGATTCTCTATCTTTTTATTGAAAGCTGGTGATTTCATTTCTCATCCTTGCGTTTCTCACTGGTGGGTGGTACTTTATAATAAATTTCTTAGCAAGATCCCCCTAAGTAGTAATGGTGTTTGAAGGAATGCTGTTCAACCAATCTCTCGCTCTGTCTCTTAAAGAATATGGAAAGAGCTTAAGCCTCAATGCTTCAGTAGGAACTCCAGGAAAGTTGAAAGAATCGCTAACTTCTCCAAAGACTTTCAGATGACGATGCGGGTTGTCGGTAACCATTCCACTAAATTGCCCGACTGTTTGAAGCATTTGGAAACATCACCGGTTTAAGCTCGAATCTGATTGCTCGAAGGTCTGGTCTCACGATTCCAAGATTTAAATCATCAAGAGTGGGGATGGCAAAATCCTGAATGGGTCTGTCTCTATCATCCACAGCATGACCATCATTGTTCCTTTCTTCCTCTAAATGAGCCATATTGTCTAGGGCTGGGCACGGTCCGGTTCGGGCCGGTTCTAGGCTGGAACCAGACCAGACCGTGGGTTTCGGGAAATGAATTCCCGAAACCGGAACCGGTCCATATCGGAACCGGTACCGAACAAGAACCGGAACCGAATTTACGGTCCGGTTCTGGTTCGGTACCCGTTTTCTCCCATTCATTTTAATTTTTTTTTTAATTTCAAAAATCTGAACCGCAGAAACCAAAAACTTACATAGGTTAAAATACTTTGGAAGCAAATCTCTGGCAAAAACTGTAGGATTCCACACGATGAACGTCGATCCATCCTCGTCCCACGAAATCACATCAATTATCTCATTATCGTCGACGAGCTGATAGGTTTTCGTCAAAAACAGGGTCGGTATCATCTTTTCCCCAGCCGCCGACCATGTATGTGAAATCGATAGAGAAGTAAGCAAGAGGGTGATGTGCCAATAGGCCCAAAAGCCCAATCCAAGACTAAGGCCCAATCCATATCCAAAGCTCATACTACTTATTACTTGCTTACTAATGACTTTATTTCTTTTGCAAGTAATGGACTCAATGAAGGCTTGGAGCGGAAGCCCAATTCACATAGCAATAATCAACCTCATCACTTAACCTCTTGGGATGCACGAGATGAAAAGAATCAGCTGGATTAGCAGAAGCGAGAATTTGTCTTTCCGGAGACAAATCTTGTAATTTATTTTATGTTGGTTTTCTTTAAACAAACATTAGTTTTATTTTATGTTGTGGCAAAAACCATTAGCCCTTAGAGTTGTATGGTGGGTAGCTAATTTGGGTTAAAGTGAATCATCTTGATGTGGGAGGCCCAACCCATTAGAAGACAACATTGAGAAGAAGCACACAAAGAACAATCGGTAGTGGACACAAGGATTGATGACGTGGCACAAGGAGGGCACTTGATGACATTTGTAAGGGAGGAAGCCTCACCATTGGATGAAGAAGCAAGGACAAGAGGTAGTGCTCACAAGGATTGATGATGTGGCACAAGGAGGATGCTTGATGATATTTGTAAGGGAGGAAGCCTCACCATTGGATGAAGTACAAGCACAAATAATCTTGGCCACCCATCATCACACTCATCCAACGGTTCACATTCAAACTTACAAAACCCTAGCTACCCTAGGATCTCTATTTAAGCATCACACTTGGCCATTGTATGGGTCTTTTTGCCAAGCTTAATACAATTGAGGTATTTCATTTAGACTAGTGTCTAGAGAAAGTCTTCTTCCAATGGTTGGTGCCATTGGAAATCCCACCAAGGGTTGGTGCCCAAGGTAAGTATCGGTTTGCTTAAACCGATTGGAGAGAACCTCCATTATTTACAAGCTTGTGGTGGCTTGTAAATTCTTACCCTTCCCTCTTCCCCACCTCCTTGAGGTTGGATCCATAAGAGGAAGGTAAAACCATACCCAAAGACCGGTTTTCTTCTCTTGGAAGAAACATTAGCCGAGAGGTCTTCCATACCTCTATCGGCCGGTTCAGGGCTTCAACATTTTTTCTTCCATTTTTTTTACTGAATATTTTTAACACTTCATACTAACTTCATCTTCTACATCTTAGCTTCATTTTCTCTGAAGAAATCGTTTCCATTCGAACATTTTAATGCTTCCGTTTCTGCTCATATATTTTATTGCTCTCGGGTTAGCCGACCAGTGAGCAACCCTTACTATTTGGGTGATAACTCGCTCATTTTCAGGTCGTTACCCATCAGAGGGACTCGGGGTTGGGACTCGGCAGAGAGGGACTCGGCAGAGGGAGACTCGAAGGAGGGGGACTCAACGGAGGGGGACTCGGCAGAGGAGGACCCGGCAGAGGAGGACTCGGCAGAGGGGGACTCGGCAACAGGCAGAGGAAGACTCGGGATCGTTAGACGCGTCGGCGTCGCTAATTGCTGAAGACTGAAGTCTGAAACTTTCAGACTGAAAGTGAACTTCTACTTCAGTTTTAGGCTAAAACTTTTAGGGCATCCGACCGGTTCTCCCACGGTCCCAGCCGGTTCCCGACCTCAGAACCGTGCACCGGACGGCGGTTCCCGGTTCTTAGTTTTTTGGAACCGGAACCGGCTCCCAATCACATGGAACCGGCCAAGAACCGGCTCCCAATCACATGGAACCGGCCAAGAACCGGCTCCCAATCACATGGAACTGGCCAAGAACCGGCCCGAACCGGCGGTCCAGTCCGGTCCGCCGGTTCTGGGCCGGTTCTGCCCACCCCTAATATTGTCCCCGCCAATAAAAGGTTGTTGTTGTTGTCTTATTCTCTCTCGAAACGTGCGTTCAATCTCTAGATCGAGTGAAATAAAAATATAAAAAAATTATAGCAAAATAAAATAATTAAGAAATATCCTTGGCAACAGCGCCAATAACTTGTTAGTGATTTTCTACACCCTAACGCAAGTGCACGTGTCGCTAACGGAGTAATAAAGTAAGTAAAAGTTGATCCCACGAGGATATTTTTAATCAAATTAATCTTACTATAAATTTCTATAAAATAAAGTTGAAAATATTAAATAAATAATAAGGAAAGGAATGATGAACTAAAATTACTCAAAATTAATAAAGACTAAAAATGGAAATGATTTAAAAAAGTAATTATGGGAAAAGTCTTGGTTATGGTTGATTTCCTCTTTACATGCAATTATTACTGATACTACAGCAATACTACAGTATTAGTCACAGAACAGCAAGAATTCATAATATTTCTAGGGTTCCGTCGAATTGACTAGATAAATTCATTTCAGAATTTTCTTTTCGACTTTGAAGAGATAAAAACTTAACCTGAAATTTTCGTGTGAACATATTCTTAACGCCAAATAAATTAATGTTAGCTACTTTGCAACAATTATAATTTATTCAATTACTCATGCATCTTTAATTCTTATTTACCTATCGATACAATAGGAATATATGAAAACAAATTTGCCTATCGACACAATTCGTATTATGCAATAAAAATCATGAGCAATCGTTCAGTGAAAAATACGTAGTTTTCATAGATCAGAATAAAAACATATAAAGAGTACTCTCTTGCCTAACTAAGATAAAAAAAGTTTAGCCTAAAATCATAATGGTAAAACTAGAAATAATAATATTCATCAAAACATCAACAGTAGAAGAGAAGAAGAAAAAAGCTAAAAATTGTCGTAGGTTCCCTTGCTGTAGATCTAGAGCTCTGTAGCAGCCCAACTCTCCTCCAAATTGCCTTCCCTTTTATTTCTCGTTCTGCATGTGTAGTGTATCTCTCCTTTCTCTCTCTCCAAATTCACTTTTATTTTCTTCTCTCTTTCCTCCTTGTAGCTTCATCTTTTTCCTCCAAATCTCACTCTTTTGAGTATTCTGATTTTTCTTTCTTAATTTCAGTAGCAAAATCTCTTTTTTATTATGATCTTTCAGCAGGATAAAAATCACGTCTCCTCTCTTCTTGATTCTCCTTGATTCTGCTTGATTCTCCACTGCCAAAATCTCCTTTTTATTGTTACTTTCCTTTTCTTTTTTTTTTTTCCCTTCTAATCCGCTGATTCCCTTGATCAACAGCTTATAATTATGATAAAATCTTCTTGTTTGTTCTTTATTGTCATCCGTACTTCTAAGTCGTCCGCTGCTATTTGTCGACTGCTGCTTTGTCTACCGTCTTTATTTGTCGACTGTTCTCTGTCATCCATTTGTATTTTATGCTGCTCTGTCATCCGATTGCTATTCTGTCATCCGTTGTCTGTCATCCCTTCTTCTATTTGTTGACTGCCATCCGATTACTGCTCTGTCATCCGATTGTCATTTGACATCCATTTTCTGTCATCCATTTTCATTTGTCATCTATTTTCTATTATGTCATCCCTTCTTCTATTTGTTGATTGTCATCCGATTGCTGCTCTGTCATCCGATTGTCATTTGTCATCCGTTTTATGCCATCTATTTTCATTTGTCATCCGTTTTCTGTTCTGTCATCCGATTGCTTTGTCTATCGTTTTCTTCCTCTTTTTATTTTTCCTGCCAAGTGTCCCCGTTTCAGAGCACTATTCTTTTCTTTTAAACCACACCGTGATTTTTGCCTCTTTTCTCTCTCAGATCTGATTGATTCTTCAGCCATATTCTCCTCATTTTTCATAATTCTATCCTTTATTTTTGGTAAATAAAATCTCATTTGCTGATTTATCTTCTCTCTCTTCATAATCTTTCTTTTATTTTATTTTCTAGCTAATAAATCTACATAAGATAATACCAAATTCAAATTAATGATAAAAATCTGCTATTTTTCGAGAATATGCATGAAATACATTAAATTCAACCAATCTCTTGATGCTGCAGCATCCTGCAGCAATTATAGTAAATTTCACAAATTTCTTCTTACATTTATTCAAATCATATAAGTTTTATCAATAAAAAATAGTATAAAATAACTCTAATTTAAGAGTTATCAGCTGGGCAACTTGAAACTCTTGCAGAGTTTCTTCTTGTGGGGAAAAATTCCATCTTCATTTGGAAACTGGACGGAGCTGAGAGCTCTACTCACTCGATCTTTCGAGGAACAAGCTCACTGGATCAATTCCAGAAGAGATTTTCATTTAGTATTAATTTACATTTTGCACAAATAAAAAATGGGAGGACCAGATCCGAGACCAGAATTTTGGTCCAGTTTTGAAAAAAAATTTGGGCTTATTGGTCCAAAAAATTGAAAACCGAATTTTAGTGGACCAATCCTAATCTCTACCAAAACTGGACCGAACCAAATCATGATCACCCCTACCGACAAAGATGGAGTCCTCGGTCGTTTACAAATGCCCCGGTTAGACAAAACTTCTCGTCTCACCTAAATCAAAATGGTTACGGATCCACTCCTTCCTCACCGGGTACTTGGTCACCACCTCGGCCCACAAACCACTTTAAACCCAGGTGCTAGATTTGTAACAAGCTGAGCCACTCAGCCCCAACCTGTTACCATTGGCTCAACCCATCTTACAGACTCGTCCAAACCCACTTCTATCCTTATGCTTCCACATTCAACTCTACAACGAGCCAATTTCCCATTCTCCAAACTCACACGGCTGGCCTTTTACCGACTCCGCTTACCACCACCCCTAACACTCCTTGGCTCCTTGACTCAGGCGCAACTAACCATTTCACACCACAATCAACCATGCTCAACCAGCCCCAACCCTATACCGCTCATCCCAAGTCGCCACATCCGTAAGCTTCTTCAAATCGCTCAAATCGACTCTGTTGCTATTCTGACATCTAGTCGTCCACTTAAATTGAGCACTGTCTTTCACACTCCACTCATTTCTCACAATTTACTCAGTGAAAATTTTGTGTATATTGAATTTCACTCAAACTATTTTGTTGTCAATGATCAGATTTCTCAACAACTCCTTCTTCGGGGTGATCTTCATGATGGACTGTATCAAATTCATCAGCCTACCCGAGCACTCACTCTAACGCCCCAGACGCATTTACCAGCTACTGCTTTATCTCAACTATCCATCTCAGATTAGGTCATCTTTTGAAGCATGTGTTAGATTCATGTAATGTTCCAGTTACTAAAACAGACATGCCTAAATTATGTGTTTCCTATCAAATAAGTAAAACATATCGGTTGCCGTTTCAAATTTCTAACTCTCATGCTCATCTTCATTGTAAAATTGGACATACTGATGTCTGAGATCCATTTCCTGTAAACTCTGTTACTGGTGCACGCTATTTTATCTTGTTTATCGATGATTGCACTCGGTTTACTTGGTTTTTTCCTTTGAAATTAAATAGTGAAGTTCACACTACTTTTGTTCAATTTCATCAACGTGTTTACACTCAATTTGGTGTTAATATTAAAATCGTACAATCTGATTGGGGTGGAGAGTTTCAATCTCTCTATTCCTTATTTAAGTCTTTTGGTATTCATCATCGTGTCTCGTGTCCTTATATCCCAAATCAAAATGATCAAGTAGAGCGCAAAAATCATCATATTGTAGAAACTGGTGCTGCTCTACTCTTTCACTCCTCAGTTCCTCAATAGTTTTGGCCCAATGCTTTTGCTATTGCCACCACATTAATAAACATACTGCCTACTCCTATCCTCAATCACAAATCTTCTTTCCAATGCTTGTTCACTACTTTTCTAGATTATTCATTACTATGTGTGTTTGGTTGTTTGTGTTTTCCTTTTCTTTGACCTTATAACCAACATAAATTACAGTCTCGTTCCCTCCCTTGCATCTTCTTAGGTTCTAGTCCTCATCACAAAGGTTATATATGTCTCGACCCTAAATCAAATAAAATGTATATTTCCCATCATGTAATATTTGATGAGTCTAGTTTTCCCTTCGTATCTTATAATAATCTTGCTCCACAAAAGCCCTCCTTCTCCCTTCTGATTTTCTCTATTCCCTTTTCCTAAACAACTCAGTTCACCTCCACCATTTTATCTCTTATCCTCGTCTCCTCCCACTCTTACAGAAAATTACCCCTCTATATTTTTATATCCTACAACTGTTGTAGATCATTCTTCCATTATTCCGTCAGTTTCAATTCCCACTCACATCCCTATATCGACTATCATTAATGATCATCCCATGCGAACAAAAGCCAATGATGAAATTTTTAAGCCAAAAGCTTTTTCAGTTGATGCCTCATTTGAACCAAACACATTTCAACAAGCCTCCAAACATCCACATTTGGTAGCTACTATGCAAGATGAGATCTCAGTTCTAAATGAAACGAATACTTGGAAATTAGTGTCACTTCCAAGAGCGGCTAAAGTTATTGGTTGCAAATAGGTCTTCAAGACTAAACTAAACTCAGATGACACAATAAATTGGTATAAGACTTGTTTAGTGGCAAAATGGTATGACCAGACCTAAGACATTGGTTATGATGAAACTTTTAGTCCAGTGGTAAAACCGGTGTCTATTCACACTACTCTTTCCTTGACTGTCTCTTCTGGCTAGATCATCAAACAACTCGATATAAGTAATGTCTTCCTACATAGTGATTTATCAAAAACTGTTTTTATGCAGCAACCACCCGGCTTTATAAGTTCATCTCATCCTGCTGATGTTTGCCTATTAAACGAAGCTCTCTATAGTCTCAAACAGTCTCATCGGGATTGGTACACCGAGCTATACTGGACTTTAATAGATTGGAGTTTCTTCGCATCAAAATCTGATACATCACTATTTATTCGTCGCAGGAATTCTTCCATTATAATTATGCTAGTCTATGTTGACGACATTATCTTAAATGGTAACTCTACATCTCTACTAGATAAGCTTCTCAATTATCTACATTCGCAATTTAAAGTTCGAGATCTTGGAGCACTATCATTCTTTCTTGGGATCTCAGTTACTCACACTTCTAGTGGTCTGCGTTTGTCGCAATCACGATACATTTATGAATTGCTTCACATAGCTAACATGCTATTTTGTAAACTGGTTCCTACTCCTATGGTTATATGATCAATCTTATCTAAAGTTTTCGGTACACCACTTCGTGATGGGTCTCTCTATTGTAGCATTGTTGGTGGTCTACAATATTGTTGCCTTACCCGACCCGATATTGCCTTTGCTATAAAAAAAATCTCACAATTTATGCATGCACCTTCATATGTTCATTGGCAAGCTGTAAAATGAATTTTAAGATATCTTCAAGGTACTTCTTGCTTAGGTATCTCTTTCTCACCCTCAACTTGTTGTAATTTGACCTATTATACGGATGCTGATTGGGCTTCATGTTCGAATGATCGCAAGAGTAACCACTTCTTGGGCACTAATTTTATATATTGGTCTTCCTCTAAATAAAAAGTCGTTTCACGCTCCAGCGCCAAATCTGAAAATCGTAGTGTAGCAAATAGCGCAGCTAAAGTTCTATGGCTACAATTCCTACTAACTGAATTGGGAATTTCCTCCACCAATGTACCTCTAATTCTCTATGATAATATTAGTGCAACCTATCTCGTTTCCAACCTAATGCTACACTCAAAATCTAAACATGTCGAGATTGACTTTCATTTTATTCGGGAAAAAGTCCTCAACAAGACGTTGATGGTAAAGTTTACTTCATCAGAAAATCAACTTGCTGATGCTTTTACTAAACCTCTTCCGCCGTCGGCCTTTTCTGATTTTACAAGCAAGATCTTTGCCTACGGTCTTGATCTTGGGGGTGATGTTAGAGTAAATATATTGTTCAGTTGTAGTTAGGTTGCAGAGTATATATGCTTGTTTTGGACCTTTAGATTGGTTTGATACAGTTTTTTTATGTATTTTACAAAATTAAAATTAAAAAATATATAAATACTATATATCATTATAGGTTAACAAGTCGTTCTTCTTGCCGTTAAACTCATGCTCGTTCAACCACATTTTAATTACAGGCGAGGTCGTCTGTTTCTTAGTACATTTTTCACCAATTTCAAGTGTGGACGACCACATTTTAACGGCGAGCGACCACGTGGAGATGAGGTTGCCCATTCTCGAGCATGTTTTACACTCATTTCAAGTACGAGCGACCGTAGTTACATCCGCATAGAGCCAAGATTGTTCGTTTTCGAGCATGTTTTGCACTCATTTCAAGTGCGAGCGACCACATTTAAACTGTGTGTGACTGCGAAGAGTTGTATTGTTTAACTAATGTAGTTTAAAATTTGTTTTATTAACAAAATATAGTTTAAAGTTTGTTTTGTTAACAAAAATAGTTTAAAGACGAGTTTATTAATAATTTTACCGTTAAAATCTTTTTTAATAATTATCTTAATAAATATAATTGCTTCAATCAATAATTGAGAAGTAAAAACAAAGTAAAACATTATTAAATTTGAGAGGGTGTAAAAGTATTTATTTAATAATTTTAATACTTATTACTAATTAGCATATGATAATTAAAAGATAAATCATTTTTGAAAAAATACATCAATTTTAAGATCATAGCTAAGTTTATTTATTTTGGTTTACTGTAAAATTCTGATAAACGAAGATATTCTACGCGCCAAACCGCGCTCACTCCCGTCTCGGCGCGGCGACCTTTCTTCTTCGTGGTGGTCGTTTTCTGCCGTTCTAGACCTACTATCTTCCATCGTCGCTGTGATTTAGCTCGACTCCCACTCCCACTCCACTTCTATCTTAATTCGTCTCTCCGAATTTGTTGGGAATTATGATGAATTTTACCATCTAGTTGGCCACAAGCCCTAACTGCATTAGTTTACGCCGGTCGCACGCTCGTCGTGCGACGGAGCTGTTTCTGCAATGTTGAGGGCGTCATTTATATCGGACCTTCGCTTGTTATTCATCTTGACTTCAATTCTCTTCGTTTTGTGTTCTGCGATTTTATTTTCATCGATCTCTTTCGCCGCCCTTCCGGAAATGGAGTCGGATCTGTCCGTGCTTCTCAACGCCACCACCGACACTGCTAATGCCTCAGTCTCTAGGACCAAAGAGGGTAGTTTTGCGGATATTATTGATCGGGCTTTGGAGGATGAATTTAAAGAGAGTGATCAGAACGAAGGTTCGCAAATCCGGCCTTTTAATTTTCGCTCTTTTCTTTGATTAGGGTTTCGATTTTTGTTATTTTGACGTGTTTCGCGGCAATGCTTGTTTAAAGAACCCATAAAACAAGAAGTTCACTAAGATAGTTTGCATCAGCGTTAATCGATACAGAAAGCAAATATCTTTCCCTAATTGAAAATGTAAACTCACCAATGTTCTTAAATACCAATTTTTGTAGCTGCTGCTTCTCTTTATTAGGGACTGGCTCATTTATGTTCAGTTAGTCATCCTGACGACTCATGGAACCGGGAACGAGTTATACCAACTGCCTTAATTGTGTTTTTAGCCTTAATTGCGTTTTTTGTTTAAGTGTGTGGCTAGCAGGCCGATGTCACGGGCCGAGGCAGCTCCAACTGTGCGTGCTAAGTGGACTGCTTGTTGTGCAAGCGATTTTTTTTTTTTGTTGTTTTGTTTTGTCAAAACATCACTTGATATGTCATAATGTATATATCATCCAGTTATTTTTGGGGAACAAATATCCAGTATATTTTTTCTTATTTATAGATAGAAATATGGTTCCATGAATGTCTCATAATCATAAAATAATGGTTTTTGTGGTGTGACATTTTTATCCTTGTATAGATTATTTCCACAGAAAATTAGGGAAAACATGTTTTTCTTTTCTGGTAAAATAAAATATCTTACTTGAGGTTGTCTTTATTTTAAATGACAGCTACTGATGCTGGAAGCTTCAACAACAGTGTAGCGGAGCAGCAGGTTGGGACACATTACAGACAATTATTTAATAACACCGATGTTTTCTTAATTTGATTTACCCCGAGGATTAGAAAGAAAAAAATTTATTGGTGGTCTCCTAAATGTCATGGTTGGCCGAGACATACTGTATTGTATTTTATTTCATGCTAAGTTGAAGGAATTATGTTTCCTAATCCAAGTATATCTTGCTGTAAGAGATGTTCCCTGTGATCTGGATTGTTCAATAAATTTTTTTGCAGCTTTCAACTTGTTTAAGGATTTCCTTTCAGGCGTATAGTTATTGTATCTACATTTCAAACATAAATGTTAAAGATGATTTTTATTTCAATTTTGTTAATTTGCTTTGATCAGGCTGTTTTAGAGACTGTCGCTCGGGTTAAGTCAAAGAAAAATGAAACGAAAGAGGAAAAGTATTTTTTTCCAACTTGACATTTTAGTTTCTGATCAAGCTCTTAGGATAAAGCTTACTCAAATGCTTTGTGCTCTAATTGCAGATTATTTCAGCTTCATGATGTTTTCAATTTGGATGGTGACAACAGAGCAGAAGATACACCAACATTGATAGATCGCAAAGTAGGTTGATTAATATAGCGGCTCTTATATTTTTCAAGTTGAGATTTTTACCTCATTATATATTGAAATAGTTTTTGGACTTTTTCCAGGATAACATATTTATTATATCTAACTTCAAATCTAAATATCCAGTGCTGCAGTTAGACTTGAGGTTAGATTTATGATATTTTTATCTTTTTTCTTGTTATCTTAAGTTTCTCGGACTAAGTCACGATACTATCTAAAGTGAACGTTATTTTGTAGATTAATATCAGATTTGGTAGTTGTTATAGTGTCTGCGACATGTGGAGGGATTGCCTTTGCTTGTGCTGGACAACCTGTATGATTTTATTAGCAAAGCTTTTATGATTGTGGAATTAAGTATTAGAACATGATATGATACTGATATTGTCATATTACCAACAGGTTATCACAGGATATTTGCTCGCTGGATCAGTAATTGGACCTGGGGGGTTCAACTTTGTCAGTGAAATGGTGCAAGTATGTTGTTTCCGGAGACAAATGAGATTGTTGTACGAAAGATTTTTTCTTCTTGGATGTCTTATGTTACACATGAAATCTCTTATTTCAATAAGTCCTCCAATTCCCATCTAAATCATCCCTCTTTGGCTAGTTCTCTTGGGGCATGGAAATGACATGTACAGAAAAATTTAAATGCTGTAAAATGATCAACGGTCTGGAATTAAATCATGAAAAGTAACTCCCTTTTTCATCTCCATCACCACAATCTAATCATAGCCTCCTATATCTTCATTCCAGACAGAAAATCCAGCCCCTGCCTGAAGCTCTTCAACTCCTTGTTGCTCATTTTTTCTTCTCTGTTTGTGTCCATGGTCGTGAACACCTCCTCCATTACTCCCAACCACCTTTTCTTCCCACTAATACCCCTGCAAACTCATCTTACCCAATTAATTCTTATTCAAATCTGGAACCATCATCATTGCCGAAATGGTGTCTTCATTGGTGCCGGTGTAGTCATTTTGTTGCAGTCTATATCAATTGCATTGAAAGCTTGACCCAAATTTGGCTTGATTTTTTCTCTCTGCCACAAGTCTGTACTTGAGGAACACATTCTTTCTCTCTAGCTCCTCAACCAGATGTTACCAATCTCACTAGTATGGGAGACTTTTTTTCAATTTTACTCTGCATCAAGGAACATTCATTTTTAGTTTTTCTTATGAAGAAGCCGTTTTGACATCCTAGACTTTTTGAATTATTGGTTTTTGATGTCTTACATACTTAGGATATCTAATATTCTACGTGTGTCCAATCACAAGACAAGGTAATATAGAACTGATTGTGTTAATGATTTGCCAAAGAACTTTTATATTAAAATTCCAAATTATTGGTTTTTTGTACAGTAGCAAAATTTTAGTGTTATTATTCATGATAACAGAAGGCAAGTCCTAGGAATTGGTCATGGATACGTGTTTCCAGAAGTGTTATCTAGTTTCTGGTTAGGATTCATTGTAATGCCCTTTTCATTGTCAGAAACTTTTCTTTCTCACTATTTGATGTATGTAGGTCGAAACTGTTGCCCAGTTTGGTGTAATTTTTCTCCTGTTTGCGTTGGGGTTGGAATTCTCAACTGCTAAGGTTTACTTAGATTTTTTTTTTGTTGATTGCCTACTGCCATTGAAGTACTTTAAATCATGCTTACATTTGGTTGTTCAATCACATTCGTTTATGATTGTAGCTTCGAGTTGTTCGAGCAGTTGCTGTACTTGGGGGACTGCTGCAAATTTTTCTATTCATGTGCCTCAGTGGAATTACTGCTTCAGTATGCATTCTAATTATCACTGCTCTTCGAAAAAAATAAAATTTTGCATTAAATTTTCGTTATGATTGTACTTCACGTGATAATGTTGCTGAAAAGAAAGCTAGTGCCCAGAGGAAAATATACAGCTTGCAAGGTTCAATGACAATTGAAATTTTCATCAGTTAGTATGGAATTATTTTGTTACGTCAGTCTATACTACCAACCGAATTAACAGTTCATAAATTTTTGGTACCATGTGACAAAAGTTTAAAGAGGTCTGTTATTTGTTTTATCATGAAACCACAGTTTTTTATACGTCTCCTCTTTGTTAAGGTATCTTGTCATTGTCATGTCTTCTTATATCTTTAGTTCAATACTCCATTTGTAATTTTTTCATTTATTCTCATTTCTTTTATTCAGCTCCCCATTTATAATTTCTTTGTGCCACTGAAGCAGTTTTCATTGCAATATTATGGGACTTCTATAAATTTTGCTAGATCTACCGTGATATTTATTGGGCTATAGCTTTAAGAAAACTCTCCTTGCAGCTGTGCGGTGGCAATGCTTCAGAGGGAGTATTTGTTGGCACATTCCTTTCCATGTCTTCAACAGCAGTGGTAAAAAAGAATGACGTTGCAAACACAGATCTTGCATACTTATTATGATTGTTATCAGTTGCTTATTTCTCACTTTCCCAAACTTAATATTATTGATGCCAGGTGCTAAAGTTTTTGATGGAAAAGAACTCAGTAAATGCTCTTCATGGCCAAGTAACGATTGGCACTCTTATCCTGCAGGTTTTCCCCCCACAATAATTTTGATTCTTGGTTGACATCCGTGGAAACTATTTCATGCATTTAAAGCACCTTTTTTTTTACTATTTTTCTGTGGTTAATATATATCTTTATTATTTAAAAATTTTCCTCACAGGATTGTGCTGTAGGTTTGCTGTTTGCTTTCCTTCCAGTTCTGGGTGGGACTTCTGGTGTACTTCAAGGAATTATATCCATGACTAAACTGTAAGTATAAGATTTATAATATTTTCACCAGTTGGAATTGGAAACCTTTGCGAATTATGTAAGAGATTTTTCTAGTACGCCGAAAGTTTATGTTGCTAAAATTATGGGTAAGAACATCTTTGCCCGAATGGCATGTTAGGTTCTCTTCAATCTATGAAATATGATTTTTGTCTCGTTATGATGCTGAAAATAGGATAATGTCTTCAAGTTAAATTTGTGGAGCTTTTTGGCATTAGTAGTAAGTGGATATTAAGTTCTGGTATAAATGTGAGTGTAGTGTTATATAATGGTGGGCAAAGAAATTCTTCATGTTTTTTTACAGTGGATATTGTATTGTATAACTGTATTAGATTCCTATTTTTCGGTTGATGGAAAACATAATGGTTTTGAAAAGCAGCGCAAGGTGATTTTTAACTGTATTTTTTATTGTGATTTCCTTAATGTCTATACACTTTAGATGTGAAGGCAGACGAGGATGGAAAGCTTACGCATGACATTCTTTTCTCCTCTCAATCAGGTTACTTGTATTGATTGCATTCCTTGCTATTTTGTCAATGCTATCCCGTACATTCATTCCCTGGTTGCTTCAACTGATGATAAGCCTCTCGGCACAGGTATTGGTTGTCTTCTAATTCATTTTTATTATGTAAAGTTTAATAATTATTGGAGAGAGGGCATACTATGTTCTGGATAAATCTGTTGTGTATTGCGAGTTTTGAGTTACCTTTTCAAGTTGCTCTGTTTGATATCTACGAATTGTGCAGACCAATGAGCTCTATCAACTGGCGTCAGTTGCATTCTGCTTGATTGTAGCCTGGGTTAGTATTAGTTTCTTTTGTGTGCTTCAGGTCTTTCTGCACACCATTTCCTTGAAAGCCGTTTATTTCTTATCACTGATGAAACAAACAATGAAACAACCTGATACGATGCAGGATATGGATGTAAAAAAAACATGCATAGACGACGAAGCAAGTTTAATTTACTCTATGAGGGTAGCTAAAATTAATTGGAAATCATCTCTATCAACTGCAATATATACTTGACACAATAAACTATAATAATTATGCAATATTGATAACTCAATCAACATGAAAAATACAGTATGTTCAAGAACGAAATAAACATGGTGGAGTGAACCATTAACATTCATATTATCATCATAATTTATTCCGATCTTATTCTGGAGTGCTGTTGTTTTTTTTTTCTGTATTATATTTTTAAGCAAGATGCATGAATACCTTGAGAGGGAATGTAAATTTCTAACTTTTTTGTACAACTTCAGTGTAGTGACAAGCTGGGACTAAGTCTAGAACTGGGCTCCTTCGCAGCCGGTGTGATGATATCCACAACTGATCTTGCACAACATACGCTAGAACAAGTAAGGCTTATACCACATACATAGTTAGATCCATAAATGAACTAGTGATTTTGTCTATATGAAGTAAGCAACAGAGTCGTCTATTTAAAAATTAAATTGTTTATATAACTCTCTCTCTCTCTCTCTCTCTCCTAGCGTTAAAATGCTTTCACACTTGACATATTTCCCTTTCTTTTTGTGTGTAGAGCAGATGGGCGTTTATATTTATCTATACTCAATTATTACATATGGCACATGTTTTTTTTTTTTTTGAAACGGAACTTTTGTTTTCTTTTGTCTTATGTGGTCTGGTTACTTCAATCTCAGGTATCCTTTGATTTTAACATTTTTCCTTTTCATAACCCCAAATGGATTGTCTTTTCAGATAGAACCCATTCGGAACTTTTTTGCAGCTCTTTTCCTTGCGAGCATTGGGATGCTGATCCATGTTCAGTTTCTTTGGAACCACGTTGATATATTACTTGCATCTGTTATTTTAGTCTTTATTGTAAAAACCATTATTATTAGCACTGTGGTAAAGGGATTTGGTTACAACAACAAGACATCACTCCTTGTAAGATTTGAGGCTTTATTGACCTTGTTCACTTTTTATTTTTTGATGTTGTGCAAAGACTTGATTGCTTTCATGTGTAGGTTGGTATGTCTCTGGCTCAGATAGGAGAATTTGCTTTTGTTCTTCTAAGTCGTGCTTCTAATCTTCATTTAGTCGAGGTTTGTTTTGTATTTTCTCTTAAACATGAATTTTTTTAATTAAAAAAACTGCTGAGAAAATTTGATTTATAAACACGTCCTTCCTAATTAGTGACTATTGAATGCAATTGTGGTCCTTTTTTCTTTGTCATTCAATCCTTGCTAGAAGTGTATACAAGGGATGATCTGTTGCAAGACTGATGCTTGGTTCTGTTTTCAGGGTAAACTGTATTTGCTTCTTATTGGGACCACAGCTCTCAGTTTGGTAATGATATAATTGTAGTAGTATTGGTAGTGTTATTTGATTTAGCGTTCGAAGTGTTGTCTAGGATGCTTTTTCCTGTAATTATCAGTTAAATAGGATAAAAAAATTTCCCTGTCAAAAAAAGAGTTGGTGCTGCAAACTTTGTTTAGACCTAGCTGTTAAAGCGTCTGTTTTTCTAAAAGCTACATCTGGTACGAATTCATTGCTGGAAGATATCTAGTTTTTTATCGGTAGCTTTGATAATTAAAGAATGTTTTTAGTTGGAACAAAATTTAAGCTTCAGGTATAAATCTCCAGGAAATCTCCAGGATGTTCAATTTTTCATTGTTCTAGAAATATGGTAGAAGTTATTAAATCAAAATGAGGCGTTAAAGAACAAACCGAAATTTTCCTAGGTAATCCTTTATATAATTTGTCCCTCTTAAACTTCTAAATGACTGTTCATCCCTTTAGCATCAAAGAAATGTATTCTTTCTCATTATGGCAGACTAGGCTACCCAAACTGTGGGACCTTTTCCTTTTGTGGTTCCTAGAGTGAAAGTTATTTGGAAAAATTGAGAAGTTGTGATTATGAGTGTTATTACGTTATTTTGTCCCAAGGGATGTGTGGTCACAAGTATTTTCTCGATGTCTATACTGTTCAAAGTTTCTTAATGGAGCGTCATGCAGGTAACAACTCCTTTTCTTTTCAAGCTAATTCCTGCTGTGATGCACCTAGGTGTGTTATTACGATGGTTCTCTCCAGACAGTTCTGTTGAGGTATTTTTACCAATCTATTAGTTAATTTGGAATTTACTCCCTTTCGTTATTTGTTCTTGCTATTAATGTGATGCAGTTTTATTAAATCCTTCCTTGACTTTGTAAACCTTGAAAATTCAGATTGGATTCAAAGGAGACAACATACGGTCGGACAGTGTTAAGCAGCGTGTTTTGTTGATAGTCCAAGGATCACACGATTCGTGACTTTGTTTATATGACCCAAAAGAAATTTCAGTTTTTGCTTTAGAAGGTCCCCTCTGGCCTGCCCTCTTGAGCAAATGACGCGGATTAAGTTAGTGTGTATTTGTTTTCTCTGCAACATATGGATACCGATCTCTTCTGGTATCAATTTTGTTACACAGGACTAACAACATTAAAGATAAAGTGCACATAAAATCGATTGCATAAGTGTCGCATTGCCGATGTTTCTCCATTGAGATTTGATTCTTTTCAAACTGTATCATAGCCTGTATGAATATTTTTAATCGCTCTTCATGGATTCTGTATGTAAATATTGTTGGAAGTAATTGAGTTGTGGATAAGTAATTCTGTAACATTCACCATTTATTGATTATCTGTGAGTTTTTCAGCCTTCCTCATTCATAGTTTTTAGATGATGTAGACATGGTTAAAATGCAGGAGATTATTGTTTGTAGATGAAGAAATATAGTTTTGCTTATTGTAATTTGTTGCGATTATCAGACAACATCTTGGCTTTCTTAGTTTTGGACTAATCTGGCTTCGAATTTATTTCAGGTACTTGTTATTGTTGGTTGCTCAAATGTCTCTATTTTTTGGTGGTTCTGTTGCAGAACCTCTGTATGCTATCATAGTCTTGGATTATTGCATTATTGCTGGGAGTGATTTCTTGGTTGTGGGTACAGATCCCAGACGTTGACAGGTATGAACAGACGCATAAACAGTCATGTTTACCAACAAACCTTCCCAAATTCATGAATTCTGACTAATGTTCGTTTGATTGAATAACAATACTCATAGCTCGAGTATCACAAATTTTAGTTTCACAGGAGCCAGATTTGACGAGCTCTGATGGAGGAGTGCTTTATAGAGTCGATTCTAAACCAGGTAATTGAGCTGCAAATTTAGGTGATCTGGCCAACTCGAACCAGTTGGAACCATAATGCCCCTGAATCGTAACTGCTAAGAGCTATCCATTTTGGTTCGTGGCCTTATCGATCCCTGTAGGTTTGCTGATCCCATTGATGGACTCGGAAAGACTTAGACCTCTTTGATGAAGGGCCGCAGATCTCGCTTTTGATCTGCCTTTAATGACTGGTTAGGGAGAAGGGGAGAAGAGCATAGATAGAGAGGTGAGAATGTTACCTCGAACTTACTTGGCCGGCTGTTAATAAGAGCACGTTAAACTTGAGCAACGACCACATCCGTCAATAGTTCAATACGAGTCAATAACCAGATAGTAATATTGTGCTCTTAACTCGGATGGACCATCCTCCATTAAAATTTTAAATTTCTCAACCAATCATCTTGTGATCGCATGTACTCAAATTTAGTGATTTCTATAATCTCGCGATGAAATTCAGATCCTTTATATTTCAAGAAATTATGCAAACAATCCCCATGTACATTGGCAAGTTTCAAGTGTAGAAAAACGATATTCGTGTACTTCATTTTAATGTAGTTATAAAAATATATAATTTGGCTGTTTTTATTTAAATCATATGGTTTAAATAAAATTAAATCTCACAATACACTTCCTTTTTCTAACCACTCAACTGTGTTTAAGGCCTTAGAACAGCCCAATAAGCCCAATCAGAATGGGCTTTGTTTTAACTTATGAACAAACAATTGGCCCATTTTTCTTCGCTTTGGGCTTTGCAATTCAAGAGTCCAAATATCTCAGGCCTTGGCCCTATGCAACAATATTACTATCGGAACGTAGGGGTGGGCACGAGCTGGTTCGGTTCGGTTCGGTCCCGAGCCCGGACCGAACCGGCCCAAACAATTTTGGGATTTTCATCCCAGAACCTGGACCGGTCCGGTCCGAAAACGGGACCGAACCTGGACCGCACCTGAAATTCCGGTCAGGTCCATGTTCGGTCCCGGTTCTAGACCGGCGCCATTTTTATTTTTATTTTTTCACTGAAATTTTCAATTTTCTATAAGCATTAACAAAAGTTGAAATTATTGATTTTGATAAGCATTAACAAATTGTTAAACAGAATCAATAATTTTCATGCAAGTGTGGATCTCTGTGAATAACAGTTAACACGATTGGAGTGGAGGTAATCCAAAGCTAATTGCTAAGAGCAACTGAGCCAACCATTTGTAGAGCTACTGTCAAGATACAAGAATTTAAAATTTGCATAAGATTGAAAATATACTTGCACCCAGTCGTCACAGAGTCCAAAACTACGGGCCTTTGAAAGCAATCTCGGATAAAGTTCAACTTCCAAAATTCTAAGAAGTGGCATAGGTCTTTTAATTCCATTAATTAGTATTGGTGTCCCATTTGCACCAGAAACAATTTTGTCAAGTACTTGACTGATTGTGTCACAACCCGAGAGGGGCCCTAACAGAAACGCCAGGTTAAACGATCATCCTCGGAGAGGTCCACCGTCTAACCTAAGGCTAAATGCGGAAGCTTAGCACTAATCCAGGATCTCCTTGAAGCAACAAACATAAGAGAGTACAAACAATCGTAGAAATAGAAGATAAATGAAAAATAATTACATGCAAAAATAAGGTACCATCTCGAATATCTTACATAAGAGTACAAAGTAGAGGAAACACAAAGATACGACCCAAGGAAAATCCGACTCAGATCAGGTCCACTTCTTACCCTTCTTTCCTTTACCTGAAAAGAATAATAATAAAGAAAATCGTTGGGTGAGTGACAAACTCAAAATGAAATGGTACACATATCACTATCAAAACATGCATGCCAGTTTCAGTATTTTTAGGTATCTTCTCCTTTTCCATTTAGAACGATTGTTGGTGCTAACTGTAACGACCCCTTTTCCCAGCAAGATATTGTTCGCTCTGGGGATTGAACCTAGCCCAATACCCTCACCTCACGGCTTTGTTTGGCGAGAACTTCCCGGAAGGTCACCCAACCTGGAATTGTTCTCGCCGAAGCACTTTTAACTTCGGAGTTCTTATGGGATCCGTTGTCAATTGTGCTCCAAAACGCGTCTTGCTATGTTGGGAGGGTCTCTTTACATATGTTTCATTTCCACAAACTTCCCCAAGCGATGTGGGATTGTGACAACCCCCTTTTTACGACCTGTCACCTTCCGGTTCGCCCGCGCGGACGTACCGCCATCCGGGTTCCGGTTCGTGCAGCTATCGTACACATACTTGCACATTCGGGTCATCACACTAACGACGACTATACACTGGCCAGATCAGCTAATAGGACTAGCCTAGCTCAGAGTCACTCTCGCCTGCCGTGGGGCGCACCACACATTCCACCTATTAGCAGGGGGTGAATTCATTCACCTATTAACAGGGGTTGATCCCTTTACCTATTCGCAGGGGGTGTACCCTTCACTTATTAGCAGGGGTGAATCCATTCACCTATTAGCAGGGGGTGTACCTTTCACCTATTAGCACGGGGTGTACCCTTCACCTATTAGCAGGGGGTGAATCCCTTCACCTATTAGCAGGGGGTGTACCCTTCACCTATTAGCAGGGGTGAATCCCTTCACCTATTAGCAGGGGTGAATCCCTTCACCTATGAGCAGGGGGTGAATCCCTTCACCTATGAGCAGGGGGTGTACCCTTCACCTATTAGAAAGGGGGTGAATCCCTTCACCTATTCGCAGGGGGTGAATCCCTTCACCTATTAGCAGAGGGTGAATCCCTTCATCTATTCGCAGGGGGTGAATCTCTTCACCTATTAGCAGGGGGTGTACCCTTCACCTATTAGCAGGGGGTGAATCCCTTCACCTATTAGCAGGTGGTGAATCCCTTCACCTATTCGCAGAGGGTGAATCTCTTCACCTATTAGCAGGGGTGAATCCCTTCACCTATTAGCAGGGGGTGAATCCCTTCACCTATTAGCAGGGGGTGATCCCTTCACCTATTCGCAGGGGGTGAATCCCTTCACCTATTAGCAGGGGGTGTACCCTTCACTCCAGTATCATACCCCAAATGGCACAGCAGAAACCAATTAATGAACAAAAAAATCAAATACAGGTTTAACATCTGCATGCCAAACAGGATGACTCCCCTGAAAATCTCATTGCAGCCCGTTGGCAAAGTTGCATAAAACATGGAATCTAGGGTTTAGTAGGCAGTATGAATCAGTCAAAGATATACCTATATACAAGTCTAGGTAGTACGTAGTAAGTAGAATAACTCGTACCTTTATGGCGAGTCCCTCTATCCTCAATGAACCGTGGCTCCTCAAGAATGGTTTCAAACTCAGCAAAATCCTCTGAATCTGTGAAACAATACAAGGAATGAACCCCATTAAGGTCCAATCAGGTTTAGAAATGATATAAACTACGAACCAGGGCGAAAAAAGGCCAAAACGGCTCGGGTTGACTTTTGGTCAAAGTCAACGGTCAAAGTCAACGGTCACAGTCAAACTAAACGGTCAATGGTCAACGGTCAAATGTTGACTTTGACTGACTGGACCGGTCCAGGTTGGGTCGGACCGGTTTGGGTCAAGACTGGTTCGGGTTGAGTTGAACCCAAATCGGTCAGGTCAGGTCCAAATCGGGTTCGGTCCGAGAGGGCAGAGCTGACCCGGCCTAATGGGCTGGGTCGGACTCGGTCTGATGGACCTAAGTCCAACCTGGCTCAGAAGACCATGGGTCTGGGCCTAGCCTGGCCCAAAGCCGGATCGGGCTTAGCCAAACCCAGTCGGGCCCAACTCGATCCTGGGCCAGAGTCAACTCGGCCCAAAGCCCGAGTTGACTCAGCCCACGGTCGAGTTGACTCGACCGTCGACCGACGAACGCCAACGAAGCTCCAGCGACCAACCGACGACCTACCCGCGGCGAAAAATAAAATTTCTAACCTGTTTTTCGCCGAAAATCGCTTCCAACACGTTCGTCGACTCTAATACAGTCGATTCCTACCAAAAACACCGAAGAATCGACTCAAAATCACAGATCTGACGAAACCTAAAAACCCGAAACTTCTCGGGCGAAAATCGGGAGAAAGAGCGATTACCTTCAAAAACGCCCTTCACAAACGTTGATCTACGCTTCGAGACGAACGTTTTGACACCAAGATCGCACCGAACGGAGGTCGTTCCGGCGTCGACAATTCTCTCCCTCGCGTCGGCTCTCTCTCATCTCTTTCTCTCTCCTTCTTCTGGTGTTCTGCTGAGAATAGAAGGACGATAAGGTTTTCAAAAGAAAACCTTATCAAATTTTCTTTTGTTTTATTCATTTATTATTTATATTACTTTAATTTTATATTAAATCAAATTCATTTATTATTTTACCTACTTTATTTCATTTTGATTTTAATTAATTCTTTTATTTAATTTTACTTTAAATTCATTTAACGTTCGATTTTACGATTTCAACTCCTACCGAAAATTAACGAAATTGATTCCAATTATTTACACTTAAAATTCGCAAAAAATTTATTCAAATTTTTACAACTACTAAAATTTGGCGGATCTTACATCTTTTCCCCCTTTTTGTGAATTTCGTCCCCGAAATTTGCCTCAACTACACATTATAGAAAATGTTGGGGTATCTCTCCACTCCTCTCCCCCAGCGGAGTATAAAAAAGAAAGAGTTCTCCATCTCCTCGATGGTCAAACCCAACTCCTCGGCAAACATAGCAGAAATAAATGATTGTGACGCCCCAGTATTAAACAACACCCGAGTAAAAGTATGAAAGATAAGAATCGTACCATCCATAACTGCCGGCTGAACAGGCACAGGAAAGTACTCGGCCTGGTCTACCGCATATGACTGACCAGCAACTCCCTTATCCTTCTGATCGCGACCACGGCCGCGGGCGCTAGAAGTAGATCCACGAAATACACCTGTTCTCTGCTGTTGAACAGGAGGGGATCCACTAGCAAAGGGTTGCCTAATCGGTCGGTAAGGAGTATCAAAGACAGGTCTATCCTCTGCTCGGCGCTGAGGAGTCTGAAACCGAGCCTGATGAAAAGAGGGTCGGGTCTGTCCCCGATGCTGGCCCGAAGGGGAGAATGACTCAGTAGCCGAGGGGATATGGAAGGAGTGTCGTCGCGGTTGCTCCTGAGGCTGCTGCTGTAACGGGCAGTGTCTCCAGAAATGACCCGGCTAGCCACAGGTATGACAAGTGTAGGGGAAATATCTATTGCTCCCTGACAATTCGCTACTAGATCCAGAGGAGCGACTCGCACCGACACCCTGATCTGACACCTGTCGCTGGCCCTTCCTGGTTATCTTTCCCCCTGAAGACCGGCTACCAGACTCATGCTGAGGGGGGCTATCCCCTGATGAGCACAGTCTCTCTATCCTCAAGGCGGCCTCGTACGCCCTGAGCAAGCTATCATACTGGTTCACTGCCACAATTCGCTTTATGCCAAATTTTAAGCCCTGAAGAAACTTAAGAACCTGAGCCTCCATGTCGGCTCCGCCGGAATAGGGCAACAAATGGACAAAACGATTATAATAATCCGTCACTGTCATGGACCCCTGAACCAGCTCGAAGTATGCTCTGGTCATGGCACTCTTGTACTCTCTGCTACTGAACTAGTCCCTAAACACAGAAGTAAACTCGTCCCACCCCATGGCCTCAGCATTATACTGCCTCCGGAGAGAATTCCACCAACGCCTAGCTGCTTCTCTCATAAAATGAGCACCTATCGGGACCCTGAACTCAACCGGGGTCTGGAGAGTCTCAAAGTTGAGCTCTATGACCTCAAGCCAGTTCTCTGCTTCTGCCGTGTCAGTACCTCCTACAAAAGTTGGAGGGTTGAGCTGGCTAAAATCTCGGAAATGTATCCCACGGGAGGTAGTCGAAGTAGGGGTCGGATCAGGGGTGGCGACTGGAGCAGCGGGTGAAGTCTGGGCACCACTAACCAGGTTCCGCAAAGCCTCCAGTAGAGAGGAAATAGTGCTAGGATCTTGATCAGAACTCCGAGGAACTCTCCTCTTGGGTGGCATCGTGACAATTCTGAAAACATGAGATTGTATTACATTAGCATTTTTCGTTTATCATTTATCCTTCGTATTTTACTAACTGCTCATACTAGCCCTCAAACATTTGTCACTAAGAGGTCATTGAGCTTTGCGCTCTGATACCAATAAATTTCTGTCACAACCCGAGAGGGGGCCTAACAGAAACGCCAGGTTAAACGATCATCCTCGGAGAGGTCCACTGTCTAACCTAAGGCTAAATGCGGAAGCTTAGCACTAATCCAGGACCTCCTCGAAGCAACAAACATAAGAGAGTACAAACAATCGTAGAAATAGAAGATAAATGAAAAATAATTACATGCCAAAGTAAGGTACCATCTCGAATATCTTACATAAGAGTACAAAGTAGAGAGAACACAAAGATACGACCCAAGGAAAATCCGACTCAGATCAGGTCCACTTCTTACCCTTCTTTCCTTTACCTGAAAAGAATAATAATAAAGAAAATCGTTGAGTGAGTGACAAACTCAAAATGAAATGGTACACATATCACTATCAAAACACGCATGCCAGTTTCAGTATTTTTAGGTATCTTCTCCTTTCCCATTTAGAACGATTGTTGGTGCTAACGACAACTAGACACTGGCCAGATCAGCTAATAGGACTAGCCAAGCTCAGAGTCACTCTCGCCTGCCGTGGGGCACACCACACATTCCACCTATTAGCAGGGGTGAATCTCTTAACCTATTAGCAGGGGGTGATCCCTTCACCTATTCGCAGGGGGTGTACCCTTCACCTATTAGCAGGGGGTGAATCCCTTCACCTATTAGCAAGGGGTGTACCCTTCACCTATTAGCAGAGGGTGTACCCTTCACCTATTAGCAGGGGGTGAATCCCTTCACCTATTAGCAGGGGGTGTACCATTCACCTATTAGCAGGGGGTGAATCTCTTCACCTATTCGCAGGGGGTGAATCCCTTCACCTATTAGCAGAGGGTGTACCCTTCACCTATTAGCAGGGGGTGAATCCATTCACCTATTCGCAGGAGGTGAATCATTTCACCTATTCGCAGGGGGTGAATCCCTTCACCTATTAGCAGGGAGTGTACCCTTCACCTATTAGCAGAGGGTGTACCCTTCACCTATTAGCAGGGGGTGAATCCCTTCATCTATTCGCAGGGGGTGAACCCTTCACCTATTCGCAGGGGGTGAACCCTTAACCTATTAGCAGGGGGTGAATCCCTTCACCTATTAGCAGGGGGTGATCCCTTCACCTATTCGCAGGGGGTGTACCCTTCACCTATTCGCAGGGGGTGTACCCTTCACTCCAGTATCATACCCCAAATGGTACAGCGGAAACCAATGCATGAACAAAAAAATCAAATACAGGTTTAACATCTGCATGCCAAACAGGATGACTGTCAACGGTCAACGGTCAAAGTCAATGGTCAATTGTTGACTTTGACTGACCGGATCGGTTCAGGTTGGGTCGGACTGGTTCGGATCAAGACTGGTTCGGGTTGAGTCGAACCTAAATCGGTCGAGTCCGGTCCAAATCGGGTTCGGTCCGAGAGGGCTGAGCTGACCCAGCCTAACGGGCTGGGTCGGACTCGGTCTGATGGACCCAAGTTCAATCCGGCTCAAAAGACCATGGGTCTGGGCCTAGCCTGGCCTGAAGTCGGATCGGGCTTAGCCAAACCCAGTCGGGCCCAACTTGGTCCTAGGCCAGAGTCAACTCGGCCCAAAGCCCGAGTTGACTCAACCCACGGTCGAGTTGACTCGACCGTCGACCGACGAACGCCGACGAAGCTCCGGCGACCAACCGAGGACCTACCTGCGGAAAAAAATCGAATTTCTAACTTGTTTTTCGCCGAAAATCGCTTCCAACACGTTCGTCGACTCTAATCCAGTCGATTCCTACCAAAAACACCGAAGAATCGACTCAAAATCACAGATCTAACGAAACCTAAAAACCCGAAACTTCTCGGGCGAAAATCATGCGAAAGAGCGATTAACTTCAAAAACGCCCTTCACAAACGTTGATCTACGTTTCGAGACGAACTTTTTGACACCAAGATCGCACCGAACGGAGGTCGTTCCAGCGTCGGCGATTCTCTCCCTCGCGTCGGCTCTCTCTCATCTCTTTCTCTCTCTTTTTTCTGGTGTTCTGCTGAGAATAGAAGGACGATAAGGTTTTCAGAAGAAAACCTTATCAAAACTTTATTTTCTTTTGTTTTATTCATTTATTATTTATATTACTTTAATTTTATATTAAATCAAATTCATTTATTATTTTACCTACTTTATTTCATTTTGATTTTAATTAATTCTTTTATTTAATTTTACTTTAAATTCATTTAACGTTCGATTTTACGATTTCAACTCCTACCGAAAATTAACGAAATTGATCCCAATTATTTACACTTAAAATTCATGAAAAATTTATTCAAATTTTTACAACTACTAAAATTTGGTGGATCTTACAGATTGCGTATATAGGGACACCTCTAATGAACTGATGATCTTCTGAGGAATTACAACCGAATTTCAGCTGAAAATGAAATTTACATCATCAGATTTTTATCAAGACACCCATCAATACTGCAAGAAAACAAACTCTTGAGTGGAAAAACTTCCCCAAATAGCTTGGACCCTTCCATGTTCATCAGTAAGCACACCCGAGAATGAACTGCCGAAATATGCCAAACTCTTACTTCGGTCCGGTCCGGTTCTTCGGGATTTCAGTAGGCTGGATCGAGGACTGGACCGAAGGTCCTCGGTTCCTGTTGTTTTGAACTTGGACCGAACCTGCGGTCCATTGTTTATAGACCAATCCCGGACCGAACCTGCCGGTCCAGTCGGTTCCCGGTCCACAGTCCGGTCCTGCCCACCCCCATCGGAACGTGCAAGGATAAGTTCAAAATCGGAGTTCTTACTTAGTAAAAAAGGGGTTACCATTAATAGTAAAAAAACTGATTTTCGAACAAGTATACAATTTATTAATGTAATTAAAAGTCTTATCATAATAAAAACAGCTATCTGGATTGGGTCGAACCAACCTAGTCCACTAAATTGTGGCATAGGTTGCGCCAGGCCAGGTTCGACTGGCCTACAGGGCAGCCCACCTGGGCGGATTGCGACATTGGCCATTTCAATGATCCTCGCTTTTAAGCGAGGGTTTATCCCGCAGAGTCAATTGCCGGTTCCTCCTTCATCGGACGGGAGGAGTTTTGTCTGAAAAAGACGGGAATGGTTTGTTTATGCTAGCTTTACAGCCATTATTTATTTGCTTTTGTTACCCCCTCAACATTAAATTTTCTCTCGTCTGTTTGGGAGGTAAGAAAGTGAGGGAAAATTTCCTCTCCTGCATGGGAATTGGCATTTTAAAAAAATCACTTTTTTCTCTCCAGACCAACATTTTCTGTCGTTGATTTGTCAAAGAACTATCCCACTCACTCTCCCACCATTTGTCACCCCGGTAGGGCCCCTATCAATCTCGAAGACTGAGTTCTTTCTTTTATCATCAACTCCCATAATTACACTCTGGTTTTGATCCCTCTTCCCCACTTTCCTCCATTGTTCTCTTTTTCAGTTTCTCCAATGGAAGCCAAATTGTACTGGTTTTAGGCTAACCCAGAAGAAAAAAACAGAAAAACAAAAACTAAGTTCGGAGCTTTGGATTTACCTTTCATCCATAAAAATCAAAGCTTTAAAACATGTTTAAGCTCAAGAACAATGTGGTTCAAAATCAGGAGTAGTTGAGCAGGGAGTTATCACATCAAGAATTAAAGATCAGGAGTTTAAGCAGAAGGCATAAAAAATGACGATCAAAGACTAAAGAGAAGCTGCTTTTACAGTTCCCATCATTATGGGTCTTTAGTCTTCACTTAAATACTTCTCATAATTGTCTCCTGCTCGCTCTTCTGCTCCAACAGGCAGATGGGTTCCAAAATTGCGACCAGAAAATCCGTCAAAGATATGGGTTTCCCTCAGATTATCTCAGCAGATGAAGGGGGGTTTCGCTTTCGTCATCATTTTTGCCATCTTTTTCTCTTTCCGTCCGGAAGTAGTCTGCCATTTTCAGTCTGCTTTCTCTGTTTTTCACACATTTGATTATCTGGTAGTTCTAAGGTGTGAGGAGAAAGAGGGAGGTTTTCCAGGTTCCTTCCCCATTTTGTTTCGTGTCAAAAATAGATGAAAAGAAAAGAACTTTTTTTATGGGCTGAAAAATGGCGCTCAGAGGACCTGACGGTAACAGAAGTTTCAACAGAGAAAAATCCAGATATTTTCATTGTCATGATTGCTGTGAAGCAGATCATTTGAGGGTTTATGTTGGACAACGGAGATCTCTTAGATGGAGGAGATGACGGGCCCCTCCACTCCCTGCTACAAAAATTAGTTGGTTCCTCTCCCTCTCTCCTCTCTCTCTCTCTCCTCTCATTTCCATCTCTATCTTCTTTCTTTGCTCTCTTTAATGCTTCTTCGAAATGGGTGTTCTTTATTTTTGCCAGAAGTAGGGAGCATTTCTTTCTAAATCTCATTTTCTCGAGTCTTGAACAGCTTATCCCACTTTCTCTGATAAGCTTTTTCATGACTGTAATCTGTTGGAAGTTTGTATCTGGCTGCAGTTATAATCCATTGATGCCTTTTTTTTAAGTCTCTTTAGCTCTAGGACTGAGTTGCAGAATGTGTCAGCCATAGTTTGAGTATGAAAACTTTAAGTTGAGCCTGATTGGAAGATGGAGGATGAGTCTTTTAGTGTTTTTGTAGACATGGTTGGTCAAAGCTCTATGATTGTTCTTCCTCATCTTTCCGTTCAAAACTCCATTGTTGATCCAACTTTATTAGACCCTAATGATCAGAATAATCTTGATCATTTGGCGGTTGGGCTGCCTCTTCCTGTTATTTCATTTTCCAGTCTTCTTCTTCCTCCTTCTGGCTGTTTTCTCCGAGAAATTCCTGATAGTTTGCCAGTTTCAGCCATACCATTCCACCCGTTTGAGAGCTCTAGTACCTGTGTCTCCAATGGCGGCTCTAAAGCTTCAGATTCTTCGTTTTCAACTTCAGTGTATCATGGGTGCGATGAAGCTGTTGATGATTTGAATTTTAAGTGGGAAAGCAACGATGGTCTCTCTTCTTTGCCGGTCGGAACTGGGTTTCCTCCTCATTCTTCTGTTAATCCGACACGATTTCCGGCAATGTGCTCTTCCAATGAATCTCTTCCTTCTTCTCAGATTCTAATGGCTTCCAGATATCTTTCTGCAATCCAAGAAATTCTCTCTCAAACTGCTGGTTATTCGCCGGAAAATTTTGACCAACTGGGGTTCTCCACTTCTGCCATTGGATCTACACCACATCCTTCTTCTTTCCTTTCCATCAAGGGAATTTCTCAGCCGGATCATGAGCTCATCACCCATTCAGAAACTCAATTTGATCCTGCATTGCTCAGAACAGCCGATTTGAAGAAAATCCATCTTTTAACTCTCGTCCAATTGGTGAATCCATCCTAGTTTTTCTTTTTCAAAGCCTTCAAATTTAATATTGCAGTATTTTACAGCATAGAATCTTCTGTTTTCCCACTTAAGCTGTCGGATTGATTAAATTAATCAATTAATTATCTCAAGATTTTATGAACTCAGGTTGATGATCGATTCAATCAATGCTTGGACGAGATTCATCCTGTTATATCCGCCTTCAAGCCAATTACTGAGTTGGATCCAACTTCACACACCCATTTTGCTTTGCAGACATTGTCTTCTGTGTATAGGAATCTAAGGGAGAGAATCTGCAACTACGTCCTAGCCATGGAAGCTCATTCGAACCCATCATCATGCACCAAGGAGAAAGAAAGATCATTTGAGCAATCATTCTTCCAGAAACAGTGGGATATTCAGCAGCTAGAAAGAAAAGATCACCAGCTATGGAGGCCTCAGAGAGGCTTGCCGGAAAAATCAGTCTCCGTTCTACGCGCCTGGATGTTTCAAAATTTTCTCCATCCGTGAGCTTCTCACCATGTTCGATTTGATTTACCTCTGCTGAATTAGCGCTAATGGCTTATACTATCTAGCGATTTTCAGGTACCCTAAAGATGCAGAGAAGCATTTGCTTGCCGTAAAAAGTGGATTGACAAGAAGCCAGGTTGATTTTCTCATCGGACATGTTCTTTTTTTATGAATTTCAAACTTGCTCTTAGTGAGAATTGAACCAAATTAGGAAGGGTATGGTTCGAAAATGTCGATAAAATTAACAGAAGTCTGAAAATAGATCCTTAAACTTCTCCAACAGGTATCCAACTGGTTTATAAATGCTAGAGTCCGGTTATGGAAGCCGATGATCGAGGAAATGTATGCGGAGATGAACGGAAGAAAGTCGATCAATTGCTTAACCCAGTTGAGTATGAACCAGGACAGATTTTGTTAAATTCAAGTGAAGAAGAACCCTACTTTCCGGGTACATATAGTATTATGTTCTTCAACCTTTCCCTAAAGTGAGATGGGGAAGCAACTTAGCAAGCTTTAGAAATTCAATTCCCTCAAACTATGCGAAAATCTCTCTGTTTTGACGCCATTTTCATGAAATCTAGTGTAGTTTTTGATAATCAAATTCATGAAGTTGTATTACTGATCAGAGAGAGAGAGAGAGAGATGCCCACAAAAGTGGGATTGTCCTTTAGATTTTGCGTAAGCGATTGGAACAGAGAGATGGCCCGACAGAGTACAGTTGCTTAGATCCTGTCTTGAAAAACGAGTGTTGTTAAATGGTGGGTTTGTAAAAACTTCACTGTCGTTTTTACTCTGCAACTGAAGCTCACCGCTGTAATAACTTGAAGACAGGGAAGACACAGCTGTTGGGCTGCATTCAATTGTGCTCCAGATTTTTACTTTTTTCCACTCAAATCCAGTAGTTCCTCTGATTGTAACTATAAACAAGGAAAGTCAAACGTCCCTTATCTTAGAATTAAAAAGTTTAATGTGTTTAGTTTGAAGTCTCGTGTATTGATCTTATTCGGTTTTAGGTGGGAAAAACCGGTCTGGTTTTAACCGGCTCGTGTGGTTCAGTCTAGTTCCACAATTTCAAGAGTTTACTGTGAAAATTGAAATGAAATGTGAGTAACACAACCTGACTCAAAACTGATTAAAACCTGACCCGATTCTAAAAAAAACTGACTGGATTCAAACCAGGTCCAAACTCCAAAAAACTGGTCTAAAAATTTGAAACTGAGCAGTAAATGATTCTAAGACCAAATTGTGTTTCACAACTCGGGAGTGGCTCAGTTCTGAAATCTCACGATTCCGATTCCAGAATCTCAAGGTTCCTGCACCTGCCACAAATTCTTGGGTCCAAGTTCTTGGGTGTACTTTGTTATGTTGCAGTCACTAAAATATATATTTTCATTATTTCATTCAATTCAATTAATCATCAAAAGATCAAGAAGTACAGAGAGATTAGATTTCATCAATGCAAGGACCATCACACACAAAAGCTCAACAGCATTGCAAGATTACACTCATATGCTAGCTACCTAGTCAAAACAAATCTATTTCTCATTCTCATAATATGACTTCTACGAAATAAGGAATCTCATCAAGTATGTCTCCGAATGAATAATACAAAGTCATCCTCAAAGCTATGTTTAACTCAAAAGTAATTTCTAATTGAGTAAAACACACTATGCAAACGTAGAAGTTTGCCTGAATAGTTAAACAATAATGTGAAAAACCGGATTGACTATGTAACTCTGCTAAAAACAACTTCTTCCCCATCCTCAGAAACAGCAAGAACAATCAAATGGACAAAGGGAAGTACCTCCGGCATCTGTCCTATTAATACCTAATTCATCTTCAGTGTAAAGTGCAAATCCATCCTTTGATTTCTTTCGAGATCGAGAGGTCGTGTCTGCAAATGCATCCTCTTTTGGCCTATCGCTCTTCTTCCTTTTCTTCAACTTCCTCGAATTTTCAATTGTATCAGACGTTTTGACATCTATCTCTCCTTGTTTATTTTCTTTCTTTTTCTTTTTTCCAGCGAAGATTTCATCAATTTCACTGCAGCGTTTTTTCGGCCCGGAGGGTGGCTTTTCTTCTTCTCCAGCAGCCCTATCTTGCACCTTCACAGGTGTTTTTGATGAAGTCTTTTTGGGCATTGGGTAAAACTGCCAACCAATTTTAATGATATTCGACCAAAACTTTAATTGACTGTAAACACATGCAAGAAGGTGAGATGAGCAGAAAAGCCATAATCAGTATAGCTCTCCCATGGAGATCTTAATTTCCCCTTCTCCAATTATTCAAACAAGCCAGCAGATTACAAAAAGCGTAAATCAAAACACTGTTCCAAGTTTGCATAAAATCCGACGTCAAATACTATATCGCAGCTACCAAAATGAAAAAAATAAAATAGAGAAACCTTAAAACCTAAACTGGATAAGAATGTATTATGCAATTACAAGAGAAGGTGTCAAAAATCTCCTAGTCTTAGAACAATTTATAGCTCAAAAACTAAAATTTCTATACGACGAAGACGAAGCTCGAAATAATTTTTCCTAAAAAAACAGTAAAAGAGCCGGACAGAAATTTTGCACAAATGAATCGAGTGAGTTCACAACCACTCTCAAGCAATTCCTTCTAATAGCAATATCGAATTAAAGAGTTGAAAGCCAAGATTGATGATACTCCTAACTTCGGAGACCCCAGACGTAAACAGCGAAAGCAAAGAAAGACTAACCTTTGGAACCACCGACGATTTCAATGGCGCACTTAAACCCTAGTTTTGCGATTTCAGAGAGAGAGAGAGAGAGAACACTCGACAATAAGAAGCCGTAACGTTCCTAATGTCATGGATCATATATATATGTCGGCAGTTTTTTTCATTTAAACTGTAATATGGTTTGGTTTTCCATTAATGTGGACGGTTTTATAAAATTTGGTTGGGTTTTTTTGACAGTTTCTGTCGTCGCCCACTCACTCCCGCTCATTCTTCTCTCTATATATTCTTGATGGAAGACGATATGTATACCCAACAACTACAGAGAAAGTCTTGTATCTCGTTTTAAGTAACCTACACCATCATATAGAGATTAGAAAAGTTTAGAAGATACCAACTCGAACAGAGAGTAGGCTCTGTTTTTTCAGACATCAATGACAAAAGCTAAATTCATATTAATGTTTTGATTTTGTTGCTAACATCGTATAAAATTTGTAACAGTATAAAATTTAGAGTTTGATAAATTTAATTTAAAAATTTCAAGGGGTTTAAAATAAAATTATAAGCCTGGATAATGACAAAAGAGACAACTCTAGAACATATCTAGTGATGACAAACGGGCGGGCTCACAAATCCATTGTTCGATGCTCACGAGCCTGCCTCGATGCTCACGAGCCTGCCTCGCTTCGTTAGGTTTGCCATACTTGATAACTCAAATTTTTTCAGTTTCGACTCGGTCAATTCGTTTGTCATCTTTGCAAAAGATTGTTGCGCTTTTTAACTTGACAAGAGTAAGAGTAAATTAAATGGGAGAAGTGTGAAATGTTTTGAAAAAATAAATTAGATTTTCTTCAAACAGTGTCAGAAAACGGCACAATACAGCTTGCGACCGAGGGAAGCAGGAATAGAAAGAGCTGGAGCGGAGAGTCGAGAGTCATGGTGAAGAAGAAGAAACGTCAACTCAGGTTTAGTAGTTTTACCATAGTTATTAGCTTAACTATAGTTAATGTGTTTATATATATACGTTGTGTCAGTGCTTGGTTTAATTTCAAGTTGACGTCCACTCAATTACAGCTTCTTCCTTCCTCGACACTCTTCTGACTGTTCATCGTCTTCCTCTCTCGCCATCCTTCCACCTTAATCACAGACTCCTCTTGACTCTTTCTTCTTAACCTATTTCTGTTTTTCAACTCGGTTCAGCGCGAACTCTGAACCTCTATTCGACGATTTCTCTCTGCTACGGCGAATCCATCGACCATTTTTGTGCAGTTTTCTCCAATTTTCGACCTTAGAGTTATAGTTCTTACTCGAATCTGTAATTTCCACCGTCGCATTCTTCAATAATATTGTGTTCTATATTTGGCCGAATCTCCCTGCGCGCCATCTCAATGTTTCCTCTGTTTTTCTTCACTTTTGTGAACTAACTTCGAGATAAATGGCTTCTAGGACTACTGAGTTTACTCTCAAGAGGAAGGGCGGTCCAAGTTCAAATGGTCCAACTCCACCTCGACCTCGACCGTCAACCAAACACTTTTCTACTGAGTTTAGGCAGGATCTAAATCGAACTAGGTACGAGACCGATATCATAAATCGCTCTATAATTTGCTCTAGGAGAGTGGATTTTTCAAGTTTTAGAACCTTGAGAATTGAGGAATTATTTATGCGAATTGGATTATCTGGATTGTGCAATCTTCGAGGTCGTAGTTATGATAGACTTACTCGTTTATTTTATGCAAATTTGTCTAGTATGCCACGCTCGCCTGTAGTCAAATCATACATTCTCGGTCATGAAATCAAGTTAGACCCGAGAATAGTAAATGAACTGATTGGTTTCTCGATGGATGAACCTTGTGAGGAGTATTACCATGTTTTTCAATACCCCGAGTTTATTAAACAAGGGAAAGGACCTGACTTGCTTCGAAAGATTCATCGAAATCCCGACGTTGGTGTATTTTAACGAACTTAATTCGAAGGACTTGAATATCAGAGCACGAGTTATTCATCGTATGATTTCTTACACCATTTTACCTCGTCATGGACAAAAAGACCTTGTTAGCAAGATGGATCTCTACTTAATGGAGAAAATCTATAACGGAAAGAGATTTAATCCGGGGTACATAATTTTGAATCATATGTCTGAAATTCTCTATGGCCGTATCAAGAACCTTCCATATAATACTTTGATTCAGAAGATTATTGAGCATTTTATGATAACAGTACCTTCTGATGAGCTTGAGAGAAAAGAAAAGGTAACGGATGTATTCAATTGTTGTACCTTGCGTCGCATGGGTATGGTTGAAGTCCAAAGTGAATGGGTATTGAAGGCAGATTATTTGGACTCTAGTTCAACAGCTCCTCTTCCAGCTTCTACCCCTCACAATATTCCCTTCCGAGGGATGCGCCCTCTCCGCCAGCTCCAGTGGTTTCTCGATGGATGAACCTTGTGAGGAGTATTACCATGTTTTTCAATACCCCGAGTTTATTAAACAAGGGAAAGGACCTGACTTGCTTCGAAAGATTCATCGAAATCCCGACGTTGGTGTATTTTACGAACTTAATTCGAAGGACTTGAATATCAGAGCACGAGTTATTCATCGTATGATTTCTTACACCATTTTACCTCGTCATGGACAAAAGACCTGTTAGCAAGATGGATCTCTACTTAATGGAGAAAATCTATAACGGAAAGAGATTTAATCCGGGGTACATAATTTTGAATCATATGTCTGAAATTCTCTATGGCCGTATCAAGAACCTTCCATATAATACTTTGATTCAGAAGATTATTGATGCTCCCTCTCCGGAGGATGCTCCCACTCAGCCATCTCCTCTTCAATGGTCTAGTTTGATGTCCACAATTGAGGAGAAATTGGACATTATGTCATTCTGTCTATATAGCCTCACTTCTACTGTGGAAAGATTAACTCGACAAGTTCAAGATCTCAGTTCTGCTCAAACTTGTTTTCAGGCAAATATGCTTGCTGAATTCAAGAAATTCACGGATGATGACGAGGACGACACCTTTACATACAAATCTAGACCTAAGGCTGAACCTCGTGCTCCTCCATCGACTAATTTTCATTAGATGTTTAGACTTTTGTATAAGTTTATCATTAGTTTTACTCTTGTACTAACATCCTTTTTTTTTTTAGTTTTTCATGGATTTTATCTTTGCTTTGATGAATATTTTTCTTTATTTTGAGATATTTACTACTCTGATATCCCTTTTGTCTCTTTGCACTTGGTTTAAATGATTTGATGATGACTTCTGCATATATGGAATTTGGATGTTGTTAATGCGTGAATTCTTTTTTATAATTATTATGGAGATGGAAATAATACAAGGGTGATAAATCTCGATAGTGAATTAAATTAGGCAGATAATTCTCTTTGGGACGATATTTGATTCTTCAAATCTTATAATTTGCTATATCTATACGTGCCTTTGCGTGAGAAATCAGCAACAAAAGTCACATAGTCAGGCATCGAATGGAAGGAAGCTGTACCGAATGCCTTCAAACTGATGGGGAAGCTGATCAAACTTGACGAAATCTTGATCGTCTTCTCAATTCTCAGAGTCAGTTACTTTTCCGGAAGTTATATCTACTCGGATGATATTGTTATATGTCAATCACTCAATTACGCAGATGAAGAACAACAAATTGCAATGGTTGAATAATGGCTCACTCAGGGCATAAAGCAGCGTTCATTGCATATTGAGAAGCCATTGTCTAAGCAACTAGAAAAACAAAACAAAGACAAATGTTTAGTGTCGAGGGCTAACATTTACTTTCCATTTCGATAAAATTTTCAAGTGGCGGCAAAACTGATCGAGTTTTCAACAAAACAAGACAAAATCTAATTGCACCAATACTCTTGTAAGCCATCTTTCTTGAGTAGATAACTCTGATTTTATTACACTGCTTACCATAAATAATAATGCCTGAATCTAACTTAAGTCGATTGCATCATCCTTTAAATTCTCCTCAAGGAGACTATCATCATAAGATACAGGTACCCTTAACCTTTCATGGACAGGTGCGCGTTTCCCTTCAGAATCTGACTGCTTGTGTTGGTTTGCAAGTGCAGTTAGCGGAGAGACTTCTGCAACAGCAGGAGCCTGATCGCTAAATACATGTGGAGGAACTTCTTTGGGACACTCCATTCCAGTACGTGTAGATTGCCTAACATTTGGCTGCCTAAATAATTTCTGCAACAACAAAAAACCATTGCTTAGAAATTTAAATTCATTCTTTAATATAATTGTATTAACTCTTTAAATATATTGAATGATTTTCTCAATAACGATTCTATTTTTGCGTACTTGGTACAAAATCAAAGATAAAAAAAGGGTGAAACCTCATCAATGACAGGCCTTAAAAAGGCAGGTCTCTAAAAAACGACCTTGAGGTGGAGAACTTAGAGACTATAACTTGACTTCTTCCCACTCTTTCCCAGTGCAAAAGTTGATAATGGGGAAGGTGAGACAAGCAGAAAAGCCATAATCAATATAGCTCTCCCATTGAGATCTTCCAATTATTCAAACAAGCCAGCAGATTACAAAAAGCGTAAATCAAAACACTGTTCCAAGTTTACATAAAATCCGACTTCAAATATTATATCGCAGCTACAAAAATGAAAAATAAAATAGAGAAACCTTAAAACCTAACTGGAAAAGAATGTATTGTGCAATTACAAGAGAAGGTGTCAAAAATTTCCTAGTCTTAGAACAATTTATAGCTCAAAAACTAAAATTTCTATACGAAGAAGACCAAGCTCGAAATAATTTTTCCTAAAAAACAGTAAAAGAGCCGGACAGAAATTTTGCGCAAATGAATCGAGTGAGTTCACAACCACTATCAAGCAATTCCTTTTAATAGCAATATCGAATAAAAGAGTTAAAAGCCAAGACTTATGATACTCCTAACTTTGTAGACCCAAGACGAAAACAGCGAAAGCAAAGAAAGACTAACCTTCGGAACCACCGATGATTTCAATGGCACTTAAACCCTAGTTTTGCGATTTCAGAGAGAGAGAGAGAGAACACTCGACGATAAGAAGCCGTAAGGTTCCTAATGTCATGGATCATATATATATATATATATGTCGGCAGTTTTTTCATTTAAACTGTAATATGGTTCGGTTTTCCATTAATGTGGTACGGTTTTATAAAATTTGGTTTGGTTTTTTGATAGTTTCGGTCGTCGCCCACTCACTCCGGCTCATTCTTCTCTATATATATTCTTGATGGAAGACGATATGTAAACACAACAACTAGAGAGAGAGAGAGAGTATCTCGTTTTAGTAACCTACACCATCATATAGATATTAGAAAAGTTTAGAAGAGATCAACTCGGAGAGAAAGTATTCATCTCTGTTTTTTCAGACATCAATAGCAAAAGGTAAATTCATTTTAACGTTTGATTTTGTTGCTAAAATATGTTTAGATCGTATAAAGTTTGTAACAATATAAAGTTTAGAATTTTATGAATTTAATTTAAAAATTTTAAGGGATTTATAATAAAATTATAACCATTGATAATGACAAAAGAAACAACTCTATAACATATTTAGTGATGACAAGCGGGCAGGCGGGCACACGAATCCGTTGATCGAGGCTCATGAGCACGTCTTGTTTCGTTAGGCTCGCTATACTTGATAACTCTAAGTTTTTTAGATTTAACTCGATCAATTCATTTGTCACCTCTGATTGTAATGATAAAAACGACAATGCAGCTTGCGACCGACGGAAGCAGGAATAGAAGGAGCTGGAGCCGAGAGTTATGGGGAAGAAGGATAAATGAGTTAGAACGGACGTCCGATCTTCAACAGCAAGCTCCCGCCAGAGTTGCATATAAAATAGAATGAAACGTCAACTCAGGTTTAGAAGTTTTACCATAGTTATTAGTTTAACTATAGTTAATGTGTGTGTATATATATATGTTGTGTCAGTACTTGATTTAATTTTAAGTTGTTGTCCACTCAATTACAGCTTCTTCCTTCCTCGACACTCTTCTGACTGTTCATCGTCTTCCTCTGTCGCCATCCTTCCACCTTAATCACAGACTGCTCTTGACTCTTCTTCTTAACCTACTTCTGTTTTTCAACTAGGTTCAGCGCGAACCCTGAACCTCCATTCGACGATTTCTCTCTGCTACGACGAATCCATCGACCATTTTTGTGCTGTTTTCTCCAATTTTCGACCTCAGAGTTCTAGTTCTTACTCGAATCTGTAATTTCCACCGTCGCATTCTTCAAGAATATTGTGTCCTATATTTGGCCGAATCTCCCTGCGCGCCATCTCAATGTTTCCTCTGTTTTTCTTCACTTTTGTGATCTAACTTCGAGATAAATGGCTTCTAGGACTACTGAATTTACTCTCAAGAGGAAGGGCGCTCCAAGCTCAAATGGTCCAACTCCACCTCGACCTCGACCGTCAACCAAACACTTTTGTACTGAGTTTAGAAAGGATCTAAATCGAACTAGGTACGAGACCGATATTATAAATCGCTCTATAATTTGCTCTAGGAGAGTGGATTTTTCAAGTTTTAGATCCTTGAGAATTGAGGAATTATTTATGCGAATTGGATTATCTGGATTGTTCAATCTTGGAGGTCGGAGTTATGATAGAATTGTTCGTTTATTTTATGCAAACTTGTCTAATAAGCCACGTTCGCCTGTAGTCAAATCATATATTCTCGGTTATAAAATCAAGTTAAACCCGAGAATAGTAAATGAACTGATTGGTTTCTCGATGGATGAACCTTGTGAGGAGTATTACCATAATTCTCAAGACCCCGAGTTTGTTAAACAAGGGAAAGGACTTGACTTGCTTCGAAAGATTCATCGAAATCCTGACGTTGGTGTGTTTTACAAACCTAAGTCGAAGGATTTGAATATCAGAGCACGAGTTATTCATCGTATGATTTCTTACACTATTTTACCTCGTCATGGACACAGAGATCTTGTTAGCTGGATGGATCTTTACTTAATGGAGAAAATCTATAACGGAAAGAGATTTAATCCGGGGTACATAATTTTGAATCATATGTTTGAAATTCTCAATGGCCATAGCAAGAACCTTCCATATAATACTTTGATTCAGAAGATTATTGAGCATTTTGTGATACCAGTACCCTATGGCGAGCCTTGGAGAAAAGAAAAGGTAACGGATGTATTAAATCATTGTACCTTGCGTCGTATGGGTATGGTTGAAGTCCAAAGTGAATGGGTATTAAAGGCAGATCATTTGGACTCTAGTTCAACAGCTCCTCCTCCAGCTTCTACCCCTCACAATATTCCTACGGAGGATGCTCCCTCTCCGGCATCTTCGGAGGATGCTCCCTCTCCGGAGGATGCTCCCCCTCAGTCATCTCCTCTTCACTGGTCTAGTTCAATGTCCACAATTGAGGAGAAATTGGACATTATGTCATTCTGTCTATATAGCCTCACTTCTACTGTGGAAAGATTAACTCGACAAGTTCAAGATCTCAGTTCTGCTCAAACTTGTTTTCAGGCAAATGTGCTTGCTGAATTCAAGAAATTCATGGATTGATGACGAGGACGACACCTTTACATACAAATCTAGGCCTAAGGCCGATCCTCGTGCTCCTCCATCTACCCATGACTAATTTTCATTAGATGTTTAGACATTTTGTATTAGTTTATCATTAGTTTTACTCTTGTTCTAACATCCTTTTGAGGTGTTTCTTTACACTTGGTTTAAATGATTTGATAATGACTTCTGCATATATGGAATTTGGATGTTGTTAATGCGTGAATTCTTTTTTATAATTATTGTGGAGGTGGAAATAATACAAGGGTGATAGATCTCGATATTCTCTTTGGGACGATATTTGATTCTTAAAATCTTATAACTTGCTATATCTATACGTGCGATTGCGTGAGAAATCAACAACAAAAGTCACAGAGTCAGGCATCGAATGGAAGGAAGCTGTGACGAATGACTTCGAACTGTAACGACCCCGACCCTCTCAGGGTCATCACAGGATTTGACTTGATATTGACTCAACTTTGTCTTAAGCCATCGTATTTTTACATAAATTTGTTCATTTTTACTTAACACTTTAAAGGAAAACGGACTTAGACAATTGACTCACCTCTATCGACCTTTAGGGTCTAACTTTGACATAGATATTTTGGGCGTAAAATATTTCGACTTTTAAAACATTAAAAACGAGGCTAAAACAATTTTTCGATAAAATGTCGACTTGATTTTTGGGTCCTTAAAATTTTTTAAAATACGTGAAGTTTGCTCGTAAAATACGTTTAAAAAATATCGTAAAAGGTCGGGTTGAATTGTGTTTTGAAAAGTTAATTTTTGAAAAAAAGCGCACGCGTGCAGAGCGCCAATCGATCGGCAGACTTTCTACTGATTGCACCCGCGCTCCGGGAAAGCAGATCAAAGTTGAAGAAATCTTGATTGTCTTCTCAATTTTCAGAGTAAGTTACTTTTTTAGAAGTTATATCTACTCGGATGGTATTGTTATATGTCAATCACTCAATTATGCAAATGAAGAACAACAAAATGCAATGGTTGAATAATGGCTCACTCAAAGAGCATAAAAACCTGCGTTCATTGCATATTGAGAAGCCATTGTTACAGCAACTAGAAAAACAAAACACAGACAAATGTTTAGCGTCGAGGGATAACATTTACTTTCCATTTCGATAAAATTTTCAAGTGGCGGCAAAATTGATCGAGTTTTCAACAAAACAAGACAAAATCTAATTGCACCAATACTCTTGTAAGCCATCTTTCTTGAGTAGATAACTCTGATTTTATCACACTGCTTACCATAAATAATAATGCCTGAATCTAACTTAAGTCGATTGCATCATCCTTCAAATTCTCCTCAAGGAGACTATCATCATAAGATACAGGTACCCTTAACCTTTCATGGACAGGTGCGCGTTTCCCTTCAGAATCTGACTGCTTGTGTTGGTTTGCAAGTGCAGTTTGCGGAGAGACTTCTGCAACTGCAGGAGCCTGATCGCTAAATACATGTGGAGGAACTTCTTTAGGACACTCCGTTCCAGGACGTGTAGATTGCCTCACATTTGGCTGCCTAAATAATTTCTGCAACAACAAAATTACCATTGCTTAGAAATTTAAATTCATTCTTTAATATAATTGTATTAACTCGTTAAATATATTGAATGATTTTCTCAATAACGATTCTATTTTTGCGTACTCGGTACAAAATCAAAGCTAAAAAAAGGGCGAAACCTCATCAATGACAGGCCTTAAAAAGGCAGGTCTCTAAAAAACGACCTTGAGGTGGAGAACTTAGAGACTATAACTTGACTTCTTCTCACTCTTTCCCAGTGCAAAAGTTGATAATGGGGAAGGGGAAAGCTCAAGTATTTCACTTTGAGCAATGTTCCATTTTCCAACATCCAGACTTTTCCTTTGATTATAAGAGTATTCTTGGAAATTAAGACTAATGGTTTGAAAAATTACTCATGAACAGACGATGATTATTAGTTTTTGTCAAAGAATACAATGATTCCCAGTAACGTAGGACTAAAACCACTTGATAAAATTTTTTGTCCAATCGTAAATTCAAATATATGAATCACCAAACATCAAAAGGAGAAAAAATGAAAAAAAATCAGCAGAAATCACATAAGATTAGCACACTGAATTAAAAACTTGCGCACCTCAAAATCCTTTGCCTTTTGCATTATTTCCTTATATGCGTTTGGTTCTCGTGCTTTTATTATGTTCCACAAAACACCACCACCTGTTCGAGAGCGCCTGCCATCAGCAGTCATCTGACCGCCACAAGCTTGAATAGCATCCACCTGAATTTCCAGGCATGCAAATGATTATACCACAAATGGTTAAGGAAAAAAAAAAAGAAACACCCACAGCACAATGATGTTGACAACGACCAAGCAATCATTAATAAAAATCTTATAATTAGCAACTCATGTGCTAAATTACTAACCATGCGAGCACCTCAAAATTTGATAACCATAAATAATCATAAATTCTGGACAAGTTGCAATTCAATTAACAAAGTTTTTCCAAGTACACTATACCATTAACTTTCACAAGGTGGGGAGGGATATAGGTCTCGGAACTGAAACAATCAATATACTTTGCAGTTAAATATTTAAGTTATTTAAATCTGTAAAAAAAAAAAAAAAAGTTCAAGGTATCTGAATTTAACTATCAACCTCTGGTTATATGATTAGTCCTGATTCAAATTAGCAACTATGTGCAACAAGTTTCTCAAACAAAACAGGTATTCAAGTCCAAGCTTATCATCGCCTCACATGGAAGCGCAATTATACATAGAACAAAAATGACAACAACATACACAAATAGCAAAGAGTGTAATGGTTCAGCCAAGGGCCATCACAATCTCAGACCACAGTATTGGAAAGTGCAAAATTGCTTCGGCAAGAGAAATCTGCAAGGGTAGGGAAACAATATTGAGCATCAGATTCTCAAAAATGGTTGTATGGCATTTACTAGAGTGGATATGCATTTTCAGGTAGGCTGGTCCGAAATCCAGCACTGATCCAAACTCTCACCTTTCATCGACAGAGGCCGGAGAACCATTAAAAAACCACACTAGGGATACTTATGGACCAGACGAAAACCATATCTAGAAAGAACCAGGAAACCCTACTGCCATAGCTCAAAGTCAAAGTTCTTTTACCAAAAAAATAATTGTAGTTACTACCTCAACACTTCACAGAATGTCTGTCCAATAGTATCTACACCTTAAGGAGAAATCTCAGTGGAGGAGAAGTCTGCCTCAAACTATTAATGATAGCTGTATCTAATGTCAAATATTTTTAGACGAGCAAAAAGTCAGAGAACCTCATGATTTATGCCCATCTGACAGCAAACAAACAAATAATCCCAGACATGTGCATCTAAAATAAAATAAAGGAACATATTTTAACTAAAAATATCAAATGTGATATTTCAATGATGATCCTCAGCAACAACAAAAAGAATGAACGCACTACCTCTTTAATGAGATCACTTAATGCAGAAATTCCCAGGCAACCTACAGCAGTATATACCATGTATGATTTCTTCTCTTTTAGTCGCTTACATGAATCTAACACAAATCTACAAAAAAAAAATGAGACATTAGTTCAACAAATAATACGGAAAGAAGAGGTGCCAATCAAAAAAAAAAAAAAAAATATGTGCCCCACATAGTAGACACCACCTGGCTGTCCTACACTATACATGCCAACGTACATTAAAACATATGAGCATTTAAAGTTATCATTTAGTTGGCAAATAAATTTCTAGAAACTAAAATATGTTTCTCTAAATTAAGAGGAACAAGTACAGAAAATCACTTCAAACGAAATCCAATTTGGAAAAGCTATTTTAGCACTTATAACCTGTTTATATCTGTCACATTTGTCCCAACCCCACTATTTTTTTTCTTGTTTTTCTTCTTGTTTGACCGACGCCTTCGATTTTTACTCATAGATTCTTTGTTCAAGACACTGGGATGTGTATCATTGCTCTTTTCTAAAATGCCGTTCAAATCCTTATCCACAAACTCGCCTTCCACATCAATCATATCCACGTCATCATCTTCCCCATTAACCTCTTCATAAATGGCCTCCAGTACATTCTCCTCACCCTCCATTCAATTCTTCTCCTGTGCCAGCATAACAAAACATTAAAATAAGAATGTAAGTGGATACAAAAGCCAAGATAATGACAATTGAGACAAACTCTACAGCAGATCTAATCGCATATGGATGAAACGAGCATTATGGTAGTATGGTCTATAATGAGCTCTTAATGATATGTTGCTTGCGAACAGAACAAAAACATTTTTGCCCTTTTAACTTTATAAAAATAAATTATATGGCAGGCAAGAGTAATTCTAAACCTTCAAATTAACAAGAAAATCGCACATAGTAGGGAAATGCTTTAAATAAAAAAGATTTTCTTCAAAGTCGAAGTTAAAATCCCTAAACATAATCGAGTTCATTATTGGCCGAAAACTATGAACAAACAGAGTGTGAGAAAGGAGAGAGAGGACTGACTTATCCGAAGTCTCTACAATTCGACCGCTTCAGACCGAAAACGACAGCGCAATGAAGTTTGCGACAGACGGAAGCAGGAATTGCAAGAGCGGGAGCGGACCGAAGAAGGGAGCCGCAGAGAGAGTCACTGAAGAAGAAGAAGAAGAAGAAGAAGAAGAAGCAAGGCGGTGGTGATAGAGTGGGCCGGTTCATGGGCTCCCTTTGAAGCCCATATTCTCCCCTCACGATGAAAGGGGATTTTGCCACTAAATTACATTTCGCTCTAACTATGGAGGCTGCGATGTTTCCCTCGCATTATGAAATGGAGGCTATTTCTGTAATTTAAACAGATGGAACAAATATATCAGCCAATGAGATTACATTACGTGGCGACTGCTTAGAGGCTACAATTGTTATTGCATTACCCCTGTATTCTCTTACAATTTCGTCTGAGGCCATACTTCTATCCTTCTGATAAACTGAATGAATCCATGTTTTCCGATTTAATGTTCCAATTTCACCGGTCAAGGCAACCGATGACTTCCGCCGCTATTAGTGCTCTTCTCATTCTTCTTCTCGCTATCTCTGGCTTGGCTTTTGGTGGCCGAGATCTCAAAGGAGACTTTATCCGACTACCGTCGGAGGCTTCGAGATTTTTCCGCAGAGGTGGTGCTGCTGCTGATGATGATGATGCCGCTGTAGGGACCAGATGGGCTATTCTGATTGCTGGCTCCAGTGGATACTGGAATTATAGGCACCAGGTTAATCTCCATTCGATCCAATATGCCGTGTGTTTTTTGTTCTTGTTTTGACGTTTTTTTCATTATTCCTGATGATTTTTTTTTTTTTTCCTGTTGCTTTCAATTTATTTATTATTTTGTTTGGGATAAATTGAATATCGATCTCTTCAAGTACACAGTTTCAAATTTAGGGAATGATTAGTTTGAACTTTTTCTTGTTTGCTGGATTGGCGTTCCTTCCTTCCCCGAAAGTTGAGCTTTGGATCATGATTAATCGATCTATAGATTCGGACTCAAATCATAATCATGTAAAATAATTACAGAAAAACAATGTCTGAGTGTTTTATAGCTTCCATAACCTACCTGACTTGGTACTAAAACAAGCTTGTCTGTCGCAATTATTTGAACTTAGCATCGTTTTTTTAATCCGTAAACTTTAAAAGCATAATTTATACAAGTTTGACTAAATACTTCACAATATAAGCGTAAGAGTGTTGTGAAAAATTAATGCAGATGATTTATAAAAGTATCGGGTATATATTTCTAGAAAGTAGGCGTGGTGTCTTCTAATCTACTTTCTCTGTATGTAACAATTTAACAGTAAGAGAAATGTTCCCATGGCTCATACTATGTATAGAATGAACTGTTAATTATACCTTGTTTTCCCTTCCTCCCAGGCTGATGTTTGCCATGCTTATCAACTGTTGAGGAAAAATGGGCTAAAAGATGAAAATATCGTTGTATTTATGTATGATGACATTGCTTTAAATGAAGAAAATCCAAGATCTGGAGTCATCATTAACAGCCCAACTGGCAGTGATGTTTATAAAGGAGTCCCAAAGGTTCTAATTTCCTTTCTCTTGATCATAAATTTGTCTTCCGCTAATTGAATCTTCCCTTCTCCTATATGTATGAATTTTTTATCTCGACAGGATTACACTGGGGATGATGTTACTGTTGACAACTTTTTCGCCGTTATTTTGGGAAATAAAACCGCTCTTACTGGGGGTAGTGGAAAGGTTGTTGACAGTGGTCCTGATGATCATATTTTCATATATTATACTGATCATGGTGGCCCAGGAGTGCTTGGTAAGCACACCCTTAAAGAAGCTAGCAGCAAAATATGTTGTATTGTGCCTGCTTCAATTTTTTCTGTAGAGTTTGTGTTTTGTTTATTAAATTGGAAACCTGAAGTTTAGCAGCAGTGACTGGATAGAGTCTACAATTGCCTTTATGAAATTATTTTTTCTTAGAATTACTGGTCATCGATAATATAATCTTTAATTTAGAGTTTCAAAATCTTCGAATTTGGATCACTTGGTTTTGTTGAAATGGTGTTTAAAGCTTATACGACATGTACCCTTTGTCGTGCTATCTTTTTACTCATGATAATATATTATGAAATTGATATTATCTAATTCATAGCTTCTTTATATTATGTTTCAGGTATGCCTACCAGTCCTTACATGTATGCTAATGATCTGATTGAAGTGCTAAAGAAGAAGCATGCTTCTGGAAAGCTATAGCAGTTTGGTGAGTAAACTGGACTATTATTTCCTCCTGCACTTTAGATCTGTGAAAAGTATGAAATATGGTTCACTACATTTGTGAACCATAGGTATTCTATCTCGAGGCTTGTGAATCTGGAAGTATATTTGAGGGCCTTCTTCCAGAAGGTTTAAATATCTATGCAACCACAGCAGCAAATGCAGTTGAGAGCAGTTGGGGAACTTACTGTCCTGGAGAATATCCAAGCCCTCCCTCAGAATACTCGACTTGTTTGGGTGACTTGTATAGCATTGCCTGGATGGAAGACAGGTAGACACTGCACCTCTTTGGCTTATCTCTGAAAATTTTCATAGGAGGAAGCATATTACCTTGCTAATTTTTTCTCTGAATTCTGTCTTCTGTACAGTGATATACACAACTTGCAGTCTGAAACTTTGCATCAGCAATATGAACTGGTAAGAGAGATTATATATTTCTTGAAGTTTGCTTTGAGTCATTTCATAATGAAGAGATGACTGATAAATTGATAAAAGACTGCCATAATCAAGAGACCTCGCCCATTTTGAGAACAAATTTGTTTCCCTCGAATGTCGAAGTCTGTAGAAGATCATTCGCTATGTATTCACTCAAATGAAAAGGTTCGCCTTTGAAGTGTAGCCAAGGAAAAGGGTGGCCCTTGGAATGTGACTAAGAAGTTGCAGACGTCATTTCTGATTTTAGCTGCTTGTATTGACAGGTGAAGACGAGGACATTGAATGGTAACTATGAATATGGTTCGCATGTCATGCAATACGGTGACATTGGACTTAGCAAAAATAATCTGTTTTTATATATGGGTACAAATCCTGAAAATGAAAACTACACTTTTGTGGATGAGAACTCCTTGTGGCCAACTTCAAAAACTGTCAATCAGAGGGATGCTGATCTGCTCCATTTTTGGGATAAGGTTTGTTCTCTCCTCACCTGAGATATACTTCTTTCTCTTCTTTTGCTTGTCTCTTAAGTATAAATGTTCAACTGCGGATGTCTCATGATAGCCAGTCATTCTTAGGCTTATTTGAAGCCTTCACCATAATGTGAACTATGGTAAGAGTTCCTCCAGGTTTTTTTTTCTCTTTTTAATTTATTTAGAGTTACATCACAACCCTTTGAAGTTAAAGCAGCCTTTATAAATTGATTGTACAAAATTTTTGAGCACTGGATTAGGATTTTTTTGGCTGATGATGTTGTGAACTGGGAGTTATTTTCGGATAGATTGAGGAGACAATGTTATGTGAATCTCATGCTTACGTTGTAAGAGTCAGTTGTAAAGACAAGTCATTCCTGTTAAATTCTCTTATTCTGCCTGTGAATTAAGCAATGCAAAGTTAATTTTATGTTCACTTATTATATGGTTGTCATTTTCAATACTCTGTATCCTCTCAGACAATGTCTCTTAATGACTCCCATTTTTTCCTCATTCTAAAATTTATGACAGTTCCGCAAGGCTCCTGAGGGCTCTGCAAGAAAAATTGAATCTCAGAAGCAGTTTTTCGAAGCAATGTCACATAGGATGCACATAGACAACAGCGTAAAATTAGTCGGTAAGTTGTTATTTGGAATTGAAAAGGCTTCGGAGGTGCTTGGCACCGTACGTCCTTCAGGACAACCTCTCGTCGATGACTGGCAGTGTCTCAAGACTCTGGTAAGTATCTGCAATACACAGTACATAATACTTGCGTCAATTGCTTAAAGTTATATGAAATGGGTTCTTGAGCATCTTGAATAGCAGATGCAGATGAGAAAAAAAAAAATAATGTGATGATTTATATGTCTGTCAAATGCAGGTGAGAACATTTGAGACACATTGTGGATCGATATCTCAATACGGCATGAAATATATGCGGTCATTTGCAAATCTCTGCAATGCCGGAATCCAGATAGAACAGATGATTGAGGCATCAGCTCAAGCTTGCACCAATGTGCCTTCCAACCGATGGAGCTCGCTGCACAGGGGATTCAGTGCATGAATCATATCAACATGTCATAATTTCTAATATGCAGTAAATGAGACTTGGCCGTCTTTGATTGTTTCGATAATCTATTTACCACCTTGGTTCTCTGTACATAAAATACAGATGGAATGAAGTTATTCATCAATATGTCAAGTTGGCCATGTATAGTGTCGATGAATGCTCATTTGGGATTTGTGAATTATGCTCATAAATTATTGCTCCCTTTTCGTTGCAGTCCATTCGAAATGCACCAATAAATATTGCATAAAGACACATTGTGGATCCAACTTTCTTTCTTCAACGCTGTCGTTTCATACCTTCTAATCCTTGCATCGTACAAATAACAACATATGATAGACGGAGCCTTGCTGGCCAAACCAGGCACACTCCAACTAGAGCGGTGGTCTGAGGTCGGGTCTGCGGGCCTTGAACTCCGGGCTGGTTAAAAAAGCCAGCCCGCTGATTGAAAAACAGGTCTACAGGCTGCAGGGCGGTTGATGACCCTACCTTAAATGTTACATCTGAATCTCTACTCGTTCATTCTAAACAAGAGTGATCTTTTGAGATTTGTATTCACCCTTAAAAGTCAACATTCAACAACAACAACATTCCCGACGACTCTAAACCTCATCTTTGTGTTCGCCATTGAACAATTCAACCAAAAATTTAAGAAAAACATTGCCCTGATTGAGTTTGTCTGACTGCCAAAATTCAACCAAAAATGCACTTGTAGGGACATGAGCAACTAGATGATATAACATGCATAAGATCAAAGAGATTGAAAGGTCATCATAGCCATTGCATTATCATGAAAGTGTACTGACACATTGTATTCATCTCAATATGAATTATTCCTACAGCTACCTGTCTTAGTACTTCACAACTTTAAATTCGAAACGGAGATTGGAGATCATAACCGGACACTCGCCTTTCTCATCATATTCTGCAAACTCCCCACTGGACAAGTCAACATTTTCAAATTTAGTCCCTTCAATCTGTCAAGAGAAACATTATCTGTTAAAGATGGAATATAAGAGGATAACGTACATAAATTTTACAGCACAAATATGTTATACAACCAGTTAACATTTTGAGTTACTGGCATAGGAAATGGAGTTACTTAAACTTGAACTTTCAACAGATAAAACTGCCCATTACGAGTGCTCATCTTTTAATAAAGGAATGAACGGCATAAATGTATGGGAAATGAGAACTTACAGACTCAACTTTCCATCCATAACCGAATACATAGTCTATAGGCTCATAACCCCTGCAGTCAAATAACATCAATGGGGTAAACTTCCCTGATTCACTTGTTTCTTGTGTCAATGGACGACCTTGGTGAGCAATCATTGTTACAGTTCCCTCTCTCCCACAAAATTTGCACTGAACCAATAAAATAAAGATGAATATAACATAAAAAAGCTCATCAAATGTGTTTTGCTGCAAAGATTTTTGGGAATAGTTGAAAAGATTTTCTGTCGTTCAATTCCTTGATTAAATTCTCAAAAAGAAATTGATCTTTGTTTAGCCTGAAAGATTCTCCAATTGAGATTATCCAATTTCAAAACAGAATGAATGAAGTAGAGAGAGAGAGAGACCTTCTGAACAAGATTAGTGGTTCCCTTGCCTGCTTGGAGAGGAACTGTTTCATTCAAGACCACACAAGTTTCTTTCTGGGTTACCTCTCCACAATTCTCACACTTCAGCTAAAAAAAGAAAAACACAAATAAAAGGAAACAATCAGTCAACAAACTCGCGGATTTCCAAAATTCACTCAAAACTTAAGAAGAAAGTAAGCTGACGCAACTCATAAAGGGCCGTGGAGATGAAATAATATGAATTATAAGCACGCAGGCGGGTGGTTTTTAAACATGCGAATGCATGCTAGATGCAGGGCTGAAGTTGCAAATTACAAAAGGGTTTATAACTGTTCAGTAAGAAACTGGATTAAAAACTGTTATTCAAATGATTAACTAAGACTCTAACTGAAAGCATAAGTTCGGTGATTAACTAAAACCAGAAAGCATCGAGAATTCCAAAATATGAACACATAAGACATCCATTAGCTCATTGCTTCACATACAGTCGATTTAAAAGAAGGAAAATCACGAAGAACATGATCTTATCGTAACCAGAAATGGAGCCAAAGAAAAGAAAAAAAGGAAGATTCGCAAAAGGGGGGAAAACTCAACTATTCAGTTCTTAGACCAGAAAGAATGATTAGCACATTCCTCACATATATAAATGCTGTCTACATAAAAGAAAGCAGAGCACGAAGAGTATAAACGCACCAGAACTAGAAATAAAACCAAAGAGAAGAAAAGAAAACAGCAAGATTCGCGTATATCGAAAATACGAAAGATTAACAAAGCAACAAAGAAATATCGAATTTGAAACAGAAAGAAAAAGAAAACCCTAAATTGTGAAACTAAAGAAGAAGAAAAAAAAATAAAGAAACCTTAAAGAGGTAGGAGAAGTTAGGGTCATCGCAGCCAGCCTGAGGCTGAAGATCAGTGAGATTCTCTAGTTCAGCAGTGATCAACAGCAAGAATTTCACCATTTTTCAAGCGTGAGCTCCAAGCAGAGACTCCACTTCCCGTTTCTCTCCGTATATTCTGGTTTTCGGCCGAAGCTCCGACGAAAGCAATTGGGCTTTGGATATTTTATTGATGCAATTTAGTTATGTATCGTGACAACGAATAAATAACCAATAATCAGTTGTGACCCCAGACCCTGTTAGATTTTTAACAATTGAAGATTTATTTCATTAAATGCAGCTCAATAATTATTTTACGCGTAAGTGAAAATTTTACGATAATAAAATAAAAAAATAAACGTAATATTATTTAGACATATTGTAATTTTTTAAATGGTAATTATTAATTTGAACTCTGTACTATACATTATTTTTCAATTCGCCTCATGTACTAAAAAAATCGGCAAACTGAACTATGTAATTTGATTCTGTAATCAATTTTAACCTTCTATCAACAATTTCATTAAACCTTCATTTAAAAAATTATCAAATGATCTTGGATTCAGTCGCAATTTTTATCACATGTTCACTACTTAATGAGAAGATAATCTAAAAATTTTCTTTATTTTTTAACTTAGGTACGATTTATTGTAATTTTATTTTAGTATTTTATAACAATATTATAATAAATCATACAAGTTTTAAAAAATTACTACAATTTTTCTATTATCTACCCATGATGTGGTAATATGTGAAAAAAGTTTCAAATAAATCCAATATCTTTTGATAATTTTTTAAATTAATCACAGTTTTTTCTTTACTTTATAAATTAATTTTTTAAAAACTACCAAACGATATTTGATTTATTTAAAAACTTTTTCACATGTTCAACCTATCATGGGTAGATAATAGAAAAATATTCGTGATTTTCTAAAATTTGTATGATTTATTATAATATTTTTATAAAATACTAAAATAAAATTACAATAAATCGTATATGTGTTAAAAAATCACGAAAATTTTCAGATTATCTTCTCATTAAACAGTGAACCTGTGGTAAAAATTTCAACTGAATCCAAGATTGTTTGGTAATTTTTTAAATGAAAGTTTAATGAAATTGTTGATAGAAAGTCAAAATTAATAACAGAATCAAAGTACAGGATTCGATTTGTCAATTTTTTTAATACATGGAATGAATTGAAAAAAAATATATAGTATAGAGTTCAAATCGATAATTATCTTTTTTTTAACTTATAACTAACTGTCGTCAAATATGTCATTAAATAAATTACTTGTTTATCACGTGATTTCAAATAGAAACAATTCCTGATAGTGCATTTAATTCTAACTGAAAATCGCCAAAACTGATCATCAATAATTGTTTCTCCATGAAAATTACCAAAAAAACCACTTCACAAAAACTCTCGATTTCTTAATTATTATTGCTATTGCATGAATCACACTTGTCTTGAGTAAAATACGGCCAACAATGTGCAGTACTTTCAATGGAATTACTTTCAATACACATTCTAATGGCAAAAGGATTAAAAGCAAGGAATAAATCAACAAATAGCGGGTGCTTAAAATATATAGTACCCCAAGGTAAGCCGGGATTGAGAAGAGAATTCATTGAATGAGAAACCCAATCTTATGCCCGCCCATCTATCATCATCGTCTGTGTCTCAGTGTTTCCTTGCTTCACCAAAACAACAATGTAATCTGAGTCTCTGACAGAACATATAAATATTCGGGCTACTTGTGAATTCCGTTAATCTTATCCCCGTCTATCATTGTTGTTCAGTTTTCTCTCTCGCTGTATAGATCGAAAAATTCTGGCAGCGGACGTTGTGGCGTAATATTCTATTGTGTGGTACTACTCTGATCACTTGTGTGGGCTCTTCAATGGCCGGAGCTGCAGGGAAAAGAGGAAGGGACTCTCTTCCTTTAGAAATCACATCTTTTCTACCTCCCCAACCTCTCTCACAGGGGCTACTGGCTGTACTTGCCCCAAGTTTAGATCCTACAACCTTTCCGCCTTGCCAAACAGCTCCATCTTTCTCGGCCTGCACATTATTATATAAGCACTGATTCTGCATATGACAGTTTGAGGGCCGGTCTTGGATACCGGCTTATTTTCTCAATAGCCAAACCTGATGAGCTTGAATTAATAGGTGGCATTCCATACTGAGGGGTATAAGCATGATCAACTTGAGGATTGCAAGGAATGCCATAGGCTGGATTCATCATTGAGCCGTAAGCCGTACTTGCTACTCCAGGTGCAGAATATGGTTTATACACAAGCCCTTCGGAAGGGGACATAACAGGTATTAGCCACTGATGCTCAGGAGGTTGATGGAATCCCCAATCACAAGGTTTTGGATTTTCTGAATATGGTCCACAAGGTGAAGTCTTCCAGGAAGAAAGAGAGGTCCGAGACATCTTCCCAACCGTATTTTCAGCAGAACATTCAACTTTATGAGTTGTTTTCTTTGAGACGGTTTTATCTGCAATGTGTGTTTGCGGTTTGGCTATGAATTCAGATGGAAGGATTTTAGTAGAACAAGCCTTCAGAGAAGAACTGGCCTGAGGAGTTCTATCTTCAAGCAAAAGATGGGGTGATCCAGCCATCAGCTGTTGAACCTGATCAAATATATGCATTTACAGAGTCATGATCCGATCAACTACGGTAAGTTCCCGTTGCTGGGAAAAAACAGGTTCAAAGAGTTAAGGACTACTTCACCTTTATCAGTCTATGTAACTCAAACAGTTGAACAGCAAAAACTTTTTGTTGACTGTAGAGATTAGCAAAACATGAATCAGTAACAAATCATTATGATAAACTTTAGGGCTCAAGCAAATAAAAATATTTGACAAATATCTCACGCGATCTAACCAATTTCAAACTGTCAACCTATATTCCAAGTAACGTGTTCATATTTTGGAACCAGACCATCAGAAATCATAGTGGTCATAGGAAAACCAAACATTACCAAACCGAGACAGTGCTTAAAATCCAGGCAGCAGAAAGAATGAATGATAGAAAATTAGATGACCAGTTATCTCAGAGATGCCTAGCACTAGAACTTCTATTCAAATAACACATCTGCCTGCTGTAGGATGATACACCTCTAAGTTAATTCCATAGTTAGTTTCTGGATATCCTGTATTAATCTGTTACCTCCTTTGTTACAACATAACCCTCACTAGTATCTATATGATCTGTAATATTAAAGCCTGAAGTCTTGAGCTCCTTAATTTGAACTGAAGAGTTTGGTTAGACCTCAGTGAAACATATCTCAAAATCGTAGTCTAGAATCTACCAAAATAGACACACTCATATCATAAATAAGACATAAATTAAAAAGATTCAAAATTTTCCACTAATATCATGTACTTTTAAATTAAGTGCTTCATTTAATGAAGTAGACTTACGTGGTTGCCCAACCCCATCTGAGGTTTTTTATCCTTACTTTAAAAGAAATACGTGCGTAACATTTTTCTACAAGAGTCTGTCAACATGTAACATTTCAATAAATAAATCATTAGCAGGTATTTGAGAGAGGACAAATGATACTACAGTAAGTAGCTATTATTGAGCAGATAAACTTACTTCACCATTGCTCTTCTAGCTTTCCAGAAATTCTTCTGTCCAATGATTCCAACAACATCATCTGGAGTAATACTGAAACCAGAAACCGAATCAACCGTTGAGGTCTCAGAGACTGCTTCACTTTTCTCTGCATCTTCTAATTGTGGTGTGCCTTTTGTTCTAACAACAGAATGCCCACTCTCGTTAGCAATCTCCTTTGAGTCATTGTTGTTCTTCCTAGAACTTGAGTCATTAGTTGGCTGGAGAACAATGTTCTTCTTGTCCTTAGCAGACTCAAAAACACAATTACAGTGTTTTCTTCTATCTAGGGATGAGCTACCAGTAGGTTTATCTTGAAAAGTTTGGCTTAGCGATTCATTTTCTTCCTCCACCAACGCATCAATTTCTTCTTCCCCGGATAGATTTTTGGCAATTTTCGTAGAGTGGGTCTGACTTTGATCATTTTTGTCATTACTTTTTGTCATTACTTCTGGCCTCAATTTATAGCAGCCATTTTGCAATTCTGTTGAACGACCCCAACCCTCTGAACCAGGGGGAATAAGTTTATCCCTACTAGAATCATGAGCAATCCCAGACTGAAATAACTCAGGAACCGTAAAATCACCTGCATCTCCAAAGTTCTTTCTGTGCTCAAGTAGAGTAAACAAAGTGCTCCCATTTTTACCATTCGAGAGGCCAGCATGAAACTTTTCAGCGTGATGACTATGTGTCGATGAAGACACATGAAGCGGAAGATTTCTTTCATGGTCAGACACCTGCAAAATAATTTTACAGTAATGACAGCGAAACTCATAAATCCTACAGTTAGTAAGGCGTCAAGCCCTTATCAAAACATTCATAAAAATAACTGATCGAAAAAGTTTGAAAAAAAAAGAAGAACAAACATACATGCGTTGAGGTTGGCGTCAAAATCTCAGATTTGAAACGATGAGAGGGAATACTGAACTGTTCGTACAGGGCCATCTTATTCCTTGGAGGAGCTTTTGGTCCTGGTTTCTCTGCATCGTTAACATGAAGCCTAGGAAACATAGGTGCCATTTTCTCTTCGTCTTTCTCTCCGCTCATCCCTTTCGCTTTCCTCTCTGATTCAAAGAAACTCACAAACACGAAATGAATTCACGTACTTTTGAGGTCACTCGATCTATAAATCCGAATAGACTTGTAATCAGCACCGAAGGAGCATAGTCTTCGAAAATTGTCAAAAACAAGGAATCCAAGCAGATAAGTCGGTCGAAATTGAAGCGAAATTACCAGTACCTAATCACGAGACTCATAAAATTATAAAGCTCGTCTACTCCAGCATATATATTGACCGAATTTTCTCGACACAAGATCCAGAAGACAAAACCGATTCTCTAACTCAAGCTCCACACTTCCGTATCCAAAACGAATAAAACTCGAAGTAGGTGAGGGAATGAAGAGAACTCAACAGCTCTACAAAGCCTGCGAACAAGAAAGATGAAAATAAAAAGGAAGACAGACGAGAAGATAGAGAGGGAAGAAACGTGAGGAAGAGGGCTGCTCTGGAGATTTCTCAGAGGATCTCGGATCGGGAAAGATCGGGCAAAAGCGCAAGGTTTTTGGGCCCCACTGGGAAAGAAATAGAAACGCCTTGCAAAAAATGAGACTTTATAGGGAAAATCCCGGAAGATATTTACTACTGCCTGAACAGCATCGTCACATAACCACGTTGTATCGAATGTGACCCTATAATTTAGATATTTTACTTTCCGTAGTAAAAGACCAGTACACCCAACTTCCGTCGTTGTACGTAGGGTTACTTCGGTAATACCCTAATCAATTGAAAATTAAAACCTATTGTTTTGGGTTATTAACAAATTAAATTTAAAAATATTTTTTAGACCCTTTCTTTATCAGTAATTTTGACGTCATCTTTGATTTATCTTCTACATCCATCACGTGTATTAATGTGTATCACATTTTCAAAAATCTAATTTCGACTCTATTGATTTCATTTCTGACAATTTTATGCTAAGTTAATTAAACGATAGAGTTTAAAATCATGTTAAAATGACTGAAGAATTAGAAATTCGCCATTTATTTTCTACTATGTCAAACGATGTAAGATTGTGCTTTCATTTTCTTCTCTTTTAAGTGACATGACATTATACACATCTACTGATATAAGTTGAACTTTCATAATCAACAGAATATTAAGTAATCTTAGTTTTACAAGTGAACATACAACCCAAATAAACAAAGCTAGATAAAGAAAATTAAGGCTTCATTGATACGTGAGAATACAAGTAAACAAATTAGTCTTTGAAAAACATCTAGAATAAACATATAATGAGAATGCAACAATAAACTTGATCCGAAAGCTGCAGCATTTATACGCTAATTTTCATCGGCTTTTAACTGAAATTGAAGAGTAATACTGCATTTATGCGCTAATTTTACACTCTAAAATATCACAACGTTACTTAACTAATCACCTTCGCAAGAACAAATTCGAAATGTTTTAGTAACAAAACTCAGGCAAATCTTCCTACTAAAGCTAGTTCTTATCCCACTGTAACTTTTTCCAAAGAAATACCTTCAAGGAAATCCGACTTTAACTTAACGTTAACAGCTGACCTTGATTCTTCTCTTTACATCTGCAAGTCTAGAAAGAGAATGTGATTAGCGAAAATAGGAAATACAAAGTTCAGCTAATGAAAAACAAAAGGAGATGATTGAAAAGGTGAAGGGCAACTGGTCCTTGAAAATCAGAGTGCAGGAACTCTGCAACCGTCCTCTGCCCCCACAATGTGGAAGACATTAATTATTCCACCAATCCTTTCACTCGCATTGCAAGGACCATTTGACTGAGATTGGCAAGAAGAGGCCAAAACAATACCCTTTTTTGCATTTCACCAATTTCAGAACAAATGAAAAGGAAACAAGAGAGAACACTGGGCTATTAAGTTATACGTTATCATTTTCATGAACAGGATCAAACGCACGACGAACATCCTAAGTTAAACTAAGAAAATACAAAAAAAGAAACATGTAAATGTTAAAGAGAGTGAGACCCAAAGTCAGATCAGAAATCTTCATCCAACTTAAACTCATGGATCCCACAATTGCCATTAAGGTTGGACATTACAGAAGCTTTCTGATATTCCCCAACTCTCTTCTCGAAGAAATTTGTCTTTCCCTGCAATGAAATCAGCTCCATCCAATCGAACGGGTTCTCGACGTTGTACATCTTCCCGTATCCCAAAGCTCCCAACAACCTGTCTGCCACGAACTCGATATACTGGCTCATAAGGTCCCCGTTCATACCGACTAGAGCACACGGTAGTGCGTCGCACACGAACTCCCTCTCTATGTCAACGGCGTCGCTAATGATTCCGCGAACTCGATCCTCACTCAATTTTTTTCTCAGAAGCGAGTAGAGTAAGCAAGCGAAATCGCAGTGCAAGCCCTCGTCTCGAGAAATTAACTCGTTCGAGAAAGTGAGGCCCGGCATTAACCCGCGCTTTTTCAGCCAGAATATTGCGCAGAAGCTTCCGGAGAAGAAGATTCCCTCAACGCACGCAAAGGCAATGATGCGGTCAGCGAAAGACTCAGAGCCATCGATCCACTTGAGAGCCCAGTCAGCCTTCTTCGCCACACAAGGAATTGTCTCAATCGCATGGAATAATATATTTTTCTCCACCGGATCCTTGATGTACGATTCTAGCAAGAGACTATACATCTCAGAGTGAATATTCTCGATAGCGATCTGGAAACCATAGAAAGCCCTTGCCTCTGAAACTTGAACCTCCTTCATGAATCTTCCGGCAAGATTTTCCAACACGATACCATCGGATGCGGCAAAGAAAGCCAGAACATGGCTGATAAAGTGCTTCTCGTCAGAAGACAAAACATCCCAGTGGCGAAGATCGTCGGAGAGATCAACCTCCTCCGCAGTCCAGAACGAGGCCTCGGCCTTCTTGTACATTTCCCATATCTGTGGGTACTGAATTGGGAACATGCAGAACCTGTCCGGGTTCGGCGCAAGCAAGGGGTCCTCAGGAAAAGCAGGCATTTCGACAACTAGAGATTCTCCCAGGGAAGAAGAAGAGGATCGGAGGAAGTCGCCGGCTGGAGATTGCTGAGGAAGGAAGGAGTAGAAGGGTTTATAAAGAATGGGGAGGGAGGAAGAAGACAGAGAGAAGGTTATGAAAACGAAAATGGGAGTAGCGGGTGATTTGAAATTTGCGGGAGAAGCTTGTGGGAGAAGCTTGTGGGAGAAGCTTGCGGGAGGGCAATTTAGGGATTTACCTCATCCCCCCTGATTCAATGGTCCCACACTTCTACCCTCACAATGTGAGGTGTGTTCTTTGACTATTATGTCCTTGAAATTACGTAGGAATTACAACACTCTTCTCTATTTTGCACCAATAAGACCCAAATCCAATTTGGAGCGGGGGAAATGATTTATTTCTTATATTCTAATTTTATAGTTTAATTGAAATATTTATAATAATAATTACATTAATTTAATTTAATTATTGTTCATTCACTAAAAACTACGTATATTTCATGCTAGGGGTGGAAATTAGTTTGGTTTCAATTTTACGAAAATTGATTTCGGAACTAAACAAAACTTAAAGATTTTTTGTTCGATTCTCGATTCTTTATTTCAAAAACCGAACCAAATTCATAATATTTTTATAATTTTTTAAATTTTTACATTGAAAATTACAAATTATAGAACAAAATCAGTCCAAACTGAGTTAAAACCAGATAAAACTAACACAAAACCGAGTTAAACCAAAAAACTGAGAACCAAAATCGAACCGAGCAAAACTGGAAATATCTATCCGGTTCAATCTCGGTTCCAAAAACCGATCAGTTCGATTTCGATTTCAATTGAGGGTGGAGCTCTGAACCAGACCAATTTCACCCTTACTTCACGCTCACAATTAATAAATCAAATAAAACGTTTAATTTACAATATATAATTTGATATATTATTAATTCATTAGTAAAATAATTTATAATAATAATTACACTTACTTAAGTTAATGTATCGTTCATTTATTAAAAAATACGTATGTATTTCATTACTTCTCCAATAATTTTTTTTGATAATTTCATAATTTTTATCTATATTTGGCTGTTGAGCGAATTGAAAATCTATTTCATTTGATCGTTTATTTTCGTATCGAAATCCCTTCAGTCACCAAATTGAACGGGTAATTCATCGAACTACCAATTAAACATATATTAAAAATGTGGTTTTGAAACAAATATTAAATTAAAAATATATAAAAAAAAAGATTAAATTTTGAATTAATTAAACTTCAATTAAAAGCTTTTCTTTTAAATAAAATAGATCTGACCCGGGTCAAAAAACGGGTCGGGCGTATTTCCGTTCATTTTCCATATCGCCAAACAGAGAGACTGATCGACATTGAACTTTCTTTGAAAGTGCACTCCGGCAGAGTCTCTCTCTCTCTCCTCAGAGTTGTCGACCACTCTCGGACGGAGGAAAGCAAAAACACAAGCTTGATCTAGGGTCTGCTACATCTTTGTAAGACGCATCTATCCGCCTTATCCTTTTGAATCAGTTCTCAAAAGAAAACCTAGATCTTTTCTCTTCCTTCAATTCTTCTGGCTCGCTTATCCTAAACACAGCCTTGTTTGAACTTTGCTTATATGGGTTTTGCTTTAAAGCTTATGGTTGGGTCCATTTCTTCTTGCAATTGTTTCTCGTCGTCGGAGCTTAGGGTTTTGATGACCTTGTCTCGAATTAGGGTTTTAATGCATTCTCTGGTTATTTGATCGGGATTGACATTTATAAAGTTGTTCTTTTTTGGGGGGTTTTCAAAGTGGGGTTTTGGTGAGGAAAAGGGTGGATTTGTTTTCATTTAGGTTTGGTAGATAGTATCATAGTAATGTCTGTGAACAATAATAACCCACCGAAGGGCCTTGGAGGCGCTTCTTCTTCGCCCTTCGGCAATGCTGGAATTGTACCCTCGACAATGGCGGCAAATCCCTCGTTTTCACAGTCGCAAGGCTCAGGCTCAGATTGGTGCTGGCTGGGTTTCAAGCTCAGTTTCAGCTATCTCAAGCACAGGCTATTGCTCAGGCACAGATGAAAGCACAAGTTCATGCACAAGCTCAAGCCCAAGCGGCTCATGCCCAATTCCAAGCTCAGTTACAAGCTCAAGGGCTGTCTCTAAATCAAAACCAAGCAGCTGGCATGGGGACTCTTGGCTTCTTCGTCACCATCATTTTCTACTCCAGGGAATTCAAGTGTGAAGCGCTTCCTTCAAAAGCCACCCGTGCGGCCTCCTTTTATCCCTCCTCCAAACGCATTTTCACCATTGAAAGCGATGGAGCTTACACCTGCAGCTCGTAAGAAAAAGCTGAAGCTACCTGAGAAGCAGCTTCAAGAGAAAGTTGCTGCTATTCTACCCGAATCTTCTCTGTACACTCAGCTTCTTGAGTTTGAGGCACGTGTTGATGCTGCTCTTTCCAGGAAGAAAGTCGACATCCAAGAGGCACTTAAAAGCCCTCCTTGCATTCAAAAGACTCTCAGAATTTATGTGTTCAACACTTTTGCTAATCAAACCAATACAATCCCAAAGAAGCCAGCTGGCGAGCCTCCTACCTGGACTCTTAAGATAATAGGAAGGATTCTTGAAGATGGGGTTGATCCTGATCAGTCAGCAGTGGTCCAGAAATCAAATCCTACGTACCCAAAATTTTCCTCATTCTTCAAGAGAGTAACCATCTCCTTGGACCAGAGACTATATCCTGACAATCACATGATTATATGGGAAAATGCCCGATCACCGGCCCCTCATGAAGGTTTTGAGGTGAAGAGAAAAGGGGATAAAGAATTTACTGTTAATATACGGTTAGAAATGAATTATGTTCCTGAGAAGTTTAAGCTTTCACCAGCTTTGATGGAAGTCTTGGGTATTGAAGTTGATACTCGCCCAAGAATAATAGCTGCTATCTGGCATTACGTGAAGGCTAGAAAACTTCAGAATCCAAATGACCCATCATTCTTCATCTGCGATCCGCCTCTTCAGAAAGTATTTGGAGAGGAAAAAATGAAATTCACTATGGTTTCAGCAGAAGATATCTCAGCATTTATTTCCCCCTCAACCCATACACCTAGAACACAAGATTAAACTCTCAGGAAATAGCCCTGCTGGAACTGCATGTTATGATGTACTGGTTGATGTACCTTTTCCGATTCAGAGGGAATTGTCTGTTCTTTTGGCCAATGCAGAGAGGAATAAAGAGATTGATGGCTGCTGACGAAGCAATATGTGCAGCTATAAGAAAAATTCACGAGCATCGGAAGAGGCGGGCCTTCTTCCTTGGGTTCAGTCAGTCACCTGTGGAGTTTATCAATGCCTTGATTGATTCGCAGGGCAAGGACCTTAAACTACTAGCCGGAGAAGTGGGTCGGAGCGCTGAAAAGGAACGACGCTCAGATTTTTTCAGTCAACCATGGTTAGTACGTCCTTTTGTTATGTTGTTTCCTATTGCTTTTCCTTTTTTTTGCGATAGTTAAATACTCACGCTACTACATTTATGTCTTTTGGCTGAATAGGGTGGAAGATGCTGTTATCCGATATTTGAATCGAAAACCAGCTGCCGGAAGTGATGTGCCTGGAAACACATGACAGATGGATCATCATAGAGCTAAAGGTTCATCAGCTTTGCCTTTCGATTTTAGCAGCTAAAATTATGATATGTTTTGACCTCCAATGCCTAATTGGGACACTCTTCGATCCATCCATCCATGGCTATGACCTTCAATTGTTTCTGTTCGGTTCATGTAAGCTTCAGTTATCCTCAACTCTCCCTCGTTCTGGTTGATAGTGCTTATGAATATATGGGTCTGTTGCACTATTATGCTCCTTATTGTCTGCTCCTCTCTTCATTTTAAATATCTCATAGAGTTTAAGGATTGGCCAATTGAAATGCTCTTTCTGATATATTCGGTGCTGGTCCATTTTTTAGACGTTTTTGTTCTTTCCGCAATTAGAAAGATCGTATTACTTGTCATATTATCTCGTTATAATCATGCCCTTTGATAGTTAAAGACTTTTTAATCATTGCAAGTGCAGTGTTATGACAACTTGTAATCATTTTGGTCATTTTAAACATTCTTTTCCGCGTTTCGTCGACTAAATTTGATCGATCGATGAATGGACGATAAACAGTGAAAATTCTCTCTCTCTCTCTCTCTCTCTCTCTCTCTCTCTCTCTCTCTCTCTCTCTCTCTCTCTCTCTCTCTCTCTCTCTCTCTCTCTCTCTCTCTCTCTCTCTCTCTCTCTCTCTCTCTCTCTCTCTCTCTCTCTCTCTCTCTCTCTCTCTCTCTCTCTCTCTCTCTCTCTCTCTCTCTCTCTCTCTCTCTCTCTCTCTCTCTCTCTCTCTCTCTCTCTCTCTCTCTCTCTCTCTCTCTCTCTCTCTCTCTCTCTCTCTCTCTCTCTCTCTCTCTCTCTCTCTCTCTCTCTCTCTCTCTCTCTCTCTCTCTCTCTCTCTCTCTCTCTCTCTCTCTCTCTCTCTCTCTCTCTCTCTCTCTCTCTCTCTCTCTCTCTCTCTCTCTCTCTCTCTCTCTCTCTCTCTCTCTCTCTCTCTCTCTCTCTCTCTCTCTCTCTCTCTCTCTCTCTCTCTCTCTCTCTCTCTCTCTCTCTCTCTCTCTCTCTCTCTCTCTCTCTCTCTCTCTCGACTTTTAATCATTGCAAGTGCAGTGTTATGACAACTTGTAATCATTTTGGTCAATTTAAACATTCTTTTCCGCGTTTTGTCGACTAAATTTGATCGATGAATGGACGATAAACAGTGAAAAAATTAAGGGAATCCCATCAATTCCAACAAGTATTCTTTGATGCTTCTTTGTTTTTCAATTTAATTTGTGCATTCTAGTCCTCTTTCGACGGAATATTGTGTCGCGATATCGAGAGGTGATAAATGTCGGATTGAGGTTTTGGATGTTGTCAATTGAACAGTGTAAAAGAGTGTCGGATTGCGAAATTTAAGCTATTTTAACAATTATTTATAATGGTATATAATTCTAAGTTTTATTGGAAAACGGCCATGCTTTTATATTTCATCTTTAGATTTAATTTAGGGAAAAATACCATTTAGAGGGGTCAGTGACCATTTGGTACTTAACGTATTTTTCCCAATCAAACCTTAACGAATAAAACGTTTTCAATTCAAATTCTAGCGTCAATTTTTCAGTTAAATTTAACAGATTTTTTTCACAATTCCCAGACTCCTCTCCCTCTCTCTCTCTCTCTCTCTCTCTCTCTCTCTCAACACAATTTAAGACACAAACCAAGTAAAAACGAAGGATTGAATCCAAAATCCAAAAATCTTAAACACAATAAATAACAATCAGCCGGAAAGAAACCGTGGAAACCAGCTTAAATCTTCAATCAGACAGAAGGAAAATTAAAGAAGTTGGGCAAGGGGTGATTTACTGTCTTTAGGCCCATGGAAATCGACATAGAATTCTTGCATGCTATCATTGATCATCTCCACCTTGTAATCACTTCATCCTGTTCAGATGATACCCAGAAAAAAAAAAGTAAAAAAGGAAAACAAAGAGAAAAAAAAATAGAAAAAGAAAAAATCAGAAATTACAGTTTCATCAAATCCATTTCTCGCTGTTTGGTCGGAGAAGACATTTTTCCTCCTTGCTCGAGCTTCTTTTCCGCAGATGGGTCCGAGGAGAGTCTAAGAAAAAGACGTAGAAAAACAGAAAAATTAGAGCTTTAGAGAGAGATAAAGGAATCCAAAAAGAGGTTCAGACATGAAAGAGTGAAATCAGTAGAAGAATATTTATGGAGGGCGATGGTTCTTCGGTTTTGCGCTTCGCGTGGGCGGCTCAAGCAGAACAGAGAGAGAGAGAGAAGAGAGAGAGAGAGAGAGAGAGAGAGAGAGAGAGAGAGAGAGAGAGAGAGAGAGAGAGAGAGTAGTTTAGTAATTTTAAAAGGGCATCTGTCAATTTTAATTGAAAAATTGACGGTAGGGTTTGAATTGCAAATGTTTTATACGTTAGGATTTGATTGGGTATAAAAAATACGTTAGGTACCAAATAGTCACTGACCTCATACGTTGGAGTCTAAATGGTACTTTTCCCTTTAATTTATTAATTCAATAAAATTTTATAATTTGAAAACCATTTTACTTAATTTGTATTTATTTTTCCCCAAACCAGCTCACTCCAGCTTGAACTGGGCACCCATCTTTGTCTTTTTTCCCTTCATTTGTTAATAACGTATTTTTGGATTAATATTAAGAATTAGGCTAAAAGTGGGACAATTTTGTATCACAATTCACAAGTGATGGGACGTTCAATCGCTGTTCAACACTTGTTGCATCTAAAATTCACGATCCTGAACGCCATCGTTAAGCCAAGGTCAACTTCTTTGAACTGACTAAAGATCTGATTGATGGTTTTGAGTTTACTACCTTGACGGCCATTCTCTTCTCCTTCTTGTAGAATTATGTCGACGGCTCCGACAATGAGGAAGATTTTCCTTGTTTTTTATATGTTTATATCTGCAGCTGCGTCCGGTGAGCTCGTCGTCTCTTTTCAACCCGTTTTACATTTGCTGGTTTTTGTTTTTGTCTAATTAGTTTTGAGTTTTTCAATGACAGATCTTCTGAAGAACCCTGATTTTGAATCTCCGCCGTCAGATTTGCCGGCGAACTCCACCGCAGTTGAACTGAAACAAAACCAGACACTTCCTGGATGGACATTTGAGGGCAGCGTCCAGTACGTAACTGCCAGTAAAAGCATAGTATTGCCGGACAATGGCCATGCTATTCTTCTGGGTGCAGACGGCAAAATCAACCAGACTTTCACTGCCGGTTCCGATTTTGTACATTATGTGCTCACCTTCACGCTTGCCCCCGGCGGTAGCGACTGCCCCTCCGTTGTTGGGTTGAAAGTTTCAGCGCCGGACAGTGAGGGAATCTTCGTTTTTAAGCAGAAATATGGAAAGGAAGAATGGGAAAGCTATGGTCATTACTTGGGCAACTGGGGTGAGGGGGAAGCCGTAAATCTAGTCATAGAAAGCCAAGATCTGGATTCTAATTCCAGCGCCGTTTGCTGGCCGGTGATTGATAATCTTCTTCTCAAAACCATGGCAACTCTCGCTCAAGAAAGTGGTAAGATTGCTGGCAAAAAGTTTAAATTTAAGGATTTTCTAATCTTCTGGGTTAAACGCAGGAAACCTATTGGTCAACGGCGGATTTGAATATGGCCCAGATTTTCCGATCAACTCTACAGAAGGAATCCTCCTTGATTCATCCCCAAGTCAGATCTTCTCCCCGTTGCGACAATGGGCGATTGTAGGAACAGTAAAATACATAGATTCCAAGCACTTCTTTGTCCCAAAAGGCGATGCTGCCGTCGAGATTGTCGGCGGCGATTCCACCGGCGTAGAAACAGGGGTAACGCTCACCGAAGGTTCTTCATATGACCTCCAATTCATGGCCGGAGATGCTAACGATTCGTGCGTGGGAAATCTCGTAATCGGGGCTCAAGCTGCATCGACATTTAAGAATTTCACACTCGTTAGCAATGGGACTGGTTCGGCTCAAAGATTCTCTCTGCCATTCAAGGCGGATTCAAACCTCCATTTCCATCCGTTTTCTAAGCTATGAGACGATTCAAACAGAGGGTGGAATCTTCTGTGGTCCTGTGATCGACGATGTAGTTTTACGTGCTTCTCAAGGGTCGAAAATGGAGGTCATGTGGAAGATTTTGATTTCTCTGTTCTTGATTACTTGTTTCTGAACCATGGAATGAGAAGCACTGAATTTACTTCCTTGAACATCAAAATAATCTGAATCCATGAATGAACAAAAGCGATTAGCCTCTTCATCAATCAATCGGTTCGACAATTCATTTGGATCGACGCGAGAGCCTACTACGATTTTTTTTTTTTATTTATTAAAAAAGAAATAAAATAACGAAGATTTTAATATTTGTTTCGTCGAAAAAATAAGTTAATAATTAAATAAGTTTATGTTATTTATTTTCTAAGTGGGCCTAAGCCCACCGTCGTAGAGAGTGTTTTTTCAGTTCATCGGCGTTGGAGAAGAGTAAATTTGCGATAGAAGCTGCGGACTCCTCGTCTTCTTCTGCTGGGAGCTAAGCATGTAATCATAATTACCATGGCGGTTTTTTTTCCGATTTCTGTTCTTAGAAATTATGGAAAAAAGAGTAGTTGTCACTCGCATGATTCTTCCTTTGTTGATAATTAATTATTCAGGGCGCCGTCACCACCGGAAGAGATTTGTAGTTTGTTTTTTTTTTTAGGCGATTTTTTCATTTCGTTTCTTGCGCATCTATCACCGATTGATTTGAGAACTATTTTCAGCGATTGTTTCAATAGAACTTTCTGATTTTCCGTGGAAGAAATTATTATTTTGTTGAATGGTTATGAATAATTTGGTTTCTTTTTATTTGGTGAAGGAGACCGTCGGTTAATCGTCCTCCTACGCCTGATGCAAGTGAAAGTCAGGAGAAAGAGCTCACTCTTCAAGAAATTATAAACATCAAGGTCGGTTATCTTGGACAATTAGGATGATGAATTGGGAATCGAGTTCGTTTATGGTTATTCTAGCTTTCTCTGTTCGTTTGATGGTTCATCAATTGTCATTCTTGGCAATTCGACTAGTATTTCTGCTAATTACTTGCTTATACAGTTGATCGAGACTGGCGAGAAGGAGCGATTAATGGAGCTTTTGAGAGAAAGGCTTATAGAGTCTGGGTGGAAAGATGAAATGAAAGCTCTTTGCAGGTTTTAAACATCTCTGTTAAAAGTGAATCTTCTATTAGTTTCAGCTGACTCTCTCTTTATTGAATTATTTCTTCACTATATTTTTTTTGTAAGATCTGCATGCGATGTTCTAAACTTGATAGAAAACTGTGGTTATTTGTGCTGGTCTTAAAGCCATTACTTTTTGGGAATTTTTTTTTTTTTTTTTTGTTAGTTTTCATTTCATCTATTTGAGGCCCATGTAATTTATTTGACTCGTGAAAGGAACATCTTGTGATTTGATCTTGAGGATTATTCTTTTCTGTTGGATGTTCTGATTTGGAGAAAGGAGAGAAAACGATAATACTTAAGATTTGATTATAGTCCAGTTTATACTTGATGTTTAGTAGCTAGTAATCCGTGATGGACACTACAGGTCTTTTTCCTTTCAAATCAAATAGTGGCTTTCCAAATCCTGTTTTCAGATGGAAAAGAATCTCAACTCTTCAGTGAAAGGATCATGTCTTCTTTGGAGAAAGATTTTTGCTGGCGGAACATTTTTTAGTTTCAAATTTGAAATAATGAACATTCGAGTTCCAGGTCACTGGAAGATTTTTTTTGGTGTTTAATTTTAAGAGCTCGTGAAATTTGTCAACATTTTAGGAAACCGACACAGACGCTGATTGCTAAACAAAAAAAGTGTTGAACATTCTAATAGTTGGTTACTCCCATTTGGTTGGACCTTATGTCAAATTTTTTAGGTATATCTGGGTTTCAACTTTTTTATTACCAACGGATTTGCATACCAAGAGTTTAAATGTTGCCAGTACACTACTGTTGCTTCTATCGAAATAGCTAACCACCATGAGCTTGCAACAGATTATAAATCTCATTATATTGTGATTCAATTTCGTAGAGATTCTTTTAAGTGTTGTATCTGTCATTTGTATCATAAATTCAAATCACGACTTTAGTGTTAATTAGTTATGTCACGCCAAGAGGTAAATCTTTGAATTCATTTCCTAACTCATCCACTCATGAACAATCTGTTCAGATTTTGATTGATAATAGTGATTTTTTTTATATAGAGCATTTATAAAGAATAAAGGAAAGAATAATGTTACAGTGGATGATCTTGTGCATGTGATAACCCCAAAAGGCAGAGGTTCGTCTCTTTTTTTGCCTCTCTCTCTCTCTTGCTCTCTCTCTTGTGTTGTGTAGTGCTCATTTTGGTTGGTATGTTGTGTCATGTCAGCTGATTTTATTTCTGAAACAAGTACATTATGCATGCTTCAAATATCGTCAAAACCAGCTGAATTTGTGCATTTATTTTTTCTTTTCATGACAAGATAGGGATTGTGTTGAGAAACTTCTCATTTGTGCTTCAAACTTCTCTTCTGGCTCGCTATTGCTTATTGGGAACCAAGAGAATTACTTTGTATATAAACCAAGTCCCATTCATATAATGGCCGAACAACAAAATTTGTTACTTACTGTTTTGCATGCAGCTTTCTTTGTGTTTGGCCTCATACCATAAGTTTTTGGGTTTGACTTATTGGCTTCCGTATATGCAGCCTCCATTCCCGATTCAGTAAAAGCCGAACTTCTGCAAAGAATTCAAACGTTTCTAGCGTCTGCAGCCATTTGACATAGCACTACGTGGAGGTCGATGAATCGAATATCGAAAAATAGCTGTGTGCATGGAACAAACGTTTTTTTGTAGCTTCATCCAGCTTTGTTAGTTGGTCCAAGATTGTTTGTTGAGTTGCTGAGTAAAGAGACAGCCATACTCCCAAAACCCCTGAACAGATGATGTAATTGCAGGAACTGGGAAATCTGTCTTCCCTTGAAATGATTCTAAGCAGTGTTATTGTATTTTCTTGCCTTGTCACTCCTGCCAATTTTTATTTTTTCCTTTTTTCAAGCTCTCTGGCCCCCGAGAGGAGTCAGGTGGCCCTCGGCGAATTTAATTGAACATATTAGTAGGAGTACAAAATATTAACTTACTAGGATAGTCTCTTAATTCTTTTTAAATTTTTGTTTCAAGTCTTGTTTACATGGCAATATAATTCATTTAACGCAGAATGAATTAAACGAGAAAAAAATTAACATAAAATTTACTATATATTTCTATACTAATCTTATTAGTAATGTTGACGTATCATTAATTAATTATTGAAATAATTAAAATAAAACATTAATAACAATTATTAACTTGTTTCATCTCAAGTAATAAGATTAGAGAGAGTAATTTAGTTTTATTTCAAAAATAAAAAAATAGATGGTTATGCAATTTAACAAAGTACGAAAGCAACATAGCAATTTAGAATTCAATATGGAAGTGTTTAATTTTAAACACAGAATATGGAACTCACAAAAGGATTTATGACTACACATTCAGATAGAACATTTATGATTGTACAGTTATGAACCTCTTTTTTTACACAATGCAAGCCTGTAAGCAACATCACACACACATACATACATATTATATATGGAACAACTCTAAAGTAAGTTTAGCAGCCACAAACATATATACTTATTTCTCTCCCACACAAATATTGCCTTTGCATGCAACCCGACTCGCCCCCAAGCTTACGCTCTGCGGAAAGCAGCAACCAAACTGCACCTTCTCTCGACCAGTATCTTACTCAGGCAGTAGAGCCTGCCTTTTCACACAGGTCCATAAGGTCTAGGGTCTTCATTCATTATTACATACAAAATCAACGGAAATGACGCATTATTAGAAAAGATACAGCCATGCGATTTGAACAGGAAACCATACGAAATTTATCTTCCTTCTAACTTACCTCTGGAATTGAGAGCTCGAGTCGAAACTTGGGTCCATCATAATGGTGCAGGACTGGTCTAAACGAATCTTCTTCGAGTGCATTGCAGAGCTTCCTAATACGGATCCTAACCTATAAATGAAAAGAAAAAAATATACATTACCTTGTAGATTAGACACCTTCTACATCCACTAAATAGACAAGAAAACAAATTTATCTTTCATATTATAAACTCTACCTGAGCAGGAAACCTGGATTCTCCTTTACATTTTTTATCTTCCCAAGCAGTTGGATCTATGTTAGAACCCCCAAAACTTGATGCCTGCCAAAATCCCATCCAGACAAAATAGATGCAAGTCACACTGAGAAAACAAAATGAAATAGATAAAATTGAAATCGTAACAAATAAGACGACGAAAAACGAACCTCAAAAATGCCATGCAACTGGTGGGTCGTATAATTATACAGAAACAGAGGTAAGCCTGGTGTAATTGCCCGAACCGAATCCCGATATCTTGGAGGTAAACCTTCCAAAAAGATAAAATTCGTTTGGAAAATTATAGTCAAATTATTCTGTCTAATGCATTGCTAACAAACTCATTAATTTCCTTCCAAAATTAAATTGGCAACCTCCTTCACTGTAAATCAGTGCGATTAGTACAGAACTTTGTTGATATCTCAGAAGAAATAAAAAGTATTAGTATAATGATGAACATTTCAATTCATACCGAAAAGCTGTCTCTTTAGATCTTCCTGCATTGTGTCATTGTTACACACAAAGATGTATCCACCGAGCACCTCGTTCCTAGGTAGTGTCTCTGTAGCGGGCAAGGTCTTGAACCTTCTTTCACTTGCATTGTTAGAGTTGCCATGTTCATTGTTGTTGGTATTACTGTTGTTGCAAAGCTCTTTGGTGACGAGGCTATTTCCACTATACTTGTTACCTATCTTGTTTCCCATAAAACTATCATTGGTTTTTGGATAGACGGCATTCATATTGTAAATGCTATTCACTGAAGTTTTGCCAAACTTTTCAGATATTTTTGATTCTAAGGTCAGCATGTTGAAGTTGAGGCTATCAAACTTGTTATCCTCCTGAAATCCAGACTTCTCTCTAGGCCTGATAACGTAGGGCCCCTTTGTAAAATCGAGGTTATTCATCCGCTCACCCTTTATTCTAGTCTGTTCGGCCAATTTGGAAGCAGCCAGTGACCATTTATAATCCTCTGAGACTTTCGATTGACCTCGAAGCTCATCTCCCAGCTGCGAAAAGCTATTCAAGCTATCCATTTTGCAATCTATTGCGAGAGAGAAAAATCACAAGATCTTCTTTCAGGCTTCAAAGTATTATAAAGATGGGAATAAATGGAAACAATCCAACACAGAAATAACGAATAAAGAGAACATAGTTAATAATGGCCAAAGTGGAATAGACCAGAATAGACCAGTTTAATACTTCAAATCCTAGAGACTGCACACCAAATCAACTAATGAAAAATTACATATAAACAGAACTGTTTCATTTTCCGTACGATATCAAATCATGCACTTCAATGTTAACGACGCAAATGTAGAACATCAAAATGTATCAGATGAACAAGCACTTCTAAAATTCCCAAGAAATAAGAAAATCAGCGGAGAAAATTTCAAGATTAAACTCCAAAGTCGAAACACGAAGCCGCAGATCAGATGATATCCCGGAGATCATAATCCCTAAATTTGGGGATCGAAGAGTAGATGGCAAGCGTACCTTTCGACTTCTTTTATCTGCTTTGACAGAAACACCGGGCGAGAAGACAGACGACCAAAGCCAGCGGATTTTCACTGTATATAAAGAGACCAGCACACAAAATGCCATTGAAGCTTCACAAAATCACATCTTTGCCACTGTCCACGTGTAGCTCTTTAGCATGCAAGAGTGTCTCTTTGTTCAATTTCTGTTACGACTTGTCACGTTCAACAATTATTTATTTCTTAACTTGGCCTAAGGTCTAACTACATTTATTAGCTTTTCTAATAAGAAATTAGGATTACAAACTAACTAATCGTGTTACGTATCTAATTAATTCCTCGATAATAAGTTCAGATGTTTGTTTTCGTGCCAAACAACTAGATTTATAATACGTTTTATAACTAAAAAATTTGTTACGTAAAAATTTTCCTTATAACTGTGTTTTCCCACTATGTACATGCGATTTTGACTATATATTTGTTTGAATCGATTACATCGTGCAGGGGAACAAAATATGAATTGATGGACTCTGTAAAATAGGAAAGATTTTCTAGATTTGAAGAAAACAGAAAACGAACAACTTTGTTGTCAATTTGTTGTTCGATATTCTAGTTTAAGATTAGCGATATATTTTTTTTTTTTTTTTTTTGTAATTCGAAGATGAATAGAGAGAGAAAAGAGGATGGACTCTAAGTTTAAAAAAAAAAATAGAATTAATCATCAATGATTGAAGAAATAGAACGCTAGAGCTGAATAAATTGAGATAATCGTATTTAGTTTGGGAAAAGATTTCGAAATTTTTGAAATGATTAAAAAGATAATTAACATTTATTATTGTCATTATTATTATCAGGGTAATTATCAATAAAACATTAGCCTATAAGGTTATTGACAAAATAAATCTTAAACTATATTCATTAACAAAACAAACATTAAACTATCATCCGCTAACAATCCAACCATTTGTGGTCGCTTGTTGTTCAAATGCGGTCGTTTGCACTTGAATTTGGATGCAAAACACGATTGAGAACAGACAACCTTGGCTTCACGTGGTTGACGCCCGCAATTAAAATACAGTTGCTCGGAGTTGAAAAGAAGTGCAAAATGCACTAAAGAATAGGCGACCTCGACTTCACTCGGTCGAACGAGCAATCAGCCGTACTTAAAATAGGGTCAACCGCACCTGAGTTTAACAACAGAATGTTTGGCTTGTTAATAGTTGAATCCATATTGATTTATAGTTTCATAAATAAAAGAAGGAAAAAGTTCAATTTAAACCCCAACGTATGGGGTCAGTGGCCATTTGGTATCTAACGTATTTTTTTGACCAAATCAAATCCTAACGTATAAAACGTTTGCAATTCAAACCCTCCCGTCAATTTTTCAGTTAATTTTTTTCAAAATTTCCAAATTACCCCTCCCTCTCTCTCGCTGGAACGCCAGATCACCCCTCCCCCTTTTATTTTTTTTTTCTCTCTTTTTTCTCTTTTCCCATTTCCTCTCCTTTCTCTTCTCTGCGTGCTCTCTCCTCCAGGCGACAGACTCCTCCACGCGAAGAACGCCGACGACCAACGAAGCCCTCCTTTCCTCCGGCGAGCATTACTTTGACCTCTTCCGGCGAAAAGTATTACATCCTCTTCCACACCGTCTACTCCTCCTCCTCAATCAGCCACTCCCCCGCCGATGGCCTCATCCCCACCCCCTGCATCTCCTCCGCCCCTTCCTCCAGCCACCCCTCCTCCAATGGCAGCATCCCCACCAACCTCCGCGCCGACAAGCCCATCTAGGGACGCTCCACCACCTTCTAGCGCTCCATCACTTGGTGTCACCAGCTTGTTCACTGCTTTTTTAATCACCGCAGCAGCTATGATGATTCAATAGATCGTCTTTTTTCTTGTAGAATTAGTGTGACTATTCATTTTTATTCAATCGGAAGAGGTCAAAGTAATGCTCGCCGGAGGAAAGGAGGGCTTCGTTGGTCGTCGGCGTTCTTCGCGTGGAGGAGTCTGTTGCCTGGAGGAGAGAGCACGCAGAGAAGAGGAAATGGGAAAAGAGAAAAAAGAGAAAAAATAAATAAAAGGGCGAGGGGTGATCTGGCGTTCCAGAGAGAGAGAGAGAGAGAGGTAGTTTAGTCATTTTGAAAGGGCATCTGTTAAATTTAACTAAAAAATTGACGGGAGGGTTTGAATTGCAAACGTTTTATACGTTAGGGTTTGATTTGATCAAAAAAATACATTAAGTACCAAATGACCACTGACCCCATACGTTAGGGTCTAAATTGAACTTTTTCCATAAAAGAATCAAGAAATAGGATAGTTTAATGCTCGTTTTGTTAACGGAGCGACTCTGAACGCCTTCTTTTATTTGACCACACAAGGCCGAAGCTACTTATGCGTCTCTTCTTTTTGAATTTTTTTTGTATTTATGATGATTCTTTTTATTTGTTATCATTATTTTCAAATTTTGGAAGAATTCTTCAATAGACTGTATCTACCTGACTCTACACTAAAGGTTTGACCTTTAACAGCTAGATGAAATCGTGTTGATAGTTTGATGCTATCCAACTGGATTTGTACAGTGATGAGATCACCGTGCTATTTCGGCTAGTTTTTTGATTTGTACAGTGATGGTTGTCTGGTTTAATCAGGCCTTTTGAGTTATCCGGACTTTGCTTTATGGTTGGTGAAAGTATCCATTACGATCAGGCATTTCTTGTGACTCTACTTGATAAGTGTTTTTTTTTGCTAAGAATCGAACGATAATAATCGAAAAAAAAAAGAAGAAAAGAAATTTATATGGAAAATTCTTTCGACGAAAAAATTATGAGCAGATGAGTAAGTCACTAAACGTACAATTGAATATTACGACTCAAACATTCATATATAGAGAAAACATAAAAACTAATAAGATTCTCAATGTTGATCTAACCGGCCTGACCCAGATAAAATTTGGGTGAGTTTTCTCATACACATTCATCACTTGTTTGCCTTTTTAAAGTTGACAATTTGATTCAAGTATTTTTTTTTAACAGGTGTTTTCAAATATTCCTTCGTGGTAAGAACAATTCCAGGCCTCAATTCTTTACTACAATCTGTAAGTTCCAATAGATTATGATTGATTTAGATGCAATTTCAGAGCTTGAAAATGCCATTTTTGGTGTCTAGGAAATGTTCTCACGTATGCATTGATAAATTTATCCCTTACTTCCGCTCAATGTACATGTATTTGTACCTCTTTTTCCAACGTAAATGTTGCTAGTTTTGTCATTTATGTCTATGTTTCGGCCAGGCCGCTTGCGATCTTCTCAACGGCACATCACAGAACAAGAACATCATTGATTGAAAGGTACCGCAGTCGTCGAAATTGCAAACAAACTATTCGGACAACTTGAACCTCAAAGAGTAAATCATCTCACGTCGATTAAAATCTAAATCAAACAAAATAAAAAATCGAATAACCCAAAACTCAAATCTATGCAACTGTAAAAACCCTTAATTATAGATAGCAAAATAGAGGACAATCATCTTGCAAGGGAAATTATACAGATATTAAACTCACTTCATTTTAAATATCACCAACCAAATGCAAAAATTGACCAACTCTAGGTTTGATGCAATCTTCAAGCCACCATGACAGAACAGTTTAGAATGAAGTGACTGAGCTGCTTCGTTCGACACTCGAGGCGTGTCCACAGCAACTCGTCAGCATCTTTATTCGGGATGCAAGTATATATCGCCATACTCGTGCAATGAGCTGCATCTGAGCCTGATGAGGCCCCGATCACCAGCAACTCACTGCCCAACGACTTAAATGCAACTCCCCATCCCCTGTTAAAATCCGCTCTCACTGGGACAGGGCCTAGCTTCTTCCATGTGTTGCTTCTCTTTAAGTACACCTTTAGCTCGTTCGAAGAAGCCTCGAGCGAGTAGAGCTCGTTGTTTACGACAGCAACTAAAGGTGGAGACTGCGAAGTTGCAACCGGAAGATCTTCTAACATATTTGGGATCAACTCCCATTGGTTTTTCTCCTCATCAAAAGCTTCCCCACTGGCCAGATCGTTACCCTCATCGTCTCTTCCTCCGATCACGTAGAACTTTTTATCCATGTAACAGCCCGAACATAGTTTCCTCTTGATATGCATGCTTGGCAGAGATTCCCAAAGTTTAATCTCCGGATTATATTTTTCGGCAGTGTTCAACACTGTCTGGCCAAATTCCTTTCCCATTGGAATCACACATTCCATGTCTATCCCCCCTGCGACTATTGCACAGGCTCCGCACGAGGCAGATGCAAATAAACACCGTGGGTTGATCATGGAAGGACCTTTGCACCATTTATTTTCTATCGACTCGTACCTCCAAATAGCAGCACTGCAAATTTCTCGGCCTGAAATTATAAGATGAGTTCCAGCACAAAGTGATTCTTTATCTCCCATTGGAAAACATGAATCCGATGGCAATACAGGTAGCTTCCTACAAGACTGAAATTGGGGATCAAACGCCCACCAATTACTCTCCCCACTCGCCAACATATAAATAGTCGCTTCTTTGAACCCGATTTCTCTTCTTATCTTAAAAAGCTCACCACTCTTGAACAGGGCTAAGAATCGTTTGTTCACAAAACCCAGCTTCCAATATAACGATCGAGGAACTCGAGCTAAGATCAAAGCCTCTAACTCATCATTGAGTGAGGGAATTGAATAATCTGCATCCTGAGGTTCTTCACCAGCAAAACTACCAATTTGGCTCTTCTGGTTTCGCTCTCCTTCACCAATCGAGTCGTCTTCTTTGTTCGTCATATTAAAGCACGCATCTGTCTTTCCAAGATGCAAGCTTTTGTTATCATTCACATACAGTCTCCTGTGCATTTAACGACATCAATGCATCATGAAAGACTAATCATATCACTTAAGAGTAATAATCAATCCTCCTTTACAAAATAATGGGAAAATCCCTAGGAAACTTAATGTTGTGGACAATATGAAAGCAGAAGGAAGAATACTGGAGAAGAGAGCTCAACTAAATTTCAGAAACTAACCATCATTTCAGAGTTCAATTACACATAATGGGCAGATCAGAAACAAATGTTTTGTAGTAATTGATAAACCAAATAAAATCATTGCTGGATTGCACTTGCAGAGAGGATGAATAAGAAAACATCTCAGACCCAGAACAATTCTATAAAGCATTGAAACGCCAAGGAAAGTAGAGGCGTTCTTGATTAAGTAAAAGGGTGAACATCAAATAGCACAAAACCCAGATGCAACATGCTATAAATTAATTATACAAAAGAAGCACAGAGCATTTAGATGAAACTCCAATAGAGAAAGTAATTACCCAGATAAGAATCGAGAGAGAGAAAATTACTACATTGATTCGAGGATTGGTTGAGAATCGAAGGAAAAGCGCGCATGCATTTATAAAAGAGACCGAAAGAAAGGCAGGCGGTGAAGAAACCACGACCGAACAAAAGTTGAAAACGACAGCTAATGTGTATGGAAACGACCTGCCAGAAGAACGAGAGAAGAGCTGGAGGAGATGAGGGGCATAGCAGGAAAGTAACAATCAAAGTGAAAGTACAAAAAGAAACAAGTGGAAGACGGGTTTCAAGATTTTATATTGAAATCAAACAGAGGGGTTGTTCCTATCTCTACGGCTTTCTTTATCACTTTCTTCTTCTTCTTCTTCTTTTTACATATATCTATGTTTAATCATAATTACCAAAACTCGTATTGCAGAAGTACCCACATTCCACAAGAGTAAATAACCAGAAAATAGATGATGGTTGATTAGGGTAGAAAGTTGAAGAGAGAAGACGTTCTCAAATCTCAGGTTTGAAGTAAACACAGACTTACTTTAGTTGGCAGACTGTTGATAGGAGTATAAAAATAATAATAGTTTTATCGCCATCATCACCACCACCACCATAGCTCAATTGAGCCACGACCTGCCAGAAGAACGAGAGAAGAGCTGGAGGAGATGAGGGGCATAGCAGGAAAGTAACAATCAAAGTGAAAGTACAAAAAGAAACAAGTGGAAGACGGGTTTCAAGATTTTATATTGAAATCAAACAGAGGGGTTGTTCCTATCTCTACGGCTTTCTTTATCACTTTCTTCTTCTTCTTCTTCTTTTTACATATATCTATGTTTAATCATAATTACCAAAACTCGTATTGCAGAAGTACCCACATTCCACAAGAGTAAATAACCAGAAAAAATTGCAGAAAATAGATGATGGTTGATTAGGGTAGAAAGTTGAAGAGAGAAGACGTTCTCAAATCTCAGATTTGAAGTAAACACAGACTTACTTTAGTTGGCAGACTGTTGATAGGAGTATAAAGAGAGAGAGAGAGGAAAAAGAGAAGAGCTAGTGGTCCCGCAGAGAGAGAAAAAGGAGGGCTTTTCTCCATGATTCCTTCTTTAGTTTATGAATTATGATATAAAACAAGTGAAGAGAACATTGGATTTGGCGAGGAGACGCGCCCTGTCTGGGCATGTTGAGGAAAATCTAGGCCTAAAAACTTGATGCATCTTCTTTTCGTTGTTGGATAGAAAGGGGAAGCAGATCACATGGTCTGTCTAGTTCAAATAGTATGATTTCTTTGAAATCCAAGATTGGGATTTCCTAATTCTTCATAGTAATACTACCAATTTATACTAATCTGTATTAAGAATTTATATAAACACAGGACAAACGGATGTTACCCAACAAAGCAGCTGAAACGGTCCTATTAAGTTGGTCTTCGTGATAGCAATAATGATTAACTTGGGGGCATTCGTATGTGATATTATTGGCTTTATGAAAGACAAACAACTGCAAAAATATTTGTCAACGATGTTTTCACTGATCAATAACAAAAATTGGGGGATCGAAGACGATCATATATCATCTTAGTCTCAACCATAAACAATGCCGTTTAGGGATCGATGAATGTTACTTATAAGACATCACCTGCACCTTTTGAGAAATCAAAGAAGGTCACGCTCTAGACACTTGAAGAGCTAGAGACCCACGAAGAGAGTAGGAAAATATCATACATGAAAAGAAGTTGGTGCCCAATACAGAAAGCGTCACGCTCTAGCCCAAGCAAGTGGTACTTTATGATGATGACATCATTTGATATTTTAATTTTGTTATTTACTTTATGTTTCATTTATTTTGATTTATATTAAACTTAAATTTTTCACATTCTAAAGTTAATTTTGATATTCTAAATTGACCCTTTCAGCTTCTGAAGTAATGTTAAGTTTTCTATTTAAAGTCTAACATCGACTCTGAATGACAGAATATGAAAAATATTTGATTAAATTAAAACTGTCTCTATTTTCCAACTCTTTTTTCCTCTCAATAACTCCTTTTTCTCTTCCTTTCTCTATAGCTAATTTTCCTTCTTCAATTTTCCGCTTTCTACGTCACTCTGACTACCTTACTCTATACAATAGAATTCTGTCAATAGGGTTATTTTAATCAAGGACATTTTTGTTCTAAAGTTAAATACAGTCTTAATCCACTGATTATGTTGGTGGGTTTGCCTTTAATCTTTGTTTTAATTTGTTCGTACAATAATCCAAGTTTCCCACACCCATAATGGCTCAGGATTAGCAGCTTTATCTGGACAGGTTCTTCTAATCAAAAGAAGCAAATCAAGCATAAAAAGTTGTAAGAAATGGAGCCTACGCATATATATTTAAGAATGTTTAGCTTAATCAGCCCACAATATTAAGCTTTAACACATCAAACCACTGCATCTAGTCTCCATGGAGTATCCAATTTCAAGCCTGTCTTGACAAGTACACAAGAAAACAAAAAAGATGGATTCATTTGAATAAATCTATCATTCTGGGAATGCTAACCTGTTTCCTTAGTGCAAATATTGAAAGGAAAAAGAACATTGTTCTGACTTGTATTATTACAGACATGAGGTGGGCATCAAGAGCTTCTATCGTAGGAGATATTGCTCATGTGTGCATTTTATCTAAATTACCTGTGGTGTTAATAGCCAATCGGCAAAGATTATGGTAAACAATTTTCTTTCAATGTAACAAAACAAGAGCAATTCCAAGTCTCATTCCATGAAATGACTTCAACTGTCTCAATCAAACTCGATAAAATGTTATGGCAATGTCTTCTTATGGCTGTAATGCGTCATTTTGTCATATCATTACATGTAATTGTTGGAATTTAAGTTCCCTCACACGGCGGAATTAATGGTGTTCATAACACTTATACGTACGCAACTTAAATATTATGAAAAATAATTTTTCACAATAATAATAGGATCGTCATTTATGATATATGAATAATTATATACAATAAAAACAAATAAGTTAGATTTAAAGAAATTACCTTTGAAGAACAATTTCTTAATATCGAAGAGCCTTCGATCTTCTTTATCAATCATTCTCACCTCGAATAAGGACGTGTGGGCGTGATGAACATAAAAGGATCACACTCAATTTTGTGATAGATCGTTTTCTCAACACATGAGACGATCTATATGGATATAGAGAACAATTCTCCAAACTACCACGGAAATGCTCTTAAAATAAATTGTTTCTCAAAATGAATTCTCCTACACTTTTTGCAAATGAGATCTTAACCTCTATTTATAGTGTAAGAATTTTGTAACAATTATCATAAAATTTAAAAGAAACAAATGTTACAAAATTTAATTTACCATTAAGTTATAATTGATTTCTTAAAAACATTTATAACAAAAGATGTTATGGAAATCAAAACAACTTCTCATCATGGCCTTACACTTGGCACCATGATTTGGTAAAATCCATTTTAAAAAACTATTTTCAAAAATAACTTTGTGTTTGTTAATTAATTGAACAATTCAATTATTTCATTTAATGAAATATAGCAAACATATTAATTATGACAACTTTTGTCATGTGTCTTATAAGTTGATTATTCAACTATTTCATCTAATGAAATATAATAAACTTATTATTGAGTGTATTAAATAATTAACTCATAGTTAATTATTTAATCTTCTTTGTACATTTTTCTATTATTCAAATAATGATAGAATGTGACAAAGGGACCGATGGACCTATAATTTTAAGCTTCAATAATTTTTCTGTTAATTAATATAAACTCTTTATATCAATTAACGTAATTATTAACTCTAAAGTAAGTCTACTAAATACTTAGAGTTGCACTCTTAAAACAATAGATTATGTTTACTCAAAGTAATATCCATTGATATAGTCATTACATATGTACTAACCCTCCATTTAGATTCGTAATAGAGCTAGGTTTATAATCCGTTAACCTCTCATATTATATCTTTATCCTTAACTACCATTAGTCCTTGATTGAATAATTAATTCATAACGATTTATGAATTTGCGCGCTAATTATTCGATCTTTTAACTAACAAAAAATGGAATCCAATAAAATGGATTTCATTGTATCGATATTAAGATTCTCAGCTATTCATTTTAATTTATTCCCAATATACGAGGTGTGTGAATTGTAATTCATACAAAATTTTACCAAGTAAATTAAAGAATAAATTAAAATAAAATATGAGTTTGTTAAATACAAAGAATTAAGATTACACACATATGACCATCATTATGATAAAATTATTTGTTCTAGATTTAACGGAAATTATAAGAACAATATAATTTTATCTGGTCCATGTTAAAATTTTTTAGTTTCTAAAATCCTTATGAAACTGAAATCTTGTTCTTAATTTAAACATAAATTGAGTGCGGAAGTGTACCTGAATCTTTGTCCATGATCTTCTGTGGTTTTGATCTTCCAAATGTAGAATTTCTTTAAGTTCTTTATTCTCTCTGTTGATGGGGATACAGAATAGAGATTCTCCTTTCTACAAATGAAAACCATAACCCAATAACTGTTTTGTAACCGTTGCAATCTTCAACAGTTACAACATTTCGCATATTTCTAATTTGGCCCCTCATCAAATTAGAAATTCTGCATATGGTATCCACAATAATATTCATGACAATTATGTCCTTAAGTCAAATTTTTTATTTCAAAATAGATCACATAATATTGACTTAATATATTTGATGACTATATATATTCATTTAATTATATAAGTGTCCCAAAATTCTAACAATCTCCCACTGGACACATATACAATATAATGAATGCTATATCCTTAGTGTGCACATGTATTGTCATCAAGTCTTAGGACATTCCAAACAATCTTGTTCATTAGTATTATTGACATAGGATCAAAGCGGTATTCGTTGTATTAACCACAACCAAACCTATCAATGGTCACGTATATCAACATGACTAAATAACATAGATTAATCATGAATTAGTGGCATGAAAATTACATGCAAGATGATCTTTTCATGTCAATTTTCAACTGGTCCAGCTTAACTTTAGTGAGATCAGACTTTAACCTCAATTGTACAAAGTGTAATAATTGAATAAAACTTCATTTCTGATCAAATATAAAATATATAAGCAATATCTATAAAACAAACATTCGGATAAACAACAATTACAAACTCCCACTCAACCTAGAGATCATCCATCTCTTCAATACCCATACGAGCAGTATGCTCATGAAAGACATTAGGTGGCAAACCCTTTGTCAAAGGATCAGCTACCATGGAGTTTGTACTTAAGTGTTCTATAGAAATTTGCCCACTTTGTACCCTTTCTTTTATAACAATGAACTTGATGTCAATATGTTTCAACTTCGTTGAGCTCCTATTATTGTTAGAATATAATACAGCTGATCTATTGTCACAAAATAACTTAAGGGGTCTTTCAATCCCTTCTAGAATACGCAGTCCAGTGACAAAATTCTTCAGCCATATTCCATGATTTGATGCTTCATAACAAGCAACAAATTCTGCTGCCATGGTGGAGAAAGCTGTAAGTCCCTGTTTGGCACTTCTCCAAGATATGGCTCCACCAGCCAACAGAAAAATATAGCCCGAAGTGGATCTTAAACTATCTTGGCATCCCGCAAAATCGGAGTCAGAATACCCAATGATCTCAAGACTATCTGACCTCCTATAAGTGAGCATGTAATTCCTGGTTCTCTTAAGGTATCTCATAACTCTTTTGGCTGCTTTCCAGTGATCCATACCTGGGTTGCTCAAATATCTACCTAATACACCTACTATGTACGCAATATCTGGACGCGTACAAACTTGAGCATACATAAGACTTCCTATCACCGAAGCATAAGGAATCTTTTGCATTTCTTGAATTTCAAGACTTCCTTTAGGGCATTGTTTGAGATTAAATTTATCTCCTTTAGCAACCGGGGTGTTGCCTGGTTTACAATCTTGCATGCCATATCTCTTAAGTACTTTATCGATATAGCTCATTTGTGACAATCCAAGAATATTTCGAGAACGATCTCGACGTATCTGAATTCCTAATACAAATGAAGTCTCACCAAGATCTTTCATCTCAAAATTTTTCGACAAAAACTTCTTGGTTTGGTGCAATAAGCCTATATCGTTTGTGGCAAGCAAAATATCATCCACATATAAAACTAGAAATATGTGTTTACTCCCACTGAACTTGTGATACACACAACCATCAATTAAATTCTCTTCAAAACCAAATGAGAGAATTATTTCATGAAATTTATGGTACCACTGACGAGACGCTTGCTTAAGCCCATAGATGGATTTCTTTAATTTGCAAACCATATTCTTTGGGTCTCCTAATACAAAGTTTTCTGGTTGCATCATATAAATTGTTTCATCAATGTCGCCATTGAGAAACGCTGTCTTTACATCCATCTGATGTAGCTCCATATCAAAATGTACTACAAGTGCCATAATTGATCTAAAAGAATCCTTAGTTGAAACCGGAGAAAATGTCTCTTTATAGTCAATCCCGTATTTTTGAGTAAAGCCTTTTGCTACAAGACGAGCTTTATACTTTTCCACATTACCATTTGAATCATTTTTGGTCTTAAAAATCCATTTACAACCAACAGGTTTTGTACCTTCCGGTAATAGGACAAGTTCCCATACTTTATTGTCTTGCATTGACTTATACTCTTCATTCATTGGTTCAACCCACTTTACCGAATTGGAACTTTCTATAGCTTGACGGAAGTTGATAGGATCATCTTCCATGATGCTAACATCATCTTCATGTTCCTGAAGAAATACTTCATAGACATCCGAAATAGCATTTCTTCTTTCTCTCGTGGACCGCCGTAATGGCACTTGAACTTCAATTGCTTCTTCAAGAGGTTGTTGAGTTTGTAATTCTGGGAGATCAACAATGTCTTGATTTTCTGGAATTCCGATATTATCAATGACAAGAGTGGAATCTTGATCATTGTCTAAAGAAATCGGAATATGAATCAACTCCTCGTTAACCATATTAGAAGTTGATTCTTCCTCAAAGACAAAGTCCTTTATTTTATTCTTCCCCCCAAACTCAATATCCTCGAAAAAGACTGCTGTACCCGTCTCAAAAATTGTCTTTAATTTGGGATCATAAAATTTATAGCCCCTTGATCGCTCAGAATAGCCAATAAAGTAGCTGCTCACAGTTTTGGAGTCCAATTTATTCTCATGTGACCTATAAGGTCGTGCCTCAGCTGGACATCCCCAAACATGAAAATGCTTTAGACTAGGCTTTCGCCCTAGCCAAAGCTCAAAAGGTGTTTTAGCAGCTGCTTTTGTTGGCACCCTATTCAGAATGTATGCTGCTGTTTTTATTGCCTCACCCCAGAGTGTTCCGGCAAGGAGGAATGACTTATCATACTCCTTACCATATCCTGTAAAGTACGATTTCGTCTTTCTGCTACACCATTCATGCTTGGAGAACCCGGCATGGTGTATTGCGGGACGATACCACACTCCTCTAGGTATTTGGCAAAAGGCCCTGGACGTTGTTCACCTGAACCATCGTACCGACCGTAGTATTCACCACCACGATCGGACTTTATTTTCTTTATCCTTTTGTCGAGTTGATTTTCAACTTCAACCTTGAATGACTTGAACACGTCCAATGTTTGAGCCTTTTCATGAATAAGAAATATGTATGCATATCTCGAAAAATCGTCTATGAATGATACAAAGTAGCGTTGACCATTCCAAGAAGGTGTTGGAAACGGTCCACAAATATCCGTATGTATCAACTCTAAGACTTCCGTAGCTCTATATGCACCTAATTTCTTGTCTTTGGTTTGTTTCCCTTTAATGCATTCAATACAAATATTAAAATTCGCAAAATCAATGGAATTTAGAATTCCATCCGACACAAGTCGTTCAACTCCATTTCTAGAGATGTGGCCTAAGCGCTTGTGCTATAATGCTCCTGAATTGTCATTATTTAGCTTCTGTTTTGTTCCTTTTGATTCAATGTTGAGGGTTTCATGATATGTAGCATTTGTATCAAGCAAATATAGATTGTCATATTGCATAAGCGAACCAGTTCCAACCACATTTGAATTAATAGATAACATAAACTGATTGTTTCCAAAAGAACAAGTGTAACCAAATTTGTCCAAGTAACAAACAGAAACCAAATTCCGTCTAAATGACGGTACAACATAAGTATCCATTAAATCCAAATAGAAACCAGTACAAAGCAACAATCTAAAATGACCAATTGCTTCCACTTCTACCGATTTGCCATCGCCCACATAGATACATCTTTCAGCATCACTTGGCTTTCGGTAGCTTAGGCAACCCTGCATTGAAATACTGATGTTAGTAGTAGCACCGGAGTCTAACCACCAAGTATTTCTAGGTACTGAAGCCAAATTAACTTCAGAACAAACCAAATTAAGAAATGTACCTTTCTTCTCGCTCCATGCACGATACTTTGCACATTCCTTCTTCATGTGTCCAGGTTTATTGCAAAAGAAACAAAGATTATCATCCTTAGTTTGTTTCTTTGCACTTGGACCAGCAGCATTAATATTCTTTCTTTTCTTGCCCTTTTCTTTAGAGGTGCTTGCTAAGAAAGCACTTTCTGTCTTCTCTTGCTTCAATCTCGCTTCCTCTTGTACACAATGAGAAATTAGTTCATTTAAATTCCACGTTTCCTTCTGACAGTTAAAACTGACCTTAAAGTGGTTGAATTGAACTGGGAGAGAAATCAAGATGAGATGCACAAATAAATCCTCATGCAAATCAAGCTTTAATGTCTTCAGTTTCGAAGCAAGATGAGACATTTCCATAATGTACTCCCTTATGTTTCCCTTGCCTTTATACTTCATTGAAATCAAGCTCTTCAAAATAGTGCTTGTTTCAGCCTTATCGCTTTTGGCAAAGCGCTTTTCAATTTCTGCAAGGTACTCCTTAGCATCGGTGGTGTCCTCAGACACTGCACCCCTAAATACCTCTGGAATGGCGCGCTTGATGATCATTAGACTCATGCGGTTGGAGCGATCCCACTTCTCAAATCTAGCTCTCTCCTCGGATGAGCTAGTTGCTGTAGGAGTAACAGGTTTCTCCGTCCGAATAGCAAGGTCCATGTCCATGCACCCGAGAACTATCTGAATGTTCTCCTTCCAGTCTTTAAAGTTAGTACCATTAAGGACCGGTACTGAATTTAGGTTGGCAGATATGTTTGCAACATTAGCTGAATGAGAACAATAGAATTATAAATAACATGCTCAAAACATAATTATAAATAAAATTCAAAATAATTGGCAAATCTCATCTCAAGATACCTAGTGCAACATTAATTTCAAGTCTTTGGACAGTAAAATTAACTGCAAGTGATACTCTTGTTGTAATAATCAAACACTAACAATAATGCATGATAAATAATAAACCCCTCTTTGGATTGATTTACCATTCTCATGTAAAATCCTTATAATCGTTACATGTTTACTATCACAAGTAATTATGTAATTCGGCCAACTATTAATCTTCCTTTGGGCTGATTAATAATCGCATGAACATACATACTTACAAACATTCAAAAATTCGTCCTGAATAATCTACATAAAGAGGTCACTTTGGCGACATCTTATTTCAATTTATCCAATCGGAATGATGAACTATAAAATACTGTAGAGTATGCCAGTTAAATGAATTAAATCAGAATTTAAAGATTGGATAGAAATATCAGTGTGTAATGTCGATTTATACAGTTTCGGTCGATATGTTTTCTGAAAATATAGGAGGTAATATTAACCAAAACTGTCTAGGTGAGTGTTACTCTCTGGAGCACATCCAACGAAATTATATCCACCGAAATTACTATACATCGGTAGAAGCTTGAAATTATATCCACCGACATTTATTCTATTGGTACTGTACACCGGTAGAAGCGAAGCCTCAAAAGAAGCCTGCTTCTGCCGATACTTTCCACCGGTAGAAGCTTGCTTCAAAAGAAGCCTGCTTCTACCGGTACTTGTCATCGGTAGAAGCGAAGCCCGCTTCTTCCGATATTGAACATCGGTAGAAGCTAAGCCTGCTTCTACCGAAACGGTACATTGGTAAAAGCGAAGCCTGCTTCTACCGATACCGAACATCGGTAGAAGCGAAGCCTGCTTCTACCGATACCGAACATCGGTAGAAGCGAAGCCTGCTTCTACCGCGTATGCGTCGCGTCTTTAATCGTTAGGCACCAAAGACGACCCTGAATCTTAATTGTAATTCTAATTCTTATTTTGATTCTGATACATTTCTAACTCTTGACAGAATCAAAAGAAATATTATTCTGAAGATCAGCCTTGTGTTCAAATCAAGAACAAGAACTTGCTCTGATACCAATTGTTAAAATTTTCTAGTTTCTAAAATCCTTATGAAACTGAAATCTTGTTCTTAATTTAAACATAAATTGAGTGCGGAAGTATACCTGAATCTTTGGCCATGATTTTCTGTGGCTTTGATCTTCCAAATGCAGAATTTCCTTAAGTTCCTTATTCTCTCTGTTGATAGGGATACAGAATAGAGATTCTCCTTTCTACAAATGGGGACCATAACCCAATAACTGTTTTGTAACCGTTGCAATCTTCAACAGTTACAACCTTTCGCATATTTCTAATTTGGTCCCTCATCAAATTAGAAATTCTGCATATGGTATCCACAATAATATTCATGACAATTATGTCTTTAAGTCAAATTCTTTATTTCAAAATAGATCACATAATATTGACTTAATATATTTGATGACCATATATATTCATTTAATTATATAAGTGTCCCAAAATTCTAACAGTCCAGTCCTATATAATCATATTATATAAAACTTATTTACTTTATGTCACTACATATATAGTCGGGATATAACTATACATTCTTAATGAGATAAACTAAGTTTATGACTATGATTTATTTGAAGATTTCATACTTCAAATATAAGTTATGGATTTGTTTTGATTATTACTCTTTATATATATCCCTCATATATACAATATATATGTCAATATGAAGTTTGCACAAATAACCAAGGAATTTTCTCTGAATTTTATAAAGCATGATCTTTAAATGCAAACATAATATTAATCAATTTAAATAATATAACTGTTCTATTACATTTGCTTGTTTGGACACATAATTCCCAACAGTAATTACTGAGACAGGAAATACTTTCTGCTGTTAGAAAGATATCAAATAACAGTCTTTTTTCCCACCTTATACAGAATAAAAATATCTACTTCTCCACCTGATTATGGCACCAAACTCATCCATACTAGGAAAAACACGATATTCTTCGTTCAACCCAATATCTATTTATGAAGTGACAATTTGTAAGGGTGGGAATTGTCACGATTCCCTCCGGAGCCTGGAGTTGTGAGGACAATGTCTGTTGAATATCCCACATCGACAGAGAAGAAAGTAAAAGTCCAGTATAAAATATGAGGGGATTCCCTCAATCTTTGAGCTAACTTTTAGAATTCCCTCAATCTTTGGGCTAGCTTTTAGAATGAGTTCTACTTTTCACATTCTGTTATGGTATCAGAGCCAAAAACTCTGTATGATGTGAGGACCTCACACGACCTAACATGCTAAACGTGTGGGCAGATGTTGAATATCCCATATCGACAGAGAAGAAATCAAATGTCTAGCATATAATATGAGGGGATTCCCTCAATCCTTGATCTAGCTTTTGGAATCAGTTCTACCCCTCACATTCTTTCAATATCAACCATGACTCACAGAGGTTGGATTAAGCAATCTAATGTGCCCTTATGGAACAGAAGCTCAATAGCTTGGTTAGCTGAGTTACTAAAAGAACAATGATAAAGGAAGCGTGCAATCATCATGAAGACTACATCTTACAAGTTCCAGGGCCAATAAAGGCGCACACATCAACAACCATATCTCAGCTGAAAATTTTAAATTGTGTCCGGTGTACATGATTTAAAATGTTATTTTCTACACTACCATCAACAAGCAAGACAACTAATGTTCCTAAATAAGTGGTGCAAATTATCACAATGAAAGATAACATTCTTTTCTGATTTCCTCGTTAGTTTTATTTGTAGCGGCAGCTAATGTTTGGCATTTTTCATATTTTGTTGGGAGATTTTATCACACATAGCTAAGATGGAATAGCTCAAGTTATCTTGGAATTGTGGATGAAAAGTTGTTGTTTGAGAAAGAACACAAATCTTTAAGTTACTAGAGACAAACGATTGCAAGAATAAAAGAACACCCTAAAAGAGTCTGATGTCATTTCTGAGCCAGCACCTAAAGGTCATTGCCACAAGCCATTTCAACATACAAAGACACAAAGTGTAATCTGCTATACCTGTAGGAGTACCCACTTGCTTTTCAGTGAAAGGCAAATGACCAAGAACAGGTTCCACAGCTTGAATCAGTTATATAATAAGTGAGGAATATTGGTTCCTTAAATAATATGTCACGTAAATTGAACTCCAATTAAGCTGTGCCGAAGGAAGTACAAGACGAATAAGTCTATCCGAATAAAATGCACAATCAAGCTTCCACATTTCTCGGCCTCTGATTAGCATATGCTTACCTCTTATCTATAATATTTACCAGCAATTTAGTATAACAAACCCGAAATGAAACACAAAAAGTTTCACAAGGCCTTGGAATTCTAAGATGCCATAATACAAATTACATTTCGACATAGAGTCGGGATTATGTAATGCGACCAAACTTAGAAAAATTCTTTGAGAGTAAAATGCCAAACGACAGCAAAAAGAATCCTCCGGGATAGAAGTAAATACAACGACAAAGAGTGACAAAATGAGGAAAACATAAGAAAACAAATTTCACAAAAAAAAAAATGCGCCTAGATGACAACATATGGAGCTTAGATGGGAATCAATCTCTAAAAATGCATGCAGGAGAATCAGTAAATTTATCCGAATCACTTTATTTAATTTCTTACTCCACCTTATTAAATTACTCGCTGACATGACAAACATGATTGGTTCAATAAATATAATCAAGTAACTATTACATTTATTACACCAATTATTATTTGATACGTGAGCGAATATTTTAAGAAAATAAAATAAGAAAGTAAACGCAATATTATTTATTTTATAACTATAGTTGTCGACACTAACGACACTTTAACTTAAAATTCTAGAATTATATCCATTTTGATTCCGAAAACTTGTTCTATTTATTGTTTCATCTCTGCGGTTCATCGCTCCCTCCCGTATACTATAAATGGCATTAATCTCCATTTGCTCCAGGAATCAAGACAGAGAAACCCAAAAGACAGCGGACAAGGCCGATAACGAAACAAGCCAGGCAAAAGAGGAGCAAACAGAAGCCGAAGAAGAAGGAGAAGAAGAGGCAGAGGAGGCATTTACAGAGCCGGTTGTGATCTTCATCTTCATCCCCTGGCTGCAGTGGCCCAGCGTTCCACACGCAAAGTACCTATTCCCTGCCTTCTTCAGTTCGATCGCGTCGTTCCCGCTGTTCTTCGACTCCACCGCGCTACCCATATCGCAGTTTTTGTAGGCGCTCTCGCCGCCGAGCTCCACCACACTGTGCAATCCCGTCGTGTACTTGAAAACTGTCCGACAAGAATATCAAGTCGATGTTTCAGAGATTTAAGAGAAAAACTCAATAGCGCTTCTTTAGTCAGTTTCAATTTCTGGCACATACCGAGTTGATCGCCGACTCTGAACGTCCGAGCAGATGCCCATGAATTGAAATCAGTGGATTCGCTCCATCCTTGGCTTCCGCCGACCAAATGACGCTCTGCAAAAGCTTGGTTTGCGAGAGAAGCAGCTATAATCAGAACGGAGAAGAAAGCTCTGCAAACGCCCTCCATGTTCGCCCTGCTCTCCTCTCTTTTCCGGTGGGTTTGTTGATCAGGAGGATCATTCTTTTGGAGTCTGTATTTATACAGAAATTTTTTCCATCTTCTCGAGTAGTAAACTACTGATCGTTGGGTGGATTACCCTCGAAGCAAAATCCGTTTGTTGGGTTAAAAGTTGGCGAAACTTGGAGTTGAAACGAAGCAATCATGGAAAATCTTAATCATAACTACTCCTTCTCCTTCAGTCTAATAGATAAAAAAGCTGAATTCTATTTACAGAGTCATTTTAATGGAAAAAACTTGGAAGTTCAAACTCCATGGATGACTTAAAAAAACAGATCTTGATTTCAATTGTTGGGCTTATGGGCTGAGACTATGTAGATAAAAAAAAGTTCTTGAATTTTTCATAATTGTATTTTCTCAAGTTTCAACCGTTGGGGGTGGAGAGTTGGTATTATTGGACTTTTTCCCAAAGTCAATATTACTAGATCAGTGTTGACGCTTAAAGAAAGCGACAACAGCGTTATACACGACGTCTTTAGCATTTACACCCATGACGTAATCGGCATGGCCGTAATCCTTGATGAACTGTACCGTGAGCTTGTCGCCGTCGTGGAACTTAACAGCGTCGAGTAGAAGCCCCACGTCTCCGACGTCAGACAGAGCGTCTTGGCCGCCATAGCTGACAAAGATTGGAAGGTTAGGAGCGATGTTGGAGAGGTTGTAAATCGGCGCTCTCATTTCTCCGTAATGCTTCACGTTGTAGTCGGCTCTTCCGTAGTTGAACTTGGCCAAGATCCCATCTCGAACGGCTGCTTCAAAATCAGTTGCAAATCAATTGATTATTCTCGTTGCAGAGTAGTTTAACAGATCGCCGGAGTTACTTACTCTGCGCTAAGTGAACCATGTTCTTCGTCGACGTCGACTGCGGTTCATTCTTCAAGAAGAGATCGACGGTAGAGGAATTGAGACAGCAGTTCCTTCCTTTAAAAAAAATCAAAATCGGAAAATTTAATGAAAAAATAAAAAGAAAACTTTATATTCTGATAGAAATTACTCGTCGGAAGTCAACACCTGTAATGGCGGATAACAAGTCATAGCAGTTGACTGCCGGATAAGAACACAAAACCTTGAGAAAATTGTCAACCGGCTTCCTGTTTCAAATGCACCATGAATTTCGTCGGGAAAAACAAAAGAAAAACATGAATTTTTAATTACCCTTTTGGGTTGAATTCTGCAAGACCAAACAGAGTAGTGATCTGTCCAATAACAATTGAGCTAATCAGGAGAGGGAAAATTCTTCCGCAGAAACAGTAAGTTGATGAAATGAAATAGTCAGAACCTCGCCGACGAAGGCTCTGGCGGCCAGAACTCCTAAAGCAGTCTTCATGTGGCTCAAGTAAGCAACGGGGCTTAAAAATGCTGCCGATTTGAGCTGGTTTATCAGTCTTCCTTCCGACAACGAAGCCAGAGCTATCAAAGAACCCTAAAAAAATTAACCCAAATACATTTTATTTTTCGTTTTGACGAAGAGATCGATCCTTCTGGGAAGCATAATCTAGAGTTGCTCACCAGAGAGTGACCCACGTAATCGATCTTCTGCCCTGTTTGGCGATAAACATGGTCAAAAACTGCCGGAAGATCAAACGCCACTAGTTCATCCCACGACCAGTTCCAAAAAATCTGTAAATTCTTACGATATTAATTAAAGGCTCCTCCTTTGAATATCCACGATCAAATCAGTTAAACCCAGACGAGAGGGAGGTTAAGAGACAGAACCGGTTGGGATGGGTCGAGGGAGGTATGTCGACGGCTGAACCGCGTTCCTCTGGTGTTGGCAATCCAGACGTCGAACCCATTATCTGCTAAAATCAACGGAAGATTCTGTTCTGGAGAATTCAAGAGCCATGTCATCCCGTCCTGCATTTTCACGAGTGCAAAAACAAAAAAAGTCAAATGAAATTGTACTGTCAAATCATGGAAACCGCCATAATCGTAGGACAGGAGTCGCTGCCAAGCAAAACTTCTCACGGCGGCCAATCTCTGCCGATACTTACCAAGGAGTGTGGTTTTTAGAGAGAGAGAGAGAGAGAGAGAGAGAGAGAGAGAGAGAGAGTACCACAAGAACTCCATGCTGGATAATGACCGGCTGCTTTCTAATCCCACCATTACTACCCAAACGACCCTCTGGGATTCTCTGCACGCTAAGTATATAACCATCTCTGGTTGTCACCTGGACAAAGAACGAGCCCCAAATAAGCGAAAAAGAAAGATAATGACTGTTCTTTTTTTGCAGTCGAAGCTCTTGTTCACCTGAGCCTCCTCACACTTATAGCCATGCAATCGGACCGAAGAAGCACAAATACCTAGCTCCGACGAAACACCACCACTACCACCACCGGTGAGGACCGAGCCAAATGCTCGACAAGGGTCAAGCAGCAGAATCAGAAGAACGCATACGGCCCAACCACCCATACTCGCCTTGTCACCAACAACCATGGCTGGTCCGTTTATATAATAACCCATCCCAGTGGGAAATCAATCCGGTGGTTCTTTTCAAATGCTTTTAATTAGTGATGAGTGATGATGAAACTATCATTTGGATGGCTTAAAGTGGAGCACTTCCACATGCTACCCAGCAGGCAGAGAGTGGGGTGTGGGTCCTCTCGTTCTTATGATCTCGATTAAGCCACTTAAAAACTGCAGATTCTGAGAGCTTGGGCGGAGTTCAGTTGGAATTGAGAGAGTTTCGCCTCCGATTTAGACTATTTTCGAACCTGTACACACCGTTCAGACTGCCAGAGATTATGATGACGTTTAATGTTGTTTATTTATACCGGAGAAGTGAACGCCTGGACTTGTTTGTCTCCTGCCTCTCTAGGTGGCTCATGGCTGTTGATGGCAGAGCCGTTTTCAAATAGGTTTTAAATGTATTAATTATTTTTTATAGAAATATTAAAATCAATTTTTTTGAAAAAAATAAACAAGTAATTTTTTTAATTATAAATATTATTTTTTATTTTTAAAAGAAAATATCAAATTAAATGTTGTTATGCTTTTAAAAAGGTATTTAAAGTTTGCCTAAACCTTTTCTAAAAAAGTTTCAAATTACTATTTAAAATAAATTCTCTAATCTCCGGGGAAAAAATAAAAAAAAAACCATAAAGTAATGGAACATTTTTAATTGACAATTTTAGAGATGACAAACGAGTCGGCCGAGCCGAGCCGAGTCAGAAGTAGTCCGGTTCACCGAGCCTAACAAGTTAAACGAGCAGAGTCTAACGAGCCTACCGATCCTAACAAGCCGAGCCTAACGAGCCAGTTTGAAAAAATTTCAACTCGAGCAGGTTCGCGAGTCACGAGTTAAACGAATCGAGCCGAGTCGGCTCAACAAGCCTTAACGAGTCGAGTCTAACGAGCCGTTGATTTTAAAATAAAAAGTAAACGATTTCAACGGTCGGGTCTTTTTTCCAAAGAAATTAATTACAATTATTACAAATTTAATAAAATATAATATATTTTATTAAAACAATTTAATTTATTTTGTACATTAAATTTGGATAGTAATCAATTGTTAGTACTCGTTCTTATCTTTTGGTAACCAATCAAATCAATTGAACTCTTTACCATGTGTACGTTGTTAATTTGTGTTTTTCTTCGCCTGCCAACAATTGATCCAATTTCCCAAATCAAACTATTAAAGCAATTTTAAAAATTGAATATTTGACTTTATTCAATTTCTAAAATATGTGAAGAAGAGTAGAAGACCAACGCGTTCTCTGTGGGTGAATAATGACGAACTAGACGATGAACGACGGCTGGGCATGCGGCAACAGAGTGTAAATGGAGGTTCAGATCTGTCGGCGATCTCTTCTTCACTGTCGGAGAAAGCAGATCGGCGAACAGTGCGAGAAGGAGACTCTGACGTTCAATGATCTGTGAACGGAGGACGACTGTCTTCACCGAAGAAAGCTGAGACGCGATTGGTCAGCAGCTTTTGAGCAGAAGAACGACGACAGTCTCTTCTACCTTCGTTGACGGTCCGGGCGGGGTGGGACTGGGCTGGGCTGGGCTGGGGGAGGAAGGGGCGGGCTGGAGGGCTGGGGTGGGTCAGGCAGGCTGGCTCGTCGAGCTAACGAGTAGACCAAGTTTGGTCCGGTCCCTGTGGGCTCGCGAGCCCAAATTCTAGGCTCAGCTAGGCCCGCGAGCGGGCTGGCGAGTCAGCCCGGCCATTTAATATCTCTAGACAATTTCGCCAATTTACACCTTAAAATTTGAGCTATTAACATTAACGACTGTTATAATTTATACGTTGAAGTTAGTTAATTCTCTCTCTCTCTATTTTCCATATTAAATATTTACTTAAAAACTTTAAAAAATATAAAAATAAATATTTAGAAAAAAAAAAAGAAAAGTAAAATGAGAATTTAGTGGTTATATTTAATTCCGAGGAATATTGAGATATTATTTTTTAAGTAATAAAAATTGAAATTTTAGAGATTGCCAAAAATATCTCTTCATAATTTTTAATAATAAAGCATTTTTATAAATACCCCAAAATAATATTTTACATGTAATAAAAGTATTTCAATAACTATAAAAGATGCTTGATATTAAAAGGGAATTAATCAATTATAATTTATTAATTTCATTTATTTTTCTTTAGAAAAAATGGATTTCTAATCCCGAAACTACATGATATTTTATTTTTTTAAGATATTTATTACATTTCTTTTTCACAAGTTTGAGCAAACATAAGTCACGCCCCATTTATATCATACAATGCCATGCATGTTGTACTATGCATGCACGATGTTGTGGTCCAAGAGTTAGATAACTAGTCCGACGTGAACCCGCGATGCAACGAATCGTATGCAACACCCCGTGAAATGTCACGATTTTGAGCAGTAGACAAAGAAGGAGGTTTTCGAGAAAGGCGATTATGTATTTCCATTCAATATATGTGATAGGAATATGTAAGAAAATAACACGATCGTAGAATGTCACTTATTACGTCACGTTATCAGACAATTATATGATAAGTTGAGCTCGAAGAGTAAACTCTTATGACTATTTTGCATATATTTTATAATTGTACATTATAATTTCATTTACCTATGTTACAATTATTTGTCACACGTTTATTTCTTAGTGCAATAATTAAAGATAATTTTTCCTAAAATTACATCAAAATTTACCCAAAATAAAGCTCTTTATTGGTGTTGATTATTAGTAGTGTGAACAAAAAAGATGATGACCCAAGGCAAAAGGCATCACCATGAAAAGGATCTAGCCTCCATATTTTACAGAGTTTTAGCCATGCCCCCTCGATACGAAACCAAGATCGGGAGGCAGCACTGGGCAGACCTGATCGGCTTCTCCTTCAGGTCCAAGCCTTCTCCATTAGCAGTCGCGTTCGCTCCAGAAACACGAGGGGTACTGTAATGAAACTTGGGAGGATGAGGAAGATCATGATCTACGGGTTTAACTTGGGTTATCTTTTTTCCAATCATTGGAATCTCAGTTCGTGATTCATCTTCATCTTCATCATCATCGTCATCCAGATCGTCTCTGAAACTCTCCATGAAAAGCTCAGATAAACTCTTTTTCTTCTCCTTCGGAGATGGTTCCGGCGTTGAACCTCGATTCTGATCCTCGATGTGGGGTTTTCCGACTCCATTGATGCCTGGGGAAAATTTGTGATGGACTGGAGTGTTACCGCGAGAAGGGGTAAAATCTGCAAACAGTGGCAAAAAAAAAAATCAAAGATTAGGATTGATCGAGAGCGAGAGCGTAGACCGTAAAAAATTGAGTCTCTGTTTCTTACCACCGTTTACACTGAAGAAATCGTCTTCGCAATCTGAGTCTAACCAGGCCTGGGAATCGAAAAAGACCTCATCTATGCTACCTGAAACAGAGATGCACCAAGTAGAAATCTTAGTATTTCGTTGTTCTTAATCGATCTAACATGGCTGCCTTGTAGTAATTATGTTCTTTCCCCACATACAGCTAGCTCAAAGCTATAAACGAAGTTCTGAGGAAGAAAATCAACAACAGTTTTCCATGGAAGTATAAGAGCAGAAATCCTTGAAACGAGGAAGAACTTGATCCCAAAAACTGCAGTAATCCATACAGAAAACCCCCCCAAGAACAACTGAGAATCGAGAGACTAGAGAGGTAATTTCCGTTTTCAAACCACCATCGCAGACGACAAAGAGGGCGCAAATATTCATTTCAAAGATCAAGCGCGAGAAACCAATGAAAAAGCGTAGAGCTTTATGAAAACATAGCAGAGGCAGCGAGAAATTAATATCGTAATCGATGTTTCAGCAGTTGTTGGCAACGACTTCGGTACAGAATCCTTAAATTTAGCGATAAGTGAAAAGGAGGATCGTGCTTTTGTGGGAGGAAGGTTCATACCGTTGTCGACATGATTGTAAGCTGAACCAAACGAAGATTTGTGGGATATCACAGAGACTGTGTTACTCCGATGCTCCCCGGCGATCGGTCTTTCATTCTTGATCTGCGATGGTAGAATCACCAGATTCTCAGTCTTTGACTCAGGCGAATAACTGGGTTTAATCGCCGACCCGGACCATCGGTGAATGGAAACACAAGACCCCATCTCTCTCTCTCTCTCTCTCTCTCTCTACCAACAAACAGAGTGTTCTACAACTGTTTTCGCAGCATTTTCAGAGAGAGATGAAAATGCGAGTAGATTATGAAGTATGAGGTGTTGAGTGGCGTTATTACAAGGAGATCACCCTTTTGACAAAAAATCAAAGCTAGAGAGAGAAAGAGTTGAGAGCGATGTTGAGCAAACAGAGAGTTCTACAACTGGATTTCACAGCATCGAATCGACTGTTCCTCATTACAATTAACTTTCACCATTAAAATTAAAAATAATAATTGCAAAAAAAGGAAGAAGAAGTAGACATCATCATCGTTGCATCCTGTAGACCTTGTCTGCAACTAAAATCCAACAATGGCGGTCTAATTACAAAATATCTTCTTCCTAATCTATGGTTTCAAAACCAAACCATCTAAACAGAGATTAGAGCTTGCTTACTGGTACAGAAACAGAGTATGATAAATTAATGGAATTAATGACAGGAAGAAGAACAGGCATGAAGATGACCATATCACACAGCATTTATGAAATTTCACGTCCAGCAACAAATCTACTTCTTAGATTATTGCAAAAACTGTATATAAAATTAATAATGGAGAGATTTAATTAACAGAGCCGGTAGCTTTCATTATCGGGCTATTTTTTTCTTCGTGAATCATTAATTCTGAAGTGGGGTCGACTTTGCGATCCTATCCTATCCTCTCGGGGTAAAAGAAGACAATATGCAATCACAGTCTCTCACATGGGGATTCGACATTGTTGTTTTCTTTTTTATCAGAATCTGAATCCGACGCAATTGATGATCGCAGTGGACTCAAACTGAAGCTCTGTGTTTGACGACGAGGGAGAAATGGGTTTATATTATTTTCGCAGGGAATAACGCAAACACATGTCATTGCAGACTGCACCTAAAAAGAAAGGCTGCTCTTTTATGGTACGGTTTTCTTCTTTTTAAAAGAAAAAATGGCGGTTATCTGTGAGTGGTGAGCTAGGTCGGTAAAGGGTAGGCCATGCTTCTCACCTACTACTCCTACCCTTTCATGGTCCGGTTCAGTTTTACTAGATTTGGGTCGATATGATTCGATTCTTGGTAAAAGCTACAAGAGTTGTCGTTATTGCTATTCTTTTACATTTGTACAGGGACAACTACCTTTTTTTTACAGCTAAGACCATCTCCAGCCAGTCAATGCCAAAATGCTATTTTTCTATACCAAAATAGCATTTTGCAACACTAAACAGTAATTTCATCTCCAACTCAAAATGTCAAAATGCTATTTTTTATACCAAAAGAATATTCTTTACATATTTTTCACACTATAATTTAATATTTTACACATTAACCCCTATAATTTTAATATTGTACCAATTGCTCATACTCAAATTTAACATTTATTCACATAAACCAATAATATAGAATAATATATATATAACTAAGACTCATCTCCAGCAGTCAATGCCAAAATGCTATTTTTCTATACCAAAATAGCATTTTGCAACACTAAACAGTAATTTCATATCCAACTCAAATGTCAAAAATGCTATTTTTTATAACAAAAAGAATATTTCTTTACATATTTTTTCACACTATAATTTATATATTTGTACACATTAACCTCTAAATTTTAATATTGTACCAATTGCTCATACTCAAATTTAACATTATTCAACCTAAACCAATAATATATAAAATTAATATATATATATTATTATTTTTTATACATGTTAATTTAACAAAGATATATATATTAATATTACCACTCATAAATAAATAAATAAAAACAACTGAAACTTAATTAAAAAGAAAAAGAAAATTACAAGTGCATAAAAAAAATACAACTAAAATATAAAAAAAAACTACAAATGCATAAAAAAATACAACTTAAACATAAAAAAAAACTATATATATTCAATCATCTGAGTTTGAATATTTCTCCCATAGATGATTTACAAGTGCATTACGAAGTGCAAAATGTGCATCTCTATCTCTGATTTGTCTATATCGACCGATGAAGCGTTGAAATCGTGTATCTTCGTCTAACACCATTTCAACTTCAGGAGGTGATGTTTCTATTAGTTGCTCAATCGGTGCATTTAGATCACGTTCATCCTCAATTATCATGTTATGCATAATAATGCATGTTGTCATTATGTCATGCAATACTTCTTTGTGCCAAAAACGCACGGGTCCTGCAGTGATAGCGAACTGCCCTTGGAGAACTCTGAAAGCACGTTCAACATCTTTTCGACATGCCTCTTGTCGCATAGCAAAATGTTTTTTTCTTTGCACCTTGTGGCTGTTGAATAGTTTGCACAATAGTAGACCATTTTGGATATATGCTATCAGCTAAATAATAACCCATGTTGTATTCAATTCCTTGAATAACATAATTAGCTTGAGGAGCGATACCTTGAGTAAGATTAGAAAAAAGACGAGATGACTCTAACACATTAATATCATTATTACTACCTGGCATTCCAAAATATGCATGCCATATCCATAAATCATAGTCGGCAACCGCTTTAAGAATAATAGTTGGTGCACCACTACGACCAGAGTATTGACCAGCCCATGCTGTTGGACAATTTTTCCAACGCCAATGCATACAATCTAGACTACCCAACATTCCTGGAAAGCCACGCTTTTCGCCAATATAGAGTAATCTTGCAATGTCATCAGAAGTAGGCTCCCGTAAATATTTGTGTGCAAAAATTTCAACCATAGCACGACAAAATTTTTTGACACATTCAATTGTTGTTGATTCGCCTATTTTAACATATTCATCAGTAGCATCAGCTGGTATACGTCTACAAAACATACCGTCATTGTATCGTGGGTTTTCAGCAAAATAATCTGCGAATAAATTGCGATCTGCAGCTTCACGATCACGATTGATGACTATGTGACTAGGAATTGACCCACGACGAGGGTGTTCAATGTTTTCTTGATTGGAGTAGTGCGCCATGAACATATTGTTCGTATTGATCATATTAACAATCAATTGTTCGGTACAATCGAACTCTTCCATACTAATAGCTGGTATAATGAAATCATCATCATCAGAAGATGATTCCGAGCTTAAAAAAGGATTCATTTTTGGTTTGTGAAAGAAGGTGGATAAAAAGGATTGAAGAATAAATTATGTGTACTGAAGATGGTTTAAGAAAGAAGAAAATGAGGAAACATATTTATAAAGAGTAGATAGGTGGATGCTCGTGACCAAGAGATAGCTTGTGGCTTTGAGAGGCGCCAAGTGGCACACCGGTGACCAAGAGGAAGCTTGTGGGCTATGGCGGCGCCAAGTGGCAAGCTAATGGCCAAGAGATGAGCATGTGACTATGGTTGATCGAGAACTTGTGGCTAAGATGGAGAGGCGCCAAGTGGCACACCGGTGACCAAGAGGAAGCTTGTGGGCTATGAAGGCGTAAAGTGGCAAGCTAATGGCCAAGAGAGGAGCATGTGGCTATGGTTGATCAGGAACTTGTGGGCTATGCATTGGGGTTTTTCTATAAATAGCGTACGTGAGGTTGCCATAAGTTACCATTCCATCCTTTTTGTTATTTGCTTTTTCTAATTCTTATCATCTATTTCATCACAAACTAAAAATGTCTTCTCGAAGTTCTAGATATGCTAATATTGAAGATATAGTACTCTGTCAAGCGTATTTAACTGTTACCCAAGACCCTATTACGAGTAGGTATCAGAATGCTGAGCGGTTCTGGTCTCGGGTTGAAGAAAAGTACAACGAAGAAAGACCTTCTAATATGGAGGTTCGTAAAAGTAATTCTCTCAGAAGTCGAATGCAAGTTATAAATGCGTCGGTGAAGAAACTAAAAGGTTGTGTGAGACAAGTGGAAAATACGCATCCAAGTGGTACTTCAAACGCCGATATTGTGAGTTTTGTATTTTTTTTTTTACTTATAACATTTTATTTTTTTTTTATTATACTTACATTATGTTTACTATGATTTTTAGTTAACTCGAGCAAAACATTTATTCATAGAGGACCCGAAGTACAAGAAAGGTTTTAAATTTGATCATGTTTGGGACATGGTTAAAGATTTTGCCATGTTGAAAGATCATATAACAACTGCCAGAAATGCAATCGGGCGGCAATATGTAGTTGACGAGTCATCACAATCTGACAATCCTACACCTGAGACCTCTCATCAACATCTCCTGGTATTTCTGCATTTTCAATTGATTTAGATGACAATACTTCTGGCAGTACGTCATCACAACGACCAACTGAAGTGAAAAAAACTAAATTAAAAGGGAAAATACAGGATGACATGTCTGCTAACTTTGATATATTGGACAACAAAAATGAAGAATTGAAGATATTATTACAAAAAAGTTACGAACAAAAGCAGAATCAAATAGAGGTCTAAAAAGAACAAATGCAGATGCAACGTCAAATGATAGAAATCAAAGAAAAGAATAGAGAACTTAAAATTATGTTACTAGATCCTAATAATATTAGTGATCCAGCCCGACGCGCCTATATTGTTGCTGAACAGGCGCGAATTTCACAAAAAAGTTATGACCAATTAATATCAATACAACTATCCTATTTTATGTAAAATATCAAATAAGTCAAATTTTTAGGAATATTAAATTTAATATTAATTATTTTTAATATATTTTAACATTTTAACTAGTACTAATTATAACAATTATATTATTAAATATCATATTGAAATAAATTAATACATAAATTAAAAAAAGGATATATTTACAATTTAAAATAAATAGAAGGACTAAAAAAAAAAATAGCATGGATGAACAGTGGTGATGCAAATTTGCATCATCACTATTCATGTTTGGATCAAAATGGCATTATGCCATTTATTTTGACATCCCATTGGAGCTTGGATGATGCAATTTTTTTTTTTTAGTCCTTCTATTTATTTTAAATTGTAAATATATCTTTTTTTTAATTTATGTATTAATTTATTTCAATATGATATTTAATAATCTAATTGTTATAATTAGTACTAGTTAAAATGTTAAAAGATATTAAAAATAATTAATATTAAATTTAATATTCCTAAAAATTTGACTTATTTGATATTTTACATAAAATAGGATAGTTGTATTGATATTAATACAACTCAAAATTACATATTCCTAAAAAAAAAAATTACAACCACATTATACATAACAAACTCAATAAAATTACAAATATTAACTTCAAATTGCAAAAATAACTAAAAACTACATAGACAACAGAAATTACAAAATACATAAATATTACTTTAAATGACAGAAATTACACAAATTTAAATAACTTTCAACTTCAAATTACATCAAATAACTAAAAATTACATAGACACAATACAGCTAACATATTAATAATAGGGTGGTAGATCGGATCCAGACCCTCCGATGTTATTAAATAAAGATGTAAAATCATTACTTGTTGAAGGCACATGTTGTTGCTGGTCATAACTTTTTTGTGAAATTCGCGCCTGTTCAGCAACAATATAGGCGCGTCGGGCTGGATCACTAATATTATTAGGATCTAGTAACATAATTTTAAGTTCTCTATTCTTTTCTTTGATTTCTATCATTTGACGTTGTATCTGCATTTGTTCTTTTTAGACCTCTATTTGATTCTGCTTTTGTTCGTAACTTTTTTGTAATAATATCTTCAATTCTTCATTTTTGTTGTCCAATATATCAAAGTTAGCAGACATGTCATCCTGTATTTTCCTTTTTAATTTAGCTTTTTTCACCCCAGTTGGTCGTTGTGATGACGTACTGCCAGAAGTATTGTCATCTAAATCAATTGAAAATGCAGAAATACCAGGAGATGTTGTATGAGGGGTATCAGGTGTAGGATTGTCAGATTGTGATGACTCGTCAACTACATATTGCCGCCCGATTGCATTTCTGGCAGTTGTTACATGATCTTTCAACATGGAAAAATCTTTAACCATGTCCCAAACATGATCAAATTTAAAACCTTTCTTGTACTTCGGGTCCTCTATGAATAAATGTTTTGCTCGAGTTAACTAAAAATCATAGTGAACATAATGTAAGTATAATAGAAAAAAAAAATGTTATAAGTAAAAAAAATACAAAACTCACAATATCGGCGTTTGAAGCACCACTTGGATGCGTATTTTCCACTTGTCTCACACAACCTTTTAGTTTCTTCACCGACGCATTTATAACTTGCATTCGACTTCTGAGAGAATTACCTTTACGAAGCTCCATATTAGAAGGTCTTTCTTCGTTGTACTTTTCTTCAACCCGAGACCAGAACCGCTCAGCATTCTGGTACCTACCCGTAATAGGGTCTTGGGTAACAGTTAAATACGCTTGACAGAGTACTATATCTTCAATATTAGCATATCTAGAACTTCGAGAAGACATTTTTAGTTTGTGATGAAATAGATGATAAGAATTGGAAAAAGCAAATAACAAAAAAGATGGAATGGTAACTTATGGCAACCTCACGTACGCTATTTATAGAAAAACCCCAATGCATAGCCCACAAGTTCCCGATTAACCATAGCCACATGCTCCTCTCTTGGCCATTAGCTTGCCACTTTACGCCTCCATAGCCCACAAGCTTCCTCTTGGTCACCGGTGTGCCACTTGGCGCCTCTCCATCTTAGCCACAAGTTCCCGATCAACCATAGCCACATGCTCCTCTCTTGGCCATTAGCTTGCCACTTTACGCCTCCATAGCCCACAAGCTTTCTCTTGGTCACCGGTGTGCCACTTGGCGCCTCTCCATCTTAGCCACAAGTTCTCGATCAACCATAGTCACATGCTCATCTCTTGGCCATTAGCTTGCCACTTGGCGCCGCCATAGCCCACAAGCTTCCTCTTGGTCACCGGTGTGCCACTTGGTGCCTCTCAAAGCCACAAGCTATCTCTTGGTCACGAGTATCCACCTATCTACTCTTTATAAATATGTTTCCTCATTTTCTTCTTTCTTAAACCATTTTCAGTACACATAATTTATTCTTCAATCCTTTTTATCCACCTTCTTTCACAAACCAAAAATGAATCCTTTTTTAAGCTCGGAATCATCTTCTGATGATGATGATTTCATTATACCAGCTATTAGTATGGAAGAGTTCGATTGTACCGAACAATTGATTGTTAATATGATCAATACGAACAATATGTTCATGGCGCACTACTCCAATCAAAAAAACATTGAACACCCTCGTCGTGGGTCAATTCCTGGTCACATAGTCATCAATCGTGATCGTGAAGCTGCAGATCGCAATTTGTTCGCAGATTATTTTGCTGAAAACCCACGATACAACGACGGTATGTTTTGTAGACGATTTCGAATGTCTCGTAATTTATTTCTTCATATTGTTGATGCAGTGAAAGCACACGATAACTACTTCATCCAACAACGTGATGGAATTGGTAGACTTGGACTGTCTACGCTTCAAAAAATTACAGCTGTGTTTCGAATATTGGCATATGGTGTACCAGCTGATGCTACTGATGAATATGTTAAAATAGGCGAATCAACAGCAATTGAATGTGTCAAAAAATTTTGTCGTGCTATGGTTGAAATTTTTGCACACAAATATTTACGGGAGCCTACTTCTGATGACATTGCAAGATTACTCTATATTGGCGAAAAGCGTGGCTTTCCAGGAATGTTGGGTAGTCTAGATTGTATGCATTGGCGTTGGAAAAATTGTCCAACAGCATGGGCTGGTCAATACTCTGGTCGTAGTGGTGCACCAACTATTATTCTTGAAGCGGTTGCCGACTATGATTTATGGATATGGCATGCATATTTTGGAATGCCATGTAGTAATAATGATATTAATGTGTTAGAGTCATCTCGTCTTTTTACTAATCTTACTCAAGGTATCGCTCCTCAAGCTAATTATGTTATTCAAGGAATTGAATACAACATGGGTTATTATTTAGCTGATAGCATATATCCAAAATGGTCTACTATTGTGCAAACTATTCAACAGCCACAAGGTGCAAAAAAAAAACATTTTGCTATGCGACAAGAGGCATGTCGAAATGTTGAACGTGCTTTTCGGAGTTCTCCAAGGGCAGTTCGCTATCACTGCAGGACCCGTGCGTTTTTGGCACAAAGAAGTATTGCAATGACATAATAACAACATGCATTATTATGCATAACATGATAATTGAGGCATGATGAGGATGAACATGATCTAAATGCACCGATTGAGCAACTAATAAAAACATCACCTCCTGAAGTTGAAATGGTGTTAGACGAAGATACACGATTTCAACGCTTCATCGGTCGATATAGACAAATCAGAGATAGAGATGCACATTTTGCACTTCGTAATACACTTGTAAATCATCTGTGGGAGAAATATTCAAACTCAGATGATTGAATATATATAATTTTTTTTTTATGTTTAAATTATATTTTTTTTATGCATTTGTAGTTTTTTTTTATATTTTAGTTGTATTTTTTTTTATGCACTTGTAATTTTCTTTTTCTTTTTAATTAAGTTTCATTTGTTTTTATTTATTTATTTATAAGTGGTAATATTAATATATATATCTTTATTAAATTAACATGTATAAAAAATAAATAATTTATATATATATGTATATATTAATTTATATATTATTGGTTTATGTGAATAAATGTTAAATTTGAGTATGAACAATTGGTACAATATTAAAATTATAGGGGTTAATGTGTAAAATATATAAATTATAGTGTGAAAAAATATGTAAAGAATATTCTTTTTGGTATAAAAAATAACATTTTGGCATTTTGAGTTGGAGATGAAATTACTGTTTAGTGATGCAAAATGTTATTTTAGTATAGAAAATAAGCATTTTGGCATTGACTGGTTGGAGATGGTCTATGTAAAAAGAGCAGTCGAATGTACAACTACACTGGTGGAAAAATAAGAGTGAAAATGCAAGTAACATACCTGTTCAGATTCATCAAGACATGAGGGCCTGGAGGTATTGCAGGGCTACACTGAATGCGAATGCTAGTCACTGTTCATCCAAATTTCCCGGAGGAGTTCGTATCTGATAGCATTTTGATTTTTTTCCATTGAAATCCAACTCGGCTTTGTCGAAGCCGGCAAAGACCGTGGGACATCCATGAGGATAGAATCCAAGGGTGAATTCAATTCATCGAGTTCATCATCACTGGTGTATGATTTCCTGAGCAATGAGGATCCACTCCTCAGTTCAGACTGGCCAATCTCGCCTGCAATACCAGCGAGAGAGGCTGCCAAAGGCGGTGAATACACTATTGGTGCAGCAGGACATGGAAAATTCGAGATGAGCTGCTCCCCAGCCTCAATTGAGTCCTGAAGAAAACAAAAATCAAGAAGCTTGGTCGAGTCCTGGCTGATATAAACTGTAGTTTTGCCGATGATGATACGATTTAGTTACTAAATTTAGGAGTAAATGATCGAAGATACATACACAAACCTCGGAATTTAGCGATTCTAGAACCGCATTGGGAATCGGGTCAGGGCAAAACTCATCCGGGACAAAGTTATCAAGGACTCTCTTGATCAACAGTGAACCAAATGTTGGGCATACCTTTAATAGCACAACTATTACATAAGTGAGAAGGAGAATTGCAAGAGAAATAGTGTAATGGAAGAAACCATAGAAAAAATTCTGGTTCCGGGGGGTTACCTCTCTCCTTGTGGTTCTGTCCAAGAGCATGTCTTTTGGGAGCATCATGAGATCGCTTAATGCATTTAGGAGATGGAATGCCTTGAAACATGTATCCTGACTGTCACCGTCATCATTTTCATTCCCAGTTTGATTGTCGTTGTCCATGCCAAATAAGCTGGTCAGCCATCGAGACCAGTTCCCAATCTACTCCAAATATCATAGATGGAGAAGTGTCAGTGCATTTGAAACTTATGACTCTAGATTAATATCATGAAATCGAGTCATCGAAGAGAGTTGAGAGGTAAAAGTAAGATTTTATTTGTAATCCATAAGCTCATGATTAATACTTTGTTATCATGTTGTAAAGTTCGATCTTTCCCGAATAAAGTAAAACATTCCACAAGAAAGAGTTTGAAGTGAAAATAAAAGGAGAGAGAGTTGGATACAACAAGTGATATAAAAGCCTACAATCAATTCAAGACGAGAACAAAGTTCCGAATACTTACTGCATTTTTAAGTTGTGCACCAGCCCCAAAGCTAGATTTCCCAGCAAGAATTGGAAGAACCTTAGAATCACTAATTGGGTCAGACACAGGATCAGTCGGAATTTCATCTGCAGATTCTCGAAGAATGGCATTAAACATGGCCACATCCAATCTAGCCACACATTGCTCCATAATCTGTTTATATATATCACAGACACAGCTCAAGTGTCAGACTTCAAGAAACAAATGTCAGTCAGGAAAAAAAGTCAAGATAGCTAGCAATAGATCCACAAGTTCACATTTTGAAGGCAAGCCATAGATGAATATCATCATGAAATCTTTAAATACAAAAAAAAAAAAAAAAGAAGTTAGCTTAACCGTTCTAAGTTTGTGGAATGGAATTCAATAATAGTAGTAGCCTCTGAGAGCTCATGTATACTTATTAGCAACTTAAAGCATGAATCTGGTATGTTGCAGATGTTATTTTTGCGGTACTTCAGTATATATCTATTACAATCTTATATATGATACCAAATTTTGATTTTCACAGAATGTCCCAATTTTTTCCCATCTAGCATGGGAAAAATGATAGAATTGAATCCAAAAATCGAAAGGAGAAAATTACCAGCTTAGCCAGTATGGGCAAACAACCGCATTCATGGCCTCCAGCTTGAACAGGGCAAATTCTTTCGGATGCATCCTTAAAAGCATTTTTCCAAAGGTCCAATGATAAGGTCCTTTCCTCATGATCAATAGATAGTATTCTCTTATAGCTCTTCCCTGAGTCAGGAGTTGAGATTCTACCTACACTTTTTGCAGCAGATGATTGCATATGTGGAGTCAGGGTCTAGATCAAAACAGAGCAGGTATCAGAGTAGATAGCCATAGACATCTATCACACGATTTTAATCTTGCAACAACACATTAAAAGAGAAATAAACAAGGGAGAAATAAATTAAAGAATGACCTGCCACCAAATTGATTCGATGATTCTGGAAAATATCCAAGCTTCAAACTTTTCCAGCGCTAATATGAATGTTTGAGGGTCCCCCCAGTCCCCAAAACTCTCATCATGCATAAAATTAAACTCTCCTCTTTTTTCTGAAGGGGCTGTTTTGCCTTTTACTCGAGATATATTGGTAATTCCTTTACTACAGCCATTTCTTTCTATTTCCGATCCAACTGAATATTTCCGATCAACATCCCCATTGATTTGACGAATCACAGTTCTCAGCACACAAGAATTTGACAACCAAAATGTTAACCTGTAATTACAGATTTAGCTTATATGATCAGCTACAAAAAAGTTTAGAAAAACATAACACAGAATATGCAATTTAATACATAATGGAGACTGAATTGTAAATTTCTCTGTAGAATTTTAACACAGATTAAGTAATTTCAATCCTAAATAAAATGTTATCGGTTGATTCTGTCAATCGGGACCAGAAATGGCAGGTTGGAACTCCGGCTATGGAGTGTGTTGCGATGAAAATGCAGAACAGTTTGCGCTTATCTCTTTTATGAGCACTAGATAATTTTCTGTTATGATGACTGACCCGTGAATTCTAATCACAATCCATACCTTGGGACGTCATTTCCACATGCTTTTGCTATTAAAACCAAACCGGAAACAGCACTTCTAGCTGCACTTGCTTTTTGTGACCTGGAATTGTCTTTACGAGAATGAAGATAAAGCCTTAAAAGGCGTCGTGCGGGAGCATGGACTTTACTCACGGAACTTCCATGTTCAGCAACTGCAGAATAAAGAGAAGCTTCAATCGCTGCAGCTTCTCTCAACTCTCCCTCGAGCAACCTAATCCTGTGATGTAATTGCTGGATTTTGCTATCTAAAATGGAACTTCTTGTATCCTTTGGATAAATTTTTGCGTCTCTCTTTTCATTGCTTCCAAGACTTCCTGTCTTTCTTTGGGCATGCTCCAGAGCATCATCTACCTTAACTTCTGACATCAGATTTCTAAGCAATCCCTTATTCCAAACTGAATCTGTTGACGATCGAACAGATTTTGCATGTTGCAATCTGTCATTGCTTTTTATTCCACTATTTCCTTTTCCTGAAAGAAGTACATCACCATCAGATAAGTCTTGTCTACAAGTACCATCTTTCCTATGGAGGATCTCGTCGTCTGTAATTATACTTTTCTTCTCCAATTTGTGTGTGTCTTCCTGTATATCTTCCTCATCTTTTTCTTTAATTGAGCAATTATAAGTTTCAAGACCACTCGCAACCTCTATCAAGCAGTCTCTGCCAAGAACATTCTTCTCATGAATCTCCTCTCTCAAATGTTCGGGATCATTACTTCTCAAACCATCCTCTGGAGTTCCATTTAAAGATGAAAAAGAAGAATGGACACTATCACTATTTGAAGAATTTTTTAGACTTGGGATTGAACCAGGGTGAGGCCAGCCATGCATCGAAGTACGATCATTGATGGGATTTCCAGGATCAGAGGACAAATCTAGTGATGATGAGGATGATGAACCTGCCTTCAGATTTTCATGAACTCCATTCTCTAGTGATACAGATGATTCATGATTCCCTGAAATCAAGGCACGCTCGTTCCCACTAGCTCCCAAGTTTTGTGTTATTGAGACATGTCCATTCTGAAAATTCCTGCCGATTCAGGTAAGTTTACAGAGCTCGTAGTATCATCAAGAAAAGCAAATATTGGTCTAGCAATAGGCTGACTGCCATACTGCACCCTTAAATCTAGAGAGGTGAGTAGAAAACTGATATTCATATCAACAGTAAACCTTCTATCATAGCTATTTCGTTTTGTAAAATACTAATCTCTCTTGTAACGTTATAAACTCAATGTTAGGTTCAGTCCACATTTCAGATAAGATATTTAGTTTTAGTGTAAAACCCAAAGGAATGATGCATGGAAGAGGTCAGTCGATATTTGGTTTTAGTGTAAAACCCAAAGGAATGATGCATGGAAGAGGTCAGTCCAAATTGCTCTTTATGCGCGACATTAAGTAATAGGACACTAGGAGAGTAGAAATATAAATTAATAAAGAAAAAAGAAACTCATACCTCTTCACTTTGAGGAGGTAGAACGCCGCCTATTTCCATATTTGAAGAAAAAACAGTCATGGACGAATGTGAGGAAATATCCTCGTCTGTGAACAAGGCAACTTCATTTTCCTCACCGTACTCTTCACTGATTAAGGTTAAAACAGATTCGCCAATAGTACTGTCAAATGACATCCCTCGCGACAGGCTATCTCTTGTAGAGGAGCAGGTACGTCCCTTATCGATGGGTTGAATTTTAATATATAAAACTGGCTGATTCATGTTCCCAAAGCTCCTTTTGCAGTTCATCTGAGCATTCACACACAACGCCTCTCTCACAACACCATAATCAGTTAGGTCTACGGTGGCACTGGCCAACAATTGGCCTTTTGAAGTCTTTTCTCTCCGAAGCTCATACAAGTGAAACTGCAAACAATTCTTCTGGAATGTGTCACCACCTGCGCCTTTAACGACCATATCTCGAACAAGGGTCACAGGTAACCGAAAGGACTCATTGAATTCAATTCTTCCCCCACCAGCAACTGAGCCAAGGTTCGGAACAACAACATTGGTAGATCCAGAATGGCGATCACCATTTTCCCATTGAATCATGACAGAACGAACAGACTGGAGCGACTGAGATGGTGGCCAAGGCTTAATCTCCTGAATATGAATTAAACAATCAATTTGAAGTGAACTGCTTCTTCTGGTCTTTGCCTTCATGCTCGAAACCATTGTTCTAGAACAACTGTGGAGTTTCTAAAGTCAGAAATTCTTTCCAATGGAGGTAGACGGACTTGATGATTATGCCCCTACATTTCATCACAGAGAAAAGAAAACCCCAAAACCATATAATCAGAGGTGAAACTTGATCATAAACACGAAATATCAGATGATAAATAACAGATACTAGTAGTCAGAAGCTTTATTTGAGACAAAGGTCCACTTACACACCAAAAAGAAATAAGAAAGTTCATATGAACGGAAAAGCAAACTACTTACAAGAGCAAAATTTTCAATGAATCAAAGCATTGCGATAATTAAGCCAAGGCCTCGCATTCAAAAGTGTGCAACGAAAAAAGAAAACAAGTACTGTAAAATTCAAACATTGCTGAATTCGGCCTTACATTAAAGACAAAACCCAAAAATACAACTTCATTTTCAGCTAAGAAAAGGCAAGTAGGCTCAAGTGAAGAACAAGCAAAATCAGCAGCAGAGAGCTCACAGCCAGGACTAGCATCCAAACAAAAGGAAAATGCTAGAGCAACCAACAGCATCAAAATAATAAAAAAAACACAGTCGAACCAGTTACGAAAATCCAAATTAAGCACAATGCAGTAAAAAAGAAGGAGAATCCGAAAGATCAGGGCGTTATTCTACGAGTGTAGGTAATGAGCATACTTAAGAGAGTGCGGAAGAGCCCAACGTAGAATTTAGAGCAGAGAAACCGGAGAAGTGAGCCTGAGACCGGAGACGAACCAATCCACCGGTGAACTCCATGAGAAATCTGCGTCCAAAAGGGATGTCTGAATAAAATAGAAGAATCTAAGAACAACAAAATGGAATGATATTTCAGGAGAATACGACGCCGTTTGATCGCGTCGTACAATCCGCTGATAAAGTGAACCACACGCAGTACTAGGTCGTGGGATCACGTAGGGGCTGAAGTTCGTGCGCAGGCCGCGTGGTTTATAACGAAAATAAGCGCGAGTGTGATAAAGCGAAAGCGTTGATTTTACTGACACAAATGGAGGGAAAGAAAGGTCTTGGTGACCTATAGTGGACCCGCCCCACCTCAGCAAGTCTTGTCCTTTTGTGGGGCCCCGTCTCTTTCCAGTGTCAGGCTCTGCTTGTAATGAGCTGCCAGTTGGGCCCATCCCGACTTTCTCATGCGCTTTGCTAATTCCAGTCGGTGCCATTTTTAAGGTTCGAGAAAATTAAAAAGAATATAAACTCTAATTTTATAAAATTATTTGAATTGATTTGTTAAATTTGAGTGTCAACCGAGTTTTAGCTGAGTCGGGTCAGCTCCGTAGTTAATATTAGGGTTTTTCACTTTACCGTGTATTGTTACTGAGTAATATTATATTTATTTTTTTATTATACGCTTTTAAAATATTTACTGACGTATCAAACAATGATTGATGCAATTAATGTAATAAATTATAAATAATTAATTTATTAGCATTGACACGTCACCAAGTATTTTAAGAGTTATCATGCATTGTTAATTGAGATGCAAAACTCACTAGTACTTTATTTAGATTACAATGAATTTTTCTTCTGCTTCATGATTTTAGTGTTCATATAGAGATTTTCATGTAATTAATAATATCAGTGGTCATGCTATGTTTAGCGTGTATTCTTAAATTCTAATATAGTACTTATTAATTGGTGCAATTAATGTGATAAATTATAAATAATTAAAATAACACATTAATTTGGGTGTCATGTTATAATGTAAAATTAGAAGATAAATATAACGTTACTCTTGTGTCAGTCGATATAGCTCGATTTAAGGAATAATTAAAAAACTAGCTCACATGTTAAACAATAATTAATATCATAAAGGGTAAAATGCATTTTTTGGGCTCAACTATCGGTTGAGTGCAAAAAATTGATCCAACTATGTTTTCGTGCAAAAAATGGCTTAAAGTATTGTAAATGGACAAAATATGGCTTTGCGGGTACCCGTTTACCATCCGCGGGGAGTGATCCGGGGAGAACGGGTACCCGCGTTCGGAGAAAGGGTACCCGTTTCCCCTCGGGGGCTTTTCAGAGGGTGAAGACCCCCGCGTGCACATGCGCCTCACGTTCGCGGGGGTCTTCACCCTCTGAAACGCCCCCGAGGGGAAACGGGTACCCTTTCTCAGAACGCGGGTACCCGTTCTCCCCGGATCACTCATTTCAGAGGCTGAAGACCCCCCGTGATCACCTCATGTGCCCTTGACGGAGAACGGATTTCCGTTCTTCTGATGCGGCAACCCGTCCTCCGTCAGACTCGTGATCAATTATTTGCTGGATCACGGGCTGAACTGGTGACGACGAGTACCCGTTCTGCAGATGGGGCAATCCGTCCTCCGTCAGACCCGTGATCAATTATTTGCTAGATCACGGGTTGAACTGGTGCCAACAGGTACCCGTTTGGCTACAACGGGTACTCGTTGTCCAGGCCTATTTAAGCCCACGCCCCTCCCCTTCTCGTATCACCTCCCACTCTTCTCTCACCATCTCTCTAACTCTTCTCAAATATTATCTTGCTTTCGAGAATTTTTTGGTACTAGCGACGAAGATGGATGATATTTCAATTCAAGCGACTGATTCAAACGAGGCAGCAAGCTTTGATGTCGATATCAATTGGTATGCTTACGCGACTCCGGCTTATGGCGAGCTTAGAGCATTCGATTACATAGGTGGAGGCGAAGAAATAGAGGTGCAATCGACCTCCAGAACTCTTGATGAGGAGCTTCGAACACCTGCCGGGTCGGACGTTGACGAGGTAGATAGCGGATCGGTACGTGAAGAAATCTCATTGAGTTTTTATTTGGGGAAAAAATATAGTTATATACAAGAAATTAAAGCCGAAATACTCGACTATTCCTTGCAAAATGGTTATGGCATCAAATTCATTCAGAGCGACAAACGACGACTGACGGCTAAATGCGTAGCTAGTTGTGAATGGCGACTTCATGCGTCGCGGATGCAAGACGAGGAAACTTATCAAATAAAGAGTTTTATCGATTCTCATACTTGTGCGAGGGTAATTGAGAATCCAAACGCTCGAGCGAAGTATCTTGCAAATCATTATCTTGACAGGTTTAAAAGTCAACCTATGTGGGAAAGATCTTCAATCATTGAGACAGTCAGCAAGGATTTCGCTGTCAACATAACGTCCAATATTGCAAAAAGAGCAAGAAGTATAGCTCGGACACGTAACGAAGGCAGAAGCGACGAACAATACAAGCAAGTCTTGTCGTACGCAGCTGAAATTTATAGATCAAATCCGGGAAGTTCGTTATACATACATGCTTACGAGGCGGACTCTAACACGTGGGCATATCAAAGAATGTATCTGTGCATGGCTGCGTGCAAAGCAGGTTTGTTGCAGTTTAGTAGACATATTATCTGTTTGGACGGTTGTCATCTAAAAGGGTCGTGTCCTGGACAATTACTGTAACGACCCTAAAACTGTACCCTTATTTTCCCTTATTTTACCGTACAAATTTTTCATTTTTCTTCATCCTTAGCATTTATGTGGAAAACAATTTGAAAACAATTTAAAATCAATTGAATAAAACATTTAAAAACAAATACAAAACAATTACTTAAACAAACACGTTTTCAAGAAAATAAACTGCGTGGTTCCGTTTAAAAGTTTAACATATCCTCCTGTTTCAAAATCACCAAAATAGTTTATAACGACAGGTTTCCAAAACGTTCAGAACATTAAAATATCAAATGTAAACCTATCTACTAACCAGATTCCAAACATCCTATAATTTCTATACAACCATCATTTAAATGTAAACCTATCCACTAACCAGATTCCAAACATCCTATAATTCCTATACAACCATCATTTAAATGTAAACCTATCCACTAACCAGATTCCAAACATCCTATAAATTTCTATACAGTTTACTATTAGCTCAAAACATCCCAAAACCCTCAAAACATCTATACATACTTCTCCACGGGTCAGGTAAGCATCGACTGCGCCAGCACACCACCGCAGCCATCCTCCGTCAACTGGACTATGCCTCAGGTGGAGGGACATCGTCCTCACCTGGTACCTCGAAGTCTATGTCACCTACACCATACATATACACTATGAAATAAAATCCCAGTAAGCTCTACGTAAATGCTATGCATGCTGTGCTATGAATTCATTAAATCATGCTTTATTTTATCTTTCTATGCAATGCTCTGTGGGTGCCACCGAGATCCTATCCCTCTAACCAGAGAGAGTTCATCCAGCGGGCGGACTACTCTTTCCAGCTAGAGGCGGGGGGTGCACGCTTACAACACGTACAGCCGTGCCTGAGCCCCACCTCGCGTGACCTATGTGCCTTTCGGCCTCTGCGCCTTTCGGCCTATGTGCCTTTCGGCCTCTGCGCCTTTCGGCCTATGCTATGCTTTACGTTATCTTTGAAAACTCTGTGCGGAAATTCATTTTCATGCTTTTCTTTAAAATCAAGTGAATGCGTGAACAGTTCTCTATCAGAAAGTAAACAAGCAATAACAGGTACCATCAAAACTGTAAAAGCATAAACTATAAACTCCTAAGACCTAGCTACCCAAACCGAGCAAAACTAACTAAGGGCATCTCCAAAACTCCTCGAGACCACGACGTACGGTGTAGGCCAATTGGCCAGAGAAGAATCACGAGAACTTACCTGACGTCCGTTGCAAGGCTAGCTCCGTCCACGAGCGTGGTTCACCTACGCAATTGTTATCAATTTGTCGTTAATACGAGCTTAAACAATAATATGTCCAAATTTAACAAAAACCTTAACTAATGAATTTCCTAAAATCTTCCCCTAACTAATCGAAGTATTTAAACAACGATTAACGCTCGATAGTTTAAAATCACAATTAATGAGTTTTCCTAAAAACCCGAAAATTCTCCAATTTTAACATTTCTCACAATTCACTCTAATTCCGTCCAATAACGTTCAATACGTCCTTTATATCGTTAATTACTATAAACCTATTAATTTCGGACTCTAATTTGGGTTCGGTAAAAACCGACCTAAAACTTCGAACGCGCGTAACTTTTGCGTCGGTTATCGGAATCGAACGATTCCAGTGGCCACGTACTCCTCTAATAACCTATTTTAATCTGCCAAAAGGAATTTTAAAACAAACGACCGGAGCTAGGTCAATTTGTCAAAAACCCGAAACTGCCCTTTTTTGGAAAATTCCACTTTTTCGATTTTTCATCAAATCCCATCAATTTCTTCACTAATCTATCCTTTTAACATCTAATTAACATAAACTAACCTAAAATCGAAGTTCCAATTCATAAACCCGAATTGCCCTAATCGGGCTTCACTGGAATTTCGCCCAAACCGGGCTTACCACTGCCAGGCGACCGAAGCCGGACCAAGGGTTGGCAAACCCAAGCCGGTGGTGACCGAAAACGGCCGGTGATCGGAGCTCAATCGAGCTCGCCACCCTCGACCACAAACCGAACCAAAACAGGAGGAAAAACGAGCTTACCGGCCGGGTTGCGCGCAGAGACGGGCCGGAAATGGCAGCCCAAGCTGCGCCGCCGTCGTCTGGCCGGAGAGGGTCGGAAGTCGCCGGCGTTCGTCGATCGTCGCCTCCCTCGTCGCTGCCCTGTCTTCGTTCACGGGGAGCTCGAACACAAAATGGTTTCCAAAACCATTTTGTGTTGTTTTATTTTTTATTTAATTAATAATAATAATAATAATAATAATAATAAACTAACCATTAATCAAATCCTCACTTATCGTTTTGCTTTTCCGTAAATTTCGTTAAATCTCGTTCTTAATTGACCCACGACTTAATTTCACTGGAAATACCTGGAAATACCCGAATCTAAATTAATTAACCAATTATGTTAACCAACTTTATTCACTTTTCTTTTAAATTACTTAAAACAATTATTTATTAAACAATTACCTATCATTTTATTTTCTCTTAAAAATCCTGGGCGTTACAATTACTCACAGCAGTGAGTATCGATGACAACGATGGAATATATCCCGTTCCAGTTGCCAATGTCGAAAGAGAGTTCGAGGACACATGGACGTGGTTTTTGCAACACCTGAAGCGAGACCTGAACCTTGGCGAGGGAGATGGATGGACATTTATTTCTGATCGACAAAAGGTATAATACATTTATAATTGCGATTCTTAATTTAATTAATTTATTTTATTAATTTATTTTATTAATTTATTCACGGGTCGTATTAATTTAATTAATTAATTTAATTTTCTTGGAAATTTCAGGGGTTATTGAATGCCGTGGAAAAGGATTTAAAGATTCCGAGCAGCGCTTCTGCCTCCGGCATATGTACGCAAACTTCAAATCCCTGTTCCGGGGCAGAGCATACCGAGATGCAATGTGGAGTGCGGCCAGGGCACCGACAGAGTATCATTTCAACCACGAAATGAGCAAATTATTGCAGCTTAGCCCAGATGCCCACGCATGGCTGCGAGCAGAAGAGCCTAAATATTGGGCTTCTCATGCCGTCTCTTGGGTCCCCAAGTGCGATATGGGTCTGAATAATTTGAGTGAGTCATTCAATGCAGTTCTACTACCTGCGAGGGACAAGCCGATCTTGACCATGTTCGAGCTGATTTGAAAGTGTATGATGACTCACATCATCAAGAAATTTGAGAAGTTGGCTCAATCAACAAACCTACTGTGTCCCAAGATTAAAGATAAGCTTCACAAGATAGTAATGGCAGCTCAACATTGGAGTGCTCAGCCTGCGGGAGATGCACGATTTGAGGTGAGTAACGGCCACGAACAATATACAGTTGACATGGATACGTGTATGTGCAACTGCACCAGGTGGATGCGTACTGGAATTCCGTGTGTAAATGTCATTCAATGCATCCGGTTCATGAGAATGCCACCAGAAAATTACGTGCATCCATGCTACCTCCGGGTGACCTACCTGCAGATGTACTCACAGTTTATACGACCCGTGAGCGGCAATCAAATGTGGCCGGTAGTGACAGATGTGAAGAAACTCATCCCGTCGAGAAGATATCGCCAACCTGGTAGGCCAAAGAAGACAAAGTACGGGATGTCAACGAGCCATCGAGTTTGACAATGAGTAGGCGGAACTCGAAGATGACGTGCAGTATATGTCGGCAGAAGGGGCACAATAGTCGCACTTGTCCTCAACGGGGATCCACTTCAGGAGCTGCTATTGAAGACACGTTTATAGGATTCAACACAGCTGAAGGGACGCAAGAATCTGCGACACGCGGCCGACGCAGAAATAATTGATCGTTATTAATTATGTTGCAAGTGACCGTTACAATTATATATATTTATCAGTCTAATTAGTTTTCTTCTTATTTATGTGATATATAAAAAATAAAAATTAAAACAAACAAAATGAAAAATAATAATGGATTTATTAATAATTACTGGAAGTTAATTTATTTAATTTAATTTAATTTAACAAATTAATTAATAAATAATTTATTACTAGATAATTAAATTAATTAATTAAATTTTTAAAAAAAATTGACAGAGTTTCGTTTGTTTTATGACTCCCCCCATAGCAATCTTCAGACAATTCCTGCATATTCAGATTGCGCATATATACCCAACAGCCAGATCCAGTACACAAATAATCTAAACTAAACGAAAATAAACTACGTAACAATCATCAACTAAAGAGTAAATTACAAGAAACTAAAATAAAGAGTACATTACAAAAAAATCAACTACAGTCAACTAAACTACAGTAAGGGTGGGGGATCATCGCACTCATCGACGCCGGGTGGGGGATCATCGGCATCATCGACGCCGCCTCTATGCCGAGGCTCGAAGTAGTTTTCGACCCGCAATTGGGACACTCTCATCAACTCCAGCCTTTCCTGCAGGATGTCCCACCTCTGATCCCACCTTTCCTGCATCGCATCCAGCCTCTGATCGAACCTCTCCTGCACCGCATCGATCCTCTGATGCAGACTCTGTCTCATCTCAACAAGATAATTATATATCCCCATGTGAGATCCCTGCTCCGACGTACTAGCCTCGTGAGGGTACAATGGCGGCGCGGTGGCGTACTCGGTGTATTAGGCATCATCGGGGGCGGAGGCATCCTCCATAGGAACATCCCGAGATGTGGAGGCTCCGAGATGACCCTTGGGCATCCAAGAACCGTCGACTTCGACTAGGCCCATTCGAGTCAAATGAGTCCTGTCAAATACATCGACAGATCTGTGGGCTAGCAGCTGCTCTCCGGCTGGAGGTTGAATCTGAGCTCGCTGTAGGATCTTCCAAATTAAGGTCTCATACGGTAGATTCTTATTCTTCGTTCGCCCTATCTCTTGCATGTGACCCACAATCATGTACCCTGGGTCGAACAGCTGGCTGGTGTATAGCTTCTGCATCACATAGAGATCCATCTAGCTAACAAGATCTATGTGTCCATCCCTCGGAAGAATGGTGTGGCTGATGAGGTTGTGAATAACCCGAGCTTTGACATTCAAGTCCTTCGATCTCAGCTTCACGAACCCAGCAAGCTCTTAATTACGGTGGATTTGCCGCATAAACATTAGGCCTTCTTCTGCGCTGGTAAATTCACACGGTTTGGAAGCGTGATAATATTGCTCGGCGTCGTCCTCAATGGCAAATCCGAGCAGCTCATTAATGATTTCTGCATTTACGGCGACGTTTGAACCGAAAAGGGACGTCCTCAAATGACCTGTACTCTCGGCAATACGCATATTCGCATAAAACAGGCGAACAACTCTGTCGCAGCTCTCGCCCCTCATGCCATACACACCGTGTAAAAAGATGTCGTCAAACATCTCCTTGATCCCGAAACCCTCCCAACCACTGAAGTCGGCAGTCTTCCCGTAAAAAATGGATCGAATTCTCATATCTTGATCGTATTGCTCCTTTGTAGCCCGACTTCGAAACTCCATCGAATAACAGCCCGGGGGCGGTTGCCGCTCTTCCTCTGTCGCCTGGTTTGATGTTTCACCTTGTTCATTCCGTCGCGGAGCTTTTCTACCCATAAATGTTCTCGGCATTTTCGGGATTTTTCAAATTTTTCGGGGGTCGAAGATTCGGGTTTTTTTTTCTGGTTTGTCGCCTAACTAACCTCACAAAATGAGGATTTTCAGCGCGAAAATCCTGAAATCTGGACAAAATCGGTTTGGATTTGGCTCAGATTAGGGTTTGGTGGCTCGGTTTAAGGTTTGGTTGCTCCGATTTAGGTGGTTTAGGATGAGTTTTGGAAGATTTCGGCGATTTTGGCAGCACCACGGTGGATTCTGAAAATTTTACGGAGAGAAACTGTCGGGTTTCGTCGTGAAAATCGTCAAAATGAGCCTCTGTCGACGTTATACTATCGCAGACCGGGTACCCGTTTGAGAGTAAACACCCCCCGGATACGTCCTAACGGGTACCCGTATGAAGAACAAGGGTACCCGTTTGATGAACATTCAACCAACGGGTACCTGTATGAAGAACACGGCAACCCGTTGTTTGAATGTCAATTTTTTGTTGAAGAACCTCTCGCACGTGAGGTGCACGTGGCCCTTAATGAGAATTGGTTGCCGTTATCTGTACGCGGCCACCGTTCTCAGTTAAGGCAACAGTGCCTTTTTTTTATTTTACTCTTTTTTGTTTTTTTTTTTTCATTTATTTACCGGTCGAAGAAATAAATTAAAACTATTAACGATCACGTGCATCATAATAAATTAAAATTATTAAGAAGAAATAAATTAAAATTATTTCAAAATAATTAAAACAGTCACGTGCATCATAATTAATAACGATCAATTATTGGATACTCAACTACCCTCGTGAAGATGTGAGAATCGATAAAACTCTTTATTTCAACGGGTTGCTCGTCTTGCATCGGCGACGCATGAAGTCGCCATTCACAACTAGCTACACATTTAGCCGTCAGTCATCGTTTGTGGCTTTGAGTGAATTTGATGCTATAGCTATTTTTCACCGCATATTCCATTATTTCGTGTTTAATTTCCTGCATCAACTATAATTTTTCCCTAAATAAAAACTCATTTGAGAAGAGTTAGAGAGATAAGAAAAGAGAATAGTGGGAGGTGGTACGAGAAGAGGAGGGGAGACAGCCTTTAAATAGGCCTGGAGAACGGGTACCCAGGGGTATCCGAACGAGTACCCGTCGTCACCAGTTCAGCCCGTGATCCAGCAAATAATTGATCACGGGTCTGACAGAGGACGGGTTGTCGCATCAGAAGAACGGAAACCCGTTCTCCGTCACGAGCACATGAGGTGATTACGGGGGGTCTTCAGCCTCTGAAATGAGTGATCGGGGAGAACGGGTACCCGCGTTTGGAGAAAGGGTACCCGTTTTCCCTCAGGGGCGTTTCAGAGGGTGAAGACCCCCCGCGAACGTGAGGCGCAAGTGCACGCGGGGTGTTTTCACCCTCTAAAATGCCCCCGAGGGGAAACGGGTACCCTTTCTCCCAACGCGGGTACTCGTTCTCCCTGGATCACTCCCCGCAGATGGTAAGCGGGTACCCGCAAAGCCATATTTTGTCCATTTACAATATTTCGAGCCATTTTTTACACGAAAACATAGTTGGATCCATTTTTTACAGTCAATCGATAGTTGAGTCCAAAAAATGCATTTTACCCTATCATAAATTACAGATAATTTCTTATATTAGTTGTATTATAATTTCATTAATTAGTATTTGACAAGTCAATAAATTTTATAAAAGAGTAGAATAAAACATTAAACATAATATTATTCTTCTGTAAATATTTGAATTTAAATAAATGCATATTTTGAAAGGAAAATAAATGTAAAATATGAAAAGAGGAAGAAGCAACCACTCTAGTCCTTCAAATCAACAAAACGAGAGAATCGAGATTTCACGACATCTCCGTGGTCCGCCATTTTCACTTCGAACGGAGCTACTCGATCTTCCGTTTTCTGCCTCCTAAACTCCTAAAGCTTTCATATTGGTTTGCGTGGGTTGAAAAGCTTAGAAATGAGAAGATTCTGCGCCGTCTTCTCTGCGCAGCTCGTTTCTATACCTAGAGTTATTCCCTGTTCTACAAGGTATACTATTCTCCTCTCTGGAATGAGACTTGCAGTGGGATTCCGCTTGCACTAGGGGTGTGCAAAACCGGTTTCGGTTCGGTTTTGGAGAAAAATCGAACCAAACCAATCGGTTTCAGTTTCAGACTTACAAAACCGAAACCGGTTTTGTAGCATACCTAAACCGAACCTAAACCTTTGGTTCGGTTTCGGTTCGATTTCGATTTTACAACCTATTTTCCAAAAAATAAAAAAAATTTAAATTTAAATTGGTAGAGATAAAAAACAATTAGATATATAGTCAAATATAAATAAATAAAAATGTATTAGAAGAATAAAAAACGAAAGTAAAGTCAAAAATCAAAATAACAATAAATCCTTTTAGGAAATAAAAGTAATATCATAATAAAAGTAATAATATCAATTTATCAAATATCAACGGCCACGATAGAGAAACAAACAAAATATCAAACAGAATATTCGCCCCAAGCCTTCAACTATTCCACCAATATTGGAAGAATATCCTCTTCTCCATTAGTTGATGTGAAATCTACAAAATATAATTGATAAACCAATTACATAAATGAATTAGAAGTATGAAACGAAAAGAAAACAAAGATATAAAATAAAACAGTACATACCTTTTTCAATTTCATCAATCTTTGCCACTGAATAATTAAAGTTGGTAGATTGATGTTTTGCCGTCCGAATCAAACTTTGAGTGCAAATAAGCGCCTTGACAGTCTTTGGGGACAAAGAACTACGAAATGAATCGAGCACACGTCCTCCGTTACTAAAGGCTGATTCTGAAGCAACTGTTGAAATGAGGATAACTAATTTATCCCTTGCTATTTTACTCAATAGTGGAAATTTAAAAGAATTCACTTTTCACCATGCTAGAATATCAATTTTATCTGAAAACTTTATTAATCGTTCAGATAAATTGATGAACTTCAGTCTGATTATTTGAATCGCCATCCTCATCTTGATTATTAAAAAACATCTCATGCACCTTATTCCGGGTTGAAGTACTACTTTGTCTCGTTACGGTAGAAGTCGTTCCAACTATCATACTAGAATTGTCTTTTGAAGTATCAAAATCAGATTTATAAAGGAGATATAATCTTTCCATCACAATTTCTACTTGTCCCACTAAATCATTTGCCTTGTCACTATCAAACAACATGGTGAGACAATGTTTCAAAAACTTCATTTTATATCTAGGGTCTAGTATAATTGCTACACACATCAACATATTGAATTTATCACAACTCCCCCAATATTTGTCAAACTTTCTTTGCATGTCAATAGTCATTCTTCTCAACAATGGATTATCACACTGAGCGTGCTCTTGGATAATCATTTTCAAATTACACACTTCACTAATATAAATATTAGAGGTGACATGTGAGGAGGCCGAAACAGAAACAGTTGTATCGTAAAAGATCTTCAAAAACTTGACAAGCTCTCTAATATTAGCCCAGTCTTCTATTGTGAGTGGTCTTTCACTTTCCCCGCCCAAATCAAGAAATTAATGACTACCTTCTCTTTCATACTTTCGGCGCTTTCTACATTAAATATGTAGAATTCCATCTAGTAGGTACGTCAGACAAACATTACTTTTGCAAGTAATCTTTACATTTTCAACACAATTTTTAAATTGCTGTAGCCTTGCAGGAGAAGATCGAACATATTTCACCATTCTACGAACTCTTGCAATAGACTCTTGATGATCTTTTAAAGCATCACACATAATCAAATTCAAAATATGTGCAAAACATCTCACATGCATGTGTTCTCCATTCAAAACTAATCCATTCTAATTTCTAATACTTTTGACCAAATACGAAATTGCAACTTCATTCGATGAAGCATTTGTTGACTTATTGAGTGTTTAAGTCTAAATATGTTTTTGATGATGTATTTATATGTTAGATTATTTTAATATAGAGAAGAATGAATTATGCATATGAGTTTAATCCGTTGAAATGCCCTTAAAAGGGTATTTTGGTTTCTAACAATGTGGTTAAGTGTTCATGGAGCTAATAGTAAACATGGCTGAAAATTGATAAACAAAGTGTTTCATCATCCGCTGGTGTTTACAGCTTACATCCACCGTGAAGTAGAAAAGATTGCTTACAGCTAAAAGAGGACTTCAACCGATCGCTAAAAGAGGACTTCAACCGATCGCTAAAAGAGGACTTCAACCGATCGCTAAAAGAGGACTTCAACCGATCGCTAAAAGAGGACTTCAACCGATCGCTAAAAGAGGACTTCAACCGATCGCTAAAAGAGGACTTCAACCGATCGCTAAAAGAGGACTTCAACCGATCGCTAAAAGAGGACTTCAACCGATCGCTAAAAGAGGACTTCAACCGATCGCTAAAAGAGGACTTCAACCGATCGCTAAAAGAGGACTTCAACCGATCGCTAAAAGAGGACTTCAACCGATCGCTAAAAGAGGACTTCAACCGATCGCTAAAAGAGGACTTCAACCGATCGCTAAAAGAGGACTTCAACCGATCGCTAAAAGAGGACTTCAACCGATCGCTAAAAGAGGACTTCAACCGATCGCTAAAAGAGGACTTCAACCGATCGCTAAAAGAGGACTTCAACCGATCGCTAAAAGAGGACTTCAACCGATCGCTAAAAGAGGACTTCAACCGATCGCTAAAAGAGGACTTCAACCGATCGCTAAAAGAGGACTTCAACCGATCGCTAAAAGAGGACTTCAACCGATCGCTAAAAGAGGACTTCAACCGATCGCTAAAAGAGGACTTCAACCGATCGCTAAAAGAGGACTTCAACCGATCGCTAAAAGAGGACTTCAACCGATCGCTAAAAGAGGACTTCAACCGATCGCTAAAAGAGGACTTCAACCGATCGCTAAAAGAGGACTTCAACCGATCGCTAAAAGAGGACTTCAACCGATCGCTAAAAGAGGACTTCAACCGATCGCTAAAAGAGGACTTCAACCGATCGCTAAAAGAGGACTTCAACCGATCGCTAAAAGAGGACTTCAACCGATCGCTAAAAGAGGACTTCAACCGATCGCTAAAAGAGGACTTCAACCGATCGCTAAAAGAGGACTTCAACCGATCGCTAAAAGAGGACTTCAACCGATCGCTAAAAGAGGACTTCTTCAACCGATCGCTAAAAGAGGACTTCAACCGATCGCTAAACGACAAAGAAAAGATTACTTCAACCGATCGCTAAAAGAGGACTTCAACCGATCGCTAAACGACAAAATAGCAACATATACCAATGGCGGTTCAGCATTTTAAAGTGCATCTACCGATGGCGGTTCAGCTCTTTAAAATAACATATACCAATGTCGGTTCAAGATTCATAAAGCTTCACCTACCGAAGGCGGTGCAAATTTATAAGTTGCATCTACCGATGGTGGATCAAGTATTTCAAAGGCAACATCATCCGGTGTACAGTATCTTCTGCCAGAATTCAAATTTACCGCGAAGCGATAGCGAAAGTCATCCAGTGCTTTAACTCCTGTCCACTAATGGCGAAGCACGGAAACAACTTCAGAACGCAACGGCTAGCTGTCTAAGTACGGATGCTTCTCCAACGGTAATATAATTCTATATCCAGAAAGAAGCAATTAATGAAGAGAGTCGATTGCAGTCAGAGTATTTAAGTCAAGAAGATAGCTCGAAGAAACTTTTTGCGAATTTCATTTTGAGCCCTAACGAGCGAAATTTTTTAATACTCTGTATTTTCTACACCTCTCGATTCTGTAACTTGAGATTTTTATCTTTGAGAGAGTGTAGGTTGTGCAAACATTTTACAAACTTAAAAGTCTGTAAAAGGCAGTGTATTGTCGCCCGTGAAGAACAATCCAGATCTGTGTAAGGCTGTGGATCGACGCCCGGAAAGTTTGATTGTGTTTTCTCGTGAGGAGAAGGTTAAGAATCTTCAAGGGGGAGCCTTGGAGCGTGGATGTAGGCACGTTTAGCCGAACCACGTTAAAAATCCTGGTGTTAATTTCTCTCTCTCTCACTCTATTTTATTTGGTTGTTATTGTTAACTTAGAAGTTTAAGACAAGAGAGAAATCATTTAGATTAATTAATTAAGTTTAAAAGTCTAATTCACCCCCTCTTAGACAATCTCGATCCTACAGCATTGTCAACTGTAATCGTCAAAACATTTTCAATTCCCCATTCAAACAAACATCTTTCTATTTCTTTACTAATCGTTTCGCCTTTATGATTCGAAATCAAGCAAAAATTGATAATTCTCTTACTCAATATCCAATCACTATCAATGTAATGAGCAGTTAATACCATGTAATTCAAATTTTGCACAGAAGTCCATGTATCGGTAGTCAAGCATACTCGTTGAGATGTATTTCTAAAATAATCTTTCAATTTCAATTTTTCTTTCTCATAAATACTCATAATATCTCGTCCAATGGTAGTTCTAGAAGCTATGGAAAACTTAGGTTGAACATATTGCGAATATGTTCTAAAACCCTCTCCTTCAACAAATTTTAAAGGCAATTCATCAACAATAATCATCTTTGCAAGCAATTCTCGACAAGTTTCAAGACTAAAACAAGTTACACTCGATTCCCCTCCCATATTCTGAAAGCTTAATGTCTTTTGCTTCCTATCAACACTTGCCAATAATTTGTTGCAATTAAGAATGTGTTTTTTCAAGTTTGTTGTCTCATTCTTCGATGGATGACATGCATATGACTGTGAGCAATGGTTACATTTTGCTCTAGGATTGCTACTATCAGAACTGTGATGACCCGAATGTGAACGTATGTGTACGACTGCGGGGTAAACCTCGAGTTACGGGGCAAACCTCGGGACCTAAGCCGAGTGTAGGCGAATCCCGGACTCGAGTATAGGCAAATCCCGGGTCGTAAAGAGGGGGTTGTCACAATCCCACATCGCTTGGGGAAGTACATAGAAATGAAACATATGTAAGAGATCCCTCCCAAGATAGCAAGACGCGTTTTGGAGCACAATTGACAACGGATCCCATAAGAACTCCGAAGTTAAAAGTGCTTCGACGAGAGCAATTTCAGGTTGGGTGACCTTCCGGGAAGTTCTCGCCAAACAAAGCCGTGAGGGGAGGATATTGGGCTGCGGCCCAATCCCCAGAGCGGACAATATCTTGCTGGAAATATGGGTCGTTACAAATGGTATCAGAGCCTATACCTAATCAGAAATGTGGCCAACGAGGACGTTGGGCCCCCGAGGGGGAGTGATTGTGATGACCCGAATGTGAACGTATGTGTACGACTGCGGGGCAAACCTCGAGTTACGGGGCAAACCTCGGGACCTAAGTCGAGTGTAGGCGAATCCTGGACTCGAGTATAGGCAAATCCCAGGTCGTAAAGAGGGGGTTGTCACAATCCCACATCGCTTGGGAAGTACATAGAAATGAAACATATGTAAGAGATCCCTCCCAAGATAGCAAGACGCGTTTTGGAGCACAATTGGCAACGGATCCCATAAGAACTCTGCTTCGGCGAGAGCAATTCCAGGTTGGGTGACCTTCCGGGAAGTTCTCGCCAAACAAAGCAGTGAGGAGAGGATTTTGGGCTGCGGCCCAATCCCCAGAGCGGACAATATCTTGCTGGGAATAGGGGTCGTTACAAGAACTGTCAATCTTCGTAAAATGATTCCAAACTTCTGATTTTTTCCTTTTCGTTTGACCATGTGCAGGACCCTCTACACTATCATTACTGCTTTCCTTCCTAAAACAAATTTAATCAATCAAAATCAACGACTACATCAAAATACTACACATGTTGCTCTAATCTAATACTCTCAGTCATAATTGAACATCACAAAACAAACAAAGAAATGAAATAAATTACTCTCGGTCACGCCCGAAGAGTCTCCCAAAACAAAAATATTAATAAAACAGCACATAACAAACAAAGAAATGAAATAAATTGCTCTCAGTCACGCTCGAAGAGTCTCCCAAAACAGAAACATTATGTAACTAACTAACTATACAGTGAAAAATCTAAGATTAATAAAACAAACATGTAATTTTTGCTCTCTGTGAAGTGTGAACAAACGACAGAGAGCAAATTTGCTCTCTGTCGTGTGTTCACAGAGAGCAAAATCGGCTCTCTGTAAAAATCAATGTTCACACTTCACAGTTCACAGTTCACATAGAGCAAAATCAATGTCAAACACAAAATCAAACAACGAATGAAAGAATAGAACATACCCAGTTATTCTGAAGCCTGCTCGGTGCTGCTGTCGTCGTCACCTGTGACCTGTTGTCGTCTACTGTGTCTGTCGTCGTCTACTATGCTCAAAATCGGTAAAAATCCAACCTAATTCACCGGTTCCGGTTCGGTTCACCGGTTCCGGTTCAATTTGCACACCCCTAGCTTGCACTCTGCCTGAAATTTGTTAATTGGCATGGGATCCCACTTTTTGATTTGGAATTCAGGAATTTATAACAGAAAACTCATGAGTGATTTTGTTTAGGGTTTTTTAAAAAAAAAACCTCAAACTATCGGTTTATTTTAAAAAAAAAAACATCAAATTTTACTATTAATAAAAAAAAACCTTAACCTTTCGTAAATACGCAGTTTAAACCTCGTAGGGGGTCAGCAGGCCGTCCTCCTCAATCGAGTACGGCCGGTCCAGTTAGACCGGTCGTACTGTCCTCATTTTGCAAAGCTTTTGTAATTTTTCGGAGAGAGTACGTCCTCTACAAGGAGAGGACGTACTCCACTGGTTAAAACCTGAGGGAGCACGTCCTCTGCTAGGAGAGGACGTACTCCACTAAACCCGTGACTTTTGTAACGGGTTTCGTTTTTTAGTGTTTATGCATTGTATTTTTATCATGATCAGTACTCTCCACGAATAAGTGATGTCAGTGTATTGTGGAAGTGAGTTCTGTCTAGGAGACTGGGTTTTAAGTGAAACCGTTTGTGACCCTTCCAGCCTTTCCTGGGAACTTACTTGGAAAGATAATTCTGTCTAGCAGATTGTCCAGTAGTCTTTCCTGGGAATTAACCTGATCAGTACTCTTCACGTTTTAATTTTTAATTTAAATACTTTTATAGAATATCAAATATAATTAATTTGCGACGAACATGATATGTATATTTTTTTTTTACGTTTTTCTCACTTGTATAATCATTATCCAAAAAAAAAAAACTTTTAATATATTAATAAAATACATAAGTTAAAACGTGAAGAGTACTGATCATGATAAAAATATAATGAATAAACAATACGTCATAAAAAATTTAATATCGGTTTAATACCTTGTATATGAGTGTTTTTTGTTGGATGTCTAAAATAAATGATAAAAAAATACCTTCGTATCTTGTAGGTGAATGCGGAGAAATATCGTCGAAATAAGAAACGAAGGAGAAAATTGAGAGAATTAAGAGAAGTTTTGTGATTTTTTTTAAAGCCGAGATCTGACTTTAAATAGGGGGTAGAGTACGTCCTGTCCATTTGGACAGGACGTACTCTCCACTAAAAGATGAACGTGACAAAAGTCACGGTTTTAACCAGTGGAGTACGTCCTCTCCTAGCAGAGGACGTACTCTCTCTGGTTTTACCCAGTGGAGTACGTCATCTCCTAGCAGAGGACGTACTCTCTCCAAAAAATTGCAAATACTTTGCAAAATGAGGACAGTACGGTCGGTCTAGCTGGTCCGACCGTATTCGATTGCGGAGGACAGCCTGCTGACCCTCCTGCGAGGTTTAAACTGCGTATTTACGAAAGGTTAAGGTTTTTTTCGATGAATAGTAAAATTTGTAAATGAAAATAATAAAAGCGAATGCTGCGCCGCTTGAACGACGTCGTTTGTCTTTTCACCACTGGCAGCCCCGATATCTGAGGTTTCAGGAACCCCGGCGTTTCCCCCATTTTTACTCCCTTTATCGAAGCTCCTCCATGGTCACTTTCCGCTTTAAAACTCTATTTGGTCTCCCTACATTGAAAGCTTGTGAAGATGAGAAGATTCGGCTCAGTTTTATCGACTCTGTTCTCTTCTACACCCATTGGAATTTTCCGCCCCACAAGGTTTTCCTCTGCCTCACTAACTTTTCCCTCTTCCTCATTTTCTTTACTTTGATCTTATTTCTGTTATTTGGAACGCAAATGTGGTCAAGAGTCTGCCTCTTAGTTTTAGTTTTCAATTTGATTGGTCGGACAAGAAATTCATTGCTTGGTTATATGAGATTTAGTTTGACTTCTGTTTGTACTTGCTCTATACAACGTGGTTTCTCTGGCTTGACGGATTTTTATTTTCTTTTCTGTAAATTTCCCTTGTTCTTTGAGTTACTTAAAACTATGATTGTTCTATGAATTTAGGAATCAACTTCCATTTTCTCGGACACTCTTTATCTGTGGGGCAAAATCTGGTAAGCTTTTCTTTTCCGTTTTTATGACCCCTTTTATGCAGCCACCCCATGTAAAAGGAGTCTTCTTTAGACCAGGCTAACCAGTACACTTTGATATTGTGGTGTAGCTGATTCTGAGACAGATGGATCTTTCGGCTTACAATTGGTATCTCCAACCCTCTTAGCTGCAGAAAAAGAAAAGGCCAAGGCTGTTTTGACCTCGTTCTTAAAGAGACAAAGTCTGAGCAATGCACTGGCTGCCAAAACAATTAAAAAGTCTGAGCTTTTCATCAACCAGCTTGTCTCAAAGCTTCATTCTGTTCACAAGTCTCGATATCTAGAAGGTTCGAATTTTGTTTCTATGGGTACTCTAGCTAAAATAACTAATGTTAATGTAGTTTGTCAAATTAAAATAAAAAAAGGTTAAGTGCAATTTGGCTAACGGTTAGGGTAATTTACTCATTAGACCTTAAACTAATTTTTGAACAAATTGAATCTCAATCTTTCAACTATCAACAATTTGAATTCAATCACCAATTTATCTGTTAAATTCAACACATGTATACCATGTTTTCTATCTAATATGGTGTTGTAATATTATTTCGAACTCTATTGTGCGACTAATAGAGTTCAAAATCACCATATAGTACATTGATAGAGTTCAAAATCAAGTTAAAACATTTAATTAAATGAAATATGAAATTGATGATGGTTGTAAGGTGGAGGTTCAATTTGTTCAAAAAAATAGTTGAACATCTAATCTATAAATGAGTTCAAACGTTAATTTCACATTATCAAAAAATAGATGTCTAATAAATTACTTTTATCTTTGCAGGAAGTGAGTTGAGGAGTGGAGGTTCAATTTGTTCAAAAAAATAGTTGAACATTTAATCTGTAAATGAGTTCAAACGTTAGGATTTAAATTTCACATTACCCAAAAATAGATGTCTAATAAATTACTGTTTATCTTTGCAGGAAAAGAGTCGACGACCCTTGATATTGGAGATGCTCTTAATCCTTACCTTGAATCTCTCCTTAAGGAATATGGAAAAGTTTTTGTAAATGTGGTGGAAAGCTTTCCAAATCCACCAACGGAAGAAAAACCAACTTTAACTGTTGCAGTGCCGGCTTCCCTTCCGGTGTCCCATTCAACCATTGCTAATAAGAAGCAGAGAGTAATGTCTCGAGTAAGTGAGATAGGTCCAGCAGGAAAGCTCAGCCCTCCCATCCTCTATCTCATAGAGCTAGGAATGGATCTCGAACAGATTAAAAAAATTACTCGCAGGTGCCCATATTTTGCTTATTATAGTTTGGAAGGGAAAATAAAGCCTTTGGTTGAGTTTTTTCTTGAACTAGGAGTACTCAAGTCACATATTCCTACCATCTTCAACAAAGCGCCTCAATTATGTGGGCTTAGGCTGTCTGAAACTTTGATCCCTACAATGGAATATCTAGAATCTCGCGGTATAGATAAGAAGCAATGGGCAAAATTGATATATCGCTTTCCACAGATTCTCACTATGAGCAGACAAAAAATGGAAGCAAATTTAGAGTTTCTCATTGAGATTGGACTGTCAGAGGAGAAGATAAGTACTATCATAAATCGATTCCCCCAGATTATAAGTTATAGCGTGGAGGACAAATTACGACCTACTGCTCAGTATTTTTGTTCTTTGGGAGTCGATGTGGCTATTCTTCTTTACCGATCTCCCCAAACTTTTGGATTGAGTATTAAGGCGAAGTTGATTCCCGTGACCAATTTTTTCTTGGAGAGAGGTTATAGTATGGAAGATGTTGGGACCATGATTTCAAGATTTAGACCTCTTTGTACTTGCAGCTTAGTAGAAAGCTTGATGCCAAAGTGGGATTTTTTTTTAACCATGGATTACTCCGCATCAGAATTGGTTAAATTTCCCCAGTTTTTTGGTTACAGGTTGGATGGAAGAATTAGACCAAGGTATGCTATTATGAAAGAGAGTGGTGTAAAGTTGTTTCTAAGCCAAATGTTAATGACGTCCAGTGAGGATTTCGAGCAAATTTTGAAGAGGAAGGTGAAGAAAATGCTTTCAACAAATGATCCAAGTGAATTGCATTGATGGAGGCTCAGAAATGGAAGACGAGAAAGATGCAAGTGAATGGCAGTGATGAAGTGAAAGAAAATATAGAAGAAGTGCCTGCCAGGGTGTGAATAGCAGTAGATTTCAGACAGCATCAAAGATATTGTTGTGAACCTTTGTCAAATAGGCACGATTTCTGATCGAGAAACAAATATTCGGTGATTCGATTTGTCGGTTTTCGATGAAAAAGATGGTACGTATGAACCTTAGTCAGCATTCATCGGTTGCTAAATATACGATCGAGCTTCTCCTGGCGGATCCTTTTCTGACCTTAGTTTTGCAAAATGAACCAGTTACGAAAATCCAAATTAAGCACAATGCAGTAAAAAAGAAGAAGAATCCGAAAGAGCAGGGCGTTATTCTACGAGTGTAGGTAATGGCAATACTTAAGAGAGTGCGGAAGAGCCCAACGTAGAATTTAGAGCAGAGAAGCCGGAGAAGTGAGCCTGAGACCGGAGACGAACCAATCCACCGGTGAACTCCATGGGAAATCTGCGTCCAAAAGGGATGTCTTAATAAAAATAGAAGAATCTAAGAACGACAAAATAGAATGATATTTCAGGAGAATACGACGCCGTTTGATCGCGTCGTACAAACCGCTGATAAAATGAACCACAAGCAGTACTAGGTCGTGGGACCACGTAGGGGCTGCAGTTCGTGGGTGGGCCGCGTGTTTTATAACGAAAAGAAGCGCGAGTGTGATAAAGCGAAAGCGTTGAATTTACCAACACAAATGGAGGGAAAGAAAGGTCCTGGTGACCTATAGTGGACCCGCGCCACATCAGCAAATTTTGTCTGGAACGCGTCTCTTACAGTGTCAGGCTGCAACTCATCAAATAAATTAATATTATTTAAATAAATTATATTATCTCTCTCTGTCCCATCTTTTAATCTACCTCAAGTAATCTTGGACTCCAATAATAACACCCTTATGGACTCCAATAATAACACCCTTAATTCGTTGCTTATAAAATAATTTTATATTAATTTTTTTATATATAATATTTAATCTAATTAAAATAAATAAACAAATAAATAAAATTTATTAAAAAATTAATTTTAACCATAGTTGCTCTCAATTAGATAGCACCTCCGTTGGAGGTGCTTTAGTGAGCTGCCAGTTGGGCCCATCCTGACTTTCTCATGCGCTTTGCTAATTCCAGTTGGTGCTATTTTTAAGATTCGAGAAAATTAAAAAGAATATAAACTCTAATTTTATAAAATTATTTGAATTGATTTGTTAAATTTGAGCGAGTTTTAGCTGTGTCGGCACAGCTCCGTAGTTAATATTAGGGTTTTTTATTTTACTGTGTATTGTTACTGAGTGATGTTATATTTATTCTTTTATTATATGCTATTAAAATATTTACTGACGTATCAAACAATGATTGATGTAATTAAAGTGTAATTAATACAATAAATTATACATAATTAATTTATTAGCATCAATCATTACTTGACACGTCATCAAATATTTTAAGAAAATAAATATAGTATCATTTATTATTACTTGAGTTGCAAAACTCACTAGTACTTTATTTAGATTACGGTGAATTTTTTTTCCGCTCGCAATTTTTTTTTGTTCAGAGAGAAATTTTCATGTAATTAATAATATCAGTGGTCATGCTATGTTTAGCGTATATTCTTAACTTCTAATATAGTGCTTATTAATTAATATAATTAATTATAAATAATTAAAGTAACACATTAATTTAAGTGTCATGATAGTATATAAAATTAAAAGATAAATATAACGTTACTCTTGTGTTTGTCGATATAACTAGATTTAAGAAATAACTCTATAAATATTTACTACATAATTATATAAAAAATAATATTATGCTTGCACTCACAAAAACCTATTAAATAATAATTAATATAATAAATTATAAATATTTTATTACATTAATTTTTATTAATTAATTAATTTGATACGTTAATAAATTTTTTAAAATATTAGAATAAAACATTAAAGGTAATATTATTCTTATGTAAATATTTTCCGTCGGAGAGATGAAAGAGGGAGCCTAAATAAATGCATATTTTGGAAGGAAAATAAAAGTAAAATGTGCAAAGAGGAAGAAGCAATCAATCTAGTCCTACGAATCAACAAAACGAGAGATTTTAGATTTCACGAAATCTGCGTGGTCCGCCATTTTCACTTCGCACGGAGCTACTCCATCTTCCGTTTTCTGCCTGCTAAACTCCTAAAGCTTTCATATTGGTTTCCGTAGGTTGAAAAGCTTAGAAATGAGAAGATTCTGCGCCGTCTTCTCTGCGCAGCTCGCTTCTATACCTAGAGTTATTCACTGTACCACAAGGTATTCTCCTCTGTCTCGGTTTTACGCCTCAAAAATTCGTGTATATTCTAATATTTGCTTTATTTCTACTAATATGCGGTTCTACACGTTCTATTTTTCCAATCTTCTCATTTCTAATCTGATCCTAAAGTCTGCAACTTATTTTTTTGATGGAAATCCTCTTATTCGAATTAATTGCCAACACAAAAGAAGCTAGAAATGGAAGAACGACAAGGAAGAAGATAAATTTTATGGTTAAGGAGGATTCTTCCATTAACCATTAGGCGATACTGAAACCAAGAAAGACCACGACACAAACTCTCTTCACGACTAGTCTTCTCCAATGTACTCCATCATCACCTTCCCATCTGCAAAACCTCAAAGAAAATCAAGAAATAGTTGAAAATATCTTCGTTTGAACTCTGTTCTTAATGAATTATTTCAAAACATATTGTTTCCAGCTCCTTTATTCACTTATCTTTTAGTTTTCTTTAATTAATTTTAAGAAAATTCAAAGCAAAAAATGGATAACGAAAAGACAACAAGGATATATCAATACTCATGCAGCAACTCTGCATTTGAGAGGCCTTCCCAGGTTAGTTACTGTCATTTCCATATGTTATATTACTTGAAAACAAAACAGGCATTTAGAAGTTCAAATTTTGATTTTCTGTGTGTTCTCTGTTCATTTTGCCAAAACTATGACCTGTTACATAGAGGTGAGATTTCTTTGAATTTTTGAAATGATACCTTTATTTACGTGTCTTCCAGCTACTTTATCGCCTACTTTGATTTCACGTTTCTGTGAAATATATACACGAAATCGTTTATAGATTGTAACTAGAACCTCATTTTTCTAAATCCATCTCACATCAATAACTCGACCCCTACCACCTATGGGTAGTTTTAGACAAGTTTCTTTTGAAGTGGATACCTGAATGCCAAGTATGGCTTGTAATAATCTATCTTCGAGGGCATACGATAATTCTTTTGCCATCTGAGGTGTAAATTTACCCACTAAAATATCAACCGTCTCCACCCAAGATCCCAGCAGTACAATTCCTTGCCATATATTTGCTGAGAGTGACATTATGTTTGGCAACATTTGGTGCTAATTCTTGGTACGATAGAAGAAACCTAAATCATATAGAGTTTTTAGATGGAGGAAATAATGAAAGGATCGGAGGAAATAATGAACTCGGTGTGTGAGTTAGGCAGGTTGGAAGTAGACTCAGGAGTGGGTGGGACGTGTGTGATTGGACTTTGGTTGGGGAAGATAACCGGAGAAGAATTACAGGAATCACTGGAGCTATGACTAGACTTTTTGAGGCAAGAAATAGAATCCGACGCTGACAACGAAGATGATGATCGTCGTTACTTCGCCCACTATCACATTCTCACCACAGGTTAATCAAACTCTGCAACTGATCTGGGTTTGCTTCCAATTAGCCTCAATCTTTTATTTTAGTTCATCTACGTTTATTTCTCATGCTGTTGAAGAAGATGCCGAGGAAAGAATAGTCGTGAAGAGAGTTTGGGTTCGGGTCATTTCTGATTGAACAATGTTAAGTTTATTCTCTTAAAATATTTGCTGACGTGTCAAACACTGATATTTATAATTTATTACATGAATTACATGTTAATTGTATCAATCATTATTTGACACGTCGACGAGTATTTTAAAAGAGTAAACGTAACATTACTCTTTAAGTTTCAACATTTTGCGTAATGTTACCACTAGATGTGATGATTCATTGATTATCACATGCAACATTTAAATGAAATAGTGACGATAATTTTTAAAATGCTAACGAATGTTGTGTTTAGAATTGATTTGTCAAAAAAATTAAATTAAAATTGAAATTATAAATGACTCTAAACGTCAAAGTTTAAATTGTAATTTCTTTTATTTTTTCTTTTAATAATGGATTTCTCTTTTATTTCAAATTTTTTGGAAGATTATAATAATTTGAAGTTTTTGTTGTAAAAATTAAATTAGAATAGTACACTACGCTATTGGATATTAATCCCAACTTATTAATGATTTTAAGTATTTTTTTCAAGATCATATCATACATTTTTTATGGGTAATTTTCACAAACCATAAACTATAAGAGGTTAACAAAATCAGCTTAAATTTTTTTTTTTTATAAAGAAGTTGCCATTAAATTATTTACACTTAACAACTTAGCCCTTAGCAAGATCTTGTTGTAAACAAGAGGGGTCTTGCTCTCGGGAGGGGGTTTGGTTGTTGTGCGGGAGAGGATAAAGAAATCTCGTGGTGTTTTATAAACACCCCAGAGCGGGATCTTGCTATTAAAAACGGGACCTCGTTCATTTTTTTCGCTCTAGAATGAAACTTGCAGTGGGATTCCGCTTGCATTATGCCTGAAATTTGTTAATTGGCACGGGATTCTACTTTTTGATTCGGAATTGAAGAATTTATAACGGAAAACTCAAGAGCGGGGTCTTACTTGTCAACAACGGGATCATGCCGAGTGTTAAGTAGTTAATTATAGATAGTTTAACGACAATTTTGTTTACACAAAAAAAAAAAATGGAGAGTGATTTTGTTTATTCCATATAATTTAAGGTTTTTTTTTAGTAAATTACCTGTTTTTTTAATCAGAATAGTAAATAAAAATAATAGGGTAATTATCGATTTGAACCCTGTACTATACACGTTTTTTCAATTCGGCCCCTGTACTAAAAAAACCGGCAAACCAAACCCTGCACTTTGATTCTGTTATCAGTTTTGACCTTCTATCAATAATTTCATTAAACCTTCATTGAAAAAACTAACAAACGATCTTAGATTCAGTTGAAATTTTTACCACATGTTCACTACTTAATGAGAAGATAATCTGAAAATTTTCGTGATTTTTTAACACATGTACGATTTATTGAAATTTTATTTTAATATTTTATAAAAGTACTATAATAAATCATACAAATTTTAGAAAATCACGAAACTTTTTTTATTATCTACCCATGATAGGTTGAACATGTGGAAAAATTTTCAAATAAATCAAATATTGTTTGTTATTTTTTTAAAAATTAATTTATAAAATAAAGAAGAAACTGAGATTAATTTAAATAAATATCAAACGATATTAGATTTATTTGAAACTTTTTCTAAATGTTCACCATATTATGGGTAGAAAATAGAAAAATTTGCGTAATTTTTTAAAACTTGTATGATTTATTATAATATTGTTAAACAATACTAAAATAAAATTATAATAAATCGTAGATGGGTTAAAAAATCACGAAAATTCTCAGATTATTTTCTCATTACGTAATGAACATGTGGTAAAAATTTTAATTGAATCTAAGATCGTTTGATAGTTTTTTCAATGAGGGTTTTTTGAAATTGTTAGTAGAAGGTCAAAACTGATAACAGAATCAAAGTACAGGGTTCGGTTTGTCGGTTTTTTTAGTACAGGGGCCGAATTGAAAAAACGTGTATAGTACAAGGTTCAAATCGATAATTTCCCTAAATAATAAAAGCGAATGCTGCGCCGCTTGGACGACGTCGTTTATCTTTTGCAGTGGGTGCTTGAAATGATGCTTATTAACTTCCACCCCCCGATATCTGAGGTTCCAGGAGCCGCGGCGTTTTCTCCATTTTTACTCCCTTAATCGAAGCTCCTCCATGGTCACTTTCCGCTTTAAAACTCTCTTAACTGTCCGAAGGCGCTATTTGGTCTCCCTACATTGAAAGCTTGTGAAGATGAGAAGATTCTGCGCGGCTTTTTCAACTCTGTTCTCTTCTACACCCATTGGAATTTTCCGCCCCACTAGGTTTTCCTCTGCCTCACTAACTTTTCCCTCTTCATCATTTTCTTTACTTTGATCTTATTTCTGTTATTTGGAACGCAAATGTGGTCAAGAGTCTGCCTCTTAGTTTTGGTTTGTATGCGTGACCTCCTCGTCTTTTCAATTTGATTGGTCGGACAAGAAATTCATTACTTGGTTATATGAGATTTAGTTTGACTTCTGTTTGTACTTGCTCTATACAATGTAGTTTCTCTGGCTTGACGGATTTTTATTTTCTTTTCTGTAAATTTCCCTTGTTCTTTGAGTTACTTAAAACTATGATTGTTCTCTGAATTTAGGAATCAACTTCCATTTTCTCGGACACTCTTTATCTGTGGGGCAAAATTTGGTAAGCTTTTCTTTTCGTGACCCCTTTTGTGGAGCCACCCCATGTAAAAGAACCAGGCTAACCAAGTACACTTTGATATTGTGGTGTAGCTGATTCTGAGACAGATGGATCTTTCGGCTTACAATTGGTATCTCCAACCCTCTTAGCTGCAGAAAAAGAAAAGGCCAAGGCTGTTTTGACCTCGTTCTTAAAGAGACAAAGTCTGAGCAATGCACTGGCTGCCAAAACAATTAAAAAGTCTGATCTTTTCATCAACCACCTTGTCTCAAAGCTTCATTCTGTTCACAAGTCTCGATATCTAGAAGGTTCGAATTTTGTTTCTATGGGTACTCTAGCTAAAATAACTAATGTTAATGTAGTTTTTCAAATTAAAATAAAAAAAGGTTAAGTGCAATTTAGCTAACGGTTAGGGTAATTTACTCATTAGACCTTAAACTAATTTTTGAACAAATTGAATCTCAATCTTTCAACTATCAATAATTTGAATTCAATCATCAATTTATCTATTAAAGTCAACACATGTATACCATGTTTTCTATCTAATATGGTGTTGTAATATTATTTCGAACTCTATTGTGCGACTAATAGAGTTCAAAATCACCATATAGTACATTGATAGAGTTCAAAATCAAGTTAAAACATTTAATTAAATGAAATATGAAATTGATGATAGTTGTAAGGTGGAGGTTCAATTTGTTCAAAAAAATAGTTGAACATCTAATCTATAAATGAGTTCAAACGTTAATTTCACATTATCAAAAAATAGATGTCTAATAAATTACTTTTATCTTTGCAGGAAGTGAGTTGAGGAGTGGAGGTTCAATTTGTTCAAAAAAATAGTTGAACATTTAATCTGTAAATGAGTTCAAACGTTAGGATTTAAATTTCACATTACCCAAAAATAGATGTCTAATAAATTACTGTTTATCTTTGCAGGAAAAGAGTCGACAACCCTTGATATTGGAGATGCTCTTAATCCTTACCTTGAATCTCTCCTTAAGGAATATGGAAAAGTTTTTGTAAATGTGGTGGAAAGCTTTCCAAATCCACCAACCGAAGAAAAACCAACTTTAACTGTTGCAGTGCCGGCTTCCCTTCCGGTGTCCCATTCAACCATTGCTAATAAGAAGCGGAGAGTAATGTCTCGAGTAAGTGAGATAGGTCCAGCAGGAAAGCTCAGCCCTCCCATCCTCTATCTCATAGAGCTAGGAATGGATCTCGAACAGATTAAAAAAATTACTCGCAGGTGCCCATATTTTGCTTATTATAGTTTGGAAGGTAAAATAAAGCCTTTGGTTGAGTTTTTTCTTGAACTAGGAGTACTCAATTCACATATTCCTACCATCTTCAACAAAGCGCCTCAATTATGTGGGCTTAGGCTGTCTGAATATTTGATCCCTACAATGGAATATCTGGAATCTCGCGGTATAGATAAGAAGCGATGGGCAAAATTGATATATCGCTTTCCACAGATTCTCACTATTAGCAGACAAAAAGTGGAAGCAAATTTAGAGTTTCTCATTGAGATTGGACTGTCAGAGGAGAAGATAAGTAATATCATAAATCGATCCCCCCAGATTATAGGTTATAGCGTGGAGGACAACTTACGACCTAGTGCTCAGTATTTTTGTTCTTTGGGAGTCGATGTGGCTATTCTTCTTTACCAATCTCCCCAAACTTTTGGATTGAGTATTAAGGCGAAGTTGATTCCCGTGACCAATTTTTTCTTGGAGAGAGGTTATAGTATGGAAGATGTTGGGACCATGATTTCGAGATTTGGAGCTCTTTGTACTTTCAGCTTAGTAGAAAACTTGATGCCAAAGTGGGATTTTTTTTTAACCATGGATTACTCCGCATCAGAATTGGTTAAATTTCCCCAGTTTTTTGGTTACAGGTTGGATGGAAGAATTAAACCAAGGTATGCTATTATGAAAGAGAGTGGTGTAAAGTTGTTTCTAAGCCAAATGTTAACAACGTCCAGTGAGGATTTCGAGGAAATTTTGAAGAGGAAGGTGGAGAAAATGCTTTCAACAAATGATCGAAGTGAATTGCATTGATGGAGGCTCAGAAATGGAAGACGAGAAAGCAACTTCTAGCTGGGAAAGACGCAAGTGAATGGCAGAGATGAAGTGAAAGAAAATATAGAAGAAGTGCCTGCCAGGGTGAATAGCAGTAGATTTCAGACAGCATCAAAGATATTGTTGTGAACCTTTGTCATATAGGCACGTGTTCTGATCGAGAAACAAATATTCGGTGATTGGATTTGTCGGTTTTCGATGAAAAAGATGGTATGTATGAACCTTTGTCAGCATTCATCGGTTGCTAAATATACAATTGAGTTTCTCCTTGGGGATCCTTTTCCGACCATAGTTTTGCAAAAATGAAAGTGCATGCTCGTTTTAGATGATGTATCTGTGGATAATCTGGCAACTTTCAATATTTATACCAAAGGTAATGGTTTGATTGCCTTGTTTGATCGCATATTGACCATCTTGGACTATTCGACTTCCGTTATGTTGGGCCAACTTGTTTAGCGTCGTATTGTGCAAAACTATTCTTTGGAGAGAAAACACATGTATATGGTCGTGTTTCATTGCTTATTGAGCATCTCGGTCTATTTGAATGTTGGGTTTGGCCGACTTGTTTTTTCTCAAATTTTGCAAACTTGTTTCGCTGAGATAAGATGCCCGAATTATCAAACTCCAGCTGTTCCAATTTCGGTCTCTGCAGAGAGAAACCCCGCTGTTATGCATTCCTTAAGGTCTGTTAATGGAAGACATTTGTGCTTTGCTTCCAGCTTCGACGCACTGGTTGCTGGCTCGCACAAAGAGGATGGGGAGATGTGGGGAAGTAGGGGTGGGCACGGTCCGGTCCGGTCCGGTTCCCGATTGGAACCGGACCAGACCCGGTTCCTCCCGAATAATATTTTAATTTTTTAATTTTTTTAATTTTTTTTTTTAATTGCATGGTGAAATAAACTATGCATATATAATTTTTTTAACTTGGTTTTTCCAAGAAAGGGGAAAAAACAAAAACATAACAATGTAAACATCCGTGAATGAACTTAAAACAATAGAAAACACAAACAAAAAAGTACTATCTTCCGAATGAATAGTTACTAACACCTCCGTGCAAGAAAGAGCTAGCATTAACAATCCAATTAACTAATAAAGAATAAAGAGCCCAGAAACATAAGAAATAAACATAATAGAGCAATAAAAAAAACACTACAAGAAACCACTTGAACAAACAAAAATCCCAGCAAAGATAACAAAACAACTAAATTCAAGTTATCAAACTATCCAACTAAATTCAAGTTATCAAACTATCCAACTAAATTCAAGTTATCAAACTATCCAACTAAATTCAAGTTATCAAACTATCCAACTAAATTCAAGTTATCAAACTATCCAACTAAATTCAAGTTATCAAACTATCCAACTAAATTCAAGTTATCAAACTATCCAACTAAATTCAAGTTATCAAACTATCCAACTAAATTCAAGTTATCAAACTATCCAACTAAATTCAAGTTATCAAACTATCCAACTAAATTCAAGTTATCAAACTATCCAACTAAATCCAACAATCCAATTAAATCAAACTATCCAACTAAATTCAAGTTATCAAACTATCCAACTAAATTCAAGTTATCAAACTATCCAACTAAATTCAAGTTATCAAACTATCCAACTAAATTCAAGTTATCAAACTATCCAACTAAATCCAACAATCCAATTAAATCAAACTATCCAACTAAATTCAAGTTATCAAACTATCCAACTAAATTCAAGTTATCAAACTATCCAACTAAATCCAACAATCCAATTAAATCAAACTATCCAACTAAATCCAACAATCCAATTAAATCAAACTATCCAACTAAATCCAACAATCCAATTAAATCAAACTATCCAACTAAATCCAACAATCCAATTAAATCAAACTATCCAACTAAATCCAACAATCCAATTAAATCAAACTATCCAACTAAATCCAACAATCCAATTAAATCAAACTATCCAACTAAATTCAAGTTATCAAACTATCCAACTAAATCCAACAATCCAATTAAATCAAACTATCCAACTAAATCCAACAATCCAATTAAATCAAACATTCCAATTAAAACAAACTATCCAACTAAATTCAAGAATCCAACAATCCAATTAAATCAAACTATCCAACTAAATTCAAGTTATCAAACTATCCAACAATCCAATTAAACAGTGAATTAAAAAGTACATATCAATCACTAGGTCCATATCAAGTCTTTGATGACTGGTCATCTTCTTCAAAATTTTCAACGAAAGCCGAATCTGCGAAAAAAAAAAACATTAGTTAATAATTAGAGATAAAGATGTAAAATAACTAAATATTTGAATACTCGAACCTTCATCTGTAGTTGTCATGGTACTATCTTCCGAATCTTCATCAATAATTTGAGGAACTTTAAAAGGGTTAAATGTTTTTAACCAACTTTGAGAGCATATAAGAGCTTCAACACTTTGAGGAGATAAAGAACTACGAAAGGCATCAAGAACTCGACCACCACAACTAAAAGCAGATTCAGAAGCTACTGTAGAAATTGGAATTACCAATATATCTTTTGCAATTTGACTCAAAATTGGATATTTAACGGAGTTCATCTTCCACCAAAACAATAAGTCAGAATTGTCTGAAAAATTCTCCAATTTTTCAGACAAATATTGATCAATCTCTGACATATTAGTCTCGTCGTTGCTCTCCAAAGAATTTCCAGACCCATAAAACATCGAGTACACTGCACTTGAACGAATTGGCATTGAAGAACTCGTTGACTTGGGAGACTTTCGTCGAATATTGCTGCTACTTGGAGTCTGATCTTCATTGGTATCACCTTTATATTCAACATACAATTTTTCAATTACATCTTCTACATACTTTAAATATCCTGCTGCTCTTTCACTGTCAAATAAAATGGTTAAACAATGCCGTAAAAATCTAGTTTTGTGGCTTGGATCAAGAATGGCAGCAACATATATAAACATGTTTATTTTATCAAAAGAACCTCAATATTTGTCAAACTTCTTTTGCATCTCAAATGTCATTCTTCGTAGAGACATGTTATTGCCATTAGCATGTGTCTGAATAGCAATCTTCAAATTACACACTTCACCTATGCACGTATTTGCAGTAATATGCAGAGACGCAAAAACATGAATTGTCATAGAATGAAATGTCTCTAAAAATTTCATGTATTCACGAATGCATGACCAATCTTCAGTTGTGGGTGGACCTTCTCCTCCCATTTCATGCAAAAAAGAACCATCATTCTCTGTTAATTTTTCGAAGGCTTTTTCATACTTCTCAGCGCTAGTCAACATCAAATACGTGGAGTTCCAACGTGTAGGAACGTCAAGCGACAAATTACTTTTGCAAGTAATTTTAACCGCATCAACACAAGCTTTGAAATGTTGCAATCTTCCCGGAGAAGACCTTACATATTTGACAACTTTGCGTACCCTCGATATGGACTCATTATGTTCTTTTAGACCATCTGAAACAATCAAATTTAAAACATGTGCAAAACACCTCACGTGCATATGATCACCATTTAAGATTAACCCCTTCCAATTTCGAACTGTCTTCGTTAGATGAGAAATAGCAACGTCGTTGGAAGACGCATTGTCAACAGTTACAGTTGTAACTTTTTCAATCTCCCAATCAAGTAGACATTTTTCAACTGACTTACCAATAGATTCACCTTTGTGGTTCGGAATTAAACAAAAGTTCATTATCTTCTTGTGCACAATCCAATTTTCATCAATATAATGACATGTTAGTACCATGTAATTCAAATTCTGAATTGATGTCCATGTGTCGGTGGTCAAATATACCCTTTGTGATGTTGAACAAAAATAGTTCTTCAACTTGGTTTTTTCTTGCAGAAAAATCTTTCGAATATCTCGTGCAACTGTTCTTCTAGATGACATAATAAATTTAGAATTTAAACACAGACAAAAAGTTCTAAAACTAATTCCTTCAACCACTTTAATTGGTAATTCATCCAATATAATCATCTTTGCGAGCATTTCTCGCGCAACCATTACTGTAAATATGGGTACATCATCAGAAATCTTGCTCGCAGGAGGTCTAAATGTCAAAGTTGATTGCTTAGTGTCTAAATTCTGTGGACACATTTTGCATACTTTAATATGCTTTAGCAAACTAGAAGTCCCATTTTTTGTCGGGTGTGCAGCGTAAAGTTGTCCACAATAATTACACTTTGCTGAATCAGTGTTTGATACCCTTTTGTAGTGAATCCAAACATTAGACTTAATTCTTTTCGATTGAGCCTGCGAATTTTCACCAACACTATCCATCCTACCATAATGCAACAACATATTTTCAACAATCATCATTCAACAATCAACGTTACAATCCATTCAACAATCAACATCACAATCTAACAATCCAATGTAATATATGAAGCTAAATTTATCAACATACACACTAGTGACCTCTGACTACACAGTAAATTCAAATTGCAGCAAATACAAAATACAAAATTCAAAAGGACAGAGGGCATCGGCGAGAAATTCATACCTTCAGGATTCAGTGGTTTCTGCTCTTCTGTTTTCTTCACTAGTCAGACTCCAATGTCAAAATAAAATAGTAAATACCTATTGGAGATAAATAACAGCATATATCAAATTGAAGACTTATGTGAAATACAGCAAAGGTGATACAAAACTGAACAGGACAGAGGGCGAGAAAATTGAAGACTTACCGAGACAGAGAGCACTGAGACGGGAGTCGGGACTACTCTGAACTGAATCTGAAATCTTTCAAGAGATTCAAGAGAGAGACGGGAGGCGGGAACTACGAACTGGAAGGGCTGATTACTGAAGCCGCGACAGAGAGCACTAAGCAGAGTCACCACTCCAAGTCTCCAGATTCGACTTGAAGACCGGAGACATATTCGACTTTTAGGGCTCCTGCACTTGAAGACTTGAAGTAGAGACTGGAGTCGGGAAGGTCAGACAGATTCGACTTTCGGACGGAGACGGTAGTCGGGAGTCGCCAGTCGCCAGTCGCCAGTCGCCAGTCGCCAGTCGCCAGTCGCCAGTCGCCAGTCGCCAGTCGCCAGTCGCCAGTCGCCAGTCGCCAGTCGCCAGTCGCCAGTCGCCAGTCGCCAGTCGCCAGTCGCCAGTCGCCAGTCGCCAGTCGCCAGTCGCCAGTCGCCAGTCGCCAGTCGCCAGTCGCCAGTCGCCAGTCGCCAGTCGCCAGTCGCCAGTCGCCAGTCGCCAGTCGCCAGTCGCCAGTCGCCAGTCGCCAGTCGCCAGTCGCCAGTCGCCAGTCGCCAGTCGCCAGTCGCCAGTCGCCAGTCGCCAGTCGCCAGTCGCCAGTCGCCAGTCGCCAGTCGCCAGTCGCCAGTCGCCAGTCGCCAGTCGCCAGTCGCCAGTCGCCAGTCGCCAGTCGCCAGTCGCCAGTCGCCAGTCGCCAGTCGCCAGTCGCCAGTCGCCAGTCGCCAGTCGCCAGTCGCCAGTCGCCAGTCGCCAGTCGCCAGTCGCCAGTCGCAACTAGAAGTCCCATTTTTTGTCGGGTGTGCAGCGTAAAGTGTCCACAATAATTACACTTTGCTGAATCAGTGTTTGATACCCTTTGTAGTGAATCCAAACATTAGACTTAATTCTTTTCGATTGAGCCTGCGAATTTTCACCAACAACTATCCATCCTACCATAATGCAACAACATATTTTCAACAATATCATCTCAACAATCAACGTTACAATCCATTCAAACAATCAACATCACAATCTAACAATCCAATGTAATATATGAAGCTAAATTTATCAACATACACACTAGTGACCTCTGACTACACAGTAAATTCAAATTGCAGCAAATACAAAATACCAAAATTCAAAAGGACAGAGGGCATCGGCGAGAAATTCATACCTTCAGGATTCAGTGGTTTTCTGCTCTTGTTTTCTTCACTAGTCTATGTCTGTCTTCACTAGTCAGACTCAATGTCAAACTAAAAATAGTAAATACCTATTGGAGCTAAATAACAGCAATATATCAAATGACGACTTATGTGAAATACAGCAAAGGTGATCCAAAACTGAACAGGACAGAGGCTGAGAAATGAAGACTTACCGAGACAGGGAGAGCACTGAGAGCGGAGTCGGGACTACTCTGAACTGAATCTGAAATCTTTCAAGAGATTCAAGAGAGAGACGGGAGGCGGGAACTACGAACTGGAAGGGCTGATTATGAAGCCGCGGACAGAGAGCACTAAGCAGAGTCACCACTCCAAGTCTCCAGATTCGACTTGAAGACCGGAGACATATTCGACTTTAGGGCTCCTGCACTTGAAGACTTGAAGTAGAGACTGGAGTCGCCTCGCCTCTCCAGTTGGGAAAAATGAAAATTGCTGAAATGAAAAAAAAAATTTAGTATAGGTTGTATTGTACTCGGTAGTACCGCGGTTCCCGGTCCTGTGAGCAACAGAACCGGGACCGTGGACCGCGGTTCCGGTTCCATGTATGTGGGAACCGGAACCGGTTGAAATGCTCAAATACCCGCCCAAAGAACCGGACCGAACCGGCGGTCCAATCCGGTCCACCGGTTCTGCCCACCCCTATGGGGAAGTAGCTGGTAACCAGGAAGAAGATGAATTTGGAGACCTCAAATCCTCCAAATGGACTTCCTCCTTTCAAGGCGACATGTCGGAGTTAAGATCTTCAGGTAAACTTGTTAAGAGAGAGATCTCGAACACGTGGCACGTGAGTGACTATTATGTACAAAAAAAAATAGTTTATGATGTTCTATGGCACCTTCAAGGTTTTAAATAGACGTTACCCTATAAATGTAATAAAATAAATGAACGAATGAAAATTCTATATAAAAAAAAAAAGACGACAATCCGTAAATTCAATCTGTCACGAGTCAAAAAGAATGACTCTAAAAATCACTCAATTGCATGTCACCACTATCATAATCTAACATTGGGTTCGTACAAATAGGACGATCGGAGGTCTAATAAACAATGGAACTCAACTTTGCCAGAAAAATAACCTGAAAATCCATCTGAAAAATATAACAATTGAAGTCTCATGCATGTATAAAATAAATATGTAAAATTTATATACATATAGTATAAAAACGAACATGTTATTAAATAGAACATGTCGTATTTATACGTGATAATTCACACAGTAAAGTTTTTAAAAACCGTGATACAATTCAACGTGTGAAGGTTCTAGATGATGTCCAGCCCGATATCTGAGTTTTCATTGAAAAAAACGGTGAATTTAGTATTATTCGATATTTATACAGGATCATTTATTTATTGTTTATACCAAACAATATTTGATTTATTTGAAAACTTTTCCACACATTTAACCTATCATGAGTAGATAATAGAAAATTTTCGTAATTTGTTAAAACTTGTATGATTTATTATAATATTTTTAAAAAATACTAAAATAAAATTACAATAAATCGTAAATGTGTTAAAAAATCACGAAATTTCCAGATTATCTTCTCATTAAGTAATGAACATGTGGTAAAAATTTCAACTGAATCTAAGATTGTTTGGTAGTTTTTTCAATGAGAGTTTAATGAAATTGTTGATAGAAGGATCAAAACTGATAACAAAATCAAAGTACAGGGTTCGGTTTGCCGGTTTTTTTAGTACAGGGGCCGAATTGAAAAAACGTGTATAGTACAAGATTCAAATCGATAATTTCCCTAATTTATTATAAATTATTTAATTAATTAATTTGCAATTTATTAATACAAGGAAATGAATTAGGATCCAATGAGTTGATAGCCCAGCGAGGCCCGGCATTTGTACGGAGCGAGACGATAGGAAGGGGTGGTAGAGTATTCTCTCTTCTTCTCCGATTCGATCTTTCTTCCGCGCTGCTCCGCTTTGACCATTCCTCCTTCACCCCTTTTGTGAGTTCTCTCTTTCCTCATCTTCCTGGATCGATTCGTTGTAATTTTTAGGGTTTTTCCCTATATTATTCTGTGCTTTATTCTCACTTGTCGCAGCTTAATCTTCGTGAGCCGTTCTCTCAGATGACAGGGTTTTTGCTGGGGGAGATTTTTGTTGATTGGTTTTCTCCGAAAATGAGGTCGTGTTAAATTTAATTATTGAACTTATTTAACAGATATATTCACTGAAATGGCCGGGGGAATCATGTGGCAGTTATTGAGGAGGAAAATTCAGTCTCACAATACTGTAAGAATGCGTACGGAGTCTTTCGTTGGTCCATCGTTTCCGTTTTGAGCTCTTAATTTGAGTATCTGATGTGTCAGCTTCATCATTTACTTCTTTTAAGAAGAGGGAGAAATATTTGATTGCCATTATAGCACACGCATTCTACTGATGATACTGTAGTATGTTGTCTTATTGATGAAAGTAACTGTTTTGGCTAATTAACCTACCTTTTGTAGGCCTCTCCAAATATTTCATCCCTCATCTCTAAAAAAGATGATCTTGGACCTGGTTTTATGAAGTCCCTTAGAGCTCTTGCACTTGTTGGAGCTGGTGTTTCTGGGTTCTTGAGCTTTGCAACATTAGCTTCTGCAGATGAAGCTGAACATGGCTTGGAATGTCCAAGCTATCCCTGGCCCCACAAGGGTATTCTGAGTTCATATGATCATGCTTCGTAAGTTTTTCTTGGATTAATCTTCCTTCTCATAAACTAGATAACTTTTGTACGTAGATCGTTAATTTAACAATCATTTTCTGAATTACTATTGGCCATAGACATTCTTTTTTTCATAGATCATTGTCTTCATTTTGGTCGCTTACACTGCTGCCAATCCTCTCCTAATTTCTGACTTGTTAAATTATGCTATTATCTAGATTCATAAATTTCGATATATCTGACCTGTTGTCCTAAAGCGTTGAGGCTAATTTTAATTGAACAGGATTCGTCGTGGCCATCAAGTTTACCAACAAGTCTGTGCTTCATGTCATTCCATGTCTTTAATATCGTACCGTGATTTGGTCGGTGTTGCATATACAGAAGAAGAGACAAAAGCAATGGCTGCTGAGATTGAGGTTGTTGATGGGCCTAATGATGAAGGCGAGATGTTCACTCGCCCTGGTAAACTTAGTGACCGGTTTCCTCAACCATATTCCAATGAACAAGCTGCGAGGTTTGCCAATGGAGGGGCATATCCTCCTGATTTAAGTCTCATGACAAAAGTAATACCTAATTTTGCTTGTAATATTTTAAGGTTGATAATGCATTCTAAAAATTGGTTTTGGTTTGTGAATTTAGGCCCGCCACAATGGACAGAACTATGTATTTGCCCTTCTAACTGGTTACCGCGATCCTCCTGCTGGTGTTTCGGTATAATTCTTAATATTTTTTCAAATAAATATGATACGGCTTGCCTCTTTTGCAAAATATATTTGTCACTTTACTTAATGATTTAATCTTATATCTAAAGTGAAATCTCTGGAAATAACTTTGCTGATAAAAAGTGTAACAAAGGCTCGACCTATTTCTGAAGTTTTTAAGTTAAATACATTCTGGCCCTTGTGATATTATTTCTCGTTATTATTGACTTCATCTTTTGAATGATTACTTCTTTGGAATGTCACTGGTGATTGAATAATTTTGGTTTATAGCAGGCTATACATCCCTTGTCTTCCTGTCGAATGTATATATGTTCTAGGATTTCTACCTGCTTTCGTAGTTGTCAATTTGTCCATCTTTAAATGGTGCACATGTTTTAGATTTATCCAATAGATTGCTGTCAAAGTTTCATTCTCTATATTTGTGCTTGCCCTTGATTATCAGCCCAGCCCAAGCACATTTTAGTGCAAAATCTATTAATGTTGCAACCTTTCAAATTATAGGTAGTTATGAATTAACTCCCTATCTTTACTAAGTCTCTGGTGATATTATAGATAAGAGAAGGTTTGCATTATAATCCTTATTTTCCTGGGGGTGCTATTGCGATGCCAAAAATGCTTAACGATGGTGCTGTTGAGTACGAGGATGGTACTCCTGCAACAGAAGCTCAGGTTGGTTGATCTCTAGCTTCTCCATGGTGAGACTTGTGTATAAAGCATCCAAATCTTACGAATTATAATGCTATGGTACAGATGGGAAAAGACGTGGTGACTTTCTTGTCATGGGCTGCAGAACCCGAAATGGAAGAGAGGAAATTGGTATCCATTTTTCTTGATTAGTCAGTAGGGATGTAGTGACTTATGTATTGTTTCCTACTAATGACCATCTTTGATTGTGCTTGGTTTCTCTGCAGATGGGATTCAAGTGGATATTTGTTCTCTCGCTTGCTCTACTTCAAGCAGCCTATTACCGGCGCTTAAAGTGGTCGGTTCTGAAGTCGCGCAAGTTAGTTCTCGACGTGGTGAACTAGGTCATCATATCTAATAACTTATCTTTATATGCTTTTCTATTTTTGCTTCTGGGAGTTTTCAATGATTTGGCAATAATGGTTAATATCGACGACGACGGAAGATTTCTAGCCATGTCAAATTGATTCGACTTTGTAAATTGGCAGTGGAGTAATCTGAGTGATTTTTTTGGTTGGAGATAAAAATAAGTTACTCCACAAACATATTACTTTAAAATTTCTTGAAACTTTCACAAATGGGTGGAGTAGAACAGTCATAAGAAAGTCTATTATGCATATGTAACAGTAATTAATGATAGTATGGATCTAGTATTGAAATTATTCTTAATCAGATTTGAAATTCAGTCAATTTTACTTGTATTAAGTGTTGTGTGAAGCTAAATGCAGGCAAGAGATGGATAAATAGACCAAGGGTGTGCAAAACCGAACCGGAACCGAAGATCTGGAAGGTTTTGGTCTGGTTTGAATTGGTTCCTAAGTTGTTATGGGAATTGGAATTCGGTTCAATTTTTCAAGAACCGAAAAAATTTGGTTCGGTTTCGGTTTCGGTTCTAATATCTAGAAAGTGGATCGGACAAAAATAGTAATTAAAATAAAATTAACTTAAAAAGTTATTTATGAATATTAAGAAATTATCCAATAAAACATTAATTTTATGATCAAAATTCAAGTTTACAATTTTTTAAAATTAATTATTTGATTTTTATTTAAAAAGTATTTGAATTATTGATTAAAATTAACTTAAAAAGTTATTCATAAATATTAAAAAATTATCCAATAAAACATTAAAATAAAATAAAATATACTTAAAAAGTTATTTATAAATATTAATAAATTATCCAATAAAATATTAATTATTTGATTTTTATTTAAAAATAATAATTGAATTATTGACTAATTAATTTTCAAATTGTACTAAATAGTGATTAAATTATTACATAATTAGTAGTAAGATTATTGAATTGAATTAATGATTCAATTTGTATATTATTGAATTATACTAATTAGTGATTAAATTATTACCACATTGCTAATTTGATTATTTGATAAAAAAATTTGTGATTAAATTGTATTATTAAAAAATGAATTGATTAAGTAATTTCTTATCTTATTCAATTGAATTTTCTAATCATTATTTGAATTATTTATTTATCTAATTTAATATTTTTTTAGACTCGATTTTTGCATTTTTAAGAATATTAATTTAATTTAAAAAATTGGAACCAAAACCAAAACTGAAATCGAACCGAAAGTTTCGGTTCGGTTTTCCATCTTGGATGGTTCGGTTTCAATTCTATTTTTTAGGAACTAAAAAAAGTTAGGTCAATTTCGGTTCGACTCTAAAACCGAACCAACTTTTGCTGAACCAATTTGTTGTTACCTTCGTCTACTTTTCAAAGCATTCTTAAAGCACAAAATAAGTTGTTGGACAACCAATTAATGAAATTTTGGTACTTTTTAAATTAAATATTTTTCTACTTTTTTTTCATCTTCTATTAACATTTTAGTTAATACTGCATTTACATTTTAATTTTATCTCTTAATTCTTACATTATGCATATATTAGAATGATTTGAACACCAACAATATAATTGCAAAATAAAATCAAGCAAGAAGGAAAGCGTACAACCATTTTAATACAGCACATGTGACGTAGGTTTTATCGTCTTTCATCAATTGATTATAAATTAATCTATCTTATCATTAAAAAAAATTATCATAAGGCGTGTGACACTGCAACTATGCATTATTCAAAAATTAAAATGTACACTACCTTTATTTATTATTATTATTATTATTACACGTCAATCGTGTTACACTTTGTTTTGTGTACACGACACAATTTAATTTTATCAAAATATACGTCTTGTAACAAAATTAAATTAATTTTGTTAACAAATTAATTCTTAATTATTTTTTTTTTTTGGTCAAATTTTCCTTTAAAATTGATTGTTGGAGTTTGAAATTACGCACGAGCGTCTAAAAATGGAAGTGAAACGTGCGGAATTTTAGCAGAAAATAAAAAAGAAACATTTGCGTGTTAGTTGAGTGGTGGCGTCTTACGTAAGGAAAATGCAGAGTTTCAATGGAGACCTGAGCTCCGTCTTCCTTCTTCCTACCTTCTTCTTCTTCTTCTTCTTCTTCTTCTTCTTCTTCTTCTTCTTCTTCTTCTTCTTCTTCTTCTTCTTCTTCTTCTTCTTCTTCTTCTTCTTCTTCTTCTTCTTCTTCTTCTTCTTCTTCTTCTTCTTCTTCTTCTTCTTCTTCTTCTTCTTCTTCTTCTTCTTCTTCTTCTTCTTCTTCTTCTTCTTCTTCTTCTTCTTCTTCTTCTTCTTCTTCTTCTTCTTCTTCTTCTTCTTCTTCTTCTTCTTCTTCTTCTTCTTCTTCTTCTTCTTCTTCTTCTTCTTCTTCTTCTTCTTCTTCTTCTTCTTCTTCTTCTTCTTCTTCTTCTTCTTCTTCTTCTTCTTCTTCTTCTTCTTCTTCTTCTTCTTCTTCTTCTTCTTCTTCTTCTTCTTCTTCTTCTTCTTCTTCTTCTTCTTCTTCTTCTTCTTCTTCTTCTTCTTCTTCTTCTTCTTCTTCTTCTTCTTCTTCTTCTTCTTCTTCTTCTTCTTCTTCTTCTTCTTCTTCTTCTTCTTCTTCAATTCTCGACTTCCTTTGTGTTTCTGCAACTCGTCTGGTTCAAAGACCTCCTATGGAAACGCAATCTCACTTTCTCCCCTTATTTTTCGCCATGTTCTTCGGAGTTTACCTTCTAGCCTATTTCATCGTCTTCCGAAAATGGAGCCCTAAAATCCGAAACGACGCCTCCAGCTGTTTCATCTCGCTCTTTCACGGCACTCCCGCCGTTTTCTTGGCCACTCGCGCCGTGCTCGCCGATTCGAACCGCGATTTCGCTTCTCCCAACACGCAGCTTCAAAGCGTCGTCCTTGATTACAGCGTCGCTTACTTTTTAATGGATCTTCTCCACTTGACGATCTTCTTCCCCTCCGACGTACTCTATATCGGCCATCACTTGGCCACTCTCTTCGTCTTCCTCACTTGCCGATACGTCGTCTTTCACGGCGCATACGAAATATTAATCCTTCTCATCCTCGCCGAGCTCACCAGCGCTTTCCAGAACGCCTGGGCGCTCGCCGGTGCCCGGAAAGACGACTCTGAATTCGCCGCAAAAGCATACGATATCTTATCCCCTGTTTTCTATTCTTTGTACTTGGCTCTGAGGGGAGTTGCAGGGCCGTGCTTCTTGTTCAAGATGGGGCTGTTCTACGCGAATGGCAGAGACAAAACTGCCGTTCCCTTGTGGGCTTGGGCGTCTTGGATTGCCGTAATTGTGGCGGCCGTTTCTGTAAGCATTTTGTGGATTACCAATCTCTGGGTAGAGTTTCTCAAACGTAAAAATTGCAAATTTGGGAAGAAAAAGAGGTAGCTTCAAAAATCAAGCGAAGATCATACATTTTTAGAGATTATTTATTGTAATTTAATCAATGCAGTACAGTCTGTAATTGCTCGCGAAATGGATCTGTATTTTTACAGAGACGTATCTAAAGGGTGTAATAGTTTTAGATCAATATCTAAATCCTCAGTTTACAAATGCATAAACAGACATGGTAAACAACTAGAGGGTGTCGATATACATGCTTACAGACCAAAACGACAATGAACACCAATAACTTGTTTGACTAGATTGTTTGTGTGCTGTTCCGTTTAAGACAACTGTTGCAAGCCAAATGAATTAGCTCCACAGTAATTATTATAACCCATTAATTATTACTCTCTGTTTTTGTCTTGTCGTGTAAGCCTGGTTTTTTCTGGGTTGGAGGAGAACTTATGAGTAAAACTTGTAGTCTTTGGCTTGAATTATGATGGTTCTCAGTCCGCCAATGGGTGATATAATCATCAAAAGCAGTCCTAAAACGATGCAGATCTGAAAAACAAGAAGAAACAACAATCAACCCAGAAATGATTTGAGTAAAATTTTGGAGAAGAAGCTGGGATAACATAGCAGAGCATACCCAGTTCGTCCACCAGGATAAGCTGAATTTTCGAGGTTTGTAGATGGCCAGCCACATGATGCAGGGGAGCTGCAATGATGAAAATGCAAACCCAGAGTCAGATTTTGAGATCGGAATCAGAGGAACAGAAAAATCGAAGCTTTCTTACGAAATAAGTTGTCGGGGCAAAGGCGAATCCTCCGAAAAATCCGAGAAGACCGCCGAAGAAAGGAAAAGTAATGGCGATGAACATCGTGAAGGCTGCAGAAATGAACAGTGAAGATAGAAGTTCGAAGCTGATCGGAATACATAGAAATGGCGTCAAAAGCTCGATATTACAGAAGCTTACTCACCGACATAAATGTTTCTCGCGACAAACCGGAGGGCAAAACTGGGTCTGAATCTTAATTTCTTCACCAACACAGTTTCGATCATGTCAAAAACCGGCATCGCGTAAATCTGCAGAAATAGGCGATCGGTCAACACAAACCAGAAAACCTGCAAATCGGAATGTCGATTTAAGAGAAAATTCAAGACATTACCTGATAACTTCCGATGACATGGATGACGACAAACATGTTGGCCATGGCAATAAGCCAAGCGGGTTTCTCCAAGGAGATGAGAATGTTGTCCTTAACGGCGTTACCAAACATCCAATATCCGATCAAAGCAACCGGGAAATAGCACAGAGCAACTACAATGTAGGCGACGATGACTCCTCTCCACATCGGACCCTTCGACGGCTTCTCCGGAGTCGACGGAATCGTCGCTTGGATCTCCAACACCACATTATGGCCGGCGTAAGCGAAAGCGACGTCGCCCAGAGCGTTGAAGAAGTTAAACACCGTCCCGGCGTGCTGTGAGCTGTGTAGCCGTACTGCACATCTGGCTGAACCCCTTTGTCCAAAGAAGCTCCCCAAGCTATGGTAGAGTAGCTTCAAGTCCAACCCGAAAAACATAATCAGCCATTGATCAATCATAAAAACTAACCCGAAAATCGTCAGAGTTGATCGAATCTGTCTACCTGAGTGACATGACCGCTGCGGCCAGAGAGACGCCGGAAATGGAGTTTAAGTTCGGAAGGTGGGAGAGAAAGAAGTGAACTGAGGCAAAGATCATGATGAAGTAAGTCTGTTTGATGCTTTTGCAGCTCGGACAGACGGTGTCGTGGAATTTCTTCAGCGACTGCCCGCCGGTGACCATGTAGACAATGTTCACGCCGACTTCGACGATGAGTTGTTGAGGAACCACGATGTACAGACCGAGCTTCTCGCCGAAGGCGTGCTGGCCCAGTTCGTGGTATCGATCGAACCGCTTCCCCGGAACCATCTCGTGCATTTCGACCATCTGCCAGAGAGTGTACAAAGTGATGATCCATGATAGAACAAGCACCACCACACCAGGACCCCTGAGATTTTGATTAAAATATTTTCTCACTTTTCAGATCTCGAATAAGAAATTCTGTTAAAATCCAATAAAAGTTTGTTTGTTCGAAAAATCTGGATGAACTTACCAACCAAGCGACGCCATTGCATGAGGAAGGCTGAGAACTCCAGCTCCGACCATGGCTGTAACATTGTGAAAAGCCGAGTACCACCATTTTGCGTTCCTCGAAGAAGTGATCGGAAGCCAATCGTCTACCGCCTTCTGCTCCCTCAATTTCTCATCGTTCTGAAAATTCATAGCTATTAGAACAAAACTACAGAAAAAAGTAAAAGCGATAAAATTATCTCCAACTATTACAAGAAAAAAACCATCGATTTTGGCAGCCTAACAGTTGAAATTTACTGAACTACGATTGAATATAATTAAAGCTCATAAATCAGTCAAATTAATGCGAGGTATCGTCAATGGCGGTGCAAGAACGTTTCTTCCACTGTTAATAGCGGCGGGACCACCTTATTAATCGATCAGTTTGTTCTCACATGGGTTCCACAGAAGACTTGAGAAACTCTGAGACTATTAAAGTCAAACAAAACGACAATCTCAAGTTTAAATTTCTACGATAATCAATAAAAAGACAGTTTTTACATCAGAAAAAGCTGTGATGGCACAAATCATCCGAGCATTTTCGTAGGTAAAAGCTGATCATTTTCCTTTGTTTTCTCAGTTTCTCGGGAAACAAACAGAAAGTTTCAGTACCCACGAGTGTTAAAAGTGCAGAAACAAAGAGAGAGAGAGAGAGAGAGAGAGAGAGAGAGAGAGAGAGAGACTAACATCACTGCCGTTATAGCCCTTGAGATCAGGCTGGGTGTAAACAGGGACACCAACAACAGCATCAGTCCCCATGGAGAAAATTGCAGAGAAGAAAAGGAAGAAGAAGAAGTGAAAAACGAAGAAATGAAAAAGGGTTTTGCTGCATTCCAATGGATCTGTAAGCCTCACTCTATATATAAACGATAAAGAGATATGAAAGCCTATCTCTGACTAGCTGTCGTTTTTGTTTGACTTTGCAAACTGATCATCCCTCGGTGAGGTAATTAAGAGAGAGACAAGTCTAAGTAATTTTAAGAAAGACGAACCCTCTTCGCCATGTGAACTCTGAAATCTCTTGGAAATTTCTTCCATTAAAATAGACCCATACTCTGTGCTGGCATGGATTTGTTTTAGAAAATTCAACCAACGGTACAAAATTGCTCACGTCGCCAACCATCGTTGACTTCAGATTCCGGCGAGTCTTCTGATTAATTATACTTAATAAATATATTATTCGGAAGAAAATCAGTTTCTGAGAATGAAATATTCTCTTCCCATTTGCTTAAAAAGGTTCAACCCCACTCGTGTAGTGGATTTTTAGCTTCAGACGCCGAAGACACAGTTGCAGCTCGACGCAGACCGTAGGTTGTCTTCTGTCGGCCGGCGAGAACCAAACATGGGAGGTGGCCAAGCTTTCCCTCGCTGCCTGCTAATTCGTGCAAAAATTACTGATTATATTTTGATTATCGTCAACCTCAGTTAGATTGTCGCGTACCGATTGTCACGGTACGCGACCTAAATTCCTAAGATGATTTGAAGTGTACTTTCACACCAATAAAAGTACACGTTGTCACGTCGTTTGAAAAAAAAAATGATTATAAGTGAATTTTTCGTATGATAGTTTCATCACTTGATAATATACCAAAGTTTGTATTTAAAGAATCTTATATTAAAAAAATGGATGCAGAAAGACCAACTGCTTTTGAAAGAACAGTTATTGTCGACCTTAATTCAATTATGCACTTGAATTTTGATTATTTCTTCAATTAAAATAAAATTAATTATTCTTTTTCGCCTGGCCGATGAGCCTGTAATATTGATTTATTTATTTAGAGTTTTATTTTTTCGATAAATTTTAAAATTTAGGGTTGTAATTTGATACTCGTGTTATATTTTTATTATATCCGTGATTTTTTCTTAAAAAATAATTATAATCTTATTCAAAAATTAAAAAATAAATATAATATTATTTATCCTAATTTAATTTAAAAGGGTAAGGGAAGACACGTAGGTTAGCCAAGGTCTGACTTTTCTTTGTGCTTGCGTCGTTTAGAGTGAGAATCAGAAATTTCAACGAGAATATGATATAATATAACCTAAGATTTTTCCATGAAATGAGTTTTCAATGTGGTGGGATGGTCAACGTGACATCTGGAAAAACGGGTTTTTCACGGTTTCGTTTTTACTTGGATTATCGAAAAGTTTGGTTTGTCGAGAAAACTTATATTGGAACTGGAAGAACAAACATAAATACAAAACTAGTACACCAAAATATTCACGGCAAAGATCAAATTATCAATGCAAAATTTGTGACTCAAACTTACGTGTATTTAAAGAATAAATTAAGATTTCATCGATCCGATCCAAAAAAATTCGGGTGACTAAAATGTAATAACAAAAAACTAAAAAATTAATAAAATGTCACTGACAATTAATAAATTAGAGAAATTCACTGTATAATTTGTTGATACTAAAATTCAAAACTTAGAAAATATGTAGCAAAAAATACGAAATAAATATCGTTCATCATCGTTTATCGTCTTAATCTCTTCCTCTAACGCTATAAACCGTGACAAAATATTTATAAGTTTATTTTTGTTGTTACTCGAATATTTCAAACGAGATCAATATAGAACATAGTTCGAGATGCATTATGAAACTCTTCCCAATGTTTATTACGTGAGAACTCCCTCTATTCCTCGTGCTTGACTCGTTTGGTTGTTGCGTGGAGAAGACCGTGATTTGAAGCTCTATATTCCTTCCAGTGGTGGAGATTTTGGACTAGACTACCCACCTAAGATTGAGACAATCATATAATTCTAATTAATTTTTTACAATAAGATAATTAATTTACAAAGTTAGTGACCGAATATGAATATGATACGATGAATAATAAGTAGTGATACATTGTCTAGTTGCCACATCATAGTTGATAGAATATCTCGGAAAAAATGAGGACGTTTCTCTATTTTGCAGTAGAACGATAAGATGCCATGGTCAAACCCTAAGCAAAAATGGCCATTCCAATTCAACCCATGTTTTTTAAATTATGGGCACTGGATTCTAAGCATTTCAGCAGCCATTTTTTAAATCTTTACTTTTAAAAATAACGTTATATTTCCATTATATAATTGCTACAATCAATTACTATTTAGCTATTTGTAAGTCACTATATTAGTTCCGTCAATCAATGTTTGGCACGTCATGAAATAAGAATTAGAAAAATAAGAATAAAGAGTAATTATTAAGCATTACTCGTTAATTAATTTAAATTTTTTTTCTTGAATTAATAATATTTTTAATTGAAAATAAATTCTAAATTTCCACTCCCATCACGGAAAAATAAATAAAGCGAAGAAAATGAGGCTCTCGACATTGAAAACGATGGCATTTAATAATATATAATTTGAGTGGAAGACTTCACTTTTGGGTAATCAGAATGAGATTGATTGGCCACCTTGCCAAGATTTAATTTATATTTTTTATAATTTAATATTTTAATTGTTAAATTTTTTAGTTTAAATGGTGTTTCAAATTAAAATCATATTTTGAGGTTCAAATTAGTCTTATCCCTAATATATAACTTGAATTGATACACGTAAAGACTTCACTTTAATTGCAGTTGACGCCTCCCACGTGTCCCCACAACTTTGAAATATCAACGAATTTCAATGGTCCATGGTTTTGGCTAATCCAATAACCATATCATAGTCCTTAATTAATGATACTTGTTATTTCCATTTTACTTTTATTGAAAAATATCGTTGTTATTTTGGTAGATGAGTTAATTATACAAGTGTATACACCGTCTTTGTAGAATATAAGAAGATAATATCGTTGGACGTAAGTTAATTTTTCCAAACTCCTATATTCAAAATAATTGCATATTATTTAGGGGTGAGCATAGTCCGGTGCGATCCGGTTCCGAGCCAAAATCGGACCGGACCAAAGGATTCAGAATTTTTTTCCCGAATCCCATAACCGGACCAAAATTTTCGGTCGGGTCCCAGTTTCTCCCACCAATTTTTTTTTTTTTTTACAATAAATTACAATACAAAAAATTAAAATTTCCTCCAAGGACAAGTGAAATTGCCTACTTCTCAAATTGGGTGGTATAATTTTTTGTTATTTTTGTATCATCTATTAAATTTTTGATTTTTTTTTTTTTTAAAAATTATCTACTGTATCATTGAAATATAAAAAGAACAGCAATACTAAGAAAATATAATTTAAATGGCTATTGAATTAAAGTTTCGGTCCGGTCTGTGATTTCGGAAAATTTTGGATCTGGACCGAGAATCGGACTATTTTCCATGGGAGTTCTATTTTTAGGACCGAAACCGGACCGAAACAGGTGGTCTGGTCCGGTTCTCGATCCTCGGTCCTGCTCATCCCTAATATTATTAGTTATCACGAAAGTCAAATTTGTTAAAAATTATCAGATACTATATGACTATTAGAGTTTAAGCATCCAATAAAGTGTGATTTATTGATATGTAGATATATGAAGTAGGGATTTGAAAAGAGAACCCGTATATTTGAGCTAATGGCCCTCGTCCCCGGCCCATACTTTCTTCAAAGGCCATCCTCCCGAGAAATTCGTTAGACCTACGACAAATTAGATTTAGGTCTAACTAATTTCTCGGGAAATATAGATTTTTCGTGTCTAAATCAATTGTGATCTTTCGAATGATAGTAGTTTTTCACGTAACAAAAAATAGAGATTTAGGTCTAACGAATTTCTCGGGGGGATGGCCTTTGAAGAAAGTGTGGGCCGGGGACGAGGCCCATTAGCTCAATCCAATACAAAATTGGGAAAAGCCCAAATGAAGGGGAGCTTTCCCCTTTTCCAAGGCAAGGATCTTTGGACTTTGATCTTAAACCCTAAACCTACGCGGAAACCTCTCAAAAACCCTCGCCGTTGTTGGTTTTCTTGGACATGGGTAGCAATCAAGCCGCCGTCTCCTTTCTTACAAACATTGCACGCGCCGCCTTTGGCCTCGGCGCTGCTGCTACGGTTGTGAATTCTTCCCTCTACACCGTCGATGGCGGCCAGCGCGCTGTTCTTTTTGACAGATTCCGAGGAGTGATAGACGATACTGTCGGCGAAGGTACTCATTTTCTCATCCCATGGCTTCAGAAGCCCTTCATCTTTGACATTCGCACCCGACCCCACACCTTCTCCTCCATCTCCGGTACGAAAGATCTCCAGATGGTCAACCTAACGCTTCGTGTCCTTTCCCGCCCCGAAGTCGATCGCCTCCCCTACATATTCAAGACTCTAGGGCTCGAGTACGACGAAAAGGTTCTTCCTTCGATCGGAAACGAGGTTTTGAAAGCCGTTGTTGCTCAATTTAATGCTGATCAGCTTCTTACTGAGCGTCCTCATGTTTCGGCGCTGGTTAGGGAGAGTCTCATTCGGCGAGCTAAGGACTTCAATATTGTGCTCGATGATGTGGCTATCACACATCTGTCTTACGGTGCTGAATTTTCCAGAGCAGTGGAGCAGAAGCAGGTAGCCCAGCAGGAGGCAGAGAGATCCAAATTTGTTGTGGCCAAAGCCGAGCAGGAACGGAGAGCAGCCATTATTAGGGCTGAGGGTGAGAGTGAGTCTGCTAAGCTGATTTCGGATGCAACGTCGGCAGTTGGTATGGGGCTTATTGAGCTTAGGAGGATCGAGGCGTCAAGGGAAGTTGCGTCCACGCTTGCTAGATCCCCCAATGTCTCATACTTGCCAGGTGGGCAAAACATGCTTTTGGCATTGAACCCTTCGCGTTGAATTGGTAAGTTTTCTTTCGGTAGACATTCTTTCTGAGTTCTATTGTCTTTTGCTTAAACGTTTGCTGATGGAATTTGAAATGGGATGTTGATGTTTATTTTTGAAGAGTTCTTCAAATTTAGACCATCTTAGAATTGATAGATGTAGACTAGTTTTTGTGCCTTAGCTTGCTGAGAGCTATGATGTTAAGACCAGGCCAGTCTCAACACACAAACACCCTAGCAAAGAGAAATTCAATTTATAGCACTATTATGACTGGTATTAACCCTATATAGGGAGAATTTCATTGCATATTATCAGTTATTGCATGTAGAATGTCTAGGTGTTAATGGTTAACGAAGTTGTTAGAACAACATATATACTCGTAAGAATAACGTAAAATAGTATAGAGAACAAAAATGCTATAATGTATCTCGACAACCATTTTGTGTTAAGCTTTTATTATCCAATTTAAAATCTATCATGGTATCAAGGTAGGTAATTTCAAAATCGAGTTCTTGCATCATCAAAAAATTATCCAATTTAAAAATTAAAATATTCACTTTTTAATGATGAATATTGAAAATTGGCCTATGATTGATGGACCATGTATAAAAATATAAATTATTAAATTAATTTCAGTACAATAATTTAGGTCTTTGGGATTGTTAGTAATTCATCATGCCGTTCATAGACACCTTGAATTTATTCCTTGAAAGTCAATATATTCATCTCGTAAGTATTTTAACTGTTTTCTGCTTCAATTGTGAGACTAAAGCCCCCCCTTGAAATTGAAGGATATTGGGTAAGTTTTATTTTATCTTGTTATTCTCTTTAAAAACTAATTTAAAGAATAAATAAAAACTTTATACTCTCAATGGGTGGTGGCCATGGCCAACGGTTTATCTAAACGGCACTCTATCAAAACACAATATACACTTGATCCAAGGTTCAAGAAAAGAAATACACTCCATTAAATATACAGAAAATACATAAAATTTAGACAGTGTATAACAAATACGTATGCTATTGAACGCCACAACCAAAGGTGCACCTAAAACTCAATTCAAATATACACAATATTTATACAATTGGCATTCAAAATGGCTACTCTGTCGGAGGAAGAACAGCTAGACTTTGAGAGGGGAACGGGAGATTGAGAGTAGAGATGACTGTGGGAGTTAAGGGGTGCAGAGTCTAAGTTATATGCTCTCCTTTGGAATGAGGTAGTATAGAGAGAGAATAAAACTGTGGTAGTATAGACTGCAAGCATCATCGTTTCAATTCAGTTTTTCTCAAGTTTTAGTTTAGAAAAGTAAGAACCAAACTAACTGAGATTATGGTTTTACAACTCTCCAACCAAATGGACCAAACTAATCATTACTTTTACTTGTCGGATTTGTTTTGTCTTCCATTTTCAATGCAATTTCGGAGTTAATCATGGAGGTTGTTGTCTTAATTTTCTTTTTCTTTTGTCTGAAGGTACATCTGGTGCTGGAAATGTTCATGGTTTTTCGTTCGACGGAGATTATTTCGTTTAATTTGCATCGCCCTAAATGAAACATGAGACTGAAAATTAAAGACAGTGAAATGCCATAGTTCTTGTTTTGTGATACTTTTAGCTGCGATTCTCGACTGCCATGCTCTTGCATTACACGTTTTACATGGAGTACACTTTACTTATAGCAGTGAAAGAGCTATCATTTTCTAAACCAGCTTTCGCTATACATATGCTACCTGGGAGGTTCTGTACCTTACTTCAGGTTTACTCTACAAAAATAAATAAATAAAAAGACGTAAATCCTTTAGTTGCATGATAAATTTGTCTCATCTTTACCATGTTAGTTCTTTTTTTATTTTTTTTTTTGGTGGAAATCTTGGTTCTATTTCTTTACATAACTAGTTTCATTGTTTTTGCAAAGAATTTAAAATTGTTGAAAACCAAACTATAGTCGAAAAAAATAGAAAATGATAGACGTCAAAGACAGGAAAAAATCAAATCACTGGAGTCTCTTTGAGCCCTGCAATGTTTCCTTACACAAGACAAGTGGTGGCTGGTAATTAACTACCATTCCAATTTCCAACAAGAGATCGCGACGGTTTTTTTTTGGGGCACAAGAGAATTAGACTCTTGGAGGAGCTCACCTTCAAAGACAAGAGCTTCAACATCATTGTAGTTAAACGAAACATTGAGATTGACTGGGAATTATTTACTTGGAAGATTACGTATTACCGATGGAAGGAGGTGAGGTGGTCCACCTTGTTCCGGCTGACTTCCGGTGGAGGTCTAATGGTTAGGCCTTGATCAAGAAAAACAAAATCCAGGCCGATGACCTTGATACAACACTAACCCGATCGAACGGAAGACCGTAAACCAAAACCAAACGGTAGGAAATAAGTGATCAACATGCACTCTCGTGTTATTTTGACATGTTATTTGTATTCATTGTATCTCAACGGCATAATGATAAAAATACATTAACAAATTGTTAGTGCATAAAATTAAAATGTAAATTAGCAGCCACTATTGTTTCAGATAACTTTATCAAAAAACCTCACTCAATTTCTGATCTTGCCTATGAATAATCTTATTAGCTTCCTCCAACTAAATAAAATAAAGAGTAAGGTTTATATATTCAATTTTATAGGTCGGTTTTCTGGTCAAAGTCAACACTTAATTTTATAAAAAAAAAAAATTCTATAAGGATTTTATATTGAAAACAAAAATTACAAAAAAAAAAAAAAAAAAACTATGACTGACTATCATCCAGTGAAAAATAATTTTTTTTTCGCTGTAAATAATAATATTAAAAAAATAACTGTCAAAATACTTAGAACTATAAACTCATTTATTAATAAAAAAATTAATTACATCTCATAATTCATCGTCAATAAGAAACTCTCATTTCGATGAAGTCATATAGCTGAAACAAACTGAATATAATTTTCCGTCCTAATTTTATAAACTTCAAATAGCAATATTTATGATTCTAAACTATAATTTTCAAAAAATGAAGGTAGCTTTCCCTTGGGAAGTAGGGACATTGCTTTAACGATGATCCAAACATGCAACAAAGAAATCCATTGTCACAAACCAGACAACCATGTATAAGAAGTAACACGTGATAGATTACATATATTATCATCTCACACAAAAGCTCAAACCTTATTTCGGATTCTATCTCGGAGAATTCGATCAAACATCTCTCAACGTGCTTTGTAAATATAATTATATATCGGCAAGCTCGAGCTTTGTTAATCTTACAGGGTTGGAGGAATCCATATGTAGCCTAGAGTTTGAACATATCCGGCTTTTTCCAGGAGCTCATCCGCCGCCGCAGGACCACGGCTACCCGGAACATATGAAGTCGACTTGAGTTCACCCCTGTCGATTCTATGCAAAAGAGGCGTGAAAATCTCCCACGCAGCCTGATAATTTTCAGAAATCCAATCGTAATTAAAGTATGTTCACCATTTGTTAGGATCTATTATAATTTTAGCTATGAATTGAGTACCTTCAACTCATCACGACGAACAAAATGCTGCTGATCACCTCTTATTCTGCCAAACAATAAATGAAATGGCTTTAATTGGTTCGATTGAGTAGAATATTATTTTGTATTTTCTTTTTAGAAAAAGCTTTATATTAGAACCAAAAAGTTGCAACTCGTTGAGGGGAGAGAAACTCCAAACGACCAAGACAAAGTTGCCAATGCAGTAAGATAAGAAATCAAAAAACAAAATGCAACCGATCAGAATTAAGTGTCAAGAACATACGTGTCGAGAATTAGTCGTTCATATGCCTCGGGGATTATAACATCTTGATAACGTTGCCTGTATGACAGATCTAATTCACTCTGCACGGCAGTCATCTCGAGCCCCGGCTGTTTGACCTGTACAACCATAGTCTCAAACCTCAATGTCGTTGAGCAGGATAAAGTCAAAGAAACTAGTATTAATTGCATATGCATGAGGTCAATATTATTGCAACTAAAGAGGTTTAGACTTCAAGTCATAGTATCCTCGTACCATCAGCTTCATGTACATAGCTTCAGAAGGTTGAAGTCGTATGACAAACTCATTCCTCCCATGCTTTTTACCAACATCTGCCCAATGAGATCAGAATATACATTAACACTAATTGCCATACTTAAAGCTAAGCAGATATATGTTGAAGATGCTAATCACTCAGCTCAAACGTTTGAAGCCTTACATTTGAATATGTCACCAGGGACATCCTTGAACTGAATTCTTATTTCTGCTTTTCTTGAGTTTAACGCTTTGCCTGCCTTTAATATAAAGGGTACACCTGAAGGATTAAAAATAGACAATTCATTACGGGGTTCAATAGCTTTCAGTTCAGTGACAGCAAAGAAGATAAGTGATTACCTTCCCATCTTTCATTATGTATTCTTAAAATTACTGTTGCAAATGTTGGTGTGTTTGAGTCATCGGGAACTGTTGGATCGTCCTTTGTAGCCTTCGTATTGTCCAAGCACTACCTCTTCGTCTTTAATTGGGAGCACTGACTGAAGAACCTGGATTAAACAAAATAACAAAAATTGTATAAAGATTTTTTTAGTCACATATACTCCTTGAAATCTATAAATCTGCTACAGTCAAGTCACAAGAAACTATGCCAGGTTAATCATAGACAAAAAATTAAAAAACGAGCCGACGACAGGCAACACTTCTTAATATGCTATTGTTACAGAAAAACAATAAAAACAACCTTCACTTTTTCATCACGAATGTGCTCAGGTTTAAGGGAAATAGGCTTCTCCATGGCAACAAGACAGAGGACCTGAAGGAAGTCAGATAAAAAGAGAAAGAATCCAATGATCAAAAGATAAAATTTCTGATGGTTGCATTAGTGCACTGATAAGAGTCCTATGATGGTAAATTTGGAGGGGATTTCAAGTGTGATAAATCACATTAGGAAGTCATGCATTATTGGAAACAGTTTGAGTGATGCAGCAAGTCATAACGTATTGGCAACTGTGCGAGTGATGTATTTGTTAAAATTTAAAAGTATAGACAAGCTCCAACTGACGGCACAAGAACAATGTAAGCTGTTGCCTTTTCTAACTCCATTACCACTCTTTAACTGACTCATGAGAATTGAAAAAGATCCAATATGATTTTTTTTTTTTTTTTGTCTTTATGCACCCACAATTTGCAATCTATAATTTCTCTACGTCAAAGTCTTACCTGTAGTAGGTGATTCTGAATTATATCACGGATAATTCTGCCAAAACAAAATAAAAAAATTAATTACTGAATGACTTGACTTGTGATACTTTGCATTGAATATCTCAGAATTCTCAATGCTGGACTACCAGAAGATTCTTCTTCAAGAGTAATGGAAAGATCTTAAAAAATATCTCGTCTACCGACTGAAACTTCGAAGGTGAAAAACCTTTTACAAGAATAGAGAATTTTCTAGAGTTTGAAAGAATTTTTTGTAAGAACTGCTTTGTGATAGATAACAACAGCAAAAAATCTCATGTGAAGAACCCTGTATTGATTAAAATATCACGTTTGCCAACTGAAACTTTGAATGTGAAAAACTTTTACAAGGAATAAAGCATTTTATAGAGCTAAAAATTTTTTTTGTTAAGGACTACTTTGCGACAGACAACAAAAAAGAAATAGAGTGAAGTACCCATATTGATCAAAATATCCTCCTCGTCCTTCAGTCCCAAAATCCTCCCTGAATACGATCTGCCAGCGAAGCAAATAAAAATGACAATTTGGAGTATTATCCTTTCAAATACCTCATCCATGGAGGAGGAAAAAAAATCCACATCATCATTCATCATAGATGGATATGTATACAATTAATAAAGTAACCATTAGAACAAAACTTGACTCAGAAAATAAGACAACAATGGCATGTCAGTAACATGGTTCCTCAAAAACCAAAAGCCTCACCTGTACATTGTCAATGTTATCACGGTTCCAAAGTGGCAAAAACATGCGATTTGCAAAACGAAGTACTAGCTGCACAAGGAGAGGCATAAGCAGATGTATAAAACAAGGACGATATTTAACACTTATTTATTCATATATTACCAAATTTTGCACCAATTCTTTTCCCAAATAGTGATCGATACGGTAAATTTGCGGCTCATTAAATAACTCTCCGATTTGTGTACTTAGAAGCTCGGCTGATGCTAAATCCCTTCCAAATGGCTTCTCAACAACGATTCGAGTCCATCCACCAAGATTAGCTAAAAAGATATAGTAAAATCCAATAATAATGAAAGAGCATTCCATAAACACAAAAATGATGTCATGCATATCTATTTGCAAGTTATAACAATAATACTGCTGAGCATCATAAAGCTTACATTTATTCATGCAATAATGCTTGATCATCTTGCAGACAGATGGATATACAGATGGAGGAAGAGCAAAATAGAAGAGCCTTCGAGATGATCCTTCAATACTATTATTGCAGATCTCATGCTTTGAAATTTCATTGTCTAACAGCTGAAAACCCTCAGCAGAATCATATGAACCACTTACATATTTGATCTGCAAAAAAAAAAAAAATCATTGAACCACTAGGAAGAATCCATGTATGTCCACAACTAATTTGAGTACAAACTTTCAGAAGTAAGGTCTCCACAAACCAGCTGAAGAAACTTGGTTACATCTTTCAATAGCTCCCTTGCGGCGGCAGCTTTGTCACCGACCAAATATCTGCAGTTATTATCAGATTTATGGTCAATTATCTTCAAGGCAATATTTCATGGAATACATAGTTGAGCATGATTGAGCGGATGTATAACTGTGTTTGAACACAAAATTTGTATGTTATAACCATCAGCTTTGCTTAATACATAAAAGAATACACCACACATGATAGAATTGCTCCTATTTATTGAAAAGTTGGGGAGCAGAATAGAAAGGCAACAACATAAGGAATGTATCTCACCCTCGTATTCTGTCTCTTAAATCGTCGTCGGAAATATTTGTCCTGGCATACCCAAAAATGTGAACTTCATTCGACTGAAAGAACCCCTGTTACAACAATAGCAAATCTTACTCTGCATTCCAGCATAGGAGCAAATAATTCCACAAAAAAAAAAAAGAAGAAAAAGAGTCAAATACTTCACTATTGTACTACATTAGACATTGAGTTGTCCCTAAAAAAAAAAGCAATAACAATCGTAAACTCTCACATAGGAGAAATTGCTACCAGGTCGTTTATGGTAATAATAAATCATATAAACAACAAAGGTATGTATCTCAAATGATCTTCAGCATGAACTAAGACAATTAAATAAAGGCCGAAATCAGAAGACTGAAATGCTTCAGGTCCCGAAACGACCTAGTTGAATGAGATTGCAACAGTTAACCCATTATCGAACCTGGCGGAAAAGGTTGAAGAGAGCTGGAAAGGTCTTCTTCTTAGCAAGATCTCCAGATGCGCCGAGCACAACAATGGACAGGAAGCCAGTTTCAGACACATTTTCAACTTCCCTTGAGAAAGACTCATTTCTTGAAGTAACTCTTTTCTCACAGTGCCATAAACCTGAATCCATCTCAGTTGAGATCCCCACAGAAACCTCAATATCTCCGTCGACTACGGTCAAGGTACACTGGTATTGGCTGTAAAAATATGATCAAATGTCAAGGTGAGAGAGAGATCTAGATTGACGTTTAGGACCGGCCAGAGTAGCTTTTCAGCTTTACAGAATAAACTATTCATCAAAGTCAACGATATCAATAATATCCATCAATTACTCGCATAGAAACAGAAAAGCGAACAGATCCAGAAGTAGAGAACTAAATTCAGATTTAAGTACGAAAAAGGAAAGTAGAGCGAGAATCAGAGAGCCAAAAATCGAGATCAAATAAAACAAACATACGGAAACAGCTTCCAGAAGTATATCGTGCAGTCAAATCAGAATTGGACAAGCGGAAAGAAGACTGAGAAAGCAGAAGAAGAAGAAATGTGGCTCACCTTCCCCTCTTCTGGCCGAGAGTTTGGGTAGGTAGCAATGGAGGTGACGAAACACATGGTAGCTCTGTCAGAGAAAAGAGAGTCGGCTTGGTCTTCTCACCCAACTCCACGGCAGTCAATCGTCAAGGGGTCCTTTCACCTTTAGACCCCTCTATTGTTACATAATTCGCTTCCTGTCCCTTGACGTGGCGTTTAGTAAAGAGGAGGGTGGGGCCAAAAGTTAAAAAACTACGAAAGAGAAAGGTGGTTAGGTGGGAATATCTTAACGAGGGAGGAGCTAATTGATAGAGTGATGTCCGACGTTGTCCATCTAACTATTGATGTAAATTGTAATCTAGCCATGAAAATGCACATAATTACATGATTATGCCATGTTGCTATTAAATTAATTAATTTAGAATTGCATGTATGTGCCCTTACATTTTACTTATTAAATTTAATATTAATAAATTAAAATTTGAAATAAACATGGAATTAATGCATCAAAGTTAGCATTAAAATAAGAAGATTTGATGGAGAGTTAGCAGTAAAAGTCAAAGATTTAAAGCTCACCAACCAATCATGTCTTTGGTTGGAATAAGTTGCTCATCCACTCAATTAATCCCAACGATACCTAAAAATCTGCATAAACAAGTATCTCCCCTAGTACTAGAATTATGTTTTTCTCTCCCAACTTAGCCTCGTTAGCAAGAAGGGCCACCCGTTGAAATTAGATCTAGGTCAGAACCAACCCACCTTGCAGTAGACCAAGACCCGAGCATAGCCAGGCCCATCCTAAATAGGATGGTCTGAAGTTGGGGCTGCCGACCTTGGATCCTCAAGCCGGCATGTGGGCCCCGTGGAGATCCACATTTCCGACTTTTCAGCCTTGCGACCATAAAACAAAAATCATCCAAAATAGGTTAAAAAATCAACTTGCCTGTTGGGAAACAGGCCCCGGTCCAGCCAGGCCTGGGCGAGCCCACATTCACGGCCAATTGCTGACAGTGCCAGGTTACAGGTTATCTAAGGAAACAACAGTTCACAATAAAATCCTAAAAAAATGCAAAGATTTAATTCCCAAAATGGCTTTGATTTAATTAGATATATCTAACATTATGCATGTCCAGACAGATGAATGACATTGCAGAAAAGGACAGCACAAATTGAAAACAAAGACAAAACAAGGAATTGGGAAACTTGCAATTTGTGCACCTTTAACATAATGAAGCTTCTATCATATTTATACAAGGGAAAGCTTACAGGGACCATGATTCTCTCTTAAACCACTCTAATCAGGAACACTTGACCAGCACTCAGTTTTAGAGTGGCGAGAATCACATTTTCAGCCACTTTGGCTTGATCGGCTTTTTATCCTTGGGCTTTTGCTCTACTATCGGAGCGGAGGGAACCACTGGCTCGGATTCTGCGGCAGGTTGAGGAGACTCGACTTTCTCAGTTTTGATTTCCAAATTTTTAAGAGACATAATCTCATCTTTTAAAAACGGAAGCAAATTAGCTGTCGTAGCATCGTCACCTGAGAAATTCATAATAAACAGGTGTCAGTCATTATAATTTGTAAGCTTTCTGAACCAATTTTGTTCTTCCTTTTACCTAGAAGAAATGGGAGATGGTTAGCGAACATTCAACGTGATAAAAACAAATCAATAAAAGGAATAAGAGAAGCTGTTCCCTGGTTCGAACCAAATAATATTGCCAAGAAGCGGGAATGTTGACACCACTTAGAATGTACATTTTATGGAGGATGTTGGTCGTAAAGGTAGTTTGTTTTGAATATTTTTTAACTCTCGTTAATAATTATTTCTTTTCGTACAATTTTTTTAGTGCATAAAACAGTATCTGATTCATTGCCATTAGAAGTTATATCTAACAATTCTATTTGCTATTATAAGTATTTAAAAGCAGAAAAATGAGAGAAAAGAAAAGTTATGAGGCATAATAGAATGGTAATATTTTACAACACAACACAACACATCATTCGCTATACACGACAATATTTTACAACACAAAATCATATGCCACAAATAATAGCAAAGATAACTCATGGTATAAGACGTTGACTAATCAGTGTCAGCTCTTACGGTGACAAATTTTCGCACTGCATTAATTATCCAATGTGGATTTTTAGTCTAGCTGAAAAATATTTTTATGTACCCTGAGGCAGCTAACCATTAACCACTACACACTTACCTGTTGACGATCAGACAAGTGCAGTGCAAGTTTTAAAAAACGTTTATAACAAATCAACAAGTGTGGTATTGAATGAGATAAGTAGTTTCATCACAAAGGGATGTAGCTCAACTGGATGAGTGACAAATACCGACCATAAGATTTTGTAAATATAGAATTAAAATCTCAAAGGGGCAATATTGCTTAGAAGGTTAGCTAACCTTTTTGCTGATCATACATGAAATAGACTATAGCTCCAGGAACAAAACCAGCAGAGAAAAAATCTTGAGTCATATCTTTTATCTGCTTTTTTGGAGGAGTTGTGTCTGCAATAATATGAAGTAAAATTAAGCGACCTGCAGCTAATATTGCCAGGAGACATCTTTCAAAGAGACATTAGCATAATAAAAATTTCTTTGAAAGATTCTCTGTATTCACAAGACATACAAATAAAGAATGGTAGCTCTGGATGACAAACAACTTTTGTAAGAAGGTCAACCAAATTTTGTATTGTTTCAGAAGGATGAAATGCCGCCTCTAAAGTGTGATTATCAGGAAACCGAACCCTTATAATGGCCTGCACACATAAGCAGATGAGCTAGATGGTGAAGTAACTTTTTTCACTGAATAAGAGTGCACACAGGATATGGAATTCGCCAACCATTCTACCAATAACAAAAAATTAAATATTTGAATCATTGTATAGATAAAAAAAAAATTAACTGAAGTATCAATTCTCTGACAAGCACCTTTGTTATCCTTGATCTGCGAGCTGCCTCTTCTGCTTCCCTAATTTTCCGTGTTTTCAAAAACTTATCTGTTAAAAAATGTATCAGTCATTAATTTTATATGATCTTTGCAAATAACTAATCAGGTGATAAACTTAGATACTTCAATCAATGACATAATCAAATTTATAAGTGAATTCATTCCATAAGTTACCTACACATTTATTATCATGACAAGGGAAAATGGAAAGGAGCCTTTTTCTTGACAAAAAGGTCATAAAACTTACCTTCCTTCTTAGTTGATAGCATTCGATAATAATCCTCTGCAGTGAACTCATAAAATTCATCAGTTTCCCCTGCTTAAAAAAAAAATGAACAGAATAAGAAAATGTTAGACACGTGTGATTGTAAGTAAACAGAGGAATCAAGCCTTTAAAGATATGAGAACGAAGAACATTTCCATTGTTTTAGTCCAAGAAGTAAGACTTCAAGTAAACATCATACCACTATCAGTCACTTCTGGGGATGAAGAAAGAGACATCGTCTCAAACACACGTATTTCTCGACCAAATTTTTCCTTGGCTTCCATGAGCTTAGCCTTACCTCCAAAAAAATATGGAAAAAATCAACACACTTAAACAACAATAAAGCACAACATTAAATCTTAATTTGATCAGCTAAATAATTATGCCCCAGTGGAGAAGCAGCTTTTTTAAGCCCAGACAAACAATTCACCATCATTTATCAAGATCAATTTTCTAAAAATTGTAATGCTTCTTTGTTAGAAGTTAAGACTGACAATGATTCAATGCCCTTTGAACAATTACTATAATAATTAACAGCAATTCTTTTTCAACGAGATGCAATAAAAGCAGCAATCAGTTTATTAACGCACTGATATTTCTTTTACAGCATGAGTTTAGCTGCATTCATAATCTACTCAAGATAATGGAAAAAAATAAGTTGAAAAAAAAAATTGTAGAATCATGAATGAATATTTTGGAAAGTTTGTCTTTTCAGACATGAAGCTAAACAAAAACGACTGAATTCAGCAAACAAAAAATAACAAAATATCAAAAAACTTTCTAATTTTGAATTTGTGTGCTAGTAGACGACCTTCAGCTTTTATTTTATTAAAGTTTTTGTTTTTCATGACCAATGTATTAATAATAGGCACCATATTATCATGATACTTTTAACAGACTCTACTCTCAACTCAAATTTTTTAAAGTAATTTCTGTATATTATGTTGAAGTGAACTTGGATTTTAAATTGAGCTCATCCAATAAATTCGTATTTCATCTCCTCTTAATAGACAAAAACATAGAACCAAGCAATCAACCATTAAAGCACAATAACATTAGGAATAAAAAAAAAAAACACATCAAATTCATCATCCAAACCTTATAACAGATTTCCAGATAAGATTAAGGTGATAAAAAATACAGCAAAACTACAAAATCTAAACGCTAAAAGTTGCACGGAAGACCTTAGCCGATTCAGCGTCCATAAGTTGAATGTCAGTGAGCCTCCTTCTCTTCAAAGATAACGAAGAAAAACCATCATAAACCATCGGACACTAGAGCAAGCTCAGAAGGATGAGAAAGAGGCGATTCAATTCTTGTATTTGTACCTTCTTTGAGGCGTGCGGTTCCTTTCCTTTCCTTGGATTCCTTGACTTCGCCCCTAGGAGTTCCTTTCCTTTTACATAAATCTACAAATTTATGGCTCTACAGTTAGCCCAGTCTGATTTCGTGATTATAGCACATAGCACCAGCGGTTTGGGCCTATTTATAGCCCATAAGTGGAATCCATTGCAGGTTCAAGGTGAAAGAATTGTTCCAATTACAAATAATTATTTTTTTTATTTTTATCTTTTAAAGTTTAAATAATTATCTTTAGCCACAACTAGGGACTATGGTTGGGTGCGGTCCGGGTCCACTCCAAACCGGAACAATGACCCACTGTAACACCCCTAAAACTGTACCCGTTTTTTCCCGAATATATTTTTATATTTTTTTTTTTCTAATAAATTTAATTAAACTTTAAGTGGAAGCTAAACCGAAATCGAAACCAGAATCGAAATCGGAATTGAAATCTAACCTTTAAAACAATTTAAATAAAACTTTTAAAACAATTAAATTAAATCAATTAAAACTAATAAAACATAATAAAACATTGGGAGGGCAAAACCGTCCCTGCTGACAAAAGAGAGGCAGCGACCGATCTCTGCGAATTGCAGAGATCGATCGCTGCATGCTATATGCATTGCAGGGATCGATCTCTGCAATTTGCAGAGATCGATCGCTGCACTCTATATACATTGCAGCGATCCTTTCCTGTTTTTCTCCTCTGTTCTGTTTTACTTTCCCACTAAGTACTCTCTGGAATCTGAACTTCCAGAGAGCACAACGGCCCTTTTATTTTCATCCCATATGCTCTCTGGAATCCGATTCCAGAGAGCAACACTTCATCAAATAACTATCTGAAAATCAACTTCTATATCTATTCATCGACTACTAATTACGTAATTCAGACTTACAATAACACGATACTCTAATTGCGATAAGACTTTCTAAAAACGAACGGCGTGGATAGCTCTAAAACTTGAGCATATCCGTACCGAACCTAAAACAGTACAAATACAGTTTACTAAATCATTTAAGACACTATACACCAAACAGTTCCAGAATTTTCAAAAACAAATTAAACATCCTAAAATATCTATACATATTCTATCAATTATCCCAAAACGTTCCCAAAACCCTCAAAACTCTATACATACTTCCCACGGGTCGGTTACGCCTCGACTGCGCCAGCACACCACCGCAGCCATCATCCGTCAACTGAGCTATGCCTCAGGCGGAGGAACGTCGTCCTCACCTGGTATCTCGTAGTCTATGTCACCTACACCATACATAAACACACTATGAGATAAATCTCAGTAAGCCCTAGTAAATGCGATGCATGCTGTGCTATGAGTTCGATAAATCATGCTTTATTTTATCTTTCTATGCAATGCTCTGTAGGTGTCACCGAGATCCTATACCCTCTAACCAGAGAGAGCTCATCCAGCGGGCGGACTACTCTTTCCAGCTAGAGGAGGGGGGTACACGCTTACAATCCGTACAGCCGTGCCTGAGCCCCACCTCGCGTGACCTGTATCTGTATGCCTTTCGGCCTGTAAGCCTTTCGGCCGGTGTACTGTAAGCCTTTCGGCCGTGAACTGTAAGCCTTTCGGCCGTGAACTGTAAGCCTTTCGGCCGATGCTATGCTTTACGTTATCTTTAAAACTCTGTGCGGAAATTCGTTTTCATGCTTTTCTTTAAAACCAAGTGATGCGTGAACAGTTCAATATCATACAATAAACAAGCAACACATAGACCATCGGGACTTTAAAAACGTAAACTATAAACTCCTAAGACCTAGCTACCCAAACCGAGCAAAACTAACTAAAGGCATCTCCAAAACGCCTCGAGACGACACGATGTACGGTGTAGGCCGATTTGGCCAAAGAAACTCACGAGAACTTACCTCGCGTCCAAAGCAGCTTAAACCCGTCCACGAGCACTGTTTACCTAAGCAATTTACAAGGATTTACGTTAAACGAGTTTATTCAAAAATCTCGAAATTTCGTAAATTCTAACATTTTTCCTAAATCGATTAGATTCGTCCAAATACGTCCAACACGTTCAATATTTACTTAATCATTGACAACTTATCGATTACGAGCCCTAGATCTCGTTTTTAATCGAAAACCTAAACGAACCTAAACGTTTAAAACTTTACGAAACTCGGATTTCAATGTTCCAAAACTATAGAGACTTACCGAGAACGTCGATTGGAGGAAGAAACGTGAAGGACGGAGGAAAAACGGAACAAAACCGGAGGTCGGATCGTGAGAAACGTCGACGGCCAGAGAGGGTTTGCGAGAGAGAAAAGAGAAACAGAGAGAAAGTGGTTCTGGAATTCGAAGAGGAGAAATGAAATGAAATAAAAGAACTTTGATTGATTTATAATATTGAATTTGCTAATTACCAAGTTGCCCTTATTTGGTTTTTATATTGATTTCGTCCTTCGGTTCGTTAATCGTCTAGCCATTCGACCTCTCCAAACGTCCTTACTTCACCAATAAGTCTAACTTATTATTTGGGACTTAATAAAACTGTCCGTTCACAATTCGGACCTCATTTACTATTTTTGCAAGAACGTCTTTTTCATTACGAAAAGCTTAATTGTTCGGAATATAGCGTTTGATCTCCGAAAATTCCCGTAAATTTCTTAAAATTCTTATTATTCGTTAGGATCGTAATGACGCTTTCTTTTTGTGAAACGGACCTGGTTTGACATATTTACCAAAAATGCCACTATATAATAAAATAACAATATAATATATTAAATCCGAAATCCGTACAAGCCGGATATTACACCCACGGTCCCTGGAACCGGAACCAAAATTGTGGGTTCTAGAACCGAACTAGAACCCAAGTTTTTTAAAAAAATTTCTTAGAAATTTTTTTACATTTTTTATTGTTTTTGGGTCAGGTTTTTGGAACTTAAGTCAGAGTTTTGGGCTCATTTTCAGATATGAGCCAATTTTTTCTAATATTGGGTTGGTTTTAATCGATTTTCAAGTCGAATATCTGACCCACGATTTAGTTTGATTTTATCGGTTCTTGCAAATATGAAAATGAAATCGAGACCGGACGGCACTGTTCTTGAAAATCTTGAACTGTGGGTAGGTAGAACAGGCCCAAACCGGGCCCAAATCGCGCGGTTTGGTTAAAACTACATTTCTCGTCCAGTTTTGGCCGCCCAACAATCAAATCTCTTTTATTTCTTTATCAATTGTAATGTATTTTTATTTAATTTAAGTATCAAACAACAATTAATTATAATAATTTATCAAAAAACTAAATTTGATAAACACGTCAATTTACTAAACAAATATTCATTTTTTTTTTCAAATTTAATTACCGTAACAGAACTATTAATAATTATTATTATAGAAAAAAATATATATCAATACCAAACTAGTTTATAGTGGGGCTGATGGAATCAATTAGATTATAAAAGTAACACTCAATATTTTAAACCTTCTAAAAGTTCTTTGCTCGTGAGCCGAAGTTTGGAGTAGATGTAGATTACTCAAAAATGCTATTTATACATCTTGAAGAAGTTACATTTTTTTTTTTGTAAATACAAATGTAACTTCTTCATTACTCGTAATACAATATTGTCTGTTTTGAGATAAATCTGAACGATTTTATTTTTTGGGTTAATCTAAAATGTGTTGCACTAAGTGTTGACTTAAATAATGTTTAAGTCTTAATTTGTTTTTAATGATGAATTTGTCTGCTTAATATTGTAATTTGATTATGTCTATTAATTGAATTTAATGAAATGCATTGGAGTTAGATTTGTTGGAGATACCCTTAAAAAAGGTATTTTAGTTTTTAATGCATATGATTAAGTGTACAGGGCTGAAATGTATTAAGCAAAAGAATCAGTCCACCGGTCACAAAACGACAAGAACGGAGTCGTTTAAAAGGGTCAGTCCACCGGTCACTAAACGACAAGGCGGATGACTAAATGGAATTAGTCCACCGGTCACTAAACGACAAGGCGGATGACTAAATGGAATTAGTCCACCGCTCACTAAAAGACAAGGCGGATGAGCTAAAAGAAAATACCCCACCGCTCGCTAAACGACAAAGGCGGATGTTCGAAAAGAATCAGTCCACCGCTCGCTAGACGACAAAGGCGGATGAGTAAACCAAATTACTCTTCCGGCCACTAAACGACAAAGGCGGAAGACTTCAACAAAATGCTCTTCCAGCCTCAAAAATTACTCTTCCGGTCACTAAACGACAGAGGTGGAAGACAACTACAAATCAATCATCCGACGCCGGTTCAAGCGTTTTAAGCTTCATCATCCGACGCCGGTTCAAGGGTTTAAAGCTTCATCTTCTGTTGGCGGTTCAAGACTACAAGTCAGCTTTGTCTTCCGCCAGAATTCAAATTAGCCGCGAAGCTACAGTGACGTCGTTTTCAGCCATAACTCCAGAACATTAATGGCGACGACGATTTGCAACTACAAACGGCAACGGCTACCTGATCTTGTACGGAAGCTGCTCCAACGGTAACTAAACTTCTATTATTGGATAATGAGCATTGAAGCCAAGCCTTAATGAAGACAGAGTATATAAGCTGAGCTTAGAGCACGAAGTCCCAACTTTTGCCAATTTGAATTCTGAGCCCTAGCTGCGAAAGTTTGAACTCTCTGTATTTCTCTCTACATCTCTCAATCCTAACTTGAGATTCATCTTGTGAGATTGTAGTGTGAGCTTAATATTTTACAAACTCAAATCTGTTTAAGGCAGTGGATTGACGCCCGTAAAGTTCAATCCAGGATTGTGTAAGGTTGTGGATCGACACCCAAAAGCTCGATCAAGTTTTCTCGTTGAGGAGAAGTAAGGAATCTTCAAGGGGGTGCCTTGGAGCGTGGACGTAGGCAGTTTGACCGAACCACGTAAAAATACTGGTGTCAAATTTCTCTCTCTCTCTCTTTACATTATATTGATTACTTGTGTTAAATCTAAGTTTAATCAAGAGAGAAATTGGTTAGATCAAAAATTAAAATTAAAAAGAGTCTAATTCACCCCCCTCTTAGACAATACCGATCCTACACTAAGAATGAAAGATAAATCTACTCATAAGTCATTTACTTTTCACTCTCACAAGCGATGTGAGATTGTGTATTTCCGCTGATATTTTAAGTTAGATCAGTACATTTGGGTCGTCCTTATCTTCACATGGAGAGTTGTCACAATCTCTTCATCACCCCCCCTCCTTTCGAGTCTCAACGTCCCCGTCGACAGCACATTCAATTGAGTTTTGACTCTAATATTATGATACTATATGACCTTGCAAAATTAAGGTTAATGCAAGATCAGTCAATGTGTGTCGGTGTTCTAAGTTCAATCACGAGAAAACTCGAAAAAAACACTAGCAAAATATAGGCAAATAAACTCCAATTGGTATGAAATTTTAATGGCACCTTACCTGGTGAGTGATGAGCAATACCCTAAATTTTCAGATAAAAATATGCTAAAATACAAAAGACATGCACGAACTCCCATGACTTGTCCGATAGGCAAAGAGTGATGGATAATTGTTCCTTAGTTAGGGATCGGGTTAATGACCTTTTAGGCATATCATATCATTTGTATCGTTCTCAGTCATCTTAATATAATATTGTTTAATTCGGGCAGAAACTCGTTCTGTTTTTATTATTGGGATTAACTTAAAACGGGTTGTACTATGTAAAGATAAAAACTATACGTATAAATCATTCACTTTCTATTATCACAAACGACGTGAGACTGTATATCTCCATTGGTGTGGGTTAGTTAGACCCTCACACTTGTCCATTCTTTTCTTTACGTATAAAGTGTCACAATAAATGATGTCATTTTTCTTTAAACTTATTGTCAAATTCGAAGTGGGTGTTCTTTTTGTTTGTTATTTTTTAATCTTATTTTAAACTTTGGGTTAAATCTCAAATATCATCTTATATCACACAATACTATAGTTTCTTTATAACAAAGTTATTAGCATGATTAGAAATTACATGTTGCTGAAGATAGCCTCCTCGGCGCACGTTAGCATAAGCCAGTTAGCGAATTCAAATATGGTATATCGGGCTGAAGGTGACCTACTTCTCAACGAGGTGGGGCCCACGCCCGATGAGATCCTTGTAGAATAGTAATATACTGAAAGTTCCCCAAACCTGTTTCAATTTGGTTACATTTTGTAAATAGTAGATAGTTTGAGGACCTTCCGTTCAAACATCTCTTCGAACAGATTTTATTGAGGAAAAAAAGACCATAATCACGGAGAGGAAGAAGAAGAAACCCAACATAGAGTAATTGAGAGAGAGAGTTGGATTGGAGATGACGATGGACAGAGAGAAGGAGAGAGAGATTGAGTTAGAGAGTGCAATGTATACTAACTGCTTGCTATTGGGTTTGGATCCGGCAATTATCGGAGTCGGAGGCTCCTCCCCTCGTGTCGGCCAATTCCGACACTCCAACCCCAAACTCGGCGAACAACTTCTTTACTTCATTATATCTTCTCTCAGAAGCCCAGCTCAATCGGCCAAAGTATGATTCTCCTTCTCTTTTATTTTCTCCCTTGAATCTGTACCTATACATTTCTCCCTGTTATCCAATTTCCCCTCGATCTGGTCTGGTTTTACTTTCTCAATTTTTGGATCTTTCAGGATTTTGATAAGGTGTGGCCCATTTTCGACTCGGCGCAGTCTCGGGACTTTAGAAAGGTGAAATTCGATCACGGAGTCTCTGCTTTATTTATTTTTGTCCCATATTCGGCATCTGAATATCAATAGCTCCTTTGGTTTAGAATTTTTTAGCTATATTCTTTCTTTGGAACTTTTTGGTATCTGCCTATTAGGTTGTGCAAGGGATCATCAGTGAGCTGGAATCTCAGGGGGAGCTACCGAGGAGCAATTCAAGAGTTTCGTCCCTTGCTACATGTTGTGGACCAAGGTGTGCTGGTGTTTTTTTTTTTTCATATTAGTTCCATTTTAGTGTAATTGCGTGGGGAATGCCGAATGAAATAAGCCCTTTGGGATTACACTTTTTTGTCCTGAAATGGCTGTTCACGTCCTGAAAGACGATGCATCATCACAATGCAGTCAGGTTTGCATAAAACTTGACGTTTAAGCTTAGACTTCTACATAACAAGCTTCTGTTAGTCTTGAGATCTAGAAAATTATGTTTGGTTGAAATTTGAACTAAGAAATGGATAATTAATATGTATTTTGTGGAGAGAATTTCATTTTTTATCAGCTTAAACTGTTTCCTGCAGGTTTGTGGAACTTCTGTGGCAACTTTCTTTGCATGCTTTGCGGGAGGTTCACCGACGAACCTTTGCAGCTGATGTAGCTTCTAACCCACTACCTGCATCTTTGACTGATGTTGCATTTTCTCATGCAGCCACGTTACTTCCTGTGACAAAGGTGGTTTAGATATCCTATTTATATGAGTATAAGAATGAAAATGCTCTTATGCTATTGAATGCTCTGTAGCTTCTAGATTGTAAGCACTGCCCTTTAATTTGTGTGAGCTCAGACTCTCATCATTACTATGAACTTACTTTTTTGAGATCTTTGTTTCATGAAATTCAATGCGTCCTTGGTAAAATTTTCATGTTTGGAAGTTGTTATCTGTGAAGATGGAAAATTCTATGAATATTCACTATTATTTGCTTTTCTTTTCTTTGTTACATATTTTCCCTACTTGTAGAGTATTTGTTCTTCAAAATCTTTTTATCCTCATACAACTATTTTGACGTTTTGTCCTGAAACAGGCTAGAATCGCACTTGAAAGAAGAAGATTTCTGAAAAATGCAGAAAAAGCTGTACAGCAACAAGCTATGTGGTCTTCTCTGGCTCATGAAATGACTGCAGAATTTCGGGGCTTATGTGCTGAAGAGGTGTGACTCATCTACTCTTCTTCGTTATTATTATTTTTTATAAATTTTTTATTGGCATTTAGATATAACTTTATCGATTTGAACTTCTTTGGGAAACTCGGAGGTCAGGCTTATTTGCAGCAAGAGTTAGAAAAACTTCATGATCTGAGGCACAAAATAAAGTTAGAAGGAGAACTATGGGAAGATCTCGTATCCAGTTCTAGTCAGAATTCTCATTTAGTTGCAAAAGCTACTAGATTGTGGGATTCTATATTAGCACGAAAAGGTCAGTATAAGTTTCACTTCATCATTGCAATTTAGGCTAGCATTTTATTTTAGTGCACTTTTTTTTTTTTTTAAATTTGGTTGTCGTCTTGTGTGCCTTCAACACCACTCACATATTTTTGAGCAGTAAAAATATATGGCATTTTCTGCCGTTGCTGTTTGCAAGAATCAAAAATTTGGTTTTCCATAATTGTTTAGTATGTGTTTTTATTTTATGGTATAAAAGCAATATCTACATTCCGAAACCAAATTGTTAAGTTCTTAGGCATCACATATCGTGCACGCGGACACTTGTGAATCTTTTACTCACTGTTTACGTAATTAAACTAAACCTTCAGAATCTATTTTTAGATCATGCTAACTAAAGCTTTATTATGATGACTAGATAAATATATTTTGGACAATTTTTTAAGGGATAATATTTTTTTTTTATCTTTTTGGGAAAAATACATTCTGGCATGAAACCAAGCTACTTTCTCGTTCCTTAGTATGTAGGTTGGCTGAACACTTTCTTGATCTAGATTGTTACATGGAAAAAATGGGGAGGGAAAATATACAAAGTTTATGTTGCCTTCCATTAGCAGAAACAACTTCTAGTTTGGCTGGTGCAGTAGAAAGTTTGTTTCAAAATTGAAATGAAAAAGTAAAAAAGAACCGAGGAATAATTCTCAAACTAGGGATCATTTACATTAATTGTCAAAAATCTTTCTGTAAGATTCACCACAACTTTTTAAATAGAGTTTGGTTTATTATTTAAGATCCCTAATAAATCTATAGAAAAATAAATAAATTTCCAAGAAAATTTTTAAAAGGATAAAAGCTATCTAATAAACTAAAACAAAAAAAAATCAAATACGAAAATAATAGATAAAATAAGATATTAAAAATACTGCGAATATTAAAAGATGTCGTGTCCTGCATCATTGATCCAACACCTTTTTACAGATGTACAATTTAGAAATGAAAAGTTTAATCAACTTGGTTGGGGAAATTGTGGTGCAAAATGTATTTGTTGAATTTAGTTTAATAAATGGTATCATACAAAAATCCAATTGCATGATGTTAAGAATTGATGACATGAACTTCTTGTTCTTGCTCAGGTCAGCATGAGGTTCTTGCTTCTGGCCCCATAGAGGACTTAATTGCTCACCGAGAGCATAGGTAAATTAATATTTTCTATGTTAGTTGCATAGATGATTTATACCTTTCTCATTTGTTATTCTTCTTTCTAGGTATCGCATATCGGGATCAGCTTTACTAGCCGCTGTGGATCAGAGTTCTCAAGGGACGGACGTCTCCTCAATACAGTCTAGTGACCTAGCTTCTATAGAGTTAGATGCCAAGGAATTGAGTGATGGATCAAATGGAAATATAACTAGGGACAGATTGAATAATATGCCTGATTCATCCCAATCACTAGTTAATGAGGAAATTGTTCATCGAGTGGATGATAGGACTGGAAGAGTTCTTCCCACTGTTGATATAGCTGAAATTATTAGACGGTGGACCCATGCTTTACAACGCATTCATAAACAATCACTTCATCTGGTATGATATCTATTTACTTTGTATTTTTTTTTTCTGATAATTTCAATATTCATTTGCTTTGTTTTGGTCATTAATAGTTGATTGTTTTTTTATTTTTTTTTTATTTTTTGCCTTTGAGTGGTTTGTACGGACTCCTTTTAGATACTAGTCCAATTAAGTTCTACTACTTGCGTTAATATTGCTTATTTGCAATAGAATTTGATTGCTTTTTAAAAAAAAAAAAGATTTTGCTACGGCATTGATATCTGCTCTTGCAGGAGATAAATATACAAAAGGGATGCCATTGTATATTGCGTTTTTTATGTTTTCTTTATAGATATTGGAAGAAATTTAGCACTTAGTTTTCTATAATTTTTTCTCCAGTATATTTTTAAGGAAAATAACTTCTGTGCTCTTCGCCTCAATCCAAAATGGTTACAAAATATTACCTTTCCAATGGTGTTGTATCGACGTAAATGTTGGCATGTGCAAGATCTTTTAATCCATGGTGAGTGAGCTTGTCTCACTGAGTAAGTTGATCGTTTTTGGTCGAACAACTTGGTTCTTTTTGTTTTTTCTTCTGAAGATACAATGCAATATAAAATGTTACCTTTCCATTGTAAATGCAACACACGCACTATCTTTTGTATTTATCACCGTGTTACCCAATCGAGATAGTAGATTCTATGTGTAATCCATAAAAGTTTAACGCATTGGTAGTCTACAGGCAAAAGCTAATGATGGTGAGGGTCCAGAAATTTTAAGAAGCACCATTAATAGCGGCTCAGGTGGGCATGCTGATTCTTTAGCTGCAACTCTTGCTGAACATCAACAGCATTTGGCAAGCTTTCAGGTAGTGCCATTTGTAAATTGTACATCAGAAGGGGATAGTCCTTTTTACGTGATACTTGTGGGTTTTTTTTTTTTTTTTTGTTTCACATTTTTGCTCAATATTATTCTTTGTTATTTTCTGATGGATTAATGAAATACTTATGGCCGGCCCTGAAAGAAACACATAATAATAGTTCTCTAATTTTCGACTTAGGTGGATACGGAATGGTGATTTTCCCTCAAACCATAACCACCTTGCATCTTGGGAAATAATGTTGATTTTATTTTCTGCTTTTATGCTGGTTATAATAAATTATTAGTTGATCTTTCGGTGTTGGTTGGTCAAACAAATCCTTTATGAGCTATTGTCACTATTCATTATAAACAGGTGAAATTGTCATTACTTTTCTGCGTGATAAGGTTGAATATTTTCTTTTTTATTTTATGCTTTTCCTGAATAGGTACTTCTCAACCAACTGAAAGAGGTTGCTCCAGCTATACAGAAATCCATAGCAGAGTGTACAGAGAAAGCTAATAGTATTTCTTCCAGTCTTCCTTCAGTGACTAAGCACTCCACTCGCTCCATGTCTCCTATTCAAGTACAGAGTGGAAGATCATTGGTGTGTGTTTAATGGATAATAACATTAGTCTTATCCTAAAATTAATTTATCATAAAAAATGAATAATGACGATATGTAGTTCGCAAGTCAAATCCTGTCATTCTCCTCTCTGGGCTGACTCTTTTCTTTGCTTTTTTTTTTTTTTTAAAACAATGAAACAGGAAAGTAGCAGTGATGATATTGCTGACGTTATCTCAAAGATGTCATTTCTTCAATTTGATAAGATGTCTGCCGGTCCTACGTTAAAGCTCCCACAGTTGTTTAGCTCGATGCCTAATTCTTCTGGAAAAAGTGGAAATGTACAAAAACGACGAATTGTGTCCCTTCAATCTAGCCAAATCGAAAATTCACCTGAAAGAAAGTCTTTTGATCCAGCTGTGTCAATCAATCGCATAGACAATGCACCACAAGGTTCACAGTTTCTGCTTTATGCCTCTTTAGCTTGCATAATGTATTCAAACCAAACTGTCAAAAACTTTTTTCCACTTTTATGGCTTTATTTTGGTTGGTTGATGTTAACTTTTAATGTTTACGCAGATAGTGATCATTTCCATGTCCAGAACTTGAAGAAATCTGTAAGAGAAGCAGCTCTATCAACACAACTCGGCAGTTCAGGAGTAGAATCATCAAGAAACATTCATTCTGATGAAAGTGTTGAACACTTCTTTGTTCCGCTTTCAGCAACTGGATTTCCTCATCTACGCCCCGATAGTAAAGCTGCTTCCACAAGGTCCAAAAACTTAGTTTCGTCTCAAGTGGGTACTTCCTTTGTTAAAACTCGACCCTCTGGTGATGTTGGGAGCAAGTCCGATGAATTGGCAGAGACGTTGATCGATCTGGATTCACTTCATGATTTTGACCAAGTTAATGGATTTCTTTCAAAAGATCATTCGAAATATGCAGATCCTGGCGTACGACAATCATTTTTTGACATAGAAGAAACCGAAGTATTCTCTCCACCCTTGCTAATGGACCCATTACTGTTGGCAGATTCTTATGAGGACCTACTCGGTATGTCAGCAGTCATAAATATTTCACTTCGACTTAAAGTGTAATTTTAAGGGTAATACTACATTTATTTTTACACCCTACGTGTCATAGTCATTGATTCATTTAATCTATTATTTTAAATATTTATATGATATCGTAACAATTCTATAAAAAAGTAAATATGACACGTAAACGTCGCGTCGTGATGTGATATTAAAGCATAAATTTAGCATTATTGATTTTTTAAATATTTGATGCCTTGGAATATCGTCATGACCATTGTCTTTTGATACTTTCACAATTGTTCTTAAGCCTCACATTAGATAATAAGATATTAAAAGTGGAGATTGGAGCATCTCATTATATGATCCCAAAGAGATTCCTCTCTCTAAAAGTTAGTGAAAGTATTCCTCAAACCAACCCTTTCTCTTAACTTTTTTACTAACAGATTGTGAGGAGCTGAGCTAATAGTATATGACAGATTGTGTATTCACTCTTGGCGATGGTCCCAAATGGGTCAGTTTGCGTATGCATACCTAGAATGATAGCATTTCAGAGGAACATCTACGCATGATCCAAAGGTTTATTGATGAGAGAGAGATAGCAAAGTGGGCTTCCTTGTAATCAAAATTTATGTGGAAATGTGAACGGTAAAGTTTCGAAGGTGCAATATTGTTTGTTATGAGCTGATATCCTCACTATTTTGTTTTCGGGTTTTATCCTAAAATTTCTTGAACTGCTTCGGTTTTATCCATAACAATGAATGTCATACATGAATTTATGTCACGTGCACCCATGTATACATACCCGTACATACAAACGGGCTTGTACAAATATACACACCCATTAATTAAAGACACAAAATGGGAGGTGGATACGACAAAACAATCTCTAAAAAAACAAGTAGATTCCCATATGAACCTGTGTTTTATCTGATCTTTTGTAATCTTCCTCTGTTGTTTTGAGTCTCGCAGGAACTGAAACTAAGCAAGCAAAATACATGCTTGGAATGTCCAAGACAAATTCATATAATTGTACAAAAAAAGCATCTAAAAAGAACATAAAAGAGTTGCCTCCAACGACAAAAATGGCCAGCATTATAAGGAATCTTGACGAGTTAAGCCTTGTTTAATAGTTTTATACAAAGAAAGCCAATAAGGAAGAGACAATTGGAAGGACCCGATTGATAACTGTAAGAACAGAACCATTGTTTTCAATTTTTTCATTGACAATGAAGGTTCTTGCAGTTTAATAATGGCGGACTTCCATGCTTTTGCTTTTCATCAAGCTTAATATCCTTTTCCCAATCAATCATTTTTCACCCTCTTAAACAACATCCTGCCTTTTTTTATATGTCTGAATGATCTGGCAGCATCTTTGCTTCAACTGTAAGCTCCTTTAAGAACACGGACACCCTTCTGTTTGTAGTTCAGCTCGAGAAAATTCGAATTCTTCCATCGGGATCGGAACATGGGACGGCAGCCGTGCTGCGATAAGGTCGGACTGAAAAGGGGGCCGTGGACGATGGACGAAGATCACAAGCTCATGAACTTCATTCTCAACAATGGCATTCATTGCTGGAGAATGGTTCCTAAGCTTGCAGGTAAAATTTTCTCTTTTTTTTACTGATAATGAAGAGAAAATAATGGCTGGTTTTGATAATTTAAGGGTTGCTAAGATGTGGGAAAAGCTGTAGATTAAGATGGATCAATTACCTCAGGCCTGATCTCAAGAGAGGTGGTTTTACTGATCTGGAGGAGAATCAAATTGTTCATCTTCATGCACGTCTTGGCAACAGGTTAGCTGTCATCTTCGTCTTGATTTGTTGATGAGATTATCTGCAACTTTTCGGAGGTGGGTTTTTATAGAATTTTTTCCATATCTGATGAAACAACTTTTACAGATGGTCTAAGATTGCCGCCCATTTTCCTGGACGCACAGACAATGAAATCAAGAACCACTGGAACACTCGGATAAAGAAGAAGCTAAAGCTTCTGGGAATTGACCCTTTAACCCACAGACCAGTTGAGGAATCAGAGAGAGAGCATCAGAAAGTAGAGACAATTTCAGCGCCTGCAAATTCTTCAAATATCGAAGTGGAAAGCTTGGATTTTAAATCTGGAAAACTGGAGAAACACCAAGACGATTTGCTGGCCGATGAACTCCAAGAACCAGTTGATTTGCAGAATACTTACGAAATAATGTTTCAAAGCTTGAACATGGTCGCCAGTACTCCTGTTAGTTCTTCCGAAGATTCGAACAATCTTTCCGTCGTCGAATCTCCGTTCGAACCGCCTTTCCGACAATGTTTCGGAGGCGATAGCTCGGTTTTTCCGTGGGAGGATTTCAATCTAATGGAACAAGATCTTTATTTCTTGGGAAACAATAATTGAATATGGTCATTATGTAGATTTTTATAACACCCTTTTGATTTCTTCTGCGATCATTCTCCCCACAGTTCCCTGTGTTTGATCATTATCACAAAGGATTCAGCTTGTCAACTCGACAAAATCATAAATAATTCCTTTCCAGTCCATTTCTTCACATGGGTTTCCTCAAAAATAACATAGGATAAAATGCATATAATCCCAAACATGCATTAAGAATTAAGTTCGTGTTGTTAAGATTTCTGTCAATCCAGTCATTTTTTTTTTCACGTAACGTCTTCATCTTCTCCATTTGGCGGTTTTCAGATGGAAAAAGTCACGATTTTCGTCAAAGAACCATCACAAGTCCATTCAATTTATCTTCTCTGGAAATCGCCTAGCAGAGAAAATAGAAAACTTGACGAGAAAAAAAACACGACTGCAGTTCTAACGACACTTTAATTAGTTGATTTGTAACGAGAGATTAAGACTTGACAGTCGTGCATTTACTGTGCATATTCTAAAAGATGAACAGTCATTGCTAAAAACATAGACAAAGCCTAAGAGCCGCCATCTTTTCTTAAAAAAATAGAAGTATGTCGTGCATAGCACTGAAAATAAGAAGTGGAACATCATCATCTCTCTTCTTCTTTATTTACATGCATGCATCTGTGGACAAATGTACTATTACACAACCCTCTTGTCTGCCTCATCTTCTTAAATTATCAATAACACTTTGAAAAATGAACAAGAATCGCAAAAAGAAAAAACGGAAAAATAATAGACACCGAGATACACCTGAAAAACCCAGACGAGCGAGAACCACGAGCAAATGAGAAAAATTCAAAAATCAACGCGTACATTTATTTATACATCAAACCGAAACTTAAAAAAAAAAAGAGAGATCTCTAATGTAGCTCTAACTGGCCTGATCCATATAGAATTCGAGTCACGTAGAACTGTAACAATTTTTATTGATTTTTCTCTCTTGACTATAACCCATTGAAATATTATGGATATTATATGAAATTATTTGATATTTTATAGCCATGGAGTTGAATCACGGTATAAATAATTGAAAATTTTCATTATCTTGCTATAAATTACTAGTAAAAGGTCAAGGATTGGAGACTTATGCTTCTTTAATAAAGTTGTTACTCAAATAATTGCTGTTTTTTTTTTATTTAAGATGTGGTCACAATTAAGCAGCATAGGTGGTTTAATGTTATCCTCTGTCTAGTTGATCCTGATTCAACGTTAGAAGTATATTAATTTTTCCCCAATAATCGAAGACTTTTGTTGTAAATACTGCATATTTGATTTCAGCCATAAATTTTCTTCTCTATGAGTTATAGTCTCAATAAGAATGTCAGTTCTTACTGTTCATATGTTATCATATGAATATATCTCACCAATTCGTTATGTATGGATGATGAGATTCCATTGATACAGAGTCAATTACAATAGACTTATTGGAGGGTCCCATTGATGTGTATCCAGTAGGAATTGAACCTACGAATTCGCTAATTATGAGTTGGACGCTTTAATCATTCAGCCATGGATGCGCTTAGCGGGGATTCTCGTACATGGTGAATAACCAAATTCCAATTGAAATGTAATCTTTAGGATAAATTAATCTAATTTAGGAGGACTCAATGAAAGGACATCAATTCCAATCCTGGATTTTCGAATTGAAAGAGATCAAGAATTCTTACTATTTCTTAAATTCATGGACCCAATTCAATTCAGTGGAATCTTTCATTCACATTTTTTTTTTCCATCAAGAACGTTTTATAAAACTCTTAGGACTCCCAAATTTGGAGTATCATACTTTCACGCAATTCACAGGGTTCAATAAGCAATCGCTATTTCACAATCAAGGGTGTACTACTATTTGAAGTATCGGTCCTTATATATCGTATTAACAATCGAAATCTCTATTTGACAGGGTTTCTTCCAATACCTATGAATTTCATTAGAAGAATCTTTTGGCATCAATAGGTTTATTGTTTCGCTCCTGTATCTTCCAAAAGGAAAAAAGATCTTTGAGAGCTCTTTCCTAGATCCGAAAAAGAGTACTTGGGTTCTCCCAACAACAAAAAAATGTATCATGCCTGAATCTAACTGGGGTTCGCAGTGGTGGAGGAACTGGGTCGGAAAAAAGAGAGATTAGTTATAATAAAGTAACATCTTAGTATTATTAAAAAGCTTAATATAATATAAGCTTTAATTTTTCAAAACTTTCAAGTTAATGTTGCTGTTGATTTCTTAAAAAAAAAAAAAAAAAAAAAAAAAAAAAAAAAAAAAAAAAAAAAAGACTCGGGATAGCCAATTTCCTCATCCTGCAGACTGATTGAGTAAAGAAGAACGAAAAGGGTAGGAATGCAACTCGAGATACAGACTTAACGGATTCGCTAAGTCTGCCGATAAGATTTGGTTGAGGTACTGCAAATTCTATCCTATCAAGAGTGAAGAAAAGAGTTTCGAATCATTGATGTAGAGTATGAACAAATATTGTAGTGGGATTAGATAGGAGTTTTAAGAATTACAAAGATGCATTAATTTAAAGAATTAATAGTATTCGAAAATACGAGCGGTATTGCAACCACAGATCGAACCGGAAACGTGATTTCCATCACAGTTCAGTTCTTAACATCCACGGTTCCGGTTCCAAAACTTAGGACTTGTTATTAGATCACGGTTCGGTTCCAAGACCAGACCGAACTGGACCGTGTCCACGCTTGCTTGAAGCAGGCAAAACCTGCATTGAATGCATGCTTATTTGATGGAAAAACCAACAGAGCAATCAACTATTATTCTACATCAAACAAAAGTGACCGATCAAATGCAAATTAAAAGGCTTTGCTCAGACTCCAAATGCAATTTCAACAAATAGTCTACAAAATCCGAGGTGTTATATGAATAGTGATACAACTCCGAGATGCATTCTTGGCCTGATTGATTTTCTGAGGCAAGGAAGCGAAAAATGAGAACCTTATTCTATAATTAATATCAGCACAAAGCCACCCACCCGAAAAAATGATAATCTTACCGTAATCGATCATGGAGCTCTATCGAAGGGCTGTGTATCGTTGTAACAGATATCCCAAACGGCTTCCATTGCATCCTTTGAAGCTGCTTGCGAGCAATACGGATTAGCAATCATTGACTTCATTACTCTTCTTCTGACACATTCCTATGTCACGAGGAAATCCACATACAGTTGACAGATAGGTGAAAATGAACTAAGAAATCGAACTGAGTGAGTCAATTAAAAGTAATGACTGTGAATAAACGGCTTCCATAGCCTTCCAATTCCAGGGTGGGGTAGGGAATGAGATCTTGCATAAGAGATTCTCAAGCAGAAAAGAAAAACACGAATGACTCACTTGTTCATGCCCTCGCAACTTCACAAAACCACGAAGCAATTCTCGTTTGTAATGGCAATCACCACTAAGATGGCCCGCACGAATCTGTGAAAAATTTTAGTCACAAGTTTGACCCACCATCCATTAGTAAATGAGAAACTTTAAAAAAGTTTAAAAAAAAATTAGCTGAGACAATGAAATCCACCTCACTACAAGCATGATGAGCACAATTGGTCCAGTCCAGATTTGCCGCACGGCACTCATCATATGCATGAATTAGCTCGTGTATGACCACTTGGTTGACGTCATCCTGAAAGCGCATGTGATTGCTGCACACCATAATCTGAAAATAATAACACCGAGAATAAAATAAAAATCAGCCTAATCAGCTCTACCACAGTAAATATTTGTATTAAGATAAGAAGGTAGAGAGAGTTAGATTACACAACATTTCATAGCTGCCAAAATGATGATAGAATATTTACTCCACAAGATCGACAGAATACCCATTAAGAAAACAGTGTAAAATTTAAAGAGATAGATTAATTGCAACTTATCAGAGTCTGTGCTACTACTTGATCTGTAACATCTGCTTTAAACAGCAATTCATTTTCGAATCCTTCAACTTAATAAAGTCTATAATTAACTTCGACAACCAGATATCGATTCTGTCGATAAACAGAGCCTGACAGAGCAATCAAACACAACATCATTTTATGGCAGAGAGAGGAATTCTATGGTATATAAACGGTCTAGTAAACCTTGGAATCAGTTTTTGAGTGATGTGAGCTGATGAAAACTAAGGCTGAAGATCGGCAACAGGTTTTGTTATTTCGGTTCTTATATTATTTCATGGTGTGCCAAAAAAGCGACCAACTTCTACCGGATCTTCATCTGAAGCTGAATGTGAGCTATTGTAAACACGGGTTGATAAATTTTAAGGGTGAGCAACTTCTGCAAGCATCCCAAGTCCCCATCTTACACCCACTAAGATGTTATGTGATTATATCTATTCTCTCGGACGAGCTTCCATTTCAGTCTTTCATGCAAGAACAAACTAACACATAGAAATGACCAGCTTGCAGATAAATTCAGAAAGCATCTCATCTTCCTTGGTTTTAATATTTTAGACACAAAATAAAGTTGAGTTACAATGGCCAGTAGTGTGAAGGGGCAGATTAACAACACCGTCAAGAAATATCAATTACTATTCTAATTCTGTGATGGAACTGATGGCTAGTTAGAGATATGCATTAGCTCATTTTTCAGCTTAACTAAGCTGATAACTGTTAAGCTTCTCTATAAATAGAGAATTCACTTCTGAAAATGATGACGACCACCATTGATAGAATTCATTTGAGCTTCCATTGGTCAGTTACATCAACAGTTTTCTGTAAACCAGTTCTTCGCTTCCTTTCAATCATAATCTCTGAATAATGGTGAGCATTTTATAGCAATGTGAGGACTATTATGGGTATTGTATTTGTAGTAATAGGCAACATCTAATAATATTTGTTCATGCTATAAGAAGAAGTTGCAGAAAGAAGAAAGAGAATGATTGTACCCCTTCTCCTCGAACATAACCACCACTAACATACTTATCGCAATGAACAGCTTTCATGAAATTCTCCCCAATTCCACATCCAGCTTTCTCCAAATGCTCCATTAAGAATTTCACCATTGGAGCTGCCATAGAAACGAAGAAACGAGCTCAATATAAAAATCAACCACTGAAGCACGATCGAGCATTGTTTGGTTGCTGAAAATTAATAGCAGACAGTAACAAGAACAAAGAAACTTCCATCTCTTCGCTCGCACCAAATTTGAGCGAAAATCGGAGCTTCAAAAGGGAAATGAAGACTTGAAACTCTTCAGGCAAATAAAACCTGAACCTTGAGTACATAAAATGAAAATTTACAGAATCACTGTAAGAAACGTGAAGTACTTCGTAGACTTCTGCGGATCATGTCCTGGCATTTCTCCAACTCTCGACCACCACCAGCGGCTGAGAATCCTCCGGTTCCGGGTTCCGGGGCATATTCCTTTGACATTTTTCGAAGAATTTTTCAGTCGATTCGTGGGTATTCGAGACGAGAAGACGGGCGGCGGCTAGGTTTCTCGCGCTAGGGTGCGTATCTGCAGAGATCAGCAGAACCTACCAAAGCGACCGAAACGGTTTATTCTGATCCGGTTCACGTATGTTTCGTCACGTGCGACGACCATATACACTGATAAATTACACTGCAGGATTACCACACTCCAGAGAAGTTTTTGCGTTCTTTCTCGATTGCCAGTCGTGGATAAGACGACGGCCTTACAAATCTTTAAATGGCAGAATTCGATTAGCTATCCAATACCCTCTTCAGAATTTCATTTCAGATCTCTTGTTCTTCAACCATCCTCTTCGAAATCTGTTATTCGACGAATGGAAAGGGCATTCACTTATTGAGGTAAACTAAGTTCTACCGATGAGCTTTACTACACTTCGCCGATGACGGAACAAGTTAGACTTCTACTTTCTAACATCAAGTTGCTCGATCTTCTGTCATAAATTTCCATGGGAAATGCAAGTTTCAGGCACCTGGAATGCGAAGGTGGCTGTTGGGGTGTATCCCAGTTTGGATTTGAACTGAAAACTTTTTGCTTTGGTCAATAAGGGAAGAAAAATGTTGAGTCTGATTGGTTTGCCTGTTTTTCAATCTGGGAGTTCCAGTTTCTTACTAGTTTCAAGCAATTTAAGTGCTTTTAGGGGTGGAGTTTGCAGCGAAACCCCAAAAATTGATTTGGGATGCGAGTTTCTGTCTGGATTTTCGAAACTTAAAGTTGCTCACTTGTCTAAGGGAAGAAAAAGTTGTTCTGGTTCCTGGTTTTTGTTGGTTTGGGCACTAGATCAACAGGCTCTCGAGAATGAATTTCTCGAGGAAAAGTCGGAAGAGGGGTTTTTAGAGGGAAGTGAGAGTGAGAATTATGCTGTTATGCATTTGGATTGTCGCGATAATGGCAGTCATGTCCAAGAAAATGGAAAAGAAGATGAGAAAGGTGGGGAAGAAGGTGATGGAGAGAAGGGTCGGGATGCCAGAGTTGATGTTCGTGCTATAGCAAGGCGCTTACAACTCGCTAAAACAGCAGACGATGTCGATAAGGTTATGAGGGATGGTGGGAAATTTCCTCTGCAAGTATATTCATCGATAATTAGTGCTTTTGGGAGAGAAAAGAGATTGGATTGCGCTCTGGCTATCGTGGAATGGCTTAAGAGAAAGAATGACGAAACTTGCGGTCGTATTTCACCGAATCTGTTCATATATAACAGTCTTTTGGGTGCAGTTAAGCAATCTGAACAATATGAGCTAATGGATAGTGTCTTGAATGACATGGCTCAGCAAGAGGTAGTTCCCAATACTGTAACTTATAACACGATTATGGGGATTTACGAGAAGCAAGGCCGAGTTCATGAGGCTCTTGAGGTTGTCGATAAAATGCAAAAAGAAGGATTGATCTTATCGCCTGTGTCGTATTCTACGGCCTTGCTGGTTTATCGTCAGGACAGAAGATGCAAATGGAGCGCTAAATTTCATGGTCAAGTTAAGAGAAGGATATCGAAAAGGCGAAATAGGAAGAGATGATGGGGAAGACTGGGTTAAAGAGTTCGATAAGCTCGAGAATTTTACGAAGCGTATTTGCTACCAAGTGATGAGGAATTGGCTCGTGAAGGAAGAAAACTCAACCTGCCAAGGTGTTAAAACTTCTCGACGATATGGATAAGGCTGGACTTCCCCTTGGCCGGGTCGAAGAGGAACGTCTTGTATGGGCTTGTACCAGAGGGGAGAACTACATTGTGGCAAAAGAATTATATGACAGGATAAGAGAAAGGCAGTCTGATATAAGCTTATCTGTGTGTAACCATGTGATTTGGTTGCTGGGGAAGGCTAAGAAATGGTGGGCCGCATTGGAGATTTACGAGGATTTGTTGGACAGAGGACCAAAACCGAATAATTTATCGTATGAACTGATCGTATCACACTTTAATGTTCTTCTCACTGCAGCTCGAAAACGAGGAATATGGAGATGGGGTGTTAGATTGCTCAACAAAATGGAAGAGAAAGGTCTTAAAACCGGAAGCAGAGAGTGGAATGCAGTTCTCGTTGCTTGTTCGAAGGCTGCAGAAACTTCGGCAGGCTGTCCAAATTTTCGGGAGAATGGTGGAAAGAGGTGAGAAGCCTACTATTCTCTCTTATGTGGCCTTGCTTAGCGCTCTAGAGAAGGGGAAACTCTACGACGAGGCCCGGAGGGTGTGGGAGCATATGATCAAGGTGGGCGTGGAGCCAAACTTGTATGCTTATACGACCTATGGCTTCCGTTTTTGCTGGACAAGGGAAGTTCAAAATGGTCGATGAAATCATCAAGGAGATGGCTTCGTCCGGAAACGACCCAACGGTTGTGACATATAACGCGATTATTACGGCGTGTGCTAATAATGGTATGAGTAGTGCAGCCTATGAGTGGTTTCACCGCATGAAAGTCCGAAACATATCTCCCAATGAAGTTAGCTATGAAATGCTGATTGAAGGCTCTTGCAAAGGAAGGAAAGCCGAGGATTTCATATGAATTATATGTCAGGGCTAAAACCTGAGGGTCTTGATCTTTCCGAGAAGACCTACGACGCTGTGATTCGATCCTCTCGCATTTACGGGGCGACCATCGATGTAACCGTTTTAGGGCCTCGCCCGCCTGATAAAAACAAGAATTCAGGGATTCGAAAGTCGACTGAAATCTTATGACTTTGCCGATTTCCGTGAAGAAGGGAACCATGTCCTTCAACTCCTCAAATAAAGGAAAAAACGGTGATCAGATGAGCTCACTTGCTCGCTTTCTTCTGTAAGTAACTCTGTTAACACACCATTGAAGATAAAGCTATGGCTTGTGATAGCAAGTTATAGAATCCAGATATGCAGTCGACTTGAAGGTTAAAGCTGTTGGGAGGTCTATATTGGCTGATTTGATCCGGTAAACTGTAATTACTTCTTTTGTTCTGAGACATACGAGAAATAGAACTTGAAAATTTCTGTGAAGATAGAACTTGAAGTCGACTTCTCACCAATTGAATTTTTTGAGTAATATTTTGAAACTTCCAGGTCTTGTTTATGTCATTTTTTTCTTTTTACATAAACATTTAATCTTCGGCCGCTGTATGTTTAGATTTTGTGGGAGAGGAGAGCTTCCTTTACTGCCGCTTCCGAGTTGATCGAGTGGGACAACATCATGGGATTCCATTGTGTGTGTTTTTTGTAAGTGTACGTTGTGTAGATCTTTTACAGAGAATTAATGGCGGAAATACTGGTTTTACTTCATGGAGGTGGAGGGAGGATGACGCTTGTTATTGAATGAAGAATCAATCTTCGAATTGAAAGCGTGGAAACCTGCAAATGTGTTTAAATTCTGAAAACTGCATGATTTTGGCCAACGACCTCCATGGTTATCTCCATAACCAGCTCACCTTCTCAAAAACGTACCAGTCACGCTGCAATCTCTCTGTCTCTGTCTCTCTCTCTCTCTCTGTCTCTCGGCTTTACTCCTATGGCTTTTCCCGTGAGTTCATTCAGAGCGTTTCTCCTCCTCATCTTCGTCGTTTCTCTCTCTGCTTCGGCCGTGGAGTTCCAAGTCGGCGGCACCAATGCTGGGTCGTTCCTCCTTCCGATGACACCACAATCTATAATGTTTGGGCTTTAAAAACCCGGTTTCAAGTCGGCGACGCCATTCTTAAGCAAATAATTCTCTCTTCTTTTATTTTTTTCATTCTTGTTTCACTTTTTCTCCCATTGACGGTTGTTTTTCTATCTGGTTCGTCGTTTCAGGTTTCAGGTACGGTAAGGACTCGACAATGGAGGTGGAGAGAGACTACAAGCAATGCAATTCTCTCATCCCATCTTTTTTAACAGTCTTCCCGATTTACTGTCTTTGTGACACGGTTAGCACTGCAAAACCAAGGTTAGTGCAAACATAAACAAGCGGTCGGCGCTCTCCACTCAATCCGAGGACACCCCCAAAAAACAGTGAAATTTTAAGGAATCTGACCTGATCAGTGATTAACAAAACCCTGAAATTTCTAAGTAAAAATACACTGAAACACACAATATATGCACCAACTCCCGTAACTGGTCTGATAGGCAACTTAGAGGTTAATGCAATTTTCCAAAGAAGATTACAACGGCGTGAGCACTTGTTTCCTACCTTTCTTTTTACTTTCCAACCCTTAGAAAAAGTGGAGAGAAAGATGTTTAAGGGCTTCCAAGCAACCAAAAGCTTGGAAGACAATGGAAGTTAACTTCAATCAGATATGACTCACCGAGTCTTACTTTGAAGGAGTCGATGCTCTTCTGGTTTTGAAAGGAAAATCCACTTTCTATTAATCAAAAGCTGAGTGTTACAACTATAGGAAAAGAAGCTTAAATATAACCTAGGGTGGTTAGGGTTTTTGTAACGTCCCTAAGTCCGTACCCATTTACCCGTATAAATTTTTCATTTCTATTTTACATTTTTAAAATAAAACTTTAAAACCTAACGTTAAAGCGGAATTGAAATCGAAGCCGAAACCGGAATCGAAATCGAAGTTCGTTTGGTAAATTATTTAAAACATAAACTAAAACAATTTAAATAAAACTTAAAACATTTAAACATTTAATAACATTAAAAGACAGAGGGGCAGAATTGGAAAGCAATCGCCAAAAAGGGGGGCGGCGATCGATTTCTGCAATCTGCAGAAATCGATCGCAGCTTGCAATATAGCAAGCGATCGATCTCTGTAGTTTGCAGAGATCGATCGCTGCATATGTTAACAAGAGCAGCGATCGATCTCTGCAAACTGCAGAGATCGATCGCTGCACTACATATAAAGGGCGGCGATCGATCTCTGCAGTTTGCAGAGATCGATCGCTGCCCATGCAGCGATCCTTCATGCTTCAAATACAACGATCGTTCTCTTCCCCTTTCCTTCATTCCTTCAGTAACACTTCAATTAGCTCTCTGAAATTCTGAATTCCAGAGAGCAATTTCTATACCTCACGCCTATAATCACAACAGCAATCTCAATTAACATACTTTCAGCTCTCTGGAATCCGATTCCAGAGAGCAACCCTTTTTCAATTCCCTTCCCACTTTCTCATCTTTAAACTTAATCATCTTATACGTTAACTCGACCGACTTACAACGGACTTTACGAAGTCCAACTGCGTGGATAGCTTTAAAAACCGAGCTATCCTTAACAACCTACAAACAACATTTAAACTTAATTTAAACAACCAAACAGTTCCAGAATTTCTATAACGTTTAAATAGCGGTTCTAAACCAAAACATTTTATAACGTTCATCAAACAGTTTAAACCAAAACGTTTTACATACAATTACCAAAACGTTATCTAATCCCTATCCAGATCCAAACAACCTAAATATTCTATACAGTTATCAGATCACACATCCCAAAATAACCCCAGAGTCCATACATACATCCCCACGGGTCGTATCGCGCCTCGACTACTCAGCGCACTCCCACGAGCATCATCCATCAGCTGCTCCTACATCAGGAGGAGGAATATCATCCTCACCTGGGTCAACGTAACCTAGAACGTCACCTACACCATACAGACACATATGAGATATTGAAATCTCAGTAAGCTACGTAAATGCAGATGCATGCGTGCGTATGCCATTCAGAAATCATGCTCAGATTCAGATTACAGATACAGAATTACAGATTACAGATTCATTACGTCACAGACAGACAGAATTGTCACCGAAACCTCTACTCACTAAGCGGAGAGGGCCCATCCAGCGGTCGGACTACCCTTTCCACCTAGAGAGGGGGGGTACACGCTTGCAACACACACAGCCGTGCCTGAGCCCCATCCCGCGTGACCAGATACAGACAGATTACGTTTATTCATTCAGATTTCGTTACAGATTTCATTTCAGATATACGTTCCTTTTCTTAAAAACACGTGCAGAAATTCCTTTTCATGACTTTCGAAAACCGTGATGCATGAACAGTTCATATCAGCGGAAAGTAAACAAACAACATACATATTAACCAGAGAATACAACATAACCTAGCTACCCAACCTAAACGACGTAAAACAAGGAACCCTCAAGGATCCTTGATATGACGACGAGGTATGGTGTAGACCTTTCGGTCAAGCAAGTCACGAGAACTTACCTTGAGCGCGCTGGATCTCAAACTTCGTCCACGGGAGTCGTGTCTGAGACAAAACACGATATTTGTCGTTAAAACCAATTTAAACGATTAAATGTCCAAACTAATAAAGTCCTTAATCTAACAAATCGAAGCTTTTAAACAACGACATAACGCTTGATAAATCTGGAAATCCATATTACGAGTTATTTCCAAAAACCCGAAAATTCTATAATTTATACTTTTTCACAAATTGGTTTATCTTCGTCCAATAACGTCCAATACGTTCGATACATGCTTAATCATGGCTAACCTATTAATTACGAGCCCTAAATCGCGTTTTTCGTCGAAACCCTAATTGTAACCCTAACCCTAAATCGAACCGAAAACTCGAAATAAACGCTTAGAGGCCGAAGCTACATACCGAGGGTAGCGAGAGGAGAAGAAACCGTGAAGGACGGAGGAGGAACGGAGGTCGGACGGAGCTCGGATTGAAGATCGGCGTCGGCGGCCGAGAGAGAAAAACACTCTCTGTTCGTGCGATCCAGAGAAGAGAAGAAAGGAAGTGAGGAAAAAGAGAGATTTGTGATGTTTAAATAAAAATTGATTTGCAAATTACCATTTTGCCCTTCTCACTTAATTCTATTCGTTTCGTCGTTCGTTTCGTTAATCGTCCAACTATTCAGATTCTCGAAAGTTCCATATTTTGCCAATAACTTCTATTCATTGCCAGGGATTTATTAAAACTGTCCGTTCGCAATTTGGACCTCGTTCGCTATTTTTACGAGAACGTCTTTTACATTACGAAAAGTGTATTTACTCGGAATGTAGTGTTTGATCTCCGAAAATTTCCGTAATTTCCTTAAAATTCTTATTATTCGTTAGAATCGTAATGACGATTTCTTTTTGTGAATCGGACCTGATTTGACATATTTACCAAAAATGCCATTAAATAAGGAAATGATAATATAACATAATATATCCAAAAATCCGTACAAGCCGGATATTACAGTTTTGGACACCCAAATCAGGTTAGCCGTTGGATGGGCCTCAATCGCGCGCGTGCGGGTGAATGGGGGAGTTGCAGCCATCTTACGTGGACGTCCTTGCATGAGCCAACATCCTGCAACCAAGTTAGAATAGGGCTGAGCTGGAGGAATTCAAAAATGGAGGAAGAATCTAGATGATCTCAGCCATCGTATGGTTGAGCGCGCATTCGTATGCGCTGATTGGTGGCTGCGGCGTTGGACAAGTCAGCAAATCCAAGCGCGCGCCACTTAGCAGTCCCGTACAGTTTGCATCATCTCTCTGCGCGCACGCTCCTCAGCGTCTCCCGTACATGTCACGTCAGCTATTGGTGCGCGCACTTCCCGTACATGCCAGGTCTCCTCGTGTGCTACTGCCGACAGGTCTTCTCTTTCGCGCACGCCACCTAATTCTTCACTCCTCGACCACCACCATCTCTCGTGCGCGCCAACCGATTCTTCATTCCTCGGCCATGACTACTTCTCGTGCGGCCCAACCGATTCTTCATGGACACCAAACCTTGGCCACCTATGCTATCTTAAATTTAACATTCATGCATACAAATAACAAGGCTAATGTTTGTCAAAAAAATACATGAAGGTCAATGTTTGCTAAAATTAAATAAATACAAAGTACTTGGTTACATGAAGTTGATTACGGGAAGACAAATTCCCTCTTGAGCATGCAATGATTTGGCAAACGGCTCTCATGTGAGAACATGCGTTGGCTTGTCCATGTCTAGAGAATCTGACTCTCATTCCAAGCAATCAAATAGGCCTTCACCTGAAAAAAATAGCACATGTGTCAGGAAAAAGAATAGATGGTGATTGTGGCTTGATTTGGGATCGAGTTAACGACTTGTGAGGCACATTACTTTGTTGACGTTTCAAACAGTGATTGATACAATTAAGTCGCAATTGATGTAATACATTACAGGTAATTAATTTATTACATAATTGTTAAACACGTCAATTATCATTTAAAAAAAAGTAAAATAATAGAGTAAATATAAAATTATTGATAAATCATAATATAAAAATGAAACTAAAATATAAAACTTCATAAAATTCATGAACCAAATTAAAAATAAATCTTAGAAAAAAAAATTCAATTTAGATCCAACCTCATTATTCTTTAAACTATTTTTTCTTTACAAATTAAATATCAAATTTTCAGAAATTAGCAATCTAGATTTTATTGGTAATTTATTCATTAAAATTTAATAAAAATATTATATTTTTCATTTAATCACGTATTTTAATTCAATTTATAACATATACGGTGATTACTAAGTTAATTTCAAATCCAATAGACTTTCACTCCGATGATTTTAAATTTGATAACCAAATTGAAATAAACTTTAAAAGACACACATTTTATATTCTCTCTACCAAACTTTTTTTTCATTCTCTCTCTTTGGTTCATTTTTACGGGAGAGAAAAGCAAGTGCAGAGGGAAGAGCTGACACGTGTATTTTTTACGGACCTTAACAGTGAAGGTGGCTAGTGATAATTACTCAAATTTTGAGATATAAATTAATAAAATTAAAATTTTTAGGTGTCAATTAAAAAAACATCATTATTTCATTGTCTATTTTGGTATTTACCCAACTTTTTAATGTCAAAGTCCGAAACAATTCTGTAAAAAAAATAAAATAAAAGGAGGAAGAACAGTCCACGTAGGAATAAACTTCGACGGTGTAGAAATTTCCACGTCGTCACGAGTCAAAGAGTTGTACCAATCCACGGCAATGGGTGAAATCTGGAGAATAAAGCATCCACGTCATCATAACCACGTAAGATACACTACACACGCCTATATGACCACTTTCGTCATTTCAACAAATAAATACCATTTCTCCAAATTCGCCTACCACAGTGCGACGTTCCACAGCTTCTTTTATTCTGTCTTTGGATTAGAGAAGCCGTTGAAGGCAACAATGGCGACCGGAATGTTGAGAAGGGCAATCTCTAGGGTTACGAGCTCGTCGGCTTCGAGGTTCGTCGCAGCTCGGGCCCACGCTACCGTTGCTGAAGCCGGTGCGAATTTGAAGACGTTCTCGATTTATCGCTGGAGCCCGGACAGTCCTGGAAAACCAGAGCTCCAGGATTACCAGATCGACCTCAAGGAATGTGGACCTATGGTCCTCGACGCTATCATCAAGATTAAGAACGAGATCGATCCTACCCTAACTTTCCGACGCTCTTGCCGGGAAGGAATCTGTGGTTCCTGCGCGATGAATATTGACGGCTGTAATGGATTAGCTTGTCTAACTAAGATTCCGTCGGGACCTTCCTCGTCGATTACCCCCGCTGCCTCATATGTTTGTGATCAAGGATCTTGTAGTGGATATGACGAATTTCTACAATCAGTACAAGAGTATAGAACCGTGGTTGAAGAGGAAGAACCCTCCACCTGTGCCTGGAAAGGAGATTCCTCAGAGTAAACAAGATAGACTGAAGTTGGATGGGATGTACGAGTGCATATTGTGCGCCTGTTGTAGCACGTCATGTCCCAGTTACTGGTGGAACCCTGAGTCTTATCTTGGTCCGGCCGCTCTGCTCCACGCCAATAGGTAATTTTCCTTGCATCTGTTGCTCAAAATGTTTTACAAATCTTATTTGTTGAACTTCATAAATTGAAAGAGAAACCAATCCGAAGAGATTTTTTTTGTGAGTTATGGATAAGGACAAAGCATATTTCTATAAATCCTTCCTACCCAAAAAATAAAGGATATCACTTACTGATTTTAGTTTTAGTTTTAATTGGCAAAGCAAGAATTACTAAACTAAACAGGAGACTTGCTTTATTGTTTTGTGTTTCTCACGATAACCATTGTGCACCAGCACCAAAATATGCTTTGCTTTTCATTTTACTTTTCATTTCTATGAAATGAGTAGCCATGTGTAGTTAGAAGAAGAGGGTATATCGCATAAGTCTTAGAGAGAAGAGATAAGCATTGGTTTTGTAAATGGAAAAACTCTCATTTCTGTATAGTAGTACATACAAATTATAGATTACACACAGTAGGATGCTCTACCACTTGGCAGAATATGATGCTAGAGAATAGCATAAAGGAAAGGAAAAGATCACACATAGGGTGTGTAAGGAATATGTAATGCATGTGCATAACATTTCCCGCAAGCTCAAGGATAGAAATTTCCACGTCGTCACGAGTCAAAGAGTTGTACCAATCCACGGCAATGGGTGAAATCTGGAGAATAAAGCATCCACGTCATCATAACCACGTAAGATACACTACACACGCCTATATGACCACTTTCGTCATTTCAACAAATAAATACCATTTCTCCAAATTCGCCTACCACAGTGCGACGTTCCACAGCTTCTTTTATTCTGTCTTTGGATTAGAGAAGCCGTTGAAGGCAACAATGGCGACCGGAATGTTGAGAAGGGCAATCTCTAGGGTTACGAGCTCGTCGGCTTCGAGGTTCGTCGCAGCTCGGGCCCACGCTACCGTTGCTGAAGCCGGTGCGAATTTGAAGACGTTCTCGATTTATCGCTGGAGCCCGGACAGTCCTGGAAAACCAGAGCTCCAGGATTACCAGATCGACCTCAAGGAATGTGGACCTATGGTCCTCGACGCTATCATCAAGATTAAGAACGAGATCGATCCTACCCTAACTTTCCGACGCTCTTGCCGGGAAGGAATCTGTGGTTCCTGCGCGATGAATATTGACGGCTGTAATGGATTAGCTTGTCTAACTAAGATTCCGTCGGGACCTTCCTCGTCGATTACCCCGCTGCCTCATATGTTTGTGATCAAGGATCTTGTAGTGGATATGACGAATTTCTACAATCAGTACAAGAGTATAGAACCGTGGTTGAAGAGGAAGAACCCTCCACCTGTGCCTGGAAAGGAGATTCCTCAGAGTAAACAAGATAGACTGAAGTTGGATGGGATGTACGAGTGCATATTGTGCGCCTGTTGTAGCACGTCATGTCCCAGTTACTGGTGGAACCCTGAGTCTTATCTTGGTCCGGCCGCTCTGCTCCACGCCAATAGGTAATTTTCCTTGCATCTGTTGCTCAAAATGTTTTACAAATCTTATTTGTTGAACTTCATAAATTGAAAGAGAAACCAATCCGAAGAGATTTTTTTTGTGAGTTATGGATAAGGACAAAGCATATTTCTATAAATCCTTCCTACCCAAAAAATAAAGGATATCACTTACTGATTTTAGTTTTAGTTTTAATTGGCAAAGCAAGAATTACTAAACTAAAACAGGAGACTTGCTTTATTGTTTTGTGTTTCTCACGATAACCATTGTGCACCAGCACCAAAATATGCTTTGCTTTTCATTTTACTTTTCATTTCTATGAAATGAGTAGCCATGTGTAGTTAGAAGAAGAGGGTATATCGCATAAGTCTTAGAGAGAAGAGATAAGCATTGGTTTTGTAAATGGAAAAACTCTCATTTCTGTATAGTAGTACATACAAATTATAGATTACACACAGTAGGATGCTCTACCACTTGGCAGAATATGATGCTAGAGAATAGCATAAAGGAAAGGAAAAGATCACACATAGGGTGTGTAAGGAATATGTAATGCATGTGCATAACATTTCCCGCAAGCTCAAGGAGGTCTGACGTAGACTTTGTGTCTGGATTATTCGAATTGTGTTGTTAGAAGTGGTTTCGTCAAACCATCTGCCAGTTGAAAAGAGAATGGAATGCATGTGACAATTAGACGAGACAAAATGAAAGTCAAGCTCAACATGTTTTGCCTTGGAATGCAACACGGGGTTAGAGGCCAAATACGGTGTTGATGTTGTCACATAGTAGTCGTGGCAGAGTAACTGGGATGAGGTTGAGCTCAGAGAGTAAAGATTTGATCCATAATATTTCAGAAGTCCCATCAGCGACACTCTGATATTCAGACTCGGTGCTGGAGCGAGAGATCATCTTCTGCTTAGATGAAGACCATGAGATAGGATTAGGCCCCAAAAAGACAATAGCCACTTGTACAATGTTTGTCATTAGCTAAGGGTGCCTAATTAGTGTCGGTATAACAAACAAGGTCGACTGAAAAAGAGACGGTAAGCAAAAGATAATATGAAGTTGTGCTCTTTAGATAATGAAATACTTGCTTCAACGCTTGCCAGTGAACATTGGTAAGATTATGCATGAATTGACATTATTTGTTTACGGTATACGCAATGTCAGGACGAGTTAAAAGTGCAATATTGTAGGGCACCAACTAAACAACGATAAACAAATCCATCTTACAAAGGAGTTTCATAATTTTTAAATAAAATAGGACTATAAACTAAGGGGTTGTAGCTTGACGCAACAATTTAGATATATTTTGACTGATTAAGTTAGAGAATTAGTAGAATGTTCAACTGTAATGCCTAGAAAATATTGAAGGCGGCCAAAATCTTTAATAGCAAAGCGAGCACTCAAAAAAGAAATCAATTTGCTAAGTAGATCATTATCATTACTAGTAAGGCAGGAGAGCATTTTGGAAACAGATAGGTTGTTCCATTAACACGACTTCAGATAGATCACCGTGTAAGAATGTGTTGCTCACGTTGAGCTGTTTTAGATTCCACCTTAGAGATAAGGCAAGACACAGAACAACTCGAATTGTCATGTGCTTGACGACAGGAGAGAACATCTCATAGTAGTCGAGCCCTCAACTTTAGCAACAAGTCGCACTTTGTAGCGATTTAGAATGCCATCGACAGTAGTCTTCAATTTAAAAACTCATTTGCAGTCTATAACATTTCCATTCGGTGGTAGAGGAACCAACAACCAAGCGTTATTTGCCATTAGAGTATGCATCTCATCTTTCATGCAGAGACCCAATTCGAATTTTTGAGGTTTGTTGATAAGTAGGTGTTTCAAGAGAAATAAAAGATGTTGTAGAAGTCCAAACTTTTGGCTTATATATCCATGCTTTAGCTCGTGTGATCATAGGATGCAAATTTGAAGGAAGTTCATGAACTGTATTTAGAGTAATAGAGGCATTTATCAAGCCAAAATTCATAGCTTAGAATCAAAATGTGCATCTTTTTCAGCTGTTGGTTCAATGGAGCGATGTAAGACAACAATGACAAAGGGATTGTACTCGTTGCCCAAGCCACAGAATAGTTGGTATTTGGAGGAAACCGCCTCACCAATGGTTGCGAGATTGTTGTAGATGGCGGTGAGCTTATGAATATACTCGGTAATAGACATCCCATCTTTGCTGAGTTGATGCAGTTGGCTCGCAACTCAGTGATTCGACCCAAGGAGGTTGAGGAGTACAGCTCTTGATTTCAGTAGTTGAAGTATATTCGACAATCGAATAGACTCAGAGGCAACACTGAAGAACCAACTCATGACTAGATAGTTGTATCAGTGCCGGTAGGAAAACTCAGGGTCTAGGTGGAAAATGATGTTGTCCATGAATTTGGGAGGGGAGGGATTAGTAGTATCGAGAAAACATTCCAAGTCTATGATAACATTGACAGATGGGTTTTCCAGTTGAGATAATTATCGGAGGTGAGCTTCATTGTAATTTCTGAGTCTGTTATGGAAAAGGAGGAATAAATGAGGTTTGGGTTGAAGGAAGCTCAAGTTGAGAGGGTCACATGTTGCTGGAGTTTGAGGAAGAATGTTACTGCTCATTGGCTCTGATACCAACTTAGAAGAAGTGAGTATATCGCAGAAGTCTTAGAGAGGAGATAAGCGCTGGTTTTGTAAATGGAAGAACTCTCATTTCTGTACAGCAGTACATACAATTATAGATTACACAGTGTAGTATGATTTGCCACTTGGCAGAATATGATACTAGAGAATAACAGAAAGAAAAGAGAAAGATCACGCATAGGGTGTGTAAGGAATATGCAATACGCTGTGCATAACATGCGAAAGGAATGTCAACTTTTTCTATTGCAGACAATCTGTCTGCTATCGCCAATTCATTTCTTTAGAAATCTTCAATGGTATTAGTTTTGCAAGTTTGTTTTCATCGTCTGTTTTTCGATAGAACAGAACAAGAATTACTAAACTAAGCCAGTGAAAGTTGTGTGCTTATGAGTTACAATTGCTCTTCGAAACGTGTTTTACTTTTCTTTTCTATGATGTTTATATATTGGGTTTAGATATTTCAGCTCTGTCAGTATGCTTGGTTAGTATCATTTATCAAACAACCATTTGGTATGAGGTCACTAAGTTCTTTTATGTTACCTGCCCCGTGTTGGTACTTTCTTCTTGATTGAATTCACATACATTTATTTCCCATCCTTGTCATATTTGCATTTTTCTGTTTGTAAATTTTCAATTCCGTACCAATTTGTTGCATGATCTTTTGGCAGTTTACTCTTTATTGTTGAGCTAAGAAATTAAAGATGCTTTACGATTTTGTAAAGGCTCAAATTTAAATTCTTAAGCATGATATTATGATATAGAATTTTGTGAATGAAAATTAAGTTCTTCATTGGGAAGTGAAAAGGAAAATAAGGCAATGGGTGGCTTATTATAACCCCATTTAAGTATAGGATTGGTGTAACATGTAGGTGGATAAGTGATAGCCGCGATCAGTACACAGAGGAGCGACTTGAAGCCATAAATGATGAGTTCAAGCTCTATCGCTGCCATACAATATTGAACTGTGCTCGTGCTTGTCCTAAGGGCTTGAATCCTGGAAAACAGATTACACACATCAAGAGTCTCCAGCTAAGAGCTTGATTCAATCAGGTTTAAGTTCGTGAAGAATGAAAGAATGTTGTGATTTGACTCTAGTTTGTTGCATTTTGTTGAGGGAACTCGTAGCTATATATAATTTATGCTAATATGTGCACGCTATGTGCGCATCAATAATATATGCATCGATTGCATTGCCGACTTTTTTCCCCCTTTTGTGATTGAAATTGAGTTTAAATCTCCTTGTCATTGCTTTTCATATATTGACTGTTTCAGGCATTCTACTGTCATGAAAATTTCATTCAAATTTACTAAATCCAGGCAATATGTTCAATTCTAATGTTCATTTAATTAGTGTTGCCCTTGGTTCGATATTGGCTGATTTCATTTTGACTATGAATGTCAAAAGGATAACACCCTCTTGAAGTGTGCATCAAAATTAAACCTTGCTAATTTTAAACACCCAATTTGACAAATTTAAACCCCTCAAGAAAAGTAATACCAATTAAGCCTTCCTGGAAAGACCAAAGAATGCAACAGCTGAGGAGATTTGCACTTTCAGATCAGCAATATCCACATCATGTCCACCTTCAACCAAGCCCCACTCATCTACCTGCACTAGGAAGAAGATGCATATATGAAGACTATCAGAATCTCTTTTATGTTAGACAGAGAAGGGAAGAGGTAAGTTGAGATAGAACCTGCAAATCTTCCTCCAGTCGAATTAATTCGATTGCTTCTTCGATCTGCAACTTTCCACGGAATATTCCGAAGGCGATCATGAGAGAATGTGCAGCCGATGCAATGGCATCGATGCTCGCCAATTCAAAATCATCTGTGTTCTTGAGAAGACTTTCTACTGCTTTTGCAAGACCGTCGGTCTGTTTTCCTCCGAAGAAGCTCGTGTATAGAACGGGTTTAAACCCAAATTCTGACTCCACCCATTTAAGAAAAGGATCGATTTTCTCCACCTGCCGATCTACGGAAGAAATTAACTCTATCTTACTCAGTGTAAGATCGGCGAAAGCAAGCTCGACAAACATGCAGTTGTTAGACGTTGTGAGGACTAGATGTTATATTATGAACTCATCTTCTAAGGTTTTTCAGACAGTAGAAAACAGAGATTGTCAGCCAGATCAATGGGAAAACATACCATAAACTCCGCTTGTGAGAAGAAGATTGTCCTTTGGAGCTCTACAGAACACCAGATCTTGATTGAATTTCTTCATCAAATGTTCAATGATTTTGGACCGCGTGAGAGGAACTCTTTCCATTGCTGTACAGGCAAGTTTCATAAGCGGCATCGTGAAGGGTCTGATCCCATCTGCACTCTGCAGGAAACAGATAAAGAGTTTTGTAAAAATCATTCGAAATTTAGTTCAAAAGCTACGAAAATGGAAATCAATTGTCCCTAAAAATTGAAAAAATAGTCACACCTGGTACTGCCATTCAGCAGCTATGGCCTTGGCTAGAGGAAGAGAAGGAAGCTTGAGAGGTCTCTTCGAAGGTGTCTTTAGTGTCCTGTAATCGAGCATCACCGCCCACCCATTTCCATCATCGGCCTCTCTCGTGGTCACCTGGTTGTAAAACCGCTTCCCCACGATTGAACCGGTCATGAACGATGTAGGCATCGTCACCGACGACGAGGAAGACGAATTTTCGCGCGTGAGATTCGAACTCTGCGCTTTAATGTATATGCTATCCTCCTCCTTCCTTGGACCATTGTCGTTGTCCTCAGCTGAGAAGCCAAATGATGAAGAAGGAGCGTCGGCCGGTGGTCGTTCAACAACGGCGACGGAAGTCAGAAAACGAGATCCAGCAATTACCCCGGAGTTTCTCCCTCCGACGGAAATTAACACTTTCTTAAGAATCAAACTGGCCATTAATGTCTCTAGCTCACTCAGAACAATCGCTCTGTGGTAGGGTTTCAAATGAACACGACGACGAATCAAAGTAAAGGCCAGACCGGTTCAGGTCGGTTCGATCCGGTCTATTTTTAACGAGAAATTCTGGCGGATTGATCGGACCGGCTACTTCCAAAGTCCAACCTATAACGTTGACTAAGCTTAAGCCTTGTTTGGCAAAACCAGTTTTTGATCGTCTTTCCTGCTTCGACCTTTTTTAATAATGAGTTATGCCGATCCTTGTTTCCCAAGCTTCACCCACTCTCTACTCTCTATAAAGATTTCAGCTTTATCTTCTTCCATTATCCGATCTCACTCTGCAAGCTCCGATCTTTGCCGGAAAATGAAGAGGGAGGGCTTCCAACATGGAATGGTCCGGACGTTCCGGATTCTACCGGCGACTTTGAACCCGAGACCCTTGACTCGCTTCATCAACGAACAGGATTCACCTCCCACTGCTGGATTCTTCACCAGAGTCTCACCCAAGCCCACCAATCACTCTAAGTTTACTGGGAAATGCGGTAAACCTCGATGCTCCGGCTGCCACTCTCGCCCGGCCTGCAAGGCCAAGGGTAAGACCAAAGGCGCCCACAAGCTCGACTCTTTCAACGTCGTTAAAAATTACCGGTTGCTCGCTTGGCGGGTCGTGGATGCTCGACCCAGGTTGGAATTTCTGAGACTTTCAGCTACGGCGATTTCCGATCACCTGCTGAATGGATTCGGAGATACTGATGATTACAGTGATGAAGCCGGCGATTGTGTTGAGGAGGCCGGAGATAACGGTGAAAGTAGAGATAATCATAATAATTACGAACGCGGTGGCGATGATTATGTCGACGACAACGACGATAAACTGAGTTTCTGTGAAATGATCCTTGATTTGGACAAAGTCACCGAGGAAGATGATGATTGGTGTTTGGTGGGAGAAATGAGAATCTGTTAATTCTTCGTCTGAGATTGCCGGATTACTTTCTTCCACTTTTTCCGATCAAATTTACAGTCTTTATCTACCTATAAAATTCACGTAAAGTGGAATTCAACAACAATAACTTTGTAAAGTGAGAATGACTTGTTCGTCAAACAGTTATATAATAATCAAGTAAAATAGAGTTCTTTGTTTTAAAGTAATTTGCGACAGTTTAATTCAAGTTGCCCAATAATAATAAGCCGTGTAAACTATCAAAGCACAAGACCCCACGTGCGTATTGTTCTGCCGATTCTTATCGCCAAAGCTTGCAATCGATCGAACATCTGAGAAAGGAGCCTTAAATCTCTGCAATTCGTCCGGTTTCCTAATTATCTCCATCCGGTCTTTCGCTCAAAATGTGAGAGAATCTGGTCCGTTGAAAGCATCGGTGCACGTGTGGATTCTGTGTTCTCGTAGCAGAGGAATTCTCTCGCCTTCTCTTCCTTCTTGCGCTTTCAGGTCTCTCTCTCTCTCTCTCTTTCATGGTTGGAATTTTGGAGTCGAGTAAAACGAAATTTTCTCGACAAGTTCAAACGAGATTATCAGATTGACCTCCTCCTCTGAAAGATTAGGCCATCAAATTCTGTGGGTTTTGTTCTATTTTGTCTTGTTTAAGTCGTGATGGGTGGTTTGTTATGGAGAACAATAGGTTGCATTACAAAGCTCTTCATTTTCTAAATTAGAACTACAAGTCTCAAAATGTTCAAGCTTTTAGATTAAAATGTTGGTTGTTTATTTTCGGGAGATTCTGATTCTTCTCTAGCGTAATAGGACTTAGCAGCATACTCTCTGCACAACCTTCAGAAGTAATTTGTGTCTTAGATACTTAGTGAGTTAATTGCACTTGTTTCTTTCTAACCCTCAATTAATTCTCTCTCGGGCATAAAAACGAACAAAATTGACTTTCGTTTTGTAAGAGGAAAGTTGATTAGCGGATTTTGCTAGTTAGTCTTGATCCACTGATAGATGTCAATCTCTTTCTGACAAACTAACATCAGCTATCCCACTTGAGTTTGATGTTATGCGATGAGACTTTAGTAGACTCTGCTCTAGAGTAGATTAAGAGTTCAAATAATATACTTTGCCACACAGATTAATTCAATTCATCTTTCAATTTCTCTTCTTCACTCTGTTGTCTTGTGGTCTCTGGAAGTTTGAACCCAGAAGAGTAATTCTCTTATTTGGACAGTCGAATCTAACAAGACAAGTTGCAAACTTTCCCCTTCGCTAATGAAGTTCCATGGACTCTGGTGAGCCTGATTTATCAAGTCATTCTGGTGGAGGGAATTTCTTGAATGAACTTCAAGCTCCATGTTTGTTGATTTCTGAAACAAATCAGCAGTTAACGCACAATCATCATGGGTCTGAGAGCCCAAACCGAATTATACCTCCAGAAGGTAACTTGGACATTAATGATCTTCAGAATTACCCAGCAAAAATAGCATCTAATGAGTTCAAGATGAACACCAATAGCGAGCCAGACTTTTTGGACCGTAAAATTTCCTTGGTTAATGCATCAGAGGCTGACATTGCCGTAAAAGATGAAGAAGAAACATATTCAGATTTGGTGCTTCGGGTGGGGTTGGAGTTTGAGTCTGAAGACCAGGCTTACAAGTGTTATAGCAGATATGCTGTAATGGAAGGTTTCAGCATTAGGAAAGATTTTGTGAACAAAAGTAGATTAAACGGTGCAATAGTTTCTAGAAGGTACACTTGCCATCGACAAGGCTATCGACCAACCAGACAAATCTTAAATCCGAGGAAATCACGACAGGAGACAAGAACAGGTTGCTTGGCGCATATGACTATTGCTCGTCAGCATAATGGTAAGTTATGCATTACACATTTGGAAACAAAGCACAATCACGATCTTGTGTCTGTTCGAAACACCCATTTGTTACCAACTCAGAAGAGACTGAGTTTTGACAAGGCTGTTGAATCTGAGTTAGTGAATAAACCCGAGATTGATGGGGAGCCAAGGCTTGGAATGGCGTTTGCCTCGGAAGATGATGCATATGAAATTTACAATGCGTATGCTGGACGGATAGGTTTCAGCGTTCGGAAGGATTATGTAAATAGAAGAAAGATCGATGGGGCCGTAGCTTCTAGAAGATTTACTTGTTTTAGAGAAGGTTTTAGACAGAGAGATAAGCGAGAATTGCTCGTGAAGAGACCGAGAAAAGAAACGAGAATAGGGTGTTTGGCTCAATTGGTCATTTCTCGCCAGCCTGATGGTAAATATCGAGTCACACACTTTGAAGAGAAGCACAATCATGAGCTTGTAGCTGCGTGTAGAATCGGCATGCTTAGATCACAGCAGAAATCGGCTTCTGCTCAAGATAATGGTTCTAAAATAGGACCAAGATCAGCCTTCAACTTAAAATGTAGCAACGGTAAAAGTACTGAGGATACTCGATATGATCAGACAAATTGCACGACCAAACTGCCCACCAGACGGGTTAAAGAGACGAGAGAAGGAGAAGCGGAAAGGATTCTGCAGTACTTTCAAAGCAAGCAAGTTAAGAATCCATCTTTCTTTTATGGGATTCAACTTGATGTTGAAGAACAGATAACTAATATTTTTTGGGCAGACTCAAAAATGATGGAGGACTACGGTAATTTTGGCGATGTGGTTTGCTTCGATACCACTTTTCTACTACATAAAGAATGCAGACCTTTTGTGGCTTTTGTTGGGATAAACCATCATAAACAAAAGTTGATCTTTGGGGCTGCATTATTATATGATGAGACGATTAATTCTTTCAAGTGGCTTCTTCAGACTTTCATGGAGGCGATGTCTGGAAAAAGACCAAGGACGATTCTCACTGACCTAGATGATGTAATTGCTGAATTGATTCGTTCAGTTTTGCCTGAAACTGATCATAGATCTTGTGTTTGGCACGTGTATCAAAACATACTATCCCGACTTACCCACAATTTACCTCGCGATGAATTGGATTCTTTTGCTAATGATTTAGGATGTTGCCTCTTCACTGACAAGGAGGAGGCAGATTTCACTTCGGCATGGAAGCTTTTGCTCGACGAATATGCTCTTTGGGAGAACAGCTGGTTAAACGAGATTTATGGGTTGAGAGAAAAGTGGTTGATTTCACACGGGAAGCATATTTTCTGCGCTGACATAAAAAGTGTTCTTGGAGATAGCTTTACCTCGAGCTTAAAGAAGTACCTCAAGCTTGATTCAGATGTTCTTTTGTTCTTCAAGCAAATCGGGAAGTTGATAAATGACTGGCATTACAAGGAATTGGAAGCTAATTACGAAATGGGTCGGAATACTCCCACACTGATGGGAGATGTGGTTATGTTAAAGCAAGCAAGAGAAATATACACACCAAAGGTGTTTGAAGAATTTCAAAACGAGTATGAAACATCGCTGAATCTCGTCATAAACGATATTTCAGAAGTTGAGCCGTTAGTGGTGTATAAAGTCAGCATATACGAACAACTACTCGAATATACGGTCAGTTTTAACACGTCGATCGACATGGTCAGTTGCAGTTGCATGATGTTTGAATCTCGAGGAGTCTTGTGCAGCCATGTAGGGGTGAGCAAAAACCGGTCCGGTCCGGTTTTGAAGAAAATTGAAACCAAAATAATAAAATTCGGTTTTTAATTTTTAAGACCGGGACTGTTTTGATTTTTTTAAGGACCGGACTAGAACCGGAGCCGAATTTCGGTTCCGGTTCTAATCCGATTCCGGTTTTCCCACATTTTTTTGAACTTTCATTTCTGTTTTTTTATTAATCTTTACCAAGATGCACACTGTATATATATAAAGAAAAACTATTGTTGACTCAGTAAAAAAGCTCAGCCTCCAAAATCATAATAAATATATTAAAGAAAGAGAAGGAACGAGAGTGCTTTATGAGTTCCCAAAACCATGAGCTCTAAACTATTAGCTCCCTGAATCAATAATGTGAGGGAGGGTGCCAAAAGAAGAGGCTTTAAATTTCAACACATGTGAGTCTGCCCCAGGAATCAGGATGAATTTGAAGCATGCCATCAACTGTCCCTAGACCGCTCTCTTTGGTAATCAAAAGCCAATAAAATAGGTGGTGTATTCGGTGATATGTCAAAACAAAAGAAGAAATAATAGATTTTGATTTTGAGATTTCTCATGAATAAATCGTGGATACATGGTGGATGCCCATGCTATTTGTTCATCTTTATTGATTTTGAAACTGAGTCTGATGGATTGTGTTTCCCATTACTAAAGTAGGAAGTAAAGACCCAGTGGTGATCAGTTTGATAGGGTGACTAAGAGCAGCTGAGAAGGAGCACAAATGTTCCATAATAATAGTTTACAAGAATTCACCAATAAAAAGAGTATTTTGTCTTTTCTAGTTCGCGTTGGAGAAATGTTACCGTAAATCGCTACATGACGCCAAAGAAAATAGAAATAGATCCCTAACCATCACAAAGACTCGTGGTATTGAAAACATAAACACAGTGAAAGTTCAAAACCCTCGAAAATAAATTCAAAGCAGATTCGGTCTAAAAAATTTTGATATGTTATAAACTTAATCAAATACAACGTTCTAATTTTGGACTCTCAAAGAAAAATCTAAGATATTCAGAGCCACGAACGAGTAATGCTATAAAAATTGCTTACCTTCGTCGGCAGTCGGTGGAAGCTTTGTCGAAGTCGAAGTCGAAGTCGAAGTCGGAAGTCGAGGTCGGAAGTCGAGGTCGGAAGTCGGCGACTGTGGTTTGGCGTCGGGCGACTGCGAGTGCGAACTAGGTCTGAGCGACCTTCAAGCGAAGTGAGACAGACTGAGAGGCAGGAGCAGCCGAGGAGGCGAGGAGAGGGCTTAGGGCTAAGGGCACTGGGCAGTGGGCACACTGCACTGATTAAATTCGGTTCTGCCATTTTTCGGTTTTTTATCATCAAACCCAAAACCGAACCGTATTTTTCGGTTCAACTTAAAATAAACCGAATTTTGATTTTTTAAATTGAAAAACAGACCAGAACTGGACCAAATTTTCGGTTCCAATCCGGTTCTTCGGTCCAATCCGGTTTTTGCTCACCCCTACAGCCATGTGCTTAAAGTTCTCGACTTCAGAAATATAAAAATTCTTCCATCTCACTACTTTCTGAAGAGATGGACTAGAAATGCCAGAGGTTGAGATGTGAAGTTGAAAAAGGTAACCCTTAGAAATCTCTATTCTGGCTTCATTTTTCATGACTGCATATATGAATAAGCAATATTTAAGAAAATTCAACTTCTGAGAGAGTTTTCTGATTGATAATTATATGATCTATGCCTCATTTTATATGTTGCATCTCTTTTTATTTTATACCAGGTGACAAATTTTAGAGAAATTGTGGTAGCAATTGTAGATAGGAAAAAGTTGGGGGTTTTTTTAGAGAGAGAAAGAAAAGCATTAGAGAGAAAAAAAGGATTTTCTAATGTCGTATATGTCACTTAGAAAATCTATACTATGCAGAAGTGGTTGTGAAAAAGTTGTGACACTATCTGCATAGTCTAGAATATGATCCAAACTTTTTTCTCTCTAAAAAAATCAAGTTTGTGTTAGGGACATAACAGTAAGGGGGTAATATTTTAGATGATTAAGGGGTAGTTAGGGTATTTAGGTTGATAAGTCTGTTAGGATTTGTTAATATTCTCTGTTAGATATCGATTATATAAACGTGAGGAAGAGTGGATAGTGGGGGAGGAGAATTCTGTGGAAAATCTGAGGGAAAGGGGAGAGAATCAGAGGCTCTATAATACCTCTGGGTGGTGTGCTATTGTTCCTTTGTGTTTCTGTTATTGTGTTTTTATCTTGGGAGAATTCTGAATAGTAGGGTTCCTATCATTGGTATCAGAGCATAGATCCTAAAAAATGGCCGGCAAGAAAACAGCTCAGGGAGAGGTTGGAAGACAAGGCTCGGGTGATGCTGCAATGTCGTGGATCCAGAATGAGTTACGACATGAGTTGGATGAAATGAAGGAGAGCATCGGCCGATTACCGGAATTAGAAAGGAAAATGACCCTGTTAATGGCACAGATGGAGACAATAGTGGAGGCAGTGCATACTGCACATCCGAATCAAGGGGATAAAGGGAAGCAAAAAATGGGCGATGAGCTGGGACAATCCAGTTGTCCAGGCGAATCGTCCCGAGCAAGAAGTGGAGAAGGAGGGTGGAAGGAAGCGTACCTGAGTCGCCGGGTGGAAATGCCAGTCTTCGCTGGAGGTGATCCAGACGACTGGATATTCCGGGTGGAACGATTCATTGCGTTCCAACCCCTATCCGAGCCCGAGAAGCTTCATTGGGTGGCGGTGCACCTGGAAGGGGAGGCACTGGCGTGGTTCCAGTGGGAAGAACGGCGTCGCCCTTTCCGCAGCTGGGTCGATTTTCGCTTCCTTCTGCTGGAGCGCTTCCGATCGTCTCTGGAAGGGACACTGTCGGAGCGATTTCTTCAGCTCCAACAGTCGGGTACAGTGAGGGAATACCGCCAACTATTTGAACGCGCGGCGTCTCATTTTTCTGACATTCCTGAGCACTTGCTGGAAGCTCAGTTCATGACCGGTCTGAAGCCGGCCGTTCGCGCCGAGCTCTTGGTACTGAGACCGTCGGGGCTCGATCGCATGATGGAAGCGGCACAGCGGGTAGAAGACAAGTTCTGGTTGCTTCTGCAACCAGAACCCGAGCCAGGTGCACGGGGGAGCCACTTCCATGTTGGGCCAGGCCCTGGGGCGAGAGAGCAGGAACCGCCCAAACCAGGTTGGGCTGCCCAGCCATTGTCCCACTGGGTGACAGCCCACAAATCGTTAGCCAGCCCAGTCCGAGCTGGGTCGACTTCTTCCGCGACGAACGCACAACGAGCAGGGTTGTCTTCACCAGAAAGACTCCCATCGCCGCCAGCGAAATCGACTCTTACGAGTCCAATCCGGCCGGCGTACACACGGCAGAGTGGGACGTTGGGTACAGAGTACCCTATCCGGCAGGCTTCTTCTTTCCGGCGAATGACAGACGCTGACTTACTTTCCAGGAGAGAGAAAGGGCTTTGTTTCCGTTGTGATGAACGGTTTTTTCCGGGTCATCGCTGTAAGTCCAAGGATTTATTGGTGTTAATATGTCAAGATGAGGAAGAACTGGTCGAGGTGTCTCCGAGCAGAGCTGGTGTTGCAACCGGGAAAACTGACCAAAACGAGCTGCCACAACCTTCACCATCCTCGATGGAGGACTACTCTGCAATTCCATCAAGGACAGCTAAAGGGAAGGAGATTGCATGGGAATAAGGGCTGTTTCATTTTTTGTATTCCACCTTGAGGACAAGGTGAATTTTCAGGCGGCCGGTATTGTTAGGGACATAACAGTAAGGGGGTAATATTTTAGATGATTAAGGGGTAGTTAGGGTATTTAGGTTGATAAGTCTGTTAGGATTTGTTAATATTCTCTGTTAGATATCGATTATATAAACGTGAGGAAGAGTGGATAGTGGGGGAGGAGAATTCTGTGGAAAATCTGAGGGAAAGGGGAGAGAATCAGAGGCTCTATAATACCCTAGGTGGTGTGCTATTGTTCCTTTGTGTTTCTGTTATTGTGTTTTTATCTTGGGAGAATTCTGAATAGTAGGGTTCCTATCAGTTTGCTTCTTGATCTTTGATTTAGTGGTATTAAGTTAGTTTATTGCTCCCACTCGATGCACGATTGCATCAAAGAAAATGCATTGTTTGCTTAATCATGAATGAGTTTTTACAGCATTTCAAACTCATTCCATATTGATTTATATAGTGTGCGGCTAATGCCATCACAATTCACACGCAGGAAAACAAAGGACGAGACAGATTTATTGTGGACAAAACAGAAGACAGAGGAGATGTTAGTTGTTGGACCATGTTTCGTGGGGCTTGGCGAACTAGTGCTGTAATTGAGCCTTTTCATCATCATGGCAGCAGAGGAAAGAGGTGAACTTTTCCATGCTGTGGTAGCACTCCGGGCATTTTAGATTCTCAGGGATTCTTCCGGCAGAATGCGGAAACTCGAAGCGGCAACAAGGGCGAGCTATCCCATGTAACTTGTCGTGGTAGTCTCTGAAAGCCAGGTCGAACCCTTTTGGGCCGACATTATCTTTCCACAAATCGTACTCGACCAGGGTGGGTAAGACGGTGGTGCCGTGCTCATTAATCACCACACTCGAGCCTCGGCTGACCACTGCCCATCCACCTTCTTTGTCATAGCTGAGCAACTTCTTGATTTGCTGCATCATCGGGTCTTGGTCGTCGGCCTTCCCTTGCTGGATCTTGGAGAAAAACATGCTTCCGAGACGGGTCCAGAAGAACCACATCATCGTCGGATCCTCCCAACAGTAGCCGAGCTTTTCAACTGTAATGGTGGAGATCACTCGCCGGACTTTTTATCTTTTGCTGCTTTTTCCAACGTAAACCATCTCCTGAGGAATCCGAGTTGCCAGTGCAACTGCTCGAGCTCTGGCTGTGAAACTGCGGACCCACTCAATGTCGTCCCCTCCGTACAGGAATATGTACTTGTCCTCCTTGATCTGTAATATAGCAGAAGAATGAAAAAGCTTACTCCTTTGTTGGAGCATTCAAAAGGGTCTGAAATTAATAATTACCCAGTTGAGAATTGTTGGGTCAATGCCATTGACCAGCAGCTCGAGCCGCCATGTCTCTTCCCTCCAAAGAGCTTCTTCTTTCAAGCTCGTGAAAGGGAAGGCATTGCTTCCCCAAATTCACATCATATGGATGGCATTGGGGCAAACCACCTTGCCTTGAGGATCTAAGACGACCAGGATTGGTTTGTTTCGGAAATGCCATACTTCCTTGATGAACTTGACGACGGCTTTTGAGATCAAAGAAGGATGGTGGACCGTATACCACGACATTGTTGTTTGCAGAGCCTCAAACTGCTTCTGCAATGGATCAGCCCACTGGACAGAACGGTCAACGATAGGAACCCATACAATTTCGTACAAACTCTCTAGTCTTGTTGCGTGGAGCCTTGATTCGTTGTATATCTGTTCGAGAATCGAAACCTCATCGTGTGATATTTCCAAGCCAGAAATGAGCAGAAGCACATTTTTCCTTCTCAACACTTCGATGTTAACCTGCATAGTTTACATCAACCCGACAAGAAAAAAGTTGTGAATTTGTAATGTTTAGTGGTCTGGTAAAAAAGGCAGCGAAATCTCACCCTTCGCTTCGTTGAGTCGTCAACGAGAGGCTGCAGATCATCCCTAGGATAAATCAAGGCCTTGAGGACCTTCATATTGTCAACGTGGATTGTTTCAAAGAGATTGATAAGCAACTGAAATGATTCAACGTCTCTCTTCTCATCTGCATCACGCAGTATTTATTGATCAGCTCAAAGTTAATCAATAGTCATTTAGATTGATGCATTTCTGAGTTCTCAAGTTTGGAGTTTTTAAGGAAGTTGCTCACCTATATGTTGGTAGCAGATATCCAGCTGCTTCTTGAGATGGTCTCTTATGTTTTTAAGCTAATGAGCCAGAGTCGATAGCTCCCATGCTTCGGTAGTCGAAGCTGCATGCCTGAGGTAGGAATCAAAACTCAGCCAATTCCAAATTTAGAGCTTCCCACACCAACAAAACACAATTATTTTAGGTCTTGAAAGATTACGATTAGTTCAGCGGTGTCACATAGGGTGTTACAGGGTGTTACGTGTGACACCGATGATAAATGCAATGATAGACAATATAAAAACGCGGAAATAAATGACACAGGAGGTTGGTAACGCAGTTCGGCAACCAGCCTACGTCTGCGGGGCGACGCCCAGATATAAAAACATTTCTTTGAGTTCACGAAATTACAAGACAATCGGACTTATACAATAAAGACTCCCTCTTATCTTTGTCGCCGCCTCTAGCTAACTTCCCCAAGGAAACTGTTTTTGCGAGATCCCCTCGACTTTAGAACGACCTCTCCCGAGATCTAGATAACAACAAGATCCCCTCGTTGTTGGTTCCTCCCGAAACCCGTGTTATAGCAAGATCCCCTCGCCCCGACTTTAGAACGACCTCTCCCGAGATCTAGATAACAACAAGATCCCCTCGTTGTTGGTTCCTCCCGAAACCCGTGTTATAGCAAGATCCCCTCGCCCACGATCAAGATGACAAGCTCCCCTTGTCGAATATAAGAACTCCTCATGAGTTTGGATGTAGCCTCCTCCCGAGACTGAGCTTCAATGAAGAACAAAGAAAATTGCCTCCTGGGACACCTCCTGGAACACCAGAATGTAGTCTTCGGATGCAATACACAACACACTCAGTAGAACGATGAAATCCACAGATTAGGTCGAGTGTGTAAAACAATCACTTACTCAGACGCAGAAGCGATGAGAGTGAAAGAAACCGACGGCTTGGAAAAACGAAGAAATCTTCTCTCGTGTAAAATCAATACTCTGTCGTCAATCAGTTTTCACAGAAAACGAAAACCTTAAATAGCCTTGGTAACTTCCATATCTTCAATTCGTTCAGTTACCAAATCAGTTTTAACGTAGCAAGAAATAAGGAAAACGAATCTTAACAAATTCGGTTATGTGACACTCTGTGTGACACTTTAGGAAAGTTTCCATAACAACTACAGCAAATCTACAGCAAATCTACAGCAAATCTACAGCAAATCTACAGCAAATCTACAGCAAATCTACAGCAAATCTACAGCAAATCTACAGCAAATCTACAGCAAATCTACAGCAAATCTACAGCAAATCTACAGCAAATCTACAGCAAATCTACAGCAAATCTACAGCAAATCTACAGCAAATCTACAGCAAATCTACAGCAAATCTACAGCAAATCTACAGCAAATCTACAGCAAATCTACAGCAAATCTACAGCAAATCTACAGCAAATCTACAGCAAATCTACAGCAAATCTACAGCAAATCTACAGCAAATCTACAGCAAATCTACAGCAAATCTACAGCAAATCTACAGCAAATCTACAGCAAATCTACAGCAAATCTACAGCAAATCTACAGCAAATCTACAGCAAATCTACAGCAAATCTACAGCAAATCTACAGCAAATCTACAGCAAATCTACAGCAAATCTACAGCAAATCTACAGCAAATCTACAAAACGCGGAAATAAATGACACAGGAGGTTGGTAACGCAGTTCGGCAACCAGCCTACGTCTGCGGGGCGACGCCCAGATATAAAACATTTCTTTGAGTTCACGAAATTACAAGACAATCGGACTTATACAAATAAAGACTCCCTCTTATCTTTGTCGCCGCCTCTAGCTAACTTCCCCAAGGAACTGTTTTTGCGAGATCCCCTCGACTTTAGAACGACCTCTCCCGAGATCTAGATAACAACAAGATCCCCTCGTTGTTGGTTCCTCCGAAACCCGTAATAGCAAGATCCCCTCGCCCCGACTTTAGAACGACCTCTCCCGAGATCTAGATAACAACAAGATCCCCCTCGTGTTGGTTCCTCCCGAAACCCGTGTTATAGCAAGATCCCCTCGCCCACGATCAAGATGACAAGCTCCCCTTGTCGAATATAAGAACTCCTCATGAGTTTGGATGCAGCCTCCTCCCGAGACTGAGCTTCAATGAAGAACAAAGAAATTGCCTCCTGGGACACCTCCTGGAACACCAGAATGTAGTCTTCGGATGCAATACACAACACACTCAGTAGAACGATGAAATCCACAGATTAGGTCGAGTGTGTAAAACAATCACTTACTCAGACGCAGAAGCGATGAGAGTGAAAGAAACCGACGGCTTGGAAAAACGAAGAAATCTTCTCTCGTGTAGCAAATCTACAGCAATATCGGCTTTCCAAATAAAACTTTTCCAAAAAACAAGTGCATATATCTTTTTCAATAACTTTCCAAATAATCATGTTTCCTTATTTTTCTCTTCCACAGAATCTTCATCATTGATATTAGGACGCCATCCAATAATCAGAATCGGCTATTTCTTGATCACCAAGTATTAAATCATCAAACTAGAAAATAATTGAATTAATATATTTCCTCCATAAATATTAATATATTTTACCAAAAACACAATTACCAACACATATGCAAATCTTTGCATTTACAATCTCCCCCTTTGGCATTTTTTGGCAAAATCAATATATCATAGAGTTTCAATAACTCCCCCTGAATTGTAACTCCCCCTGAATTGAAACTTCAATCATTATAAAATATATCACTCATAATATCATCATCAGAGAGCAGAGCATATTACTATAAACCCATAAATCCAAAATACTCCCCCTTTTTGCCATAAAAAGACAAACATGTAAATCAGAGAATATCAACCTCTATAAAAGCATCATAAGCACCAAATAATCACCATAGGGAGATAGCCAAAATCAGGAATATATAATATCCAGATAAGCACCAGAACCGCCATATATAAGAGAGGGAAATTGGAGAGCTAACCGTGTATTCGTGCCATCTTCATGTTTCATAATTTGGTCAAATAAAATCAAAAGATATTGAATTTCCAACTTTGAACAGCAAAGCCGCTATTGTCCTGTTAACACCAGTTCCATGAGAAGTCGGCATCAAGAATCTCACACTTATCCGTAAGTTGTGAAGTTGGAAAATCTTTTCCATGGGGCAAGATGCGTCTGACACCCCCAGTGACACCGATTGAAACTCCTGACTTTTCAACAATTTTGGTCTTCTTAACCTGTTCCTTCACATTAGCAACTTTCTTTCTCTCCAAAATATCACCAGCAGTATAACCATTCATGTATGCACCCGGGTAAGCATATAATAATCATAGTAAGGGTATAGTATCCACCAAATGATATATCCACAGAGCCAATATAGTCAGAAAATATCATATCCAGATGCAGATAGAGTAATTAACGAGTACCATAAGAATCACAGAAAATATTCAGAGAACAACCATATTACTGAAATAGTCCAATGTTAAGCACTATCTGGCCCACCTACTGGAACATCCTCAGGAACACCATCCAAAACATTAACCTGATCACTTGCAAGAAGCTTGTAGCTATTCCTAATTTCCTTCATAAACCAGTATAATGAATATTTGAAGAATAATTCAGGTCTCTGTAAGTTGGGAAATAAACCCAATAGAATAATGATGCTGCAAACTTCATTAAAAATAGACTTCCAATATTTCATGAGAATAGTCAGAATTTTGCATGTCGCATTACAGTGTTGCTCCACAGAATATCATAATATCCAGAATGATCACTTTCAGCAGAGGATGAACAACACACAATAGATTGCCAAAAACAAACGCCTAATGCAAGTGGCAATTTTTTTTTTAATAAATAAAAGCAATAATCAGCTTACATAACACAAAGGCCTAGGGCAGACCTCAGCTCTTCAAACTTCACACCATCCAATGCTTTGGTAAAAATATCGGCGATTTGCTTTTCGGTCACCATATGCTCCAAATTAATAACTTTGTCCTCCACAAGAGATCGAATAAAATGATGTCGTATATCAATATGTTTTGTCTGTGAATGCTGAACAGGATTTTTAGAAATATTGATAGCGCTCAAATTATCACAATAGAGGGTCATGACACCCTGTGTGACACCATAGTCTTTCATCATTTGTTTCATCCAAAGAAGCTGCGTACAGCTACTACCTGCTGCAATATACTCTGCCTCGGCAGTAGATAGAGAAATAGAATTCTGCTTCTTGCTAAACCATGATACCAAGTTGTGTCCAACATAAAAACATCCACCCGAAGTGCTTTTTCGATCATCAAAACTTCCTGCCCAATCAGCATCACAATAACCCACCAGATTTGCATTAGAATCGAAAGAGTACCAGATGCCATGATCAGTTGTTCCACTAACATATTTTAAAATTTGTTTAACCGACACTAGGTGTGACTCCTTCGGATTTGCTTGAAATCGAGCGCATAAACCCACGCTATAGCAAATATCTGGTCGGCTGGCAGTTAGATATAATAAGCTTCCAATCATGCTTCTGTATAAACGCGGATCAACAGCAATTCCCTTTTCATCTTTAGAAATTTTCTCATGTGTCCCAAGGGGTGTTCTACGCGGGCGAGCATTCTCGAGCTTAAATTTCTTCAATAAATTCTTAGCATATTTGGTTTGAGAGATAAAAATACCATCCTTCTTTTGTTGTATTTGAAGACCGAGAAAATAATTTAGTTCTCCAACCATACTCATCTCAAATTCGCCGGTCATTTGAGCTACAAACTCATCAACCATAACCTGTGACACCGAGCCAAAAACTATATCATCGACATAAATTTGAGCAAGAAGGAACTGACCTTTGTCACAGCGAACGAATATGGTTTTATCTACTCCCCCTCGCTCATATCCCTTGGTTAATAGATATTGCGTGAGGCGTTCATACCATGCACGAGGGGCTTGTTTGAGCCCATATAACGCCTTCTTCAACTTATACACATACTCGGGATGATGAGGGTCTTCAAAACCCTTTGGTTGAGAAACATAGACTTCTTCATTGAGAAACCCATTGAGAAACGCACTCTTCACATCCATTTGATATAGCTTGAATCTCATAACACACGCAATAGCCATTAGGAGCCGAATAGATTCAAGTCGGGCAACCGGAGCGAATGTTTCATCAAAATCAATTCCTTCAATCTGAGAATATCCTTGAGCAACTAGCCGAGCTTTGTTGCCAGTAATGTTGCCATGGTCATCGGTTTTGTTCTTGTAAATCCACTTAGTACCAATAACGTTTACATCGGGAGGACAAGGTACTAAGTCCCAAACTTGATTTCGGGAGAATTGGCTGAGTTCTTCTTGCATAGCTCCTATCCAGTACTCATCTAGCAATGCTTCTTTCACATTCTTTGGCTCGATCGTGGATGTAAAGCATGCCATTTGAATCATTTCCCGATAATTTACTCTAGGCTTATCTCTAGTTCGTATACCATCATTCAGACCTCCAATAACCTCGTCTGCAGGATGATTCTTCTGAACACGTATAGATGGTTGCCTGTTCTGTAAAGTAGACACTTCTACTTCATCAACCGTCTCTGTTTGATCTGTGACACCGCCTGAGACACCCTCTGTGACACCGGGTGGAATACTAGTGTCTTCAGCATTTGAAATCTGGTTTTCATCTTCCTTTGGATTAGATGATGTGTCCAGAGAGTCGTCTACTTGAACGTTTGCAGATTCGATAACAGTGCGAGTTCTTTTGTTATAAACTCGATAAGCACGGCTATTTGTAGCATAACCGAGAAAGATGGCTTCATCACTCTTGGGATCTAGTTTCCCCCTGTGTTCCCTGTCATTCAACACAAAACAGATGCTGCCAAACAGATGAAAATAATTAAGATTTGGAGTTCTACCTTTCCATATCTCATAAGGTGTCATAGAAGTTTTGCCACGGAGATACACCCGATTAATTGTATAACATGCTGTGCTCATAGCTTCAGCCCAGAATTTTTGAGGAACATCCCTTTCATGTAGCATAACTCGAGTCATCTCTGCCAAAGTAAGATTTTTCCTTTCAACGACTCCGTTTTGTTTAGGAGTCTTTGGTGCCGAGAATTCATGAGCAATTCTGAGAAGCTTACAGAAATCAGAGAATTCAGAATTTTCAAACTCTCTTCCATGGTCACTTCGGATACGAATAATCTTCAAGATAACACAATCTTTCTCGCGTTGAAGACGAGTACACATTGATTTGAAAACTTTGAATGTGTCGGACTTTTCTCTAAGAAACTCCACCCAAGTGTAGCGTGAAAAATCATCAACAGTAACGAATACGTAACGTTTTCCTCCAATACTTTCAACATGAATTGGCCCCATCAGATCCATATGGAGCAATTCAAGCACACGGGAAGTTGTGGATGCCTGTGACATCGGGTGAGACACCTTGGTTTGCTTTCCGATTTGACATGGTCCACATAATTTTTCTTCATCTAACTTTAATCTAGGAATACCTCGGACAGCACCTCTTGAAATAAGCTTTTCCAGCATTCTGAAATTAACATGTTCCAACTTTCTATGCCATAAAATAGTATCTTCCATACTTGACTGAAGGCAGGTAGATGTGGAAGAAATAAGATAACAATTGTCGGATGATCTAACTCCTTCAATAACACACTTGTTGTTTTGATCGGACACCACACATTTTTCTTTTGTGAATTGCACTTCCATTTCTTCATCACAAAGCTGGCTAATACTTATAAGATTAGATTTCAGACCATTTACCAATAAAACATTACTCAACTTTGGTAATCCAGGAACATTCAACGTTCCCCTTCCAATGACATCCGATGAGACACCGTTGCCGAATGTTACTTTTCCCACGGATTCAGGTATAATATCCTCCAAATATCTCTCGTCACCTGTCATGTGTCTAGAACATCCACTATCAAAATACCAGGCATTGGTTCCGATTGCCTTTAGTGAAAGATGTGTAACATTACACTTCAAATTTGATTTCTTCACCCATTTCTGATGAGGAAATCTGTAGGAAGAAGCATTTCTTTTCTTCACCCATTTCTGATAAGGGAATCTGTAGGAAGAAGTATTTCTAACAGTACCAAGTCTTAGATCCGCAAGATAGTTGAAGCATGTAGGAAGAATATGACCACGACGTTGACAATAATGACATACATAAACATACTTGTTACCTTTACTGCTTGCGGCATGATAGAAGTCATAAAAATTTGATTTTCTGTCAGTGCTTGGCATTCCGTTTGCAACTTGCTTTCCTTTGTGATCAATTCCCTTGTCTGACACCTGCTGTGACACTGGCTGTGACAATGAGCTTCCCTTTACGAACTTCATCACAGAGCGATTTTCCTTTACTGCAACAGTCTTTGAACCTGAACTTTCACCTTTGAATCCCAATCCAAAACGATTTATGCTTGATTTGCTGACATTTAAAATATCATCAAGATTAGAAGAACCCGAATTCAGCATTTTGACATTCTTCTTCATGAGACTGATCTCATTGGTTAGATCATTAGCTTCATCCTGACTTGCTTTCAGCTTTGTCTCCAAATCATCAATAACATTTTGAAGATTGTTTTATCATCCTTCAAATTTCTAATCTGCCCGTGTAAAAGTTGATTTACTTTAACAAGCTCAGTCCATTTCTCATGCAGAAACTTATATTCTCCAATATGATCTTCTTCTGTAACTGGTTCTTCATTTTCATCACTACTACTAGAAAAACCGTCTGTGACACCCTGTATAACACTGCAGTTTTCTTCATGTTCTACCTTTCCAGCGAGTGTCACATGGTTGCTCTGAAATTCATCTTCCTTTTCGACTCGTCCTCACTCCAGGTTGCATTCAGAGAGTTCTTCCTTTTCTTTAAGGTATTAGCACATTCTGCTTGTATATGTAACGCCCCGGTCCAGCAGGACCCGGTACGCTACTCGAAACACTAAACCGGATCAAATATTTAATGTGATTTTTAAAATTTTTTTCAACAGTTACAACTTCTTCCCTTAAAAATATTAAAACTTGCAGCGGAAATAATCTTTCATAAAAAAAAACGTGGCTGGAAATGAATAAAACCTTTGGAAAGTTAAAATCGAGAAGTCAATTTTATCTACCGACGGTCTTAGTCAACGGTAGAAGTGAAAGTAACTTCTACCGCTGAATAAAACGACAGCGTACTAATCCTCACTTCTACCGATCGCTAAACGACAAACACATAAACTATATCCACCGAAAGTAACTTCTACCGATCGCTAGACGACAAATATACCCTATGTCCACCGAAAGCTAAAAGACAAAACTTACCCAACATCCACCGATAGCCTTCACGCAATTTCTACCGATGACGTCATCCAACGTCCACCGATAGTCATTACACAACTTCTACCGGTGACGTCATCCAACGTCCACTGATAGTCTCATGCCATTTCTACCAATGACGTCACCCAATGTCCACCGATAGTTTTCGCACCAATTTTACCGATGACGTCATCCAATGTCCACCGATAGTTTTCACGCCAATTCTACCGATGACGTCACCCAACGTCCACCGATAATTTTTACATTAATTCTATCGATGACGTCACCCAACATCCACCGATAGTTTTTACACTAATTCTACCGATGACTACACGACAAAAGACTTCTAACTCCAACCGATAGATAATACACTATATCTACCGATCACTACACGACAAAACACCTTCCAACTCCAACCGGTAGATAATACACCATATCTACCGATCACTACACGACAAAACAAAACACTCGAAAACAATAGATAGTTCATCCGATTAAAAGACTGGTAAATTTCTACAAAATCATTCTAGGCGGTCAAATTCCGTTATGAAGTATCAAACCAAAACCAGTAGACACAACTAATCTTCAGACTACATTTGTCAATAAAATTTTTAAAGAAGATATTTCGACGAAATTAAAACTACTGTCTCAAAAATCCTTAGGAACTAAATAACTGGACTACTACCCTCAACTTAACTCTTACAGCCACTGATTAAACCGCCTCAACAGCTTGCCAAATCGATACCTGAGAGTGCTCCACCAACCGGTCTAGTCTTCAAATTGCTCAGCTTCCTTACCTACATCACAAAACTCATCTATTAGCCTAATGCTAAGTAAGTAAAGCAATAATGAATGAAAAGCCGAAATCATAATATCCTATCATGCGGTTTCTACTTTTCTCATCTCTGTTGTATGTTCATCGTTATGATCGGATTCCACTGTGAAATTGGAAGTTGAATCACTTCTCCCAAAGTATGTCATCCACTGGCTCATTAAGGGTTGGATTAGTTCCCTTAACAGAAAATGCATAATCATAAATGTTCAGATCCCACTTCGAAATTGGGAATTGGATCGGTTTTCCCAAAGTATATGAAAATCCCTGTCTCGTTAAGGGCCGGATTAACTCCCTTAACAGTGAATATGTTTCATGAATCACTTCAAAATATTCATTCCTTGCCATGTCAAAACATGTAAACTCATTTTCGTGTTCTTTCAAAATATGATGCATGAGACACAAAGATAATTCAAACAACAAAATCCTAATGTTCTGTGATGTAGGCCCAAAGGCACAAACGAACTCTACTTACCTGGCTTCCCGGCAAATGGTCGACTAAGAGCTACACTTGGGGTTTGTTCACCTAGAATCATAAACAGCATATTAAACCTTGATCTAAGCTATTCAGAAATCTAAGGAGCTAGTTTGGGAACACTGCACGAAGGCATTTTCCCGATTACACTCCAAATCCGAATCTATCCCTCCCCTCAAAGTTCTCAAAGCGTCAGCATTGCCTCGATTCAGTTATCTAATCATCAACAAATAAAGGAAAACAACAGAACTTACCTAATCTGAGGACCGGAGATCGGAGAAGAGAGAATTGCCTGGAACTCTGCTGCTTGAGCTGAATACCGAGAGAAAAGTGAGGAAAAAGGTGGCGGCTAAACCTCATTAAAGCTTTCTTTAAATTCATTATCCTCTATTCATAATGCTAATTACTCTTTTGTCCTTGCATAAATTATTAACTTAACCCAATCACCACTTATTTTCCAAATCTTCACACCATAAATAGTAAGTTACATTTGGTTCAATAGAACCGGGTGCTACAGTATATGCCCGAATCCTTCACACTCTCTGCACTGAATGCCTTTATTCTTGAATGGTTGATCAGACACATAATTTTCTTCTCTGTGCTTATTGTTGCTTGAAGAACCATTTTTGAAGTGTGTGACACCTTGCTTGACACCGCGAGTATTCCTTCCAAATCTCTTCATAACTCTGCTGAAATTCTTTGAAAGCAGGGCTAGAGATTCCTCCAAGTCATCTTCATCATGCTCGCTGTAATTTTGTACCTCTGATTTTAAAGCAACTCCCTTTGCCTTCTTTATTTCGTTGTCTCCTCCAAGATTTATTTCAAAAGTTCTAAGAGATCCCATCAACTCTTCTAGCTTCATTTTAGACACATCTTTGGCTTCTTCTATGGCTGTAACTTTATAGGCAAATCTTTGTGGCAAAGACCGTAGAGTTTTTCGAACAAGTTTTTCTTCAGAAATAATTTCACCGAGAGCAAACGCTTCATTAGCTATGTCACATAATTTGGCATTGAACTCGCCAATAGTCTCATCTTCCTGCATCTTCAAATTCTCAAATCGAGTGGTTAACATTTGCATTTTAGACAACTTTACCGTAGATGTTCCTTCATAGGTGGTTTGAAGAATATCCCATGCCCTTTTTGCAGATTCGCATGTGGAGATGAGTCTGAATTGAGTTGGATCCACGCCATTAAATATAGCATTTAAAGCCTTTGAATTGCTATGTGCCAAAGCATCTTCATTTAAGGTCCAATTTTCTTCGGGATTTGGAGATATAATACCATCTGCATTGGTGACAATAGGGTGATTCCAACCTGTTAAAATAGATCTCCAAGCTTTCTCGTCAATAGCTCTTCATCCTTGCTTTCCAATAAGCATAATTACTTCCATCCAACAATGGCGGACGCATCGTAGAACCTCTTTCTTTCATAGAATCCATCGCACACGAACTATAATCTTGTCCTGCTGATCTCGCTTAAGAAACAAAAGCGACCCTCTCTGATACCAATTGAAAGATTACGATTAGTTCAGCGGTGTCACACAGGGTGTTACGTGTGACACCGATGATAAATGCAATGATAGACAATATAAAAACGCGGAAATAAATGACACAGGAGGTTGGTAACGCAGTTCGGCAACCAGCCTACGTCTGCGGGGCGACGCCCAGATATAAAAACATTTCTTTGAGTTCACGAAATTACAAGACAATCGGACTTATACAAATAAAGACTCCCTCTTATCTTTGTCGCCGCCTCTAGCTAACTTCCCCAAGGAAACTGTTTTTGCGAGATCCCCTCGACTTTAGAACGACCTCTCCCGAGATCTAGATAACAACAAGATCCCCTCGTTGTTGGTTCCTCCCGAAACCCGTGTTATAGCAAGATCCCCTCGCCCACGATCAAGATGACAAGCTCCCCTTGTCGAATATAAGAACTCCTCATGAGTTTGGATGCAGCCTCCTCCCGAGACTGAGCTTCAATGAAGAACAAAGAAAATTGCCTCCTGGGACACCTCCTGGAACACCAGAATGTAGTCTTCGGATGCAATACACAACACACTCAGTAGAACGATGAAATCCACAGATTAGGTCGAGTGTGTAAAACAATCACTTACTCAGACGCAGAAGCGATGAGAGTGAAAGAAACCGACGGCTTGGAAAAACGAAGAAATCTTCTCTCGTGTAAAATCAATACTCTGTCGTCAATCAGTTTTCACAGAAAACGAAAACCTTAAATAGCCTTGGTAACTTCCATATCTTCAATTCGTTCAGTTACCAAATCAGTTTTAACGTAGCAAGAAATAAGGAAAACGAATCTTAACAAATTCGGTTATGTGACACTCTGTGTGACACTTTAGGAAAGTTTCCATAACAACTCGGATATTCATCCAAAAATTCAGGAAAGCATCCCATTAATCATGGGAACTCGAAGCCCAGCAAATCATGCCAAATCTACAGCAAATCGGCTTTCCAAATAAAACTTTTCCAAAAAACAAGTGCATATATCTTTTTCAATAACTTTCCAAATAATCATGTTTCTTTATTTTTCTCTTCCACAGAATCTTCATCATTGATATTAGGACGCCATCCAATAATCAGAATCGGCTATTTCTTGATCACCAAGTATTAAATCATCAAACTAGAAAATAATTGAATTAATATATTTCCTCCATAAATATTAATATATTTTGCCAAAAACACAATTGCCAACACATATGCAAATCTTTGCATTTACAGGTCTGAAAGTACTTACTCGTGTCCCATGCTGGTTATGCTTGTAACTTGTGTTGCACAGGCCACAATGCTCCTAATGGTCCAATACACAGCAGTTGGGATATGGGTCATGGCTGTGGACAGAGCTGGAACCTCACTTGTTATGTAGGTCGAAGGAAGCTCTTTGAACTGAACTACACATCTAGTCACGTCGAGAATGGCAGCAATGAGATCCCGAAGAGCATCGAATCTGGGCTTTAGTGTCGCCCCTGCATGTTCTATAACTCCTGGCACTTGTTTCAAAATTGCCATTGCTTTGGCAAGTTGGTTTTGTAAGTAAATCTGAGCAAGAAGCCAGAATTCTCCATAGTGAATGGAAAATGCAGCCAGCGTCAGCACCAGTTTTGCATCCCATGGATAGCTTGCGAGCATGTTGAAGATGGTCAGTGTAGTCGCGTGGGGGAGGGTCCCGCCTAAAGCCTTGTATGCTACCTGGGAAATTATTTATATAGTTGTTTGAAAGTATTAGTCTGACAAATTATTAAACTGTGAGGAGAATATCTTAGATTTTGCCGGGTAGTTGATGAAAATTAATGTTTTATCGTTTCAACTGACCTCGCAGGCAATCCGGTTGATTGTGTAGGATAGTTCCTCGAGCATGGAGAAGAAACCGGCTTGAGTCTTTTCCTCATAGGCTTCCACATTTGCTCGGTCACCCTATAAGGAATTAAAGGTTAATCAAATTATTTAAATTTCTACCACACAACGATGCCTTTATGTTTCAAGACGATTAAAAATAAAAAAACACAATTCCATACCGGAGCTATGGAGTCGATGGTCAAGGTGGCACGATTGAAAATATCCTCGACAAGAAGGAGAAGAGGTCTGGTGTCGACTTCTCGGCCATCGGGAGCGTGAGTGGCTAGAACTTGCTTCACCATCACGTTATTGTCAGACATCATCAGCATACTACGATCGCCCCTGATCAGTTGTTGCCCAGAGGTTGGTGTGATCTTACTTAACGCCATTTTCGGGATGATAGGAAATTCCTTAGATTTCTGAGTAGAGAAGAAGAGGATGGTAAGCCTGTGTGTTTTGTTGCATTCTTGGATGACCTATTTATACCCATATGAGATAGAATAAAGTTCAGCTTAATCACTTACTTTGCTTCATTCCTTATTTGAATGTTTTAGACGTTAAGATGAAGCCTGGGCTTTTCTGTGTCGTCCTCTACACTCTTACCATGAACTAGTTGAGTTGTAAAACTGATTGAATTTATGAACTTTTTATTATTCAATCTGCTCATTTCGTTGTTTAGAACTGTCAATTGCTGTATATGTTAAACAGGATAAGTTATTGAGGTTTGGGTAGTGTCATGTCCCTAAAACTGTACCCTTATTTTCCGTAACATATTTTTTTTTTATCCTAATTGTAACACCCGACATTTTGGCCATGTAATAATCTGTTGAATTATTGCATGAATTTAAATTGCCATAAACACAATAACTGTTTTGTTGTAAATTTTGGAGCACCTTGTGGGAGGAGAACCGAACTAATGACTAACTAAGCAAAGCAAATCATTGTAATTGGATGGAAGGGTAAAATGGGTGGAAATTAAGGTTGGTGAGAAATAACCAATGGATTATTGCCAAGTGGCAATAACTTGCTGAAGAACCTACCTATTCTCCTTCCTTCTACGTAAATATTCATATGCATTTTTCCTTCTCTGTATTTCCTCTCTGCATTCTCTCTTCTAGTCGGCCAAACAACCATCGAAGCTACTTCGATCTCCTCAGTTCCTTTCTGTTTCTCCGTGTGACGCCCCGAAGCCGAGACCCGATCGGGTCCCGAGAATCAAACCGTCACTTCGGATACAGTTGACGGAAAATGGTGACTAATTTTTTTTTTAAACCTTAACGGAAAGCAAAAACAGAAAATGAACTGAAGTTTTTTTGTGAACTGAAACTTTGAAGCTTTACAGAGGAGAAAGCAGTTTTTGGATTCAGGCAGAATGCTTTAAAATAAAACAGAATAATCAAGAATAAAACGTAAACTGGAAAACAGAACAGAACAGGGGAAACAGTCGGGAGAAGCAGCGGACAGAACATTACGAAACTTTAAACTTCACAGAAAGAGAGTTCTCTGGAGTTGATATCTTAACGGGGTGAAAACAGTTAAAAACCTTACACAGTGACAGGAAAATTAAATAACAGAAGCTAAATCGGAACAGAACGGTCATAACAGAAAAACAATCGGAAGAAATGACAACAAGAGTAAACAGACCGGAGCGGAAGAAGTTGGCAGGAGTTGCTGTAAAATAGAAGAGCACAGTCCATCGATGGATATAAACGTGAACAATGCATCGGTAGATGTTATAAGGCAGAAGGCCAGTGATACAAAAGAAACGCAGGCGGAAGACTTAATTTTTCAAAGCAGAATGTACAATTAACCCGGGCGGAAAACATGAGCTGACGTCAGGCGGAAGATGGTTTCAGCAGGACAAATCGGAAGATTTAAGAAACAAATCGGAAGCTGTAAACACTGGATGACGTCATTCGGAAGATGGCTTCAGCAGAAACAAATCGGAAGCTGTAAACACTGGATGACGTCATTCGGAAGATGGCTTCAGCAGAAACAAATCGGAAGCTGTAAACACTGGATGACGTCATTCGGAAGATGGCTTCAGCAGAAACAAATCGGAAGCTGTAAACACTGGATGACGTCATTCGGAAGATGGCTTCAGCAGAAACAAATCGGAAGCTGTAAACACTGGATGACGTCATTCGGAAGATGGCTTCAGCAGAAACAAATCGGAAGCTGTAAACACTGGATGACGTCATTCGGAAGATGGCTTCAGCAGAAACAAATCGGAAGCTGTAAACACTGGATGACGTCATTCGGAAGATGGCTTCAGCAGAAACAAATCGGAAGCTGTAAACACTGGATGACGTCATTCGGAAGATGGCTTCAGCAGAAACAAATCGGAAGCTGTAAACACTGGATGACGTCATTCGGAAGATGAAATGACGTCATTCGGAAGATGAAATGACGTCATTCGGAAGATGAAATGACGTCATTCGGAAGATGAAATGACGTCATTCGGAAGATGAAATGACGTCATTCGGAAGATGAAATGACGTCATTCGGAAGATGAAATGACGTCATTCGGAAGATGGCTTCAGCAGAAACAAATCGGAAGCTGTAAACACTGGATGACGTCATTCGGAAGATGGCTTCAGCAGAAACAAATCGGAAGCTGTAAACACTGGATGACGTCATTCGGAAGATGGCTTCAGCAGAAACAAATCGGAAGCTGTAAACACTGGATGACGTCATTCGGAAGATGAAATGACGTCATTCGGAAGATGAAATGACGTCATTCGGAAGATGAAATGACGTCATCGGAAGATGGCTTCAGCAGAAACAAATCGGAAGCTGTAAACACTGGATGACGTCATTCGGAAGATGAAATGACGTCATTCGGAAGATGAAATGACGTCATCGGAAGATGGCTTCAGCAGAAACAAATCGGAAGCTGTAAACACTGGATGACGTCATTCGGAAGATGGCTTCAGCAGAAACAAATCGGAAGCTGTAAACACTGGATGACGTCATTCGGAAGATGGCTTCAGCAGAAACAAATCGGAAGCTGTAAACACTGGATGACGTCATTCGGAAGATGAAATGACGTCATTCGGAAGATGGCTTCAGCAGAAACAAATCGGAAGCTGTAAACACTGGATGACGTCATTCGGAAGATGAAATGACGTCATTCGGAAGATGGCTTCAGCAGAAACAAATCGGAAGCTGTAAACACTGGATGACGTCATTCGGAAGATGAAATGACGTCATTCGGAAGATGGCTTCAGCAGAAACAAATCGGAAGCTGTAAACACTGGATGACGTCATTCGGAAGATGAAATGACGTCATCGGAAGATGGCTTCAGCAGAAACGAATCGGAAGCTGTAAACACTGGATGACGTCATTCGGAAGATGGCTTCAGCAGAAACAAATCGGAAGCTGTAAACACTGGATGACGTCATTCGGAAGATGAAATGACGTCATTCGGAAGATGGCTTCAGCAGAAACAAATCGGAAGCTGTAAACACTGGATGACGTCATTCGGAAGATGAAATGACGTCATTCGGAAGATGGCTTCAGCAGAAACAAATCGGAAGCTGTAAACACTGGATGACGTCATTCGGAAGATGAAATGACGTCATTCGGAAGATGGCTTCAGCAGAAACGAATCGGAAGCTGTAAACACTGGATGACGTCATTCGGAAGATGGCTTCAGCAGAAACAAATCGGAAGCTGTAAACACTGGATGGCGTCATTCTGATGATGAAATGACGTCATTCGGAAGATGGCTTCAGCAGAAACAAATCGGAAGACTTAATCACTGGATGACGTCATTCGGAAGATGAAATGACGTCATTCGGAAGATGCATTCGGCAGAAGCCTTCGGAAGACTTAAACATTGAATGACGTCATTCGGAAGAGTCATTCGGCAGAAGCCTTTGGATGACTTAAACATTGAATGACGTCATTCGGAAGATGAAATGACGTCATTCGGAAGAGGCATTCGGCAGAAGCAAACATGAACAGTAAGCACCGGTAGAAGTGTGCTGACGTCACCGGAAATACAGCTAAACGACAAAACATGAACAGTAAGCACCGGTAGAAGTGTGCTAAACAAAATTGAAAACGGGCAGCTTTTAAGAGAAACGGGCAGCGGTAGGCTTTGGTTTTGCACTTATCGGTAAATGTGATTTTTAGACGGGCAGCGGGCATCGGTAGAAGCAAACATGAACAGTAAGCACCGGCAGAAGTGTGCTGACGTCACCGAAAATACAGCTAAACGACAAAACATGAACAGTAAGCACCGGTAGAAGTGTGCTAAACAGAATTGAAAACGGGCAGCTTTTAAGAGAAACGGGCAGCGGTAGGCTTTGGTTTTACACTTATCGGTAGATGTGATTTTTAGACGGGCAGCAGGCATCGGTAGATGCCATCGGATGACATAATTTCAAAGGGCAGAATTTTACACTGTTACAGTAAGACACACTCACAGAGAACACAGAATAGAAAGCATGAAAGTTTCAGACCTTCAATACCCGATTCAAACAGATTGTAAAAGAACACACTTTACAATTGACAGGTTTAAGGGAACAGACTGCATGGATATTTCTAAAAATCAGAAATCATTCACGCACAGATTGACAGAAGGTATCCCAAGCAAATTTTAGAATACTTTAGATTACACTTCAACTGTCAAATACAGAGCTTTTTAAGTAATTGACAAGGAATTTATACATTGTTTCAAACTTTCAGGGACAGTACAGAACTTAACACAGAACCTCAAAATCTACTAAAACAGAAGTTTTACTACAAAGTTCTTAAACACGAAAACCAAAACACCAGACAATAACATAATTTACAGATATGGACATATTTTAAAAATCTGAACCTCAGATAACAGAATGTCTGGCTGCAGCAACCAACCCGAAAGCTCAAATCACCAACTACATCAGGTCATCTTCTTGAGGCACATGGTCCTCAATTTCAGGTTCATTACCTACATAAGAGAGTGCACCTATGAGCCTAAAGCTCAGTAAGAACATAATACAGTGCAGAATGCAATTATGCTATGCATGAACTTTTCAGAAAAATACAGTTACATAAACAGAACTTTACATCCAGTGTCGGAGGGGTGTAAGTGGGGCTTATAGGGGAACTGGCGACAGGGGTGCACATCAGGCACATTACAGATAACAGAACAGAAACAGGATGTCAGTCCCCGTCCCATACTTAACCGGTACATTACATTTACAGATTTTATCTTTCTTAACTTCAAAACAGTGCACAGAAAACATTGTTTTGAATAACTTTCGGGAAAACGTGTATGCATGAACTTTCACAGTGCTTAACTTGAAACAACAGTTAACCGAATAATACAACAGAATGTAGAGAGAACAACAGATAACTCAGAACTTAACTCTAACTTTCTCTACCCGAAACCTCCCGACAGAAGAAAAACCTAGAGTCTCCGTGATCTAGGGCCTTAAGGGCCGACCTACGGGTATGAACTTACCTGTTTTCTGTGCACTGTTTTGAATTCTACCGCTGCCCGTTTCTCTTAAAAGCTGCCCATTTTCAATTCTGTTTAGTTCACTTCTACCAATTGCTTCTACCGATGCCCGCTGCCCGTCTAAAAATCACATCTACCGATAGGTGTAAAACCAAAGCCTACCGCTGCCCGTTTCTCTTAAAAGCTGCCCGTTTTCAATTCTGTTTAGTTCACTTCTACCGATTGCTTCTACCGATGCCCGCTGCCCGTCTAAAAATCACATCTACCGATAAGTGTAAAACCAAAGCCTACCGCTTCCCCTTTCTCTTAAAAGCTGCCCGTTTTCAATTCTGTTTAGCACACTTCTACCGGTGCTTACTGTTCATGTTTTGTCGTTTAGCTGTATTTCCGGTGACGTCAGCACACTTCTGCCGGTGCTTACTGTTCATGTTTGCTTCTGCCGAATGCCTCTTCCGAATGACGTCATTTCATCTTCTGAATGACGTCATTCAATGTTTAAGTCATCCGAAGGCTTTTGCCGAATGCCTCTTCCGAATGACATCATTTCATCTTCCGAATGACGTCATTCAATGTTTAAGTCTTCCGAAGGCTTCTGCCAAATGCATCTTCCAAATGACGTCATTTCATCTTACGAATGACGTCATTCAATGTTTAAGTCATCCGAAGGTTTCTGCCAAATGCCTCTTTCGAATGACGTCATTTCATCTTCCGAATGACGTCATTCAGTAATTAAGTCTTCCGCCTGCGTTTCTTTTGTATCACTGGCCTTCTGCCTTATAACATCTACCGATGCACTGTTCACGTTTATATCCATCGATGGACTGTGCTCTTCTGTTTTACAGCAACTCCTGCCAACCTCTTCCGCTCCGGTTTGTTTACTCTTGTTGTCATTTCTTCCGACTGTTTTTCTGTTATGACCGTTCTGTTCCGATTTAGCTTATGTTATTTAATTTTCCTGTCACTGTGTAAGGTTTTTAACTGTTTTCACCCCGTTAAGATTTCGACTCCAGAGAACTTTTTCTCTGCGAAGATTTAAAGTTTTCGTAATGTTCTGTCCGCTGCTTCTCCCGACTGTTCCTCCTGTTCTGTTTTGATCCGATGATGTTCAAAAAAAATTGTGCACGTTTTCCGTTAAATGTCCTGGAGTGACGGCTCCGATCTCGGAACCCGATCGGGTTCTGGCTTTGGGGCGTCACAGTTGTGGTATCAGAGCCGCCAGGTTTTAAAAGCGGTTCTAGAGAAATGTCTGGCTACACAACCCGCCCTGTGAGACCGCTTCACTAACTGTAAGTGTTTAAATTCACGTAAAAAGGTTCTGTTTCCTAAATTAGTTATCTCGTTTATAGGATTATTTTAGAAATGGTGAGAGGACATCATGAAGAATCAAGCGAAAGCTCTCGTGCCATTGACAGATTAATCGAGCTGGTGGGGGTACAATCCCGCATGGTTGAACGCATGATGGCCAAAGAAGATGACAGAAACAATGACCACGGAAATAACAATCATGCTAATGCTCCGCGTGACACCAGTGGAGATAGATTCAGACGGCTCCAGCCACCTGCATTTGATGGAATGTCTGCTGACACGACCCGTGCTGAAACTTGGATTCAAACGATGGAGAAGATGTTCAGTTGTGCAGAAGTAGAAGACCACAAGAAGGTTATTTGTGCCACATTCCATTTCACTGAAGGTGCTGGATTTTGGTGGGACACAGTGCAGTCTGCTACTGTAGCATTAAGCTGGGAAGGTTTCAAGAACATCTTCTATGAGAAGTACTTCGACAGAGGAGTGAGAAAAGAAAAGATGTTGGAGTTCTCTCGGCTTCGACAGTATGGATCTGTGGCCGAGTATGTTCAGAAGTTTGAGTCGTTATCCCGATATACAACACACCTGGTGGCCACCGATGAGAACAAGGTTCACCAGTTTATTCAGGGGTTGAAAATGGACCTTCTGCGAGGAATCACGACTGGAGGATTTGATGAGGCTCCATATGTGAAGGTAGTGGCGAAGGCTTACCAGTTAGAAGCCTTAGAAATGAAGTCCCAGAGGCAAAGAGATTCATCAAGAGGAATTATCTGAAATATTCCTCAACAGCAACAACAACAACGACAACAAAGAAATCAGATTTTGCAACCTCCACAGCAGCAAAATAGGGGCATGAAAAGGCCTAATGAGACCTTCTATTACCAAGACAAGGGAAAGAGACCGATGGGGGCTCCTCAGCTCTCCGTGTGTTCAAGGTGCCAGAGAACTCATAAGGGTGAGTGTCGGCTCTTTAACGGCCAATGTTTCCGATGTGGCAAAAAGGGCCACCAAGTCCGAGATTGCCCAATGCCCGACACAAGGTAGAATCTAGCCACGCCACGTGTGTTCGCATTGATGGAGGATGAAGAAGATGTAGCTCAGCATACGGCAATTACTGGTATGATTCTGATATGTAATGTACCTGCTTACACACTATTAGACACGGGGGCCACACATTCATTTGTGGCAAGGGAATTTGTAGATAAGGAGAAGTTGAGAGTAGTGCCGTCTGATCAACCCTACAGCATTATGCTGCCGTCTGGAGGGTTTATGCACTCCGAATGGGTAGTTAAGGGTGATGTGGTGTCAGTAGGGGACCAGAGTCTGCATGCCGATCTTATTGTTATCGGTATGAGAGGGTACGATGTTATTCTAGGGATGGACTGGCTGTTTAGTCATCATGCCATCATCAACTGCAGGTCCGGGCTAGTATCGTTTAAACGCCCGAACGGGGAAGGATTCTCCTACAAGGCAGTACCAAAAGAGCACACTATGCCTGTTATATCCTCCATGAGAGTTCAACAACTTATGAGATCAGGCTGCATCGGGTACCTTGCCTATGTGGTGGATGTCCAGAGGCAAGGTGAGGTGGAACTCCAAGGCATCCCAGTTGTTCAAAACTTCCCAGAGGTCTTTTTAGACGACCTACCTGGACTGCCACCTGACCGAGCAATCGAGTTTGAGATTGACGTGCATCCTGGTGCTGAGCCGGTATCGAAGAATCCGTACCGCATGGCGCCAGTGAAACTGAAGGAGTTGAAGGCTCAGTTGCAGGAATTGGTGGATAAGGGCTTTGTTCGCCCTAGTTTCTCTCTGTGGGGTGCTCCCGTCTTATTTGTTAAGAAGAAGGATGGGGCCCTACGTATGTGCATTGATTACCGTGAGCTTAATAAGTTGACTATCAAGAATAGGTATCCGTTGCCGAGGATTGATGATTTGTTTGACCAGTTACAAGGGGCACGGGTATTCTCAAAGATTGACTTACGCTCCGGTTACTATCAATTGAAAGTCAGACCCGGTGATATTCCAAAGACTGCGTTCAGGACTCGGTACGGACACTTTGAGTTCTTGGTCATGTCTTTTGGATTGACTAATGCTCCGGCGGCGTTTATGGACCTGATGAACAGAGTATTCCAGGAATTCTTAGACAAGTTCGTAATTGTTTTTATCGACGACATCCTGGTTTATTCCAGGAGGGAAGCCGAGCATGAAGAGCACTTGACAATTGTGCTAACAACTCTGAGACAACACCAATTGTACGCCATGTTATCGAAGTGTGAATTCTGGCTGAGTAGGATTAATTTCCTAGGCCATGTAGTGTCTGCAGAAGGTGTGGCTGTAGATCCGGCCAAGATACAGGCTGTGAAGGAATGGCCAAGGCCGAGGAATGCCAGCGAAGTACAGAGCTTTATCGGACTAGCTGGTTATTACAGGAAGTTTATTAAAGGCTTCTCCGTGATGGCAAAACCTATGACCAGCTTAACAAGGAAAAACATCAAGTTCAAGTGGCCTGAAGCATGTGAAGAGAGTTTTCAGGCGCTTAAGCAGAAATTGACCACCGCTCCGTTGCTAGTATTGCTAGTTGAAGATGGCAAATTCAGCGTGTACTGTGACACGTCCAAGGATGGCTTGGGATGTGTACTAATGCAGGAGGGAAAAGTAGTGGCTTACGCATCCAGGCAATTGAAGAACCATGAGCAAAACTACCCCACTCATGATCTCGAGTTAGCGGCTGTAGTGTTTGCACTGAAGGTATGGAGACACCATCTGTATGGACAATCATGCGAAGTGTTCTCTGACCATAAGAGTTTGAAATACATCTTTACCCAGAAGGAGCTGAATATGAGACAAAGGCGGTGGTTAGAGTTCGTAAAAGATTACGATGTGAAGATTAAATACCACCCGGGGAAAGCAAATGTGGTAGCAGATGCATTGAGCAGGATGTCGGTCATGTCAAAGCCTTTGAGGACCGAGATCTAGAGATTCGGCATGGAGGTGGTTTCGGAGTTGTCAGGCGTGCTGGCAAACCTAACGTTACGGCCGACCGTTCTTGACCGAATTAAGGTGGCCCATGAAACCAATTCAAAGGAGATGGCTGATATCGTAAGCAAGTTGCCTATGGCGTCTTCCGAGTTCAGCTATTCAGGTGACGGTATCCTCAAGTTCAGAGATAGATGGTATGTCCCGAAAGATGGTGATCTACGGAAGGATATATTGTCAGAGGCTCATTCGTCTTCATTTTCTGTGCATCCCGGAAGCACGAAGATGTACCAGGACTTGAAACTTCACTACTAGTGGCCGAACATGAAGAATTGAGTGGCCAAGTATGTGGAGTCTTGTATGGTATGTCAACAAGTCAAGGCCGAACATCAACGATCGGGAGGGACGCTTAAACCTCTTCCGATTCCCGAATGGAAGTGGGAGAACATCACAATGGACTTTGTTGTTGGCTTGCCGAGAATAGCTAAAGGCCATAATAGCATATGGGTCATAGTGGACAGATTGACAAAGTCGGCCCATTTCCTACCTGTGAAGACGACGTTCACTATGGATCAGTATGCAGAACTGTACATTAATGAAATTGTCAAGCTACATGGCATTCCTGTGTCGATCGTCTCAGACCGGGATCTCAGGTTCACGTCCAGGTTCTGGAAAAGCTTGCAAAACTCTTTGGGCACCAAGTTGGACTTCAGCACCGCGTTTCATCCGCAGACGGACGGACAATCAGAGAGGACAATTCAAACACTGGAGGACATGTTAAGATCGTGTGTGCTGGAACTTCATGCTCCTTGGAGTAGATACTTGCCGCTCGTGGAGTTTGCTTACAATAATAGCTACCAGGCTACAATTGGCATGGCTCCTTACGAAGCTCTGTACGGCAAGAAGTGTAGATCCCCATTATGTTGGGACGAGGTCGGAGAAGCCACGCTTATCGGCCCTGAGATACTGCAGCAGATGTCCGAGGTGATAGCTGCCATCAAGCAACGAATAAAGATTGCACAGAGTCGACAGAAAAGCTACGCAGACCACCGGAGAAGAGACTTAGAGTTTGCCGAAGGTGATGAAGTGTTCTTAAAAGTGTCACCTTTCAAGGGCGTGATGAGATTCGGTAAGAAAGGAAAGCTCATCCCAAGGTTTATTGGGCCCTTTCCTATCCTAAAGAGGGTGGGAAACATGGCTTACAGGCTGCAGCTACCAGCGACTATGGATGGAGTTCATAACGTGTTTCACATATCAATGCTGAGAAAGTGTGTGCGAGACCTGACTCAGATCGTGGAACATGTGGACTTCGATATCATGCCAACACTTACGTATGAAGAGAGACCAATACAGATCCTGGATATGTCAGTCAAAATACTACGCAATAAAGTGGTCCATCTGGTGAAAGTTTTATGGCAAAATCATAACGTAGAGGAAGCCACATGGGAAAGACAAGAGGATGTTAGAGCCAAGTATCCGGAACTCTTTGCTTAGGAAAATTTTGGGGACAAAATTTCTATTAAGGTGGGTGGAATGTAACACCCGGCATTTTGGCCATGTAATAATCTGTTGAATTATTGCATGAATTTAAATTGCCATAAATACAATAACTGTTTTGTTATAAATTTTGGAGCACCTTGTGGGAGGAGAACCGAACTAATGACTAACTAAGCAAAGCAAATCGTTGTAATTGGATGGAAGGGTAAAATGGGTGGAAATTAAGGTTGGTGAAAAATAACCAATGGATGATTGCCAAGTGGCAATAACTTGCTGAAGATCCTACCTATTCTCCTTCCTTCTACGTAAACATTCATATGCATTTTTCCTTCTCTGTATTTCCTCTCTGCATTCTCTCTTCTAGTCGGCTAAACAACCATCAAAGCTACTTCGATCTCCTCAGTTCCTTTCTGTTTCTCCGCTAGGGTAAGCATTTACTTATGCTAACAAGTTTGGACAAGTTTAATGTGAGTTTTACCGAAGTTTAGGGTTAAGGTTTTTAGAGAAAAACTCACTGTTTTGGATGAAAACACACCGGTTTGTTTCTAAAGGTTTGAAATGTGTTGCTGCTAATTCTACCAACTTATTAGTTAACATTTGCAGCTGTTTAATTCCTTTACATGCATGCTACAGATCCGAGCATTCCAGGGACATTCGAGCATCTGGCACTGCAGCAAACAGGTAAGTTCATACCCGTAGGTCGGCTCTTAAGGCCCTACATCACGGAGACTCTAGGTTTTTCTTCTGTCGGGAGGTTTCGGGTAGAGAATTTTTTTTTTTTTTTTTTTTTTTTTTTTTTTTTTTTTTTTTTTTTTTTTTTTTTTTTTTTTTTTTTTTTTTTTTTTTTTTTTTTTTTTTTTTTTTTTTTTTTTTTTTTTTTTTTTTTTTTTTTTTTTTTTTTTTTTTTTTTTTTTTTTTTTTTTTTTTTTTTTTTTTTTTTTTTTTTTTTTTTTTTTTTTTTTTTTTTTTTTTTTTTTTTTTTTTTTTTTTTTTTTTTTTTTTTTTTTTTTTTTTTTTTTTTTTTTTTTTTTTTTTTTTTTTTTTTTTTTTTTTTTTTTTTTTTTTTTTTTTTTTTTTTTTTTTTTTTTTTTTTTTTTTTTTTTTTTTTTTTTTTTTTTTTTTTTTTTTTTTTTTTTTTTTTTTTTTTTTTTTTTTTTTTTTTTTTTTTTTTTTTTTTTTTTTTTTTTTTTTTTTTTTTTTTTTTTTTTTTTTTTTTTTTTTTTTTTTTTTTTTTTTTTTTTTTTTTTTTTTTTTTTTTTTTTTTTTTTTGAGAAGTTAGAGTTAAGTTCTGAGTTATCTGTTGTTCTCTCTAGATTCCGTTGTATTATTCTGTTAACTGTTGTTTCAAGTTAAGCACTGTGAAAGTTCATGCATACACGTTTTCCCGAAAGTTCATGCAAAACAATGTTTTTTGTGCACTGTTTTGAAGTTAAGAAAGAGAAAATCTGTAAATGTAATGTACCGGTTAAGTGTGGGACAGGGACTGGCATCCTGTTTCTGTTCTGTTATCTGTAATGTGCCTGATGTGCACCCATGTCGCCAGTTCCCCTATAAGCCCCACTTACACCCCCCTGACACTGGATGTAAAGTTCTGTTTCTGTAACTGTATTTTTCTGAAAAGTTCATGCATAGCATAATTGCATTCTGCACTGTATTATGTTCTTACTGAGCTTTAGGCTCATAGGTGAACTCTCTGATGTAGGTAATGAACCTGAAATTGAGGACCATGTGCCTCAAGAAGATGACCTGATGTAGTTGGTGATTTGAGCTTTCGGGTTGGTTGCTGCAGCCAGACATTCTGTTATCTGAGATTCAGATTTTTAAAATATGTCCATATCTGTAAATTTTGTTATTGTCTGGTGTTTTGGTTTTCGTGTTTAAGAACTCTGTAGTAAAACTTCTGTTTTAGTAGATTTTGAGGTTCTGTGTTAGGTTCTGTACTGTCCCTGAAAGTTTGAAACAATGTATAAATTCCTTGTCAATTACTTAAAAAGCTCTGTATTTGACAGTTGAAGTGTAATCTAAAGTATTCTAAAATTTGCTTGGGATACCTTCTGTCAATCTGTGCGTGAATGATTTCTGATTTTTGGAAATATCCATGCAGTATGTTCCCTTAAACCTGTCAATTGTAAAGTGTGTTCTTTTACAATCTGTTTAAATCGAGTATTGAAGGTCTGAAACTTTCATGCTTTCTGTTCTGTGTTCTCTGTGAGTGTGTCTTCTGTAGCAGTGTAAAATTCTACCCTTTGAAATTATATCATCCGATGGCATCTACCGTAAATCACATCTACCGATGCCCGCTGCCCGTCTAAAAATCACATCTACCGATGCCCGCTGCCCGTCTAAAAATCACATCTACCGATGCCCGCTGCCCGTCTAAAAATCACATCTACCGATGCCCGCTGCCCGTCTAAAAATCACATCTACCGATGCCCGCTGCCCGTCTAAAAATCACATCTACCGATGCCCGCTGCCCGTCTAAAAATCACATCTACCGATGCCCGCTGCCCGTCTAAAAATCACATCTACCGATGCCCGCTGCCCGTCTAAAAATCACATCTACCGATGCCCGCTGCCCGTCTAAAAATCACATCTACCGATGCCCGCTGCCCGTCTAAAAATCACATCTACCGATGCCCGCTGCCCGTCTAAAAATCACATCTACCGATGCCCGCTGCCCGTCTAAAAATCACATCTACCGATGCCCGCTGCCCGTCTAAAAATCACATCTACCGATGCCCGCTGCCCGTCTAAAAATCACATCTACCGATGCCCGCTGCCCGTCTAAAAATCACATCTACCGATGCCCGCTGCCCGTCTAAAAATCACATCTACCGATGCCCGCTGCCCGTCTAAAAATCACATCTACCGATGCCCGCTGCCCGTCTAAAAATCACATCTACCGATGCCCGCTGCCCGTCTAAAAATCACATCTACCGATGCCCGCTGCCCGTCTAAAAATCACATCTACCGATGCCCGCTGCCCGTCTAAAAATCACATCTACCGATGCCCGCTGCCCGTCTAAAAATCACATCTACCGATGCCCGCTGCCCGTCTAAAAATCACATCTACCGATGCCCGCTGCCCGTCTAAAAATCACATCTACCGATGCCCGCTGCCCGTCTAAAAATCACATCTACCGATAAGTGTAAAACCAAAGCCTACCGATGCCCGCTGCCCGTCTAAAAATCACATCTACCGATGCCCGCTGCCCGTCTAAAAATCACATCTACCGATGCCCGCTGCCCGTCTAAAAATCACATCTACCGATGCCCGCTCCGTTTAGCTGTATTTCCGGTGATGTCAGCACGCTTCTGCCGGTGCTTACTGTTCATGTTTGCTTCTACCGATGCCCGCTGCCCGTCTAAAAATCACATCTACCGATAAGTGTAAAACCAAAGCCTACCGCTGCCCGTTTCTCTTAAAAGCTATATCTACCGCTGCCCGTTTTCAATTCCGCTTAGTTCACCTCGACCGATTGCTTCTTCTTTCTGTCTTCCGAATGACGTCATTTCATCTTCCGAATGACGTCATTCAATGTTTAAGTCTTCTGAAGGCTTCTGCCGAATGCCTCTTCCGAATGACGTCATTTCATCTTCCGAATGACGTCATTCAATGTTTAAGTCATCCGAAGGCTTCTGCCGAATACCTCTTCCGAATGACGTCATTTCATCTTCCGAATGACGTCATTCAATGTTTAAGTCTTCCGAAGGCTTCTGCCGAATTCCTCTTCCGAATGACGTCATTCAATGTTTAAGTCATCCGAAGGTTTCTGCCAAATGCCTCTTCCGAATGACGTCATTTCGTCTTCCGAATGACGTCATCCAGTAATTAAGTCTTTCGCCTGCGTTTCTTTTGTATCACTGGCCTTCTGCCTTATAACATCTACCGATGCACTGTTCACGTTTATATCCACCGATGGACTGTGCTCTTCTGTTTTACAGCAACTCCTGCCAACCTCTTCCGCTCCGATTTGTTTACTCTTGTTGTCATTTCTTCCGACTGTTTTTCTGTTATGACCGTTCTGTTCCGATTTAGCTTCTGTTATTTATTTTCCTGTCACTGTGTAAGGTTTTTAACTGTTTTCACCCCGTTAAGATTTCGACTCCAGAGAACTCTTTCTCTGCGAAGATTTAAAGTTTTCGTAATGTTCTGTCCGCTGCTTCTCCCGACTGTTCCTCCTGTTCTGTTTTGATCCGATCATGTTCAAAAAAAATTGTGCACGTTTTCCGTTAAATGTCCCGGAGTGACGGCTCCGATCTCGGAACCCGATCGGGTTCCGGCTTTGGGGCGTCACACTAATAGTGGACTTTAAGCGGAAACTAAGTCGGAATTTAAGTCGAAATCGGAATCGGAATTTAACTATTTAAACCATTTAAAACAATTAAGGTAAAACAATTTAAAAAAATTATTTAAAATCAATTAAACAAATAAATAATACAATTAAAATTTATTAAAACTGTAACGACCCCAACCCGGTCAGGGCCGTCACGGCCTAACCATAACTCACTTACGACTTAGATCTACATATTTTTCGTAGGACTATTTTTTTTTGAAACACTCATCACCAAATACTTGAAACAACTAATTAAATATAACTTAAAATCAATTAAAACAATTAAATTATGTGGGAGGGCAAAACTGTAAAGAAACATACCAATGCATGCAGCGATCAGTCGCTGCTTAATGCAGCGCCCGAACGCTGTATGCAGCGCCCAATCGCCGACCTGATGCAGCGCCCGATCGCCGACCCACGCAGCGCCCGATCGCCATCCTCGACCCTATTTTCTTTCACAAGTTGCTCTCTGCAATCCGAATTCCATAGAGCAAACTTCACAACTTCACGTTACAACGCTCTCTGGAATTATGGATTCCAGAGAGCAACCTCTCACTTTCCTTCCCAATCCAGCCACAATTCATCCTTAAAATTAACATCAAAAACACTTTAATCTCACCAATTCAAAACACCTAATTCATCCAATAAATTTCACACAACTCTAATAATGGATCAAAATGCGGAAATTCCTAAAACATCACCAAAACATACACTATTATCAAATACTTCTAAACAACACTACTCCGAGACTACCTCCATCATCAAATTCCCTAAACGTCAAACTCATATACACAACCTAAAATCTTAAACATCATCATTAAACCTTCATCTAATTCATACGTAATTACCCGATCATACTCGGAGTACACCCACAGTTCATCCAGCCTAGCCAAAACATTCGCCGTTGCCACGAGCTAATCCATCGACCACCTATTGCTTGTCATCGAGAGAGAGACTCTCACATTCACACCTGTCACCTACATCATACGATAATTACATTAAGCCTAATACTTAGTAAAGAGAGTGCACTAAACATAACATTTCATATATGCATGACATTTATAAAACATGTTCGTTTTCGTTTCATTTTCTTTATTCGTAATCAATTGTCTATATAATAGACAATTGCCTTGCCCAGTCAGAACCATTGCCTTGCCCAGTCAGAACCACATCATATTCATTTATAACACATCACATCACATCATTCATTATCATTTACAGTTCAACTTTTATAAAACATTCGTGTAAACAGTTCGTATGCACTTTTAGGAAAACATGATGCATGAGGACAAACATTCACGTAAGAAAACTCATCAAAGACACATTCTTAGACATCTATAGCCCGTAGGCGGACAAACACATAGTGAAAACGATCACTCGTCCTAACTTACCCAACTCACTAAAAACCCCTTTTCAACCAATGAATTTCATCATCAAAATCATACAATTTCTATATCGTTACGACGTAGGGCCTTAGGGGCCGGAAACCTAACACTCACTTACCTGGCGTCCTTAGCAAGCCGTGCACCGTCCGTAAAAGTCGTCTCCACCTAAAGCATTTCACAAATAAGGACATTAAAATCAATCCTAAATAAACGGAATCCAAACTTAAACCAAGCTTCTAACTAAGGAAATTCTTTCCTAAAACTTTATTTCCTTCACTCGAACATTTCATTGAGCACGTTGTGTTCCTCTATTTTCCAACGAGCCCCCAGTGACATTTATATCGTTTATCTTCCGATTTCAACGTAACCATTGCTAAAAACTCCAAATTAACTACAACATAAACCAATAACCATTAATTTCTTCAATCTTCTTAAATATCCACCAAAATATCATCAATGGGCGATAATCTAACCATCCAACCAATTTCTAACAAAATCCCTAAATTTCACACAAAAACCCTAATAAAATACAACCCTAAAAATAACAACTAATCGTGCTTAGAGTTTAGGGTTTACCTAGGGTATCGATTGGGGAAGAGAAAACGGAGGAGAATCGCCGAAAATCGGAACGTTGATTGGAGTGGGAGATTTCGGCCGCGGGAGGGAGAGCGCCAGAGAAGCTCTCTGGAGGAAGAAAAGAAAGTGAGGAGGAAAGAGAGAGAGGGGGAGGGGGGGGGGGGGGGGTTTCTGGAGGAGTAACCAGAGAGATAGAGAGAGAGAGAGAGAGAGAGAGAGGAGAGAGAGAGAGAGAGAGAGAGGAGAGAGAGAGAGAGAGAGAGGAGAGAGAGAGAGAGAGAGAGAGGAGAGAGAGAGAGGAGAGAGAGAGAGGAGAGAGAGAGAGGAGAGAGAGAGAGAGGAGAGAGAGAGAGGAGAGAGAGAGAGAGGAGAGAGAGAGAGAGAGAGAGAGAGAGAGAGAGAGAGAGGAGAGAGAGAGAGGAGAGAGAGAGAGAGAGAGAGAGAGAGAGAGAGAGAGAGAGGAGAGAGAGAGAGAGAGAGAGGAGAGAGAGAGAGAGAGGAGAGAGAGAGAGGAGAGAGAGAGAGAGAGAGGAGAGAGAGAGAGGAGAGAGAGAGAGGAGAGAGAGAGAGAGAGAGGAGAGAGAGAGAGAGAGAGGAGAGAGAGAGAGGAGAGAGAGAGAGAGAGAGAGAGAGAGAGAGGAGAGAGAGAGAGGAGAGAGAGAGAGAGGAGAGAGAGAGAGGAGAGAGAGAGAGAGAGAGAGAGAGAGAGAGAGAGAGAGAGAGAGAGAGAGAGAGAGAGAGAGAGAGAGAGAGAGAGAGATTGTTTAAATAATAATATTGATTTCCTAATTACCATTTTGCCCTTCCCTTAATTCTTTAGTTTAATTCATCGTTTCGTCTATCGATTTGGTTTCTCCAAAATTTTCTTATTACTCCAAATATTCCAACTTATTCATAGAGTTCTAACGAAACTCTCCGTTCACAAAACGGACTTAATTTACTATTTTTACGACTTAAAACATTATAAGCGGAAAGCTGAAATTCGGCATTACACTTTCGATTGGATTTCTAAAAATTTACTTATTCTTCTAAAAATCTCTATAAATTCCTAGGGTCCTAATAAAACCATCCGCTCACAAAACGGACCTATATTTTCTTATTTACGAAAATACCCTTGGAGCAGAAACCCGAAAAACCTGGGCTTTACAAAAACAGCACAGGTGGAAATCTCCTCTCTGTCGGGTTCCTTTGGGAAAACATCAAGGTGTGGACATTGGAGGTCTAAGGGGGCGTGGACGTCAATACAGAAGAGGGCGTTGACTGAAGGCTGTAGGCATCGTGGACATTCGAAAACCTGAAGGCATCGTGGACATTCGAAAACCTGAAGGCATCGTAGACGTTCGAAAACCTGAAGGCATCGTGGACGTTCGAAAACCAGAAGGCTTCGTGGGCAACTATTCTTGCCCACGTGACATTTTAATGAAGCACATGACTTTTTGGACAACAACTCTCTCGGTTGTGACTCTATCGTAGACGACAGAAACTAAAGGCTTCGTGGACGACAAGGTCAAGGCATGATGGACGACAATCCATGCCCACGTGACTTTTTAATGTCCCACGTGACTTTTGGACGAAAATCCTTCACGGTTACCACTCTACCATGGACGATAGACTTAAGACATGATGGACGACTGCCTCAGAACACGTAGCCAAATTTTTAACCCACTCTCGAACTTGCTCTCTGGAATCTGAAATTCCAGAGAGCAAACCTCCACATATTTCCTTAAATATACTCTCTGGAATCTAGTTTCCAGAGAGCAAACTTCCACTCATTTACTCATTCTCTGCATCTCTTACACTTCCTTAATTCTTTCCTCATAACCTTCAACATATACTCCACTCAACCTCAACATAAACATGTCTCCTTTCCCGTTTCCTCAACTGCTAATTTCACAGTTTGAACGTACTCTAAACATGCTAAAAAATGTAGTAAAAACTTTGTAAAAACAAATGGCGTGGATAGCTCTAAAACTCGAGCATATCCGTATCGATCCTAAAATCGTTACAAACGATTTCCATAGAGTTCAATTAAAAGCTTTAACAAAACGTTTTATAGCAACGGTTTATGAAAAAACATTAAAGAAAACATCAATCTACCAATTAACCAGTACCAAACATCCTAATATGTTCTATACAACCATCAGCCCCAAAACATCCCAATAACCCCAAAATCTACACATACTTCCCACGGGTCGGTTAAGCCTCGACTGCGCCAACGCACTCCCGCGAGCATTCCCCGTCAATTGCATCATGCCTCAGGAGAAGGGACATCGTCCTCACCTGCCTCGATGTCTAAGTCACCTACACCATACACACACTATGAGATAAATTCCCAGTAAGCTCTACGTAAATGCAATGCGTGCTGTGCTATATGAGTTCAGAAATCATGCAGCATTTTCTTTATCTTTACTCTGTGGGTGTCACCGAGATCTCAGCCTCCTAACCAGAGAGAGCACATCCAGCGGGCGGACTACTCTTTCCAGCTAGAAGAGAGGGGTACACGCTTACAACACGTACAGCCGTGCCTGAGCCCCATCTCGCATGACTTGTATGCCTTTCGGCCTGTATGCCTTACGGCCTGTATGCCTTACGGCCTTTTTATTCTGTGTGTTATCTTTAAAACATCGTGCAGAAATTCGTTTTCATGCTTTTCTTTAAAACACGTGAATGCATGAACAGTTCTATATCTTAAAGTAAACAAACAATAATAGGTACCATCAAGACAGTAAAGCATAAACTATAAACCACTAAACCTAGCTACCCAAACCAAGCAAAGTTAACTAACGCATCTCTAAAACTCCTCGAGACGACTTCGAAGTACAGTGTAGACCTATCGGCCAAAGAAGATCACGAGAACTTACCTCGTATCCATAGCAGCTCAAGCTCCGTCCACGAGCGCTGTTCACCTAAGAAATTACAAGGATTGACGTTAAAACGAGTTTAAGTTAATAAACGTCCAAATTGTCAAAACCTTAGCTAAAGAACTTCCTAAGGCTATAATTCGATTCGTTGCACTATTTTATCGAGCAATTTACGCTCGGCGCCTGAAAATCCAAATTACGAGTTTATCCAAGATCTCGAATTTTTCGATTTCTAACATTTTTCACAAATCGTTCTAACTTCGTCCTATAACGTCCAATACGTTCACTATATCCTTAATCACAATCAAACTATTAACTTCGGACCCTAAATCGACATTTTTATCGAAATCTAAACGAAACCCTAATTATTTAAAACTCCGTAAAACTCGAAATAAAAGCTCTAAGATCGTAGATTCATACCTAGGGTTGCGAGAGGAGGAGAAAACACGAAGAAAACGGGACGAACGGAGGACGAATCGGATGTCGGAACGTCGGAATCGCCGTTGGCCGAGAGGGGTTTCGCGCGGGGGAGGAGGAAATCCAGAGAAGAAATGGCGTTCTGGAAATAGGGGGAGGGTCTTGTTATTTTATTAAAATTTACTTTGGAAAATTACCATTTTACCCTTAGTACTTAATTCTATTTGTTTCGTCTTTCGTTTCGTTAATCGGCCAAAGATGCGGATTCTCGAAAACTCCATAACTCCTATTCATTACCAGGGTTTTATTAAAACTGTCCGTTCACAATTTGGACTTCATTTACTATTTTTACTAAAACGTCTGTTATCTTACGAGAAACATAATTACTCAGAATATATCGTTATTGCTCCGAAAATTCTCGTAAATTCCTTAAAATTCTTATTAATCGTTAGGATCGTAATAAAGCTTTCTGTTTGCAAAACTGGTTTGATTTGACAGATCTTCGAAAAATATCATTATATAATAAAATATTAATATAATACATTAAATCCGAAATCCGTACAAGCCGGGTATTACAGGTAGTATGTACTGTAATTAGTGAAATGGGAGGAGGGTGTAAACTGAGAGGACACTATTGCTGTGCTTTGCTAACTTGCTTGATGATAGTTGAGAATTTTGATTTTAGCAGACAGAAAAGAAGAAATGACGGGGAAGACTGGATTTGATTCCTTTGTTTTGTTGTTTATAGCATAAGCTTTAAAGAAAGCAAAAGGCAAGACAGTGATTGAGGAATTTGCATACTATTAATTGCTTTGTGTTACGTATTTCTCATAAATCGAATCGGCTCGGGTCGTTACTTTTTTAAGGGTTTGGTCTAGTTGTGCTTCATGGTTGGTCTAGTTCGGAAATACAATATGTATATACCACGTTTTCTATTTAATAATGTATTTGTAACGATTTCTTTTTTCAATAAAATATTGTCTGTTCTGGGGATTGCTGCGTTATACCTACTATGGCCTGCACGTATATTATTTTTGGTGGGATACCACTAGTATTGACTTCGACATTTTTACTGGCATGATCATTGTGCATTATTGAGGCATGTACACTTTTTTTGACTGATTTATACTGCCTACTGGATTTGAGATGCCATGTTTTATTCGCCTTTGCCGACGGGCTTGATTTGAGATTTCCATGAGATTTGTTATTTTGGCATGCAGATGATTTTATACATGTATTTGATTTTATTCATGCATTGGTTTTTCTGCTGTGCCATTTGGAGTTTGATACTGGAGATAACCATCTGACACTCTTAGCTGGGCCCATACGCTAAGAGTATCAGGGGGTTTTGCCCAGTTGCACCCGTGTTTGTGGGTTACCGTTGTACTCCCCACACTTGTTTGGACATGGTACGCTCCCTTATAATAGGCGGAATGTAGGGTACGCTCCCTGAGAATAGGCGGAATGAAAGGTACGCCCCCTGAGAATAGGCGGAATGTAGGGTACGCCCCCTGCGAATAGGCAGAATGAAGGGTACGCCCCCTGATAATAGGCGGAATGTTGGGTACGCCCCCTGATAATAGGCGGAATGTAGGGTACGCCCCCTGATAATAGGCGGAATGTAGGGTACGCCCCCTGATAATAGGCGGAATGTAGGGTACGCCCCCTGATAATAGGCGGAATGTAGGGTACGCCCCCTGATAATAGGCGGAATGTAGGGTACGCCCCCTGATAATAGGCGGAATGTAGGGTACGCCCCCTGATAATAGGCGGAATGTAGGGTACGCCCCCTGATAATAGGCGGAATGTAGGGTACGCCCCCTGATAATAGGCGGAATGTAGGGTACGCCCCCTGATAATAGGCGGAATGTAGGGTACGCCCCCTGATAATAGGCGGAATGTAGGGTACGCCCCCTGATAATAGGCGGAATGTAGGGTACGCCCCCTGATAATAGGCGGAATGTAGGGTACGCCCCCTGATAATAGGCGGAATGTAGGGTACGCCCCCTGATAATAGGCGGAATGTAGGGTACGCCCCCTGATAATAGGCGGAATGTAGGGTACGCCCCCTGATAATAGGCGGAATGTAGGGTACGCCCCCTGATAATAGGCGGAATGTAGGGTACGCCCCCTGATAATAGGCGGAATGTAGGGTACGCCCCCTGATAATAGGCGGAATGTAGGGTACGCCCCCTGATAATAGGCGGAATGTAGGGTACGCCCCCTGATAATAGGCGGAATGTAGGGTACGCCCCCTGATAATAGGCGGAATGTAGGGTACGCCCCCTGATAATAGGCGGAATGTAGGGTACGCCCCCTGATAATAGGCGGAATGTAGGGTACGCCCCCTGATAATAGGCGGAATGTAGGGTACGCCCCCTGATAATAGGCGGAATGTAGGGTACGCCCCCTGATAATAGGCGGAATGTAGGGTACGCCCCCTGATAATAGGCGGAATGTAGGGTACGCCCCCTGATAATAGGCGGAATGTAGGGTACGCCCCCTGATAATAGGCGGAATGTAGGGTACGCCCCCTGATAATAGGCGGAATGTAGGGTACGCCCCCTGATAATAGGCGGAATGTAGGGTACGCCCCCTGATAATAGGCGGAATGTAGGGTACGCCCCCTGATAATAGGCGGAATGTAGGGTACGCCCCCTGATAATAGGCGGAATGTAGGGTACGCCCCCTGATAATAGGCGGAATGTAGGGTACGCCCCCTGATAATAGGCGGAATGTAGGGTACGCCCCCTGATAATAGGCGGAATGTAGGGTACGCCCCCTGATAATAGGCGGAATGTAGGGTACGCCCCCTGATAATAGGCGGAATGTAGGGTACGCCCCCTGATAATAGGCGGAATGTAGGGTACGCCCCCTGATAATAGGCGGAATGTAGGGTACGCCCCCTGCGAATAGGCAGAATGAAGGGTACGCCCCCTGATAATAGGCGGAATGTAGGGTACGCCCCCTGCGAATAGGCAGAATGAAGGGTACGCCCCCTGATAATAGGCGGAATGTTGGGTACGCCCCCTGATAATAGGCGGAATGTAGGGTACGCCCCCTGATAATAAGCGGAATGGGCTCGGAGACATGCTCGCCCAGTTACCCGACCTGGCCAGTGTCTGTTCGTTGCTACCCCGGTATGATAAGCCCACTATGTGGACCCCTTGGGCCCAGGGTTGAGTGGTTCGTCCCTCCTGGTGTGCCCTAACGTGTGTCCCAGTGGTCCAGGGCTGAGTGGTTCGTCCCTCCTGGTGGTTGATAAGTTCACTATGTGGACCCCTTGGGCTCAGGGTTGAGTTGTTCGTCCCTTCTGGTGTGCCCTAGCGTGTGTTCCAGTGGCCCAGGGTTGAGTGGTTCGTCCCTACTAGTGGTTGACATTTCTCTTCTCCCTATGAGGCTCTGCCTGGTGTTATAGCGGCGTTTCTTTGTTGGTGTGACTCGGAGGATCCGTGAGTGACCTCCCTTTTCACTATACACCTGGACATATATTTTGTGATGGTATTGTTGATGTGGGCATATTTTTATTATGCATACTTATTTTATTGTTAGCCTCATCAACCGTTTTAAATGGATAATGAGAAGAGAATTTAAAAACAATTGAAACCGATTTTTGTTTTAAAACGTGCATTGGTTTTTAACCAGGCGTGCATATTGTGATAGAGATAGGTATAACATCCCATACTGAGTTAGTCACTCACCCCAAACGACTTTCCCCCTCTACAGGTAGAAGAATGTGGGTTAGGAGGTGAATCAGATCTGTGTCGTTTTCTTTCGATTCGTTGTCCTTTTATTTCTTCTAGCCTTGTATAGGTAAAGATTTATTTCAGATTGTATTTTATATTTGCACTTTTATTTATTTTTCATTTCCTGTATTATTACTATTACTTGTATTCTCAAATTTGTTTTGCTCAGAGGTCATGGATCGATCGTAAAAATTTCAGCGAAAGCATTAAGTTAGCAGTAAACTTCTCTAAGGTTGATCGTTTAGCCTGGCGTTTCTGTTAGGCCCCCTTCCGGGTCGTGACATTAAGCTTAGTCAACGTTATAGGTTGGACTTTGGAAGTAGCCGGTCTGATAGATCCGCCAGAATTCCTAGTTAAAAATAGACTAGACCGAACCGAACTGAACCGGTCTGGGATTTACTTTGATTCGTCGTCGTGTTCATTTGAAACCCTACCAAAGCAAAGCGATTGTTCTGACTGAGCTAGAGACATTAATGGCCAGTTTGATTCTTAAGAAAGTGTTAATTTCCGTCGGAGGGAGAAACTCCGGGGTAATTGCTGGATCTCGTTTTCTGACTTCCGTCGCCGTTGTTGAACGACCACCGTCCGAAGCTCCTTCTTCATCATTTGGCTTCTTAGCTGAGGACAACGACAATGGTCCAAGGAAGGAGGAGGATAGCATATACATTAAAGCGCAGAGTTCGAATCTCACGCGCGAAAATTCGTCTTCCTCGTCTTCGGTGACGATGCCTCCATCGTTCATGACCGGTTAAATCGCGGGGAAGCGGTTTTACAACCAGGTGACCACGAGAGAGGCCGATGATGGAAATGGGTTGGCGGTGATGCTCGATTACAGGACTCTAAAGACACCTTCGAAGAGACCTCTCAAGCTTCCTTCTCTTCCTCTGGCCAAGGCCATAGCTGCTGAATGGCAGTACCAGATGTGCCTATTTTTTCAATTTTTAGGGACAATTGATTTCCATTTTCGTAGCTTTTGAACTAAATTGCGAATAAATTTTACAAAATTCTTTATCTATTTCCTGCAGAGTGCAGATGCGATCAGACCCTTCACGATGCCGCTTATGAGACTTGCCTGTACAGCAATGGAAAGAGTTCCTGTCAACTTACCTCTTCCCTACATAAAAGAGATTCTGATAGTCTTCGTATATGCATCTCCTTCCTAGTGCAGGTAGATGAGTGGGGCTTGGTTGAAGGTGGACATGATGTGGATATTGCTGATTTGAAAGTGCAAATCTCCTCAGCTGTTGCATTCTTTGGTCTTTCGAGGAAGGCTTAATTGGTATTACTTTTCTTGAGGAAGGCTTAATTTGTCAAACTGGGTGTTTGGGAAGAGTTTTGATTCTGCATTTTTTATGTTTTTGCTAAGATGAACTATGGATTATGGGTAACAATAGTTAATAAATTAAAATTAGCAAGGTTTAATTTTGATGCACACTTCAGGAGGGTGTTATCTTTTTCGAAAAAACTTCGTTGTGTGTTCTTCTAGCAAAGAATAATGTTATGTTTATCACGTTCTGACGTGACATTTATTAATTGATTGAATTTTTACTTTCACGTCATGATAAAGTAAAAATTAAAAGGTAATAATAGAAAGTCAATGTATCATTATTCTCAAGAAAAGTGTTGTAAGCAGTTAATCCTCTCCATGAGGAGGAAGTTTTGACATTCGTAGTCAAAATGAAATCAGCCAATATCAAATTAAGGACAAAACTAATTAAATGAACATTAGAATTGAACATATTGCCTAGATTTAGTAAATTTTAATGAAATTTTCATGACAGTAGAATGCCTGAAACAGTCAATACATGAAAAGCAATGACAAGGAGATTTAAACTCAATTTCAATCACAAAAGGGGGAAAAGTTGGCAATGCAATCGATGCATATATTATTGATGCGCACATAGCATGCACATATTAGCATAAATTATATATAGCTACGAGTTCCCTCAACAAAATGCAACAAAATAGAGTCAAATCACAACATTCTTTCATACTTCGTGAACTTAAACCTGATTGAATCAAGCTGTTAGCTGGAGATTCTTGATCGCGGCTGTCACTTGTCCACCTACGTGTTACACCAATCATATGCTTAAATGGGATTATAATAAGCCACCCATTGCCTTATTTTCCTTTTCACTTCCCAATGAAGAATTTAATTTTCATTCACAAAACTCTATATCATAATATCATGCATAAGAATTTAAATTTGAGCCTTTACAAAATCGTAAAGCATCTTTAATTTCTTAGCTCAACAATAAAGAGTAAACTGCCAAAAGATCATGCAACAAATTGGTAGGGAAATAAAAATTTACAAACAGCAAATATGACAAGGATGGGAATTCAATCAAGAAGAAAGTACCAACATGGGGCAGGTAATATAAAAGAAATTAGTGACCTCGTACGAAATGGTTGTTTGATAAATGATACTAACCAAGCATACTGACAGAGCTGAAATATCTAAACCCAATATGTAAACATCATAGAAAAGAAAAGTAAAACACGTTTCGAGGAGCAATTGTAACTCATAAGCACACAACTTTCACTGGCTTAGTTTAGTAATTCTTGTTCTGTTCTATCAAAAAACAGACGATGAAAACAAACTTGCAAAACTAATACCAATGAAGATTTCAAAAGAAATGAATTGGCGATAGCAGACAGGTTGTCTGCAATAGAAAAAGTTGACATTCCTTTCACATGTTATGCACAACATATTGCATATTCCTTTCACACCCTATGCGTGATCTTTCAACTTTCACACCATATTCGTCCAAGTGAAAGATCATACTGCTGTGTGTAATCTATAATTGTATGTACTGCTGTACAGAAATGAGAGTTCTTCCATTTAAAAAACCAGCGCTTATCTCCTCTCTAAGACTTCTGGGATATACTTTCTTCTTCTACCTTGGTATCAGAGCCAATGACTTCCTCCGGCAGTAACATTCATCCTCAAACTCCAGCAACATGTGACCCCTCTCAACTTGAGCTTCCTTCAACCCAAACTTCATTTCTCCCTCCTTTTCCATAACAGACTTAGAATCTTACAATCAAGCTCACCTCCGATAATTATCTCAACTGGAAAACCCATCTTCTCAATGTTATCATAGACTTGGAATGTTTTCTCGATACTACTAATCCCTCCCCTCCCAAATTCATGGACAACATCATTTTCCACCTAGACCCTGAGTTTTCCTACCGGCACTGATACAACTATCTAGTCATGAGTTGGTTCTTCGGTGTTGTCTCTGAGTCTATTCGATTGTCGAATATACTTCAACTACTGAAATCAAGAGCTGTACTCCTCAACCTCCTTGGGTCGAATCACTGAGTTGCGAGCCAACTGCATCAACTCAGCAAAGACGGGATGTCTATTAACGAGTATATTCAAAAGCTCATCGCCATCTACAACAATCTCGCAACCATTGGTGAGGCGGTTTCCTCCAAATACCAACTATTTTGTGGCTTGGGCAACGAGTACAATCCCTTTGTCATTGTTGTCTTACATCGCTCCATTGAACCAACAGCTGAAAAAGATGCACATTTTAATTCTGCGCTATGAATTTTGGCTTGATAAATGCCTCTGTTACTCTAAATACAGTTCATGAACTTCCTTCAAATTTGCATCCTATGATCACACGAGCTAAAGCATGGATATATAAGCCAAAAGTTTGGACTTCTACAACATTTTTTATTTCTCTTGAAAAACCTACTTATCAACAAGCCTCAAAAATTTGAATTGGGTCTGTTCATGAAAATGAGATGCATACTCTAATGGCAAATAACGCTTGGTTGTTGGTTCCTCTACCACCTAATGGAAAGGTTATAGACAACAAATGAGTTTTTAAATTGAAGACTAATGTCGATGGCATTCTAAATCGCTTTAAAGTGCGACTTGTTGCTAAAGTTGAGGGTTCGACTACTATCAAATGTTCTCTCCTGTTGTCAAGCACATGACAATTCGAGTAGTCCTGTGTCTTGCCTTATCTCTAAGGTGGAATCTAAACAGCACGACGTGAGCAACGCATTCTTACACGGTAATCTATCTGAAGTCGTGTTAATGGAACAACTTATTGGTTTCCAAAATGCTCAGCATCCATCAGTTATTTGTCTCCTATGCAAGATTCTCTACGATTTAAAACAATGACCACAAGTCTGGTATCATAAGTTACAGGCAACCCTTTTACGGTTTTTTTTCTTGGTTTTTAGAGCAGACTCTTCTATGTTTATCAATAGTGTTAGCAGTTTTCATACGGTAATACTCATATATGTTGATGACGTCCTCCTTACTAGTAATGATAATGATCTACATAGCAAATTGATTTCTTTTTTAAGTGCTCGCTTTTCTATTAAAGATTTTGGTCGCCTTCAATATATTCTAGGCATTACAGTCTAACATTCTACTAATTCTCTAACTTAATAAGTCAAAATATGTCTATATTGTTGCGTCAAGCCACAACCCCTTAGTTTATAGTCCTATTTTATTTAAAAATTATGAAACTCCTTTGTAAGATGGATCTGTTTATCGTTGTTTAGTTGGTGCTCTACAATATTGCACTTTTAACTCGTCCTGACATTGCGTATGTTGTAAACAAATAATGTCAATTCATGCATAATCTTACCGATGTTCACTGGCAAGCGTTGAAGCAAGTATTTCACTATCTAAAGGGTACAACTTCATATTATCTTTTGCTTACCATCTCTTTTTCAGTCGACCTTGTTTGTTATACCGACACTAATTAGGCATCCTCAGCTAATGACGAACGTTGTACAAGTGGCTATTATATCTTCTTGGGGCCTAATCTTATCTCGTGGTCTTCTTCTAAGCAGAAGATGATCTCTCGCTCCAGCACCGAGTCTGAATATTAGAGTGTCACTGATGGGATTTTTGAAATATTATGGATCCAATCTTTACTCTCTGAGCTCAACCTCATCCCAGTTACTCTGCCATGACTACTATGTGACAACATCAACACTACATATTTGGCCTCTAACCCCGTGTTGCATTTCAAGACAAAGCATGTGGAGCTTGACTTTCATTTTGTCTCGTCTAATTCTCACATTCATTCCATTCTCTTTTCAACTGGCAAATGGTTTGACGAAATCACTTCCAACAACACTATTCGAATCATCTAGACACAAACTCTTCGTCAAACCTCCTTGGGCTTGAGGGGGAATGTTATGCACACACATTACATATTCCTTACACCCCCTGTGTGTGATCTTTCATTTTGTATCGTTTAATTGTCACATTCAATTCATTCTCTTTTCAACTGGCAAATTGCTTGACGAAACCACTTCCAACAACACTATTCGAATCATCCAGACACAAACTCTGCATCAGACCTCCTTGAGCTTGAGGGGGAATGTTATGCATACACATTACATATTCCTTACACCCCCTATGTGTGATCTTTTCCTTTCCTTTCTGTTATTCTCTAGCATCATATTCTTCCAAGTGGTAGAGCATACTATTGTGTGTAATCTATAATTTGTATGTACTACTATACAGAAATGAGAATTTTTCCATTTACAAAGCCAATGTTTATCTCTTCTCTCTAAGACTTATGCGATTCACCCTCTTCTTCTAACTACACATGGCTACTCATTTCATAGAGATGAAAAGTAAAATGAAAAGCAAAGCATATTTTGGTGCTGGTGCACAATGGTTATCGTGAGAAACACAAAACAATAAAGCAAGTCTCGGTGTTTTAGTTTAGTAATTCCTGATTTGCCAATTAAAACTAAAACTAAAACCAATAAATGGGATTTATAGAAGTATGCTTTGTCCTTATCCATAACTCACAATAAAATCTCTTTGGGTTGGTTTCTCTATCAATTTATGAAGTTCAACAAATAAGATTTGTAAAACATTTTGAGCAACAGATGCAAGGAAAATTACCTATTGGCGTGAAGCAGAGCGGCCGGACCAAGATAAGACTCAGGGTTCCACCAGTAACTGGGAAATGATGTGCTACAACAGGCGCACAATATGCACTCGTACATCCCATCCAACTTCAGTCTATCTTGTTTACTTTGAGGAATCTCCTTTCCAGGCACAGGTGGAGGGTTCTTCCTCTTCAACCACGATTCTATACTTTTGTACTGATTGTAGAAATTCCTCATATCCACTACAAGATCCTTGATCACAAACATATCAGGCAGCGGGGTAATCGACGAGGAAGGTCCGGACGGAATCTTAGTTAGACAAGCTAATCCATTGCAGCTGTCAATATTCATCGCGCAGGAACCACAGATTCCTTCCCGGCAAGAGCGACGGAAAGTTAGAGTAGGATCGATCTTGTTCTTAATCTTGATGAGAGCGTCGAGAAACATAGGTCCACATTCCTTGAGGTTGATCTGGTAATCCTGGAGCTCTGGTTTTCCAGGACTGTCAGGGCTCCAGCGATAAATCAAGAACATCATCAAATTCGCACCGGCTTCAGCAACGGTAGCGTGGGCCCGAGCTGCGACAAACCTCGAAGCCGACGAGCTCGTAACCTTAGAGATTGCTCTTCTCAACATTCTGATCGCCATTGTGCCTTCAACGGCTTCTCTAACCCAAAGATAGAAAGAATAAAAGAAGCTGTGGAACGTCGCACTATGGTATTTATTTGTTGAAATGACGAAATTGATCATTATAGGCATGTGTATCTTACGTGGTTATGATGACGTGGATGCTTTATTTCTCCAGATTTCACCCATTGCCGTGGATTGGTACGACTCTTTGACTCTTGACGACGTGGAAATTTCTACACCGTCGAAGTTCATTCCTACGTGGACTACTCTTCCTGTAACACCCGGGATTTTCCTCCAACCTACGTAGCCCTTAAATTAGATGTTGTGGGAGCTTAACATTAATTGTTTAGCTTATTAGGCCCTTGGATGGAAAGTGGAAAATTATAAAGCAAGAAGTAAGTAATGTGAAGAGAAAAAGGAGGTTTGACAATTCAAACAATGGATGTTTGAAAAGTCAAATGTTTATATTTCAACCAATAAAATTTGTTGTTGAAAAAGTCAAAGGATATTTAAATGAAATAATTGATTAAAAAGTGGTGATTTTAAGTGACTTTCACGTTGGCTTTTAATGGAGGAAAAGGTGGGTGTAAGGGCAATTTTGAAGAGATTTAGAAATCAAAAGTGGAAATTTTGGTGAAGTTAAAATGCAAAAAGTGTGAGATTTTTCTTCATCTCCTTCCTTTTTTCTTCTCTCCAACAAACCAGCCCTTCCACCGAAGTTCTTCCCCTTCTTTGCTTCAATTTTCCAAGGCATTCTAAGGTAAAATCAATTGGGTTTTAGTTTGTGTATGCATAGGTGACGTTTGTTGATGATTTTGAAGTGTTTTGAGAGGTTTTGGTGAGTTTTGGTAGGAATTTGGAAACCCTAAAAGGGGAGCTACGAATTTCTCTTTTCTCTTGCTTGTTTCTTGCTAAATTTGGTTGTTGAAATGTTAGATAGGTTAGTTTGAATGGTTTATAAAGTTAGATGGGAGAATATGAGAAAGTTGTGCAAAAACCGGGTTTTGGTGTTAGGGGGCCGAATCTGTTTTGGTAATGTCGGTTTAGCCAAGTTGTTAATTGTTGAATTTGAGTGTTTCATTGGATAATAGACATGGAGAGGTTTACGGAATGGGGTGGTACGTTGAAATTCGATAGAAAACGAGGGAGTTATGGTCGGTTGAAGTTTGGACGCTAAAATTGTGGGAATTTCGGGTTTTGGACTTTTAGATTTGTAGAGTTTGTTTAATTGTTGTTAGTTTTGATCTATGTATTCCTTAGAGTTTATAAGAGTGTTACTAAGTGAATTTCCTAATTGTTAGGTTGGTGAACAGACAATTAATCGTGAAGAAGTGAGCAATTTGGTACGGAGTAAAAGGTAAGTAGGGGAGTGTATATGTTTTGCCTTCGGGCATACATTACGGAACGGTAGGAAATTGTTTGCTTGTTTAGTTGCTTGGTTCTGATTTGGTTGTTTGGTTTTGTTTGGTTAAGTATGGTTTTGAATGTTTTGTTTTGGTTAAGCATGGTTTTGAAATGATGTGCTACAACAGGCGCACAATATGCACTCGTACATCCCATCCAACTTCAGTCTATCTTGTTTACTTTGAGGAATCTCCTTTCCAGGCACAGGTGGAGGGTTCTTCCTCTTCAACAACGATTCTATACTTTTGTACTGATTGTAGAAATTCGTCATATCCACTACAAGATCCTTGATCACAAACATATGAGGCAGCGGAGTAATCGACGAGGAAAGTCCGGACGGAATCTTAGTTAGACAAGCTAATCCATTACAGCTGTCAATATTCATCGCGCAGGAACCACAGATTCCTTCCCGGCAAGAGCGACGGAAAGTTATAGTAGGATCGATCTCGTTCTTAATCTTGATGAGAGCGTCGAGAAACATAGGTCCACATTCCTTGAGGTCGATCTGGTAATCCTGGAGCTCTGGTTTTCCAGGACTGTCAGGGCTCCAGCGATAAATAGAGAACGTCTTCAAATTCGCACCGGCTTCAGCAACGGTATCGTGGGCCCGAGCTGCGACAAACCTCGAAGCCGACGAGCTCGTAACCTTAGAGATTGCTCTTCTCAACATTCTGATCGCCATTGTTGCCTTCAACGGCTTCTCTAACCCAAAGATAGAAAGAATAAAAGAAGCTGTGGAACGTCGCACTATGGTATTTATTTGTTGAAATGACGAAATTGGTCATTATAGGCGTGTGTATCTTACGTGGTTATGATGACGTGGATGCTTTATTTCTCCAGATTTCACCCATTGCCGTGGATTGGTACGACTCTTTAACTCTTGACGACGTGGAAATTTCTACACCGTCGAAGTTCATTCCTACGTGGACTACTCTTCCTGTAACACCCGGGATTTTCCTCCAACCTACGCAGCCCTTAAATTAGATGTTGTGGGAGCTTAACATTAATTGTTTAGCTTATTAGGCCCTTGGATGGAAAGTGGAAAATTATAAAGCAAGAAGTAAGTAATGTGAAGAGAAGAATGAGGTTTGACAATTCAAACAATGAATGTTTGAAAAGTCAAATGTTTATATTTCAACCAATAAAATTTGTTGTTGAAAAAGTCAAAGGAGATTTAAATGAAATAATTGATTAAAAAGTGGTGATTTTAAGTGACTTTCACGTTGGCTTTTAATGGAGGAAAAGATGGGTGTAAGGGCAATTTTGAAGAGATTTAGGGTTGAAATCAAAAGTTAAAATTTTGGTGAAGTTAAAATGCAAAAAGTGTGAGATTTTTCTTCATCTCCTTCCTTTTTTCTTCTCTCCCACGAACCAGCCCTTCCACCCAAGTTCTTCCCTTTCTTTGCTTCAATTTTTCAAGGCATTCTAAGGTAAAATCAATTGGGTTTTAGTTTGTGTATGCATAGGTGAAGTTTGTTGACGATTTTGAAGTGTTTTGAGAGGTTTTGGTTAGTTTTGGTAGGAATTTGGAAACCCTAAATGGAGAGCTACGAATTTCTCTTTTCTCTTGCTTGTTTCTTGGTAAATTTGGTTGTTGAAATGTTAGATAGGTTAGTTTGAATGGTTTATAAAGTTAGATGGGAGAATATGAGAAAGTTGTGAAAAAACTGGGTTTTGATTTTAGGGCGCCGAATCTGTTTTGGTAATTTCGGTTTAGCCAAGTTGTTAATTGTTGAATTTGAGTGTTTCATTGGATAATAGACATGGAGAGGTTTACGGAATAGGGTGGTACGTTGAAATCCGATAGAAAACGAGGGAGTTATGGTCGGTTGAAGTTTGGACGCTAAAATTGTGGGAATTTCGGGTTTTGGACTTTTAGATTTGTAGAGTTTGTTTAATTGTTGTTAGTTTTGATCTATGTATTCCTTAGAGTTTATTAGAGTGTTACTAAGTGAATTTCCTAATTGTTAGGTTGGTGAACGGACAATTAATCGTGAAGAAGTGAGCAATTTGGTACGGAGTAACAGGTAAGTAGGGGAGTGTATATGTTTATCCTTCGGGCCTACATTACGGAACGGTAGGAAATTGTTTGCTTGTTTAGTTGCTTGGTTCTGATTTGGTTGTTTGGTTTTGTTTGGTTAAGTATTGTTTTGAATGTTTTGTTTTGGTTAAGCATGGTTTTGAAATGATGTGCTACAACAGGCGCACAATATGCACTCGTACATCCCATCCAACTTCAGTCTATCTTGTTTACTTTGAGGAATCTCCTTTCCAGGCACAGGTGGAGGGTTCTTCCTCTTCAACCACGATTCTATACTTTTGTACTGATTGTAGAAATTCGTCATATACACTACAAGATACTTGATCACAAACATATGAGGCAGCAGGGTAATCGACGAGGAAGGTCCGGACGGAATCTTAGTTAGACAAGCTAATCCATTACAGCTGTCAATATTCATCGCGCAGGAACCACAGATTCCTTCCCGGCAAGAGCGACGAAAAGTTAGAGTAGGATCGATCTCGTTCTTAATCTTGATGAGAGCGTCGAGAAACATAGGTCCACATTCCTTGAGGTCGATCTGGTAATCCTGGAGCTTTGGTTTTCCAAGACTGTCAGGGCTCCAGCGATAAATCGAGAACGTCTTCAAATTCGCACCGTCTTCAGCAACGGTAGCGTGGGCCCGAGCTGCGACAAACCTCGAAGCCGACGAGCTCGTAACCCTAGAGATTGCTCTTCTCAACATTCTGATCGCCATTGTTGCCTTCAACGGCTTCTCTAACCCAAAGTTAGAAAGAATAAAAGAAGCTGTGGAACGTCGCACTATGGTATTTATTTGTTGAAATGACGAAATTAGTCATTATAGGCGTGTGTATCTTACGTGGTTATGATGACGTGGGTGCTTTATTTCTCCAGATTTCACCCATTGCCGTGGATTGGTACGACTCTTTGACTCTTGACGACGTGGAAATTTCTACACCGTCGAAGTTCATTCCTACGTGGACTACTCTTCCTGTAACACCCGGGATTTTCCTCCAACCTACGTAGCCCTTAAATTAGATGTTGTGGTGGCTTAACATTAATTGTTTAGCTTATTAGGCCTTTGGATGGAAAGTGGAAAATTATAAAGCAAGAAGTAAGTAATGTGAAGAGAAGAAGGAGGTTTGACAATTCAAACAATGGATGTTTGAAAAGTCAAATGTTTATATTTCAACCAATAAAATTTGTTGTTGAAAAAGTCAAAGGAGATTTAAATGAAATAATTGATTAAAAAGTGGTGATTTTAAGTGACTTTCCCGTTGGCTTTTAATGGAGGAAAAGATGGGTGTAAGGGCAATTTTGAAGAGATTTAGGGTTGAAATCAAAAGTTAAAATTTTGGTGAAGTTAAAATGCAAAAAGTGTGAGATTTTTCTTCATCTCCTTCCTTTTTTCTTCTCTCCCACGAACCAGCCCTTCCACCCAAGTTCTTCCCTTTCTTTGCTTCAATTTTTCAAGGCATTCTAAGGTAAAATCAATTGGGTTTTAGTTTGTGTATGCATAGGTGAAGTTTGTTGACGATTTTGAAGTGTTTTGAGAGGTTTTGGTTAGTTTTGGTAGGAATTTGGAAACCCTAAATGGAGAGCTACGAATTTCTCTTTTCTCTTGCTTGTTTCTTGGTAAATTTGGTTGTTGAAATGTTAGATAGGTTAGTTTGAATGGTTTATAAAGTTAGATGGGAGAATATGAGAAAGTTGTGAAAAAACTGGGTTTTGGTTTTAGGGCGCCGAATTTGTTTTGGTAATTTCGGTTTAGCCAAGTTGTTAATTGTTGAATTTGAGTGTTTCATTGGATAATAGACATGGAGAGGTTTACGGAATAGGGTGGTACGTTGAAATCCGATAGAAAACGAGGGAGTTATGGTCGGTTGAAGTTTGGACGCTAAAATTGTGGGAATTTCGGGTTTTGGACTTTTAGATTTGTAGAGTTTGTTTAATTGTTGTTAGTTTTGATCTATGTATTCCTTAGAGTTTATTAGAGTGTTACTAAGTGAATTTCCTAATTGTTAGGTTGGTGAACGGACAATTAATCGTGAAGAAGTGAGCAATTTGGTACGGAGTAACAGGTAAGTAGGGGAGTGTATATGTTTTGCCTTCGGGCCTACATTACGGAACGGTAGGAAATTGTTTGCTTGTTTAGTTGCTTGGTTCTGATTTGGTTGTTTGGTTTTGTTTGGTTAAGTATGGTTTTGAATGTTTTGTTTTGGTTAAGCATGGTTTTGAAATGATGTGCTACAACAGGCGCACAATATGCACTCGTACATCCCATCCAACTTCAGTCTATCTTGTTTACTTTGAGGAATCTCCTTTCCAGGCACAGGTGGAGGGTTCTTCCTCTTCAACCACGATTCTATACTTTTGTACTGATTGTAGAAATTCGTCATATACACTACAAGATACTTGATCACAAACATATGAGGCAGCAGGGTAATCGACGAGGAAGGTCCGGACGGAATCTTAGTTAGACAAGCTAATCCATTACAGCTGTCAATATTCATCGCGCAGGAACCACAGATTCCTTCCCGGCAAGAGCGACGAAAAGTTAGAGTAGGATCGATCTCGTTCTTAATCTTGATGAGAGCGTCGAGAAACATAGGTCCACATTCCTTGAGGTCGATCTGGTAATCCTGGAGCTTTGGTTTTCCAAGACTGTCAGGGCTCCAGCGATAAATCGAGAACGTCTTCAAATTCGCACCGGCTTCAGCAACGGTAGCGTGTGCCCGAGCTGCGACAAACCTCGAAGCCGACGAGCTCGTAACCCTAGATATTGCTCTTCTCAACATTCAGATCGCCATTGTTGCCTTCAACGGCTTCTCTAACCCAAAGATAGAAAGAATAAAAGAAGCTGTGGAACGTCGCACTATGGTCTTTATTTGTTGAAATGAAGAAATTGGTCATTATAGGCATGTGTATCTTACGTGGTTATGATGACGTGGATGCTTTATTTCTCCAGATTTCACCCATTGCCGTGGATTGGTACGACTCTTTGACTCTTGACGACGTGGAAATTTCTACACCGTCGAAGTTCATTCCTACGTGGACTACTCTTCCTGTAACACCCGGGATTTTCCTCCAACCTACGTAGCCCTTAAATTAGATGTTGTGGGAGCTTAACATTAATTGTTTAGCTTATTAGGCCCTTGGATGGAAAGTGGAAAATTATAAAGCAAGAAGTAAGTAATGTGAAGAGAAGAAGGAGGTTTGACAATTCAAACAATGGATGTTTGAAAAGTCAAATGTTTATATTTCAACCAATAAAATTTGTTGTTGAAAAAGTCAAAGGAGATTTAAATGAAATAAATGATTGAAAAGTGGTGATTTTAAGTGACTTTCACGTTGGCTTTTAATGGAGGAAAAGGTGGGTGTAAGTGCAATTTTGAAGAGATTTAGGGTTGAAATCACAAGTGGGAAATTTGGTGAAATTAAAATGCAAAAAGTGTGAGATTTTTCTTCATCTCCTTCCCCTTTTCTTCTCTCCCATGATCCAGCCCTTCCACCAAAGTTCTTCCTCTTCTTTGCTTCAATTTGTCAAGGCATTCTAAGGTAAAATCAATTGGGTTTTAGTTTGTGTATGTATAGGTGAAGTTTTTTGATGATTTTGAAGTGTTTTGAGAGGTTTTGGAGAGTTTTGTTAGGAATTGGGAAACCCTAAATAAGGAGCTACGAATTTCTCTTTTCTCTTGCTTGTTTCTTGCTAAATTTGGTTGTTGAAATGTTAGATAGGTTAGTTTGAATGGTTTATAAAGTTAGATGGGAGAATATGAGAAAGTTGTGCAAAAATCGGGTTTTGGTGTTAGGGGGCCGAATCTGTTTTGGTAATATCGGTTTAGCCAAGTTGTTAATTGTTGAATTTGAGTGTTTCATTGGATAATAGACATGGAGAGGTTTACGGAATGGGGTGGTACGTTGAAATCCGATGAAAAACGAGGGAGTTATGGTCGGTTGAAGTTTGGACGCTAAAATTGTGGGAATTTCGGGTTTTGGACTTTTAGATTTGTAGAGTTTGTTTAATTGTTGTTAGTTTTGATCTATGTATTCCTTAGAGTTTATCAGAGTGTTACTAAGTGAATTTCCTAATTGTTAGGTTGGTGAACGGACAATTAATCGTGAAGAAGTGAGCAATTTGATACGGAGTAACAGGTAAGTAGGAGAGTGTATATGTTTTGCCTTCGGGCCTACATTACGGAACGGTAGGAAATTGTTTGCCTGTTTAATTGCTTGGTTCTGATTTGGTTGTTTGGTTTTGTTTGGTTAAGTATAGTTTTGAATGTTTTGTTTTGGTTAAGCATGGTTTTGAAATGTGAGTACGATATGTAATGAAAGAAGGGGGGGTTGGGGGTCTGTTGGCGGTGGTTTCTCGTCGCGAGTTAGTGTCTGAAATATGAAAAATTTGGGAGGTTCCCATGAAAGACGTGTAGTGGTTCCTCGTTGCGAATTAGTGTCTGAAATATTGCAAATTCGGGAGGTTCCCACAAAAGACGTGTAGTGGTTCCTCGTCGCGAATTAGTGTATGAAATATGACAAATTCAAGAGGTTCTCACGAAAGACGTGCGGTGGTTCCTCGTCGCGAATTAATGTCTGAAATATGGCAAATTCGGGATGTTCCCACGAAAGACGTGCGGTGGTTCCTCGTCGCGAATTATTGTCTGAAATATGGCGAATTCGGGAGGTTCCCACGAAAGACGTGTAATGGTTCTTCGTCGCGATAAATCGAGAACGTCTTCAAATTCGCACCGGCTTCAGCAACGGTAGCGTGAGCCCGAGCTGCGACAAACCTCGAAGCCGATGAGCTCGTAACCCTAGAGATTGCTCTTCTCAACATTGCGATCGTCATTGTTGCCTTCAACGGCTTCTCTAACCCAAAGATAGAAAGAATAAAAGAAGCTGTGGAACATCGCACTATGGTATTTATTTGTTGAAATGACGAAATTGGTCATTATAGGCGTGTGTATCTTACGTTGTTATGATAACGTGGATGCTTTATTTCTCCAGATTTCACCCATTGCCGTGGATTGGTACGACTCTTTGACTCTTGACGACGTGGAAATTTCTACACCGTCGAAGTTCATTCCTACGTGGACTACTCTTCCTGTAACACCCGGGATTTTCCTCCAACCTACGTAGCCCTTAAATTAGATGTTGTGGGAGCTTAACATTAATTGTTTAGCTTATTAGGCCATTGGATGGAAAGTGAAAAATTATAAAGCGAGACGTAAGTAATGTGAAGAGAAGAAGGAGGTTTGACAATTCAAACAATGGATGTTTGAAAAGTCAAATGTTTATATTTCAACCAATCAAATTTGTTGTTGAAAAAGTCAAAGGAGATTTAAATGAAATAAATGATTGAAAAGTGGTGATTTTAAGTGACTTTCACGTTGGCTTTTAATGGAGGAAAAGGTGGGTGTAAGTGCAATTTTGAAGAGATTTAGGGTTGAAATCACAAGTGGGAAATTTGGTGAAATTAAAATGCAAAAAGTGTGAGATTTTTCTTCATCTCCTTCCCCTTTTCTTCTCTCCCATGATCCAGCCCTTCCACCAAAGTTCTTCCTCTTCTTTGCTTCAATTTGTCAAGGCATTCTAAGGTAAAATCAATTGGGTTTTAGTTTGTGTATGTATAGGTGAAGTTTTTTGATGATTTTGAAGTGTTTTGAGAGGTTTTGGAGAGTTTTGTTAGGAATTGGGAAACCCTAAATAAGGAGCTACGAATTTCTCTTTTCTCTTGCTTGTTTCTTGCTAAATTTGGTTGTTGAAATGTTAGATAGGTTAGTTTGAATGGTTTATAAAGTTAGATGGGAGAATATGAGAAAGTTGTGCAAAAATCGGGTTTTGGTGTTAGGGGGCCGAATCTGTTTTGGTAATATCGGTTTAGCCAAGTTGTTAATTGTTGAATTTGAGTGTTTCATTGGATAATAGACATGGAGAGGTTTACGGAATGGGGTGGTACGTTGAAATCCGATGAAAAACGAGGGAGTTATGGTCGGTTGAAGTTTGGACGCTAAAATTGTGGGAATTTCGGGTTTTGGACTTTTAGATTTGTAGAGTTTGTTTAATTGTTGTTAGTTTTGATCTATGTATTCCTTAGAGTTTTTCAGAGTGTTACTAAGTGAATTTCCTAATTGTTAGGTTGGTGAACGGACAATTAATCGTGAAGAAGTGAGCAATTTGGTACGGAGTAACAGGTAAGTAGGGGAGTGTATATGTTTTGCCTTCGGGCCTACATTACGGAACGGTAGGAAATTGTTTGCTTGTTTAGTTGCTTGGTTCTGATTTGGTTGCTTGGTTTTGTTTGGTTAAGTATGGTTTTGAATGTTTTGTTTTGGTTAAGCATGGTTTTGAAATGTGAGTACGATATGTAATGAAAGAAGGGGGGGTTGGGGGTCTGTTGGCGGTGGTTCCTCGTCGCGAATTAGTGTCTGAAATATGGAAAATTCGGGAGGTTCCCATGAAAGATGTGCAGTGGTTCCTCGTTGCGAATTAGTGTCTGAAATATGGCAAATTCGGGAGGTTCCCACAAAAGACGTGTAGTGGTTCCTCATCGCGAATTAGTGTCTGAAATATGACAAATTGGGGAGGTTCTCACGAAAGACGTGCGGTGGTTCCTCGTCGCGAATTAGTGTCTGAAATATGGCAAATTCGGGATGTTCCCACGAAAGACGTGCGGTGGATCCTCGTCGCGAATTAGTGTCTGAAATATGGCAAATTAGGGAGGTTCCCACGAAAGACGTGTAATGGTTCTTCGTCGCGATAAATCGAGAACGTCTTCAAATTTGCACCGGCTTCAGCAACGGTAGCGTGAGCCCGAGCTGCGACAAACCTCGAAGCCGATGCGCTCGTAACCCTAGAGATTGCTCTTCTCAACATTGCGATCGCCATTGTTGCCTTCAACGGCTTCTCTAACCCAAAGATAGAAAGAATAAAAGAAGCTGTGGAACGTCGCACTATGGTATTTATTTGTTGAAATGACGAAATTGGTCATTATAGGCGTGTGTATCTTACGTTGTTATGATGACGTGGATGCTTTATTTCTCCAGATTTCACCCATTGCCGTGGATTGGTACAACTCTTTGATTCTTGATGACGTGGAAATTTCTACACCGTCGAAGTTCATTCCTACGTGGACTACTCTTCCTGTAACATCCGGGATTTTCCTCCAACCTACGTAGCCCTTAAATTAGATGTTGTGGGAGCTTAACATTAATTGTTTAGCTTATTAGGTCCTTGGATGGAAAGTGGAAAATTATAAAGCAAGAAGTAAGTAATGTGAAGAGAAGAAGGAGGTTTGACAATTCAAACAATGGATGTTTGAAAAGTCAAATGTTTATATTTCAACCAATAAAATTTGTTGTTGAAAAAGTCAAAGGAGATTTAAATGAAATAATTGATTGAAAAGTGGTGATTTTAAGTGACTTTCACGTTGGCTTTTAATGGAGGAAAAGGTGGGTGTAAGTGCAATTTTGAAGAGATTTAGGGTTGAAATCAAAAGTGGGAAATTTGGTGAAATTACAATGCAAAAAGTGTGAGATTTTTCTTCATCTCCTTCCCCTTTTCTTCTCTCCCATGAAATATGGAAAATTCGGGAGGTTCCCATGAAAGATGTGCAGTGCTTCCTCGTTGCGAATTAGTGTCTGAAATATGGAAAATTCGGGAGGTTCCCATGAAAGATGTGCAGTGGTTCCTCGTTGCGAATTAGTGTCTGAAATATGGCAAATTCGGGAGGTTCCCACAAAAGACGTGTAGTGGTTCCTCATCGCGAATTAGTGTCTGAAATATGACAAATTGGGGAGGTTCTCACGAAAGACGTGCGGTGGTTCCTCGTCGCGAATTAGTGTCTGAAATATGGCAAATTCGGGATGTTCCCACGAAAGACGTGCGGTGGATCCTCGTCGCGAATTAGTGTCTGAAATATGGCAAATTCGGGAGGTTCCCACGAAAGACGTGTAATGGTTCTTCGTCGCGATAAATCGAGAACGTCTTCAAATTCGCACCGGCTTCAGCAACGGTAGCGTGAGCCCGAGCTGCGACAAACCTCGAAGCCGATGCGCTCATAACCCTAGAGATTGCTCTTCTCAACATTGCGATCGCCATTGTTGCCTTCAACGGCTTCTCTAACCCAAAGATAGAAAGAATAAAAGAAGCTGTGGAACGTCGCACTATGGTATTTATTTGTTGAAATGACGAAATTGGTCATTATAGGCGTGTGTATCTTACGTTGTTATGATGACGTGGATGCTTTATTTCTCCAGATTTCACCCATTGCCGTGGATTGGTACAACTCTTTGATTCTTGATAACGTGGAAATTTCTACACCATCGAAGTTCATTCCTACGTGGACTACTCTTCCTGTAACACCCGGGATTTTCCTCCAACCTACGTAGCCCTTAAATTAGATGTTGTGGGAGCTTAACATTAATTGTTTAGCTTATTAGGCCATTGGATGGAAAGTGAAAAATTATAAAGCAAGAAGTAAGTAATGTGAAGAGAAGAAGGAGGTTTGACAATTCAAACAATGGATGTTTGAAAAGTCAAATGTTTATATTTCAACCAATAAAATTTGTTGTTGAAAAAGTCAAAGGAGATTTAAATGAAATAATTGATTGAAAAGTGGTGATTTTAAGTGACTTTCACGTTGGCTTTTAATGGAGGAAAAGGTGGGTGTAAGTGCAATTTTGAAGAGATTTAGGGTTGAAATCAAAAGTGGGAAATTTGGTGAAATTAAAATGCAAAAAGTGTGAGATTTTTCTTCATCTCCTTCCCCTTTTCTTCTCTCCCATGAACCAGCCCTTCCACCGAAGTTCTTCCCCTTCTTTGCTTCAATTTGTCAAGGCATTCTAAGGTAAAATCAATTGGGTTTTAGTTTGTATATGTATATGTGAAGTTTGTTGATGATTTTGAAGTGTTTTGAGAGGTTTTGGTGAGTTTTGTTAGGAATTTGGAAACCCTAAATAAGGAGCTACGAATTTCTCTTTTCTCTTGCTTGTTTCTTGCTAAATTTGGTTGTTTAAATGTTAGATAGGTTAGTTTGAATGGTTTATAAAGTTAGATGGGAGAATATGAGAAAGTTGTGCAAAAATCGGGTTTTGGTGTTAGGGGGCCGAATCTGTTTTGGTGATTTCGGTTTAGCCAAGTTGTTTAATTTTTGAATTTGAGTATTTCATTGGATAGTAGACATGGAGAGGTTTACGGAATGGGGTGGTACGTTGAAATCTGATGAAAAATGAGGGAGTTATGGTCGGTTGAAGTTTGGACGCTAAAATTGTGGGAATTTCGGGTTTTGGACTTTTAGATTTGTAGAGTTTGTTTAATTGTTGTTAGTTTTGATCTATGTATTCCTTAGAGTTTATTAGAGTGTTACTAAGTGAATTTCCTAATTGTTAGGTTGGTGAACGGACAATTAATCGTGAAGAAGTGAGCAATTTGGTACGGAGTAACAGGTAAGTAGGGGAGTGTATATGTTTTGCCTTCGGGCCTACATTACGGAACGGTAGGAAATTGTTTGCTTGTTTAGTTGCTTGGTTCTGATTTGGTTGCTTGGTTTTGTTTGGTTAAGTATGGTTTTAAAACTTCCACCGAATAGTGATCTGCATGAGCATCGTCTGGTGAAAAATGGAAGTATCTTTTTACAAGTAAGGCTTCTGGAAGGATAATTATCTTGTTAAAAATTGCGGAAAACAACTAAAATTGTGTGTAATGTTCAAACAAGGTTGCATCTATGATAAAAAATTTTTACTGGAAAATTATACTAACTATTACATATTTTGCGATTATAAGGTAATAATGTTTAATCCTTGTGTAGGGAAAGGCAAGTTCCATGGTGGCAGCAGCGCTTGATCCCAAACCAGGATGGGAGGTAATAGGTGCTAGTCTTTGACTTTTGCTTTACAGTTATAAAACTAGTTATTATTATGCCGTTTGTTTTTTAAGTATTGCTCAGTGACATTGTATTGTATTATTTTGAATTCTGTCATCCTCTAAAATCTATATGAGAGAAATTTTTGTTTAACAAAATATCTATTGATGAAATAATTTTTTTGGGTTCTCTACCAGTATGGATATCTGCTGCATTTAGTATGTTTTTTTATCTATTGGCAAATTCTTCATAAAAAGTAAAGATAATAAATTTAACCTGAATGTCACGCACCTTTGTTTGGCAATAGTATTTTCACATCTTTTAAATTTAATGTTATTTGGTTAATTTTCTGTTTAAAATTTTCTATTGTTAGGTTCTTGATGCATGTTTAGCACCAGGAAATAAGACTGTTCATCTTGCCGCTCTCATGAAAGGAAAAGGAAAGATTATAACATGGGAACTGAATGAAGGAAGAATTAGACGTTTAGAAGACACCATCAGATTGACTGACAATCTCTAACATATCAATTACCAGCAAGCAATTTGCTTCGAACCGACCCTGTGGATGACAAGGAGGGCTTCTTTATCGCTCTGTTTGGAAGGCAAAACATACTCAATTCCTCAAAAAAGTCTCGTAATGGCCGAAATAAATCATCTAAAGTTTGTCATGGGATTAAGAGCTCCATAAGAGGTAGGCTCAGAAGCGCTGGAATACCACGTCTGCATATCGGGTTGTTTAGAAAATGGATGTTAAGACGTAGAAGTTGAAACAATGTCTCCAAAAGTCTCAGGCGATCAAGAACAGTAAATGAAACATCAGCTGTAGAAGATGGTTCTGTTTTTTCCAAGCAAGTTTTGTCTCAATCGGAATCGAAGATCGGAGCTTGATTTTTATTTAGATAACTTGTTTTTCAATCTTACATCCTATGTGCTGTATCATCGTGTAATTTTAAGATTACTCTTTTCAGATTTTGATCAAAATAATCTTGAAAATAGAAAAAACGGTGGTTCCTGCAACGTTTGATTACATTCATGGAAGTGTTACGCACCGAGAACAGTAGTACAATCCATATTTCTCACTTCATCATACGTACATATGATTAGTCGCTCTCCATAGTTATTTGCGTTCTCTCTTAAGCAATCTTCAACTCAATAGTCTTCGGTTTCTTCGGCTCCGGCGGGGGCAGCTTCTAAATCGCCACAGTCAGAACTCCGTCCTGGCACACTGCAAAGATTTTTTCGGCGTTCGCGTTCTCTGGCAGCCCAAACTTCCTCAGGAACTTACCCATCCTCCTTTCCATCCTCACGTACTTGGCTCCCTCTTTCTCCTCCTTCCTCTTCCTCTCGCCGGAAATTAAGAGCACATTGTCTTCCTCAATCTGAACCTTGATGTCTCCGGATTTCAGCCCCGGCATGTCAATGATGAAGACGTACGAGTTAGGATACTCCTTGATGTCAGCTTAAGGGTGGAGAAAATAGGAGAATCCAACCCCATCACTCTGAAATCCATCTTCTCTTTCTTTATCGTCTTTAATGAAACTCAATTGTGGCTACAAATGATTCAATGCAGAGAGATGGCACGAGGTCAGAATTTATAGATGACGGAAATACTGAAGCTCCCATGGAGGTTCTATCTAGGTGGCTCTACGGCGATTCCAGAAGTTTCGAGCATACCCCGGTAACGTTCTCGAACATTTATTTAGATTGAGTTATGCAAGTAATTAATAAATAAATAAATTTTAGATAATAAAAAATTTCACATAATTAAATTAAAATGTAATAAAAGAAAGAAGTGGGCTTGCCCTTCCTCATCAGGTAATTGTGTTGGCCCGTTTTATATAGATGGGCTAGTCCTATCTCACTAGCGACGCAACAAAAAGAGTCAACTTGTCGTGTTAACAAAAATAACGTGACGGAAATATCACTATCACAATCACTACATTTACTTAACTTGATTTATTGAAATTTGAATTTCGACGAAGGTCACTTGGTTTCCTCAAATTTGTCGTATATTTTTATATTTCTACATGTACCCTTTAAATTTCATAATTTAGTGTCATGAACATTGAATAATATATCTCAAAACATGTTTCATATTATAAAGTCAGATGACTCTTTTTAATCATAAAAATAACAGTAGGTGAAAAAATGGCCCACAGTTAAAAAGGAAAATGGTGGGAAAGAAATGCAGAGGAGAGTCTGGTTCTTCAACCTTAAAAAGGGTGTCCCACAGTCTCGAGGTCAGGCTTATATCTCGAAAACTCCTTAACTTGATACTCAACACGTGTTCATTGTTCTTGATCCGCAAAAAAATCCATCCATCTTGTCCTATTTATATGCTGAAGAGTGAGGCATCCTTAATGATCAACTTCCTTTTCAGTGTTTTCCTGATCTGGGGTTTGATTTTTTGATGAGAGATGAACAAGTAGTGCCCTCGATTTTCTTGTAAGAATGGCCACCGATTCGGGACATTTCAGCCTCTCTTTTTGGGAATCCAATCTTGGTCCGAAATCTGTTTGGTTAACAGGAAAAAGAGGGGAATCTCTGTATACCCATTTTTCTGCTCTAGTTTTTGTTTTGATCTTTGGAACTTTCACTATTTCGGCTAATTTCCTGTTTTCATCGTCTTCCCTCCGGTTTCCTCTCCTTGTATTTCAAGTAGCTTTCCTAGTTTATGTGTGGAGGTCGAGAATTATTGTTTTGATTTCTTTGATCTGTAAAAGCTTGATGGTGGAGGGAAGAGGAGCGCGAATCTAGTTTTGGATCGATTATAGTATTTGATAGAGGCAAAGATGTGCTTAGATACGGCGGAGGATGGTTCAGCCGCAGAAATTCACCTTCCAGCCGAAATCGATTGGCACATGCTTGACAAATCCAAGTTCTTCTTCCTCGGCGCCGGTCTATTTTTCGGTGTATCGGCCTCACTTTATCCAATCATCGTTTTGAAGACCCGTCAGCAGGTTTCTCCCACCAAGCTATCCTGCTTCAAAATGTCCTATTCCATCATAAGACATGAGGGTTTGCAAGGGTTTTACAGAGGTTATGGTACCTCTTCCAGCTCGATCTCTTTATATGGGGTCGCTTGAAATCACCAAGAGTAGCGGCAGTGCCGCTACTATCAGATTTGGGTTTTCAGATACTTCTGCCATGGCGATGGCTATTGCCGCCGCAGGGTTGAACGCAGCCATGGCGGCCCAACTAGTTTGGACGCCAGTTGATGTAGTGAGCCAGAGACTAATGGTCCAAGGGAGCAACAGTGGCGATAAAAACATTGTCCCTTGTCTCAATTCTTGCAGATACAACAATGGAATCGACGCGTTTAGGAAAATCATCAATGCTGATGGATTGAGAGGTTTGTACAGAGGATTTGGAATGGCAATAATGACATACGTACCCTCCAATGCAATTTGGTGGGCTTCTGATTCAGTCGCTTACAAGCACATACTGAATGGTCTCAGGCAGTACAGGATTTCCAAGAACGAGAATAGCGAAGTCGAAGGCAATGGCTATGGCTGGTTTAAGCCAGATTCGAAGACGGTTGTAACACCCGGTTTTCTGGGTTTTCGATTTTTTTTATATGTGGATGGCATATTCGTAAATAAGTGAAATAAGTCCGTTTCGCGAACGGATAGTTTTATTGGAACACGAGTGTTTAATATGAATTCTTGGAGAATTATGAGAATTTAAGGAATGCAAACCGAGATATAATGCTTAAGTTTCCGGTTTTGACCCTATAGCGATTTAATTCGTAGAAATAGTAAAATAAATCCGTTTGACGGAAGCCAGAAGGCTTCGTGGACGCTGAAGCCAGAAGGCTTCGTGGACGCTGAAGCCAGAAGGCTTCGTGGACGCTGAAGCCAGAAGGCTTCGTGGACGCTGAAGCCAGAAGGCTTCGTGGACGCTGAAGCCAGAAGGCTTCGTGGACGCTGAAGCCAGAAGGCTTCGTGGACGCTGAAGCCAGAAGGCTTCGTGGACGCTGAAGCCAGAAGGCTTCGTGGACGCTGAAGCCAGAAGGCTTCGTGGACGCTGAAGCCAGAAGGCTTCGTGGACGCTGAAGCCAGAAGGCTTCGTGGACGCTGAAGCCAGAAGGCTTCGTGGACGCTGAAGCCAGAAGGCTTCGTGGACGCTGAAGCCAGAAGGCTTCGTGGACGCTGAAGCCAGAAGGCTTCGTGGACGCTGAAGCCAGAAGGCTTCGTGGACGCTGAAGCCAGAAGGCTTCGTGGACGCTGAAGCCAGAAGGCTTCGTGGACGCTGAAGCCAGAAGGCTTCGTGGACGCTGAAGCCAGAAGGCTTCGTGGACGCTGAAGCCAGAAGGCTTCGTGGACGCTGAAGCCAGAAGGCTTCGTGGACGCTGAAGCCAGAAGGCTTCGTGGACGCTGAAGCCAGAAGGCTTCGTGGACGCTGAAGCCAGAAGGCTTCGTGGACGCTGAAGCCAGAAGGCTTCGTGGACGCTGAAGCCAGAAGGCTTCGTGGACGCTGAAGCCAGAAGGCTTCGTGGACGCTGAAGCCAGAAGGCTTCGTGGACGCTGAAGCCAGAAGGCTTCGTGGACGCTGAAGCCAGAAGGCTTCGTGGACGCTGAAGCCAGAAGGCTTCGTGGACGCTGAAGCCAGAAGGCTTCGTGGACGCTGAAGCCAGAAGGCTTCGTGGACGCTGAAGCCAGAAGGCTTCGTGGACGCTGAAGCCAGAAGGCTTCGTGGACGCTGAAGCCAGAAGGCTTCGTGGACGCTGAAGCCAGAAGGCTTCGTGGACGCTGAAGCCAGAAGGCTTCGTGGACGCTGAAGCCAGAAGGCTTCGTGGACGCTGAAGCCAGAAGGCTTCGTGGACGCTGAAGCCAGAAGGCTTCGTGGACGCTGAAGCCAGAAGGCTTCGTGGACGCTGAAGCCAGAAGGCTTCGTGGACGCTGAAGCCAGAAGGCTTCGTGGACGCTGAAGCCAGAAGGCTTCGTGGACGCTGAAGCCAGAAGGCTTCGTGGACGCTGAAGCCAGAAGGCTTCGTGGACGCTGAAGCCAGAAGGCTTCGTGGACGCTGAAGCCAGAAGGCTTCGTGGACGCTGAAGCCAGAAGGCTTCGTGGACGCTGAAGCCAGAAGGCTTCGTGGACGCTGAAGCCAGAAGGCTTCGTGGACGCTGAAGCCAGAAGGCTTCGTGGACGCTGAAGCCAGAAGGCTTCGTGGACGCTGAAGCCAGAAGGCTTCGTGGACGCTGAAGCCAGAAGGCTTCGTGGACGCTGAAGCCAGAAGGCTTCGTGGACGCTGAAGCCAGAAGGCTTCGTGGACGCTGAAGCCAGAAGGCTTCGTGGACGCTGAAGCCAGAAGGCTTCGTGGACGCTGAAGCCAGAAGGCTTCGTGGACGCTGAAGCCAGAAGGCTTCGTGGACGCTGAAGCCAGAAGGCTTCGTGGACGCTGAAGCCAGAAGGCTTCGTGGACGCTGAAGCCAGAAGGCTTCGTGGACGCTGAAGCCAGAAGGCTTCGTGGACGCTGAAGCCAGAAGGCTTCGTGGACGCTGAAGCCAGAAGGCTTCGTGGACGCTGAAGCCAGAAGGCTTCGTGGACGCTGAAGCCAGAAGGCTTCGTGGACGCTGAAGCCAGAAGGCTTCGTGGACGCTGAAGCCAGAAGGCTTCGTGGACGCTGAAGCCAGAAGGCTTCGTGGACGCTGAAGCCAGAAGGCTTCGTGGACGCTGAAGCCAGAAGGCTTCGTGGACGCTGAAGCCAGAAGGCTTCGTGGACGCTGAAGCCAGAAGGCTTCGTGGACGCTGAAGCCAGAAGGCTTCGTGGACGCTGAAGCCAGAAGGCTTCGTGGACGCTGAAGCCAGAAGGCTTCGTGGACGCTGAAGCCAGAAGGCTTCGTGGACGCTGAAGCCAGAAGGCTTCGTGGACGCTGAAGCCAGAAGGCTTCGTGGACGCTGAAGCCAGAAGGCTTCGTGGACGCTGAAGCCAGAAGGCTTCGTGGACGCTGAAGCCAGAAGGCTTCGTGGACGCTGAAGCCAGAAGGCTTCGTGGACGCTGAAGCCAGAAGGCTTCGTGGACGCTGAAGCCAGAAGGCTTCGTGGACGCTGAAGCCAGAAGGCTTCGTGGACGCTGAAGCCAGAAGGCTTCGTGGACGCTGAAGCCAGAAGGCTTCGTGGACGCTGAAGCCAGAAGGCTTCGTGGACGCTGAAGCCAGAAGGCTTCGTGGACGCTGAAGCCAGAAGGCTTCGTGGACGACAGGGTCAAGGCAGGATGGACGACAATCCATGCCCACGTGACTTTTTAATGAAGCACGTGACTCTTTGTTTTGGACAACACTCTCTCGGTTGTGACTCTATCGTGGACGCTGAAGCCAGAAGGATTCGTGGACGACAGGGTCAAGGCAGGATGGACGACAATCCATGCCCACGTGACGTTTTAATGAAGCACGTGACTCTTTGTTTTGGACAACACTCTCTCGGTCGTGACCTCTATCGTGACGTGAAGCCAGAAGGCTTCGTGGACCAGAAGGCTTCGTGGACGCTGAAGCCAGAAGGCTTCGTGGACGCTGAAGCCAGAAGGCTTCGTGGACGCTGAAGCCAGAAGGCTTCGTGGACGCTGAAGCCAGAAGGCTTCGTGGACGACAGAAAGGCAGGATGGACGACAATCCATGCCCACATGACTTTTTAATGAAGCACATGACTCTTTGTTTTGGACAACACTCTCTCGGTTGTGACTCTATCGTGGACGCTGAAGCCAGAAGGATTCGTGGACGACAGGGTCAAGGCAGGATGGACGACAATCCATGCCCACGTGACTTTTTAATGAAGCACGTGACTCTTTGTTTTGGACAACACTCTCTCGGTCGTGACTCTATCGTGGACGCTGAAGCCAGAAGGCTTCGTGGACGACAGGGTCAAGGCAGGATGGACGACAATCCATGCCCACGTGACTTTTTAATGAAGCACGTGACTCTTTGTTTTGGACAACACTCTCGGTTGTGACTCTATCGTGGACGACAGAATCTAAAGGCTTCGTGGACGCTGAAGCCAGAAGGCTTAACCAAATTCCTTTGAATTTCTTGAAGACAGAATGGACGACAGCCTCAAGACTCGATGGACGACTGCCTCAAACACTTAGCCAACCCTTTCCTCTTCTTTCTCTTCTGCTTTTCATGGCAACCGCTCTCTGGAATCCGATTCCATAGAGCAAAACTTAGTAATTTTCTCTCTGGAATCCAAGAATTCCAAAGAGCTATCCCAAATTTCTCTCTTTTCCCGTTATCGTCAAATAAGCATTTCTAAACCCTTTACCCCACAATTACCTCGATACGTTTATCCTTTCGTTTCTCATTTCATCATTTCCCCCAAAACCTACTCTAAATATACTTGCACACGCGATAAAACTTTATGAAAATGAACGGCGTGGATAGCTCTAAACCTCGAGCGTATCCATACCACCTAAAACCATTCCAAAACACTTCCATACGTTCAACAAAAGCTTTTAACAAAACGTTTTACCAAATAGTTATCAATTACTTCGAAATACAACCTATCAACTACCAGAACCAAACATCCTAAAATGTCTATACAGTTAACCTATCTAAATTCACCAAAACAACCTAACGCTCCCAAGATACATACGTACATACATTCCCCCACGGGTCATCACGCACCGACTGCTCAGCACACTCCCACGAGCCATCTTTCTTCAACCGTTCATGCCTCGGGTGGAGGGATCTCATCCTCACCTGTGTAGAGGTCACCTACACCATAAAAATAAGTCGTGAGCTTAAGGCTCAGTAAGTCTACGTGAATGCAATGCATGCTATGCGTGCAGTTCATAAAACATACTTCCTACCTTTTCTCTAATCATTTCATTTCTTTTCCTTTACGTCACCGTGGCTTCGCTCACGCTAGATAGGAGTGGCACATCCTACGGTTGGATAGCCCCTCGTATCTAACCGGGGGGAAGACATGCTCCCTAAGCAGCCATGTCTGAACCACCGCCACGCCCATGACCAGATTACATACATTCATACATATTCTGTAGCACCCAACTTTAATTTAAAATTTTAAAATAATTGATCAATTTATTAAGTATAATTTGCGGATGGAATTTTAGTATAATATTGATTAGGTTGAAGAATGAGTATGTAAGGGCATTAGGGTAATAGGCCAATTTGAAAGTGGATAACGTATTTAAGGGAAAAGGTTTAGAGTTTAATGCACAGTAGCCGCCGCTATTACCTATTTTTATCTCTTTCGGTCTCCAGCTCGAGCAGCAGAACTCTCTAGGCGATTTCTCCTGCCCGATTCTCCTTGAACCTAGGTAAGCTCCCCTCGTTTTCTTCTGATTTTAGTAGTTAGATAACTGGGAGAGTGCAATGTGCGAGTTTGGAGGAATGCTGTGTTTAGAGTAGGTTCGGGTTTTTGGTGATGAATGGGAATACCCGAGCTGTGAGGTTTCAAATCTGGTTTCCTCAAACTCCTTTACTTATTCTGTGTAGTTTGGTGAAAGTCTGATATATGTGCTATTATGAACCTAGGTGAGCGAGCTTCTAAAGTAGTATTTTAGCCGAGCGAATTCCAGGGAGCCAGGTAAGTAAAGTTTGTTTGTGCCTTCGGGCCTACATCACAAAACAGTAGGATTTATGTATGTTGTATGTTTATTTCCGGTTGTCATGCATCATGTTTTTGAAAGACTACGAAAATGTATTTTTCACGAAATAGTATGGCATGTGTGAGCAGAATGAAGAGAACAACTGTTAAGGGGGATTAATCCGCCCCTTAACTGAGAACAGAGGATTGAGGTTTTGGGAAAAATGATCCACTTCCCAATCCTACAGAGGGATCAGATCAGTTAACTGTTAAGGGAATTAATCCGCCCCTTAATTGAGATCAGAGGATGTATGCTTTGGGGAACGATTGATCCACTTTCCCATCGTACAGAGGGATCAGATCAGTAAACGAATTCGAATGCAACTGAGATGAGAAAGTAGAGATTGCATGTTCAGGAAATTGTTGTTTTCAGAAATTCATTTCATTCATTGCTTTACTTGCTTAGCATTAGGCTAATAGATGAGTTTTGTGATGTAGGTGAAGAAGCTACTGAAGGTGTGTTTACAGATCAGTTTGAGGACTAGGCTGGTTGGGGAGCACATTCAGGCATCGGTTTGGCAGTCTGTTGAGGCGGTTTAACTAATGGTTGTATGTGTTAGGTGGAGAATATTTAGTTCAGTTTGGTATTCTTCTGAGGATTATAGTGGTTACAGTCTGAGTTTGGTCGAAAATGATTTCTTTTAAGATTTTGGTTGAAACGACAAATTGATGGTTTAACTGTGTTCTTACTGGATTGCATAGTATTTTCATGAGGACTTGGTTGTTTGAATGTTTTCAGTTGATATTTACAAGTTCTTCTGGTATGCAGATATGTCCCTCATTCGGGGCGAGTGATTTGTTATTCTGCCGGCAGATGAAGTCTATCGGCAGATGAATTGTGTTTTTGCCATTCTGCCGGCAGATGCAGGAGTAATGTGTTTTGGTGTTCTGCCGATAGATGTAGTCTATCGGTAGATGTCGCGTGTTGTCTGTCGGAAGTGTAAATTCATCGGCATAAGAGAGTATTATGTTTGTCAGTCAGTGATTAGTATTTGTGGTTTATTCCATCGGAAGATGGAAATCTGTCGACGAGTGAAATCGTGCTGACTTCGTCGGCAAATGAAACTATGTTGACTTCATCGGCAGATGAAGTTGCAGATAAAGTTATGTCGACTTCATCGGCAGATGAAGTTGTGTCGACTTCATCGGCAGATGAAGTTGTGTCGACTTCATCGGCAGATGGAGTGCGTAAGAAATTGTGCTGACTCCATCGGCAGATAAAGCCGTGTTGTCATCATCGGTAGATGGTGATGCATTGCTTGTACACGTCATCGGTAGATGAAGTCTACCGAGTGATGTCTTTTGTTTGCATTCCTTCCGGGTGACGTCATCGGTAGAAGCCTCCTGTTTTATATCTGCTTCTTCCGTTGACTGGTCGTCGGCAGATGCGTTAGATTTCTGTAACCGTTCAAATATCCCACGTTTTAAACCTCTGTTTCTTCTGACCGAATATTTCTTAATATTTCCAACGACTATTTTAACCATGCTTTTCACAGTTTCGCTTAACTCCATTGTTGTTTAAATAATTTTCCGCTGCAAGTGTTAAATATTTTTTTTGAGTTTTAGAAAAATGCTAAATTTTGACTGTCGAGGGAAGTTTTAAATTTAGTGTCAAAGTTTCCTTTTTGCCACGTTCGAGAATTGAGTAACAAACCGGGTCCAGATAACTCGGGGCGTTACATATTCGTTATCCTTTTCCTTTTCATGAAAACATGCGTAGAAATTCCTTTTTCGTGCTTTTCAGAAACATGATGCTTGAACAGGTGCAATGCTATAAACATAATTAAAGCATAAACAAACAATTATATGTACCATCAAGACTGTAAAAGAAATAACCTACAAAATGTTTAATCCTAACTACCCGACCTATTTGCCCGACACTTACCAAAATCTCTAATTTCCTCGAACAACATGAAATCTTATGGTGCAGGCCAATCGGCCAAACAACTCACGAGAGACTTACCTGATGTCCTTAGCAAATCGAGCGCCGTCCGTGAGCCTTGTTCACCTAAGCCAATTCACAACAATTATCATTAAAATGCATTTGAACCGCTAACGTCCTAATTGATGAAATCCTTAACTAAAGAAGTTTCCTAAAATTTCAATTTAACTAATCGAGGCGTATCGACGAACAATTCATGCTTGATACCTCAAAATCCCGATTACGAGTTTTTTGCCTAAATTTCACAAATTCTAACTTTCGTCCTTAATCAATTAACTTCGTCCCTTAACGTTCAATACGTTCGCTATATCCTTAATTACAACAAACCTATTGATTTCGAACCCTAAATCGCATTTTTATTAAAACCCTAATCGTAAACCCTAACCATTAAACTTCGTGAAAAACTGAAATAAACGCTCTAAGATCATAGATACATACCTAGGGCGTCGATTGGAGGAAGAATCGTGAAGAACGAAGGAGAACAGAGGTCGGAACGGAGGGGAACCGTCGGCGGGCAGAGAGCTTTTCTCTCTGGAATTTGTGATCGCCAGGGAGAAGTGAGAAAAATGAGGGAGAGAAGATTGGTTGTTAGTTTTTATAATATTAACCTGGCAAATTACCGTTTTTCCCTTATCACTTAATTTTTTTTGTTTCGTCTTTCGTTTCGTTAATCGGCTAAAGATTTGGTTTCTCCAAATTTCCTTATTTCACCAGTATGTCCAACTTATTATTTGGGTTCTAACAAAACAGTCCGTTCGCAAAACGAACCTTGTTTACTATTTTTACGAAAACGTCCTTTATATTACGAGAAATGTAATTACTCGAAATATAGCGTTTGAACTCTGAAAAATCCCATAATATCCCTAAAATTCATATTAATTATTAGGATTCCAATGACACTTTCTTTTTGTAAAACGGAGTTAATTTGACATATTTACAAAAATGTCATTATATATTAAAATAATAATATCCCGTAAAGCGGGATATTACACGGACGGAGCTCGGCTTTCTACGGAGGACAGGTAAGTCTCTCGTGATTTGTTTGGCCGATTGGCCTACACCATAAGATTTTATGTTGTTCGAGGAATTGGAGAATGTAGGTTGTGCTGGGAGAATAGGTCGGGTAGTTTGTATTAGTTAAGTGTAGTATGTTTAAGTTAATTGTTTATTTATGCTTTAGTTATGTTTATAGCATTGCACATGTTCATGCATCATGTTTCTGTAAAGCACGAAAAAGGAATTTCTATGCATGTTTTCATGAAAATGAAAAGGATAACGAATATGTATGAATGTATGTAATCTGGTCAAGGAGGTGGCGGTGGTTCAGACATGGCTGCTTGGGGAGCATGTCTTCCCCCCGGTTAGATACGAGGGGCTATCCAACCGTAGGATGTGCCGCTCCTATCTAGCGTGAGAGAAGCCATGGTGACATATCTGTATGTAATGAAATGATTAGCGAAAAGGTAGGAAGCATGTTTAATGAACTGCACGCATGGCATGCATTGCATTCACGTAGACTTACTGAGCCTTAAGCTCACAACTTATTTTTATGGTTTAGGTGACCTCTACACAGGTGAGGATGAGATCCCTCCACCCGAGGCATGAACGGTTGAAGAAAGATGGCCCATGGGAGTGTGTTGAGCAGTCGATACGAACATGACCCGTGGGGAGCATAGGTTATGTATTTTGGGTTAGTTTGGTGATGGTTATGTTTATGGATTGAATTGTATAGAAATACATTTTAGGTTGCTTGGATTCTGAAAAAAAAAAAAAAAAAAAAAAAAAAAAAAAAAAAAAAAAAAAAAAAAAAAAAAAAAAAAAAAAAAAAAAAAAAAAAAAAAAAAAAAAAAAAAAAAAAAAAAAAAAAAAAAAAAAAAAAAAAAAAAAAAAAAAAAAAAAAAAAAAAAAAAAAAAAAAAAAAAAAAAAAAAAAAAAAAAAAAAAAAAAAAAAAAAAAAAAAAAAAAAAAAAAAAAAAAAAAAAAAAAAAAAAAAAAAAAAAAAAAAAAAAAAAAAAAAAAAAAAAAAAAAAAAAAAAAAAAAAAAAAAAAAAAAAAAAAAAAAAAAAAAAAAAAAAAAAAAAAAAAAAAAAAAAAAAAAAAAAAAAAAAAAAAAAAAAAAAAAAAAAAAAAAAAAAAAAAAAAAAAAAAAAAAAAAAAAAAAAAAAAAAAAAAAAAAAAAAAAAAAAAAAAAAAAAAAAAAAAAAAAAAAAAAAAAAAAAAAAAAAAAAAAAAAAAAAAAAAAAAAAAAAAAAAAAAAAAAACTAGCTTATTTCCATTTTAAGTAATTCTATTGTTTTATTTTGTTTCTATTTTTGGCAACAGTGACTCCTTGCCCACATAGCATGTTTACTCCTGCTAGAGGGGAGATGGTCCGGATTGCTCTTTAGGGGGAGAGGCATGACTGCACGTAGACCCCCCTACCCAACGTTGTAATTTGCTGACCCTCAATGAACAAGCTTTTTACACACTCTTTATGCTCACTATGCTCAATGATGCTCTTTCTGATTAATCTCGCTCGCTCGTTGCTTTCTCGTTAGACACAAAGCTCGCTCTAACGAAGTGGGCACTCGGTGCTGTTGGCACGCTCGTTGGCTGACCCAGTACAAGTGTGATATTGGGTGTCGCACGGTCTAGTTAAGCCCCCTCGAAAGCAGGTCCGTGACAGTTGGTATCAGAGCTCGGTTGGCTTAAAAAAAAACGTGACAAATCATGCCGAAGAAGAGTACGATGGAAAGGCCTAGTGCACCATCGGATCAACTCGAGCGCCTCGTCGAGTTGGAAGAAGAAATGCGGTATTTGCAAGACATACCAGACAACATTCGATTCATAGAAGAACGAATGAAGGAAATGTCTGAATTTCCTACTGAGATAGCAGCTATTCACAACAGAATAGACGCTATACCGATTCCAGAGCTGCTGAATCGGGTGGAGACTCTCGAATCCCGACAAGAAAGAGGAAAGGGAGCTGATACAGGAGAAAGTTCCACTGGTACAATAGTCGGAATCCTGGAGCGTGTCGATGAGATCGAACCAGCTCATACCCGGCTGTCAGAAACTGTGTCTCAAGTGACTATAGACTTCAGAACAATGTTTGATTCTCTCAGGGCCGAGATGGCCGAGATCAACATTAAACTGAACCTTACTATGAGAGCCATGGGGAGTCAAGCCCAGGCTACTACTGCTGCTGAATTCAGTCGAGTGAAAATTCCTGAGCCAAAATCCTTTGGGGGAGCCCGGGACGCAAAAAGAAATAGAGAATTTCATCTTCGACATGGAACAGTATTTCAAGGCCACTAGAACAGATGATGATTCGAAAGTGACTTTGGCCACAATGCATCTTACTGGGGACGCAAAACTGTGGTGGAGATCAAAATACCACGATATCAGTATGGGGGAATGTGTGATTGATACCTGGGAAGAATTAAAAAGACAACTGAAGGATCAATTCTTTCCAGAGAATGTTGAGTTCAATGCTCGCAGACTACTCCGAGAACTAAAGCAGACTGCAAGCATTCGAGAATATGTAAAACAGTTTTCGGGACTAATGCTGAACATTAGAGATATGTCGGAGAAAGATAAGATCTTCACTTTCATTGAAGGTCTTAAACCATGGGCCAGAACAAAACTGTATGAACAAAGAGTGCAAAGCCTTTCAAGCGCACTTGCTGCAGCAGAGCGGTTGTTCGATTATAACTCTGAGAACCCTGGGCCAAAGAAGAATGCTCCCAGCAACTCAAATGCTCCCAAGTCCCAGAAATCGAACACAGGAAATGCTGAAAGGAGACCGTTTGTCCCAAGAGAAGGTTACGAGGCACCAAGAAACGCCAACAACCAACGACAGACAAATAGGCCCATGTCGTGTTTTCTGTGCAAAGGACCCCATCGTGTAGCTGAATGCCCGCATCGGTCGGCCTTAACTACCTTACAAGCTTCGATTCAGGATGACAACTCAGTTAAAGAAGTTACTGAAGAAGAATCAACGGAGCTTGCCGAAGTTGGCACCATGACTTTCTTATCAGCTGTACAGCAACAGATGGAGGAACTGAAAAAGATCCCAGATAAAGGTCTCCTCTATGTTGAGTCCTTCATCAATGGCAAGTCCACTAAAAGTACAATGATTGACTCAGGGGCTACGCATAACTTTATTACAGAGAAGGAAGCCCGCTGACTTGGTTTGAAGGTGGAAAGGAATGACGGTAAGATGAAAACAGTGAATGCCAAAGCAATGCCGGTACTCGGGATTGTAAGGAGGGTCCAGTTAAAGCTCAGCTCATGGACGGGACTCGGGGACTTTGTCGTAGCACAGATGGATGACTTTGATACTATCTTGGGGATGGAGTTCTTGATGGAACATAAAGTCATCCCAATGCCTTCAGCAAAATGTTTGATAATCACCAGCAACAACCCAACCGTTGTTCCTGCGATTTTGAAACAACCAAATGTCATCAACACTAAGATGCTCTCTGCTATGCAATTCAAAAAGGGGTTGAAACAAGATGATCCAACTTACATGGTCGTTCCATTGCAGTCTAGTACAAAGACGAAGGAAACAATACATCCGGAAATCTCAAAAGTCCTAGAAGAGTTCCGGAGCATCATGCCCGAATGTTTACCCAAGACGTTACCTCCAAAAAGGGACATCGATCATCAAATTGAACTGAATCCCGGATCCAAACCTCCTGCAAAGGCCCCATATAGAATGGCTCCGCCAGAACTCGCAGAGTTAAGGAAGCAGTTAGATGAGCTACTCGAGGCCGGATTCATCAGACCCGCCAAGGCGCCTTTTGGAGCACCAGTGTTGTTTCAAAATAAAAAGGATGGAAGTCTGCGAATGTGTATAGACTACCGGGCCCTCAACAAAGTCACAGTGCACAACAAGTATCCCATTCCACTCATCACTGACCTTTTTGATCAATTGTACAAGGCCAAGTATTTTACCAAGCTTGATCTGCGATCAGGTTATTACCAAGTAAGGATTGCAGAACGAGATGAACCCACGACAACTTGCGTAACAAGATATGGAGCCTTTGAATTCTTGGTGATGCCCTTCGGACTGACGAACTCCCCTGCAACATTCTGCACCCTCATGAATCGAGTATTTCATGAATACCTCGACAAGTTTGTGGTGGTGTACCTTGATGACATTGTTGTATATAGCGAGACGCTGGAAGAGCACAAGGCGCACCTCTGTTTGGTTTTCGAGAAGCTGAGAGAAAACCAACTATATGTGAAAAAGGAAAAATGCTCTTTTGCTCAGGAGGGCATCGAATTCCTTGGCCACATTGTTGAACAAGGTCGTCTCCGCATGGACCCGAATAAGATAAGTGCTGTCAAAAGTTAGAAGACCCCGACATCTGTCACTGAACTGCGTTCTTTCCTTGGGCTTGCTAATTATTACAGACGCTTTGTAGAAGGATTTTCAAAGAGAGCTGCACCACTAACAAAACTCTTGAAGAAATGAGTGTCTTGGGAGTGGAACTCCGAGTGTCAAAAGTCTTTTGCTGATCTGAAAGAAACCATGATACAAGAGCCTGTACTTGCGCTAGCAGATGTCACTCAGCCATTTGAAGTGGAAACCGATGCCTCAGATTTTGCTCTAGGAGGAGTTTTTATGCAGAATGGTCATCCCGTTGCCTTCGAAAGTCGTAAGCTAAAGGAAGCAGAGAGAAGATACATTGCTTCCGAGAAAGAAATGTTGGCCGTAGTACATTGTTTGCGCATGTGGAGACAGTATCTGCTTGGGACGAAGTTCGTCGTGAAAACAGATAACAGTTCAATCTATCACTTCTTTGAACAACCAAAACTCTCAGCCAAGCAAGCACATTGGCACGAGTTGATTTTAGAATTTGATTTTAGCTTCGAACACAAGTCTGGCCAAAGCAATAGAGTGGCTGATGCCCTGAGTCAGAAGGCAGAGTGCGCTAGCCTTTGTTACCTGTCTCAACCTCAAGCGAGTAAAGTTAATGGATCACTGAAGAATCGCATCCGAGACAGTTTACAAGACGACCCTGCAGCTCGAGCGGTAGTGCAGCTTGTGAAAGAAGGGAAGACTCGTCAGTTCTGGATTGAAAATGACTTACTCTTCACCAAGGGAAACCGTTTGTATGTACCCCGAAGCGATAATTTGTGGCGTACTCTTCTACGAGAATGCCACGATACCTTGTGGGCTGGTCATGCTGGGTGGCAGCGAACCTATGCACTCTTGAAAAAGGGATATTACTAGCCGCAGATGAAGGTTGACGTTATGCAGTACACTAAAACTTGTCTTGTGTGCCAACAAGATAAAGTCGAAAGAAACAAGATTGCGGGATTGCTAGAGCCACTACCCGTACGAAACCTCCTGCAAAGGCCCCATATAGAATGGCTCCGCCAGAACTCGCAGAGTTAAGGAAGCAGTTAGATGAGCTACTCGAGGCCGGATTCATCAGACCCGCCAAGGCGCCTTTTGGAGCACCAGTGTTGTTTCAAAAGAAAAAGGATGGAAGTCTGCGAATGTGTATAGACTACCGGGCCCTCAACAAAGTCACAGTGCGCAACAAGTATCCCATTCCACTCATCACTGACCTTTTTGATCAATTGTACAAGGCCAAGTATTTTACCATGTTTGATCTGCGATCAGGTTATTACCAAGTAAGGATTGCAGAACGAGATGAACCCAAGACAACTTGCGTAACAAGATATGGAGCCTTTGAATTCTTGGTGATGCCCTTCGGACTGACGAACGCCCCTGCAACATTCTGCACCCTCATGAATCGAGTATTTCATGAATACCTCGACAAGTTTGTGGTGGTGTACCTTGATGACATTGTTGTATATAGCGAGACGCTGGAAGAGCACAAGGCGCACCTCCGTTTGGTTTTCGAGAAGATGAGAGAAAACCAACTATATGTGAAAAAGGAAAAATGCTCTTTTGCTCAGGAGGGCATCGAATTCCTTGGCCACATTGTTGAACAAGGTCGTCTCCGCATGGACCCGAATAAGATAAGTGCTGTCAAAAGTTGGAAGACCCCGACATCTGTCACTGAACTGCGTTCTTTCCTTGGGCTTGCTAATTATTACAGACGCTTTGTAGAAGGATTTTCAAAGAGAGCTGCACCACTAACAGAACTCTTGAAGAAAGGAGTGTCTTGGGAGTGGAACTCCGAGTGTCAAAAGTCTTTTACTGATCTGAAAGAAGCCATGATACAAGAGCCTGTACTTGCGCTAGCAGATGTCACTCAGCCATTTGAAGTGGAAACCGATGCCTCAGATTTTGCTCTAGGAGGAGTTCTTATGCAGAATGGTCATCCTGTTGCCTTCGAAAGTCGTAAGCTAAAGGAAGCAGAGAGAAGATACATTGCTTCCGAGAAAGAAATGCTGGCCGTAGTACATTGTTTGCGCATGTGGAGACAGTATCTGCTTGGGTCAAAGTTCGTCGTGAAAACAGAAAACAGTTCAATCTGTCACTTCTTTGAACAACCAAAACTCTCAGCCAAGCAAGCACGTTGGCACGAGTTGATTTCAGAATTTGATTTTAGCTTCGAACACAAGTCTGGCCAAAGCAATAGAGTGGCTGATGCCCTGAGTCGGAAGGCAGAGTGCGCTAGCCTTTGTTACCTATCTCAACTTCAAGCGAGTAAAGTTAATGGATCACTGAAGGATCACAACCGAGACAGTTTACAAGACGACCCTGCAGCTCGAGCGGTAGTGCAGCTTGTGAAAGAAGGGAAGACTCGTCAGTTCTGGATTGAAAATGACTTACTCTTCACCAAGGGAAACCGTTTGTATGTACCCCGAAGCGATAATTTGCGGCGTACTCTTCTACGAGAAAGCCACGATACCTTGTGGGCCGGTCATGCTGGGTGGCAGCGAACCTATGCACTCTTGAAAAAGGGATATTACTGGCCGTAGATGAAGGTTGACGTTATGCAGTACACTAAAACTTGTCTTGTGTGCCAACAAGATAAAGTCGAAGGAAACAAGATTGCGGGATTGCTAGAGCCACTGCCCGTACCAAAAATGCCTTGGGAGAGTGTTTCCTTGGATTTTATCACCAACTTGCCGTCTGCTAACGACTTTGAAGCGATATTGGTGATCGTCGACAGATTCTCTAAGTATACCACGTTCATTACGGCTCCGAAGCACTGCCCCGTAGAGACGACAGCCCAGCTCTTCTTCAAGCATATTGTAAAGTTGTGGGGAATTCCGCAAAGCATCGTCAGTGACCGAGATCCTCGATTCACAGGGTCTTTTTGGGTCGAACTATTCCAGTTGCTCGGATCAAGCCTCAATATATCTTCCGGTTATCATCCTCAAACAGACGGCCAAACAGAACGCTTCAATAGCTTACTGGAGGAATACCTACGCCACTTCATCAATACTAATAAAAGGAATTGGCCTAATTTACTCGACGTAGCACAATTCTGCTTCAATTGCCAAAAGAGTTCTTCGACAGGGATGAGTCCGTTCGAAATAGTCTGCGGGAGACAACCCATCATGCCCCACACGTTGGAGCAGCCATATTTGGGGAAGAGTCCAAAAGCATACAACTTCTCCAAAGAATGGAAGCAAAACACAGAAATAGCCCGCGCCTACTTAGAACGTGCCTCTAAACATATGAAGAAGTGGGCGGATAAGAAGCAGCGGCCAATGGAGTTCAAGACTGGAGACTATGTGCTAGTTAAATTGTTACCTGAACAACTTCGCTTCAGAGGGAAGAAGGACAGGCGACTCGTTAGAAAATATGAAGGCCCTATTGAAGTCATGGAGAAAGTCAGAAAAGCCTCCTACAGAGTTAATCTTCTAGCGTGGCTCAAAATTCACCCTGTCATCCATGTCAACAACTTAAAGCCCTATCATGCAGACGATGAAGACGAAGAGAGGAACGACATCACCAGACCAAGTATTTCTACCAACAACAGAAAGAAGAAAGAAGTGGAGGAAGTCCTTGCAGAGCGGAAGGTCAACATCGGTCGACGATAGTACCAGGAGTATCTGATCAGGTGGAAGGGACTTGGAGACGACGATGTATCTTGGGAGAAGCATGAAGACTTAGAAGGCTCAGCACGGATGATCGAAGAATTCAAGCAGAAGCTGTAATATCCGGCTTGTACGGATTTTTGGATATATTATATTATATTCATATTTTATTATATAATGGCATTTTTGGTAAATATGTCAAATCAGGTCTGATTTATGAAAAGAAAGCGTCATTACGATCCTAACGATTAATTGGAATTTTGAGGAAAGTTTGGGAATTTTCGGAATAGTAACGCTATATTCCGAGTAATTACCTCTATCGTAAAATAATTGACGTTTTAATAAAAATGGTAAACGAGGTCCGAATTGCGAACGGACAGTTTTGTTAAATCCCGAATAACAAATTTGACTTATTGGTGAAGTATGAAGATTTGGTGAAAATGAATAGCTAGACGATTAACGAACCGAAGGACGAAATCAATATAAAAACTAAAGAAGGGCAAAAAGGTAATTCGTCAAGTTAATATTTTTATAAAAATCAACTTTTCTTCGGTCAGCAGAACACTTCTGCGATTTCATTTCTGTTTTCCTCTTTTCTCTCTCGCAAACCCTCTCTGGCCGTCGACGTTCCTCACGATCCGACCTCCGGTTCTCTTCCGTTTTTCCTCCGTCCTTCACGTTTCTTCCTCCAATCGACGTTCTAGGTATGTCTCTATAGTTTTAGAGCGTTAGATTTCGAGTTTCGTAACGTTTAAATAATTAGGTTTTAGTTAGGGTTTTGATAAAAATCGAGATTTAGGATCCGAAACTCATAGATTTGCTGTGATTAAGTGTATAAAGGCTGTATTGAACGTATTGGACGAAGTTAAATCAATTTGTGAAAAAGTTTAAAAATCCGAGAATTTTCCGAGTTTTCGGAAAAGTTCGTAATTCGAGAATTTAGGTGCCGAGGCGTAATTGTTCGAATAAATAGCTCGATAAATCGGATTAGGACTTTTAGAAATTTCCTTGGTTAAGGTTTTGACAAATTGGACGTTTATTGACTTAAACTCGTTTTAACGTCAATCCTTGTAAATTGTTTAGGTAAACAGTGCTCGTGTGACGAAGCTTGGATTTCAGCGTGCACGAGGTAAGTTCTCGTGATGTTCTTTGGCCGATTGGCCTACACCGTACGTCCGTGGTCTCGAGGAGTTTTGGAGATGCCTTTAGTTAGGTTTTACTCGGTTTGGGTAGCTAGGGTCTTAGGAGTTTATAGTTTATGCGTATTGTATTGGCCGAAAGGCGTATTGATATAACTGTGCCGAAAGGCGTATTGATATAACTGTGCCGAAAGGCGTATTGTATTGGCCGAAAGGCGTATTGGCCGAAAGGCGTATTGGCCGAAAGGCGTATTGGCCGAAAGGCGTATTGTATTGGCCGAAAGGCGTATTGATATAACTGTGCCGAAAGGCGTATTGATATAACTGTGCCGAAAGGCGTATTGATATAACTGTGCCGAAAGGCGTATTGTATTGGCCGAAAGGCGTATTGTATTGGCCGAAAGGCGTATTGTATTGGCCGAAAGGCGTATTGATATAACTGTGCCGAAAGGCGTATTGGCCGAAAGGCGTATTGATATAACTGTGCCGAAAGGCGTATTGTATTGGCCGAAAGGCGTATTGATATAACTGTGCCGAAAGGCGTATTGGCCGAAAGGCGTATTGGCCGAAAGGCGTATTGGCCGAAAGGCGTATTGATATAACTGTGCCGAAAGGCGTATTGATATAACTGTGCCGAAAGGCGTATTGGCCGAAAGGCGTATTGGCCGAAAGGCGTATTGATATAACTGTGCCGAAAGGCGTATTGGCCGAAAGGCGTATTGTATTGGCCGAAAGGCGTATTGGCCGAAAGGCGTATTGGCCGAAAGGCGTATTGATATAACTGTGCCGAAAGGCGTATTGGCCGAAAGGCGTATTGATATAACTGTGCCGAAAGGCGTATTGATATAACTGTGCCGAAAGGCGTATTGATATAACTGTGCCGAAAGGCGTATTGATATAACTGTGCCGAAAGGCGTATTGATATAACTGTGCCGAAAGGCGTATTGGCCGAAAGGCGTATTGGCCGAAAGGCGTATTGGCCGAAAGGCGTATTGATATAACTGTGCCGAAAGGCGTATTGATATAACTGTGCCGAAAGGCGTATTGATATAACTGTGCCGAAAGGCGTATTGGCCGAAAGGCGTATTGGCCGAAAGGCGTATTGTATTGGCCGAAAGGCGTATTGGCCGAAAGGCGTATTGTATTGGCCGAAAGGCGTATTGATATAACTGTGCCGAAAGGCGTATTGTATTGGCCGAAAGGCGTATTGATATAACTGTGCCGAAAGGCGTATTGATATAACTGTGCCGAAAGGCGTATTGATATAACTGTGCCGAAAGGCGTATTGATATAACTGTGCCGAAAGGCGTATTGATATAACTGTGCCGAAAGGGTATTGATATAACTGTGCCGAAAGGCGTATTGGCCGAAAGGCGTATTGGCCGAAAGGCGTATTGTATTGGCCGAAAGGCGTATTGGCCGAAAGGCGTATTGGCCGAAAGGCTTATTGGCCGAAAGGCGTATTGGCCGAAAGGCGTATTGGCCGAAAGGCGTATTGGCCGAAAGGCTTATTGGCCGAAAGGCGTATTGGCCGAAAGGCGTATTGATATAACTGTGCCGAAAGGCGTATTGATATAACTGTGCCGAAAGGCGTATTGATATAACTGTGCCGAAAGGCGTATTGATATAACTGTGCCGAAAGGCGTATTGTATTGGCCGAAAGGCGTATTGAGCATTGCATAGTAAGATAAAATAAAGCATGGTTTATCGAACTCATACGCACAGCATGCATTGCATTTACGAGTCTTACTGGGATTCATCTCATAGTGTATTGTATGGTGTAGGTGACATAGACTTCGAGGTACCAGGTGAGGACGATGTCCCTCCACCTGAGGCATGATTCAGTTGACAGAGGATGGCTGCGGTGGTGTGCTGGCGCAGTCGAGGCTTAACCGACCCGTGGGAAGTACGTAAAGAGTTTTGAGGGTTTTATGGACATTTTGGGCTGTTGGATAGTATGTATAGATATTCTAGGATGTTTGGTACTGATAGATTATAGGTTTACATAATGGTTCAAATGTTTTGGTAAATAGTATATAGAAAATGTTTGGTTTAAAGCTTTATTTAATGTTATGGAAATGTTTTGAAATGTTATAGGTTTGATACGGGTAAGCCCGATTTTTAGAGCTATCCACGCAGTTGGATTTCGCAAAGTCCGTTGTGAGTTGGTTGAGTGTAGGATATATATTTTGGGTCGAGTTTATGATTATTGATGAGAAATCGGTACGAAAACAGGGGATTTCAGAGAGAGAGTTGAGATGTTGGGATGAATTGTGTTGCTCTCTGGAATTTTAGTTTCCAGAGAGTTTAAGTGCAGAAAGAAAAGAAAGAAGCAAAGCAGGCGGAGGTGGAGGCGTGCAGCGATCGAGCGCTGCCAATGCAGCGCTCGGGCGCCGGGATCGCTGCGGAGCGCAGCGCCCAGTCGCTGCGCATTGCAGCGATCGTGCGCTGCGATCGCTGCCTTATGCAGCGATCGAGCGCTGTGATCGCTGCAATGGCCAGCGATCGAGCGCTGCCTCCTGTCTTCGGCAGAATTCCAATTTTGCCCTCCCATTTGTTTTACTCTGTTTATTCAGTTTTAATTGATTTAATTTAATTGTTTTAACTTTATTTAATTGTTTTAAGTTTGGTTTTAAATGATTTTCAACAACACTAATGATTTCAAATTCGGTTTAGGTTCCGCTTAGAGTCTATTTAAAGTATAGAGTTTATTTAAAGTGATTATTGGGAAAAAAAAATATATATATATATATGTATAGTACGGAAATACGGGTACAGTATTAGGGTCGCTACAGAAGCAGAGTTGACGAGGACGTCAACAGCTCAAATGGGAGAGAATGTCAAGGTCCGGGCTTGTCCAAGGCATGTTGCCTATGGCCGCCCATGCTGTTAGCTAAGCTTATTTCCTTTTTAAGTAATTCTATTGTATTATTTTCTTTCTATTTTTGGTAACAGTGACTCCTTGCCCACATAGCATGTTTACTCCTGCTAGAGGGGAGATGGTCCGGATTGCTCTTTAGGGGGAGAGGCATGACTGCACGTAGACCCCCCTACCAAACGTTGTAATTTGCTGACCCTCAATGAACAAGCTTTTTACACACTCTTTATGCTCACTATGCTCAATGATGCTCTTTCTGATTAATCTCGCTCGCTCGTTGCTTACTCGTTAGACACAAAGCTCGCTCTAACGAAGTGGGCACTCGGTGCCGTTGGCACGCTCTTTGGCTGACCCAGTACAAGTGTGATATTGGGTGCCACACGGTCTAGTTAAGTGTAGCACCCGGTTTTATTACAATTAAAAATAATTTGTCAAATTGAGATGAATGAATTCTATTGGAGGATTTGAGAAATATGTTGACTAGGTTATTGTGGTATTAAGTGAGGGTAGAATAGTAATTAAACAATAAGAGTGGATAACGTATTTAAAGGAAAAATTAGTAAGGTTTAGCCGCCACTGTACCCTTATTTCCTTTCTCGGTTTTCAGCTCAAACCAGCAGACTCCTCAGGCGATTTTCCTCCCCGACTCTCATTCCTCAGACTAGGTAAGTTTTGCTTCTATTTCCTGCTACATTATATCTATCGTCGATGGGAGGGTTGATAAATGAAGTTTTGGAGAGTGTTGTATCAGAGTGTTAGCTTCGATTTTAAGTTGAAGTCGGGAATGCTCAATGGCTGGAGTTTCCAAACCAGTTTCCCTTAGAATCCTGGTAGTTTAGAATGAAAATTTGAGGGAATCTAATGTATGCTCTGTCGATGGTTTTAGGTCCGAGTAAGTTCCCGAAGTAGCTTGCGACCAAGTTTCATCCAGGAACCAGGTAAGTAGAGTTTGTGTGTGCCTTCGGGCCTACATCACAAAACAGTAGGATTGTGTATGCATGAATGTATGTTTTCTTTTCAGTTGCCATGCATCATAATTTGAAAGAAGAACGAAAATGAATTTACATAAAGTAGCATGGTGAGATGTGAACAGATTGCAACAGTATACTTTTAAGGGAATTAATCCGCCCCTTAATCGGACATATGGATTCATACCTTGGGAAAATTGATCCACCTCCCACTGTATCAGGGATCAAAATAGCTGTTAAGGGAACTAATCCGCCCCTTAATTGAATATATGGATACATACCTTGGAAAAGCTGATCCACCTTTCATTGTATCAGGGATCATCAGACCAGAGAAACGATTATAACACAACTGAGGGATGAAAGTAGAAACTGCATACTTAGGATTTACATTTCAGTACATACTTCATTTCTTGCTCTGCTTACTTAGCATTAGGCTAATAGATGAGTTTTGTGATGTATGTGCTGAAAATACCCCAGGTGATTTCCTCGAATTTGCAGACTAAAAGCTGAGGTTGGAGGAGTACTCTTATGCCACGGTTCGGGCACTGATGAGGCAGTTTAACGGGTGGCTGCATTTGTGAAGATTTGATAGAGTATGTTTTGAAACTGAGTGGTGTCAAGTTTTCATTTATCAGGGGATGATTTGATGTTTTGGTAGAAGCGAGAACTCGTTTGTCGTTTAGCTACCGGTAGAAGCGAGAACTCGTTTGTCGTTTAGCTACCGGTAGAAGCGAGAACTCGTTTGTCGTTTAGCTACCGGTAGAAGCGAGAACTCGTTTGTCGTTTAGCTACCGGTAGAAGCGAGAACTCGTTTGTCGTTTAGCTACCGGTAGAAGTGAGAACTCGTTTGTCGTTTAGCTACCGGTAGAAGCGAGAACTCGTTTGTCGTTTAGCTACCGGTAGAAGCGAGAACTCGTTTGTCGTTTAGCTACCGGTAGAAGCGAGAACTCGTTTGTCGTTTAGCTACCGGTAGAAGCGAGAACTCGTTTGTCGTTTAGCTACCGGTAGAAGCGAGAACTCGTTTGTCGTTTAGCTACCGGTAGAAGCGAGAACTCGTTTGTCGTTTAGCTACCGGTAGAAGCGAGAACTCGTTTGTCGTTTAGCTACCGGTAGAAGCGAGAACTCGTTTGTCGTTTAGCTACCGGTAGAAGTGAGAACTCGTTTGTCGTTTAGCTACCGGTAGAAGCGAGAACTCGTTTGTCGTTTAGCTACCGGTAGAAGCGAGAACTCGTTTGTCGTTTAGCTACCGGTAGAAGCGAGAACTCGTTTGTCGTTTAGCTACCGGTAGAAGCGAGAACTCGTTTGTCGTTTAGCTACCGGTAGAAGCGAGAACTCGTTTGTCGTTTAGCTACCGGTAGAAGCGAGAACTCGTTTGTCGTTTAGCTACCGGTAGAAGCGAGAACTCGTTTGTCGTTTAGCTACCGGTAGAAGCGAGAACTCGTTTGTCGTTTAGCTACCGGTAGAAGCGAGAACTCGTTTGTCGTTTAGCTACCGGTAGAAGCGAGAACTCGTTTGTCGTTTAGCTACCGGTAGAAGCGAGAACTCGTTTGTCGTTTAGCTACCGGTAGAAGCGAGAACTCGTTTGTCGTTTAGCTACCGGTAGAAGCGAGAACTCGTTTGTCGTTTAGCTACCGGTAGAAGCGAGAACTCGTTTGTCGTTTAGCTACCGGTAGAAGCGAGAACTCGTTTGTCGTTTAGCTACCGGTAGAAGTGAGAACTCGTTTGTCGTTTAGCTACCGGTAGAAGCGAGAACTCGTTTGTCGTTTAGCTACCGGTAGAAGCGAGAACTCGTTTGTCGTTTAGCTACCGGTAGAAGCGAGAACTCGTTTGTCGTTTAGCTACCGGTAGAAGCGAGAACTCGTTTGTCGTTTAGCTACCGGTAGAAGTGAGAACTCGTTTGTCGTTTAGCTACCGGTAGAAGCGAGAACTCGTTTGTCGTTTAGCTACCGGTAGAAGCGAGAACTCGTTTGTCGTTTAGCTACCGGTAGAAGCGAGAACTCGTTTGTCGTTTAGCTACTGGTAGAAGTGAGAACTCGTTTGTCGTTTAGCTACCGGTAGAAGCGAGAACTCGTTTGTCGTTTAGCTACCGGTAGAAGTGAGAACTCGTTTGTCGTTTAGCTACCGGTAGAAGTGAGAACTCGTTTGTCGTTTAGCTACCGGTAGAAGCGAGAACTCGTTTGTCGTTTAGCTACCGGTAGAAGTGAGAACTCGTTTGTCGTTTAGCTACCGGTAGAAGCGAGAACTCGTTTGTCGTTTAGCTACCGGTAGAAGCGAGAACTCGTTTGTCGTTTAGCTACCGGTAGAAGCGAGAACTCGTTTGTCGTTTAGCTACCGGTAGAAGTGAGAACTCGTTTGTCGTTTAGCTACCGGTAGAAGTGAGAACTCGTTTGTCGTTTAGCTACTGGTAGAAGTGAGAACTCGTTTGTCGTTTAGCTACCGGTAGAAGCGAGAACTCGTTTGTCGTTTAGCTACCGGTAGAAGTGAGAACTCGTTTGTCGTTTAGCTACCGGTAGAAGCGAGAACTCGTTTGTCGTTTAGCTACCGGTAGAAGTGAGAACTCGTTTGTCGTTTAGCTACCGGTAGAAGCGAGAACTCGTTTGTCGTTTAGCTACCGGTAGAAGTGAGAACTCGTTTGTCGTTTAGCTACCGGTAGAAGTGAGAACTCGTTTGTCGTTTAGCTACCGGTAGAAGCGAGAACTCGTTTGTCGTTTAGCTACCGGTAGAAGTGAGAACTCGTTTGTCGTTTAGCTACCGGTAGAAGTGAGAACTCGTTTGTCGTTTAGCTACCGGTAGAAGTGAGAACTCGTTTGTCGTTTAGCTACCGGTAGAAGTGAGAACTCGTTTGTCGTTTAGCTACCGGTAGAAGCGAGAACTCGTTTGTCGTTTAGCTACCGGTAGAAGCGAGAACTCCGGTAGAAGCGAGAACTCGTTTTTCGTTTAGCTACCGGTAGAAGCGAGAACTCGTTTGTCGTTTAGCTACTGGTAGAAGTGAGAACTCATTTGTCGTTTAGCTACTGGTAGAAGTGAGAACTCGTTTGTCGTTTAGCTACCGGTAGAAGTGAGATCTCATTTGTCGTTTAGCTACCGGTAGAAGTGAGAGTTGTTTGTCGCCTAGCGTTCGGCAGAGATGAATTTAGTCTCTGTTTCTTCCGTTGACTTTGCCCTTCGGAAAATGAATTTGACCTCCAGTATAAATTCACCTTATTTACTTGTTTCCGTCCAACTGTTTAAACTATATTTTAATTACTTGCACGAACATTGTTTTTCTTATAAATTGTGTTTAACTGAATTTTGTCTAAATGACTTTTCGACATAAGTTTTTAACCGTTAAGGGGATTTTATTGAGTGTCATATTTTGATCCTTCGAGGGAGGGTTTTAAGAAAAAAATTTTATACGCATATATTTGCTCAAAGATTCGGGTCATAGGTAGCAAACCGAGTTCAGAAAACTCGGGGCGTTACAGTATGGTATCAGAGACACGCTGTTAAACCGTTCAAAAGATTACTCATCAGTGCCGATCGTCGCATGGATTGCTCCAACAACTGTAAGTGTTTACGTTGGTCTTAGCTATTAGATATTTATGAGCATATTTAACCTTATCCAGGAATTTAGCAAATGGCCAGACGACCAGGGAGACCGAGGATACTAAGAGAGATACCAAGTCCCAGACGTGAGGAGGACTCTAGTGTAATCAGGCAGCTGACAGAATTGATGCATCAGCAGACTGATATAGTGCGTCAACAGTCTGACCAGTTAGGTGTGTTGCTGAACAGGGAAGCATAAGGAAGTGCCAACTCGAGTTCTGGTGGTGAACATTCTGGAGATAGGTTCAGGAGACTTAGACCGCCCACGTTTGATGGACAGTCAACGGATCCAGTTATTGCTGATGGATGGCTTAGAAAGATTGAAAGTATGTTTAGGTGCGCCAACATAGGGGAGGGAGACAAGGTCACGTTGGCAACCTTTCACCTAGCTGGAGAGGCTCAACTCTGGTGGGAAACAATAGAGACCATCACAGATGTTTTAGTGATGCCTTGGTCAAAATTTAAGGACATTTTCTACGAGAAGTATTTTAACAATATTGTCCAGACCGCGAAGAAGCTGGAGTTCCTGAACTTGAAGCAGACAGGGTCTGTGGCCGAGTATAGTAGACAGTTTGAGTCCCTGTCCAGATTTGCTGGACACTTTGCTCATAGGGACGAGGATAAGGTGTTCAAATTTATGCATGGGTTGAAACCAGAAATTTATCGAGGGGTTAAATTTTGCGGTATCAAAGGTTTGACATTAAGTGAGGTGGTGTCCACCGTTCTGGAAGTGGAAGAGGCTGAAAGGAAGTGTGCTGGACCGAAGGAAGCCTCACAGAAGTTTGTCCAGCCACCCCCTCATAGAGGACTGAAGAGGCCTAGTGAAGGCCAAAGTAGCCAGGGAGCAGGAAAGAAAGTGCAGGATGTCAAGAAATTTCCCCAATGTCCAACGTGTTTGAAGAACCACCCGGGGGAGTGTAGGTGGACTTCTGGAAGGTGTTTCAACTGTGAGGAGATTGGACACTCATTCAAAGACTGCCCTAAGCCCAGAGTCCTTCGATGCTTCAAATGTAACAAGCCGGGACACATTGTTAGAGACTGCCCAACGTCGAATAGTGGCCCTGCTAGGATAAAGCAGAGAATATTTTCCATGGTAGAGTCAGGAGAAGAGGACCAGCCTGCTGTGGTGTCAGGTACTATATTGATCAACTCTGTACCTGCTTTTACTTTGATAGATTCGGGTGCAACGCATTCTTTTATAGCCTCCGCTTTTGCTGATAAGTTAGATGTACAATTTGCTCCTTCTGAACATGTGTTTAACGTAGCATTGCCTTCGGGTGAGCACATGTATTCTAACCAGGTGTTGCTTGATAGCATGGTGTTAGTAGGGAACAAGAATCTACCTGCTGACCTTATCATTATAGATATTATGGGGTTTGATGTGATCCTAGGAATGGATTGGTTGTTTAAACACCACGCCACAATTGATTGTAGGACTGGGATAGTTAGTTTCCAACCCCCTGGTAGTTTAAAACACTCCTTTCAAGCTTCAAAGAAAAGTAAGGGAATATCTATAATGACTTCCATTAACACTAGACCTTCCCCGTATGGAGAATATGTGTGCTTCTTAGCCAACGTTTTAGACACACAAAATGTAGTGAAGGCAAGTCCCCAAAATGTTTTAATTGTTCAAGACTTTCCTGAAGTGTTTCTAGAGGATCTTCCTGGCCTACCGCCAGATAGAGAAATTGAGTTTGTTGTGGACGTTTACCCAGGCGCTGAACCTGTATCCAAAAATCCCTATAGATTAGCACCAACAGAACTTAAGGAACTAAAGAAGCAGTTGGAAGATCTGTTAGAAAAAGGATTCATACGCCCTAGCTTTTCACCGTGGGGTGCGCATGTTCTCTTTGTCAAAAAGAAAGATGGATCAATGCGTGTGTGCATTGATTATAGGGAATTGAACAAATTAACTGTCAAGAACAAATACCCTTTGCCGAGAATTGACGACCTATTTGACCAGCTTAGGGGTGCAAGAGTTTTCTCTAAGATTGACCTTAGGTCCGGTTATTATCAGTTGAAGGTTAAGTCTGAAGATATCCCAAAAACTGCCTTTCGCACGAGGTACGGACATTTTGAGTTTTTGGTTATGTCCTTTGGGTTGACTAATGCACCAGCAGCTTTTATGGACCTTATGAATAGAGTGTTTCATGAATTTTTGGACAAGTTTATCATCGTGTTCATTGATGACATTCTAATCTACTCTCGTACTAAGGAGGAGCATGCAAGGCATTTAAGTTTGGTGTTAGAAACACTTAGACGGCACCAACTTTATGCTAAGTTTTCCAAGTGTGAGTTTTGGCTGGACAGAGTTCACTTTCTTGGTCACATGATCTCTGGAGATGGAATATCTGTTGATCCAGCTAAGGTCCTAGCTGTTAAGGAATGGCCTCAACCGAAGAATGCTACCGATATCAGGAGTTTTCTTGGACTTGCAGGGTATTATAGGAAATTCATTGAAGGATTTTCAAATATTGCTACACCCCTTACTAGGTTAACAAGGAAGAATGTGAAGTATATATGGACTGAAGAATGTGAACATAGTTTCCAGACCTTGAAACAGAAACTGACCAATGCTCCAGTTCTAACCCTTCCAGCTGAAGATGGTAAATTTAGTATTTATTGTGATGCTTCCAAGATTGGTCTCGGTTGTGTGTTGATGCAGAATGGTAAAGTAATAGCTTATGCCTCTAGACAATTGAAAACACATGAGAAGAACTACCCTACACATGACTTAGAATTAGCTGCAGTGGTGTTTGCACTTAAGATTTGGAGGCATTATCTGTATGGACAAACCTGTGAAATATTCTCGGACCATAAAAGTCTGAAATATATCTTCACACAGAAGGAACTGAACATGAGACAACGTCGATGGTTGGAATTTGTAAAGGACTACGATTTTGAGATTAAATACCATCCCGGCAAGGCAAATGTAGTGGCTGATGCTTTGAGTAGGGTAACAACATCGACCCCACCTACGAATTTCTGTATGCCATTAGCTTTAGAGTCAGAATTTCAAAAGCTTAATCTAGAAGCAGTATCCAGTGTATCTGCTATACTTTCAGCCATAACCTTAAAGCCTACCATTCTAGAGAAGATAAAGGGGGCTCAGACGAATGATGATGAGTGTAACAAGTTCAAGTCAAGCATGAATTCTACGGACCAATCAGATTTTAACTATTCTGCTAACGGGATCCTTAAGTTTAGAAATAGATGGTTTGTCCCTGCCATTAAAGAACTTCGGGATGAGATTCTTTCCGAAGCGCATTCTTCTAGACTCTCTGTTCATCCTGGGAGTACGAAGATGTACAGAGACCTTAGGCAGACTTATTGGTGGCCTGGTATGAAGAGGAGTGTAGCCGAGTATGTGGGATCATGTCTAATCTGCCAACAAGTTAAAGCTGAACATCAGAGGCCTACAGGGATGCTACAGCCATTACCAGTTCCTGAGTGGAAATGGGAACAAATAACTATGGACTTTGTTGTAGGATTACCCCGAACAGTAAAAGGACACGATGCAATTTGGGTGATTGTTGACCGACTAACCAAATCTGCTCATTTCTTACCTATAAAAATGACATACTCTATAGATCAGCTAGCTGAACTGTATGTGCATGAGATTGTGCGGTTGCATGGGGTTCCAGCTACTATAGTTTCTGATCGGGATACTAGGTTTACATCGAAGTTTTGGAAGAGTTTACACAAGGCCATGGGCACACAACTAAACTTCAGCACAACCTTTCACCCCCAAACAGATGGACAATCCGAGAGGACCATTCAGACCTTAGAGGACATGCTCCGAGCATGCATACTAGATTTTCAAGGATCTTGGAGTAAATATTTACCATTGGTAGAGTTTTCTTATAATAACAGTTTTCAGGCAACATTAGGCATGGCCCCATATGAAACATTATATGGACGAAAATGCAGATCCCCGTTGTACTGGGATGAAGTTGGTGAAGCACAGTTGCTTGGTCCTGACCTTGTGCAACAAACTGTTGAGAAAGTTGCCCTCATCCGCCAGAGGATCTTATCAGCTCAAAGCCGGCAGAAAAGTTATGCAGACAAAAGACGTAGGGAACTAGAGTTTGAAGTAGGTGACGAAGTCTTTCTCAAGGTGTCACCATTCAAAGGAGTTGTGAGATTCGGAAAGAGGGGTAAGCTGAACCCCAGGTTTGTTGGACCATTCTCAATTCTGAAAAGGGTTGGGAGTGCAGCCTATCAGTTGTAGTTACCGGCTTCTATGGAGGGAATCCACAATGTGTTCCACGTTTCTATGTTAAAGAAGTGTGTAAGGGATCCATATCAGATTGTGGAACAGCGGGACATTGAAGTTCTTCCTACTTTTGCATATGAAGAAAGACCAGTAAGAATTCTGGACTATGCAGTGAAGATACTACGCAACAAGGAAGTACCACTAGTAAAGGTCTTGTGGCACAATCATGGCATTGAGGAAACAACTTGGGAACGCCAGCAAGACATGATGGACCAGCATCCAAAGTTATTCAGGTACTGAATTTTGAGGACAAAATTCTTTTAAGGAGGGTAGATTGTAGCACCCGGTTTTATTACAATTAAAAATAATTTGTCAAATTGAGATGAATGAATTCTATTGGAGGATTTGAGAAATATGTTGACTAGGTTATTGTGGTATTAAGTGAGGGTAGAATAGTAATTAAACAATAAGAGTGGATAACGTATTTAAAGGAAAAATTAGTAAGGTTTAGCCGCCACTGTACCCTTATTTCCTTTCTCGGTTTTCAGCTCAAACCAGCAGACTCCTCAGGCGATTTTCCTCCCCGACTCTCATTCCTCAGACTAGGTAAGTTTTGCTTCTATTTCCTGCTACATTATATCTATCGTCGATGGGAGGGTTGATAAATGAAGTTTTGGAGAGTGCTGTATCAGAGTGTTAGCTTCGATTTTAAGTTGAAGTCGGGAATGCTCAATGGCTGGAGTTTCCAAACCAGTTTCCCTTAGAATCCTGGTAGTTTAGAATGAAAATTTGAGGGAATCTAATGTATGCTCTGTCGATGGTTTTAGGTCCGAGTAAGTTCCCGAAGTAGCTTGCGACCAAGTTTCATCCAGGAACCAGGTAAGTAGAGTTTGTGTGTGCCTTCGGGCCTACATCACAAAACAGTAGGATTGTGTATGCATGAATGTATGTTTTCTTTTCAGTTGCCATGCATCATAATTTGAAAGAAGAACGAAAATGAATTTACATAAAGTAGCATGGTGAGATGTGAACAGATTGCAACAGTATACTTTTAAGGGAATTAATCCGCCCTTTAATCGGACATATGGATTCATACCTTGGGAAAATTGATCCACCTCCCACTGTATCAGGGATCAAAACAGCTGTTAAGGGAACTAATCCGCCCCTTAATTGAATATATGGACACATACCTTGGAAAAGCTGATCCACCTTCCATTGTATCAGGGATCATCAGACCAGAGAAACGATTATAACACAACTGAGGGATGAAAGTAGAAACTGCATACTTAGGATTTACATTTCAGTACATACTTCATTTCTTGCTCTGCTTACTTAGCATTAGGCTAATAGATGAGTTTTGTGATGTAGGTGCTGAAAATACCCCAGGTGATTTCCCCGAATTTGCAGACTAAAAGCTGAGGTTGGAGGAGTACTCTTATGCCACGGTTCGGGCACTGATGAGGCGGTTTAACGGGTGGCTGCATTTGGGAAGATTTGATAGAGTATGTTTTGAACTGAGTGGTGTCAAGTTTTCATTTATCAGGGGATGATTTGATGTTTTGGAAGTCACTAATACGATTTTCTGATAAAATACTCAATTGTTTTCTATTTTAATTGACTCCACCGGATTTTAGTAATGTGAAGTTCTGCATAGTTCTTCAAATGTTTTCAGTGAATTAAACAAGTTCTTCTCGTGAATGGAGTTGTTCTTGCATAATATAGGATTAGATGTAAGTGTTCTGTTGTTTAATGGAAGTATACCCCATCGGTAGATAGAGTATGTTCTGTCTACCGGTAGAATTTGAGGTTATTTTGTCTCTTAGCTACCGGTAGAAGCGAGAACTCGTTTGTCGTTTAGCTACCGGTAGAAGCGAGAACTTGTTTGTCGTTTAGCTACCGGTAGAAGTGAGGCCTAGCGTTCGGCAGAGATGAATTTAGTCTCTGTTTCTTCCGTTGACTTTGCCCTTCGGAAGATGAATTTGACCTCCAGTATAAATTCACCTTATTTACTTGTTTCCGTCCAACTGTTTAAACTATATTTTAATTACTTGCACGAACATTGTTTTTCTTATAAATTGTGTTTAACTGAATTTTGTCTAAATGACTTTTCGACATAAGTTTTTAACCGTTAAGGGGATTTTATTGAGTGTCATATTTTGATCCTTCGAGGGAGGGTTTTAAGAAAATTTTTTTTTTACGCATATATTTGCTCAAAGATTCGGGTCATAGGTAGCAAACCGAGTTCAGAAAACTCGGGGCGTTACATTAAGCCCCCTCGAAAGTAGGACCGTGACACTGGGGGCGCTGGGCATGCGCCCGGGATGATGTCAAGCGATCGGTCGCGCCCGAGGGGCAATCGATCGCTGTTATTCACTCATTTTAGTCAAAAATCCATAGGGGGTGCCGAACGATCGCCGTTGGTGGCGGTCGATCGCCGTTGACACGTGCGTGGCACGTGGGGAGTTGACGGCGAGGCGCGCTGCCCGGGCGCTGCGCGCACCGGGCGAGGCGTTGCGCGCTGCGCGCTGGGCGCGGCGTGCGCGCGCGGGCGCGCGGTGAGCGCGCGACCTGCGCGCAGAGCACCCAGTGGGCGCGCGCGCCGAATGCAGGGCGCGCCCCACTCGTGCCAAATGATGTTTTTAGGGTTCCTAAGCCTCTTTTGATGATTCCTGACCTTAGACAACTCATTTTGGGTACGTTTTAAGTTAGAGCCAAAATGTCGATAGATATGGATGGGTTGCCCGAGTCCGTTCTCTAATGAATGAATGAACGAACGATGTGAAAAAGGGATGAAAATGAAAGAAAAGTTTTTATGCGAGAACGGGCGAGGGTAACGCACATGTCTGTATGCACGCACGCATTGGTGGCGCCGGCGCCGAGTCGTTACGATCGCCGGGTCGTTACGAAAGTTAAGATTAAAAAAAAAATATGTACGGGAAATTGGGTACAGTTTTAGGGTTGTTACAACGGTGGTCGGAGTTCAAGGGCTAAGTGCAGCAATGGCGAGTGGAGTCTCTGCAATAATTACCATGCCACTTGATACGATAAAGACGAGATTGCAAGTATTGGATGGGGAGGAAAATGGGAAGAGGCGGCCATTAACGGCATTTCAGACTGTAAAAAACTTGGTGAAGGAAGGTGGATTAACGGCTTGTTACATAGGGTTAGGACCGAGGTGGGCTTCCATTGCTATGTCTGCAACGACGATGATCACTACTTACGAATTTGTCAAATAGCTTTCGGCTAAGAATTAAGGCGGTATAAACATGTACAGTAGTAACAAATTTTAGTGGTCGATTGAAATTCTTGGTCTCTTTTGCAAAAGAACTTGAGATTATATTATAATAATGTATTTCCTTTCCTAGGTAATTAACAAAAAAATAATAATTATGGACTCGTCTTTAGATTATGTTTGTTAATAAATTTGTTCTTCAAAAAACAAAAAACACGAGCAAAATAGAGAGGACTCGTCTTTAAATTATGTTTGTTGATAAATTTGTTCTTCAGAAAACAAAAAACACGAGCGAAAGAGAGCGGATTCCTGCTAAAGTTGTATCAAGTCCAGCAATTTAAACAACCATTTCCTTCTTCGGTCTTTTGGACAGTCTTGCAGTGAGAATCCTTGTCGAGTCGTAAAAAAATGTTATTCACATAAGCAATCTCTTTTAAAATCTTCATTCTCAGTTTAAGAAGAGAGACGAGAAAGAGAGATTAAGCAGAGCTCGAAGCTTGGCTCCCCGAGCAAAGTGTTGAGTTTCCTTTCCTCCCCATATAAACCTCTTCTAGAGCAGGTTTCCACTCTTTTTTTGTTCTCTAGAGCGAGCTCCACCGGCGGGAGCCTGGTTTCAAGAGCAGGTGCTCAGCCTTAGGAATTTTTAATAGAAAATTGAAAGACAAGTTCTTGTTAAAAGTAAAAAGTTATTTCGTTAACAGAGTATAATTTAAAAACAAATTTATTAACAAACATAGTTTAAATACAAATTTATTAATTACTTCATAATTTAAGATTACCTTTTGATTTTCAAAAGAAACTAAGTCAGATTAGCCCTCTTGTAATTTTGTTAATGTATTTCCTTAAAACTAGAAGTCGGATGAAAGTCGAAGGAGTGAGGTTGAGTTAGAAAAAGGGTGAAGCTATCTTGACCCGACTCTTTCAAGAGTTGAAGGGGCAGGAGTTAAGGACTCCGCTACTGGTGCATTGCAGTGCGGAGTGGAGCCACGACTCTGTCAAGATTTTCTTTTGGGTTGCAGTCAATTACTCAATTAGTAGCTAATCGTTCAGAGGAGAGAGAGAGAGACCCAATGATTGAGAAATTTAAGAGAGAGAGAGAGAAAAAACGACAAATTTGGAGCAGTGGATAGTCAGGTATAAAATTAAAGGAAGCAGTAGAATAGGCCAAAAGAGGAAGAGAGATTTTTCAGAAATGACACAAAAACAACGCCTCTTCGGGTCTTGGGCAGAAACCCACTTGCCATTTTGTGCAAACCAAAGGGTTCATCCAGGGTTTACCCGATCTTATTTTGCTATAACTTACCTTATTTGGAGGCATTTGGCCTCCAAGAATAAGGGTGGCTCTTTTGAGCATTTTGCCCCTGTGGAAGACAATTTCTCTCCCTTCCGGACACGTGTCAAATATCTAATAGGTAAAGGACCACCTGTCAGCTACAAATTAGTGTCCACACAACCATGCCCATGGCGTATCATTAGTTTCAGGAATTTCATTCAAAATTACTTTTTTTTTATTTATAGTTTTTCATCCATTTCAGGTACCCAATGGTCAAACTATAACTATCCAGATAATATCTCTAAAAAAAAATTATTGTAACCTGAAGAAAACTTGCGTGGTAGATAGAAATCTAAAATTCAGAAAACGAGAAGTAGAATCGACATGACCTAATCGACTTTGTGCAGTCTGAGGATGTTATTGTCGGGGTCTCTTGTTACTGCAAGACGGGCATTTGTAATGCTTGATGTGCTCTGCTCTTGCTGCGGTGATCTTAACACATTTTCCATGGAACCATTTCTCACATGCGTCACAGCAGATCCAAAATTCATCAGTTCCATCGTTCTCATCACAGGCTCCACATAAAGTTTCTTCCTGTCCATCACCATCTTCCTCATCCACGACTTGCATTGGCAGTGAAAGTTCTTCCTAAAAATCAGTACATTGCTGCATTGTCAGCCAACAAAATGCAAAATTTGGCAGAGCAAAAATCTATGTTAAAGAGTAATGCTTAAAATACTCCAAACTTGGTCCATGTAATGAGAATTCTAAGATATATGGTCTCGTTTAAAAAGTTAAACTGTTTAGCTACAATAAATGCCTTGAATTTTTTCAAAGAAAATGTTAATGAGCTCAAGCTCAGTCTTAAGCAAAGTGAATACCAATCGAGGTGTAGTCTACTAACTCTTTTTCGTTCGTCTACCAACACCTCCCCCGATATAAAGAAAGTAGTTAGTCTTCTCAAACCTTTGATTTGGATATAAACTTGTTGCGGCTGTGTTTTGAAACTGATGCCTTCGTCTTCTTTTGTTTCTCCGCTAACTCCTTAATAACCTCAAATATTGTTGGAAGATCGTTTATCATATCAAAAAGATGTTAGGAATTAGATGCCTTAATCCACCTGTAGTGAACGATTCAGAAATACCTGAAAAGAAAAATACGAGAAAATAATGGACACCGAATTTTACGTGGAAACCCTAGAAAGGGAAAAAACCACGGGCAGATGAGAGAATCAATAATATCAATTCGGTACAATGAGTTTTGCGACTCAAGCATCAATAGATAGAGAAAACGTAAAACCCTAATATTGATAACGGGCCTCACCCGGCTCAACTAGAATTCGGGTCACACCAAATTCTAACAAACTCCACCTTGACACGAATTCCACAAGAGAGATCCAACGGGCTACTCGGCCCAACAAAAGCGAATCCAGAACACTTAACTCAGACAATCTCCACCTTCAACGAAATTCCGGTGCAAGGAAACAAATCTGCAAAACCTCATTAAACATAAGCTCCTCTACCACAAATGCCCCAGATGGGCCAACTCAGCATCCGATACCATTCAAGTTTAAGCCCCGCTTAAACTTGAGAGACTTACTTGAGAAGAAATCGCATCTCCTCCTCCATGGTATCACTGAACTATCAGAGTTGCTGCAACGAACTCCATCTGAACATGTCGAAGACTCCACACAGGAATCGTTACCCTCGAACACATTCAATACATAACTCATAGTTTCATCATATCGTCTTGGAGTTTTACCCTTCTCCATGGTTCTGCCTTTGACGATACCATTCTGACGTGAAACTGAACTTGATGACTGAACATCTGTAATAGGCTGACTCACCGGCTCTGATGTACCTTCAGATCCCAACCTGAATTTCACCTGAGAACCTGACTTCTTCCGAGTCTTCTTAACATTTCTCTTAGAATATGAATTCATAAACTTTGCAGCCTTATTACCCATCACTTTGACTGTGGAACCCGCGATCTTCGCATGCATCACATATAATGAGGAGTATTTTTCTCCTCTCGCCACAATCAATGAACCTCTGGTAATCTTCTATTTTCCATCACGAAAGGTGTTGTCAAAACCTTCGTCGTCAAGCTTCCCAGTCGAGACCAAATTCTTGCGGATGTCAGGGATGTGCTTCACACCTCTCAAAACCAAGGTATTGCCGATGTTGGTCTCCAAACACACATCTCCCATACCAATGCCTTTTGCAAAACCACCATTTCCCATCCTCACACTTCCAAAGTCACCCGAAGTGTAGGACGAAAAGAAATCTCTCCGCGAAGTGGCATGTATCGAAGAGCCACTATCGATCACCCAACTCGTATCTTGGCAATCAGAATTTACAACATCCTCGTTGTACACACTAAAGGACTCCTCGGTGGCTGTGTCTGCCTCCTCGTCTGTGTCACCCTCTTCGAACATTTTTTCCTTTCCTTTGGCATTCAGATTCTCTCGAAGAAACTTGTGACAAAATCTCTTTATGTGTCCTTTCTTGCCACAATGATAACACTCAAAGTTGGCGTGTTTTCCGGACTTCCTCTGACTTCGATTTCTATTGCCCGGATATTTACTTTGACTTCTGGCCCTATTTTCAACATTCAGAGCTGAATCTGTCGATGTTACACCAAAATCAATCTTACGAACCTCCTCGGCAAGAATACGATCCCTCACATCGGTGAATACCAGTTTAGCACTTCCAACTGAGTTACTAACTGCTGCTCTCATAGGTTCCCAACTATTCGGTAGAGACGCCAACAAAATTAGGGCACGAACCTCATCCTCAAAATCAATTTCCACAGATAGCAATTGATTCACAATAGTATTGAACTCATTCAGATGCGCTGCGACAGAAGCACCATCAATCATCTTCAGATTAAAAAGCTTCTTCATAAGAAATACCTTATTATTCGCAGACGGTTTCTCGTACATATCAGATAGAGCCTTCATCAGACTCGCGGTTGTCTTCTCCTTCGCCACGTTGTGAGCAACGCTTTTGGCTAGCGTCAATCGGACGATTCCCAAAACCTTTCTGTCAACGCGATTCCATTCACCGTCTTCCATCTTATCTGGCTTCTCACTCAGAGGAAGATGAAGATCTTTCCCATACAAGTAATCCTCGATTTGTATTTTCCAGAATGCGAAATCTGTCCCATTGAATTTTTCAATACTAGGTCCTGTGATATCCTCACCTGCCATCAATACTCAAAAAAACTGATATTTTCAGATCAATTATTCAACTCAATAATCAATCTCCACAATATCAATAAATCCGCCCAAATTTCTGAATAAATCCGCTCAAAAATTGATCACCAAAAATTTTACCCACTGCCCAATAACTGAATAAATCACCACAAATATAATTACCCAAAAAATCAATCTCCACCACCAAAATTTCTCAAATCTGAATCACCAAACAAATAATTTTATTTATTTTGTCACTGTTTCACTGAAGAACCAGGGAACGATCGACGTGCGAGCTCTGAAACAGCGGCCTAGGGCTTCTCGGTCAGAGGCGGCGCGCGGTGATGGCAGAACGGCGGTAGGTTCTGCTCGGCGCTCGGCGGTCGACGACGGTCCAGGTGGTTCGCGGCTCGGGCTGCGGCTCGGGGAGAACAGAACAGAGAAGTTCTCTGTTCGCGCGGGTCGGTTCTGGTGCGCGCGGTGATGGCAGACGTCGGCGTTGGTGGTCGATGGTTTCTGTTCGGCGATGGTTGGCTGTCAGCGGCGCTCTCTGTTCTTCAATGGCGCGGCGAGCAAAAGCAGAACACAGTTCTGCTGTGTTTTTCTTCTCTGCCGAAGAAAGCAGAACAACCAAAAAGAAAATTTCTTTTCTTTTTCCTTTTTTTGTTTTATCTTTTCCCTTTTTCAATTTCCAATTTCTTTTCCTCCAAACAATTTCTTTTTCAACAAAAAATTGCAAGCTTCCACCTGTAATCGATCGATACCCTTCGAAGAATCAACCCTGATTTTCCGAAAACCACTTCAACCTCGAATCTCTGATACCAGTTGTTAAGATTAGACGATCTTGGGCCTTCTCAATCCCAAAAGCTAGCTCAAGAGATGAGGCTTTCCCTTACACTTATAAACTGATCACCAACCCCTTCCACAACCGATGTGGGATATCCCAACAATCTCCACCTTCACACATCGGGCCTTGGGTCGGAGGGATGACAACCCAGTTTCTCCCGATGGACTAAGATTTGTTGTAAACCTGGGCTCTGATACCAATGTTAGGATTAGATGCCATAATCCACCTGTAGCGAACGATTCAGAAATACCGAAAAGAAAAATACGAGAAAATAATGGACACCGAATTTTACGTGGAAACCCTAGAAAGGAAAAAAACCACGGGCAGGGGAGAGAATCAATAATATCAATTCGGTACAATGAGTTTTGCGACTCAAGCATCAATATACAGAGAAAACGTAAAACCCTAATATTGATAACGGGCCTGACCCGACCCAACTAGAATTCGGGTCACACCAAATTCTAACAAAAGACTCATCCTGCACAAAATTTAGCAGTCAGAACAGTGAAATCTAAGCAAGAACAATAAAGTTACAGAGGATGATAAATGTATAGCATCAGCATATAGCATTACCGATCAGTTTGACGAAATTCAAACCTAGCACCGTAGAAAAAGGCTACAGAAAGTAAACATGAATCACTGTGGACAGCAACCAAGGATGCCCACTCCTTCGCATGCATCCCATTTCTGGCAAAATTAATTCCCAGTGCAGGTTCTGGAAGCTCAGATGGCACTTCATCGGCAGGTAAACTGACAGCCCAATTCCCATCGGGATATCCATGAAGGCAAAGGTTTTCCCTCTGTGCGTTCAGAAAATCTCAAAAATATCATCTCATCAAAATCAAGAATTTCAGAAAGTGGTATTGTTTTCACAAAACTAACAAGCATGTACAGCAAAGTTATGATAGCAGTACTCATATAGAATGATTGGTACTATCTCAAGTATTTGATTGTTTAATGTCCAGCTAAAAACTCGATCGACCTACAGTTTAACGTAGACTGTTTCATAACTCTGCAATTCCCAGCAATCCAGAAAACTGATCATAACTTAGCATGATAATATTGTCAATGCACACACTTTATCTTCCTCCTTCGAATAAGGAATTTATGAATACACATACCTAACCGCAAAAACAGACGCGCCCTCAAACACACAGATAGATTCTAATTCAACGGTAAGACATTCATAACGAAGCAGAGCAACTATTCATGATCCAACGAAATACAATACAGAAGAAAAACGAACCGGGATCACACAGCTGATAACATCTTTCAAAATCTGCACGAAGAGAGACAAATTTCAGTCCGAACTCGCAAATAAATGAAAAAGAGAGGACTTAAATTTAAATAAAAAAAAGACATAACAGTAGTAAGAGCTTTAATCATGCCAGCCCTGCGACCTTTAAGATCCTGAAAGACCTCCTCAACCATAAGCGCATTAGGCGAAGCACCGATTTCAATGTCAGAAGTAGAGTTTTGCTGCTTGAAAAATTTACAGAGTGAAGTAAAGCAGATTAAGAACGAGTTCATTCAATTAGAAGAGAAACGAGATCAAGGAGTTTACGTGAGGAAGAAGCTTCCTGAATCTTGATGAACAGTGAATTTGGGTTCTCAGCTGAGGACAACGACAATGGTCCAAGGAAGGAGGAGGATAGCATATACATTAAAGCGCAGAGTTCGAATCTCACGCGCGAAAATTCATCTTCCTCGTCGTCAATGACGATGCCTCCATCGTTCATGACCGGTTAAATCGCGGGTAAGCATTTTTACAACCAGGTGACCACGAGAGAGGCCGATGATGGAAATGGGTGGGCGGTGATGCTCGATTACAGGACTCTAAAGACACCTTCGAAGAGACCTCTCAAGCTTCCTTCTCTTCCTCTGGCCAAAGCCATAGCTGCTGAATGGCAGTACCAGGTGTGCCTATTTTTTAAATTTTTAGGGACAATTGATTTCCATTTTCGTAGCTTTTGAACTAAATTGCGAATAATTTTTACAAAATTCTTTATTTGTTTCCTGCAGAGTGCAGATGCGATCAGACCCTTCACGATGCCGATTATGAGACTTGCCTGTACAGCAATGGAAAGAGTTCCTCTCACGCGGTCCAAAATCATTGAACATTTGATGAAGAAATTCAATCATGATCTGGTGTTCTGTAGATCTCCAAAGGACAATCTTCTTCTCACAAGCGGAGTTTATGGTATGTTTTCCCATTGATCTGGCTGACAATCTCTCGGTTTTCTACCGTCTGAAAAACCCTAGAAGATGAGTTCATAATATAACATCTAGTTCTCACAACGTCTAACAATGCATGTTTGTCGAGCTTGCTTTCGTCGATCTTATACGAGTAAGATAGAGTAAATTTCTTTCGTAGATCGGCAGGTGGAGAAAATCGATCCTTTTCTTAAATGGGTGGAGTCAGAATTTGGGTTTAAACCTGTTCTATACACGAGCTTCTTCGGAGGAAAACAGACTGATGGTCTTGCAAAAGCAGTAGAAAGTCTTCTCAAGAACACAGATGACTTTGAATTGGCAACCATTGATGACATTGCATCGGCTGCACATTCTCTCATGATCGCCATCGGAATATTCCGTGGAAAGTTGCAGATCGTAGAAGCAATCGAGTTAATTCGACTGGAGGAAGATTTGCAGGTCCTATCTCAACTTACCTCTTCCCTACATAAAAGAGATTCTGATAGTCTTCGTATATGCATCTTCTTCCTAGTGCAGGAAGATGAGTGGGGCTTGGTTGAAGGTGGACATGACGTGGATATTGCTGATCTGAAAGTGCAAATCTCCTCAGCTGTTGCATTCTTTGGTCTTTCGAGGAAGTCTTAATTGGTATTACTTTTCTTGAGGAATGCTTAATTTGTCAAATTGGGTGTTTGGAAAGAGTTTTTGTAACACCCGACATTCCGACCAGGTGACTTTTAACGGACTTAACTGTCACATTTGTTATTGGTATTTTATTTATTATTTAATGTTAAACTTATCTTCAATATCGCTCGATGGCAGATTTGTAATTAGGAGAAGGATTATCGATATAAATAAATTTTGGAAAGCGTTAAACCTCACAAAAACCTCGCGGCAGCCGACATTCTCTCCTGCGATTCCCCACTTTCCAGAGCTCTTTTCCCTCTCACTGCCAGCAGCTCTCTTTGGCGACCGGTTCCGCAGCTTCTTCTCCGATACTCAGAATCCGAGTTAAGGTTTAGACAATGTAGATGCCGATTGGCTAGAACTCGAGTTTCAGATTCCTTAATAATGGAGTAAGAATAGGTGCACTGTTATTCTGAGTTTAGTAATGACATTTCCGAATCGATTCTAGGTATTTACTAATCAACCCTGGTTAAGCGTTAGTTGAATCTAACTATCTCGATTTCTTGGAATTCAGACTACAATATAGAATGTTGGACTAAGGATTCGGGAATGACTCTAGCTATTAGATCCTAGGATGACTATGGTTAGAACTTTTAGGATTTATTTTGACTATTGTAATGTAAATGTCTTAGGTGAAGAAAAGGTCCGAAGTAAAGAGCTCAGTTGCTAAGGAATCCAGGTAAGTGAATGTATAAGTTTCCGGCCGTTAGGGCCCTACATCATAAGGATGATAGGTTGAGTTTTCCCCTGATGTCCGAATGTCGAAATGTCACTGCATGTTTAGTTATGCTTCCTGAGATAATGATGAACTCTGTTATGTTGAGAATGTTCTGCTCTGTTAGTTTACTGATTAAGAGTACTCATGTCGAGCATTATGCATTATGTTTCTAGTAAGAGAATAACGAATAGAAGCAAGATTTCCCTTATGAACATGTGTTTCCTTTCATGGATAAGTTACAGAAATGATAAATGAATATGAAATGTAATCGTGACTAGGCGAGAGGGGGCTGGAGATTTGTCAAGGGAATGAGAAATGTTGACTCGCGAATTCTCCCGCTGGTGGAGGCCGAGTTGCATGAGAAATGTTGAGACTCGCGAATTCTCCCGCTGGTGGAGGCCGAGATGAGATATGTACAAGTACAGTTTGCGAATTCTCCCGCTGGTGGAGGCCAAATTGGCAGGAAGACTCGCGAATTCTCCCGCTGGTGGAGGCCGAGTTGACACTGCACGATTATTTCCGCGGATTCCACCGCTGGTGTGGGCCGGAATAGTCGTTACTCATGATTGTCCGCGAATTCCACCGCTGGTGTGGGCCGGATGTGGGCGATACCACAATATGTCCGACGGGACTATGACTATGAGTTCCTTGTCTCTTCTCCAGTGCTCCACTTAGTCTACGATATGTTATGTTAAAGAAAGTTGAGAACCAGAATGAGAAATGATTATGAATATGTTCATGTTAGCTATGCATTTACGTGTATATGTTAGTTTTGCATTCCTTACTAAGCATTAGGCTTATAGTTAAACCTGGTGATGTAGGCTGTTGCGAAAAATCGTGATACGCAAGTGCACGTGTCACAAAAGTAATAAAGTGTATTTTAAGTACGAGTGTCGATCCCACGAGGAATAATTGTGTTAAATAATGAATATTTAATTGTTAGCTTAATTTGAAAAGAAATAATTAGTTGATGATCTGATTGTGATTTTTAAACTAAAATTAATTTAAATAAAATTAATTAGCAAATTAAATAAACAATTCAAAAGTAAATGTTTAAGAATATATGATGGGAAAAACCTAGGGTTCCGATTTCACTTCGCTAATCCTATTTATTTAACCTAATTCAATTACTTAATTTCTATTCCGTTGTGTTGATGGCAATTTCACGAAAATATTTATCAATCTCTCTCGAACAAAGATAAACTTATTCAATTAACGAATTATCACCTCTCGGTCTCTAATCCTGAGAATTAATTGAATACCTTAGAAACAAGAAATTATAGTGCCACTCAAACGCCCTAACTATCTCTAGTCTAGGATCCTTTTTAAGGTAATCTGTTCAGTGCACGGTTAAATTCTCCGCTCTCGCATCCCGAATTAACCCTAAAAGTCTTAGTTTTGTTGATCAGGCAAACCTAAGTATTATTTCAAAAACAGATTACTCAACACAAATCAGGAGTAGAAATTGAAATACTTGAATTAAGCAAAATAAATATTCATAGACAAAAGCTACATCGGAATCCTAGAATAAAAGTTTAGTTCATAATTGAAAAACAAACAATAACATTAATCAAGAGTTGCATAATTGAATAATTAAATTAAAAGGAATAGAAGAATAAAAGAAATAAACTATGCTGTGGTGAAGAGGGTCGCCGAATTGCTCTCTGCCGAAGCCTCTCAGTCGCCAAAGTGCTTGCTGCCGCTCTCCCCGTCTCCTCAATTAGGTCTGCACATGGGTTTTTATTAACGTTTTTCAATCAAGCAACGGCTAGGATTTAATATCGTTTTGGATCGATGGCTCTAATTAAAACACGTCTGCTTTTCATAAGTTGATTTGAGTAGCGATCAGTCGCTGTCTTGGTAAGGCGCACGGTCGCTGCTTCTTTTACGCTCCATCTTCGTATAAATGTGTGGCAGCGATCAATCTCTTGGTTTATAGGAATTGATCGCTGCCTCTTTTCTGTGCACTATAATATGGCGATCGGTCTCTGGCAGTTGTGGAGATCGATCGCTGCTTCTCTTTAAGTGCTTCAAGCAGATAAATGTGCGGCGATCGGTCTCTGGATTTGTATGGAGATCGATCGCTGTAGGCTTCAAGTGTGGCTATCGCTGTGTGTGGCGATCGATCTCTGCTAATTCTTGGAGATCGATCGCTGCTTGTGACTTTTCTTCATTGTGCCGATTGTTTTCCGAATGCTTGTGTATGTCGATCGCCACTTGTGATTTCTTCTTCTTCCTTGTCTTCAATTCCTAAATTTTATAATTGACTGCACACTCACACAATTTTTTTGTTAAATTCTTCCGATCACTTGAGGAAAATTATTCATTTCAAGTATTAAAGAGTATAAATAAGTGTGTAAAATACACACTTATCACACCCCCAAACTTAAATGAAAGCTTGTCCTCAAGCGAACACAAATAAGAGAAGAAAATCAAACAAAGTTTATTCAAGAAAAATTAAAGATTTAAGGCTGCAAAATATTTCATATTTCCATGGTAACATTATTTAAGTCATAGTTTACAGTATTTCGTCTCAACTTGACAATTGCATGCAAATTAATCATCTAAATAAACACTTTCAATACTACAATTCATGACATAACAATGAAAGAAACTAAGTCAGAAATTCTTGTGTGTATACCTGCTCAAACTCAATCTCTTTAAACTGATAAATCAATAATTGTGTCTTATGAGAAGGGAAATAAAAATAACTCTCAGGGTCACTTCATCCACTCTTATTGTTCATCGGTCTTGCCCATTATTCACTAATAACAATTATGAGTATGCATCATAAAAGTCGATAGGTCTTTAATTAAGCTTGTAATGTAAGGCTTGGCTATAAGGTCGGAAATTTTTTTGATTCAAGCGACACTTTAGAGCACAGTCCATCCTCATATCACCCTCACTTCTTACACTCACTTAAGCTCTTCTCTAATCAGTTAAACTAATAACCCCCCCCCCCCCCAAACTTGTCTCACTCTCTATTGTTCAAAACCAATTCTTTTGTCAATGTCTTTTCTTTCAACATAAAGTACAACTACTATCAACCACAACTAATCATAAAAAATTGTTCTACTACTGAACAATTCAACTTTTTCTTTTCTTTTTCTTTTCCCTTTTTTTTTTTTTGGAAAGAATAAATAAACTCCTTTCATATTACAAACTTAGACAATTGACAAAAGAATTACCTTTGATTCTCACCACTACTTTCTCCAACTCTCCCTGTAATATGTATCCCAAAACTGTGCTCAATAAACAGGATAGTCAAAATAATTTCAGGATAGGCTTAGATTAGGGTTGAAAAAAATAGTAGTAAATAATGGTTCAAATAGGAAACTAGGGGTGCCATTTAAATGACACAAATAAGGTATGTCAATAAAGGCTCAAACGGTCCAAAAATGGCCTAAGTCATTCTCTTATGTCTGCAAAACTCACAATTTATATTCATGAATGCAGGGCAAAACCAAGAACAATTTAATCCTCACTAAGCACTCACTAAAATTAAATGGAGCTCACTCCCTTTCAGTGTTTACACTCAAGCACTCCCTTACTGTGTTTAGGCTCTCGATCTCAAGACAACAATTTATATCATTATCAGCTAAATTTAATCAAGCATGAGCAATTACACACAAACAAGTCTAACTTCCTAAGATTCAATCAATGCCAATGTCACAAATTATATTATCTCAGAATCTATTTAGAAGTTAAAAACATGCAATGATCAATAGTGCAATCATCGACACTTTAAACCAATGAAATGAATAATCATACCATAGACGTCAAAATATTAAACAGACTTACCAATTTAAATATGTTTTTACATTCAATTAAAAAAATAAAAAAAAATTAATAATAGATCCAAATAAAAAAAAATTAATAATAATCCAAATAATAAAACTCCCCCCAAACTTAAACAAGACATTGTCCCCAATGTAGAAAATAATAGTAAGGTAGAAATGGCGTACCTCATAATGTCTCGGGGTGGTCGTCAGTGTTGTGGAGTGTCGGTTGAAGGATCAATTGAACGAGATATTATTATTATTATTTTTTTATTTATTTTTTTTTAAATAGAATAAAATAAAATGATAAAAAGAATTTAAGATAACTAAATCAGCCCCTATTTAAAAGAAGAAAAATAAATAGAATAAAAAAAAGAGAAATAAATAAAAAGAAACAAAATAAGGAACTAAAGAAAACTAAAAATAACAGTAGAAATAATTAAATAAATAAAATAAAAATGAAAATAAAAATAAAAAAATTATTATTATTATTTTTAATAAAATAAATAGAATGATAAACAGAAAATAAAATGACTTAATCAAAACCCATAAAAAAAAATAAGTAAATAAAAATAAAAATAAAAGAGGAGTCACAAAGTAAAAAGAGAAAATAAAATAAAATGAAATAAAAAACTGAAAAATAAAATAAAATAAAAATGAATAGAAATAACAATAATAAGAATACGAAAGAAAATAATAATAAAAAAATAATAAAATAAATAAATAAATGACAGATGGGTTACCTCCCACCAAGTGCTTATTTTAACGTCTTCGGCTCGACGTCTTATCGACCTCACTAATCTGGTGCACGGAGAATACTAGTAGTATCATTCTGCAAAACCCCGTTAAAATACGGCTTCGCTCTTTTTCCTTTTACTAACTTATCAATTTCCGGACGCTCTTGGACTGAAAAATTTTCATCAATTGGTTCCTCGCTAGCTGTTGGGTAATGCATTGATTTGTACACCTTGAATGTCACCTCATCATCGTGAACTTGTAATTTGAGCTCTCCTTTTTTAAGATCAATGACAGCACCTCCTGTTGCTAAGAATGGACGACCTAATATTATTGGAATGTCACGGTCTTCGTCCATATCGAGAATCAAGAAATCCGCGGGAAAAATCAACTTGTCAACTTTAACAAGGACATTTTCAATCACCCCATACGGATGCTTTATAGACCGATCAGCCATCTGTAAAATTACATTCGTGGACTTCGCTTCACCAAGACCCAGCTTTTGAAAAATAGATAGTGGCATTAAATTTACACTAGCCCCCAAGTCACACAATGCCCGTTCAAAAATTGACTTTCCAATTTCACATGGTATGGTAAAACTTCCAGGATCTTTCAGTTTTTGTGGAAGTTTACGTTGAACTATGGCACTACATTCCTCAGTCAAAGCAATTGTTCCATATTCGTCAATCTTTCGTTTGTGAGATAAAATATCTTTAAGAAACTTTGCATATTTAGGCATTTGCTCGAGAGCCTCTGCGAATGGAATGTTGATGTGGAGCTTTTTGAAGATATCAAGGAACTTGGAAAACTGGTGATCGAGCTTAACATTTTTCAGGCAGTTGTGGGAAAGGAACTTTGGGGATGCTCTCCTTTGGAATCTGAGCTGGAGCGTCCAGTAGCTCTTGATCCTTTGATGTGGACTCGGATGATGACGAATGCATTCCGTCATGTGCGACCACTTTCTTATTTTCTTTGGTAAATTTTTCAATCGCTGCTCCACTCATAAGTGTGATGGCATTGCATTGTTCTCTGGGGTTTATTTCTGTAGAACTTGGTAATGCACCTTGAGGTCGTCCATTTAGTGCAGCTGCCATCTGGCCCATTTGTGCCTCTAAGCTTCGAATTTGGGCTGACTGGTTCTGTAAGGTTGTTCGTGTTTCAGTCATGAATTTATTTGTGTGCTCCCCCATCTCGGCAATGATATTACTAGTGCGCTCGCCCATTTTGGCAATTAACTCTTCAAGATTAACTTTCATGTCGTGCACTGGTGGTCCTTGCTGAGGCATTTGAGGCATTTGCACGGCGTTATTCTGATTTTGCCACGAAAAATTTGGGTGATTGTTGCGCCCCCCATTAAAATTATTCCCTGAATTTTGGTATGCCGATCTTGTATAATTCCCCACAAATTGAGCCTGTTCAAATGAACTTCTAGCCATTTGGTTCCCGTGCTGACAGTTTTCACTCGCATGTGGTCCTTGGCACCATTGACATTGCATGAGCGGGGACTGAATTGCATTAACTGGAGTTTGATTACCTAGGATGTGTCTAGTGAGGGTTGCCATTTGTGTAGTTAATGCTTTTATTGCATCCATTTCTGGAGTATTTGCCTGCTTCTTTAGAATCTGGCGTTCAACCGGACATTGATCATTATTGAGGGATAACTCCTCTAATAGGTTGAATGCCTCCATTTCTGTCTTAGACAATAGTGACCCACCAGCTGCAGAGTTGACAAGAGTCCGTGTAGAAGGTGATAAGCCGATGAAGAATGTCTGTATTTGCATCCATTGTGGTAGACCATGTTGGGGGCATTTGCGTAAAAGTTCCTTGAATCGGCCCCATGCTTCATAGACTGTCTCACCCTCGAATTGAGTAAAATTGGTGATCTCATGTCGGAGTTTTGCTATTTTCTCAAAGGGAAAGAATTTCGATAAAAATTTTTGCACTAATTCATTCCACGTTGTGATTGAATCCGAGGGCAGGGAATTTAACCAACTTTTTGCGCGGTCTCTTAGTGTGAACGGAAATAATCTGAGCTTAATAGCATCTTCGGAAACATTGTGGTATTTGAAGGTGTCACAGACTTCAACAAAACTAGCGATATGGTCTTTGGGGTCTTCGTTAGGTAGACCACAGAATTGATATTGTTGAATCATCTGTATTGTGCCTGGTTTTATTTCGAAGTTATTGCATGTGATAGCAGGTTTCCAAATTGCGGATTGTACTCCGTCCATAGATGGCATAACATAGTCGAGCAATGTTCGTCTCCTGATTCCCTCAATTTCAATATTGTGCTGAAAATCTGTGTTTTGATTATCTGCCATGTTTTCTTGTTTTGTTTCTCTTCGATTTCTACGGCAAGTCCGTTCGATTTCAAGGTCGATAAGAATTAAATTGGCAGTACCAAATTTCCGCATGCACCTGCAATGTGCAAATAAAGTAATTTAAGCGTAGCAGCAAAGAAAATTCAAATATAAACTAAAATTAAATATTTCAAACAAATAACAAAATTTATTCCCCGGCAACGGCGCCAAAAACTTGTTGCGAAAAATCGTGATACGCAAGTGCACGTGTCGCAAAAGTAATAAAGTGTATTTTAAGTACGAGTGTCGATCCCACGAGGAATAATTGTGTTAAATAATGAATATTTAATTGTTAGCTTAATTTGAAAAGAAATAATTAGTTGATGATCTGATTGTGATTTTTAAACTAAAATTAATTTAAATAAAATTAATTAGCAAATTAAATAAACAATTCAAAAGTAAATGTTTAAGAATATATGATGGGAAAAACCTAGGGTTCTGATTTCACTTCGCTAATCCTATTTATTTAACCTAATTCAATTACTTAATTTCTATTCCGTTGTGTTGATGGCAATTTCACGAAAATATTTATCAATCTCTCTCGAGCAAAGATAAACTTATTCAATTAACGAATTATCACCTCTCGGTCTCTAATCCTGAGAATTAATTGAATACCTTAGGAACAAGAAATTATAGTGCCACTCAAACGCCCTAACTATCTCTAGTCTAGGATCTTTTTTAAGGTAATCTGTTCAGTGCACGGTTAAATTCTCCGCTCTCGCATCCCGAATTAACCCTAAAAGTCTTAGTTTTGTTGATCAGGCAAACCTAAGTATTATTTCAGAAACAGATTACTCAACACAAATCAGGAGTAGAAATTGAAATACTTGAATTAAGCAAAATAAATATTCATAGACAAAAGCTACATCGGAATCCTAGAATAAAAGTTTAGTTCATAATTGAAAAACAAACAATAACATTAATCAAGAGTTGCATAATTGAATAATTAAATTAAAAGGAATAGAAGAATAAAAGAAATAAACTATGCTGTGGTGAAAAGGGTCGCCGAATTGCTCTCTGCCGAAGCCTCTCAGTCGCCAAAGTGCTTGCTGCCGCTCTCCCCGTCTCCTCAATTAGGTCTGCACATGGGTTTTTATTAACGTTTTTCAATCAAGCAACGGCTAGGATTTAATATCGTTTTGGATCGATGGCTCTAATTAAAACACGTCTGCTTTCCATAAGTTGATTTGAGTAGCGATCAGTCGCTGTCTTGGTAAGGCGCACGGTCGCTGCTTCTTTTACGCTCCATCTTCGTATAAATGTGTGGCAGCGATCAATCTTTTGGTTTATAGGAATTGATCGCTGCCTCTTTTCTGTGCACTATAATATGGCGATCGGTCTCTGGCAGTTGTGGAGATCGATCGCTGCTTCTCTTTAAGTGCTTCAAGCAGATAAATGTGCGGCGATCGGTCTCTGGATTTGTATGGAGATCGATCGCTGTAGGCTTCAAGTGTGGCTATCGCTGTGTGTGGCGATCGATCTCTGCTAATTCTTGGAGATCGATCGCTGCTTGTGACTTTTCTTCATTGTGCCGATTGTTTTCCGAATGCTTGTGTATGTCGATCGCCACTTGTGATTTCTTCTTCTTCCTTGTCTTCAATTCCTAAATTTTATAATTGACTGCACACTCACACAATTTTTTTGTTAAATTCTTCCGATCACTTGAGGAAAATTATTCATTTCAAGTATTAAAGAGTATAAATAAGTGTGTAAAATACACACTTATCATAGGCGACGAGTTCTCAGGTGAGGAACACAGAGTTGATGATGATGTTTAAGGATAGGTGGCTGGATTGCTCTCAGGGAGGTGGATCTGTGGCTGGTTGGCAAGGAAGTCTCCTGGTTAAGCTCGTTAAGTTTATGAAGTTCATGAACAGTTTAAAGTATGTGTAGAATAACGAATTGCCTTTGAGATACTGAATTTGGAGATGTCTGTCTGAAGTCTGAATTAGGATTTTCTTTAGTATAATAGAAGTTCTGTTTGATATAAGTCTTCTGCTATGAGTTATGAAGTTATGTCGACCGGTGGAAAGTATCCACCGGATGATGTTCTAAGATTATGAGTTATGGAGTTATGTCGTGTAGTGATCGGCAGATGTTGGTTTTAATTAACCATCGGTAGATTGGTTTTGTCGTGTAGTGATCGGCAGATGTTGGTTTTAAATAACCATCGGTAGATTGGGTTTGTCGTGTAGTGATCGGCAGATGTTGGTTTTAATTAACCATCGGTAGATTGGTTTGGTCGTGTAGTGATCGGCAGATGTTGGTTTTAAATAACCATCGGTAGAGTGGTTTTGTCGTGTAGTGATCGGCAGATGTTGGTTTTAAATAACCATCAGTAGATTGGTTTTGTCGTGTAGTGATCGGCAGATGTTGGTTTTAAATAACCATCGGTAGATTGGTTTTGTCGTGTAGTGATCGGCAGATGTTGGTTTTAAATAACCATCGGTAGATTGGTTTTGTCGTGTAGTGATCAGCAGATGTTGGTTTTAAATAACCATCGGTAGATTGGTTTTGTCGTGTAGTGATCGGCAGATGTTGGTTTTAATTAACCATCGGTAGATTAGTTTTGTCGTGTAGTGATCGGTAGATGGATGTTTAAGTGTGTCACGAGGCGTGCACGTGACCAATCGGTCGATATGAATTATTGAGTTATTGATTCTACCGGTAGACGTTTTCTACCCGATGGCGTCCGAAGACCATGCAACGTTTACGTGCTGGTCGGGCGACTTGGACTGGGTAATTCGAGGGCGCCATTCTGTCGCGATCTTGTCAATTGCTCCGATGTCCGGGCTTAGTCGCCCGTTTCTGTGAGGGATCGAGCCAAAGAAGTTAAGAGAAAAACCGAGTTCTGAGGAGTGTGTGTTATCAAAGAAAGAAAAAATATATATATACAGAGAAAAGAAAAGAGAAAATAAGTAATAGACAATAAAAGTTTATGTCACGTGACGGCTCTCGTCGGGGGTCGTTACAAGTATTGTATCAGAGCAAAACCGGGTTCTAAAATCGGTTCTGTAGACTGCCTCCCAGCACAGCTTGCCACCTGAGTACATTCCATCCACTGTAAGTGTTTATGATTTCAGCAATGTCATTAAGTTAAGATGTGTTATGATTATTTGTTTAGGAATTTCAAGATGGTTAGAGGCCAACAACGAGAAGACAACGTGGATAGTAACACAATTGCACAATTGACCGAGTTGGTTATCCGCCAATCTCGCCAGATTGAGCAGCTTGTAGCCATCAGAGAAGAGCAGGGGAATTCCAGTTCCAATGTGACCTATGATCAGGGTGGTGATCGTTTCCACCGACTCTGACCTCTGACATTCAACGGAAGAATCTCGGATCCTGTCTATGCCGAGGAGTGGATACGGAAAATTGAGGATATGTTTAAGTATGTGAAAGTGGAGGAAGGAGATAAGGTTAATTGTGCCGTCTATCACCTGGAATTGGACGCGAGGCTTTGGTTGGATTCATTCCAGAACACCACTGATGTGGAGACTTTGACCTGGGCGCGCTTTAAGGCAGCCTTCTTCGATAAGTATTTCAATAGAACCGTTCAGGACTGTAAGAAGAAGGAGTTCATGAACCTGCGACAGACTGGCTCTATGGCAGAGTACATATGCAAGTTTGACGCTCTGTCCAGGTTCGCGTCCCGAATGGTTGAGAATGAAGAGGATAGGATTTATCAGTTTGTGCACGGGTTGAAGCCAAGTCTGTACTTGAAGGTGAAAACTGCCGGAGTTCGTAACGTCCCATTTGCTGAGGTCACGGCTAAGGCCTTGGAGATGGAAGAGGCTGAGATGACATTCTACGAGCAGCGTGAGCAACCGAAGAAGTTGGCTAAGGAGGCTCAGCCACCGCCACGTCAAAACAAGGGGTGGCAACCGCAACAGAACAGGGGACAGCAGCAACAGAAAGGTGTAAAGAGACCCTTCAATCTAAATGATGACCAAGGAAAAGGGAAAAGGCCCCTTGCCCCACTGTGCCCCAGTTGCCAGAGGAACCATCACGGAGAATGCAAGCTATATTCTGGCCGTTGCTTCAGATGTGACAAGGTTGGACATATGGTCAGAGACTGCCCCATGCCACCCGATCCGAACCGTGCAAGGGTTGCACCTAGAGTCTACGCCATGATGGAAGACAAGGATTCGGTGCAGCATATTGTTATCACAGGTATGATCACGATCTGTGGCATTTCTGCTCACACACTCATTGACACGGGAGCCACACACTCATTCATAGCGACCTCGTTTGAGTGCATGCATAAGTTAGAATCTCTACCGGCCGTTAGGTCGTTCAGTGTCATGTTACCATCAGGAAGGTCCCTACACTCTGATTTAATGATAAAAGGCGATGTTGTGTCACTAGGGGATAAGAAGTTATATGTTGAGTTAATTGTGATAGACATGAAAGGGTATGAGGTTATATTGGGAATGGACTGGTTATGCAGGCATTATGCCACAATTAGATGTAGGTCTGGATTAGTCGAATTCCGACCTCCGAATGGAGAACAGTACTCTTTCCAAGCCATCCCTAAGATGCGTAGAATACCAATTATATCCTCATTAGAAACCCAACGATTATTGAATAGTAGCTGTGCCAGTTACCTTGCTTGTGTGTCAGATGTTCGGATTAAGAGTAAGATAGAACTTCAGGATATCCCTTCTGTTCGAGATTTTCCTGAGGTGTTTTTGGATGATTTGCTTGGGATACCACCTGACCGGGAAGTTGAATTTGTAATTGATACTTACCCCGAGGCATCACCTGTTTCTAAGAATCCCTACCGAATGGCTCCTGTTGAGCTTAAGGAATTAAAGGTCCAACTACAAGAATTAGTTGATAAGGGGTTTATACGCCCTAGTTGTTCTCACTGGGGAGCACCTGTCCTGTTTGTTAAGAAGAAAGACGGTTCCCTCAGAATGTGCATAGATTATAGAGAGTTGAATAAGTTAACTATTAAGAATAAGTATCCTTTACCCCGAATAGATGACCAGTTACAGGGAGCTAGAGTGTTTTCAAAGATCGACCTGCGATCAGGTTATTACCAATTGAAGGTTAAGGAGAGTGACATACCTAAGACAGCCTTTAGGACCCGTTATGGGCATTACGAGTTTCTTGTGATGTCATTTGGTTTGACCAATGCACCTGCAGCCTTTATGGACTTGATGAATAGAGTGTTTCGTGAGTATTTGGATAAGTTTGTGATTGTGTTCATAGATGACATCCTAATATACTCACAGACTGAGGCTGACCATGCAGAACATTTAAGGATAGTGTTGACAACTCTGAGACAGCAGCAACTCTATGTCAAACTATCCAAGTGTGAGTTTTGGTTGGATAAGGTTAACTTTTTAGGTCACGTCATATCTGCCAAGGGCATATCAATGGACCCGATTAAGATTCAGGCAGTTAATGATTGGCCGCAGCCTAGAAATGCCAGTGAAGCACGAAGCTTCCTTGGATTGGCCGGCTATTACAGAAAGTTCATTAATGGATTTTCTATAATAGCTAAACTTCTAACTAGTTTGACCAAGAAGGACACCAAGTATTTCTGGTCTGAAGCTTGTGAGGATAGCTTTCAGACTTTGAAATTAAAGTTAACTACAGCTCCTGTGTTGACACTGTCAGTTGAAGGTGGAAATTTTAGTGTCTACTGTGATGCTTCTAAGATTGGCCTAGGGTGTGTCTTGATGCAGGAAGGTAAAGTTGTAGCTTATGCATCTAGACAGTTAAAGAGTTACGAACAGAATTACCTCACCCACGACTTGGAGTTAGCTGCAGTTGTCTTTGCCTTGAAGATTTGGAGGCACTATTTGTATGGACAACAGTGTGAAGTGTTTTCTGACCATAAGAGCTTGAAGTACCTCTTCACACATAAGGAATTAAATATGAGGCAGAGATGTTGGCTGGAATTTGTTAAGGATTATGACTTCGAAATTAAGTATCACCCGGGTAAGGCTAATGCTGTAGCCGATGCATTAAGTATGATGTCAACGACAGTGCAGCCTGCGGTATCAGCCATGTCAGCACCCTTGAGGATGGAAGTTCAAAAGTTTGAATTGGAGATTGTTCATGAGCTGTCAGCTTTGCTAGCCGAACTAACCATTAAACCAACTCTCCTAGATAAGATCAAAGAAGCACAGAAAAAAGATACCAAGGAAAATAGTAGTATGAGGAGTAAAACGATGGACACCTCCTCTGAGTTTAGTCTCTCAGAGGATGGTATTATAAGATTTAGAAATCGTTCGTACATTCCATGTGATGAGGAGTTGCGTCAGTTAATTTTGGCCGAGGCACACTCCTCTCCCTTTTCGGTACACCCTGGCAGCACCAAGATGTATAGAGACTTGAAGCTTCATTATTGGTGGCCAAATCTAAAGAGGGATGTGGCCAAGTTTGTCGAGTCATGTTTGGTATGCCAGCAAGTTAAGGCAGAGCACCAACGTCCCGGAGGTACCCTTCAACCTCTACCTATCCCTGAATGGAAGTGGGAAAATGTTACTATGGATTTTGTTGTTGGATTGCCAAAGACAATCAAGGGACATGATGGCGTTTGGGTTATTGTTGACAGAATGACGAAGTCAGCACACTTTCTACCTGTCAGGATGACTTATGCAATGGATCAGTTTGCCCACCTTTATGTTCAAGAGATTATTAGACTGCATGGAATTCCTATATCAATTGTCTCCGATCGTGACCCCAGATTTACTTCAAGGTTTTGGCAAAGCCTTCAGAACGCATTAGGAACAAAGTTAACCTTTAGCACTGCTTTTCACCCCCAAACTGATGGACAATCTGAACGGACAATTCAGATACTCGAGGATATGCTAAGGGCATGATTCTGGACTTTCAGGTGTCTTGGGATAGATATCTACCCTTAGTTGAGTTCTCTTATAATAACAGCTATCAGTCCACCATAGGCATGGCACCGTACGAGGCTTTGTATGGCAGAAAGTGTAGGTCACCTTTGTACTGGGATGAGGTTGGTGAAGCTAAACTTCTAGGCCCCGAGATCTTGCAGCAGATGCAGACAAGATTGCTATCATCAGAGATAGAATGTTGACTGCACAGAGCCGAAAAAAGAGCTATGCGGATCGAAGGAGAAGAGATCTTGAATTCACTATTGGAGATGAAGTGTTCCTGAAGATTTCACCACTTAAAGGAGTCCTAAGGTTTGGTAAGAAGGGAAAGCTCAATCCGCGATTCATTGGACCGTTTTCTGTCCTAGCTAAGATTGGAAACACAGCTTACAGGTTGCAACTGCCCCATCATTGGAAAAGGTTCACAACGTCTTTCATGTATCTATGCTAAGGAAATGCATACGCGACCCGACACACATTGTAGAGCCTACAGAAATCGACCTTGAGCCGGCACTGGTGTATGAAGAGAAACCAGTGCAGATTTTAGAATCAGCAGTAAAGACTCTCAGAAACAAGGAGATCCCATTGGTGAAAGTCTTATGGAGGAATCATGGCATTGAAGAAGCCACATGGGAGCGCCAGCAGGACATATTGGACAAATATCCAGAGCTTTTTGTCTGAGCAATTTTCGAGGACGAAAATTTTGTTTAAGGAGGGGTGGATGTAACACCCGACATTCCGACCAGGTGACTTTTAACAGACTTAACTGTCACCTTTGTTATTGGTATTTTATTTATTATTTAATGTTAAACTTATCTTCAATATCGCTCGGTGGCAGATTTGTAATTAGGAGAAGGATTATCGATATAAATAAATTTTGGAAAGCGTTAAACCTCACTTAGTTGTTTGCTCGTTTAGTTGCTTGGTTCTGATTTGGTTGCTTGGTTTTGTTTGGTTAAGTATGGTTTTGAATGTTTTGTTTTGGTTAAGCATGGTTTTGAAATGTGAGTACGATATGTAATGAAAGGGAGAGAGAGGGGGGGGGGGGGGGGGGGGGGGAGGGGGGGCTGTTGGCGGTGGTTCCTCGTCGCGAATTAGTGTCTGAAATATGGAAAATTCGGGAGGTTCCCACGAAAGACGTGCAGTGGTTCCTCATCGCGAATTAGTGTCTGAAATATGGCAAATTCGGGAGGTTCTCACGAAAGACGTGTAGTGGTTCCTCGTCCTGAATTAGTGTCTGAAATATGACAAATTTGGGAGATTCCCACGAAAGACGTGTAGTGGTTCCTCATCGCGAATTAGTGTTTGAAATATGGCAAATTCGGGAGGTTCGCACAAAAGACGTGCGGTGGTTCCTCGTCGCGAATTAGTGTCTGAAATATGAAAAATTCGAGAGGTTCTGCAAGAGACACCTGACTGAGTATGCACCTGACTGAGTATACGTAAGATGTCGTGAGTGGAACGGCATGTGTTAGGATTGTGTGAGAGTTTTGTGTGCATAGTGTATGCTTATACTTGTTATCCTCTACTTGCTAAGCGTAAGCTTACGTGTGTGTGCGTGTTCTGCGGTGTAGGTGACGGAGCAATTACAGGTGAGCTGGAGAGTGAGGATCAGGACTAGGGGCAGTCGGGGATCCACGAAGCATGCCGGTGCAGGCCATTGTCGGGGTGCTTCGACCTGATTCTCGGGGTGTAGTTTGTAGTTGAGATTTTGAGATTTTGTGGTTGATTTTGTGAGAGCTGTTTAATGTAATACTTATGGATTTATACTGGCGTAAATTGAGTTTGAATTGTGGTTTTAAATGTTGGTTTTTCAGGATTTTGGATTTAAGGAATTTTAGCCGTTATATTGTCGGTTTTTGTTAAAAATGTTAATAACGTCGGGTTTCTGTTCTCTATTTTTTTTCGTTAACTATTTTAAGTCGGTTTTCCATGATTTTTACGGGAGATGAAGATTGGGGTGTCGAGAATGTGTGTAAATTTTCAGGTGATTTGGAGGTGTTTGGCTCGGAGAAAAATAATGAAAAGTCAAAAAAGTGGTGTTTTGGTCGAGGGGTAACTCGAGAGGGCCCGATCGATCGGGCCGGCGCGCTTGATCGGTCGGGCAGGCGCGCGCTGCGGCAGGGCGCGCACCACCTGGGCGCGCGCCCAACACCAAAAGTTTTATTTTTTTAAAAACTTTTCCAATTTCTATCATGTTTTAACCCGACATTTCTCGACGTATTTTAAACGTAATTTGGGCACGTTTTTCAATAAAAATCGAGGGTTCAAAAAACCCAAAAACGAGTCGAAAAATTTACGAAATTATTTTAAATTACGTTTTAAGCGCGGGGTTGGTTAGCAAAGTAACGCACCGAGCTGGGGTGGGTTCGGGGGTGTTACACTTCCGCCTTTTATTTTATTTTTTTTACAAAATTATTTCGGACTTTGACATTAAAAATTTGAGTAAATACTAAAATAGACAATGAAATAATGATGTGCTTTTAATTGACACTTGGAAGTTTATATCTCAAAATTTGAATCATTATCACTGTTAAGGTCCGTAAAAAGCATACAAGTGTACTTGTTATTCTGTCCCATAAAAAATGAACATGAACCAGAGAGAGAATTAAAAAAAGAAGTTGAGTAGAGAGAATATAGGGGTAATCACCGTGTATTGTTATAAAGTGAGATAAAATACGTGATTAAATGAACAACATAATATTCACGTTGAATTTTAATGAATAAATAATTGACAAAATTTTAATGATAATTAATTTCTGAAAATTTGAGATTTAATTTGTAAAGAAAAAATAGTTTAAAATATAATGTGCATAAATTTTATGAAGTTATTTATATTTTAGTTTCATTTTTAAATTATGACTTATCAATAATGTTATGTTTAATCTATTATTCTACTTTCTTAAAATGATTATTGACGTGTTTAATAATAATTAGTACAATTAATGTAATAAATTAATTACTTATAATTTATTACATCAATTATGCCTTAATTGCATCAATCACTATTTGAGACGTCAACAAAGTAATGTGCCTCACAGGCCGTTAACTCGATCCCAAACCAAAGCACAGTCACCATCTATTCTTTTTACTGATACATGTGCTATTTTTTCAGGTGAAGGCCCATTTGATTGCTTGGAATGAGAGTCAGATTCTCTAGACATGGACAAGCCGACGCATGTTCTCACATGGGAGCCGCTTGCTAGATCATTACACACTCAAAAGGGAATTTGTCTTCCCATAATCAACTCCATGTAACCAACTGCTTTGTATTTATTTAATTTTGGCAATCATTGACTTTCATATATGTTTTTTTTACAAACATTAACCTTGTTATTTGTATGCATGCATGTTAAATTTAGGATAACATGGGTTGCACTTATAATTTATTACATCAATTATGCCTTAATTGCATCAATCACTATTTGAGACGTCAACAAAGTAATGTGCCTCACAGGCCGTTAACTCGATCCCAAACCAAAGCACAGTCACCATCTATTCTTTTTACTGATACATGTGCTATTTTTTCAGGTGAAGGCCCATTTGATTGCTTGGAATGAGAGTCAGATTCTCTAGACATGGACAAGCCGACGCATGTTCTCACATGGGAGCCGCTTGCTAGATCATTACACCACTCAAAAGGGAATTTGTCTTCCCATAATCAACTCCATGTAACCAACTGCTTTGTATTTATTTAATTTTGGCAATCATTGACTTTCATATATGTTAGGTTTTTTTTTACAAACATTAACCTTGTTATTTGTATGCATGCATGTTAAATTTAGGATAACATGGGTTGCCAATGTTTGGTGTCCATGAAGAATCGGTTGGGCCGCACGAGAGGTAGTCATGGCCGAGGAATGAAGAACCAATTGGCGCGCACGAGAGATAGTGATGGCTGAGGAGTGAAGAATGAGATGGTGCGCGCGAAAGAGAAGACCTGTCAGCAGCAACCCACGAGGAGACCTGGCATGTACGGGAAGTGTGCGCACGAATTACTGATGTGACATGTACGAGAGACACTGAGGAGCGTGCGCACAAAGAGATGATGCGGACTGTACGGGACTGCTGAGTGGCACGCGCCTGGATCGCTGACTTGTCCAACGCCGCAGCCACCGATCAGCGCATACAAATGCACGCTCAACCACCACACGATGGCCGAGATCATCTAGATCCGTCCTCTATTTTTGAATTCCTCCAGCTCAGCCCTATTCCAACTTGGTTGCAGGATGTTGGCTCATGCAAGGACGTCCACGTAAGATGGCTGCAGCTCCCCCATTCACCCGCGCGTGCACGATTGAGGCCCATCCAACGACTAACCCAATTTGGGTGTCCAAAACCCTAACGACCCTACGTCATATTTAAGCTTTTTTTTTTTTTCCTACATTGGCAAATTAAGGTGAAAGATCTACTCTATAAATAGAGTAGATTGGTGAAGGAAAATCACACATCAAAAACTTTCAAGGGAGAACTTACCTCCAACCACCAAAGTTTTTGGTGAAAAACCCTCGGCCGAGCATTCCTCCAGCAAACTCCCCTCCAACGAAATCCAACAAGGCCGAACCCCACCGGCAAAAACCCTCCTCGACCGAACCCTTTCTTCTGCCTTGCTCGGCGTTCGGCGCTCCCTCGGCCTCTCGATCTCTCTCTCTGCTTGCGCGAAGAAGAAAGGGAAGGAAGGGTTCAGTTTTATTTTAAAACTGAACCGGTTATTTTAAAAGGATTTGAACCGAACAAGCCCAACACAAAATTTGAACCGAACCGGTTCATTTAAGCTCAAACAGAACTCGACCGGCACTGTTCACTCGACCGGCACTGTTCACATGACCCAAACCGAACCGAACTGTTCACTGACCCAACCCAAACCGACACTATTCACCTGAACCAAATTTCCACCCGAATCAAATCGGACCGATCGAAGATTTATTCGGTAAGAAATTTCTGCTCAATTTCTTCAAAAGTTGGAATAATTCAAGTGAGATTTTAACATTGATATCCAAATTAGGGAGGAAAAATTTTGGAACTGTCCGATTCAATCTAAATCGATCTAACCGATCCGATCCGACCTAAGATTACAACGTAAGAAATTTCTGCTCAAATTTCTTTGAGATTAGATTTATTAAGTAGAATTTTAATATCAAAGATTTTATTTGAGCAGGATATTATTTTAAAATTTTTGAAATATCCCGATATACACATATTGCTCGGAATCCATGTAAGTGTAAATACTACGTTTTGACTACGGCCCTACATCATAGGATAAATATTATTTTCTTTATTACTGTTTTATTTTATCACACGTTTTTAATGGTTGAGCACACATGTTAGGGCATTAATATAGAAATTGTTTAAAAGATAAAATAGGTAGGACATTTGCATGTATATGAAAATGATGGAATTGACGGCAAATACGTGATAGTAAGAGCTTGAACGTTAAAAGTAAAAGTAAAAGATAACAAAACCATGAAATGACCAAGTCTTAAAAGTAAAAGTAAAAGTAAAAGAGGACAAAGCCAGAGATGACTAAGTCTTAAAATAAGGTTGACTTTCAACTAATATGTAACTATTAACAAGATTCGGTAAAAGTAAAAGTTTTGCAACTTGCACGTATTTCCACTTATTGAGATTTCTCGTAGTTTTTAACTTTTGATGTAGGTGAATTTTTGTCTGAGGAAGAAATAACTGTAATTGAGAACCTTCTAGTGGCAAGCGAGCATACAGATGAAGAAAATATTGTTGATTTCGAGGAAAAAGATTTAAATTAGTATGCTTAAATTTTGGATAATTATCGATTTAAACCCTGTACTATACACTTTTTTCAATTCAGCCCATGTACTAAAACAACCGGCAAACCGAACCCTGTACTTTGATTCTATTATCAATTTTGACCTTCTATCAAGAATTTCATTAGACCCTCATTGAAAAAACTAACAAACGATCTTGGATTCAATTGAAATTTTTACCACATGTTCACTACTTAATGCAAAGATAATTTGAAAATTTTCGTGATTTTTTAACACATGTACGATTTATTGAAATTTTATTTTAGTATTTTATAAAATCACGAAACTTTTTCTATTATCTACCCATAATAGGTTGAACACATAGAAAAGTTTTCAAATAACTTAAATATTTTTTGGTATTTTTTAAAAAATTAATTTATAAAGTAAAGAAGAAACTGAGATTAATTTTAAAAAATATCAAAAAATATTAGATTTATTTGAAACTTTTTCCAGATGTTCACCATATTATGGGTAGATAATAGAAAACTTTTCGTAATTTGTTAAAACTTGTATGATTTATTATAATATTTTAAAATAATACTAAAATAAAATTGCAATAGTAGATGTGTTAAAAAATCGCGAAAATTTACAGATTATCTTCTAATTATGTAATGAACATGTGGTAAAAATTTCAACTTAATCTAAGATCGTTTGGTTGTTTTTTCAATGAGGGTTTAATGAAATTGTTAATAGAATGTCAAAACTGATAACAGAATCAAAGTACAGGGTTCGGTTTGCCGGTTATTTTAGTACAGGGGCTGAATTGAAAAAACGTGTATAGTACAGGGTTCAAATTGATAATTTTTCTTAAATTTTTATTTCAATTTAAGACTTTTAATTATTATGTTTTGAACTTTATTATTAAATAAAGTTTCATAAATTGTTTTAATTATGCGATGGTTTCAAGATTTTGATAAGTTTATTACAAAACTTTTGCGAAATTAAAGTTTTCAATTAATATTTAAATTTTCAAATTATGATTTAGCGCTCGATTTTAAATCAATTTTGAAAAAAAATTTAGAATTTTTAAAATTAGGATTTCAAATTGGAGATTTCTAAATTGGGGCGTTACAAGACGAGTTACGGGAATTCGTACATATATTATCTGTTTCAGTGTATTTTTACTTGAAATTTCAAGGTTTTGTTAAAAACTAATCAGGTCAGATTCTCTTAAAATTTCACTGTTTTTTGGGGGTGTTCTCGGATTTGTTGATCACTAATCATGCAGTTTTCAGAATTTAAACATTTTGCAGGTTTCCACGCTTTCAATTTGAAGATTGATTCTTCATTCAATAACAAGCGTCATCCTCCCTCCACCTCCATGAAGTAAAACCAGTATTTCCGCCATTAATTCTCTGTAAAAGATCTATACAACGCACACTTACAAAAAACACATACAATGGAATCCCATGATGTTGTCCCACTCGATCAACTCGGAAGCGCAGTAAAGGAAGCTCTCCTCTCCCAAAAAATCTAAACATACAGCGGCCGAAGTATAAATGTTTATGAAAAAAGAAAAAAATGACATAAACAAGACCTGGAAGTTTCAAAATATTACTCAAAAAATTCAATTGCAGAGAAGCCGACTTCAAGTTCTATCTTCACAGAAATTTTCAAGTTCTATTTCTCGTATGTCTCAGAACAAAAGAAGTAATTACAGTTTACAGGATCAAATCAGCCAATATAGACCTCCCAACTGTTAGAATTTGGTGTGACCCGAATTCTAGTTGGGCCGGGTCGGGCCCGTTATCAATATTAGGGTTTTACGTTTTCTCTATATATTGATGCTTGAGTCGCAAAACTCATTGTACCGAATTGTATTAGTGATTCTCTCCTTTGCCCGTGGTTTTTTCCCTTTCTAGGGTTTCCACGTAAAATTCGGTGTCCATTATTTTCTCGTATTTTCTTTTTCGGTTTTCTGAATCGTTCGTTACATGTGGATTAGGGCGTCTAATCCTAACAACTGGTATCAGAGCTTCCAGGTTGAAGTGGTTTTCGGAAAATCAGGATTTGATTATTCGAAGGTATCGAACGATTGAAGGTTTGTAATTTTCGGTGCAGAAATTTGCAATTGGAAAAAGAAATTGAAAATAAAAAAAATAAAAAAATCAAAAAGAAAAAGAAATTTCTTTTTGGTTGTTCTGGTTTGTTCTTCGACAGACACTGAAGAACAGAGAAGCATAGAGGGAGAGAGGAGAAGCCCGAGCTCGCCGCAGACTGCCGCAGCCGCAGAACCGCCGACGCCGATGCGCGCAGATCCCTCCGCCGTCGCCGACTGCGTAACAGAACCGCCCCGCGCTCACGCCAGAAGCCGCCGCTGTCGTCTGAAGAAGAAGGTAGCCGCCTCTCCGAGCTCTAACCGTCGCGCGTCACACAGAACACGCCAAACAGAGAAGCTTTGCCACCGTCGGCCGCGAAAAACAGAGAAGCGCCGCCTCTCTGGTCACGCCGACCGCCGCGCGAAGAAAGGAATCGTTCGCCGCCGTCACTCCGATTGGACACCGCCGACGGGCACAGAACGCCGCTCCTACGCAGACCCAAGCAGCAGTCCACCGCCCTGTTCTGTCTTCTCTGCCGCCAGCTTGGTCCGATTGCCTGGCCTCCGTTTTGGTTCTGGTGTTTTTCAAACAGGGACGTTTTTTAGTTGTTTGAAAGGATTTGGAATTTCTGATTGGTGGAATTGTGTTGGTCAGATTGATATTGGGTGAACAGTGAAGGTGAAGTGAAGAGATAAAAGTGGAAATTGGTTGAATTTCAATATTTGGAAATCTCCGGATTTTGCTTCATTGGTTTGTCGGTGGAATATTGGATAATATTTTGGTGTTATTTTGAATTATTGGGGCTGAGATATTTTTTGGGATATTTTTTGGAAATAAAATTATCTGGTTTTTTGGGCGGATCTACAGGTATTGATTGATTATTGGGTTGAATAATTAATCGGGATATTATCTGTTTGTTGGGCAATTTTTATTGGTTCAGAATATTCTGCAAGATTTATTCTGATTTAAAAGGTCAGCAATTTCGGGGAAAATATTTGGGCAAGGTTATTGATTCAGATATTTTCAGGCTCGGATAATTATTTGGCAGATTCATTGATATTGTGGAGATTGATTATTGGGTTCGAATAATTGATCGGGAAATATCTGGTTTGGGAGCATTGATTATTGATAACGATGGCAGGCGAAGATAGCACAGGATACATTATTAGAAAATTCGATGGGACAGATTTTGCGTTCTGGAGAATGCAAATTGAAGACTATTTATACAGGAAAGATCTTGAACTTCCATTGAGTGCAAAACCAGAGAAGATGGACGACGTTGAATGGAATCGCCTTGACAGAAAGGTTTTGGGAGTCGTCCGATTGACGCTAGCCAAAAGCGTTGCTTACAATGTGGCGAAGAAGAAGACCACCGCGAGTCTGATGAAGGCTCTGTCTGATATGTACGAGAAACCATCTGCGAATAATAAGGTATTTCTTATGAAGAAGCTTTTTAATCTGAAGATGATTGATGGTGCTTCTGTCGCAGCGCATCTGAATGAGTTCAATATTATTGTGAATCAATTGTTATCTGTGGATATTGATTTTGGAGATGAGGTTCGTGCCCTAATTTTGTTGGCGTCTCTACCGAATAGTTGGGAGCCTATGAGAGCTGCAGTTAGTAACTCAGTTGGAAGTGCTAAACTGGTATTCACCGATGTGAGGGATCGTATTCTTGCTGAGGAGGTTCGTAAGATTTTTTTTTTTTTTTTTTTTTTTTTTTTTTTTTTTTTTTTTTTTTTTTTTTTTTTTTTTTTTTTTTTTTTTTTTTTTTTTTTTTTTTTTTTTTTTTTTTTTTTTTTTTTTTTTTTTTTTTTTTTTTTTTTTTTTTTTTTTTTTTTTTTTTTTTTTTTTTTTTTTTTTTTTTTTTTTTTTTTTTTTTTTTTTTTTTTTTTTTTTTTTTTTTTTTTTTTTTTTTTTTTTTTTTTTTTTTTTTTTTTTTTTTTTTTTTTTTTTTTTTTTTTTTTTTTTTTTTTTTTTTTTTTTTTTTTTTTTTTTTTTTTTTTTTTTTTTTTTTTTTTTTTTTTTTTTTTTTTTTTTTTTTTTTTTTTTTTTTTTTTTTTTTTTTTTTTTTTTTTTTTTTTTTTTTTTTTTTTTTTTTTTTTTTTTTTTTTTTTTTTTTTTTTTTTTTTTTTTTTTTTTTTTTTTTTTTTTTTTTTTTTTTTTTTTTTTTTTTTTTTTTTTTTTTTTTTTTTTTTTTTTTTTTTTTTTTTTTTTTTTTTTTTTTTTTTTTTTTTTTTTTTTTTTTTTTTTTTTTTTTTTTTTTTTTTTTTTTTTTTTTTTTTTTTTTTTTTTTTTTTTTTTTTTTTTTTTTTTTTTTTTTTTTTTTTTTTTTTTTTTTTTTTTTTTTTTTTTTTTTTTTTTTTTTTTTTTTTTTTTTTTTTTTTTTTTTTTTTTTTTTTTTTTTTTTTTTTTTTTTTTTTTTTTTTTTTTTTTTTTTTTTTTTTTTTTTTTTTTTTTTTTTTTTTTTTTTTTTTTTTTTTTTTTTTTTTTTTTTTTTTTTTTTTTTTTTTTTTTTTTTTTTTTTTTTTTTTTTTTTTTTTTTTTTTTTTTTTTTTTTTTTTTTTTTTTTTTTTTTTTTTTTTTTTTTTTTTTTTTTTTTTTTTTTTTTTTTTTTTTTTTTTTTTTTTTTTTTTTTTTTTTTTTTTTTTTTTTTTTTTTTTTTTTTTTTTTTTTTTTTTTTTTTTTTTTTTTTTTTTTTTTTTTTTTTTTTTTTTTTTTTTTTTTTTTTTTTTTTTTTTTTTTTTTTTTTTTTTTTTTTTTTTTTTTTTTTTTTTTTTTTTTTTTTTTTTTTTTTTTTTTTTTTTTTTTTTTTTTTTTTTTTTTTTTTTTTTTTTTTTTTTTTTTTTTTTTTTTTTTTTTTTTTTTTTTTTTTTTTTTTTTTTTTTTTTTTTTTTTTTTTTTTTTTTTTTTTTTTTTTTTTTTTTTTTTTTTTTTTTTTTTTTTTTTTTTTTTTTTTTTTTTTTTTTTTTTTTTTTTTTTTTTTTTTTTTTTTTTTTTTTTTTTTTTTTTTTTTTTTTTTTTTTTTTTTTTTTTTTTTTTTTTTTTTTTTTTTTTTTTTTTTTTTTTTTTTTTTTTTTTTTTTTTTTTTTTTTTTTTTTTTTTTTTTTTTTTTTTTTTTTTTTTTTTTTTTTTTTTTTTTTTTTTTTTTTTTTTTTTTTTTTTTTTTTTTTTTTTTTTTTTTTTTTTTTTTTTTTTTTTTTTTTTTTTTTTTTTTTTTTTTTTTTTTTTTTTTTTTTTTTTTTTTTTTTTTTTTTTTTTTTTTTTTTTTTTTTTTTTTTTTTTTTTTTTTTTTTTTTTTTTTTTTTTTTTTTTTTTTTTTTTTTTTTTTTTTTTTTTTTTTTTTTTTTTTTTTTTTTTTTTTTTTTTTTTTTTTTTTTTTTTTTTTTTTTTTTTTTTTTTTTTTTTTTTTTTTTTTTTTTTTTTTTTTTTTTTTTTTTTTTTTTTTTTTTTTTTTTTTTTTTTTTTTTTTTTTTTTTTTTTTTTTTTTTTTTTTTTTTTTTTTTTTTTTTTTTTTTTTTTTTTTTTTTTTTTTTTTTTTTTTTTTTTTTTTTTTTTTTTTTTTTTTTTTTTTTTTTTTTTTTTTTTTTTTTTTTTTTTTTTTTTTTTTTTTTTTTTTTTTTTTTTTTTTTTTTTTTTTTTTTTTTTTTTTTTTTTTTTTTTTTTTTTTTTTTTTTTTTTTTTTTTTTTTTTTTTTTTTTTTTTTTTTTTTTTTTTTTTTTTTTTTTTTTTTTTTTTTTTTTTTTTTTTTTTTTTTTTTTTTTTTTTTTTTTTTTTTTTTTTTTTTTTTTTTTTTTTTTTTTTTTTTTTTTTTTTTTTTTTTTTTTTTTTTTTTTTTTTTTTTTTTTTTTTTTTTTTTTTTTTTTTTTTTTTTTTTTTTTTTTTTTTTTTTTTTTTTTTTTTTTTTTTTTTTTTTTTTTTTTTTTTTTTTTTTTTTTTTTTTTTTTTTTTTTTTTTTTTTTTTCGATTTTCTGAATCGTTCGTTCATGTGGATTAGGGCGTCTAATCCTAACACCAACAACTTTAACCTTCAAGTCGACTGCATATCTGGATTCTATAACTTGCTATCACAAGCCATAGCTTTATCTTCAAGGGTGTTAACAGAGTTACTTACAGAAGAAAAGCGAGCAAGTGAGCTCATCTGATCACCCTTCTTTCCTTTATTTGAGGAGTTGAAGGGCATGGTTCCCTTCTTCGGGTAACATCGACAGATTCAGCTCTGAATGTTGAAAATAGGGGCAGAAGTCAAAGTAAAGGTCCGGGCAATAGAAATCGAAGTCAGAGGAAGTCCGGAAAACATGCCAACTTTGAGTGTTATCATTGTGGTAAGAAAGGACACATAAAGAGATTTTGTCACAAGTTTCTTCGGGAGAATCTGAATGCCAAAGGAAAGGAAAAGATGTTCGAAGAGGGTGACACAGACGAGGAGGCAGACACAGCCACCGAGGAGTTCTTTAGTGTGTACGACGAGGATGTCGTAAATTTTGCTTGCCAAGATACAAGTTGGGTGATAGATAGTGGCGCTTCAATATATGCCACTTCGGGTGACTTTGGAAGTGTGAGGATAGGAAATGGTGGCGTTGCAAAAGCCATTGGTAAGGGAGATGTGCATTTGGAGACTAACATTGGCAGCACCTTGGTTTTGAGAGGTGTGAAGCACATCCCTGACATTCGCAAGAATTTGGTCTCGACTGAAAAGCTTGACGACGAAGGTTTTGGCAACACCTTTCGTGATGGAAAATGGAAGCTTACCAGAGGTTCATTGATTGTGGCGAGAGGAGAAAAATACTCTTCATTATATGTGATGCATGCGAAGATCACTGGTTGCACAGTCAATGTGATGGGTAATAAGGCTGCAAAGTTTGTGAATTCACCTTTTAAGAGAAAGGTTGAGAAGACTCGGAAGAAGTCAGGTTCTCAGGTGAAGTTCAGATTGGGATCTGAGGGTACATCAGAGCCGGTGAGTCAGCCTATTACAGATGTTCAGTCATCAGGTTCAGTTTCACATCAAAATAATATCGTCAAATGCAAAACAATGCGGAAGGTTAAAACTTCGAGACGATGTGATGAAACAGTGAGTTATGTTTTGAATGTGTTAGAGGGTAACAATTCCTGTGTGGAGTTTTCGACATGTTCAGATGGAGTTCGTTGCAGCAACTCTGATGGTTCAGTGATACCATGGAGGAAGAAATGTGATTTCTTCTCGAGTAAGTCTCTCAAGTTTAAGCGGGGCTTAAACTTGAATGGTATCGGATGCTGAGTTGGCCCATCTGGGGCCTTTGTGGTAGAGGAGCTTATGTTTATTGAGGTTTTGCAGATTTGTTTCCTTGCACCGGAATTTCGTTGAAGGTGGAGATTGTCTGAGTTCAGTATTCTGGATTCGCTTTTGTTGGGCCGAGTAGTCCGTTTGATCTCTCTTGTGGAATTCGTGTCAAGGTGGAGTTTGTTAGAATTTGGTGTGACCTGAATTCTAGTTGGGCCGGGTCGGGCCCGTTATCAATATTAGGGTTTTACGTTTTCTCTATATATTGATGCTTGAGTCGCAAAACTCATTGTACCGAATTGTTATTAGTGATTCTCTCCTCTGCCCGTGGTTTTTTCCCTTTTTAGGGTTTCCACGTAAAATTCGGTATCCATTATTTTCTCGTATTTTCTTTTTCGATTTTCTGAATCGTTCGTTACATGTGGATTAGGGCGTCTAATCCTAACACCAACAACTTTAACCTTCAAGTCGACTGCATATCTGGATTCTATAACTTGCTATCACAAGCCATAGCTTTATCTTCAAGGGTGTTAACAGAGTTACTTACAGAAGAAAGCGAGCAAGTGAGCTCATCTGATCACCCTTCTTTCCTTTATTTGAGGAGTTGAAGGGCATGGTTCCCTTCTTCACGGAAATCGGCAAAGTCATAAGAAAGCCAATAAGGAAGAGACAATTGGAAGGACCCGATTGATATCTGTAAGAACAGAACCATTGTTTTCAATTTTTTCATTGACAATGAAGGTTCTTGCAGTTTAATAATGGCGGACTTCCATGCTTTTGCTTTTCATCAAGCTTAATACCCTTTTCCCAATCAATCACTTTTCACCCTCTTAAACAACATCCTGCCTTTTTTTATATGTCTGAATGATCTGGCAGCATCTTTGCTTCAACTGTAAGCTCCTTTAAGAACACGGACACCCTTCTGTTTGTAGTTCAGCTCGAGAAAATTCGAATTCTTCAATCGGGATCGGAACATGGGACGGCAGCCGTGCTGCGATAAGGTCGGACTGAAACGGGGGCCATGGACGATGGACGAAGATCACAAGCTCAAGCTCATGAACTTCATTCTCAACAATGGCATTCATTGCTGGAGAATGGTTCCTAAGCTTGCAGGTAAAATCTTCTCTTTTTTTTACTGATAATGAAGAGAAAATAATGGCTGGTTTTGATAATTTAAGGGTTGCTAAGATGTGGGAAAAGCTGTAGATTAAGATGGATCAATTACCTCTGGCCTGATCTCAAGAGAGGCGGTTTTACTGATCTGGAGGAGAATCAAATTGTTCATCTTCATGCACGTCTTGGCAACAGGTTAGCTGTCATCTTTTTTTTTTTTTTCTTTGAAATTTGATTTGTTGATGAGATTATCTGCAACTTTTCGGAGGTGGGTTTTTATAGAATTTTTTTCTTATCTGATGAAACAACTTTTACAGATGGTCTAAGATTGCTGCCCATTTTCCTGGACGCACAGACAATGAAATCAAGGACCACTGGAACACTCGGATAAAGACGAAGCTAAAGCTTCTTGGAATTGACCCTTTAACGCACAGACCAGTTGAGGAATCCGTCGTCGAATCTCCGTTCGAACCGCCTTTCCGACAATGTTTCGGAGGCGATAGCTCGGTTTTTCCGTGGGAGGATTTCAATCTAATGGAACAAGATCTTTATTTCTTGGGAAACAATAATTGAACATGGTCATTATGTAGATTTTTATAACACCCTTTTGATTTCTTCTGCGATCATGCTCCCCACAGTTCCCTGTGTTTGATCATTATCACCAAGGATTCAGCTTGTCAACTCGACAAAATCATAAATAATTCCTTTCCAGTCCATTTCTTCACATGGGTTTCCTCAAAAATAACATAGGATAAAATGCATATATAATCCCAAACATGCATTAAGAATTAAGTTCGTGTTGTTAAGATTTCTGTCAATCCATTCTTTTTTTTTTTTCACGTAACGTCTTCTATCTTCTCCATTTGGCGGTTTTCAGATAGAAAAAGTCACGATTTTCGTCAAAGAACCATCACAAGTCCATTCAATTTATCTTCTCTGGAAATCGCCTAGCAGAGAAAATAGAAAACTTCACGAGAAAAAACACACGACTGCAGTTCTAACGACACTTTATTTAGTTGATTTGTAACGAGAGATTAAGACTCAACAGTCGTGCATTTACTATGCTAAAAAAACATAGACAAAGCCTAAGAGCCGCCATCTTTTCTTAAAAAAATAGAAGTATGTCGTGCATAGCACTGAAAATAAGAAGTGGAATATCATCATCTCTCTTCTTCTTTATTTACATGCATGCATCTGTGGACAAATGTACTATTACACAACCCTCTTGTCTGCCTCATTGTCTTAAATTATCAATAGCACTTTGAAACAATGTAATCGAAAAAGAAAATGAAAAAATTATGGACACTGAGATAAACCTAAAAAACCCAGAGGAGCAAGAACCAAAGACAAATGAGAGAAATTCAAAAATCAACGTATACATTTATTTATACATCAAATCGAAACTCTAAAAATTGAGACCCGTAACGTAACTTTAACTGACATGATCCATATAGAATTCGGGTCGCACGTAACTTTAACAATTTCTATTGATTTTTCTCTCTCTTGACTATAATGCATTGAAATATTATGGATATTATATGAAATTATTTGATATTTTATAGCCATGGAGTTGATTCGGGTATAAATAATTGAAAATTTGCATTATCTTGTTATAAATTACTAGTAAAAGGTCAAGGATTGGAGACTTATGCTTCTTTAATAAAGTTGTTACTCAAATAATTGCTGTTTATTTTTATTTAGGATGTGGTCACAATTAGGCAGCATAGGTGGTTTAATGTTATCTCGTGTCCTAGTTGATCATGATTCGACATTAAAAGTATATTGATTTTCTCCCAATAACCGAAGACTTTTGTCTATAAATACTGCATATTTGATTCCATTCTTAAATTTATTTCCATATGAGTTCTAGTCTCAACAAGAATGTTTCATATGTTATCACATGAATATATCATATCAATTTGTTATGTATGGATGATGAGATTTCATGGATATGGAGCCAATTTCAATAGACTTATTGGAGGGTTCCATTGGCGTGCATCTAGTAGAAGTTGAACCTACGAATTCATCAATTATGAGTTGGGTGCTTTAACCATTCAGCCAAGAATGCTTAGCAGGGATCCTCATACATGGTGAATAACCAAATTCCAATTGAAATGAAATCTTTAAGATAAATCAATCCATCTTAGGATGACTCAATGAAAGGACATCAATTTCAATCATGGATTTTCGAATTGAAAGAGATCAAGAATTCTCATTATTTCTTAGATTCATAGATCCAATTCAATTTAGTGGGATCTTTCATTCACATTTTTTTCCATCAAGAATGTTTTATAAAACTCTTAAGACTCCCGACTTTGGAGTATCATACTTTCACGCAATTCACAAGGTTCAATAAGCAATCGTTATTTCACCATCAAGGGTGTACTTGTAGTAGCGTCCTTTATATATCGTATTAACAATCGAAAGAGAGTCGAAAGACAATCTCTATTTGACAGGGTTTCTTCCTATACCTATGAATTTCATTGAACACAGAAATGATACATTTGAAGAATCTTTTGACATCAATAAATTGATTGTTTCACTCTTGTATTTTCTAAAAGGAAAAAAGATATTTGACAGCTCTTTCTTGGATCCGAAAAAGAGTACTTGGGTTCTCCCAATAACAAAAAGTGTATCATGCCAGAATCTAACTAGGGTTCACAGTGGTGAAGGAACTGGGTCGAAAAAAAAAGAGATTAGTTATAATAAGGTAACATCTTAGTATTATTAAAAAGCTTAATATAATATAAGCTTTAATTTTTCAAAACTTTCACGTTAATGTTGCTGTTGATTTCTCGAAAAAAAAAAAGAGGTAACTAGAGCTGGGGATAGCCAATTTCCTCATCGCGCAGACTGACAGAGTAAAGAACAACAAAGGTAGGAATGTGACTCGAGATACAGACTTAGATTCGCTAAGTCTGCCGATGAGAATTGGTTGAGTTACTACAAATTCTATCCTATCAAGAGTGAAGAAAAGAGTTTGATCATTGATGTAGAGTATGAACAAATATTGTAGTGGGATTAGATAGGAGTTTTAAGAATTACAAAAGATGCATTTATTTAAGAGAATTAATAGTATTCGAAAATAAGAGCGGCATTGCAACCGCAGATCGAACCGGAAACGTGATTTCCATCACAATTCAGATCTTAACGGCCACGGTTCCGGTTCCGAAACTTAGGACTTGTTATAAGATCACGGTTCAGTTCTAAAACCAGACTGAACTGGACCGTGTCCAGGCTTGCTATAAGCAGGCAAAACCTGCATTGAATGCGTGCTTATTGGGTGGAAAAACCAACAGAGCAATCAACTATTATTCTACATCAAACAAAAGTGACTGATCAAATGCAAATTAAAAGGCTTTGCTCAGACTCCAAATGCAATTTCAATAAATAGTCTCAAAATCCGAGGTGTTATATGAATAGTGATACAACTCCGATGTGCATTCTTGGCCTGATTGATTTTCTGAGGCAAGGAAGCGAAAAATGAGAACCTTATTCTATAATTAATATCAGAACAAAGCCACCCACCTGAAAAAATGATAATCTTACCGTAATCGATCATGGAGCTCTTTCAAAGGGCTGTGTATCGTTGTAACAGATATCCCAAACGGCTTCCATTGCATCCTTTGCAGCTGCTTGCGAGCAATACGGATTAGCAGTCATTGACTTCATTACTCTTCTTCTGACACATTCCTATGTCACGAGGAAATCCACATACAGTTGACACGATAGGTGAAAATGAACTAAGAACTCGAACTAAGTGAGTCAATTCAAAGTAATGATTGTGAATAAACAGCTTCCATAGCCTTCCAATTCCAGGGTGGGGTAGGGAATGAGAGCTTGCATAAGAGATTCTCAAGCAGAAAAGAAAAACACGAATGACTCACTTGTTCATGCCCTCGCAACTTCACAAAACCGCGAAGCAATTCTCGTTTGAAATGGCAATCACCACTAAGATGGCCCGCACGAATCTGTGAGAAATTTTAGTCAGAAGTTTGACCCACCATCCATTAGTAAATGAGAAACTTTAAAAAAGTTAAAAAACAAATTAGCTGAGACAATGAAATCCACCTCACTACAAGCATGATGAGCACAATTGGTCCAGTCCAGATTTGCCGCACGGCACTCATCATATGCATGAATTAGCTCGTGTATGACCACTTGGTTGACGTCATCCTGAAAGCTCATGTGATTGCTGCACACCATAATCTGAAAATAATAACACCGAGAATAAAATAAAAATCAGCCTAATCAGCTCTACCACAGTAAATATTTGTATTAAGATAAGAAGGTAGAGAGAGTTAGATTACACAACATTTCATAGCTGCCAAAAGGATGTTAGAATATTTACTCCACAAGGTCGACAGAATACCCATTAAGAAAACAAGGTAAAATTTAAAGTAGATAGATTAATTGCAACTTATCAGAGTCTGTGCTACCACTTGATCTGTAACATGTGCTTTAAACAGAAATTCATTTTCGAATCCTTCAACTTAATAAAGTCTATATTTAACTTGCGACAACCAGATATCGATTCTGTCGATAAACAGACCCTGACAGAGCAATCAAACACAACATCATTTTATGGCAGAGAGAGGAATTCTATGGTATATAAACGGTCTAGTAAACCTTGGAATCAAGTTTTTGAGTGATGTGAGCTGATGAAAACTAGCTGAATGTGAGCTATTGTAAACATGGGTTGATAAATTTTAAGGGTGAGCAACTTCTGCAAGCATCCCAAGTCCCCATCTTACACCCACTAAACTGTTATGTGATTATATCTATTCTCTCGCACGAACTTCCATTTTGGTCTTTATGCAAGAACAAACAAACACATAGAAATGACCAGCTTGCAGATAAATTCAGAAAGCATCTCATCTTCCTTGGTTTTAATATTTTAGACACAAAATAAAGTTGAGTTACAATGGCCAGTAGTGTGAAGGGGCAGATTAACAACACCGTCAAGAAATATCAATTACTATTCTAATTCTGTGATGGAACTGATGGCTAGTTAGAGATATGCATTAGCTCATTTTTCAGCTTAACTAAGCTGATAACTGTTAAGCTTCTCTATAAATAGAGAATTTACTTCTGAAAATGATGACGACCACCATTGATAGAATTCATTTGAGCTTCCATTGGTCAGTTACATCAACAGTTTTCTGTAAACCAGTTCTTCGCTTCCTTTCAATCAGAATCTCTGAATAATGGTGAGCATTTTATAGTAATGTGAGGACTATTATGGGTATTGTATTTGTAGTAATAGGCAACATCTAATAATATCTGTTCATGCTATAAGAAGTTGCAGAAAGAAGAAAGAGAATGATTGTACCCCTTCTCCTCGAACATAACCACCACTAATATGCTTATCGCAATGAACAGCTTTCACGAAATTCTCCCCAATTCCACATCCAGCTTTCTCCAAATGCTCCATTAAGAATTTCACCGTTGGAGCTGCCATAGAAACGAAGAAACGAGCTCAATATAAAAACCAACCACTGAAGCATGATCGAGCATTGTTTGGTTGCTGAAAATTAATAGCAGACAGTAACAAGAACAAAGAAACTTCCATCTCTTCGCTCGCACCAAATTTGAGCGAAAATCGGAGCTTCAAAAAGGAAATAAAGACTTGAAACTCTTCAGGCAAATAAAACCTGAACCTCGAGTACATAAAATGAAAATTACAGAATCACTGTAAGAAACGTGGAGTACTTCGTAGACTTCTGCGGATCATGTCCTGGCATTCCTTCAACTTTCGACCACCACCAGCGGCTGAGAATCCTCCGGTTCCGGGTTCCGGGTTCCGGGGCATATTCCTTTGACATTTTTCGAAGAATTTTTCAGTCGATTCGTGGGTATTCGAGACGAGAAGACGGGCGGCGGCTAGGCTTTTCGCGCTAGGGTGCGTATCTGTAGAGATCAGCAGAACCTACCAAACCGACCGAAACGGTTTATTCTGATCCGGTTCAACTATGTTTCGTCACGTGCGACGACCAAACCATATACATTGATAAATTACACTGCAGTATTGCCAGACTCCAGAGAAGTTTTTGCGTTCTTTCTCGATTGCCAGTCGTGGATAAGACGGCGGCCTTACAAATCTTTAAATGGCAGAATTCGATTAGCTATCCAATACCCTCTTCAGAATTTCATTTCAGATCTCTTGTTCTTCAACCATCCTCTTCGAAATCTGTTATTCGACGAATGGAAAGGGTATTCACTTATTGAGGTAAACTAAGTTCTACCGATGAGCTTTACTACACTTCGCCGATGACGGAACAAGTTAGACTTCTACTTTCTAACATCAAGTTGCTCGATCTTCTGTCATAAATTTCCATGGGAAATGCAAGTTTCAGGCACCTGGAATGCGAAGGTGGCTGTTGGGGTGTATCCCAGTTTGGATTTGAACTGAAAACTTTTTGCTTTAGTCAATAAGGGAAGAAAAATGTTGAGTCTAATTGGTTTGCCTGTTTTTCAATCTGGGAGTTCCGGTTTCTTACTAGTTTCAAGCAATTTAAGTGCTTTTAGGGGTGGAGTTTGCAGCGAAACCCCAAAATTTGATTTGGGATGCGAGTTTCTGTCTGGATTTTCAAAACTTAAAATTGCTCGCTTGTCTAAGGGAAGAAAAAGTTGTTCTGGTTCCTGGTTTTTGTTGGTTTGGGCGCTAGATCAACAGGCTCTCGAGAATGAATTTCTCGAGGAAAAGTTGGAAGAGGGTTTTTTAGAGGGAAGTGAGAGTGAGAATTATGCTGTTATGCATTTGGATTGTCGCGATAATGGCGGTAATGTCCAAGGAAATGGCAAAGTAGATGAGAAAGGTTGGGAAGAAGGTGATGGAGAGAAGGGTCGGGATGCCAGAGTCGATGTTCGTGCTATAGCAAGGCGCTTACAACTCGCTAAAACAGCAGACGATGTTGATAAGGTTTTGAGGGATGGTGGAAAATTTCCTCTGCAAGTATATTCATCGATAATTAGTGCTTTTGGGAGAGAAAAGAGATTGGATTGCGCTCTGGCTATCGTGGAATGGCTTAAGAGAAAGAATGACGAAACTTACGGTCGTATTTCACCGAATCTGTTCATATATAACAGTCTTTTGGGTGCAGTTAAGCAATCTGAACAATATGAGCTAATGGATAGTGTCTTGAATGACATGGCTCAGCAAGAGGTAGTTCCCAATACTGTAACTTATAATACGATTATGGGGATTTATGAGAAGCAAGGCCGAGTTCATGAGGCTCTTGAGGTTGTCGATAAAATGCAAAAAGAAGGATTGATCTTATCGCCTGTGTCGTATTCTACGGCCTTGCTGGTTTATCGTCGGACAGAAGATGCAAATGGAGCACTAAATTTCATGGTCAAGTTAAGAGAAGGATATCGAAAAGGCGAAATAGGAAGAGATGATGGGGAAGACTGGGTTAAAGAGTTCGATAAGCTCGAGAATTTTACGAAGCGTATTTGCTACCAAGTGATGAGGAATTGGCTCGTGAAGGAAGAAAACTCAACCGCCAAGGTGTTAAAACTTCTCGATGATATGGATAAGGCTGGACTTCCCCTTGGCCGGTTACTGTCTACCCGATTTACTGTCTTTGTGACACGGTTTAGCACTGCAAAACCAAGGTTAGTGGAAAGATAAACAAACGGTCGGCGCTCTCCACTCAAATCCGAGAACACCCCAAAAAATAGTGAAAATTTAAGGGAATCTGACCTGATTAGTAATTAACAAAACCCTGAAATTTCTAAGTAAAAATACATTGAAACACACAATATATGCACCAACTCCCTGATAGACAACTTGAGCACCTTGGGTTAATGCAATTTTTTAAGGAAAATTATAACAGTGCAAGGACTTGGTTTTTATATTTCTTTTGCTTTCCGGCCCTTAGGAGTGGAGAGAAAGGTATCTAAAGACTTCCAAGCAATCAAAAGCTTGGAAGAAAATGGAGGTTAACTCCAATCGGATATGACTTACCGAGTCTTACCTTGAAAGAGTCAATGCTTTTCTGGTTTTGAAAGAAAAATCCACTTTCTATTAATCAAAAACTGAGTGTTACAAATGTAGGAAAAGAAGCTTAAATATAACGTAGGGTGGTTAGGATTTTGGACAGCCAAATTGGGTTAGCTGTTGGATGGGCCTCGGTCGCGCGCGGGTGAATGGGGGAGCTGCAGCCATGCTACGTGGACGTCCTTGCATAAGCCAACATCCTGCAACCAAGTTGGAATAGGGCTGCGCTAGAGGAATTCAAAAATGGAGGAAGGATCTTGATGAGCTCAGCCATCGTGTGGTTGAGCGCGCATTCGTATGCGCTGATCGGTGGCTGCGGCGTTGGACAAGTCAGCGATCCAAGCGCGCGCCACTCAGCAGTCCCGTACAGTTCGCGTCATCTCTCTGCGCGCACGCTCCTTAGCATCTCCCGTACATGTCGCGTCAGCTATTCGTGCACATACTTCCCGTACATGTCAGGTCTCCTCGTGTGCTGCTGTCGACAGGTCTTCTCTTTTGCGCGCGCCACCTTATTCTTCACTCGTCGGCCACCACTATCTCTCGTGCGCACCAACCGGTTCTTCATTCCTCAGCCATGGCTACCTCTCGTGCAGCCCAATCGATTCTTCATGGACACCAAACCTTGGCCACCCATTGTAACGACCCCCGACGGGAGCCGTCACTAACATAAACTTTTCTACTCTTTTACTTATTTCTCTCTTACTTTCTCTGTATTATTATTATTTTTTGTTTAACTAAACACACTCCCCAGAATTCGGCTTTCTCTCTTAACAGGTCTAGTTCGATCCACACGGGAACGAACGACTCCTCTTGCAACCCAACGGGTTAATCATTTGCAGAGTCGGGTGAAAATACTCAGAGGTTATCCCTATAACCTAATCGGGCAATGGGGGAGATGCCCTCAGACGATTTATCTTCGTCGTTCTCGGATTGCATTGTTTGCATGCATTAACTAATAAGGCAACTTATCTACCGATAGGTCACGTGTAACCTGCGTGACTTGGTTTAAGTCACTCGGCAGAAGACATCTTCCGGTAAGCACGTGCTTCACGCGTGATTCATTAAACTCTTCTACCGATCGTTATCTACCGATAATAAAATATTCGTAAATCGTTATCTCGCCCGAACGCTAAACGACAAAGAACCTCAACTTCTACCGATCAACAGTACATTACATCTACCGATAATAAAACATTCGTAAATCCTTATCTCGCCCGAACGCTAAACGACAAAGAACCTCAACTTCTACCGATCAACAGTACACTACATCTACCGATAATAAAACAACTTCAACTTCTACCGATCACTAAACGACCAAATATCCTCAACTTCTGCCGATAGAGAAAATACACTATATCTACCGATCAAAATAACTTCGACTGCTACCAATCACTAAACGACAAAAATATCTTCAACTTCTGCCAATAGAGAAAATACACTATATCTACCGATCAAAACAACTTCAACTTCTACCGATCACTAAACGACAAAATATCCTCAACTTCTGCCGATAGACAAAACACACTATGCCTACCGATCAGAATAACTTCAACTTCTACCAAAAGACAAGGTATACTAGACTTCAACTTATCAACTCAACATTCCTGTAAATAAACTCCAGAGAATCATTCAGACACATATAGCGGAAGACTTGAATAAAAGATCACTTCATAACATTATAACCATTCCCAGATCATTCAGAAAATCAGAAAATTCTAAAGTTCATATCATCTAAAAATCTCATCCTACTTATACTACAATATTCTTAAACTTCATTAAAGTCATAAGAGCATTAACCAGGAGTATCTCTTTCGCCTGCCAACCACAGATTTGCCGCCCTGAGAGCAATCCAGCCACCAATCTCTAAACATCATCATCAGCTCTATGTTCCTCACCTGAGATCTCGTCACCTACACCATGAGGTTTAACTATAAGCCTAATGCTTAGTAAGGAATGCCAAACTAACATATACACATAAATGCATGGTTAACATGGACATATTCATATTCATTTCTCATTCTGATACTCAACTTTCTTTAACATACCCGTGACTAAGTGGAGCACTGGAGAAGTGACAAGAAATTCATACTCATAGTCCCGTCGGACTTATCGTGGTATCCCCCACATTCGGCCCACACCAGCGGTGGAATTCGCGGACAAATCATGAGTAACAACCATTTCCAACCCACGCCAGCGGTGGGATCCGCGGAAATGGCTGTGCAGTGTCAACTCGGCCTCCACCAGCGGGAGAATTCGCGAGTCTTCCTGCCGATCTGGCCTCCACCAGCGGGAGAATTCGCAAACCATACTTATACATATCTCAACTCGGCCTCCACCAGCGGGAGAATTCGCGAGTCATCATATCTCATGCAACTCGGTCTCCACCAGTGGGAGAATCCGCGAGTCATACATTTCTCATTCCTTGACAAATTTCCAGTCTCCTCTCGCCTAGTCACGTTTACATTACGTATTCATTTATCATTTCTGTAACTTATTCATGAAAGGAAAACATGCTCATAAGGGAAGTCTTACTCCTACTAGAAACATAATGCATAATGCATGACATGGATAATCTTGTTCGGTAAACTAACAGAGTAACATTCTCAACATAACAGGGTTCTTCATTATCTCAGGAAAACATAACTAAACATGCAGTGATCTTAACAACATTCGGACATCAGGGAAAACTAATCCTATCATCCTCAAGATGTAGGGCCCTAATGGCCAAGAACTTAAACATTCACTTACCTGGATTCCTTAGCAACTTCGTGCACAGCACTTCAACCTCTTGGCCTGGCATCATTTCATATTTCAGTGTTAAAATAGTCCTTAAATATTCTAAATCTAAGTTAGAGAGTCTTAACTATAATATTATCCTAAAGTCTGTCGTATTCACATTTCTCTATTTTCCTCGGTCGAGCACCTTGTGTGCATAACTCGACTTTTCAGAATCTAGAATGTAGATTAAACCTAGCAACTACAATCGGTTGGTTACCAAAATACCTAGATTCAAGTCGGGAAGCTATAACTAACCATCGATTAAACGTATTACCATTCTACTCGGCCAGCGGAAAAACAGAACACTGGGTTCGAGCTAAAACAGGCTTCCAATAACTAACTAAGCAATACATTGCTAGACTCTTACCTCGCGTATGGATTCGACGGGAAAGAGCTCGGAAATGGCTGCCGGAAGGAGCTGTAGCTGGCTGAGGGAGCTCGGGGAGTAGAAATCGCCAGGAACGGAATGTCGGCTGTTGTGAGGTTTGAGAGTTTCCAATTTGAATATATATCGACCAATTCACCTCCTAATTACGGATCTGCCACCGAGGCATTTGAAGACAAAATTAACATTAAGTAATAAATAAAGTATTTAAAGACAAATGTGACAGTTAAGTCCGTTAAAAGTCACCTGGTCGGAAACGTCGGGTGTTACACCCATGCTATCTTAAATTTTACTTGCATGCATACAAATAAGAAGGCTAATGTTTCTCAAAAAAATACATGAAGATCAATGTGTGCCAAAATTAAATAAATACAAAGTACTTGGTTACATGAAATTGATTACAGGAAGACAAATTCCCTCTTGAGTGTGCAATGATCTGGCAAGCGGCTCCCATGTGAGAACATGCGTCGGCTTGTCCATGTCTAGAGAATCTGACTCTCATTCCAAGCAATCAAATAGGCCTTCACCTGAAAAAAGAAATAAAATAGCACACGTGTCAGTAAAAAGAATAGATGGTGATTGTGCCTTGGTTTGGGATTGAGTTGACGGCCTGTGAGGCACATTACTTTGTTGACGTCTCAAACAGTGATTGATGTAATATATTATAAGTAATTAATTTATTACATTAATTATACAAATCATTGTTATACACGTCAATAATCATTTTAGGAAAATAAAATAATAGAGTAAACATAAAATTATTAATAAATCTTAATATAAAACTTCATAAAATTCATGAACCAAATTAAAAATAAACTTTAGAAAAAAAAAATTCAATTTAGATCCAACCTCGTTACCCTTTAAACTATTTTTTCTTTACAAATTAAATCTTAAACTTTCAGAAATGAACAATTTACATTTGGTCAGCAATCTATGCATTAAAATTTCACGAAAATATTATGTTTTTCATTTAATCACGTATTTTAATTCAATTTATAACATATACTGTGATTACTAACCTAATGTGAAATCCTATCTATTTTCACTAGGATGATTTTAAATTTGATAACCAAATTGAAATAAACTTTAAAAGACACGCACAATTTATTTCCCCCTATATCCTCTCTGCTCAACTTTTTTTTCATTCTCTCTCTTTGGTTCATTTTTTATAGGAGAGAAAAGCAAGTACAGAGGGAAGAGCTGACACGTGTATGCTTTTACGGACCTTAACAGTGAAAGTGTAATTTTGAGATATAAACTTGAAGTGTCAATTAAAAGCACATCATTATTTCATTGTCTATTTTTGGTATTTACTCAAATTTTTAATATCAAAGTCCGAAACAATTCTGTAAAAAAAAATAAAATAAAAGGAGGAAGAGCAGTCCACGTAGGAATAAACTTTGACGGTGTAGAAATTTCCACGTCGTCACGAGTCAAAGAGTTATACCAATCCACGACAATGGGTGAAATCTGGAGAAATAAAGCATCCACGTCATCGTAGCCACGTAAGATACACACGCCTATATGACCAATTTCGTCATTTCAACAAATAAATACCATTTCCCCAAATTCGCCTACCACAGTGCGACGTTCCACAGCTTCTTTTTGTAAAATCCGCCAAATTTTAGTGATAGCAAAATTTTCGTGTAAATTTGAGATCAATTTCGCATATTTTAGGTAAGAATTGTAACCGAGAAATAAAACTTGAAAGGGATAAAAATGTAAATTGAATAAAAAGAATTAATTAAATTTAAAATAAAAGAATAAAAAGTAAATAATATAATAAAAGATTTTTTTAATGAAATGATAAGGTTTCAGAATGAAACCTTATCGTTTCATTTGTTGTCTGCAAAAGCCAGAAGAAGAGAGAGAGAGAGAGAGAGCCGTCGGGGGGGGGAGAGAATCGCCGACGCCTGAACGATCTCCGTTCGTCGCGATCTTGGTGTCAAAACGTTCGTCTCGAAGCGTAGATCAACGTTGGCGAAGAGAGTTTTCGAAGGTAAGCTCTCTATCTCCCGTTTTTTGCTCGGAAAGGTTCGGATTTTTGGGGTTTTTGTAGATCCGTGTTTTAGGGTCGATTTCTTGGTGTTTTTGGCAGAAATCGACTCGAAAAGAAGTTCAGAACGTGTTGGAAGCAAAGTTCGTCGAAAAACAGGTTAGAAACGTGATTTTTTTCGACATTTTGGGTTCGCCGGAGGGTTGCCAGATTGTCGCCGGTGCTCGGCTGCCGGCGGCCGAGTCAACTCGGCTTTGGGCTGAGTCAACTCGGGCTTTGGGCCGAGTTGACTCTGGCCCAAGACCGAGTGGACTCAGTCCAAGCCCGACCCGGGTTCAGGCCCAAGCCAGGCCCAGACCTTGGTCTTTTGGGTCAGGTTCGACCCGAGCCCAGTTGGGCCAGACCAGATCCGACCCGGGCTAACCCGAACCGGGTTGACTCGATTCGACCAGAGTTGACCCGACCCACTTTCAACCCGACCAGTTTAGGTCTGACCCGATCTGGATCGACCCGAACCGGTCTGGACCCGGTCCGACCTGACCCGAACCGGTCCGTCAAGGCAACCGTTGACTTTTACCATTGACTTTGGACCGTTGACTTTTGACCAAAAGGTCAACCCGAGCCATTTTGGGCCCGTTTTCGCCCCGGTTTGCATTCTGTATCGTTTCCAAGCCTAGTTAGGTCTTAACGGGGTTCCTCTGTTGTTTTGACTCTCAGATTTAGAAGATTTTGCTGAGTTCGATACGATTCCCGAGGAGCCACACTTTACTGAGGATAGTAGGATTCGCCCTAGGGGTATGGGTTATTATACTTTCCGCGTTATACCTAGCCTTGCATGCACGTATATTATTTTTGGTGGGATACCACTAGTATTGACGTCGGCATTTTATTGACATGATTATTTTGCATACTGTGGCACATATTTTTCACTGATTCATACTGCCTACTGGATTTTAGATGCCATGTTTTACTTGCTTTGCTGACAGCCTGTATTTGAGATTTGTCATGAGATTTATCATGTTTAGCATGTAGATGGTTTTATACTTGCATCTGATATTGTTCATGCATTGGTTTTCTACTGTGACATTTGGAGTCTGATACTGGAGGTGACCGTCTGGCACTCTTAGCTGGGCCCATATGCTAAGAGTATCAGGGGGTTTTGTCCAGTTGTTGTGGTACTCCCCACACTTGTTTGGATAGGGTACGACGCCCCTTACAATAAGCGGAATGAAGGGTACGCCCCCTGAGAATAGGCGGAATGAAGGGTACGCCCCCTGAGAATAGGCGGAATGGGCTCGGAGCCATGCTCGCCCAGTTACCCGACCTGGCCAGTGTCTGTTCGTTGTTACCCCCGGTATGATAAGTCCACTATGTGGACCCCTTGGGCCCAGGGTTGAGTGGTTTGTCCCTCCTCGTGTGCCCCAGCGTGTGTTCCAGTGGCCCAGGGCTGAGTGGTTTGTCCCTCCTGGTGGTTGACATTTCCTCTTCTCCCTATGAGGCCCTGCTGGTCTTACCGCGGCCTTTCTGTGATGGTGTGGTTCGGAGGATCCGTGAGTGACCTCCCTTTTCACTGTACACCTGGATATATTTTTCTGTGATAGTATTGTTGATGCGGGCCTATTTTTACTACGTATACTTATTTTATTGTTAGCTCGATCAACTGTTTTTAACTGGATAATGAGAAGAGAATCTAATAATATTGAAACTGGTTTTGGTTTTTAAAACGTGCATTGATTTTAGGCGAGCATGCATATTTTATAGTGGTAGGTATAACATCCCATACTGAGTTTGTCACTCACCCCAACGACTCCCCCCTCTACAGGTAAAGGAAGGAAGAGTAAGAAGTGACGGTTTTGGGCTGGATTCTTCCTTGAGTCGCATCTTTGTTTCTCTTCTTCTTTGACTTGTGTAAGACATTTGAGATTGTACCTTATTTTGGCATGATGTTATTTTTTTGTTTATCTGGTATTTCTACTATTGTTTGTACTCTCTTATATTTGTTGCTTCGAGGAGGTTCTGGATCAGTGTGAAAATTTTCACACTTAGCCTTAGGTTAGACAGTGGACCTCTCCGAGGTTGATCGTTTAACCTGGCGTTTCTGTTAGGCCCTTTCCTCGGTCGTGACACTTTTATTCTGTCTTTGGATCAGAGAAGCCGTTGAAGGCAACAATGGCGACCGGAATGTTGAGAAGGGCAATCTCTAGGGTTACGAGCTCGTCGGCTTCGAGGTTCGTCTCAGCTCGGGCCCACGCTACCGTTGCTGAAGCCGGTGCGAATTTGAAGACGTTCTCGATTTATCGCTGGAGCCCGGACAGTACTGGAAAACCAGAGCTCCAGGATTACCAGATTGACCTCAAGGAATGTGGACCTATGGTCCTCGACGCTCTCATCAAGATTAAGAACGAGATCGATCCTACCCTAACTTTCCGTCGCTCTTGCCGGGAAGGAATCTGTGGTTCCTGCGCGATGAATATTGATGGCTGTAATGGATTAGCTTGTCTAACTAAGATTTCGTCCGGACCTTCCTCGTCGATTACCCCGCTGCCTCATATGTTTGTGATCAAGGATCTTGTAGTGGATATGACAAATTTCTACAATCAGTACAAGAGTATAGAACCGTGGTTGAAGAGGAAGAACCCTCCACCTGTGCCTGGAAAGGAGATTCCTCAGAGTAAACAAGATAGACTGAAGTTGGATGGGATGTACGAGTGCATATTGTGCGCCTGTTGTAGCACCTCATGTCCCAGTTACTGGTGGAACCCTGAGTCTTATCTTGGTCCGGCCGCTCTGCTCCACGCCAACAGGTAATTTTCCTTGCATCTGTTGCTCAAAATGTTTTACAAATCTTATTTGTTGAACTTCATAAATTGCAAGAGAAACTAATTCGAAGATTTTTTTTTTTTTTTTTAGTTATAGATAAGGACAAAGCACACTTATATAAATCCTTCCGACCCAAATAATAAAGGATATCATTTATTGGTTTTTGTTTTAGTTTTAGTTTTAATTGGCAAAGCAAGAATTACTAAACTAAAACAGCGAGACTTGCTTTATTGTTTTGTGTTTCTCACGATAACCATTGTGCACTAGCACCAAAATATGCTTTGTTTTTCATTGTATTTTTCATTTCTATGAAATGAGTAGCCATGTGTAGTTAGAAGAAGAGGGTATATCGCATAAGTCTTAGAGAGAAGAGATGAGCATTGGTTTTGTAAATGGGAAAACTCTCATTTCTGTATAGTAGTACATACAAATTATAGATTACACACTGTAGTATGCTCTACCACTTGGCAGTATATGATGCTAGAGAATAACAAAAAGGAAAGGAAAAAATCACACATAGGTTGCGTAAGGAATATGTAATGTGTGTGCATAACATTCCCTTTCAGGCTCAAGGAGGTCTGACGCAGACTTTGTGTCTGGATGATTTGAATAGTGTTGTTGGAAGTGGTTTCGTCAAACCATCTGCCAATTGAAAAGTCAAGTGGTACTTAAGCTTGGAGGTCCTGAGTTCGAGCTGGGGAGGGTATGAAATTCCCCACCAGGGAAAAAGGATCATGAATACAGTTCGTGGATCCTCTCTGGTGGTCGGGCTGGCAGACTTTTGGTAGGCCGCACGATCTGGTTCGCGGATCCTCTCTGGGAGGGGTCGGACTGGGTTGTTACAAAAAGAGAATAGAATGTAGGTGACAACTAGACAAGGCAAAATGAAAGTCAAGCTCAACGTGCTTTGCCTTGGAATGTAACACGGGGTTAGAGGCCAAATATGTAGTGTTGATGTTGTCACATAGTAATCGTGGCAGAGTAACTGGGATGAGGTTGAGCTCAGAGAGTTAAGATTTGATCCATAATATTTCAGAAATTCCATCAATGACACTCTGATATTCAGACTTGATGCTGGAGAGAAAGATCATCTTCTGCTCAGATGAAGACCATGAGATAGGATTAGGCCCCAATATGATACAATTGCCACTTGTACAATGTTTGTCATCAGCTGAGGATGCCTAATTAGTGTCGGTATAACAAACAAGGTCAAATGAAAAAGAGACGGTAAGCAAAAGATAATATGAAGTTGTACCCTTTATGAAATACTTGCTTCAACGCTTGCTAGTGAACATCGGTAAGATTATGGATGAATTGACATTACTTGTTTACAACATACGCAGTGTCAAGACGAGTTAAAGTGCAATACTGTAGGTCAACAACTAAACGACAATAAACAGATCCATCTTACAAAGGAGTTTCATAATTTTTAAATAAAATAGGACTATAAACTAAGAGGTGGTAGCTTGACGCAACAATTTAGAAATATATTTTGACTGATTAAGTTAGAGAATTAGCAGAATGTTCAATTGTAATGCCTAGAAAATATTGAAGTCGACCAAAATCTTTAATAGCAAAGCGAGCACTCAAAAAAGAAATCAATTTGCTAAGTAGATCATTATCATTACTAGTAAGGAGGACGTCATGAACATATATGAGCATTACCATATGAAAACTGCCAACACTATTGATAAACATAGAAGAGTCTGCTCTAGAAACCAATAAACCAAACTGTAAAAGGGTGCGTAGGCGACAAATAACTGATGGATGCTGAGCATTTTGGAAATCGATAGGTTGTTCCATTAACATGACTTCAGATAGATCATCGTGTAAGAATGTGTTGCTCACGTCGAGCTGTTTTAGATTTCACCTTAGAGATAAGGCAAGACACAGATCAACTCGAATTATCATATGCTTGACAACAAGAGAGAACATCTCATAGTAGTCAAGCCCTCAACTCTAGCAACAAGTCACACATTGTAGCGATTTAGAATGCCATCGACATTAGTCTTCAATTTAAAAACTCATTTGCAGTCTATAACCTTTCCATTTGGTGGTAGAGGAGCCAACAACCAAGCCTTATTTGCCATTAGAGTATGCATCTCATCTTTCATGCAGAGACCCAATTCGAATTTTTGAGGCTTGTTGATAAGTAGGTGTTTCAAGAGAAATAAAAGATGTAGAAGTCCAAACTTTTGGCTTATATATCCATGCTTTAGCTTGTGTGATCATAGGATGCAAATTTGAAGGAAGTTCATTAACTGTATTTAGAGTAATAGAGGCATTTGCCAAAATTCATAGCTTAGAATCAAAATGTGCATCTTTTTCAGCTGTTGGTTCAATGGAGTGATGTAAGACAACAATGACAAAGGGATTGTACTCGTTGCCCAAGCCACATAATAGTTGGTATTTGGAGGAAACCGCCTCACCAATGGTTGCGAGATTGTTGTAGATGGCGGTGAGCTTTTGAATATACTAGTTAATAGACATCCCATCTTTGCTGAGTTGATGCAGTTGGCTCGCAACTCAGTGACCAAGAAGGTTGAGGAGTACAACTCTTGATTTCAGTAGTTGAAGTATATTCGACAATCGAATAGACTCAAAGACAACACTGAAGAACCAACTCATGGCTAGATAGTTGTATCAGTGCCGGTCGAAAAACTCAGGGTCTAGGTGGAAAATGATGTTGTCCATGAATTTGGGAGGGTTGGATTAGTAGTATCGAGAAAACATTCCAAGTCTATGATAACAATGAGAAGATGGTTTTCCAGTTGAGATAATTATCGGAGGTGAGGTTGATTGAAAGGTTCTGAGTCTGTTATGGAAAAGGAGGAAGAAATGAGGTTTGGGTTGAAGGAAGCTCAAGTTGAGAGGACGTGTTGCTGGAGTTTGAGGAAGAATGTTACTAGTCGGAGGAAGAAGAGAGTATATCGCAGAAGTCTTAGAGAGAAGAGATAAGCACTGGTTTTGTAAATGGAAGAACTCTCATTTCTGTACAGCAGTACATACAATTTATAGATTACACACAGTAGTATGATCTGCCACTTGGCAGAATATGATACTAGAGAATAACAGAAAGAAAAGAGAAAGATCTCTCATAGGGCGTGTAAGGAATATGCAATACGCTGTGCATAACATGTGAAAGGAATGTCAACTTTTTCTATTGCAGACAACCTGTCTGCTATCGCCAATTCATTTCTTTAGAAATCTTCGTTGGTATTAGTTTTGCAAGTTTGTTTTCATCGTCTGTTTTTTGATAGAACAGAACGAGAATTACTAAACTAAGCCAGTGAAAGTTGTGTGCTTATGATTTACAATTGCTCCTCGAAACGTGTTTTACTTTTCTTTTTTATGATATGTTTATATATTGGGTTTAGATATTTCAGCTCTGTCAGTATGCTTGGTTAGTATCATTTATCAAACCATTTGGTATGAGGTCACTAAGTTCTTTTATATACCTGCCCCGTGTTGGTACTTTCTTCTTGATTGAATTCACATACATTTATTTCCCATCCTTGTCATATTTTCATTTTTCTGTTTGTAAATTTTTATTTCCGTACCAATTTGTTGCATGATCGTTTGCCAGTTTACTCTTTATTGTTGAGCTAAGAAATTAAAGATGCTTTACAATTTTGTAAAGGCTCAAGTTTAAATTCTTAAGCATGATATTAGATATAGAATTTTGTGAATGAAAATTAAGTTTTTCATTGGGAAGTGAAAAGAAAAATAAGGAAATGGGTGGCTTATTTTAATCCCATTTAATAAGTATATGATTGATGTAACATGTAGGTGGATAAGTGATAGCCGCGATCAGTACACAGAGGAGCGGCTTGAAGCCATAAACGATGAGTTCAAGCTCTATCGCTGCCATACAATATTAAACTGTGCTCGTGCTTGTCCTAAGGGCCTGAATCCTGGAAAACAGATTACACACATCAAGAATCTCCAGCTAACAGCTTGATTCAATCAGGTTTAAGTTCACGAAGAATGAAAGAATGTTGTGATATGACTCTATTTTGTTACATTTTGTTGAGGGAACTCGTAGCTATATATAATTTATGCTAATATGTGCATGCTTATGTGCGCATCAATAATATATGCATCGATTGCATTGCCGACTTTTCCCCCTTTTGTGATTGAAATTGAGTTTAAATCTCCTTGTCATTGCTTTTCATGTATTGACTGTTTCAGGCATTCTACTGTCATGAAAATTTCATTCAAATTTACTAAATCTAGGCAATATGTTCTATTCTAATGTTCATTTAATTAGTTTTGTCCTTATTTCGATATTGGCTGATTTCATTTTGACTATTTTGAAGTGTGCATCAAAATTAAACCTTGTTAATTTTAATTTATTAACTATTGTTACCCCATAATCCATAGTTCATCTTGGCTACAACATAAAAAATGCAGAATCAAAACTCTTCCCAAACACCCAATTTGACAAATTTAACCCCCTCAAGAAAAGTAATACCAATTAAGCCTTCCTCGAAAGACCAAAGAATGCAACAGCTGAGGAGATTTGCACTTTCAGATCAGCAATATCCACATCATGTCCACCTTCAACCAAGCCCCACTCATCTACCTGCACTAGGAAGAAGATGCATATAGGAAGACTATTAGAATCTCTTTTATGTTAGAGAGAGAAGGGAAGAGGTGAGTTGAGATAGAACCTGCTTTTATGTTAGAGAGAGAAGGGAAGAGGTGAGTTGAGATAGAACCTGCAAATCTTCCTCCAGTCGAATTAACTCGATTGCTTCTCCGATCTGCAACTTTCCACGGAATATTCCGATGGCGATCATGAGAGAATGTGCAGCCGATGCAATGGCATCAATGGTCGCCAATTCAAAATCATGTGTGTTCTTGAGAAGACTTTTTACTGCTTTTGCAAGAACGTCGGGCTGTTTTCCTCCGAAGAAGCTCGTGTATAGAATGGGTTTAAACCCAAATTCTGACTCCACCCATTTAAGAAAAGGATCAATTTTCTCCACCTGCCTATCTACGAAAGAAATTAACTCTATATTACTCGTATAAGATTGGCGAAAGCAAGCTCGACAAACATGCAGTTGTTAGACGTTGTGAGAACTAGATGTTATATTATGAACTCATCTTCTAGGGTTTTTTAGACAGTAGAAAACAGAGATATTGTCAGCCAGATCAATGGGAAAACGTACCATAAACTCCGCTTGTGAGAAGAAGATTGTCCTTTGGAGCTCTACAGAACACCAGATCGTGATTGAATTTCTTCATCAAATGTTCAATGATTTTGGACCGCGTGAGAGGAACTCTTTCCATTGCTGTACAGGCAAGTCTCGTAAGCGGCATCGTGAAGGGTCTGATCCCATCTGCACTCTGCAGGAAACAGATGAAGAATTTTGTAAAAATCATTCGAAATTTAGTTCAAAAGCTACGAAAATGGAAATCAATTGTCCCTAAAAATTGAAAAAATAGGCACACCTGGTACTGCCATTCAGCAGCTATGGCCTTGGCCAGAGGAAGAGAAGGAAGCTTGAGAGGTCTCTTCGAAGGTGTCTTTAGAGTCCTGTAATCTAGCATCACCGCCCACCCATTTCCATCATCGGCCTCTCTCGTGGTCACCTGGTTGTAAAACCGCTTCCCCACGATTGAACCGGTCATGAACGATGTAGGCATCGTCACCGAAGACGAGGAAGACGAATTTTCGCGCGTGAGATTCGAACTCTGCGCTTTAATGTATATGCTATCCTCCTCCTTCCTTGGACCATTGTCGTTGTCCTCAGCTGAGAAGCCAAATGATGAAGAAGGAGCGTCGGACGGTGGTCGTTCAACAACGGCAACGGAATTCAGAAAACGAGATCCAGCAATAACCCCGGAGTTTCTCCCTCCGACGGAAATTAACACTTTCTTAAGAATCAAACTGGCCGTTAATGTCTCTAGCTCACTCAAAACGATCGCTTTGCTTTGTAGGATTTCAAATGAACAGACGACGAATCAAAGTAAAGGCCAGACCGGTCAGTTCGGTTCGATCCGGTCTAATTTTAACGAGGAATTCTGGCGGATTGATCGGACCGGCTACTTCCAAAGTCCAACCTATAACGTTGACTAAGCTTAAGCCTTGTTTGGCAAAACCAGTTTTTGATCTTCTTTCCTGCTTCGACCTTTGTTAATAATGAATTATGCCGCTCCTTGTTTCCCAAGCTTCACCAACTCTCAACTCTCTATAAAGATTTCAGCTTTATCTTCTTCCATTATCCGATCTCACTCTGCAAGCTCCGATCTATGCCGGAAAATGAAGAGGGAGGGCTTCCAACATGGAATGGTCCGGACGTTCCGGATCCTACCGTCGACGTTGAGCCCGAGACCCTTGACTCGCTTCATCAACGAACAGGATTCACCTCCCACCGCTGGATTCTTCACCAGAGTCTCACCCAAGCCCACCAATCACTCTAAGTTTACTGGGAAATGCGGTAAACCTCGATGCTCCGGCTGCCACTCTCGCCCGGCCTGCAAGGCCAAGGGTAAGACCAAAGGCGCCCACAAGCTCGACTCTTTCAACGTCGTTAAAAATTACCGGTTGCTCGCTTGGCGGGTCGTGGATGCTCGACCCGGGTTGGAATTTCTGAGACTTTCAGCTACGGCGATTTCCGATCACCTGCTGAATGGATTCGGAGATACTGATGATTACAGTGATGAAGCCGGCGATTGGGTTGAGGAGGCCGGAGATAATGGTGAAAGTAGAGATAATCATAATAATTACGAACGCGGTGGCGATGATTATGGCGACGACGACGACGATAAACTGAGTTTCTGTAAAATGATTCTTGATTTGGACAAAGTCACCGAGGAAGATGATGATTGGTGTTTGGTGGGAGAAATGAGAATCTGTTAATTCTTCGTCTGAGATTGCGGGATTACTTTCTTCCACTTTTTCCGATCAAATTTACAGTCTTTATCTACCTTTAAAATTCATGTAAAGTGGAATTCAACAATAATATCTTTGTAAGTGAGAATGACTTGTTCGTCAAACAGTTTAATTCAAGTTGGCCAATAATAAAAAGGCGCGTAAACTATCAAAGCACAAGACCCCACGTGCGTATTGTTCTGCCGATTGTTATCGCCAAAGCTTGCAATCGATCGAACATCTGAGAGACGAGCCCTAAATTTCTGCAATTCGTCGGGTTTCTCAATTATCTCCATCCGGTCGTTCGCTCAAAATGTGAGAGAATCTGGTCCGTTGAAAGCATCGGTGCACGTGTGGATTCTGTGTTCTCGTAGCAGAGGAATTCTCTCACCTTCTCTTCCTTCTTGCGCTTTCAGGTCTCTCACTCTCTCTCTCTCTCTCTCTCTCTTTCATGGTTGGAATTTTGCAGTCGAGTAAAACGAAATTTTCTCGTCAAGTTCAAACTTTTGTCCCCGAGATTATCAGATTGACCTCCTCCTCTGAAAGGCCATCAATTCTGTGGGTTTTGTTCTACTATGTCTTGTTTAAGTCGTGGTTTTTGGTTTGTTATGGACAACAATAGGTTGCATTACAAAGCTCTCCATTTTCTATATTAGAACTACAAGTCTCTAAATGTTCAAGTTTTTAGATTAAAATGTTGGTTTTTTTGGGGGGAGATTCTGATTCTTCTCTAGCGTAATAGGACTTAGCATACTCTCTGCACGAGTTTCAGATGTAATTTGTCTTAGATACTTAGTGAGTTATTTGCACTTGTTTCTTTCTAACCCTCAATTAACTCTCTCTCTCGGGCATAAAAACGAACAAAATTGACTGTCGTTTTGTAAGAGGAAAAGTTGATTAGCGGATTTTTCTAGTTAGTCTTGATCCACTGATAGATGTCAATCTCTCTCTGACAAACTAACATCAGCTATCCCACTTGAGTTTGAGTTTATGCGATGAGACTTTAGTAGACTCTGCTCTAGAGTAGATTAAGAGTTCAAATAATATACTTTGCCACACAGATTAATTCAATTCATCTTTCAATTTCTCTTCTTCACTCTGTTGTCTTGTGGTCTCTGGAAGTTTGAACCCAGAAGAGTAATTCTCTTATTTGGACAGTCGAATCTAACAAGACAAGTTGCAAACTTTCCCCTTCGCTAATGAAGTTCCATGGACTCTGGTGAGCCTGATTTATCAAGTCATTCTGGTGGAGGGAATTTCTTGAATGAACTTCAAGCTCCATGTTTGTTGATTTCTGAAACAAATCAGCAGTTAACGCACAATCATCATGGGTCTGAGAGCCCAAACCGAATTATACCTCCAGAAGGTAACTTGGACATTAATGATCTTCAGAATTACCCAGCAAAAATAGCATCTAATGAGTTCAAGATGAACACCAATAGCGAGCCAGACTTTTTGGACCGTAAAATTTCCTTGGTTAATGCATCAGAGGCTGACATTGCCGTAAAAGATGAAGAAGAAACATATTCAGATTTGGTGCTTCGGGTGGGGTTGGAGTTTGAGTCTGAAGACCAGGCTTACAAGTGTTATAGCAGATATGCTGTAATGGAAGGTTTCAGCATTAGGAAAGATTTTGTGAACAAAAGTAGATTAAACGGTGCAATAGTTTCTAGAAGGTACACTTGCCATCGACAAGGCTATCGACCAACCAGACAAATCTTAAATCCGAGGAAATCACGACAGGAGACAAGAACAGGTTGCTTGGCGCATATGACTATTGCTCGTCAGCATAATGGTAAGTTATGCATTACACATTTGGAAACAAAGCACAATCACGATCTTGTGTCTGTTCGAAACACCCATTTGTTACCAACTCAGAAGAGACTGAGTTTTGACAAGGCTGTTGAATCTGAGTTAGTGAATAAACCCGAGATTGATGGGGAGCCAAGGCTTGGAATGGCGTTTGCCTCGGAAGATGATGCATATGAAATTTACAATGCGTATGCTGGACAGATAGGTTTCAGTGTTCGGAAGGATTATGTAAATAGAAGTAAGATCGATGGGGCCGTAGCTTCTAGAAGATTTACTTGTTTTAGAGAAGGTTTTAGACAGAGAGATAAGCGAGAATTGCTCGTGAAGAGACCGAGAAAAGAAACGAGAATAGGGTGTTTGGCTCAATTGGTCATTTCTCGCCAGCCTGATGGTAAATATCGAGTCACACACTTTGAAGAGAAGCACAATCATGAGCTTGTAGCTGCGTGTAGAATCGGCATGCTTAGATCACAGCAGAAATCGGCTTCTGCTCAAGATAATGGTTCTAAAATAGGACCAAGATCAGCCTTCAACTTAAAATGTAGCAACGGTAAAAGTACTGAGGATACTCGATATGATCAGACAAATTGCACGACCAAACTGCCCACCAGACGGGTTAAAGAGACGAGAGAAGGAGAAGCGGAAAGGATTCTGCAGTACTTTCAAAGCAAGCAAGTTAAGAATCCATCTTTCTTTTATCGGATTCAACTTGATGTTGAAGAACAGATAACTAATATTTTTTGGGCAGACTCAAAAATGATGGAGGACTACGGTAATTTTGGCGATGTGGTTTGCTTCGATACCACTTTTCTACTACATAAAGAATGCAGACCTTTTGTGGCTTTTGTTGGGATAAACCATCATAAACAAAAGTTGATCTTTGGGGCTGCATTATTATATGATGAGACGATTAATTCTTTCAAGTGGCTTCTTCAGACTTTCATGGAGGCGATGTCTGGAAAAAGACCAAGGACAATTCTCACTGACCTAGATGATGTAATTGCCGAATTGATTCGTTCAGTTTTGCCTGAAACTGATCATAGATCTTGTGTTTGGCACGTGTATCAAAACATACTATCCCGACTTACCCACAATTTACCTCGCGATGAATTGGATTCTTTTGCTAATGATTTAGGATGTTGCCTCTTCACTTACGAGGAGGAGGCAGATTTCACTTCGGCATGGAAGCTTTTGCTTGACGAATATGCTCTTTGGGAGAACAGCTGGTTAAACGAGATTTATGGGTTGAGAGAAAAGTGGTTGATTTCACACGGGAAGCATATTTTCTGCGCTGACATAAAAAGTGTTCTTGGAGATAGCTTTACCTCGAGCTTAAAGAAGTACCGCAAGCTTGATTCAGATGTTCTTTCATTCTTCAAGCAAATTGGGAAGTTGATAAATGACTGGCATTACAAGGAATTGGAAGCTAATTACGAAATGGGTCGGAATACTCCCACACTGATGGGAGATGTGGTTATGTTAAAGCAAGCAAGAGAAATATACACACCAAAGGTGTTTGAAGAATTTCAAAACGAGTATGAAACATCGCTGAATCTCGTCATAAACGATATTTCAGAAGTTGAGCCGTTAGTGGTGTATAAAGTCAGCATATACGAACAACTACTCGAATATACGGTCAGTTTTAACACGTCGATCGACATGGTCAGTTGCAGTTGCATGATGTTTGAATCTCGAGGAGTCTTGTGCAGCCATGTGCTTAAAGTTCTCGACTTCAGAAATATAAAAATTCTTCCGTCTCACTACTTTCTGAAGAGATGGAATAGAAATGCCAGAGTTTGAGATGTTGAGGTTGAAAAAGGGTAACCCTTAGAAATCTCTATTCTGGCTTCATTTTTCATGACTGCATATATGAATTATCAATATTTAAGAAAATTCAACTTCTGAGAGAGTTTTCTGGTTGATAATTATATGATCTATGCCTTATTTTATATGTTGCATCTCTTTTTATTTTATACCAGGTGACAAAATTTAGAGAAATTGTGGTAGCAATTGTAGATAGGAAAAAGTTGGGGGTTTTTTTAGAGAGAGAAAGAAAAGCATTAGAGAGAAAAAAAGGATTTTCTAATGTCGTATATGTCACTTAGAAAATCTATACTATGCAGAAGTGGTTGTGAAAAAGTTGTGACACTATCTGCATAGTCTAGAATATGATCCAAACTTTTTTCTCTCTAAAAAAATCAAGTTTGCTTCTTGATCTTTGATTTAGTGGTATTAAGTTAGTTTATTGCTCCCACTCAATGCACGATTGCATCAAAGAAAATGCATTGTTTGCTTAATCATGAATGAGTTTTTACAGAATTTCAAACTCATTCCATATTGATTTATATAGTGTGCGGCTAATGCCATCACAATTCACACGCAGGAAAACAAAGGACGAGACAGATTTATTGTGGACAAAACAGAAGACAGAGGAGATGTTGGTTGTTGAACCATGTTTCGTGGGGCTTGGCGAACTAGTGCTGTAATTGAACCTTTTCATCATCATGGCAGCAGAGGAAAGAGGTGAACTTTTCCATGCTGTGGTAGCACTCCAGGCATTTTAGATTCTCAGGGATTCTTCCGGCAGAATGCGGAAACTCGAAGCGGCAACAAGGGCGAGCTATCCCATGTAACTTGTCGTGGTAGTCTCTGAAAGCCAGGTCGAACCCTTTTGGGCCGACATTATCTTTCCACAAATCGTACTCGACCAGGGTGGGTAAGACGGTGGTGCTGTGCCCATTAATCACCACACTCGAGCCTCGGCTGAGGCACTGCCCACCCACCTTCTTTATCATAGCTGAGCAGCTTCTTGATTTGCTGCATCATCGGGTCTTGGTCGTCGGCCTTCCCTTGCTGGATCTTGGAGAAAAACATGCTTCCGAGACGGGTCCAGAAGAACCACATCATCGTCGGATCCTCCCAACAGTAGCCGAGCTTTTCAACCTGTAATGGTGGAGATCACCCGCTGGACTTTTTCTCTTTTGCTGCTTTTTCCAACGTAAACCATCTCCAGAGGAATCCGAGTTGCCAGTGCAACTGCTCGAGCTCTGGCTGTGAAACTGCGGACCCACTCGATGTCGTCCCCTCCGTACAGGAATATGTACTTGTTCTCCTTGATCTGCAATATAGCAGAAAAAATGAAAAAGCTTACTCCTTTGTTGGAGCATTCAAAAGGGTCTGAAATTAATAATTACCCAGTTGAGAATTGTTGGGTCAATGCCATTGACCAGCAGCTCGAGCCGCCATGTCTCTTCCCTCCAAAGAGCTTCTTCTCTCAAGCTCGTGAAGGGGAAGGCATTGCTTCCCCAAATCCACATCATATGGATGGCATTGGGGCAAACCACCTTGCCTTGAGGATCTAAGACGACCAGGATTGGCTTGTTTCGGAAATGCCATACTTCCTTGATGAACTTGACGACGGCTTTTGAGATCAAAGAAGGATGGTGGACGGTATACCACGGCATTGTTGTTTGCAGAGCCTCAAACTGCTTCTGCAATGGATCAGCCCACTGGACAGAACGGTCAACGATAGGAACCCATACAACTTCGTACAAACTCTCAAGTCTTGTTGCGTGGAGCCTTGATTCGTTGTATATCTGTTCGAGAATCGAAAGCTCATCGCGTGATATTTCCAAGCCAGAAATGAGCAGAAGCACATTTTTCCTTCTCAACACTTCAATGTTAACCTGCGGAGTTTACATCAACCCGACAAGAAAAAAGTTGTGAATTTGTAATGTTTTTTCCAAAGTGGTTTGGTCGAAAAGGCAGCGAAATCTCACCCTTCGCTTCGTTGAGCCGTCAACGAGAGGCTGCAGATCATCCCTAGGATAAATCAAGGCCTTGAGGACCCTCATATTGTCAACGTGGATTGTTTCAAAGAGATTGATAAGCAACTGAAATGATTCAACGTCTCTCTTCTCATCTGCATCACGCAGTATTTATTGATCAGCTCAAAGTTAATCAATAGTCATTTAGATTGAGGCATTTCTGAGTTCTTAAGTTTGGAATTTTTAAGGAAGTTGCTCACCTATATATTGGTAGCAGATATCCAGCTGCTTCTTGAGATGGTCTCTTATGTTTTTAAGCTTATGAGCCAGAGTCGATAGCTCCCATGCTTCGGTAGTCGAAGCTGCATGTCTGAGATAGGAATCAAAACTCAGCCAATTCCAAATTTAGAGCTTCTCACACCAACAAAACACAATTATTTTAGGTCTGAAAGTACTTACTCGTGTCCCATGCTGGTTATGCTTGTAATTTGTGTTGCACAGGCCACAATGCTCCTAATGGTCCAATACACAGCAGTTGGGATATGGGTCATGGCTGTGGACAAGGCTGGAACCTCACTTGTTATGTAGGTCGATGGAAGCTCTTTGAACTGAACTACACATCTAGTCACGTCGAGAATGGCAGCAATGAGATCCCGAAGAGCATCGAATCTGGGCTTTAGTGTCGCCCCTGCATGTTCTATAACTCCTGGCACTTGTTTCAAAATTGCCATTGCTTTGGCAAGTTGGTTTTGTGAGTAAATCTGAGCAAGAAGCCAGAATTCTCCATAGTGAATGGAAAATGCAGCCAGCGTCAGCACCAGTTTTGCATCCCATGGATAGCTTGTGAGCATGTTGAAGATGGTCAGTGTAGTCGCGTGGGGGTCGGTCCCTCCTAAAGCCTTGTATGCTAGCTGGTAAATTATTTATATAGTTGTTTGAAAGTATTAGTCCGACAAATTATTAAACTGTGAGGAGAATATCTTAGATTTTTCTGGGTAGTTGATGAAAATTAATGTTTTATCGTTTCAACTGACCTCGCAGGCAATCCGGTCGATCGTGTAGGATAGCGCCTCGAGCATGAGGAAGAAACCGGCTTGAGTCTTTTCCTCATAGGCTTCCACATTTGCTCGGTCACCCTATAAGGAATTAAAGGTTAATCAAATTACTTCAAATTTCTACCACACAAAGATGCTTTTATGTTTCAAGACGATAAAAAAAAAAAAAACAATTCCATACCGGAGCTATGGAATCGATGGTCAAGGTGGCACGATTGAAAATATCCTCGACAAGAAGGAGAAGAGGTCTGGTGTCGACTTCTCGGCCATCGGGAGCATGAGTGGCTTCAATTTGCTTCAGCATCACGTTATCGTCAGACATCATCAGCATACTACGATCGCCCCTGATCAGTTGGTGCATAGAGGTTGGTGTGATCTTACTTAACGCCATTTCGGGATAATAGGAAATTCCTTAGATTTCTGAGTAGAGAAGGAGAAGATGGTAAGCCTGTGTGTTTTGTTGCAGGCTTGGATGACCTATTTATACCCATCTGAGATAGAATAAAGTTCAGCATAATCACTTACTTTGCTTCATTCCTTATTTGAATGTTTTAGACGTTAAGATGAAGCCTGGGCTTTTCTGTGTCGTCCTCTACACTCTACCATGAACTAGTTGAGTTGTAAAACTGATTGAATTTATGCAAATTTATGAACTTTTTATTACTCAAGCTACTCATTTCGTTGTTTAGAACTGTCAATTGCTGTATATGTTAAACAGGATAAGCTATGGAGGTTTGGGTAGTATGTACTGTAATTAGTGAAATGGGAGAAGGGTGTAGACTGAGAGGACGCCAATGCTGTGCTCTGCTACCTTGCTTGATGATAGTTGAGAATTTTGATTTTAGCAGACAGAGTAGGAGATATGACGGGGAAGACTGAATTTGATTCCTTTCTTTTATTGTTTATAGCATAAGCTTTAAAGAAAGCAAAAGGCAAGACAGTGATTGAGGAATTTGCATACTATTAATTGCTTGGTGTTACGTATTTCTCTTAAATCGATTCGGCTCGGGTCGTTTCCCCTTTAAGGGTTTGTTCTAGTCGTGCTTCATGGTTGGTCTAGTTCGGTTGAATTCGGTTAATTACACAAATCGATTCAGTTAGACGATAAAAGTTTATTTTTTTGGCTAAATTATGCTATCACCTTTCAGTTATGAGCAATTAGAACCGTATCATCAATTTTTTTATCAAATACAACAATATGTATATACCACGTTTTTCATTTAATAATGTATTTTTATCCATTTTTTTTATTCTTTTAGTAATTTCTAACTCTATTTTCAAACTCTATCGTGGGATTGACGGGATTCTAAATCGATGGATAGAAGATCGATAAAGTTTGAAATCAATCTAAAAATCATCGAAAATGTAAGAAATTAGACTAAAACACGATTAAATGAAATACATGATATATACTAGATTCAACGAATAAATCGATGTTATGATCTAAATTATTGATAGTTGAAATGTCGAAGTTCGATTTGTCTAAAATTATGTAAATGAAAATGCAGCACGGTATTCAGCGCTAATACCGTGAATTCTCATTTTTGTTAACTGTTTACAAAATTTAAGTGGGTTCGATCGTCTTGAAACCAAAAACTTAACTCGACATTAGTAAAGAATTTCTTTTCCAAATATGATAAGTTAACAATGAGAAAAAATATGATCATCAATGGGCCTGGCCAGGAGGACTAGGTCGGCGTTGATGACTTGGGAGGAACTAAGGCTCGGCCCTTCCCACCCTCTAAAGGGTGGTCCGAGGTTGAGCCTACATGCCTCCAACCATCGGAAGTCGATCAGGATCCGACAAAATCTTCCTATAATTCAACGAAGTCTCCCCTGACAAAGCCGACAAATCAACCAGCCTTATTGTATCTCGGGCATGACCCTTATCGTTCCCAAGAAAAAAACCATTGCAGGCTCGTCTTACGACCAGCCCGCTTGTCGTTTGCTAGTGCCGAAAAAAAGGACAATAAGCGAATATACTTATTATTTTCAAAACTAAGTAAATTAGAGTAATTGAATGGATAATTCATTTCGAATAATGATATTTTATTAGGTAATGTGCAATATAACGTTTTGATCTTAGAGGTCACCAACAATTGACGACACGACTAATTTTCTCGAGTAATTTGGTCTCTAGCTTTTAAACCGTTCATAATTGGATTCTTTCGTGACTAAAAACATCGAATTGATGAGAGAGTATTCAAAGAGTGACGCGTGGCCTACGGTTAAAAAATAAAAAATTACATGCATACCATATGAATCATTTTGCTAATGGATCGATATTTGAAGAAACTACTTAAAAAGAATAATTTATACCATGGGACTAGGTCACGACATTTAAATTCAAGTTCACTTGCTTTATTTCAATCTAAAAAATAAAAGAAATAAAAAAACTTAAATTATAATGTTAATGACAAAACAAATATTAAATTATTTACGTTAATAAAAAAAAATTTAAACTATCATATGTTAATAAGTTAACCTTTCAGGTGCGGTCGACCGCGTGAGGCCGAGACCGTCTATTTCTTAGTATATTTTGTACTAATTTTAAATACGGGAGAACGCATTTTAGCTTCATGCAATTGCGCGGTCGACTTCGTGAAATAGAGGTCGGCCGTTCTTGAAACGTGTTTTGCACGTATTTTAAGTGCAGATGGTTGCATTTGATTTGTAAATAATAAAAAATATAATTTAATGATCATTTGGTTAATAAAATAAATAAAAAAGGAAACGGAAGGAGAGCGAGCGAGGCTTTGCGTTCTTTGCAAGAAGGCTATTTAGTCCTCAGAACTGCACTGCTGGTATGCAAAGCTGCTCTGCCGTTAAAGATCCGTCTCCGCTGCTTTCTCAGGTAGGAAAATCCAGCCCTTCTGTTCTCGTTCATAGGCAGTAATTGACCTTACTCATGTCGTTCATTTCTTTGTCGACTATTGTATATTTCTTATGTTTTCAATGAATCTAGAGCTTTCTGAATGGAATTTATTATGGTTAGTTTTGGTGCTGCGAATGTTTATTGTAGTTTCCGCTGTTAATTGGTTTTTATATTGCTAATTTTGACTGCGTATATGGAATGCTTAGAAAACCTTTCTTCTTTCTGTTAGCAGGTTGTCTCGCTTAAATTCTGATTATGTCTAACTCAGCGATTGAGGTTCCTCCAAAGGGGGGGTTTAGTTTTGATCTCTGCAGAAGAAATGCTATGCTGGAAAAGAAGGGACTTCGTGGTCCGTCTTTTCTGAAGACAGGAACTACTATTGTTGGTTTGATCTTCAAGGTATAGTCACCATTTTGAAGCAATTCAGCCGTTATTGTTATTCATTTATTTATAACGTCCCCCGGTCCTCCCAGTACAATATTATCCGTTTTGGGTCGGAGCCCGCAAGATTTTTTCTTGAGGTCAGTCCCAAAACATGTTATACTAGGTAGACATAGGAACTCTATTTATAAATCATGCATTTTTCACTCTCCCAAGTAATGTGAGATTGTGTACCCCCACTAGTATGGGCTAGGCCCCATAAGCCCCTCTTTGCCTTCACGTGGCGGGCTGTCACAATCTCCCTCCTTTTAGGGCCCGACGTCTTCGTCGGCCATACTTTCGGTTGGCAGTGATACTATTTGTAACGTTCTTCGGTGCTTCCAGTACAATATTGTTCGTTTTGGGTCGAAGTCCGTACGGATTTATTCTTGAGGTCAGCCCCAAAACAAGTTATACAAGGTAAGGATGAGAATTCTACTTATAAATCATGCATTTTTCACTCTTCCAAGCAATGTGTGATTGTGCACCCTCACTGGTATGGGTTGAGCCCCATCGGACTCTTTTTGCCTTCACATGGCGGGTTGTCACACTATTCATGGATGTTTCTTGTTATTTTGTGACCCCAAACTATTGTTCTGTCTACTAAATCAATGTGAAATTTGTGGTTATACTTTCTTAGATTAGGAGCTGTATTCATCCCAATTGATGCCTATCTCCGCTGTTGAAGCCATCGACTGTATTACTTCGAAACTTGAGTTTTTTTCTCATATTTTCTCTTGTTTAGGATGGTGTTATTCTCGGAGCAGATACAAGAGCCACTGAAGGCCCTATAGTTGCTGATAAGAACTGCGAGAAAATTCATTACATGGCACCAAATATCTATTGCTGTGGAGCAGGAACAGCAGCTGATACAGAGGCAGTAACAGGTAAATGTTAAATATGCAGTGATATGTGATATATCTTATTCTATCCTCTAGCCTTTTTACTAATTAAGGGAAACCAGTGCTAAGTTGTATTAATATTTATAGACATGGTGAGCTCACAGTTGCAATTGCACCGCTATCATACTGGTCGAGAATCAAGAGTTGTTACAGCCTTGACCCATCTAAAAAAGCACCTTTTTAGGTATATTTACTTTGTTATCAAGGAGTATGTTTTCAAAACATCTCTCTCTCTCCAAACAATAATTTTATGCTTTGTCTTGTCCAGCTACCAAGGCTATGTTCAAGCTGCTTTGGTGCTTGGCGGGGTTGATATTACTGGACCTCATTTACATACGGTGAAATTTTTTTCTGTATCATTGAACCAAACGTGTTGTGCTTGGATGACTAGATTGTGATGCGAAGCAAATGAATTCATTCTGATAAAATTGTAAAAGAACACACAAAACGGTAATAAAAAGACACTAGATTCAGGAAACACCACGAGCAATGTTCGAAAAATAGACTCTTCTTAGAGAGAAATTCGTTTAGACAATATTCAATGTCTTAAATCACTCCACTCATCCTTTGTTTATAATAAAGTAAAGTAATTATAATATCTAAATTAACGTTCTAACAAAATTCTAATATTACTAAAGCACCCTCCTAATATATTCCTAACAGATTGTTGAACATTACTCCACTCTATTACGCAGATATACCCCCATGGATCAACTGACACACTACCGTTTGCAACAATGGGTTCCGGGTCTCTAGCTGCAATGGCTGTTTTCGAGTCAAAGTATAAAGAAAGCCTGACTGTAAGTTAACAAACACATATATATCTTGGTTAGTGAGAGAGAGACCTAAAATATTGAACTGCCTCGGATAGATTGATTTTACTTGAATTCATGATGTCTTTGGATGCATGCAACTAGTGTTAATTTTATTTGCTAGGATTTGGTTTCTCAGCAAACTCACTGGTCATTTAGGCATTGCATTTGAATAAAACCTCAAGGTAAAATGCTCAAATTGTTAATTTTCTGCTTTTCTTCAGTACCATTGTATTTATTTCCTTGTTACAGAAGGATGAGGGGATCCATCTTGTATCTGAGGCGATATGCTCTGGCATTTTCAATGACTTAGGAAGTGGAAGCAACGTCGACATCTGTGTGATAACCAAGGTCTTGAATTCTCTACCTCCATTATTTCTTTTAGGATATATCTTTCCGATACTTGTTATTGTAAACCATTTATGTTTCTTGGCTCAGGGACACAAAGAGTACCTAAGAAACCATATGTCGCCGAACCCTCATACTTATGTTAGTGCTAAAGGTTATTCCTTTTCGAAAAAGACCGGTTAGTATTTCTTCTTTCTTCACTTTACAATATCTCGGTTTTTCTCCCATTTTGATTGATTATCATTTATATTTGACCAACAACATGGCTTTATATGTTAAGCAATTAACAGCAGACATTTCTAAAAAATTATCGTGGTTTGCTGAGCAGCAAGATCCTTTTTTCTCATGTTTCGCAGAGATTCTCATGACAAAGGTAACATCTTTGAAGGAAAAAGTGGAAACTATTGAAGGAGGAGATGCAATGGAAGAGTAAAGACCACCCAAATAACCAAAAAGGTGTGCACTTTGTGTTAATTGCGAACTCCTCAAACTCTTCGATTTGTAGTTTATAATCTCATTGTTCAGAACTCAAAAGTATGTTGTTTTAGATATCAAACGATGACATGAATGGATGGTCCTCTTGAACAATTGTTTGCACTATTTTTGACTTTCTAATGAATCTAAGATTCTACCATTTTATCAGCAACTTTTGGCTTGATTGTGTTGGTTGATGCTTGATGATGTGTTAAGCAGGTTTTTGACATTTCAAAAGTATGGTTATGTTCATTGTACAAGTGGAGGAGGAAAGGAATAAGAAAAGAGGAAGTTTCTGTAGCTTCACTCATTCCTTTTGGGGTTGTTTCTTAAGCATCGTAGACCTTAATTCTCTCCATCAACCATGTCAGCCTAGTTTCTGCCTTTTCCTTTTGCTTCAAATTTTGATCTTTTATTGACACTTTATTTATTTATTTATTTTGGGGTAGTGCCATTAAACGAGGTTACTCTTATTTCGATATTATTTAGTTAACTTTATGTTTACATTCTAATTTTACCTCTTAATTCTTACTTTCTGACGTGATTTTTACTAATTAGTGCAAAATATATTACAAATAATAAAAATAAGTCATTAATTCTACAGATTAACGAGTACTCTGTAAGGTAATAAGAACGAAGATGTTAAAATTAGAGGAAAAATGCAGCATTACTTTACTTCAAATATGTGATTTTTTGAGAGTATAATACGAAGAAGGGGAAGATAACGTATCTATCTTAGGGTTAGATAAATTGTGTGAATAATTGAAAATAAATAATATTTTTTAAATATGAAAATAAATTGATCAATGATATTAAATTTTTGTCATAATATGATTTAAATAAAATAAAATTTAATTAATGTGACAATAAACTTTTTTTTATTTTTTTATTTTTTATTTTTTTTAAAAATATGGATGAGTAGAAACATACGGAAGACGAGAAGTTTTGCAAGGATTGCGTGTCGGCGGTGATACGTCACCGCGTCTCAATGCAACCTATATAAATCTATTTCTTCCTCAAAATTATCCACGTTCTGATAACCCAACGAAGAAGCTTTGAGAGAGAGAGAGATTGAGAGAGATTGAGAGAGAGGAGAAATTTGGTTGATTTGGTCGTTTTTCTCGAGTTGTTTGGTTATTACGACGTTGAATTGGATATGTCATACGACTATCTTTTCAAGTATATCATCATCGGCGACACAGGTTTATTATTACTAAACCCTACTTTTCGAAGTTTTTGCTTTAATTCCTTTCTTTCTGTCTTTCTTTTTGTATTCATGAAGAGCTGAAGAGTTTGATTTGCGCGTAGGTGTGGGGAAGTCATGCCTGCTCTTGCAATTCACGGATAAGAGGTTCCAGCCTGTGCATGATCTCACCATAGGCGTAGAATTTGGCGCTCGTATGGTCACCATTGATGCCAAACCTATCAAGCTTCAGATTTGGGACACTGTCAGAAACTTATCCCAATCTTATTAGTGTGTTTTAATCAAGAGATTTTATGACCAAACAAGACTTAAATTCCATCCAACATAGTTTCGCGTATTTTCCCTTTGTGTTTTCGGATTTTTCTGCTGTCTTCTTCTACAGTTTACGCGATTCATTTATTTGTACTTTGTAGTTTGAACCGGATTAAGTTCAGTACATGCAGAAAAGTCTGTTTTGGAAATTCTGATTTTTTTTTCTACTTTTTACTAATGCTGATTGTGGTTAATGGGTTAAAAAATTTCCAGATTTGATTCGTCCTTGATTTATTCCATCTGCAATTAGAATTTCTTTTTTTTTTTATTTAACTACTTGCGTCCCTGTCCATGATTTTGACTAAGTTAGACGAGTTAGATTTTCCTTTTTATAGTGCTTTTATGTATCTCATATATAGTGCACTATATTACAGGCGGGGCAAGAATCTTTCAGATCTATCACGAGATCTTACTATAGAGGAGCAGCTGGAGCACTTCTGGTTTATGATATAACCAGGTCGGTCTGACTTTCTGTTGTTGGTTAATTTGATTTATATCATTAAGATTATGAAATGCATTATCTCCGAGACACTTCTTTGGACTCTGTTTTCTTTCAGAGATATGCAGGTGTTGAATTAGTATTACAAACGGTTGCAAAATTTGTACTAGTGAAAATATTTGGAAGGAAATAATGAATAATGCATATTAACTCTTTATTGTTGTGCTATTTTGAAAAACATACAATATATATATATACACATATCATGCTTTTATTATATTGGATCGAGTACAATGATGGAATTTCATATATAACAAGTTGGAATTGACAAAACATGAATATCGTTTATGGCACTTAAGTTAGCCTTATTTTCTGCAACTTAACTGAGTTCTCATGTTTAGGCCATTATGGGTATCCATTAATGATACTTTTCAGTAATATTGTGAATTGTAATGAGAATTATGATTCTAACTTAAAAATTTCCATTTCATGTTTGAGTGATGCTTTGGGTACAGTTAATTGAGGCATGGTTGTAAATTTGTGTTTAGGAGAGAGACATTCAATCATCTAGCGACCTGGCTAGAAGATGCCCGACAGCATGCAAATCCCAATATGTCAATCATCCTCGTAGGTAATAAGTCTGATCTTGCTCATCGAAGAGCTGTAAGCAAGGAGGAAGGAGAACAATTTGCCAAGGAAAACGGGCTTTTATTCTTGGAAGCATCAGCAAGAACAGCTCAAAATGTCGAGGAGGTGGGAACTCAGACAAGTTCACAATATGCGTTCAGCAATCTATATATTTATTTATGTCTGAGAGTTTAAATAAATATGATACTGCTATTTACAGGCCTTCACAAAGACTGCTGCAAAAATCCTGCAAAACATTCAAGAAGGTGTTTTCGATGTCTCAAATGAGGTATGCCTAAGTTACTCTTTCATTGAGACTTGAGAGGTGCAAGTTATAGGCCGCGAGGGGTCAGTATCTTGATTGTTTGAAAAATCTCCTTGATTCTTGTGTGTATATTTTTCTTATCTCCTTAACATAAATAATGTGCGCTCCTTCACAAATTCACTCATGTTTCTAGCTTCAAGAAACTGACTCTGTTTTCGTATGAAATCCAGTCGTCTGGCATTAAAATCGGGTATGGACGCCCTCATGGTCCATCTCATACAAGAGAAGGAACTGTTGTTCAGGGAGGTGGATGTTGCGGCTAAAGTGACCAAAATAACTTCAGGATTTGATCAATGAAGCTTTGTCAAAACCTGCTATGAATATACGTCCTTTCAGGCTGACATGCATATAGATTCAACTGTTCTAGAAGCTCCATTGTCTTGGAATATTGGTACTAATCAACTCTTTATTATTCGTCAACTTAGTCCAGGCTGATCTCATTTTTATTCATTGTTTTAATTGGATTTTTCGATTCCTGAAATATCGTATGTAGCCATAGCAGTAATAGTTGATGCTTACTTCAACTGTTGATTACTATTGTTCAAGTTTCGACAACTTCAATTTGGAAATCTTTGAAGAATTTACAAATTAAAACTTGGAATACTACCTAGTTGGATTAGGATACATGTGCCAGCTAATTGCAAAAGTCTAATTTAAGGATTAGCAATCGTGTACATGTTGAAATATGTTGCATATATCAAAAACAGTGATGCTCTTTGGTCGGCAATTAGAGACCATCACGGGGGTGTTGGATCTCCAGAGCCAAACAAAACAGTGATGCTATTTGGTCGGCAATTAGAGACCATCACGGGGGTGTTGGATCTCCAGAGCCAAACATGATCTGTGATGAGCCGATCTGAACTAAATCACCAAAGGTGATTTTTTGGGTTTGAAATTCTCATTTACACAAGATTAAAGAATAGGAATCAAGTCGCCCAATTCGTCCCGAGTACTTATGGCCCAGCTTTTGCATTTTGGTAGTAGGCTCGAATAAGTCCTTGCCGATAAGAAATAAGCCAATGAAATCACGTTTTGTCATGTAATTTTCTTTGCACTTATCTTATTTGCATGGTGATTTCTTATTTGCATGGTGATTTCCAAAGAGAAACAACTATTAGTAAAATGGATTTGGTGATTCTAAGTGCCGAGTTTCCAAATGTCAAAACCATTTTGACAATGGTTGTTTTCTTTGAAAATTGTCTTGACACGTTACAAAAGTGTGATTCTTTTGACAATTCTCCTAATGATTGAGACTTAATTATTAATGCCCATAAGTTTAAGAATTAACATGCACTTTATCATCTATAATTAAAAATAAGTATTAGTACATGTATATTTTAATCTTACACGAAGGCGTTAAAGGCGTTCTTAACTCATGGGGCGATTCAGGTGAGATATCCAACTTTCTATTCACTTGTGGGATCCGGGAGGACTACCACGGCTACTCTCTTCTCGAGAATCTATACATCTCTTATATGTATATGGACAACTATTTCTCGAGCACAGTTTTAGATTCGGATCAAATCAATTTTTTATTCTTCGTCCGATCGTCTCTACGAGAATTGAAAACAAAATAAGAAATGTGAAATTCAAGCCCTACCCATGAATGATGGATAGTCAAAATGCGAAAGAAGATGAATCAAGCAATCATTTTGATTTCATTTGAAAAATATAAAAAGAGTTTGAATGTGTTGGACCAAACACGCACGGGGACTGCTGGCAATGGCGTGCGCAACCCACGTCCAATTGCGGTCTTCCCAACCGCTACATTTACTTCAGTTGGCTCCATCTGGACTGCAAATAATGGCTTCTGGTTGAGACATTAATTCTCCAACCCCCTACTCCCACCCATCTGCTAATCTTCATTGAAATTGATTAACCTTCAGTAATCAAGTTTATGGTTAAAGATTATGACAATTCTCGACAGACGAATTCAATCCGATGAAATTCCTCGATCTTGAATCGTCTTATGCTTGATTGACCCATAATTAAAACAACTGAAAAATGATAGAAGTTGCAGAGACTATCTGAATCGAAATACATTGGAAAATGACAGCTTTTTCTGCATAATTTATCACTAGATCCTTCAGATTGAACGGCTTTCGAAGACGGAGATTGATAAAGCAGACAAATACAAGTAAAAAAACCAGCTTTAAACAAGTCTCAGAGCATGGAGTTGATGGCGTTTTTCAATGGTCTTGAAGGAGGTAGGATTGACTTGAATGAACAAATAGTTTCCAGCAAATAGATCGCCGAAATGAGACTGACCCTCCTTGAATCTCTTCAAAACCTTGGAGTAAGAAACTCTAACTGCAGAAAAAAGCCTAGATTTTCTCCTCAGAATCTTCCTCAAGATCGGAACTCTGAGCCTGAATCTCCTCCTCATGGGCACCCTTCTGAAACTGAACCAGCTTCTCGATCTCCCACCATGGATCCTCTCTCTCTCGTAGTCGTCGTCGACGTATCTAAGCCTCTGGTATGGAAGCTTAGCAACCATTTCAATGGCGGCCGACATAGTTCGCAAAAGGAAATTATTTGGAAAAGCTATAATATACTCGATGCTTCGTCCTTTAAATCGTCTGCATTGTTTCGAAACAGATGATTATAATAGGTGGAGCAGCTTGAGTTTCTCGGTAACTGTTGAAGACATTAAATGGAGGTTTTTTAAGAGTTTAGTTTGTGACCAAGATTGAACAATTACTTAAATTATACTCTTAATAAATGACCCATGATCGTGTAACTATGTCATTCTTCATAGAGTATTGTCGTTTTTAATGTAAAAAGCGACTACCCACCCACCTTTCAACAAATTCCTTTAATGGGGTTGGATACAGAGCTGAGAAAATAGAAGACGATTTGCTTAGAACCTAGACTGCTCGATCTTTCTTTCTTTTTTCTGTGGCTTAGATTTACTCTCTCTATCTATCAATGGCGATTTCTCAATTCTCATAATCATGGGTCTGTAAAGATGGGATGACTGATGAGAGTAAGGGAGTCAACCTCATGTGGGCCCAATGAAACTAGGCCGAGTCTGGCCGAGTTCACCCAAATTGAGTGGTCCGAGACCGAGCTGGCCTGCGAGTCAGCTCAATACCCAAACTGTGGTCTTCTGGGCTGACTAATGGGCTCAAATTCTGAGGGCTTTCTCAGTGGTGGGCTATGTCAGTGGTTGGGCTGGCGGAGTGCTGTGATGGTTTCGAACTCAGTGGACTTTCTCTGTGGTAGGCTAGATCAGCGTGCCGATGAGCTTTTGGGCTGGGTCATTCGGCCGATAGGCTTGGGCTTGAGTATTTGGTAGACTTGGGCTAGTTAGGGGTGAACTTGAAGTACTGAGCTGGGCTCAAACTCAGTGGTGAGCTGGATCATTTTGTCAGTTAGCTTTTGGGCTTGCGTATTGGGTAATACTTTATTTATTTATTCTATTATTTCAAATATATTACAACTCATATCATAATCTTAACAAAAAATCTATTAATGGTGATACCTTTCATAAGGAACTTACATTACGATGCTCATTAATCAATCAATGACAACATAATAAACACTAAAATTACTCTTCCCTATCGGGGCGCTCGGCTTCTGGATTTGGTTGAAATTCGACTGAAGATTTCAAATTTGAGGTTCGTTTCGGCAAAAAAAAGACGGGCTTAAAATTATGTTAAGAGAAGAAATCATCTTAATTCAGCTTTCTTTCATTCCAAACAATAGTGTTCTCATCTTCTAGAGAGATGGGGTTAAGGAGAAAAATAATCATACAATTACCATCTAAAACTCGATAATCTTAACAAAAAATCTATTAATGGTGATACCTTTCATAAGGAACTTACATTACGATGCTCATTAATCAATCAATGACAACATAATAAACACTAAAATTACTCTTCCCTATCGGGGCGCTCGGCTTCTGGATTTGGTTGAAATTCGACTGAAGATTTCAAATTTGAGGTTCGTTTCGGCAAAAAAAAGACGGGCTTAAAATTATGTTAAGAGAAGAAATCATCTTAATTCAGCTTTCTTTCATTCCAAACAATAGTGTTCTCATCTTCTAGAGAGATGGGGTTAAGGAGAAAAATAATCATACAATTACCATCTAAAACTCGATAATCTTAACAAAAAATCTATTAATGGTGATACCTTTCATAAGGAACTTACATTACGATGCTCATTAATCAATCAATGACAACATAATAAACACTAAAATTACTCTTCCCTATCGGGGCGCTCGGCTTCTGGATTTGGTTGAAATTCGACTGAAGATTTCAAATTTGAGGTTCGTTTCGGCAAAAAAAAGACGGGCTTAAAATTATGTTAAGAGAAGAAATCATCTTAATTCAGCTTTCTTTCATTCCAAACAATAGTGTTCTCATCTTCTAGAGAGATGGGGTTAAGGAGAAAAATAATCATACAATTACCATCTAAAACTCGATAATCTTAACAAAAAATCTATTAATGGTGATACCTTTCATAAGGAACTTACATTACGATGCTCATTAATCAATCAATGACAACATAATAAACACTAAAATTACTCTTCCCTATCGGGGCGCTCGGCTTCTGGATTTGGTTGAAATTCGACTGAAGATTTCAAATTTGAGGTTCGTTTCGGCAAAAAAAAGACGGGCTTAAAATTATGTTAAGAGAAGAAATCATCTTAATTCAGCTTTCTTTCATTCCAAACAATAGTGTTCTCATCTTCTAGAGAGATGGGGTTAAGGAGAAAAATAATCATACAATTACCATCTAAAACTCGATAATCTTAACAAAAAATCTATTAATGGTGATACCTTTCATAAGGAACTTACATTACGATGCTCATTAATCAATCAATGACAACATAATAAACACTAAAATTACTCTTCCCTATCGGGGCGCTCGGCTTCTGGATTTGGTTGAAATTCGACTGAAGATTTCAAATTTGAGGTTCGTTTCGGCAAAAAAAAGACGGGCTTAAAATTATGTTAAGAGAAGAAATCATCTTAATTCAGCTTTCTTTCATTCCAAACAATAGTGTTCTCATCTTCTAGAGAGATGGGGTTAAGGAGAAAAATAATCATACAATTACCATCTAAAACTCGATAATCTTAACAAAAAATCTATTAATGGTGATACCTTTCATAAGGAACTTACATTACGATGCTCATTAATCAATCAATGACAACATAATAAACACTAAAATTACTCTTCCCTATCGGGGCGCTCGGCTTCTGGATTTGGTTGAAATTCGACTGAAGATTTCAAATTTGAGGTTCGTTTCGGCAAAAAAAAGACGGGCTTAAAATTATGTTAAGAGAAGAAATCATCTTAATTCAGCTTTCTTTCATTCCAAACAATAGTGTTCTCATCTTCTAGAGAGATGGGGTTAAGGAGAAAAATAATCATACAATTACCATCTAAAACTCGATAATCTTAACAAAAAATCTATTAATGGTGATACCTTTCATAAGGAACTTACATTACGATGCTCATTAATCAATCAATGACAACATAATAAACACTAAAATTACTCTTCCCTATCGGGGCGCTCGGCTTCTGGATTTGGTTGAAATTCGACTGAAGATTTCAAATTTGAGGTTCGTTTCGGCAAAAAAAAGACGGGCTTAAAATTATGTTAAGAGAAGAAATCATCTTAATTCAGCTTTCTTTCATTCCAAACAATAGTGTTCTCATCTTCTAGAGAGATGGGGTTAAGGAGAAAAATAATCATACAATTACCATCTAAAACTCGATAATCTTAACAAAAAATCTATTAATGGTGATACCTTTCATAAGGAACTTACATTACGATGCTCATTAATCAATCAATGACAACATAATAAACACTAAAATTACTCTTCCCTATCGGGGCGCTCGGCTTCTGGATTTGGTTGAAATTCGACTGAAGATTTCAAATTTGAGGTTCGTTTCGGCAAAAAAAAGACGGGCTTAAAATTATGTTAAGAGAAGAAATCATCTTAATTCAGCTTTCTTTCATTCCAAACAATAGTGTTCTCATCTTCTAGAGAGATGGGGTTAAGGAGAAAAATAATCATACAATTACCATCTAAAACTCGATAATCTTAACAAAAAATCTATTATGGTGATACCTTTCATAGGAACTTACATTACGATGCTCATTAATCAATCAATGACAACATAATAAACACTAAAATTACTCTTCCCTATCGGGGCGCTCGGCTTCTGGATTTGGTTGAAATTCGACTGAAGATTTCAAATTTGAGGTTCGTTTCGGCAAAAAAAAGACGGGCTTAAAATTATGTTAAGAGAAGAAATCATCTTAATTCAGCTTTCTTTCATTCCAAACAATAGTGTTCTCATCTTCTAGAGAGATGGGGTTAAGGAGAAAAATAATCATACAATTACCATCTAAAACTCGATAATCAATCACGTACAACATTCAGGGAAGTCAAGTGGAAGGCCTCTACAAATTCTTACATTTTATTAATTTTACATAAATATGAACAACCACACTTACTGGCGATGTCCTTCCGGCAGAGGAACCACCTTATGGAAGGGCACTGTCCTTTGCGGCAAAGCTCCGTCTTCTTCATCATCATCGAATTCTAATAAGTAACTGCACAACAGAAACATGAAAACATCTCTCAAACTGGCCCTAAAAGCATTTTATTTGGAGAACAGTGGGGCCGAAAACTTTGCAAGAAAATAAGGTGGGAAGACTACAATTTAATGACCAGAGCCCAAAAGGGAAAATTTAGATGCATCTAATTTCTTTCCAATATTGAAATATTAATATGCAGATTACTGGGAAGAATCCATGATGACAGGGAAAGAGATGAAAGATATCACTTACTCATCTGCTTTCCTCTGAAAGTAAGGTGAACAGTTGAAGGAAGAGGAGCCATGCACAATATATGGGAAGTTAGTTCCATACAGAAATCAAACAAAAGATATTAAAAAGGTAAACATGGGATGGTAAACTAAGCATATACGTATTAATTAATGAAATGAAAAGGGAATAGCTAATTAAGATAATTATAACTATGATTTCACAATACTAAGGTAAGTGATAGTCACCTTGCGATGGCCATTAACAACAGTTGCTTTATAAAGAGCAGTGGTCCCTGGATAGACTGCTAAAACATGTCTTCCTGAAGGGAAGTCAGGGGCACTAGAAGGATCGTTTCTTTTTGGAAAGGGAATAATTGCTGACATAGGTAACTTGTATTTCCTGAGAGCCGCAAAGAAGGAACCATGCATTAAACTTCTCTACATTAGAAAGAAAAGAAGTGCTAATTCATCACGCTGGTTGACTTGTCCATGGCAAGTAAATTACCTTTGAATTCCACCCTCATCCTCATCACCTGGCTCCTCATCTAGTACTTCAAATCTGCATATCAAGTTAAATTTTTAATCAAGGATAATATCTACATTGCAAGGTTGTCGAAATTCTAAAGTTCTTACATCCTTTTTGCTTCAATAAAGTCTCGTATTTCTTAACATTTTATTAGATAAATAGAAATTTAGTGCAAATGATATATTAAAAATCTTTCTTACCCAGAATTATTGCTTGAAGTAGTGTACAACTAGCTCATCACACCACCTAATTAATTTCACGATGATAGAAGGCACTAATGACCCAACTAAACCTTATACTTTAAGGGTGTCACCAGGGTGTATTTAGATTAACCAAGGAGTACATCTATTTTCCAACTGAATTTGTTAAAGATTATCTAATAGAAAAAATAGAAGACAATCACTGGTTCATATTACATAGACTAAGAAATTAGCACATGAAATCAGTATATTCGTAAATATATGACACGCTCAGCGGTCAGCAACAAACAAATAAAAATAATTGAGCATTCTACGTTTCATTATTGCAAAAAACAGACTTACTCTCTTGTTTCTTTATCAAAATGCATCACTTTCACAACAAACCACTCGTCCTTATCAGCATCATCTGGTGTAACCCTAGCTGCTACCTGAAAATAACAGTAGATGTCAAACAGAACTGCTTCTTCCCAGGCATATCAATTGTTCTACAATAGTTGCAAAGCTTTAGAACATGGATATCTCTCAAGTTAAGACGTACCTGTTCACCCTTCAGACTAGCACAAGCCTCAAGTTGGCTCCTCATGGCAGGTGAAACTCTTGAAATATCCGAATCTGCCTTCATTCTTTTCCTTCTTTGATCATTACCTTCTGAAATCATGAACAGTGAATTGAATTAACAACATAATCTAGGTTTCTTTGATGAAAATCACATCTACCAAATTTAACTCATGACATGGCACTGTCAATACATACTAACAGTTCATTTGTACACATTAGCAGAAACTCATTTTGACAAAATCAATATTCACCTAGTGTAGTTATCATAATAACTAAAAAAAATCACAAGCACCTAATAGATATATCCCTTTTAATTATCATAATGCGAATGAGAAAGCTTTTCAAAAATCATTGCTCTCTCCAAAGCATAGATAGATACCAATGTTTGCTTTACCTGCGTGATTTAAATGAAATAATAAGCATATCCCTTTTAGTTATCATAATGAGTATGAGAAACATTATCAACTTTAAGAATCTAAATATAGACATGTCTTGATTCTTGAAATGATGGGAGGACTCCTTGTGAGTGCCCATTCCTTTTACAGATGCCGTAGAAAGAAGAAATCAAGTAAAAGTAGTGTATATATTAATTTACACGATTTCTTAAACAAGCATCTTGATGATTATGTCTCAATCCAGACTCAAATAAGAAACAAAATAAAAGGAAGCCAAAGGGGAGGGCTATCATGTTCCTCCAACAAAGTTATGAGCTTTACTGAAACGCCCTTGATCCATGGCTCCCATTGTGTCCCAGAAAATTAAATAAAAAAAAAAGTTAAAGTTTAGCTCAAAAATCTGGGCATAAACCTATTCTTCTTCGTGTTTGCCCAGGTGGTCCACTTGGCAGCAGAGAATCTAGAAGGCTCAGTAAGACATTGGAAACACTGCACTCATATTTGATATGGAAAACACCGTGAGATACTATGCATACAATCAAATCTCTATGAGAAAGACAAATTTGAATTCAATGAATTAAATAATCTTAAAGAACAACAAATCTGACATGGTTTCAGTTCATTGTTCATCAAATAAAATATTTAACAAAAGTAGAATTATCAACCTTCAAGAAATGATAATATAATACTAATAAAATGAAAATGAATAACGAGCATACGTCACTTCGCTCTCCGAAAGCTCTTTTGCATGAGTGTATAAAATCTTCAACTTTGATAATGAATTGTCTCCAGGCTTTTCAACCAAATCAGGAGCTGTATCGAGGAGTAATGAGAATTAAAAAAATGCAGTTAATCAAGCCTAAAAGGTAATCAAATTAGACAAAATATACTAGAATGGAAATGGCTCTGTAACAAACAAACAGAAAGAGAAGCTTATAGCAAATGTCAGGTAGTCAAGATAATAACTGGTTGTCAATAAATCAAGGAAAAGTTTTAAAAAAATGTGTTATATCATCAAAATTCATAAATAGCATGAGTATCAAAGTATCTGTATCACCAAGTTGTTTAATGAAAAGTCCAATAAGACATAAAGAGTACCTAAAGTGAAATGAATGATATAAAAAATATTTGCTCATTTAAAACTAACCATAGAAAGTGGTCGCGTTACCATATTATTGATTGATGACACCGGGATCCTAGATTTTAAGATAACTAATATTCCTTAACGAGCATTCTTGAGGAGTGAACTGTTTGATAAAACATATTCTGCTATTCCTACGAGCATCTCTCTAGATTCTCTGAATTACATCACTGTATACTTATATTTTTTATCTACTAAATTCTAGCCTACTTAATAAAAGAAAAGTTTCATACAAATATTTCCATTTTGGCACACGTCACTCTTTAAATTTTCCTCGAGAGAATAAAAATTTGATTTTTTTTACTGAAAGAATGGGTAATAAACTGTTATAAAATATTGCTTAGCTCGCGAAAATGAGACCTATCAATCGTGCTCAATCAAGTAATTAATTGCTGAATCGATTAAACAAAAACACAATGACAATCACAAATCAGAGCAAAGCATAACCAATTAATATACAACAACAGAATAAATTCACATTCGAGGCATACATTCACAGTATTAGAAACCCCAACCAACTGGACCATAAAAATAAAAACCAGCAATAATTAGTCCAACCGAAAACGCAACATAACCAACGTCAAGTATAAAATTAAAAAAAAAAAAAGAGAGAGAAAGAGAAACTCACCGGCCTGAAGCTTCTTATGCAACTTATTGATCTCGAGGAGCACCTCCTCCTGCTCCTTCCGTAATCGATCGAGCTCCTTCGCGCTGTCCATGAGCTTTACAATGTCCGGCGAAGACATCGGTTCCGGCGAAAAACTGATCCACCACGAGACTGGAGACAGAATTATCGTAGCTGCAACACAATCGTCTCGATCACATCATCCATCGGAGCTTTCAGTTGCAATCATACTATTTTCCTTCCACCTGAGGAGTATCTCCCGAAAGTAGTTTGGAAATGCTAATTCAATAAATAAGAGGAATATCCCAAAATTGCGTTGTGGGAAATTAAAAACATCGAAACGACGTCATTTTCCAACTGATTAATTAATTCAAAATGTGGACCGTATACAGGGATTACCATCAAATCTTTCGGGAAATTACCGTAGTAAATTACTATTTTAGACTTCAAAGTATACATTTTTTTCAATTCAAATATTAAAGTATCAAATTTGAGGATCCAAACCTTAAAGTATTAATAACCAAACAAAACGAATCTTTCCAGACGTCCTATGACCGTCCGTTTTCGAATTTTGTCGTAGAACGGACAGACTCTTAAAAATAAAGTCTGTCCGTTCTAGAGAACGGACGGACTCTGGGAGGGTGGTGACCATCCTCTCTTAAAATTAGGAAGAGAACGGACGGTCACCACCCTCCAAAGGTGCGTCCTTTCTTTAAAATCTGGCGAGAGCGGATGGTCATCACACTCTAAGAGTGCGTCCTATCTCTGCACACCACCATTAGCCTCATTTTATAAATTAATTTTACAAAAATATCAAACAACCTTGGATTTAATCAAAAATTTTATCACATGTTTATTATATTATGAAAAAATAATATGAAAATTTTCATAATTGTATAACATTTGTATGATTTATTATAATTGTTTTACGTATATTTTATAAAATAATTTACTAAAATTACAATAACTTGTAAAAGTGTTAGAAAATCACTAAAAGTTTCAGATTATCTTCTCATGATGTGGTGAATATATGGTCAAAAGTTTAAGAAAATCCAAGATCTTTTACTCAACGATACTAAACGATATTGGATTTATTAAAAAAAATTTTAAAAATAGTAAACAATATTGGATTTATTTAAAAAATTTATCAGATATTTAAAACATCATAAGAAGATAATCTGAAAAGTTTCATGATTTTTTAACACTTGTACAGTTATTGTAATTTTAATGAATTATTTTATAAAATATACATAAAACAATTATAATAAATCATAAAAATGTTATAAAATCATGAAAATTCTCACATTATTTTCCCATAATATAATGAACATGTGATAAAATTTTTGATTAAATCAAATATTGTTTGATATTTTTGTAAAATTAATTTTTAAAATGAGGTTAGTGGTGATGTGCAGAGATAGGACGCACTCTTGGAAAGTGATGACCATCTCTCCCCAAATTTTAAAGAAAGGACGCACCTTTGGAAGGTGGTGACCGTCCGCTCTCTTCCTAATTTTAAGAGAGGACGGTCACCATCCTTCCAAAGTGCGTCCGTTCTCTAGAACGGACAAACTCTATTTTTAAGAGTCTGTCTATTCTATGACAAAATTCAATAACGGACGGTCATAGGACATCTGTCAAGGTTCGTTTTGTTAGGTTATTAATACTAGGGGTGGGCAGACACGAAACCGAACCGAACCGAACCAAAACCTCGGTTTCACTTATACTAGTTCGGGTTCGGTTTGTGTTAGGGTCGGGTTCACTTTACTAGTTTGGGTTCGGTTCGGTTGGCAGTCAAACCCGAACCCAACCCGAAAAACCGAACTCTGAAGTTGCACAAATATTTGGGCTTAGAGTTAGGGCGTCGGGATTGGAACTCGGGATTGATTTTCGGCTTAGGGCAGACGACGCCTCGGCGACGACAGACGACTCCTCTCCTCGGCGACGACAGACGACTCCTCTCCTCGGCGACAGACTACCGGCGACTCCTCTCCTCGGCGACAGACTACCGGCGACTCCTCTACGAAGCGACAGACGACCGACGAGACGACTCCTCGGCGCTCCAGCGGCAGCGACAGACGACTCCTCGGCGACAGACGGCTCCTTGGTGCTCCAGCGAGCAACAGACGACAAGTATAGAGCAGGTATTCATAGAAATTACTTAACTGTTCCGTAGAATTCTTCTGTTACCTTCAAACATTAAGTTTACTTGTTCATCAAGCTCTTTAAAGCTTTCTGGTTTAGGTTAAGCTCTTTAATTTCTACACTTTCTTGGGGGTTGACACTGTTTTTAGACACATTTTAGTGTCTGAATCCAACACGAAACGTGTTACCACACCAATGATTTTCGGCTTAGGGCAGACGACGCCTCGGCGACGACAGACGACTCCTCTCCTCGGCGACGACAGACGACTCCTCTCCTCGGCGACAGACTACCGGCGACTCCTCTACGAAGCGACAGACGACCGACGAGACGACTCCTCGGCGCTCCAGCGGCAGCGACAGACGACTCCTCGGCGACAGACGGCTCCTTGGTGCTCCAGCGAGCGACAGACGACAAGTATAGAGCAGGTATTCATAGAAATTACTTAACTGTTCCGTAGAATTCTTCTGTTACCTTCAAACATTAAGTTTACTTGTTCATCAAGCTCTTTAAAGCTTTCTGGTTTAGGTTAAGCTCTTTAATTTCTACACTTTCTTGGGGGTTGACACTGTTTTTAGACACATTTTAGTGTCTGAATCTAACACGAAACGTGTTATCACACCATTGGTGAATACTTTTACTTGCATGACATGTGAGACAACAATAATAGGAAGATATTTTCTTATTACTTGACGCTCAATTTTATCTCGAGCACCAATTTTGACCTCTTCCCTAACTTGCACAGTTGCACGTGCATAACTCTTTATTCACTTATTTGATTCTCCTAATTTTTTCACAAGTTAGTTTATTTAGAATATTTATTTAATAACATAAAATGGTTTGGAATTCTAACTACAATAGTTTGTACATTTACTTCCAAACATAACACTCTCCATTATAATTCATATCTCTTTGACGTACATTAAATTTGCATAATTTTAAAGTTAGTTGTCAACTTAATGTGTCAATTATCATGCAAAAGTGAAGTTAGAGATATACTTTCAATTGCAAACTAAGATTTGGTTCCTTACTAGAGAAGAAGTTAGGCTCATAGATAAGAATACAGTAAAGGAAAGATATGCAAACAAAGATTACTAAAAAAAAAAAAAAAAAAAAAAAAAAAAAAAAAAAAAAAAAAAAAAAAAAAAAAAAAAAAAAAAAAAAAAAAAAAAAAAAAAAAAAAAAAAAAAAAAAAAAAAAAAAAAAAAAAAAAAAAAAAAAAAAAAAAAAAAAAAAAAAAAAAAAAAAAAAAAAAAAAAAAAAAAAAAAAAAAAAAAAAAAAAAAAAAAAAAAAAAAAAAAAAAAAAAAAAAAAAAAAAAAAAAAAAAAAAAAAAAAAAAAAAAAAAAAAAAAAAAAAAAAAAAAAAAAAAAAAAAAAAAAAAAAAAAAAAAAAAAAAAAAAAAAAAAAAAAAAAAAAAAAAAAAAAAAAAAAAAAAAAAAAAAAAAAAAAAAAAAAAAAAAAAAAAAAAAAAAAAAAAAAAAAAAAAAAAAAAAAAAAAAAAAAAAAAAAAAAAAAAAAAAAAAAAAAAAAAAAAAAAAAAAAAAAAAAAAAAAAAAAAAAAAAAAAAAAAAAAGATTCATATGGGAGACTCTTCGAAATTGTTGATCGAGAGCATGTTTGCTGTTTAAAATTATAGGGTGTTTATTTATGTAATTGTTGCTTGCTGTGAGTCTGACTATTGATTGTGACATATTTGTGAATTTGCTATAGAATAATAGAATTGTTTTGAATTTGTTTCGTAATTGAATGATGAATATGATTGTTGTTAATTGTTTTTTTAGGATGGAAACTAATGTGAATAATAGTAATCCGAAGAAAAGAAATAGATCCAATGCTTGGGATAACTTCACTTTGGATGAAAATTGTGATGAAAATGCACCTAAAGCTAGTTGCAACCACTGTGGTCAGCCATATGCATGTCATTCTGTACGAAATGGTACTTCAAATATGACCAGACATTTAAAGGTGTGTAAAAAGTATTTGTCAAAATTGGATGTCAAACAAACAACATTGCCTTTTTTAAAGAAGGAAAGTGGAGGACAATGTTCTAAAGTAGCAACATTTACTCAGATAGTGCGTCGTTCTCTAGAACGGACAAACTCTATTTTTAAGAGTCTGTCTATTCTATGACAAAAATTCAATAACGGCGGTCATAGGACATCTGTCAAGGTTCGTTTTGTTAGGTTATTAATACTAGGGGTGGGCAGACACGAAACCGAACCGAACCAAAACCCGGTTTTTCACTTATTACTAGTTCGGGTTCGGTTTGTGTTAGGGTCGGGTTCACTTACTAGTTTGGGTTCGGTTCGGTTGGCAGTCAAACCCGAACCCAACCCGAAAAACCGAACTCTGAAGTTGCACAAATATTTGGGCTTAGAGTTAGGGCGTCGGGATTGGAACTCGGGATTGATTTTCGGCTTAGGGCAGACGACGCCTCGGCGACGACAGACGACTCCTCTCCTCGGCGACGACAGACGACTCCTCGGCGCTCCAGCGGCAGCGACAGACGACTCCTCGGCGCTCCAGCGGCAGCGACAGACGACTCCTCGGCGCTCCAGCGGCAGCGACAGACGACTCCTCGGCGCTCCAGCGGCAGCGACAGACGACTCCTCGGCGCTCCAGCGGCAGCGACAGACGACTCCTCGGCGACAGACGACTCCTCGGCGCTCCAGCGGCAGCGACAGACGACAAGTATAGAGCAGGTATTCATAGAAATTACTTAACTGTTCCGTAGAATTCTTCTGTTACCTTCAAACATTAAGTTTACTTGTTCATCAAGCTCTTTAAAGCTTTCTGGTTTAGGTTAAGCTCTTTAATTTCTACACTTTCTTGGGGGTTGACACTGTTTTTAGACACATTTTAGTGTCTGAATCCAACACGAAACGTGTTACCACACCAATGATTTCGGCTTAGGGCAGACGACGCCTCGCGACGTACAGAACGGCTCCTTCCTGGCGAAGAACAGGGACTCTCTCCTCCAGGGACGACTAACGGCGACTCCTCTACGAAGCGACAGACGACGCCTCGGCGACGACAGACGACTCCTCGGCGCTCCGCGGCTAGCGGACACGCCGGACTCCTTCGGCGACAGGACGGCTCCTTGGTGCTTCCAGCGAGCGGACAGCACGACAAGTATAGAGCCGGTTATTCATAGAAATTACTTAACTGTTCCGTAGGACTTCTTCTGTTACCTTTCAACCATTGAAGTTTACTTGTTTCTATTCAAGCTCTTTAAGCTTTCTGGTTTAGGTTAAGCTCTTTATTTCTACACTTTCTTGGGGGTTGACACTGTTTTTAGACCACATTTTAGTGTCTGAATTCTAACACGGCAACGTGTTATCCACACCATTGGTGCATACTTTTACTTGCATGACATGTGAGACCACATAATCGGAAGATTATTTTCTTATACTGACGCTCAATTTTATCTCGAGCACCAATTTGACCTCTTCCCTAACTTGCACAGTTGCACGTGCATAACTCTTTATTCACTTATTTGATTCTCCTAATTTTTTCACAAGTTAGTTTATTTAGAATATTTATTTAATAACATAAAATGGTTTGGAATTCTAACTACAATAGTTTGTACATTTACTTCCAAACATAACACTCTCCATTATAATTCATATCTCTTTGACGTACATTAAATTTGCATAATTTTAAAGTTAGTTGTCAACTTAATGTGTCAATTATCATGCAAAAGTGAAGTTAGAGATATACTTTCAATTGCAAACTAAGATTTGGTTCCTTACTAGAGAAGAAGTTAGGCTCATAGATAAGAATACAGTAAAGGAAAGATATGCAAACAAAGATTACTAAAAAAAAAAAAAAGATTCATATGGGAGACTCTTCGAAATTGTTGATCGAGAGCATTGTTTGCTGTTTAAAATTATAGGGTGTTTATTTATGTAATTGTTGCTTGCTGTGAGTCTGACTATTGATTGTGACATATTTGTGATATTTGCTATAGAATAATAGAATTGTTTTGAATTTGTTTCGTTAATTGAATGATGAATATGATTGTTGTTAATTGTTTTTTTAGGATGGAAACTAATGTGAATAATAGTAATCCGAAGAAAAGAAATAGATCCAATGCTTGGGATAACTTCACTTTGGATGAAAATTGTGATGAAAATGCACCTAAAGCTAGTTGCAACCACTGTGGTCAGCCATATGCATGTCATTCTGTACGAAATGGTACTTCAAATATGACCAGACATTTAAAGGTGTGTAAAAAGTATTTGTCAAAATTGGATGTCAAACAAACAACATTGCCTTTTTTAAAGAAGGAAAGTGGAGGACAATGTTCTAAAGTAGCAACATTTACTCAGATAGGGGGGCGTAAAGTGATTGCTAGCATGCTAATTAAGGATGAATTGCCTATGAGAATGGTTGAATGGGAAGGATTTAAAGAGTGTCTTCAATATTTTCAAAGTTCTTTTGTATGCCTTCTCGTAGAACAGTAGCAAGATGATATTGAAGCTATATACAACAATGAGAAAAGACAGTTGAAAGAATTTATTAGTAGAAAAAGTCAAAGAGTGAGTTTAACTACTGATACTTGGACTTAGAATCAAAATATCAATTATATGGTTGTGACTGGTCATTTTATTGATGATGATTGGAATTTGCATAAAAAAATTGTGAATTTTGTTCAAATAGAAAATCACAAAGGTGAAACCATTGGAAAATTACTTGAAGTCTGTTTGTTGGGCTGGGGCATTGAGAATGTTTTGACCATTACTGTTGATAATGCATCATCTAATGATGTTGCAATTTCTTGTTTGGTTAAGACTTTGCGTAATTGGCAGAGTTCGGTTGTTTTAGATGGAGAATTTATTCATGTTAGATGCTTTGCGCACATTTTAAATTTGATTGTTAATGATGGGTTGAAGGAACATCAACATTCAATTAGCAAGGTACGAAAAGCTGTCAAATATATCAAATCTTCCCCAGGAAGATTACAACATTTTAAGAATTGTGTTGACAGTTGCAAGATTGCATTTAAAGGAAATGTAACCCTGGATGTGTGCACTAGATGGAACTCTATGTATTTGATGCTAGATAATGCTGAGAAATATGAAAAGGCTTTTGAAAAAATGAGAGAATGTGACAGCAATTTCATATCAGACCTCAATGACGAAGGGCCTCTTACAAGCGAAGATTGGGCAAATATTCGAGTATTTTGCAAGTTTCTGAAGGTTTTTTATGACTTAACTAACACTGTTTCAGCTTCATTACATGTTACATCTAATTTGTATGTTAGTGAAGTATGTCAGTTAAAGATGATCATTCAACAACATGTCATGGCTGACAATATGCTATTGAAGACAATGGCTTTAGGCATGCAGAATAAATTTGACAAGTATTGGGGCACTTATGAAAGGTTCAATATTCTTGTCTTCGTGGCGGTCCTTCTCGATCCAAGATGCAAGTCAAAACTATTAAAACATTATTTAAGCATCTTGTTTAGGACTGATAGAGTTGCAGAGCTTATGAACAAAGTGGACAATGTAAGGGAAAGACTATACTTGGATTTCAAAGGTGATTCAAATGACGGATGTCTAACTTCAAGGGTTGAGATTCCAAAGGCAACTAATATTGCAACCTCTACCTTCTTTGACAATTCTCTAGAGTTTGATAGTTCTATTAATATGTCTGAAATTGATGAGTATATGACCGAGAAACTTGAAAAATACTCAGATAGTTTAGATATATTGACATGGTGGAAGTTGAATGGCCACAAATATCCAATTATAAGCAAAATAGCCAAAGATGTTTTCGTCATTCCAATTTCGACCGTCGCTTCAGAGTCCGCATTCAGTTGTGGTGGTCGTATTGTGGACTCATCGCGTACATCTTTATTACCAACGATGGTGGAAGCTATTATTTGCACTTAAAGTTGGATCCGTTCTAAGAGTCCAATTTTGTCTGACAGTGATTACAAAACTATTGATGAAGGTACTTCATTTATTTTATATGAACTATTATATTGCAAATATTATTTTTATTCTTACTAGTCACTAGTTTCATATTATTGAATTTTTGTTGTAGAAATTGATACTTTAACTCAAAGGAATGAAGAAAAAGAGAAAGATATTATCGAGTTATAGCTAAGGTACGAATTACGATTAAGCAATTTGATCAATTTCTAAAGATTTTGCATGACGCTTTATCATTTTTGTTGTGCATTCTTAGAAAGCTGAGCTTAAGCCACCGGTTGTGTTTAAATGCCGACATGGTCTTACTAATCGTTTATATTTCTTCATTTGTTTGAAGGTTATTGCTTTGCTATTAACGACAACTGTCTGGAACAAGTTGGATGAGAGCCTCCTTCAGCCCAGATTGTCAATACGCATCAGCTCTTCCTTTCTTCTCTTTGGAACCGAACCGAACCGAACCGAACCGAACCGAACCGAACCGAACCGAACCGAACCGAACCGAACCGAACCGAACCGAACCGAACCGAACCGAACCGAACCGAACCGAACCGAACCGAACCGAACCGAACCGAACCGAACCGAACCGAACCGAACCGAACCGAACCGAACCGAACCGAACCGAACCGAACCGAACCGAACCGAACCGAACCGAACCGAACCGAACCGAACCGAACCGAACCGAACCGAACCGAACCGAACCGAACCGAACCGAACCGAACCGAACCGAACCGAACCGAACCGAACCGAACCGAACCGAACCGAACCGAACCGAACCGAACCGAACCGAACCGAACCGAACCGAACCGAACCGAACCGAACCGAACCGAACCGAACCGAACCGAACCGAACCGAACCGAACCGAACCGAACCGAACCGAACCGAACCGAACCGAACCGAACCGAACCGAACCGAACCGAACCGAACCGAACCGAACCGAACCTGCATGGCCGCTTTATCATTTTTGTTGTGCATTCTTAGAAAGCTGAGCTTAAGCCACCGGTTGGTTTAAATGCCGACATGGTCTTACTAATCGTTTATATTTCTTCATTGTTTGAAGGTTATTGCTTTGCTATTAACGACAAATGTCTGGAACAAGTTGGATGAGAGCTCCTTCAGCCAGCTTGTCAATACGATCAGCTCTTCCTTTCTTCTCTTTTGGCTTAGACTTGCTAACACATTAACTGATATTTGATGGAGATCAATTCTGATGCTTGTTCTTTGATGAATCTCTGTTTTTTCAGCCTTGAGTTTTGGTGATCTATGGTGGGTTGTTTTCATGTTCTCATAAATTAGAAGAAATTCACTGTAAATTTAAAGAAATTAAATCAAGAATCAGATTTGAACTGAATTTTTTGGTTCGGGTCTGTTTTAATTGTATTCAGGTTCGTTCGGTTTGGGGTTCAGAAAGACCTGAACCCGAAAACCGAAAAGGTTTGGTTCTGTTCCAGTCCAAAACCGAACCGAACCGAAGATTGCCCCACCCCTAATTAATACTTTATGGTTTGGATCGTCAAAATTTGATACTTTAATATTTGAATTGAAAAAGCGTATATGGTAAGTGTGTATTTTGCACACTTATTCGTGCTTTTCATTCTTGTTTCGATTAGTTTTCAGTTTTCAGTTTTCAGTTTTCAGTTTTCAGTTTTCAGTTTTCAGTTTTCAGTTTTCAGTTTTCAGTTTTCAGTTTTCAGTTTTCAGTTTTCAGTTTTCAGTTTTCAGTTTTCAGTTTTCAGTTTTCAGTTTTCAGTTTTCAGTTTTCAGTTTTCAGTTTTCAGTTTTCAGTTTTCAGTTTTCAGTTTTCAGTTTTCAGTTTTCAGTTTTCAGTTTTCAGTTTTCAGTTTTCAGTTTTCAGTTTTCAGTTTTCAGTTTTCAGTTTTCAGTTTTCAGTTTTCAGTTTTCAGTTTTCAGTTTTCAGTTTTCAGTTTTCAGTTTTCAGTTTTCAGTTTTCAGTTTTCAGTTTTCAGTTTTCAGTTTTCAGTTTTCAGTTTTCAGTTTTCAGTTTTCAGTTTTCAGTTTTCAGTTTTCAGTTTTCAGTTAATGAAACAAGGACGAAACAAAAAGAAATCAAAGGAAGGGCAAAACGTAATTTTTCCAAACGAAAATTATAAAATAACTTAAACTTTCTATCTTCCTCATTTCTTCTCTGCTGCGTGAAAAACCAGAGAGCATTCTCTCTTATCCCTCACGGCGATTTCTCCTCTCCGACCTCCGTTTCTCCTCCGATCGACTCGTTCCTCCGGGTTTTCTCCTCCTCTCTCGCAACCCTAGATACGAATCTATGATTTCGGAACGTTCAGTTTTCAGTTTTCAGTTTTCAGTTTTCAGTTTTCAGTTTTCAGTTTTCAGTTTTCAGTTTTCAGTTTTCAGTTTTCAGTTTTCAGTTTTCAGTTTTCAGTTTTCAGTTTTCAGTTTTCAGTTTTCAGTTTTCAGTTTTCAGTTTTCAGTTTTCAGTTTTCAGTTTTCAGTTTTCAGTTTTCAGTTTTCAGTTTTCAGTTTTCAGTTTTCAGTTTTCAGTTTTCAGTTTTCAGTTTTCAGTTTTCAGTTTTCAGTTTTCAGTTTTCAGTTTTCAGTTTTCAGTTTTCAGTTTTCAGTTTTCAGTTTTCAGTTTTCAGTTTTCAGTTTTCAGTTTTCAGTTTTCAGTTTTCAGTTTTCAGTTTTCAGTTTTCAGTTTTCAGTTTTCAGTTTTCAGTTTTCAGTTTTCAGTTTTCAGTTTTCAGTTTTCAGTTTTCAGTTTTCAGTTTTCAGTTTTCAGTTTTCAGTTTTCAGTTTTCAGTTTTCAGTTTTCAGTTTTCAGTTTTCAGTTTTCAGTTTTCAGTTTTCAGTTTTCAGTTTTCAGTTTTCAGTTTTCAGTTTTCAGTTTTCAGTTTTCAGTTTTCAGTTTTCAGTTTTCAGTTTTCAGTTTTCAGTTTTCAGTTTTCAGTTTTCAGTTTTCAGTTTTCAGTTTTCAGTTTTCAGTTTTCAGTTTTCAGTTTTCAGTTTTCAGTTTTCAGTTTTCAGTTTTCAGTTTTCAGTTTTCAGTTTTCAGTTTTCAGTTTTCAGTTTTCAGTTTTCAGTTTTCAGTTTTCAGTTTTCAGTTTTCAGTTTTCAGTTTTCAGTTTTCAGTTTTCAGTTTTCAGTTTTCAGTTTTCAGTTTTCAGTTTTCAGTTTTCAGTTTTCAGTTTTCAGTTTTCAGTTTTCAGTTTTCAGTTTTCAGTTTTCAGTTTTCAGTTTTCAGTTTTCAGTTTTCACGGAGTTATGATGTTAGGATTTCGTTAGGGTTTATGTTAAAAATACGATTTAGGGTTCGAAATTGATAGGTTTGTCGTGTTTGAGAATATAAAGGACGTATTGAACGTTATTGGACAAAGTTAGATTGATTTGTGAGGAATGTTAAAATTTGAGGATTTTCGGGTTTTATGGAAAAAGCTCGTTAACTGTGGTTGTGAACTATCGAGCATTAATTGTTTGTTTAAATGCCTCGATTAGTTAAGTTAGAATTTTAGGAATTTCCTTAGTTAAGGTTTTGCTAAATTTGGACGTCTAGTAGCTTAAACCTGTTTTAACGGCGAATGTTGTGTTTTGCCTCAAACAAACAACGCTCGTGGACGGAGCTCAAGGTTCAATGCGCATGAGGTAAGTTCTCGTGACTTACTCTGGCCGATTGGCCTACACCGTACTTCGATGTCGCGTCCGAGGATCTTAGAGTATTGTGTGTTTAAATTGCTTTGGTTGGGTAGTTGGGTTAATCGCTTATTAGGTTATGTTTTTATTTGTCTTGATGGTATGCATGTTGGTTGTTTATTTTATGCTTGTAACTGTTCATGCATCACGTATTTTAACTAAGCATGAAAATGAATTTCCGCACGATGTTTTCAGAAAACCGATGTGGCCCAAAAGGGGGGGCTATTGATCTATTGTGTGGACCGATTAAGGGTCTGACCAATACCACATCTCATGTAATGTAATAAAATACGTAATCTGTTATCTGGTCACGCGAGGTGTGGCTCAGGCACGGCTCTACGTGTTGTAAGCGTGTACCCCCCTCCTCTAGCTGGAAAGAGTAGTCCGATTGCTGGATGGGCTCTCTCCAGTTAGGGGGATGAGATCTCGGTGATATTCTGTCTGCCATGATCTGTATGTTATGCATGATTTCTGAACTTCATATGCACTGCACGCATCTGCATTTACGTAGAATTTACTGAGCCTTTAGCTCATAGTGTGTCTGTATGGTGTAGGTGACATTGAGCCAGGTGAGGACGACTTTCCTCCTCCTGATGTATGATGCAGTTGATGGAGAATGGCCCGTGGGAGTGTGCTGAGCAGTCGGTGCGTTATGACCCGTGGGGATGTGTGTAAGTATTTTGGGGGAATTGATGATAATATAAAATGTAAAGTTAGAACATAATAGGATGCTTGGATCTGGTTAGATGTTAGGTTCATGTTTTGATGTTTTTATAAGTTGCTTAGAAATTTTAAACAGGAGGAATTGTATAGTTTTAAACATATCCACACAGTTTGTTTTATGAAACTAGGCTATATTTTAACGGTGTTTTGAGTCGTTGTTTTGGGTAAGATTTTGAGTGGAGTAATGTTGAAGAGTGTGATTAAGATGTTGGTATGATAGTGTTAATGAAATTGTAAAAGAGTATGTGTATGTAGGAGTATGAAGGAAAAATGGAAATGAATAAAGAAAAGTAAAAGAGAAAGAAAGAAGGAGGCAGAGGAGCTGTCGATCGCTCGCCAGCGATCGGCACAGGGATCGCCACTCCCTGGAAAAATTCAGGGAGTGTGGCGATCGATCACCCAAGAGGGTGGGCGATCGATCGCCTGGCGAAAGATCACAAGGCGATCGTTCGCTGCTTCGAGGGGTGAACGTTCGCCCCTCTTCTTTTGACTGTTGGCGATCGATTGCCAGATATGGGAGATCGATCGCCCCAATGTTTTTGGGACGAAAGTCCCTTTTTGTCCCCTGAAACGTTTTCTGTTTTATTTAAATTTGTTTTAATAATTATTTTAAGTTTTATTTAAATTGGTTTAAAGTTTTGTTAATGGTTTATAAACTTAGACTTCGATCTCGATTTAAAAAGTTTTAATTCTGCTCACACGTACGAGATTTATTTAGGATATAAAGATAAAAAATAATAATAATAGAAAAATAGTACGGGAAAATCGGGTACATTGTCAGGGTCGTTACAAGTTTTTCCTTGAGCGTTTGAGTTTATTTAATGTTGTTAGTGAGATTGTGAAGGTGAGTTAAGTTTTAACAGGTAATGGCGGATTTAGTTCAAAATAGGAAATAAAGATAAAAAAAGAAGAAAAGAAGAAAAAGCTGATCACGATCGATCAGGATTTGACCACGATCGATCGTGATCTGAGAAAATTTCCTCCAAAGATTCCAGAGACAGCCCGATCGATCGTGATCCGAGAAAATTTCCTTCAAAGATTCCAGAGACGGCCCGATCAATCGGGCACAATACCACAATCGATCGGAATCAACAAAAGTTTCATTCCTAAGCGTTAGCGTGACCATGATCGATCGGGATCATACCGAGATCGATCGTGATTGCGAGAAATATTAAAATTCAATTTTTTAACTTATTGATCGGGTCGATCTCTGCCGTTGATTGATGGACCGCGGCCCTAATTTGAGAAAAGATAAAAGTCTGAAGAGGGGACAAGTGGCGAGGGGAGAGCGAAACAGAGAGAAAAACCATACGAAGACATCGGAGGCCGGATCGAAGCAAGTGGCGAGGAACGGAGGAACTCGGCAGCAATTTCCTAGTTTTTGTTTCTCCTCTTTTCTTCTAGCATGAACTATTTTATTTTCTCTGTAGTTTTCTTTAATTTTATCATGAACTAAGTTTTATGTTCTATCGACGTAAATTTGTTATGAATATTTATTTTTCTTAATTCAAATTTTTAGTTTTCTGTTTCTTTTCTGTGTTGAGTAATCTATTCTGAACTTAATGCTTAGGTTTGCTTGATCACCAAAATTAAGAATTTTAGGGTTAATTCGGGATGCGAGAGCTGAGAATTTTACCGTGCATTGAATATCTTGCCTTAAAAAGGACCCTAGACTAGAGATAGTTAGGGCGTTTAAGTGGTAATTCAATTTCTTGCTCTTAATGTATTCAATTGATTGTAGGGTTAGAGACCGAGAGGTAATAACACATCAATTGAGTAAGTTTATTAATACTTGAGAGAGTTTCTACACGGACTCTTGTCAACTCAGCAGCTGGTGGATCATTACTACAAAAGACGGAAGTAGAGGCATTCAACGTGTTAGAGGAGTTATCCCTCAATAATGATCAGTGCCCGGTTGAACGTCAGATTTTGAGGAAGCAGCCAAATACCCCATAAATGGATGCGATAAAAGCATTGACTACACAAATTACATCCCTCACTCAGCACATCCAAGATAATCAAACTTCAGTTAATACAATTTATTCTCCGATCATACAATGTCAATGGTGCCAAGGACCACATGCTAGTGAAAACTGTCAGCAAGGGAACCAAATAGCTAGTAGTTCATCTGAACAGGCCCAATACGTGAAAAATTATAATAGACCGACGCTTCAAAATTCAGGTAATTACTATAATGCGGGGTGCAACAACCACCCAAATTTCTCGTGGAAGAACCCGAACAACACCATACAGATGTCACAAGCTAATCAACCGGGACCTCTAATTCCAGAAAGAAAATCTAATCTGAAGGATTTAATTGCCAAGATGGGAGAGCGCACCAATAATATGATTGCTGAAATGGGGGAGCACACAAATAAATTTATGGCTGAAACAAGAACAACCTTGCAAAACCAGTCAGCTCAAATTCAAAGTTTGGAAACTCAAATGGGTCAGATGGCAGCTGCATTAAATGGTCGCCCTCAGGGCACATTGCCCAGTTCCACTGAAGTCAATCCTAGAGGCCAGTGCAATGCCATCACACTTAGAAGTGGAGCAGTGATTGAAAATTGTACCAAAGAAAATAAGAAAGTGGTTGCACATGACGAAATGCATTCGTCATCATCCGAGTCCACACCAAAAGATCAAGAGCTACTAGAAGCTCCACCTCAGATTCCAAAGGAAATCATCCCAAAAGTTCCTTTCCCACAACGCCTAAAAAATACAAAGTTGGATAAACAGTTTGAAAAATTCTTGAACGTGTTCAAGCAGCTTCACATCAATATCTCATTTGCCGAAGCCCTGGAGCAAATGCCAACCTATGCAAAATTTTTAAAAGAGGTTCTATCCCACAAAAGGAAAATAGAGGATTGTGGTACAATCGCCCTTTCTGAAGAATGTAGTGCAATAATTCAACGAAAACTACCACAAAAGTTGAAAGATCTGGGTAGTTTTACGGTTCCATGTGATATTGGAAACTGCATCTTCGAGCGTGCGTTATGTGACTTGGGTGCAAGCATCAATTTAATGCCTTTTTCTATTTTTCAAAGGCTTTAGCTAGGTGAAGCAAAACCGACAAGAGTAATCTTACAAATGGCCGACCAATCAATCAAGCATTCAAGAGGAATAATCGAAGACGTGTTGGTTAAAGTCGACAAATTCATATTCCCAGCAGACTTTGTAGTTCTCGACATGGCGGAGGATCGGGACATACCCATTATTTTGGGCAGGCCATTCTTAGCTACGAGGGGTGCCTTGATCATTGTTCAAAGGGGGGAGTTGAAATTGCGCTTGCAAGATGAAGAAGTGACGTTTAATGTCTTTAACTCCATGAAGTATCCGACGGCCAGCGATGATATATTTAGGATTTACTCTCTCGAATCAGCAGTGGACGGCGTTTCCATAAGTCTAGTGATCCTCTCGAGGTTGCTTTACTAAATCACGATTTGTCTTTCGATTTTGACTCTTCTGTGCAGGAATTTATATCATGGATGGATTCGTTCGAACCAAATCGAAGTAAGTATCTTGAGAGTTTGGGGGACCCAACAATTCGAGTCTTACCTTCTATTGAGAGTCCACCCGTGTTGGAGCTGAAGCCACTACCGTCTCACCTCAGGTATGCATTTATTGGTGCTAACTCAACTCTTCCAGTCATTATTGCAGGTGATTTATCTAAGACGGAGGAGGAGAAATTATTGCGTATACTTCGGACATGCAAGGTGGCTATAGGGTGGACACTATCAGATATCAAAGGAATCAGTTCTTCATTTTGCATGCATCGGATATTAATGGAAGACGAGCATCGACCATCTGTAGAGCATCAACGCTGTTTAAATCCAGCTATGAAAGAGGTTGTGCAAAAGGAAGTTTTAAAGTGGTTGGACGCAGGGGTTATCTATCCGATCTCAGATAGTTCGTGGGTGAGTCCAGTGCAGTGTGTTCCAAAGAAAAGTGGGATGACAGTGGTCCAGAATGAAAATGATGAGTTGATTGCATCCAGAACAGTCACTGCTTGGAGAATTTGTATCGATTATCGGAAGTTAAACAAGGCTACACGCAAAGATCACTTTCCATTGTCGTTTATTGATCAGATGCTAGATAGACTTGCCGGCCACGAGTATTATTGTTTCCTTGATGGATATTCCGGGTATAATCAGATTGCAATTGCCCCAGAAGATCAGGAAAAGACCACATTTACCTGCCCGTATGGTTTTTTTGCTTTCCGCCGGATGCCTTTCGGGTTATGCAATGCACCAGCTACATTTCAAAGATGCATGATGGCTATTTTCTCAGATATGGTGGAGTGATTCATAGAAATCTTCATGGATGACTTTTCAGTGTTTGGATCTTCATTCGATACATGTTTGAATAATCTGTCCAACGTGCTCGAAAGGTGTGTTGAGACGAATCTAGCGCTTAATTGGGAGAAAAGTCATTTCATGGTGAAAGAGAGAATTGTATTGGGCCATCGTATTTCAGCATAAGGAATTGAGGTGGACTGAGCTAAAATTGTCGCTATCGAGAAGTTGCCACCACCGACGACAGTAAAAGGAGTGCGGATTTTTCTAGGGCATGCGGGATTCTACCGAAGGTTCGTAAAAGATATTTCTAAGATCACCAAGCCGCTATGTCAGTTATTGGAAAATGGAGTACCATTTGTTTTTACCGCAGAGTGTCTTGCAGCTTTCAATGTGTTAAAGGAGAAACTTGTGTTGGCCCCAATCATAGTCGTGTTGACTTATAGAGTGTTTAAGTCATAATTTGTTTTTGATTATGTATTTGTGTATTAAGTATACAATTTTATTATGTGTATTTAAATAAGAATTATCAATACATGTTTGGTTGACAATACCCTGAACAAGGGTATTTTAGTTGTCTAATAAAATCGGTTTGAGTATACAGAGCAGAACAGAAAAACAGGGCTGTAAAACGCTTCTACCGATGACTATGCATAAAAAAATGAAAGCCTCTGCCGATTGCTAAGCAGAAGAAGACGCCGTTTAGAAGTTATTATCTGCCGATAGCGTCTTTGAAGACATATGCCGATGACGTGTCAAGTCAGTACATGTTTTCTCTGCCAATAGCTGTTTCTGAAGACAGATGCCGATGACGTGTCAAAGTACTTATTTGTTTCATCTGCCGAAGCGGTTTTGAAGATATCTGCCGATGACGTGTCAAGGTGGATCTACCGATAGCATTTGGCGCTACTCACACCGATGACGTTCAAGCTTGCTCATGCCGTTCACTAGACGACAATTTATTTGAACACATCTGCCGATGATATTTGAAGACATCTACCGATGAAGTAGTCAGTGTTTATTTGTTTCATCTGCCAATGATGTTTGAAGCTACTCCTATCGATTGACTAAACGACAAAAGGAGATGATAACAAAAGCATGCTCATGCCGGTGAAATTTAAGGATGCGTCTGCCGATGGAATTCGGCGCCTACACCTGCCGATAGCTTTTAAGCTGCACATGCCGATGGACTTCGATGCATCTACCGACGGATTTTCACGTTGCGCCTGCCGATGAAGCTTCCAGACACTTATGCCGGTGACGTTTTGAAGCTTACTCATTCCGATGACGTGTCAAGTGTTTTGAAGCTACATCTTCCGGTAATCTTCCGCCAGAATTCAAAGTTAGCCGCGAAGCTACAGTGACGTCGTTTTCAGCATTAACTCCAGACCTTTAATGGCGACGACGAACAACAATTTCAGACGCAACGGATAGCTGCTTCAGTACGGATGCTTCCCAACGGTAACTTTTCTCCATTTTGAAGAAAGAAGCATTCAATTTTATGAAGCAAATTCATACAGAGTATATAAGCAGAAGAAAAGGCTCGAAGACTAACTTTTGCCAATTTGAATTCTGAGCCCTAGCTGCGAAAGTTTGAACTCTCTGTATTTCTCTCTACATCTCTCAATCCTAACTTGAGATTCATCTTGTGAGATTGTAGTGTGAGCTTAATATTTTACAAACTCAAATCTGTTTAAGGCAGTTGATTGACGCCCGTAAAGTTCAATCCAGGATTGTGTAAGGTTGTGGATCGACACCCGAAAGCTCGATCAAGTTTTCTCTTTGAGGAGAAGTAAGGAATCTTCAAGGGGGTGCCTTGGAGCGTGGACGTAGGCAGTTTGGCCGAACCACGTAAAAATACTGGTGTCAAATTTCTCTCTCTCTCTTTACATTATATTGATTACTTGTGTTAAATCTAAGTTTAATCAAGAGAGAAATTGGTTAGATCAGAAATTAAAATTAAAAAGTGTCTAATTCACCCCCCTCTTAGACAATACCGATCCTACAATTGGTATCAGAGCAAGGTTGAATATTGTCTAAGTAGTTTATCTAGTAAACACTGTGATATCTAAAATGGCATTCAACACACACTCCACACAAATGGAAGGTCAGTCTACCACCAGACCTCCATTCTTCGATGGTAATGATTATGTGTATTGGAAATCTAGAATGAGAATTTATATTCAGGCTATGGACTATGACATATGGAACAATATAGAAAATGGTCCATACATAGCCTTTAAAACAGAAAATGGTATTAGGATTCCCAAAGCTTCACATGAACTAAATGATACAGATAAGAAGAACCTGAGCCTGAATGCCAAGGCAATAAACACCTTGTACTGTGCTTTAAATAGAGACGAATTCAATAGAGTACAAGGATGTGAGAGTGCCTAAGAGATCTGGCATCTATTAGAAGTCACACACGAGGGCACAAACCAGGTGAAAGAGAGTAAATTGAGCATGTTAGTTCATGAATATGAACTGTTTTCCATGGAAAAAGGAGAAACCATTAGTTCTATGTTTACTCGATTTACTAACATCACTAATGGTCTTAAAGCTCTTGGTAAGATTTACTCAGGTGAAGAACATGTAAGGAAACTTCTGAGATGCCTACCTAGAGCATGGCAACCTAAAGTGACTGCCATTCAGGAAGCAAAAGATCTCAAATCCTTAAAGCTGGAAGAGCTCATTGGATCTCTCATGACACATGAGATCACAATGAGGGCAAATGACAAGGAGGATCTCAAGGAAAAGGAGATCTCCAGAGAAAGGACATAGCCCTCAAGGCCTCTTCGAGCAAACCTGATGAATCTGAAGAAGAAGAAGAAGATGAGGACATTGCCCTTATAACCAGGAGATTCAGCAAGTTCCTGCAACGGAAGAGGATGCAAGGAAAAAGATTTCCAAAGGGTGAGAAGTCTCAAAAGGACAAAGAGATCACATGCTTTGGATGTGGAAAGCCTGGTCATATGAAGGCAGACTGTCCACTAGCAAAGAAGTATCCCAAGAAGTTTAAGAAAAAGGCTATGAAGGCTACTTGGGATGATAGTGAAGAAGATACCTCTTCATCAGAAGATGAGGAAGTAGCAAATCTGTGCTTCATGGCGCATGAAGAAAAGGTTAGTACTTCTTCTTCAAGTATTTTAAGTGACAGTGACAGTGATAATGAAGAAGGTGATCTGATTGATGCTTTTAACGATTTAGTTAAACAATTTAGCTTGCTAAAAAGATCTCTCATCAGAAGATGAGGAAGTAGCAAACCTGTGCTTCATGGCGCATGAAGAAAGGTTAGTACTTCTTCTTCAAGTATTTTAAGTGACAGTGACAGTGATAATGAAGAAGGTGATCTGATTGATGCTTTTAACGATTTAGTTAAACAATTAGCTTGCTAGAAGTCAAATATAATTTGCTGAAAAAGGAAAATGCAAGCTAATTGAAAGCATGCTAATGAAGTGAACTTGCTTGAAAAGGAGATCACTGAACTAAACAGGAAAAATGAATCTTTGAATAATGTTGTTCAGAAATTTACCTACAGTAGTAAACAACTGAACATGCTGATTAGTGATCAAAGAATGACTTTTGATAGAGCAGGCATTGGATACAATGGAAGTAGTAAAAGAAAGTTTACAAAAATTTCTTTGTTAAATCTACTATTTGTCATGCATGTAATGAAGTAGGACAGAAATCCTTTGAGTGTCCACTTAAATCAAACAATATGAAATATAACAGTAAAGTACAATGGGTTCCCAAAGGAACCAGACCTAACACTAGGACCCAAAAGATTTGGGTACCTAAGAAGACAAATTGATTACTGTTTTGCAGGTTGAATGCTCTCCCGGGAAGTATCAGTGGTACATTGACAGTGGTTGTTCAAGGCATATGACGGGAGACTCAACCAAGTTTGCTGTTGTCAACAAGAAAAAGGGCAGTGTCACTTTTGGTGGAAACCAAAAGGGCAAAATTGTTGGCATTGGCAACATAGGTAATCCTATCAATCCTCTTATAGAAAATGTTTTATTAGTTGATGGGTTAAAACACAATTTGCTTAGCATAAGTCAATTATGTGACAAAGGGTATGAAGTGATATTTAAATCAGACTCATGCATAATTAAAGATGCTGCAAATGGCAAAATTCTGTTTACTGGCTTTAGGAAAGAGAATATTTATGTCATTGACATTGATGATATTGATATGCATGTTGATGAAAAATGTTTTAATGTTAAATCTTCTAATGATTCTTGGATCTGACATAGGAGATTAGGACATGTAGGGATGGATACCTTAGCTAAGATTACTAAGGAGAACCTAGTTAGAGGAATCCCTAAGATATCCTTTGAAAAGGATAAGGTCTGTGAGGCTTGTCAAATGGGCAAGCAGATCAAAAGCTCTTTTGCATCAAAGAGTGCAATCTCCACTTCTAAGCCGCTCCAACTCCTTCACATGGACCTCTTCGGTCCTTCTAATATAGCAAGCTTAGGAGGAAAATTCTATGCTTTTGTCATTGTTGACGATTTCTCTAGATTCACTTGGGTTTATTTTCTGAAGTCAAAGGATGAAACCTTTGATACTTTTTCTAGTTTTAAGAAAAGAGTTCAGAATGAAAAGGAGCTCACCATAATTGCTATTCGTAGTGATCATGGTGGAGAATTCGAAAATGAAAGATTTGAACTCTTGTGTCTCAAACATGGAATTGAGCACAACTTCTCCTCTCCTAGAACCCCTCAGCAAAATGGTGTTGTTGAGAGGAAAAATAGGTCCCTTCAAGAGTTAGCTCGAACTATGCTAAATGAAAATTGTCTTCCTAAGTATTTCTGGGCTGAGGCTGTTGCCACAGCATGCTATGTGCTTAATCGGGTCTCCATAAGACCTATTCTAGAGAAAACTCCATATGAGCTCTGGAGTGGAAAAACTCCTTCTGTTAAGCACTTTAGAGCCTTTGGCAGTAAATGCTTCATCCTTAACACTAAGGATAACTTAGGGAAATTCGATTCCAAATCCGATCTTGGAATTTTTCTTGGTTATTCCTTGACCAGTAAAGCATATAGAGTTTTCAATAGGAGAACTCTAGTTGTTGAGGAATCTGTTCATGTCAATTTTGATGAGACTCCTCAACCAATAATTAATGTTGATGAGGATGATTCGTTGGATAAACAATTGGATTCTCTTTCTTTAGAAAAGCCTACTGTTCCCTCTCAAATTGAGAAATCTCTAGAACCATACTCTAATTCCCTAGATATAGTTCCTGTTAAAAATGAGTCTGTTGATCTACCTAGAGACTGGAAGTATATTAGAAACCATCCAATAGAAGAAGTCTTAGGTGATCCCTCTTTAGGAGTTAAGACTAGATCCTCTCTTAGGAATCTCTGTGCCAATGTGGCATTTATGTCTCAAGTAGAACCTAAGAAGTTTGAGGAGGCCGAGGGTGATGAAAATTGGATAATGGCCATGCAAGAAGAATTGAATCAATTCGAAAGGAGCAAGGTTTGGGAACTTGTTCCACGGCCTAAGGATCATCCCATTATTGGAACTAAGTGGGTCTTTAAGAATAAATTGGATGAAAATGGGATTGTTGTAAGAAATAAGGCTAGACTTGTTGCCAAGGGGTACTCTCAAGAAGAGGGTATTGATTTTGAGGAATCTTTTGCCCCTGTAGCCAGGCTAGAATCTATTCGAATGCTTTTAGCCTTTGCGTGTTTCAAGAACTTCACACTCTTTCAAATGGATGTAAAGAGTGCCTTCTTAAATGGATATATCAATGAAGAAGTTTTTGTTGAACAACCTTTGGGTTTTGAAGTTTTTGATAAACCCGATCATGTCTATAAACTTAGGAAAGCTCTGTATGGTCTTAAGCAAGCTCCTAGAGCTTGGTATGACATATTGAAGAATTTCCTTGAGGAAAGGAACTTCAAAAAGGGTAACTCCGATTCAACTCTGTTTACCATGCAAAAGGAGAAAGACATTCTGTTGGTTCAAATTTATGTCGATGACATTATTTTTGGCTCAACTAATGTCAAAATGTGTAATGAGTTTTCATCCCTCATGCAAAGTGAATTCGAGATGAGTATGATGGGGAGTTAAAGTTTTTCCTAGGTTTCCAAATCTGTCAATCTCCTGATGGCATTTTCTTCTGTCAAGAAAAATACATCAGGGAACTTCTTAAGAAATTTGGTCTAGAATCTGTCAAGTCTTCCAAGACCCCCATGAGTACCACAACTAAGTTGGATAAAGATGAAAAAAAAATAAGTGTGGACATTAAGAAATATCGTGGTATGATTGGATCCTTGTTATATCTGACTGCAAGTAGGCCAGATATTCTCTTTAGTGTCTGTCTTTGTGCTAGATTCCAGGCTGCTCCTAAGGAATCTCACTTAACTGCTGTCAAAAGGATTTTTAAATACTTAAGTGGGACACCTGACTTAGGCTTATGGTACCCTAAAGGTACTTCTTTCGATCTGATTGGTTACTCAGATTCTGACTATGCAGGTAGCCTAGTGGATAGGAAAAGCACCAGTGGAACATGTCAGTTCCTTGGTGAATCTCTTGTTTCCTGGTACTCTAAGAAACAAAATTCTGTTGCATTATCAACTGCTGAGAGTGAATATATTGCTGCAGGCAGTTGCTGTGCACAAATGTTATGGATGAAACAAACGTTGGAAGATTTCAATCTGTTTTATGATAGGATTCCTATTCGGTGTGATAACACCAGTGCCATAAACATCTCTAAAAATCCTATTCAATACTCTAGAACAAAGCATATAGATGTCAGATATCATTTCATTCGTGATCATGTTCAAAGAGGTGATATATGTTTAGAATTTGTTAACTCTGTAGATCAATTGGCTGACATCTTTACCAAGCCTTTGGAGGAAAAGACATTCAATAGTATTAGAATAAGGTTAGGTCTCATTCGGGTTGAGAGAAAGTGAGTTTCTGTCTCTGTTTCGAAAAATTTCTAAGTAATAGAGCATCTCCTTCTGTGATGGCATCGGTAGATGTCGTGCTTTTCTCTAGGCATCGGAAGATGCATTCTAATCGGTAGGTTTCGGATGATTTTATTCTCAATCTGCCGACACGTGTATCCCATCGGAAGATATCGGTGGTACACGTGTGATTTCAGCGTCGGGCGATGCACTGTCTTTATTTAAACTCTGTGTTTTCTCGAAGACGCTTCATTTCGCGCTCTTTCTGTGAAACAATCTTTTCTGTGAGAAAATTACCCTGCCCTACCAACCCTCTTTCTCGTTTCCTAGTCTGTCAATGGAGCATACCGGTTCTACATCTCAAGCCATTTCCGTTCAGGCCAAGAAAAAGGCTAAGGTTTCTGCTCGCCCTCCTCGTGAGATTCCAAGGTCGAATGCGTTTCCATCTTTCTACTTTCTCACTAAAGCTGCCGAGAAAAAGTTTCATGACGATTACCAATTCAGATCGTTAATACTCAGTAAAGGTATTGATTTTGAAACTTTAGCTGGGATGGATATTATAGAACCCTTGACGGATCTTGGGTTAATAGGACTTTTTGAAACCGAATCATTCTACTTCCCGGAAGCTATCCGGATGTTTTATGCCAATCTTAGCTTTACTACTGATTCCCTTTCCATTAAGAGCTATGTATATAACAAATGCATAGAAATAACCCCTCAGTCCATAAATGCTCTTCTGGGAGCTCCTCATTTGGATGATTGCCCCTACAAGTATGTGACAGGCCCTGAGTTACCCTTCTTTGGAACAGAAGATGGTTTTCAGTTTCTCAGGGAAATTGCTTTGGACCCTAATTCTACTCTTGATCAGTTAAAGGGCAAACATTTGACTCCGAGGGCCAGAGTTTTTCGTCATATGATAGATTTCAATATTGTTCCCAAGGGTGGACATTATGACGAGGTGAGCTCAATGGAACTGTTTGTTCTATTTGCTCTTTATTTCAAGACACCCTTCAATGTTGGATACATTGTGGTCCGTAGGATGATTTTAGCAGTTTCCTCTAAGGCTACATCCTTACCGTATAATTTGCTTCTTATGCGGTTATTTGCTCATCTTGAGGTTGTCCTTCCTGAGGAGGAAGAGCCTGTGCGACTTCTGCCCTCCAACTATTACTCCCAAGTCACTCTCAACAAGATGGGATTAAAAAGAATCGGACAAGGAGAGCCTTCCTTGTATAAGGCTAAGCAAAAGGTTTCTAAGGCAGTTCCTGTCAGGCGTGGTAAACGCAAGCTTATCCTGCCTGAGGAGTCAACTGCTGAAGGAGGAGATGACACTGTATGTCAATCTCAGGATTCAAGCCCCCCTCCTTCTCCTTTAGTGCGTAAGCGTAGAATTGCTCCCTCCTCCTTGGAACCTATTTCAGAGGCCACCTCTGCTCCCTCTTCTGTGTCCCTGCCTTTACCTGAACCTCCTCGTTCACCTCCACCTTCTCTCGTATTACCTTCTCAGCCTGCTTTTCCTTCCATCTCTCCGGTAATTCGAGCTATTTCTTCAATTTTCACTCATGGTCCTCCAGCTCTGCCATCTCCAGTTCCTCCACCTCCCTCACCACCTACTCTTTCCTTACCACCTACGGCTCCTCCAGTTCCAGTTCAACCACCTTCAGCATCTCCAAACCATGAACCTTCCGCACCTACATCTCCAACTCATGAACCTTCACCTCATCCATCTCCAGATCTGCCACAAATGCTCCCTCCATCACCTGTCCAACCAGCTCCTCCATCCCCTCCACTCCTTACTGCTCTGCCATCCATACCAACCACTCCTCTAACCTATCAGAGGAGATTCTCACTGAATGAGACTCGGTATTCTGAGCTGAAAGCCTCTATTGATCGCATTGAGTCTGCTCTCAGTACCATGGAAAGTCGGATTGAACAGTCTCTGAATGCCAAACTTGTAAAGAATCACAAAGACTTGTCCACTGACTTAGATACTGGTCTTGGTTTGGTGACTCAAAAAGTGGATGTTGATCGACGCATGATTGTCATGGAAATTGAGAAACTCCAATCCTCCATTGCTGCCTTGACACCTGAACCTGAACCCGACCTGCACTCAAGTTCTGGTCCTTGCTATGAAGACTTGTTTCTTCCCTTCTCCCGGCCTGCAGTTGTTGAAGATATGCGTCTCATGCCCCTAGATCTTCATGAGGCTGAGCTCAAGTTCACTCTTCCTACATCTTCCTCAGCTCCTGAATCTTCCTCTCCTCCAGCCTGTCCAATGAAAGCTTCTCCTCCACCAAGTATGGATGTGTGCTCTGGTCCTTCTGTAGAGTCTCCTCCTTGCTTGGCCGTGGAAGTATCCCGGGAGCCTTCTCCATCTCCTGATCCCTGTCTGGCAATGGTGGTCTATCAATCGCCTCTTCCTAGAGATCATGCTTTCCTTCAAGCTCTGGTGGATGGATTTTTCAATCCCCACCGTGACGTGCCCTCTTATGTTCAGAGAGCTTTTTGGAATCGTCATTTAGATCGCTTCAGATAGTGATTCTTTTTGCTGTTCTTTTCAATGACTATCTTTAGTTTACCACATATACTCTAATGTTGAATGCACTATTTTTTGATAATGTCAATGGGGGAGAAGACTATATTTGATTGAGTCTATTCCTTGGATATACACTGTACACTGTGATTTTGGAATTGATATGAATGGTTATTCTAATCAAATACATATACTATGGGGGAGTGGCTAGAATTATGGGGGAGTATCAAAGCTAATCAAATTTATATTGTCATAATCAAAAAGGGGAGATTGTTGACTTATAGAGTGTTTAAGTCATAATTTGTTTTTGATTATGTATTTGTGTATTAAGTATACAATTTGATTATGTGTATTTAAATAAGAATTATCAATACATGTTTGGTTGACAATACCCTGAACAAGGGTATTTTAGTTGTCTAATAAAATCGGTTTGAGTATACAGAGCAGAACAGAAAAACAGGGCTGTAAAACGCTTCTACCGATGACTATGCATAAAAAAATGAAAGCCTCTGCCGATTGCTAAGCAGAAGAAGACGCCAGTTTAGAAGTTATTATCTGCCGATAGCGTCTTTGAAGACATATGCCGATGACGTGTCAAGTCAGTACATGTTTTCTCTGCCGATAGCTGTTTCTGAAGACAGATGCCGATGACGTGTCAAAGTACTTATTTGTTTCATCTGCCGAAGCGGTTTTGAAGATATCTGCCGATGACGTGTCAAGGTGTATCTACCGATAGCATTTGGCGCTACTCACACCGATGACGTTCAAGCTTGCTCATGCCGTTCACTAGACGACAATTTATTTGAACACATCTGCCGATGATATTTGAAGACATCTACCGATGAAGTAGTCAGTGTTTATTTGTTTCATCTGCCGATGATGTTTGAAGCTACTCCTGCCGATTGACTAAACGACAAAAGGAGATGATAACAAAAGCATGCTCATGCCGGTGAAATTTAAGGATGCGTCTGCCGATGGAATTCGGCGCCTACACCTGCCGATAGCTTTTAAGCTGCACATGCCGATGGACTTCGATGCATCTGCCGACGGATTTTCACGTTGCGCCTGCCGATGAAGCTTCCAGACACTTATGCCGGTGACGTTTTGAAGCTTACTCATTCCGATGACGTGTCAAGTGTTTTGAAGCTACATCTTCCGGTAATCTTCCGCCAGAATTCAAAGTTAGCCGCGAAGCTACAGTGACGTCGTTTTCAGCATTAACTCCAGACCTTTAATGGCGACGACGAACAACAATTTCAGACGCAACGGATAGCTGCTTCAGTACGGATGCTTCCCAACGGTAACTTTTCTCCATTTTGAAGAAAGAAGCATTCAATTTTATGAAGCAAATTCATACAGAGTATATAAGCAGAAGAAAAGGCTCGAAGACTAACTTTTGCCAATTTGAATTCTGAGCCCTAGCTGCGAAAGTTTGAACTCTCTGTATTTCTCTCTACATCTCTCAATCCTAACTTGAGATTCATCTTGTGAGATTGTAGTGTGAGCTTAATATTTTACAAACTCAAATCTGTTTAAGGCAGTGGATTGACGCCCGTAAAGTTCAATCCAGGATTGTGTAAGGTTGTGGATCGACACCCGAAAGCTCGATCAAGTTTTCTCTTTGAGGAGAAGTAAGGAATCTTCAAGGGGGTGCCTTGGAGCGTGGACGTAGGCAGTTTGGCCGAACCACGTAAAAATACTGGTGTCAAATTTCTCTCTCTCTCTCTTTACATTATATTGATTACTTGTGTTAAATCTAAGTTTAATCAAGAGAGAAATTGGTTAGATCAGAAATTAAAATTAAAAAGTGTCTAATTCACCCCCCTCTTAGACAATACCGATCCTACAAGTCGCACCTGATTGGGAATTATCATTTGAAATCATAAGTGATGCCAGTGACTTCGCAGTAGGAGCAGTTCTGGGGCAGAGAAAGGATAAAGTCTTCCATACAATTTATTATGCCAGCCGCACTCTCAATGATGCCCAACTAAATTATGCCACCACTGAGAAGGAATTGTTAGCAGTGTCTTCGCATTTGACAAGTTCTACCCCTATGTTATCGGCAACAAAGTCACAGTTTATATGGATCATTCGGCTATTAAATATTTGATGGAAAAGAAGGATGCCAAGCCTCGGTTAATTCGATGGGTATTACTTCTGCAAGAGTTTGATATTGTGATCAAGGACAAGAAAGGCACAGAGAATTCGGTAGCTGATCACCTATCTCGGTTGGAAACACGAGCTCATGTATCCGATAGTGATGTTCAAATAGCTGGAGATTTTCCAGATGAAAAGATCATTGCAATCGAAGTGTTACCGTGGTATGCTGATTATGTGAACTTTATTACCAGTGGGGTTATACCATCCGATTTGTCGCATCACCAATAGAAGAAACTTTTTGCCGATGTAAAGTGATATTATTGGGACGAGCCGATTTTATATAAACACTGTGCAGATCAAGTTATCAGACGTTGTATCCCGGAAGATGAAGTGATATCTGTATTAAAACACTGTCATTCTCTGGAATGTGGCGGACACTTTGGTGGCCAACGAACAGCAGCTAATATACTTCAGTGTGGATTTCACTTGCCCACCTTGTTTAAAGATGCATATTCGTTTGTTGTAGCTTGTGATCAATGTCAACGGACTGGTAATATTTACCGCCGTAATGAGATGCCTTTGACGAATATTTTGGAGGTTGAGCTGTTTGATGTATGGGGTATTGACTTTATAGGGCCGTTTCTATCGTCGTACAACAACAAATACATTCTTTTAGCGGTGGATTATGTCTCCAAGTGGGTTGAAGCAATAGCTACGCCGACCAATGATGGCAAGGTGGTCTTGCATTTTCTGCAGAAGAATATTTTCACTCGCTTTGGAACATCTCGAGCTATCATTAGTGACGAGGGAACTCACTTCTGCAATAGACAGTTTGAAGCACTACTCAGTAAGTATGGGGTGAAGCATCGTAAGGCGTTGGGATACCACCCCCAATCAAACGGGCAAGCCGAATTCTCTAATCGAGAAGTGAAGAAGATCCTTGATAAGACAGTTGCAAATTCAAGAAAAGACTAGGCTCGTAAGTTGGATGATGCTTTATGGGCATACCGGACCGCATTCAAAACGCCTCTGGAAATGTCACCATATAGGTTGGTATTCGGGAAAGCATGTCACTTACCGGTTGAGTTGGAACACCGTGCTTTGTGGGCGATGAAGAAGCTGAATTTTGAGTTAACAGCCACAGGTCAAAAACGCCTCCTGCAAATTAATGAGCTCGACGAAATGCGTATGAGAAATTCAAAAATATATAAGGAGAAGACCAAGGTGTGGCATGACAAGCACATCGTGGAGAAAGATCTTTCACCGGGACAGCAGGTGCTTTTATTTAACTCTTGATTGAAATTGTTTCCAGGAAAATTGAAGTCGAGATGGTCAGGTCCTTTCACGGTGGTGCAAGTGTAACACCCGGTTTTCGGGATTTAAATTTTAGTCCAATATAAACGGCAATTTTGTAAATACGTCGAATTATGTCCGTTTCGCGAACGGAAAGTTTTAACGGAGCCGTAACAATTAATTGGAATTTATTATGAAATATGAGAATTTTGGTAAATCGGATCGTTAGTTAAATAACGAGACAATTGGAAGGAGAAATTGAAATCAAATAGAAGGGCGATTTGGTAATTGTCAAACCAAAATTTTAATAAAAATCAAAATCTCATTTTCTTTCCCCTCACCCACGATACTTCCACTTTCTCTCCCTTATTGGCGCGACTTTTCTCCTCTCACGGCGATTGTCTTCGAACGCCGACCGACGTCCCTCCAAACTCCGGCGAAGTCTTCACGTTTCTCTTCCGTCGTCGCTCTCTAGGTAAGACTTTAAGCTTTTGGAACGTTAGATGTCGATTTCTAGGGTTTAAAACGACTAGGGTTCGTTAGAGGTGTTGGTCAAAAACGCGAATCGATGTTTGAGGTTGATAGGTTGAGCTTAATTATGCCTTTAATAGACGTATTGATGATTATAGAGGCTTAGTTCATCGGTTTGTTGAGGTTTATATAAGATTTGGATAAGTTGGAGCTTAAAAACCTCCATTAATGGAGTTTTTGAAATGTCGAGCGCGAATTGCTCGACGAAATGTCTCAACGAACTAAAATAGAGTTTAGGAGATTTTTCTTTAAGTTAGGAGTTAGTAATTTTGGTGTTTGATGATTTTAGACTCGATTTAATAAATATATTGTGAAATGTTATAGGTGAACAAGCATTTGTGGACGAAGCTCGGTATACGACGGACACATGGTAAGTCTCTGTGACTTGTTTGGCCATCTAGGCCTACACCGTACGAATTGAGTCGATCGAGGATATTGGTGATGTTTGAGTGTTTGGGTAATTAGAACGGGTAGCTAGTTTTACGTTTTGCTAGTTTGTTAATTGTTAGTTTGTTGTTGTATTTTCTGCTTGTTTCTAATTCATTCACGGCATGTTATCTGCTCACGCATCATTGATTTTAAAAAGGCATGAGAAATGAATTTCTATGCACATTTTTACAAAACGAACAAAAAGGTAATGAACAGAATGGTGGTCACGTTGGTGGCGGTGGTTCAGACATGGCTGTCGGATGAAGCATGTTTTCCCCCCGGTTAGATACGAGGGGCTATCCAATCGCCGGATGTGCCGCTCCTATCTAGTAAAAGAGAAGCCCCGGTGACGTATATGTTATGCAAGGAATGAAATGAAAAGACACATGATTTAAAACAGCATACGCATAGCATTCACGTGCATTCACTTAGATTTACTGAGTCTCTAGCTCACGTGTTTAATTCTATGGTGGAGGTGATTTCGAGACAGGTGAGGAAGACGTCCCTCCGCCTGATGTATGAGCACGTTGAGGGAGGAGGCCCGTGGGAGTGCGCTGGCAGTTGGAGCGTGATTTTGACCCGTGGGGACGTACATAGGTATTTTGGGTTGTTTTGGATAGAAATTGTTAGAACAAATAGGTTGATTGGATCTGGATAGTTGATAGAATGTGTTTTGGGAAATTGTAACTATTTTGAAATGTTTTGGTATTTTAAAGCAGGAAGAATATGTGAAACTTTTAAACGGAGCCATGCAGTTCGATTTTTACAAAATTGGTTATGTTTATTGTGTTTTGAGTCGGCGAACGGGTAATAGATATCGAGTGAATTGTATGCTAGTGATAGTGTTATTGTGTAGGAATGTGTTTTTGTGAAATGTGTGAAAAGGAGAGTGATAAAGGAGTGGAAAAGTTAGAGAATTGTGTAAATGTGTGTGCAGGGCGTGAAGTGGGTTAAGAAAAGCAGCCTCTGGATTTCAAAGTCCAGAGGCAGGGGCGAATAGTCGCCTGAGGGAGGAGAACAATCGCCCCTCCCTCTGCTTGAAGCGCCAAGGGAATTCACCATTCTCTGGAGAAATCCAGGGAAGGTGGCGAATAATCGCCACCTAATTGCCTGGCGATCGCCATTGGCGATCGCTGGGCGAAATACCAATCGCCTATTGGCGATTGCTCGCTATGAGCAATCGCCACTTGTTCTGCCAAAGATGGCAGAACATGCCCTTTTATAAAAAAAAAAAAGAATTTATATTTTATTGTTTTCTTTTAAATAATTAAAGGTTTAGTTAATGTTTTTAAGTTTATTTTAGATAGTTTTCAAAGAAAATTTCCAACGCCGTTAACAATTTCAATTTCGATTTTTAAAGTGTTATTTCCGCACAAAAGTCAGGTTTACAGTTTATACGCATTAAGTGAATAAGAAAATGAAAAATTTGTACGGGAAAACTAGGGTACGGGTAAGGGTCGTTACAGCAAGTATTCTCTCACGGAGCTGTTGAGTTACGAGGAGCCGATAACACAACATTCAAAGTAAACGGACAACGAGTGAAGCCATATTTTGGCAGCAATATTCCAAGTGACTCTTCCGTTACTCAACTCATACTCGAAGAATGACTTTGGTCAAACGTCAGGCTAAAGACGGTAAATCAAGCACTTGGTGGGAGGTAACCCATTGATTCTAGTTTTATTAGCATCGGTCGAGTCGAGTTCACTTTTTATTTTATTTTATTTATTGAGGTATTTTTAATGATTTTGTCTTTTAGTTTTCTAAAAAAAATAATAATAAATAAATAAATAAAAATACAAAATAAATAAAAATAAAAAAATAAAAAAAATAAAAACAAAATAGAAACAAAAGGGTGAACGGTGAAAAGCAGAAGTTTTTCACCCTTTACCGTGTTCGCCTCACCCTTCAGCGACGAGGCTCACCTTTCAGCGACGAAGCCCGCATTGCTCTGAGCTCTGACAGCCGCCGTCTCAGCCTCTCAGTTTAAGTGATCCACTGTTCAGCTGAAATCTCTGCTCCTCGACACTCTCAGTCGCACTTCAGCTCCGATTAATTGCACTCAGTTCATTTTTGCCGCATATTTTGGGCACTTAAGATCATTTGTGAACCAAGACTATTATAGGTTGATTGAGTATTGGGTTATCTGTGAAGCAAATATTGGTCTGCGGATTATACAATGGCTTCTAAGCGTTTGAAAAGGTCTTCTAGTGCCTCCAGCTCTTCAAGGCCAAGTCCGTTTCCACATTCGTTCTTCAATGATGATGCGAAGTAATTTTATCAACAATTTATGTTAACAGACAAAGCAATAATTTGTGAGGTGCAGTTTCAGCCGGACCGGAGTGATGGAGATATCCTAGCCATGCTCCAGCAGAGAAATTGGGGTGACGTAGCTGTTTTGGGGGGTGATGTCAATTCTAGTGTAGTTCGGGAATTTTATGCTAATCTGAAAGCTTCAAAGATTGATGCACCGGTCACCGTCCACAATAAAGTGATCGACTTCTCAGCTGAGGTTATTAATGCAAAGTTTGGGTTGCCAAACATTCCAGAGGACGAGTTCCAAGCATTATTGGCTGCCAGACCCAACTATGATGAGATTCTACGAGAGTTGGTCCATCGACGGGCTCAATGGGTATACACCAGATCTGATAATACACTGCCGCGTTATTTAGTCCCGAGCAGTTTGAATAGATATGCTCAAGCCTGGTGCAGGTTCATCCGATGTAATCTTATGCCGACCTCTCAAAAGACCGAGTTTACAAGAGAACGTGCAGTGCTGTTTTACTGCATCTTAAAAGGAAAAGCGATTGATGTAGGACGGATTATACACAACAACATTGCGGAATACCGTAAGCACACTGTGACCGCCGCCCACATTCATCCGGTCCTAATCACACATCTTTGTGCTGCCAAGCACGTGTCGATGAGCTCTGATGACAAACCATGGGTCCAGCAACCTATCTTTGGCTCATCCAACATATCGAGAATAGCCAATTGGCCTCATGGTCAAGCTCGTCCTGACGGGCTGGGTTTTATTGAAAATCAGCCTGATTGCGGATGTTCCTCCTCAACCCATGCCTGCTCCTCGTCTAGGGAAAGGATTTTCGTCCCATTACGTACCTAGAATTCGACGATGCGACGCTGATGCTCGCCTTAAACGGCGTTATGAAATGCAGGGGTCTGATCCCACTACCTTCGGCGCCTCTTCTTCATCTGCTGGGCCACCACCTCCTTCTCATGCTCCAGATGATATTAAGCATATGTTCGAAGCTCTAGCCATTTGTCAAAAACGTTTGGAGCACCGCATTACAGATCTTCAAGCGCGTGATTTGGAGCGTTCACTTTATGAAGCACAGTATATGGCCGTTGTCAATGCTCATCACGGATTTTCTACATAATTCACTCCTCCTTTCCCCATGTATCTGGATCGCCTATCTCAGCCATACGACCCTCCACAAGAGGATGACGATGATGATCTTTCCGACTCACTTTCTGACTCTTTATGAGGTACACTGCTTCACCCTCGCCTTTCCATTTTTTGTTATAATTTTGAACACATTACGGACAATGTAGATTTTAAGTTTGGGGGTGTTAGGGTGAATTTTAGCGTACTTTCTGTTTAGCCAAAACTTTTTGTGGTCTTATTGTCTGGATTATTGATTTGATGTGTCAATGACGGAATTTGTGATTTTATGTATGCCTTTGCTTCCTGGATAGCTCTGAGTATTTAGAACTTGTGATAATTGCATTGACTCTGGTTTATTTTGAGATTCTCATCTTATTGCGCACGTGTTCATTTTCTTTTGACTTAAATTGTTAGTCATAGCTCATGTAGTCTATAGAGAGTGAACCAAACACAGTAAGGGAGCGATTGAGTTCAAATACTGTAAGGGAGAGCACCTCCAGGTAAAGTAGTGAGAGACAGTGAGAAATGAATCCTTCTTAGTTTTGCCCTGCATCCGCGAAAGCGAAACTTGGTTTAGCACGATGAAATAATGACTTAGGCCATTGTTTGAATTGTTTGAGCCTTTTTGAACACACTCTTTCTGTGTCTGTTATTGACACCCATAGTCACCTCATTGAGCCTATGATTGACCATTTCATTTGTTACCGTTATTTGAACCTACCTTAAAACTATTTTGCCTATCTGATCTAAAGAGCACTGGGTTATTATTGTTAGTCGAGGGAGAATAGGAGAAAAGGATGACGAGGTCTAACAAGAACTCTTTTGTCTTTTGATTTATATTTATTATTTTCTGTTGTCATTTCTCTATTCTTGTTGCTGTAAAGAAAAAGAAAGACGTCAAAGACTGTAACGACCCCAAACCCCAGCAAGATATTGTCCGCTCCGGGGATTGGGCCGCAGCCCAATATCGTCCCCTCACGGCTTTGTTTGGCGAGAGCTTCCCGGAAGGTCACCCAACCTGAAATTACTCTCGCCGAAGCTCTCTTAACTTCGGAGTTCTTATGGGATCCGTTGTCAATTGAGCTCCAAAACGCGTCTTGCTATCTTGGGAGGGTCTCTTTACATATGTTTCATTTCCACATACTTCCCCAAGCGATGTGGGATTGTGACAACCCCCTCTTTACGACCCGGGATTCGCCTATACTCGAGTCCGGGATCCATCCACCCCGCAACCCGAGGTTTGCCCCGCAGTCGTACACATACGTACACATTCCATTCGGGTCATCACAATCACCCCCCCTCGGGGGCCCAACGTCCTCGTTGGCCACATTTCCGGTTGGGTACAGGCTCTGATACCATTTGTAACGACCCCATTCCCAGCAAGATATTGTCCGCTCCGGGGATTGGGCCGCAGCCCAATATCCTCCCCTCACCGGAAATGTGGCCAACGAGGACGTTGGGCCCCCGAGGGGGGGGATTGTGATGACCCGAATATGCACGTATGGGTACGATGGCTGCACGAACCGGAACCCGGATGGCGGTACGTCCGCGCGGGCGAACCGGAAGGTGACAGGTCGTAAAAAGGGGGTCGTCACAATCCCACATCGCTTGGGGAAGTATATGGAAATGAAACATATGTAAAGAGACCCTCCCAAAATAGTAAGACGCGTTTTGGAGCACAATTGACAACGGATCCCATAAGAACTCCGAAGTTAAAAGTGCTTCGGCGAGAGCAATCCCAGGTTGGGTGACCTTCCGGGAAGTTCTCGCCAAACAAAGCCGTGAGGGGAGGATATTGGGCCACGGCCCAATCCCCAGAGCGGACAATATCTTGCTGGGAAACGGGGTCGTTACAAATGGTATCAGAGCCTGTACCCAACCGGAATTGTGGCCAACGAGGACGTTGGGCCCCCGAGGGGGGGTGATTGTGATGACCCGGATGTGAACGTACGGGTACGATGGCTGCACGAACCGGAACCAGGATGGCGGTACGTCCGCGTGGGCGAGCCGGAAGGTGACAGATCGTAAAAAGGGGGTCGTCACAATCCCACAGCGCTTGGGGAAGTATGTGGAAATGAAACATATGTAAAGAGACCCTCCCAACATAGCAAGACGCGTTTTGGAGCTCAATTGACAACGGATCCCATAAGAACTCCGAAGTTAAGAGGGCTTCGGCGAGAGTAATTCCAGGTTGGGTGACCTTCCGGGAAGTGCTCTCGCCAAACAAAGCCGTGAGGGGAGGATATTGGGCTGCGGCCCAATCCCCGGAGCGGACAATATCTTGCTGGGAATGGGGTCGTTACAAAGACGCCCAAATAAAAAATAAAAAAATAAAAAATAAAAAGTTGCAAAAGTTTCAATTGTTAGTTTTCAATTCTGTTTATGTTGTTTAAATTTTAGTGAAATAATGACAAATGAGTTAAAATGGGTAACTGTGAGTGAAATAAGTTTGGGGGTGAGAGAGAAAAAGAAGTGTGAGCAAATCTCATTGAGCGAGAAAGGGTTGAAGAAAATTTTGAGTGGTTGAGATAAGGAAGGATGAATAGTGCTCTCTAATTAGCCTGTGATTTTTAAAAATTCATACCTTTTAACCTGGCTGAACGTTACAAGCTGAATGAAAGTCCTATCGACTTTTGTTTTGTTTTACTGATTTCCGTTACTAGTGAATAATGGGCAAAGCTGGAGAACGATCAGAGTGATTGGAGTGTTCTTAAGAGTGTGTGCCTTTACCTTAGACGCTTGTGCTAACCTATCAAATTAAGAAAATTGGGCATGAACACACACACACACGAGGAGCTCTTAATAAGCTAGTGTTGATGTTTTATTACAAGTTACTAATTGCAAAGAATTTATCTAAGATGCTTTGGTATAAATGTGTCACGCTGAGAAGAATTATTGAAAATTACAATCTAAATTGTTTGATCATGATGTTTTGGCTATTCTTTTTGATTGAGGATGGGGATATATATAATGACTTTAATCGTGTTGATTTCTTTTCGTTTGAGGACACGCTGTTGTTCAAGTTTGGGGGTGTGATAAGTGTGTATTTTGCACACTTATTCGTACTTTTCATGCTTCTTTCGATTAGTTTTTCCTTGAGCGTTTGAGTTTATTTGATGTTGTTAGTGAAATTGTGCAAGTGAGTTGAGTTTTAACAGGTAATGGCGGATTTGGTTCGAAATAGGAAATAAAGATAAAAAAGGAAGAAAAGAAGAAAAAGCCGATCACAATCGATCAGGATTTGACCACGATCGATCGTGATCCGAGAAAATTTCCTCCTAAGATTCTAGAGACGGCCCGATCGATCGGGCACAATACCAAGATCGATCGTGATCCGAGAAAATTTCCTCCAAAGATTCCAGAGACGACCCGATCAATCGGGCACAATACCACGATTGATCGGAATCAACAAAAGTTTCATTCCTAAGCATCAGTGTGACCACGATCGATCGGGATCATACCGAGATCGATCGTGATTGCGAGAAATATTAAAATTCAATTTTTCAACTTATTGATCGTGTAATACCCAGTTTTTCTGGATATTATTATTTTAATATATAATGGCATTTTCGTAAATATGTCAAATCAAGTTCGTTTTACGAAAAGAAAGCGTTATTATGATCCTAATAATTAATATGGATTTTAGGAAAATTATGGAAATTTTAGGAGTTGTGACGCTAAATTTCGGGTAATTACGCTTCTCGAAATATAATTGACGTTTTAGTAAAAATAGTAAACGGGGTCCGTTTTGTGAACGGACAGTTTTAATAGAACCCAGATAATAAGTCGGAGTTATTGGTGAACTAAGGAAATTTGGAGAGCCCGAATATTTAGCTAATTAATGAAATAAAGGACTGAAACAAATAAAAAATAAGTAAGAAGGGCAAAACGGTCATTTACAAATCAATTATATTAATATCACTTATTTTCTCTCCTCCCTCATTTCTTTCTCTCCTCGCGAAAAACCAGAGAGCTCTGGTTTTCCCTCTCCCGCGGCGATTCTCCTCTGCCGACGCCGGTTTCTCCTCCGACCGATCCCCGTTCTTCACGTTTTCTCCTCCGATCAACGTTCTAGGTAAGATTCTATAGCTTTCGGACGTTAGTTTTCAGTTTTAACGAAGTTATACGTTTAGGTTTTACGATTAGGGTTTTGTTAAAATTGTGATTTAATGTTCAAAATCGATAGGTTTGCCGTAATTAAGGATATAGTGAACGTATTGAACGTTATTGGACGAATTTAATTGATTTAGGACGAATGTTAGAGTTTGACTAATTTTCGAGATTTTAGAAAAACTCGTTAATGGTAATTTGGAGGTATCGAGCATAAATTGTTTGGTAAAGCGTCTCGATTAGTTAAATTAGAATTTTAGGAAACTTCTTTAGTTAAGGATTTCATAAATTTGGACATTAACGGTTCAAACGCATTTTAATGATAATTGTTGTGTGTTGCCTTAGGTGCACCACGCTCGTGGACGGAGCTAGCATTCAACGGACGTCAGGTAAGTCTCCGCGACTTGTTTGGCCGATTGGCCTACACCATACGATCTTCTGTTGTTTGAGGAAATTGGAGATTATAGATTGTGTTGGGTGAATAGGTTGGGTAGTTAGTTTTAGTTAAGTGTTATATGTTTATGTTCATTGTTTGTATGTTTTAATTATGTTTATAGCATTGCACATGTTCACGCATCATGTTTTCTGAAAAGCACGAAAAAATAATTTCTATGCATGTTTTCATGAAAAGGAAAAGGATAATGAAAAGATCTGAATGCATGTAATCTGGTCAAGGAGCTGGCGGTGGTTCAGACATGGCTGCTTGGGGAGCATGTTTTCCCCCCGGTTAGATACGAGGGGCTATCCAATCGTAGGATGTGCCGCTCCTATCTAGCGAGAGTGAGGCCACGGTGACATATCTGTAATGTAATGAAATGAAATGAATAGCGAAAAGGTAGGACGCATGTTTTATGAACCGCATGCATAGCATTCACGTAGACTTACTGAGCCTTAAGCTCACGACTTATATCTATGGTGTAGGTGACCTCTACACAGGTGAGGATGAGATCCCTCCACCCGAGACATGATCGGTTGAAGAAGGATGGCTCATGGGTATGCTGGCGCAGTCGATGCTTAACTTGACCCGTGGGGATGTATGTACGTGTTTTGAGGGTGTTGGGTTACTTTGGGTAAATATGTATAAGGTTAGAACATTTTAGGATGTTTGAGTCTGATAGTTGATAGGTTTGATATTTTAAATGCTTTGGTAAACTGTTTTATAAAACGTTTTGTAATGGTTTTATTTAGATTTTTATGAATTGTTGGTGATTTAAAATAGGTGGAAATGTATGGTTTTCAAACAGATCCATGAAGTTTGTTTTCACGAAAGTTTATTACGTTTTAATCACGTTCTAGGATATGTTTAGGGTGTTTAATTGGTGGTTGATGAACTGAGTAATGAGTTAAGTTCTGTTGTAGTTTAACGGGGAAGACGTATAGAAGCGGATATGTGCAGGATGAGAATTGAAGGAAGAATGCTCTCTGGAATTCTCGGATTCCAGAGAGCATGTAAAGAAAAATAGAAAAGAGAAAGAAGGAGGAGGTGATTGGCGATCGGGCGCAGGCGTGTGAGGCGACTGATCGCCTGTGGATGCGGTGATTGGGCGTGGCATCGATCGCTGTGACAGCGATCGATCGCCGAGATCGATCGCTGATGCAGCGATCGATCACCTTCTAGTCTTCTGGGACAAATGTCCCTTCTGCCCTCCCTCTTTTAGCCGATTGTTTTATAGTTAAATAAATTGTTTTAATTAGTTTTAAAATGTTTTATTCAATTGATTTTAATTGTTTTCAAATTGTTTTCCGTATAAACGCTAAGTATAAAAGAAAATGAAAAATTTATATGGGTAAAAAAAAAAGGGAAGAGTACTAGGGTCGCTACAAATCGGGTCGATCTCTGCCGTTGATTGATGGACCGCAGCCCTAATTTGAGAAAAGATAAAAAACTGAAGAGGGGACAAGTGGCGAGGGGAGAGCAAAACAGAGAGAAAAACCCTACGAAGACATTGGAGGCCGGATCGAAGCAAGTGGCGAGGAACGGAGGAACTCGGCAGTAATTTCCTAGTTTTTGTTTCTCCTCTTTTCTTCTAGCATGAACTATTTTATTTTCTCTGTAGTTTTCTTTAATTTTGTCATGAACTAAGTTTTATGTTCTAGGGTTTCGATATAACTTTGTTATGAATATTTATTTTTCTTAATTCAAGTTTTTAATTTTCTGTTTCTTTTCTGTGTTGAATAATCTATTATGAACTTAATGCTTAGGTTTGCTTGATCACCAAAACTAAGAATTTTAGGGTTAATTCGAGATGCGAGAGCGGAGAATTTAACCGTGCATTGAATATCTTGCCTTAAAAAGGACCCTAGACTAGAGATAGTTAGGGCGTTTGAGTGGTAATTCAATTTCTGGCTCTTAATATATTCAATTGATTGTAAGGTTAGAGACCGAGAGGTAATAACACATCAATTGAGTAAGTTTATTAATGCTTGAGAGAGTTTAATAAACAACATAGTGAAATAACCATCAACACGAAGGAATAAGAATTAATTACTTGAATTAGGTTACTAAATAAGATTAGCTAAGTGAAATCGGAACCCTGTAAATTTTCTCATCATATAATCTAACTTTTTACATTCAAATCTGTTATTTAAATTGTCTGATTTATTTTATTTGAATTATTTTAGTTTAAAATCTAAAATCATCAAACATATTGTTTTTCAAATTAAACTGAAAATTAGATATTCAATACTTAACATAATTATTCCTCATGGGACCGACACTCGTACTTGTACACGCTCTACTATTTTTGCAACACGTGCACTTGCGTGTAATTTTTCGCAACAGTATACTTTGAGATCCAAAGCGGTAATTTCCCTTTTTTAAAACTAAATATTTAAAAATTTCAAGAAATGCTATGGTTACTTTTAGTACTTACATGTCATTTATTAATTAATGAATAATTAAAATAATTTATAAATAATTAAAAGAATATGTTGAATTTGCTGTCACGTAGAATTATAAGATAAATCTATCGTTACTTACTTTCAAATATTACAAGAAAATTTCAATTCACTTTTTTTAGGTGCATAATTTATGACACTATCTCCATTAATAAATAACTAACGTATAAATGAAATGACCTCGAGCTAACTTACTAGCCAATTAACGAGCCAAACTAACCATCAAGACCATTACACTTTCTTCTCATACATGATTGAATTAACTATAAATAGTAATCTTAGCTATTTTTAGAACGATTAACCAAATGTATGACACAACCCGAACAATTTTTTACATTCGTCTGTGACAGAAAATATAAAATAATTATTAATTATTATACTAAGAATAATGTTACGTTTATTCTATTATTTCACTCTCTGAAAATACTCGCTGATGTGTAATTAATTTATTACATTAATTATATAAATTATTATTTTATACGTTAGTAAATATTTAAAGAGAGTAAACGTAATGTTATTTTTTTATTAATATAAGTTTTGGCTTGGTATTAGGAAGGTGAGATATGTTTATAAAAACTTACTAAATCATATTGCAAGGATTTTAATGAAATTTTTACCGTTCAAATTTTTGATGAAATCTCATCCATTGATTATATGATTCACCCGCGCCATCGACGTCTCCTCACTTCGCTAATTTCTCGTTCAAATAATTTGAGGCGGTTACGTACGGTCGTTTTTCGCCGAGGGCTCTAAGCAGGAGCAATGGCCAATGAGTGGTGCCAATGGCGGGAAATGGGGGCATTGGCAACGACGACGGCTTCATTTACGAGCGCAAGAGGCTTCGGCTTGATCTAACTGTATCGATCTCTGCTTTAGCATTGGCTGTTCAAATTTCTGGTCCCGAAGCGGAGGAAAAAGATTGGCGAGATCAGAGGAGGAAGATGATGTTCAAGCTAAAATTACGGTATCCGAGAGAGATGGAACAGCAGATGTTTTCATGCTCTTGAATCCAAGGACAGGAAAGATAAGTGATATTCAGGACCAGTGAAAAGAATGGGAATATCATAAGACGATCAAAATTTTGAATGAGTCGCATTTGGGTCCCTGATGATGGAGCTTCTTTGTCAGGCCAGTTTTCTTTTGACAATTTCGTTTTGATTCTTCAATCTGGGGAAATTACTTTATCGAGCTAATATAAACGCGGTCCTAATTTATTCAAATGAAAAATGGCGTGCTACGAATCGTTTCAGATGGAGGTCAGCGGTTAATTGTAGTGTTTCAAACCTTTGTAAAATTGCGGAGGAATTGCGTGAAGTAGAAGAGGAACAATTGAACCAGCACTTGATCAATCTTCCAATTTGGGTTTCACCTTGTGAACTCATGGCATAACTATGTCGGGATAGAATATCGAATTCAAGAATAAAAAGGTTGAAGTAAGAAATTGCTCATGCAAAAAGGTGTTTATGATCCAAACCAGTAAAATTTAATGGTTGTAGAAGGTGTCAGTATCGTCTGATTTGAGGAGCTTCATCATGACAGTTAAGATGATAGTATATTGGTTCCTCCCAGGGGAACCAGTGAAGTTGAAATGAAGATGAGGGTCTGAACTGTGGCTACTGGGTTCTCTGTCACAACTCTACAGTTAAGTAATATCACCTGTTCATAAATTTTTCTCACAAACCTTTATTGTTCTCGTTTTATTTTGCACAGCATGATAACTTCCCTTTTACTGCAACTTTTGGTCGAGATCATTTTTTCTTATTGAAATTCCAATCACCAGGCATTGAACTTCAATTTCACTTTTTGGGAGCAATGATAAAATTTAGAAATTTGTCACACCCAAGTAATATCTATTGCATCGTCAGCGGTAATTTACATTTTCACCAAACAAAGTAGAGCCTGCAATACATGTACACTTTCAAACCTCCATTTATTCCATTAGCATGATTGTAAGAGAAGAAGGAGGTCTGGGCGTCCGTTTGTCAAATCTTGTAATCAAAATGATTAAAGAAAATTTTCAAAGCTGGTATCTCTAAGAAATTTGCAGAAAGCTTATTCTAAAGGTTTGATAATTGGTTTTTCAATTATGTACTCGTTTCATTGGAAATTGTTTACAAACTTTGAGCTTTTAACTGGATTGCATTGTCCGCAGCTTGGTTCATAAGAAATCACGTTCACGGCTTATGTTCTTTCAGTCACAGATTCCCAAATCCCATCCCTCGCCACCAATGTTTGTCATTTTTTTTCTCCTCGAAAAATACAGAAAGGAAAACGCCAACTTCAAAGACAGGAATAGCTGGCAGCTCCCCTACCGATGAATGATGATGGCTCAATTCGGTAAATATCTTTCTTCTCCTTTTCCTTCTTGTCTTTAGCTTTAATCATCATTTTTTTAATCAAGACAAGCCTGCATGATAGGAGGCCATCTACGATTATTTATTTCAAGTCAGCATGGCATTTGTAACTGCCCTTTAATTATTATTATTATTATTTTCAAATATTTATCTGCAGATCTCTCTTAAATGCTACGAAGCCTATTATAATTAAGAGGAATTAAAATTGTCAAAATGTTTTTTTTTTGTCAAGAAAGAATCTGTTGATAAGCTGGCAAAGCTTGTGGGATATTATTATGTTGATGCGTTTTATGTTTAAGCGACAGCGAAGGTTAAAGACATAAGACTTCGTGATCATCTAGGAGGACTTCGATTAAGATATAGATGTTGCAGCAGTTGACAAATTAAGCCGTTCAATAATTTTATAGATTCATAGCATTAGACTATTTTGATAGAAAATTTAACAGTCGATATCTTAGGTGGGGCAAAAATGAACGTGAACAATAATAGCATCCCATTATTTAGCCGATATATTAGATGATACATTGCTAATGTAATTATGGATAAACAGTTTGATTAGTTATATGGTCATCTAAATCATTTTTGGTTGTATATGACTTTGTGGTCATATAGGATGAACTCAAATGAGATATAGATGTTGCAGAAGTTGACAAAATTAAGCTTTCATAAAGTGTGATAGAGTGAGAGACATGACATAAGCTTATTTGGATAGAAAGACTAGAGTTTCTTCTATCTTCGGTGCTTAAGCATGAATTGGAGCAACACTCGCATCTAATTATTTACTAATATTGATGATATGTTTATAATCTATTTAATTATGACTTAACAGATTGATTAGTTTATCTGGATAGCTTTTTTAGATGTTTAGTAATAAATGTGACACAAGTTTCTAATTTTGTTCTATTGCTTTTTATAATATTTTGAGGCTACTAAAGAAATAATGTGGCATGTTAGTTTGACATAACATGTTGGTGTCCTCTGTTTGCTGTGATCCCAATTATTTCTTGAGTTTGATTTCCTACATAAAGACAGAGACATCAAATTACATACATATATGAACTTATATGCGACAATAATCAAGTACTCGTTGATAAGGTTGTCATCAAAGAATTGTACTTTTGTCACGTAATCTTTCTGTTGAAGTATGTTTAAAGAAAAATTGGTTTATGGAGTTCGGTATCCTTGTCAAAATTGTCACAATTCTATGAGAGTTGTTTTTCTCTCGAAATCGCCTATAAGAGAGATCACGTGGAAAAATGTGATTTCTTTGAACGCAACTTTAACGATGGTAATTTTATTCTTAACGTCTTTAATTTCAGAAGTTATTTGTGCTTTGTCCCTAAGTTCAAGAGTTAGTATGCACTTTATCTTAGTTCAAATTAGGATTCATTTGGAACACGAGTAATTGAGTTTGCGAGTAATCCAAAATGAGTGCTTGTTTTAGATGTAGAGTTGGATACACAGAGCAGTGGTATATCCAACCAACATCAATTCAATGTGTCCAAACAAGTGAGGGAATATGCTTTGTCTGAGTTGTTTTGTCTTTCCCAAACCCAACAAAGCTACGTCTTCCCTACTGAAGTTTCCTCGAAATTGCTTGTTCTATCGCCATCTTCCTCCCCATTTGTCCAAATGCAGCCCTGCTCTTCTGGTCGAGTCCACTCAGTATGTCCATTAGAGGAAAACTTTTTGAGTTGGAAGAGTCGATTCAAAGAGTTTTAAGCCTACTAATTGACGTCTCCATTTTTAGCGTTTATTTCAGTTAAAAGTCAAGTTTACGAGTCCTTCCAATCCCATCATTTCTCTGACGTCATTACCAGATCGTCATTCTCCCACTAATCAAACCATTAATTACAGCTAATAAATCCAGGGAAGTTTGTGAGACATTGAAACGTGGCAGAGCTCCTTCTAAAATGACACTTCTTGTCCTTATGTGTCCTTAGTCCTTAACCTTACGCATTAATCCTGAATATTTTTGCTGTTTTTTAATCATTGATAACTTAGTTACTCTTAATATAAGGTCTGCATTGTGTGTTCTTAATCTGTTTCAGGAGAGTTTTGCTATTGTTATTAAATAGGGTAATTATCGATTTGAATCCTGCACTATACATTTTTTTTCAATTCGCCCCTTGTACTAAAAAAATTGGCAAACCGAACCCTTTACTTTGAATATGTTATCAATTTTGACCTTCTATCAACAATTTCATTAAACCCTGATTTAAAAAATTACCAAACGATCTTGGATTCAGTTGAAATTTTTACCACATGATCACTACTTAATGAGAAGATAATCTGGAAATTTTTGTTATTTTTTAACACATGTACGATTTATTGTAATTTTATTTTATTATTTTATAAAAATATTATAATAAATCATACAAATTTTAGAAAATCACGAAAAATTCTCTGTTATCTACCCATGATAGGTTGAATATGTGAAAAGTTTTTCAAATAAATCAAATATCGATTGGTATTTTTTTAAATTAATCTCAGTTTCTTTTTTACTTTATAAATTAATTTTTAAAAAACTACCAAACAATATTTGATTTATTTGAAAACTTTTCTACATGTTCAACCTATCATAGGTAGATAATAGAAAATGTTTCGTGATTTTCTAAATTTTTTATAATTTATTATAATATTTTTATAAAATATTAAAATAAAATTACAATAAATCGTACATGTGTTAAAAAATCATGAAAATTTTTAGATTATCTTCTCATTAAGTAGTAAACATGTGATAAAAATTTCAACTGAATCCAATATCGTTTGGTAATTTTTTAAATGAGGGTTTAATAAAATTGTTGATAGAACGTCAAAATTGATAACAGAATCAAAGTACGGAGTTCGGCTTGCCAGTGTTTTTAATACATGGGGCGAATTAAAAAAAATGTATAGTACAAGGTTCAAATCGATAATTAACCTATTAAATAAATAAAATTAAATTCAGAAGCATATGATATCTTACATTCCAATATTCTTCTGAAGTTGATAAATCTAAACATTTTGTCATTTAATGATTTATAGGGCAGTCAGGACTACTTTTTTGTGGTTAAGAAATCTTCAAATTCGTGATAATTGATTGGCAATCAGAGAAGCATCTGGTTTATGGGATTATCTGTTATCCACCAAACTGTTCCTCGTTCTCGATGATTTGATCAAAATTTCACATTAACTGTACGGATAAAAGGAACAGATTGGCGATTGCATATGATAGATTGCCAGGTTTTATCTATTTTCGAATCTACTCTGTTTTGCTTTTTTTTTTTTTTAATCGAGAAAATGGAGGATTAATAAATACTTGGGTCAAGGCTTCAACCTCTCTCTCTCTCTCTCTTCCAAGTTTTGGAACAGAGATAGATGGTGGAGCGAAAAACTAACCACCAAACGGCTATAATTCACTTTATAAGAACTCGAGTCATTGGAAATAGACAGAGAGGAGCCTCAGAATCTTACTTGTTCGCTTTTCACTGTTACTTCCGCTCTTTGGTTTTGAAGATCTAAATTTTTCTTTGTTTCTGTTTTCTGTGATTTAGAAGATAAAGACGGACGCAGGAAGAATTGAAAGTGCAACGGAGGACTAACTTGACATTTTTATTTTTCGACATGTCTGATGGGTATTATAGCTCTAAAAAGACTGATGATATATGTGAAGAAGTCTTTGGCCAGGTAATGATGATTTGAAGCTCTCTCTTCTCTTCTTCTTCTTCTTCTTTTTTTAATCAGAGTTAGTAGTCGTTTTTTTTTTTTTTTTTTTTTTTTTTCAATTCTGGGTATGCTGGAGTTTTGCTTTGAAATGGGTATTTTGTTCAAAATCTTGCAATCATGTATTGGGTGATCCTCTCAACTTATGAATTCTGGTTGTCAGAAACCATCTTTTGGGTTTTGACCAAAAAATATTGTTTAATTTCATTGCCTTTTGTTTTATCCATCTGAATCGAAGAGTTCTTTCCTACTTCACGAGTTAAAATTAGATTTAGATTCTTTTATAATTGCATGACAATTCAGGATTTGAGTAGGAAATAAAGTTTCTGTTTTTATTCTTCGACAGGGATCTCGTTGGCCATTGAGTATATCAAGAATCAAATGTATTTTACAGGGATTGGATTTGAAGACTTGTGTTGTTCTTTTAGTATTCTTCCCGTTTTGCATCTTTTTCGTGCATCTTCACGGCCCAAAGATCACTTCTTTCCTAAGACCTATTTGGGATTCACCTCCAAGATCATTTCACCAAATCCCTCATTACTACCACGAAAATGTATCAATGGACACTCTTTGCAGGCTTCATGGGTGGGGAATACGCGAATCTCCGAGACGAGTTTTTGATGCAGTTTTATTCAGCATTGAACTAGACATTCTCACAATTAGATGGAACGAATTGTATCCCTATGTGACAAAGTTTGTTCTCCTTGAATCAAACTCAACTTTCACCAGTTTGCCAAAGCAATTGCTCTTTGCTGAAAATCGAGCAATGTTTGAGTTATTTGAGCCCAGATTGACTTACGGAAACATTGGAGGGAGATTCAAGAAAGGCGAAAACCCTTTTATTGAAGAGGCATATCAGAGATTAGCACTTGACCACCTTCTTAGAATAGCAGGCATAGAAGAGGATGACTTGTTGATAATGTCTGATGTGGATGAAATTCCAAGTGCTCATACAATTAATCTTTTGAGATGGTGTGATGAAACTCCTGAAGTCCTCCATCTTCAGCTTCGAAATTACTTGTATTCTTTCGAATATTACATTGATGACAAAAGCTGGAGAGCATCGATTCACAGGTATCGACAAGGAAAAACTAGATATGCACATTATAGGCAGGCAGATATTATCTTATCTGATGCAGGGTGGCATTGCAGCTTTTGCTTTCGTCGAATAAGCGAATTTATATTTAAGATGAACGCTTATAGCCATAATGATAGAGTCAGATTCTCTCATTTCCTAAATCGCAAAAGAATTCAGGACATAATTTGCAAAGGTGCTGATCTGTTTGATATGCTTCCAGAGGAATATACGTTTAAGGAGCTAATTGGAAAGTTGGGGCCAATTCCTCGTTCTTACTCGGCCGTTCATCTTCCTGCTTTCTTGTTGAAAAATGCTGACAAGTTTAAGTACTTGCTACCTGGTAATTGCAGAAGGGAAGATGGCTGAGTTTTTTTTTAAAGAAATGAGGTTTTCTCATTTGGTGTTTGCTGTGGAAAATGTACATTGAACTAAAAAGGGTCCTAATGCAGATTGACATCCTAGTTCGAACAGATATTCTAAGGGAAGATGGCCTGAGTTTTTTTAAAGAAATGAGGTTTTCTCATTTGGTGTTTGCTGTGGAAAATGTACATTGAACTAAAAAGGGTCCTAATGCAGATTGACATCCTAGTTCGAACAGATATTCTTATCAGTAAAAGCTAGCTTTTCCGAGTAGTTAATTGACCATTTCTGTAATTTTTCTCCCTTTTTCATGACTGTCGGGTGGGGTTATTTAATGTGAAGAGAAGTTTTCAAATGGAATGCACTTGTTGTTCTTGCCAATCGACCTTAGCCCATAACTTTTCTGCATAGGCTACTATTTTGCAGGCTCATGAGGTGAAGATTTTGGGCATTACAGCTTGTGCTCTTTAAAAAGTGGTAAATCTTTTTGTTGCAACAAAGTCTTTTTTTTTTTAAGATTAAGTTTAATTATCTGTTGTGATACCTTATGGTAAGTCTTTTTCTTAAGATAAAGTTTAGCAAAAATTAGGTGCCACATAATACAAATTTATTGCAAGTAATGGTTATCTTGCAACGTCTTCCGGTAGTTCTAGTACAATATTGTCTGTTCTTGAGGTCAATCTCAAAACATGTTGTACTAGGTAGGAAGAGAAACTTTACTAATAAACTGATAGATAAGTAACTGTTTTAGACAGTTACGGGGGAGGGAAAATAATAAAAGGAAAATGAAGAGTAGTGGAGGGTAGTTTTTGAGTTGTAGAAAGTTTAGCGGGAGAGGAGGGGACTCTCGAAGAACCCCAATTTTGTACTTGTTTGCGTTGTTTTGAATGAGATTGGCTAGAACGTATCAATTTGGTATCAGAGCTCGTTCGTTCCTGAGGAACAATGAGCGATTGGCGGAAGGAATTATTGGAGGTGAAAGAGGAGATACAGAAATTGGGGAGACTTACAGCAATGGAGAAAACCATGCAGATAATGCAAGAGCAATTGGCGAAGTTAATAGAGAGGTCAGAAGGAAGAGGAAATCAAGATTCGGAGATTCAGCGAGAATTGTTGGAAGAAAGAAACAGGAGAAGATGCGAGAACGAGCCTACGGTGACGACGAGGGATTACCTTCCGAGGAGATTGGAGCTCCAGAATTTTTTTGGAGAAGACGTTGAAGGATGGGTGTTCAGGGCAGAACGTTATTTCTCCGTCAATCATCTTGCTGAGGAGGAAAAGATAAAAGCTGCTACAGTTTGCTTTGAAGGACCTGCTTTATCTTGGTTCCAATGGGAAAATAAGAATCGGCCGTTTCGGACTTGGACAGAACTGAAACAATTTTTGACAAAAAGATTTCGGTTGAGGAAGGAAGGATCAAAGCGCGATAGATTGTCGATGCTGAAGCAAGAAGAATTGGTGGAAAGAGAGCAGTTTTTTGGAGATATAAATGAAGAGAAACATCGGGTTAACAAACAGTTTTTGCTTGACGAGTCGGAATTGTTGCCGGCAGAAGAGGGAGAAGAAAAAGAGGCTGCTGTGTTTTCGGAAGAAGAAGAAACAGTAGTTAAAAAATTAGTGCAGAGGAATATAGGAGATGAGGATCTCAAGAAAGTCTTGTCGAGCCAGTTAAAGGAGTTTGCGTCGGAAGATTTTTTGGAATCGAAATTGTCGCCGGCAGAAGACGAGAGGCTGCCGAAGGTCAACAGCTCCTTCAAGCTTTCTTCGACAGAGAAGCTCAGATCGGCAAAAAGAAACCATGAGAAACAGACGGCCTCTCATGCTCGGAAAAGAGACGTAGCAAGGATAAAGTCTCACAGAGGAATGAAAACCAAGAAGCTGATACAGGTAAAGACTCCAAAGCGTAAGAAAATGGCAGCCATGGGAAGAGGAGTGAAGAAGAAACCCATGACGGTGGGCGAGAGGAAGAAGCAGCGCCAAATCAAAGCGCTTGTAAATCTCAGGTTGGAAAAAGAAAATCTCATGTTGGATGAAGACTGCTGCTGGTGGAAAAAGAAGCAACTGGGAACGAAGTTGGGGGTTAGGGCTGGAGATTGGATAGCTGTTGTGATTGATGGGTTTTCTGGGTTTATTTCTTGGGCCTATATTGTTGGACTTTTAAGTGGTACATCCATATCCAAAATTTGGACTCCTAGAGCAACAAAAGGCCCTTGCAAACCCACTTCATCAACTTTTATCTCAATTTATTTGTTCACGGTGCAATCCGGGGCAGAAAATGATCCTTGGAAACCTCCTTGGATTGGAGAACAATTTTTATTTTTTCCACCTTGAGGACAAGGTGTATTTTGAAGGGGGAGTAATGATAGATAAGTAACTGTTTTAGACAGTTACGGGGGAGGGAAAATAATAAAAGGAAAATGAAGAGTAGTGGAGGGTAGTTTTTGAGTTGTAGAAAGTTTAGCGGGAGAGGAGGGGACTCTCGAAGAACCCCAATTTTGTACTTGTTTGCGTTGTTTTGAATGAGATTGGCTAGAACGTATCATAAACCATGCATTTTTACTCTCTCAAGCAATGTAAAATTGTGCAACAATACTGGTACAGGCTGTTTCTCACCGGACCATCTTTATCTTCAAACGACAGATTGTCACATCTCCCCTCTCAACATCTTCCTCCAAATAAAATGTGTTTTTCTTTTATTGATTTTTGTGGGAAATTGAATATTCTCTTTTGAGAAGAATATATCTGAACATTAGGACCAATAAAATTATTGCATTTACATTAGCAACTTAGAAACCAAGAACAATATATAGTGTAACATGATGTGGCTTTTCAACTCAGCTAAGGGACCAATTGATGTAGTAAATGATTGAGTCAACCATAGTATATAACATATTAATCCATGGAAGCACGTGTCTGAAATTGCCATGCTTTCCTTATCATTTAAAAAAAAATTAATTTTCTATTTGGGGCGGAAAATTCGAAGAATTTAAAACGGGGTGAACTTTATGTATTTCATGTATTTTACCTACCATTTATATGGAAGAACTCGGACCATAATCAATATGTAAAGTGTAACTTAATAATCAATTAATAATGTTAAATTTATCTTCTGATCTTATCTCATGATGTGTCACTCATTAATTATTGTAATTAATATTTTATTTTAATTATTTAAAATTTATTTTAATTAATAAACGACACAAAACTAAAACGTCAGAAATAAGATTAAAGTGTAAAATTAGAAAATAAACTTAACATTACTCATGATTAACTATGATGTTTTGATCTATATTAGCAAGTGATTGTTATTGACAATAAAATACAATTCAAATCTATTGATTGCTCTGATACAAGCACAGTTCAGAGACTTAGAAGCATTGAAGTCATGATAAATCAGACTGCAGTGCCTCAACTCCACCCACTGCTACCCATTTTGAAGAGCTGTCCTGAAAATAAGCTTGAAAACACAGAAAATGAATTTGAAAAACTGTTTTCAGCGTGGGAAAATAGAGTTGTCTGGTGAAGCTTCTTCTCATCACCTACATTTTGTCCAACCAGCCAAGAACACTGTCTTGAGATCCAAACTCCAAATCCTGCATTAGAGAGGTCCGATTTTTTCGTCATAAAACACGATTTCAAAAGATTGAAAAGCATTGAGAAGAAGAAACACGAGTGGACCATCTTACGGCTAGCTCGAAATCAGGTGAAGTATCCAAGTCGATGATGCTATCAAGATCGGCAATTGCAGACACCGCATCGCCGTGTTCGACAGCTTTATCCGTGTTTTGATCGTTTCGATCAAGTCCCGAATCATTTACGATAGCTTGAGATTCCCCGGCCAACCATGCCGGATAATCTGCGCTGCTCTCGAATAAAAAAGATGAAGAACTAGGTCGATATAATTCTGATGCGAAATCTTCTTCCTGATTCAAACAACAACATTCGATTAAGGATCTGTACTAAAGACAGGTGCACCAACTTTAGATTTAAGACAGGTCAAAAAAACATAGAACTGAGTTTAGAACAACTGCAATGCTTTAAATTGTCATCACCACTGTAACATACCTGGAGAAGTGACTGAAGAACACTTTTTCCTTCACCAAATTCACATTTTCGGGTCGAGGTGGCGGAGGAGGAGTCGCTTTGGGAGTTCTCGGACTAGTTCCAGGTTTTCTTGACGTCTAAATTTTCGATTTTGACATTGTTTTTATCGATCTCCCCACACAGTTTCTTCTGTTGATAAAAAACCTTTGACACTACAAACTCTCCTTCCTTCTCATTTTCAGTCCCCAAATGATATTGATGCATCACCCAATTAGCCCTATCCGGCTTCGATCCCTTCTTCGAAATTTTGTAGAGAACCATGATCTTCTTACAACCTTTTTGGACACCATTGTCCATTACAGCTTTGGTCTTTCCTGTCTTGTGCCAACGAACATCCTCCGCAAAACCATGATGTCTTTGGATTTTACGACGCTTCCTTTGACCTGTCGCGTATGCATTGCTCGTCTTGTGGAAGTAATGGACTCTGATTCCATCTTTTCTAATACCTGAAACAAAACCAAATCAAGTTTATCGGGATAATAGGGAAATTAAAGCTTAATAAACACGACAATGCCGAAACAGCTAAGGATGAAGGGCTTGAAAGTATGCTGACCAGGAAGATTTTCAGGGTGTGTATAGCAAATTCCTAGGTCAGTGTCGAGCGTCGGGATGAACTCGTCAATAAACATGTGCGGCTTTGAGTCTTCAACTCCACATTTTGCAGCTAAATGGTCCAGTAATTCAACATCTGATGGATCAAATTTCACACCTCCAGGCAGACCAGCCCATTCAGGAGAATCCTACGAAGAACCATAACAACAAAATCATCAAAGATTGATACCAATAATGCAATCTTCCGATTTTGTGTTTCTAGATTTCACTTGTTTATGACTCTAAATTTTTGCTCACATCTGTATTACGGATAAGATAATGACAACTCGGGCATTCTCGCGTTGCGCCGTAATCTTTAACTTGGTAAGCGGCAGAAAAACTAGCATTTCTCACTTTCTTTGCAATCGCTCTGCTGTAAACAACAAAAGGGTATCAATGAATCGCAAAATAAAACAGCAAATAATGCTATAGGCGTAGTTTTGGGAGCAGAAATCAGTCGAATCAGCTAACATGAACTGATGACTGAGACTGAAAGAGTAACATTACAGTGAAATGTGATCGTAACCCAAAAAATACACAGGAGTAGTTTGAAAAAGCTGGTCCAAGCAAAGATTTAAGAACCCAGATATCTTACATGCATCAAATGAAATACCCACTAAACGTCCGTTCTAGAGCTACCATTTTGAAGCGTCGGATTGAACTAAAATTACGGAACCAAGGAAAAGAAAATAGAAACAGACGAGAAAATCGAAGAACAGAAAAGAAACCCAGATTGAAAAACGACGATCGATTCGCGAAAAGGTTGAAAAGAATCTTCCTAACGAAGCTGAAAGCTCAAAAGCAATCAACATCAAAGGGATTCAATTTTCGCAATGACATATTTAGGCTCACCTTGACATTTTCTTACAAGAATTAGATCATATACGTCAAGGTCAAGAACATATTACAGGTGAGAAAACAGAGAGAACAATGAGTGGATTTGCTTCTCAAAACTTAGCCCCTTTTGTCCACCACACTAAGCTAAATGAACCCAGAAGAGAGACTCTCGAGTGTGAGCGGGAAACTCAGCTCCGGATTCGGTACAATAGGTTCTGTTTCCGAAGCTGAGGTTTGTTTAGAAAGGCCCACCGTATACATTGAAGAGAGATGGAGGAAAAAGTGTTGAGCAACCTGCAACCTGACTTAGCTCAGCTCGTTTGATTTAAACTTGTTAACTGATTTGGATTGAAATTTTTTTAGACGGACTCGTTAGGCTCTATTTGTTTAACTCGTTAAACTCGATAAATCATATTTTTTCAAACTCGACTTAACCGGTTCTTTTGGCGTTTGTAAAGAGAGGTAATAATAAGACAGACCGTTTACTCAGACCGTTGACTGAAGCTAGATCTGGAGCTGTGGTACGGGTTACGTAGCAGGAGGTTGGGAAGAAGATAAAGAATGTCTCCAATTCCGAGTCAGTTCCACTTAACTTCTAAAAACCGTGTTGTCCGGTGAATTCATGTGGGTCCGACCAATGAATTCCTTGCCCTCCAAGCTACACGTCGAAAAGTACTGCTCACTTTCTTTCTATTCCGTTTTTACCCCCACTGAATTATTAAATATTAAATATTATTAATCCTAAAAATTATATAAACTAGATTTATACAGAAGAAGACAGTAGCTGAATCAAGATGGATCATCAATAAAATCCTGAAACGACTGTTGGGCAGGACTGCAGTGAAGCTGCGTCCAGATTTCATGAACAGGAGGGAATTGGTTGTGAAGCTGTTTGAGAAATGTAACAATGGCGGAACACTCGAGCAATTGCACTCGCTGATCTTTAAACTCGGCCTTGCCCATGACAGCTTTTTCGCTACAAAACTCACCGCATTATACTCGAAACATTCATCTCTGTCGCAGGCGCGCAAGGTGTTCGACGAAACGCCTGAGAGAACTGTATACCTATGGAATGGAATTCTCAGAAGCTACTGCAAGGCAAATCTGTGGGAGAAAACCTTATTTCTCTTCCATGAAATGGTATCTAATGGAGTTACAGCTAATATCAAGCCCGATAATTTCACTGTTTCTGTTGTTCTGAAAGCATACGCTGGATTACGGTTGCTTGAGTATGGAAAAATGTTTCATGGATTTCTGAAGAAAAGTAAGGAGGCTAGCCTCGACATGTTCGTCGGGTCAGCTTTGATCGAACTGTATGGGAGATGTGGACAAATGGGTGATGCTCTCAAAGTTTTCAACGAATTTTCTCAGCCAGATTTAGTTTTATGGACTTCAATGATTTCTGGGTATGAGCAGAATGGCGATCCGAAGGAAGCAATTGAGTTTTTCTCTCATATAATAACTCTAGAGCGTTTGAGTCCTCATCCTGTCACCCTTGTTAGCGTAGTCTGTGCGTGTTCTCAGCTATCAAACTTCAAGCTCGGAAGCAGTGTCCATGGCTTTGTAATCAGAAGAGAATTCGCCGGTGATTTATCATTGCTCAACTCACTTTTGAATTTATACTCAAAGACCGGTTCTTTAAAAATGGCAGCCAATTTGTTCAGAACGATGCCGGAAAAAGATGTCATATCATGGAGCTCTATGATTGCCTGTTATTCTCAGAATGGAGCTCCTGCAGAAGCCATAGTCGTTTTCGATGAAATGATCGAAATGAAGATTAAATACAATTCCATTACAGTGATCAGTGCTCTACAAGCATGTGCAACTGCTCGAGATTTAGAAGCGGGTAAGAGAATCCACAAACTTGCAGCCATGGAAGTTTTTGAATCAGATCTTTCAGTCTCCACTGGTCTGATTGACATGTACATGAAATGCTACGAGCCTGATCTTGCCTTGAAGGTGTTTGAAAAAATGCCCAAGAGAGATGTGATATCTTGGGCAGCTTTGCTGAGTGGTTACTCACATAATGGAATGGCATTCAAATCAATGGAAGTTTTCAAAAGCATGCTACTGCACGAGATAAAACCGGATGCAGTGGCCATGGTGAAGATTCTTGAAGCTTGTTCTGGTCTGTGTTTTCTCCTTCAAGCTCGTTGCCTACATGGGTATGCAATAAAAAGCTTCTTCATGGAAAACCTTTTCGTTAGAGCTTCACTCATAGAGTTGTACTCGAAATGTGGGACGATAGAAAATGCTTTGAAAATATTCGAAGAAACAGTGGAAAAAGATGTAGTCATCTGGAGTTCAATGATTGCAGGCTATGGAAATCAAGGGCAGGGAAGAGATGCCTTGGAAACATTTCATATTATGACTAACAATTCGAAAGTAATGCCTAACTCTATAACATTTCTTTCGCTCTTATCGGCCTGTAGTCATTCAGGATTAGTCGAAGAAGGTATGAAGGCTTTCAACTTGATGTTGAATTCATACCGAATAAACCCAACCTCGGATCATTATTGTATAATTGTTGATCTTGTTGCCCGAGCTGGAGACTTAGAGACGGCCATGGAAATTGTTCGGAAAATGCCAATTTCAGCTGGGCCACATGTGTGGGGTGCTTTGCTAAGTGCTTGTAGAGTTCATTGTGATTTCAAGTTGGGCGAAGTTGCAGCGAAAAATCTATTTCAGGTAGATCCCAATCAAGCTGGACATCACATACAGCTATCAAATATATATGCTGGAGAGGATAAATGGGACAATGTAACAAAGCTTAGAACCATGCTAAATGTAAAGGGTTTGAAGAAGATGGTCGGACAGAGCGCAGTCCTGGCAGTAAATGAGGTTTAACAGATTTTTGTGATGGCTGATGATGGTTTCTGGCCAATCACAGAGAAAGCATAGAAGTTGCTGAGAAATTTGGATGTGAAAATGATATGAAAATTATGATCTTGATATAGTCGTTAGATCGAGCAGATATTAAGCTTTTTATCGGGTGGAAACTTAGAAATCTTTGTTGCTGATTCTGGATTGGATTATACTGTCTGGTTCGGAGATTTCTTCAATTTCAAGCCGATATTCAGGGTGGAAAGTTGCATCCAACTCCAGTACATGTTTCTCAAACAAGAAGAAATGTTTGTGGGGAGGAAAACTCAGCAATTTTTTTCCGCATTGAGTTGCATTTGCAACTGATTCGACAGATTCAAATCAAAAGAAATCGAACTCTAAATAATTACCCGAAGGCTTTACATCGACTCCAGGGGCCTTTTCAACTATCTGAACCTGCAAAATCTCTGATCTTGGCACCTCCGGTGGAGTTGAACATCGAATCAGAGCCCAATTGACAGTCTGAAAAAACGGATGCTGTTTAATTTCAGTTGCTCCACGTCGATAAGCAAAGCGGTTCTGCGGCTCTTTAACAAGTAAACCTCTGATTAGGTCCTTTGCCGCAAAACTGACTGTAGGAGAGTCGGGAAATCTCAATGGCTTCCCTACAACATTAAAAAGAGTAGCTCGATTTCCCGCCCCTTTGAATGGAGTTTCGCCGAAGAGAAGCTCGTAGAGGAAGATCCCGAAAGTCCACCAATCCACAGCACTTCCATGGCCCTCTCCTTTGATTATTTCAGGAGCCAAATACTCATGGGTGCCTACAAAGGACATGGACCGAGCACTTGTTGGTTCGGCGACGAGCTCTGGCAGAGGGCTCACTTGATGAGATATATCATTTTTTTGCTTCACCTTCGGTTTTTTGGGTCGACTCGAAAGAAAGTGGGGGCTGAAACAGGCCGGTTGGATGCAATCAGGCTGAATCACACAAGTCGGTTGGATGCACACAGGCTGAATGCAATATGCAGAGGTTTTAGACTCGAAAGTTAATTTTGTCGATTTGACCAGAGTTGGCGAGACAGCACATCGTAAAGAGAGATCAAAATCTGATAGCATTATGTGCCCATCTTCCCTCACCAGAACATTCTCCGGTTTAAGGTCTCTGTATATAATTCCTAGCATATGAAGATATTCCAAAGCTAGAAGTACCTCTGCCACATAAAACCTGCACATTGTATGATTATAGGTAATCAAGTGCTGTTGTTAAGAGTTTTCGATCGAATGTTCAAAATCTTCCTATGGATAAGAAATTTACCAGAACTCAGAGAGAAAAATGACAGAAGAAGGTAACAATTCCTAACCTTGCAGCATGCTCGGGGAAGCACTTGCCGGGCTGTCTTTGCCGGAGGTTGTGCAGATCTCCGCCGGGACAAAACTCCATTAACAGACAAGAGAACTTATCTGTCTCAAAATGTGAATAGAGCGTTGGCAGAAACGGATGATCCAGAGATTGCAGTATCTCTCTTTCCGTCTGAGCCCTCAAAAGCTTTTTTCTGCTGGCGAGATCAGCTTTGTTCATCACCTTCATTGCAAAATGGGTTCTTGTACCAGTCAACTCAGAGAGATAAACACTGCCTATATCTCCACATCCTAATCTGCTCAGTAGCCTGAATTGATTAAGTCCTAACGACCCTTCTCGAGATCGAACGATTTGAATCGCCTCCCATCTCGAATCGTTGGCTTTGTGAGGTTTGTACAAAGTGCTACTTATGCCAGTTGAGTTGCTGCCATCGCTAACATCACTGCCTGTGCTGCCTCTGCAAATGCTTGTTATACAGCTCTGTTTTAAATCACAGGAATTAGAAGCTTCACCACTCTCCCCCAGCTTTTCGGCACTGCAATTCCCTTCTTCTGGTGTTGAAAAACTCTGTTCGGCTTCGGAATATAAACTATGTTGCGGACTCGGAAAAGTGGCCACTGCAGAATCTTTCGATGAACCCAGAGTTAAACTTATACTCGTACTGCAATCCTTGGAAAGATCACAATTTGGTTCTACCCCAGAAATCATCTTTTGAGAGCGAGTTCCGGTCGCGCATACACACTCCGATTCTTCCTTACTTGCCAGCAATTCTACGAGCTGCAAATCTTCAAGAGCAGGGTTACGAGGATGATTTCGACTAGCTGCTGAACCATTGAGGTGGCAAAATGTCTTGCCATTACTAGGAGAAGCCACATCAGATGTTGACGAGGCTGCTTTATATTCTGAATGTTTCAGATGTTTTAAAGAGGTTGAATTCTGAACTTCCGGGGAAGAACAGACTCCTTGAACTGGAGAATCCATCAAATTTCTCTTCAAAGCCACTGCAAAACAAGATTATTGGTGAAGTTTTTGAAGATGAGCATTAATTCATGGCCAATAACCTTCATTTTTTAAAGATCGACAATAAAAAGATCCGAACTTATGATTTCTTGAACGATTGTAGAAAAACTCTCAAGATCAATTAATGCAATGAACCAAAATTCCAATGATTACGGAGAAAACAAGATAAAATACCGATGGCTGACCCGTAATTCAAGCAAATGAGCCGTAATTTGCAATTCAATCAACGTCGAATCCAAGCAGCGTTAAGGGAAATTAGCTCACTTATTACGCCATGGAAATAGATCTTTAATCTTCGAGACTTCCAATATTAATCGCAGAGAAATGCAGCAAGTCCATTACCCAGGACTGATACCTCGGAAATCACAGTAAGGGAAAATAAAGCTAGAAATAAATGAAAAAAGAAACACCAGACATTTGTATGGTCGTAAAACGCAGTACCTGAGAGAGAGAGAGAGAGAGAGAGAGAGAGAGAGAGAGAGAGAGAGAAATGGAAGAGAGAGGAGCGACGCGGGGAGGGAGAAAGTTCAACGAGTTTGAAGAATTGCCTGAGGAGGTTCAGATCCGATGAAGCACAAGAAGAAAGGAGAAAAGAGAAGTGATCAGATAAAAACGATGATCATTGCATCAACCATGGCTTTATTTCAAGAAAGATGAGAAAAGGGTTGCTTTTTTCTGGCACTTTTCGCAGGTTGACACCACAAGTGAGAGGGAATTAAAGAAACCAAGATAAAAGTACAGAGGGAAAACAACAGCTATATCAATAAGGCAGTCTTGATCTTTGAGTTCCTCTCTCCTCAGTCTCTCTCTCTCCTCAATCTTTCTCTCTTTCTTCTTCTTGTCTTCTTTGAAGCCATCAACATTATTTTCAGAAACCCATCAACTGAAATTGCCTTAAATATAGTTTATCTGAAGCCAAATGGTAAATAAGACTAGAATCATGCCAACAGTAACGGAAGAGGTAGAGTGGTAGACGACACATGCACGCACGTGAACTAGACCAGAAGCTCGTGGACGAGTGTCATGATTCGGCGCATGTTGATATCATACGCCTCCTCCTCTCTCTCTCTCTCCGTCGACAGATAAACAGAGAGTTTGGTCGTGGTCGCAGTGAGACTGCAATGCCGATGGATGGCGCGAATGGGAGAGAGAGGGACCCGATGATCGTACGGTTGTTGAGTAGTCTCCATGATGGTGACATGGGGTCTCATTCCCTCTACAATACGCATTGCTAAAGAACATGATTGAATCGAGCGGTTGAGAAGCGCTTGATGAGTTAATCAGAAAAGACGGGTGTAGTCTGATTTTGACGATGGAGATTAATCATTGGAGGGGAGTTCTTCAACCCCGTGTGACCCATATGTCTCTTATCGTCATTTTCCTCTCAAGATTAATGATTTTGCACTGTCACCTTACAAACTATTTTTGTTTAAAAAGAAACTTTAAATTATTATTATTTAATTAAACAAATCTTAAATTATAATTTGTAAATAATATAATTCTTTGTGGTCGCCCTCAGTTCAAATGTGATCGTCTGTACTTGAAATTGACACGTTTGAGAATGGACGATTTTAGCTCACATGGGATTACCCGCGGTCACCTGCAGTGAAAATGTGGTCGCCTACACTTAAAATTGGTGTAAAAACGCTTGGGAACAAGTGATGTCATTTCCATACAGTCGTCCACAGTTAAATGAGCGCAAAATGTGTTGCAGAACAGACGACCTCAATTTCATGTAAGCGTACTGGCAGTCGCTTGCAATTAAAATATAATCGATCGGGATTGAGTTTTAGAGCTTGATGGTTGACTTGTTAATATGTAATAGTTTAAAGTTTGTTTTGTTAACAAATACAAAGTTTATTTTATCACTAACTTTATAGTTTAAGATTTTTTTTTTTATTATTAATATATTATATGTATTATCTATTTATATTTTTCAATAATTATTTTAAATAATCACTTATTTTTGCAATTATAATTCTACAGCACTAATAATAAGTATCATTAATCAATATACAACATTAGACTATTGATGATAAAAAATAAGGTAAAGATAAAAAAAACACTGAATTATAAAGTGTTTTTTAATTCAAATATCAAATAATTTTTTTCGTCAATTCGAATATCGAACTATACATGCACTATTACCAAATTGAACAAATTTGAAAATACTCAAAAAAATAAAATTTCTAATTTAACGTTAGATTTACCTCAGAAATCGAACCAATTTGAACTAGGATAATAAAAACATAATCGTTAAACCAATTTGAGTTGAACATATTTACCAATAACTTTTTGGCACTGTCATTGCTCTGCTTTGAAAAACATAATCGTTAAACCTTAACTTTCATCAAAATCGTACGGAGGGGAAACGATGAAGACGAGGAGAGACTCCAACGACGTATCGTCGTTCTTTGCAACTCTCTCCGATTACGTAGAGAGCTCGAAGAACAGCCTGGACTTGGAGATCATCTCCGGTCGACTCGTGATGGTGACCCTCTCTCTTTCTCATTGCACGATTCTTAATCTCTCTATGCAGCTGGGGTTGGAAGGAATCACAGAAACATGAGGAGCTTGATTGGGAGCGGTGGTTTTTGCTACAATCTTCGCGTGGTTCTCTTCTCCAGCGCCAGAAACCCATGATTTTGGGCATGTGAAAGAGATATAGAAATCTCATCCGCCATCAGAGATTATAGAGTTGGAGTCACACGTATATAATTTACACTCGTTAAATTGGTGATTTCTGTGTAAAACACTTGGATTTGGGTACAAATTCTAACTGACTGCCATTACTCTGCTTTGAAAAACACATTCGTAAACCTTAACTTTTATCAAAATCAAAATCCTTAAACCTCAGCTTTTCACCAAAAGCTCAAGGATTATAAGCATATTCTAATTCAGACAGGTTTGATTTCCTAGAGTAAATCGAGCATTAAATTAAAAATTTTATTTTTTAAGATATTTTTAGACTGATTCAAATTACTAACCGTATATAGTTTGATGTTCGAATTGACAACAAAAATTATTTGATATTAGAATTGAAAAACACATTATAATTCAGTGTAACCAAAAGAATTGGACATTAACTGATTTTGTTGAAACTTGAGCAATTAAATTAATTCAGGCAGAAAGAAAGTCAAACCTAACATTAAAATATTATAACATATGATTTAGTATAAAAAATTTTCACTACATATGTGTTGGGATCACAGATCTTTAGTTCCTCAAATAGATCAACCTGCTATCTAATAAATTCGGGTACCCGAGTCAGTTCAACTTTACCTGGATTTTTGAGCATCAGCCAGTTTTTTCTTTCGTTCCTTGAGCTTATTCGTATCAGTAGTCTTCCGCTGCTTGCCAATCTAACGAAGAGAGATTAGATTTGTAAATGAACTATATAGTCAAACACAAACTAAAGAGCATTGGACTTCATTATGCAATATAGATACACACACATTTCAATGTACTTGTTCTATCTATATCTTATAACAAGCGAAGGACATTAGCCTTGGCCACAAACAGGCTTTAAAATGTTCAAGCATATTCAATTATTTATCATACTAATTATTGAAACTATTCGAGTTGAACATATTTACTTCAGTTGGATGATTTTTCTTCTGATGATAGAAAAAAGCTATTTCTTCGAGTTGATTGTAATTATAATCTTCCAATGGTACTATAAGAAGACAAAAACTTGGGACAACGACATTACCTGCATAGCTTCATAAATTTTCCTCTTTTTCCGCGACATTAAGACTGTTGACAGCTTGTCATAATCCTTTGCAACTTGTTGAGGATCTTCAAGAGACTCTTCCCTAGCCTCTGCTTCCACACCAGAAGCCTGTTTTTCAGACAAAGATGAAGAATATTGAACACCCTCAAGCTCCATTTTCAACTCATCGTGATACTGTCGTTCAAGAGCCATCATCTGTATTAATTAACATATATTGTTAGAAACAGGCATTAAATTTTTACATGGAAATGAAGACATTACAATGTAAAATATTATTGGATAGCTTCCCTACCTTTTTCTTTTTCTCAGCAGCCTCTTTGGCCTCGACCCTATTGATAACACCTTCCACCAATAAACTTTGAGGATCCTCCAAATCCTCCTTCCCCATACCTGGAAATGGTAATACCTCAGTTTTCGTTGCAGCTTGCAAGCGTTTAATGGTCTCAGCATAATCTGGAACATAGCCTTCTTCCTCATTGTCAACAAACGGCGATAAATGTGGTGGGGGTATCCTGAGAACAACAAAACATGAAGTGTCTTACAATTATTTACAAAAGTAGAGAGGCATTATCCAAATTAAGAATTGGCCTCGACTGGAAAAATGTATGCCAGAGCGTCCATTTGGTAATAAAATAGTAAGTATTAAGGAAAAGTGGCATATGGAGTAGCACGTTAAAATTACAAATTTGAGTGCATATAAACACAATTTAAAAGGATTTTAGAAAATCAAATTAAAAAGTAAAAATTTAGAACTATGGCATTAAATTGCAACAAAATGCTGAAGTTGGCAACTTGAACACAAAAGGAATAATGAAGTAGAAAGAACAAATGAAATACCTTCCCACCAAATAGCCCTCAGTTGGTAAAATGATACGTGCATTTACACAATCAAAGACCCATTGTGGTTGAACGTAATCTCTTGAAAGAAACTTATGAACTTGAGTCGGCCTGTCAACAATCTGTACATAAGAAACACATTAAAACCCATAAGCCTCAATTATATAATTTCACCAGGATATTATGTTTAGACACAAACCTGATGTGTAATGCTCTCATCAGCTTCCTCAAATGGGCCTCCTTCACCCTCCCAAGAAACCATACCACCAAATGAGGGGATCACAAAAAGCAATGACTCTCTAGGAACCTGTACGTAGTGATAGGTTGATAAAGATCAAATAATAAATATTTCATGCATGTGGCTGATAATTTATTTTTACAAAAAGGAAATGGTATGCTGTAGTTCTATTTTATTGGAGACCTTCCAAACCAAAAACTGATACATACCACCTAACATACAAAGAAGTTATCCTTCTCACACTTAAATCAGTTAGTATTTTTTCAATTTTCTGCAGTCCTATTTCAAATTTTTAGCGGCAAAATTTCATTCAATCCAATTTCTCTGGAAAGGAAAAATCCAAGTGGCCATGAAAAAAACAGAAAAGTAGCATAATAACAGCCAGTTATGTAAATGGTATCAATCAACTCTAATGTTTACCTCACGACTCAAGAAGAATTTCATGTTTTTGAAAAGTTTTTTACACTCTTTCGTCTCTTCATCGTCTTCATCATCATTAACCGCAGCATCTTCAACAAGGTGCATTAAAGCACCAGGTTCACTGCTGGAAAGTTGATGTTGAAGCTGAGCAAGCCTTAAGTCAGACCTCTCTTGGTTCTCAACTAGATCGGATCCAGTCAAACTGGAAACTTTAGGATCCACTGTGGTGAGTCTAGAGTTAGCGTCAAAGTATCTAGACAACGCATAAAGATCTGTAGCAGAGTAGTGAAAAAGTTAAAACAGAATACTTGCTTGTAGAAATCTAATTAAATGGAAATTTTATTTATTTAGCATATGGTCTATAAGAAGAATACCTGCAGCAAGAGCTTCCAGTCGAGGGTCAAGAATTGGAGGATACATCATATTTATCAAGTGATAAAGATGAAAATTCACAAAAGATAGAAGTGTCTGGAGAAATTAAAAAAAGATAAGAGAAGAAGAAAAAACAAAAAAGGACAACATTTATCAAAATAAAGTTATACTCGTGTATGTGAAGCACTTATAAAAACTGAATTAAGAATACCAACTATGTCATCAATGTTGAAAAATCGATATGTAAAGGCAGCAGCCTAATATGCCATCTAATCCAACTATTTGTTAGTAGCTAAAACTTCAACTGCTTGATCTTTCTTTCTCTTGATTTAAAAAGCATTCATCCCTCCCTCTTTATTGTTTACATATTACCATATGAAGTGGACAAAGTTATCAACAAGTTAAAGAAGTGAAGCTCAAAATTCCAACTGAAGTTTAATACATATAAAAATCCCTTGTTCCAACTACTATAGAACTCTTCTGTCTTCTGAGGGAAATGCATACGGGGAGAGTCATCATAGAATATGTAATAGCAAGTTAATGCAAACAGAGAAAAAGTAGGTCAGACAGGATAACAATTTCACCTCATAGAATTCAATGAAGTTCAGGATAACAGTGAAATCAACATCATCAGATAACACTTGATGCAGTGAATGAGGAGTAATCCATGTAATCTTTTGACCTTCAACCTCAGCCTGCACAAAAGCACCAGCAACTAAAGTGAACTAAACGTAGAAATGCCCAGCTGAGCTTCATGCAATAAAAGATAGAGTACAGTGATACCTGGAAATATATCCCTTTCACAGAAACAAAAACTTTTCGCAGCTTGTGAGTTCGAGAAATGTATGCTTGCCATTCATGACTCAACCTACCAAAAAAAAAAACATTGCAGATTATCTCAAAATATTTTGCACAAACAGCGACAAAATCTTCATGTGGATGGTATAAATCCAAAAAAAAAGAAAAAAAGAAAAAAACATCAGTTAACCCACTTTTTTTTTAAACATATTAGATAACTACCTTCGACATGTGTGCACGAGCTTGGGTTCAATCTTAAGGCTCTCTCGTGAAGGTAATGCCGCAAAGAGGTGGACCATTGACAGACAATCATCCAAATCTCTGAGTGCATCGACAAATTTGGGATACCTAAATTGCCAAGTAACTGTAATGACTTTATAGGAGAAATCAAAGAGGCTTCTAACTTTGTGTTGCAAACAAAGAAAACACCACATGGACATAACAAACCTCTCTCGTATCATTCTATCTAATGCATATGTCGGCCTGCGAGCTTTGAGAAAAGTTGCACGTTCTGGGTTTTTCTTTACCTCGGCTTTGTGAACTTTCTTGTCATATGCTCTAATATCTCTTAATTTCTCCAATAGTGGTTCATGTTGAATGAAAGCAACATCCTTCAAGTGATAATAAGTGTGGTGGTTGCCCTTCACTTTCTTCTTTGGCTCACGGGGAAACACGCCTTTGAAGATGCATAGCTTTCTGGCCGTTTGAAAGAATAAAACTACTATAAATTAAGAAGTAGAATGTCCATATAAAGTGTATGATGACTGTATCTTATCTAGCGATATGTTTATCAATAGTAAGCATCTAATAACAAATTAATTTAGATTCAGCTTCAACCTGCAATGCTTCATGCCTATGTCGGAGTGATCAATTACACACAGATCAAAATGATCAACAAATATAAAAATAAAAGCATAAATATCCAACTTGATACAAATATATAACATCAACATAATTATTTCAATCTCAAGAAACAAATTCCACTTGTGAAATGAGATTAATATAATTTACCAACAAAAACAAGAAATTCATGAGAATGAACCTTCTATCCAAATCTTCAAAAAGTAATGGTTTTAACTCAAAACTGAGTAGGGCTCGATCAAAAGGATCAACAAATATAAAAGCAAAAGCATAACTATCCAACTTGATACAAATATATAACATCAACATAATTATTTCAATCTCAAAAAACAAATTCTACGTGTGAAATGAGATTAATATAATTTACCAACAAAAACAAGAAATTCAAGAGAATGAACCTTCTATCCAAATCTTCAAAAAGTAATGGTTTTAACTCAAAACTGAGTAGGACTAGAGAGCTAATGAAAAAGTTGTTTACGTCTTACAAAATATATGTTTGCTAGCATCCTAAATCTTAGAAGAAAGCGATTCGTGGATTTTTTATATCAACAGTTCAAACAAGACGTACCTGAATACTGGAAGACTGACTTGCAGCTGCTTCACAGCCTGCGACCTAGTGACATATCTGGCAGCGTTGCCCTCCTTTTTCTTTCCCTGGAATTATCCAAAAAGCAACTTCAACATATCTTTTATCGCCAAATAAAAATCACACAGATCAAGATATAATGCCTAGTTTTATCATTCGGTGAGAAAGTCTCAGTTAAGCTCGAGATAAGGATAAAATTGAAACTGAATATGAGATGGCAGCGAATTCAGGCTTACTGAAGGTCTGTAATGCTTCTTCTTTCCTGTTCCTTTCTTCATTGTTGCTGCAAAGAATAAAAAGAAAATGAAAAGGTAAGAATGAGCTCCTTAAACATATCTCCCAAATAAGAGTGTAGCGGAAAGAGTTCAACACATAAAGACGCACCGACATAAATATATATACACACATATACAGAGATCGAAAGAGATGGAGATGCAGAGAGAGAGAGAGAGTACCTTGTAAGCTGCGGAGGTCGGGCAGAAAGGAGAGAAGGACGGGAAAGAACAAGGACGGCGGCTAGGGGAAATAATAGGTCGAACAGAAAGTAAGCCGGTAACGAAGACCTCGTCACAAGATATTTTTGCGTCCGGTTCGGTTCAGCCGGATAAAAGAGAAAATAAGTCAAGCGCTCCCTCAATTCTTTTTCTGTTTTTTTAATAGTAGTTGGCTCCAAGTGCAAGTATGATGTACACGGATGTTGTTTGACTCTTGTTAAACTACGTAAAATACAGAATATTAATTTTAGGAAAATATTATAAAATTTTAACTAATCGTATAACACGTATCACTATAACACACTGACTGAGAGATAAGTTTGTTTTAACTATTCATAAATAATGAAAAAAAAATTAAACATATGATTTGTGTTATTACAGTATATTACGAAAAATTACATGTTCACTTTTTAATATTATTAACGCTACAAAGAATATGATAAGTATATGACACGTCTAATATGTGTTATCATAATAAACTAAAAAAGATGAATGGTCACGATCCTTCAAAAGTGTTATAGCGAATATGTCAAACAAATGACATATATCATTATAATTCATAATACAAATACGAATAGTTGGTCAGAATTTTTTGTATATATGGATGAAAAAGTAATATGTATTAATATACTATATTTGAAGGTTTAAAATAGTAATCGACAAAATAACATTAAAATTAATAAAAAGATTAAAAGAAAATAAAATGATCCATAAATAAAATTCAAAAAATAAAATATTATATTTAAAGGTTAAATTAGTAAATTACAAAATAAGAATAAAATAAATGAGAAAGAAAATAAAACAAAATTGGATAAACAAAAAACTATTATAGAATTAAAAAATCCTTGAAAGAAAATATGAAAAACTAAAAACCGAACCGAACCCGATTTCTCCTGCGTGTGGGTTTTTAAAAAGGGTAAAGCGCAATTTAGCCCCTACAACTAAGTGAAAATGACAATTTACTCTGTAAACTCGGATAATAGGCAAAAATAACCTTAATGTATTGATAATGGACAATTTATCCCCTACCGTTCTATTTTCTGTTAAATTATCACGTTTTTTTTTCACGTATCTATTTTTTCTTTCCGAAATGTCCCTGCATTTGAGTCCAAACCGATTCCGAACCGGAACAAATCGGTTCCGAACCGGAACAAACCAGTTCGGTTCACTAATTAGATTTAAAAAAAAAACCCTAAGTTGGATATTCAGTTCAACCTGCTCCTCACTTTGCTGAATCAAAAAAAAAAAAAAAAAATTGAAATACATTTTTATGCAGCTCCTCTGAGGAGCAAGTGAATTGAAGAGAAAACTAGAATGCGAAGAGGTGACGTTTGTATTGACTTCAGATGTGGAGAAGTCCTTATTCTAATTGATTGATTATTTTTGCTCTTCTTCTGTTCATCATCTGCGGAAGAAAATCGGATTCACGGTTTTTCTGCTGCTTCTGAGAAGCAAATGACCAATCTAGAGGGGGAGGAGAGTGAGTACGAAGTGAGAGAGAGGATAAAGTCTTCTAGAGGAAGCCGATTTCATCTGATAGAGAACGAGTTAAGGACGGAGTCGACGAAAAGAAAGTTTTTCTGCGAGAGCTTCATCAATGGCATCAAGGACTTCTCCAATGGCCTTGTCATTCACCCTGAAAACAGGTATTTCGTGTAGGGCTGGGCACGGTCCGGTCCGGGCCGGTTCTGGGCTGGGACCGGACCGGACCGGACCGTGGGTTTCGGGAAATGAATTCCCGAAACCGGAACCGGTCCCTGGAGGAACCGGTACCGAACTGGAACCGGACCAAATTTACGGTCCGGTTCCGGTTCGGTACCGGTTCCCTCCCATACATTTTAATTTAAAAAAAAAAACAAACATTTAAAAAAACAGCGACGGTCTACGATTTTTCCCCAAATCTTAGAAGTTTTCACTCATCTGGTTCCAAACCTGAAGAGAAACAAACATTGAAATCAAATCTACACGATTTTTTCCCAAATGTTGAAATTTTTGAATGGCTGAAGGAAAACTCACCTTTCAAATCGGAGTTGTTCGGTTGGTCAGGTCGCACTACGCAGGTCGGGTCACCACAACGACGGTCGGAGCTGCTTGTCACGTGAGTCTGAGACATCAGGGTCGGGGTCGGGGTCGGGGTCATGGACGGGGACGGGGACGGGTCGTCGGTGCTGAGCCACTGAGGAGTAAAAGCCGAAAGAAAATGAAGGAGTTCAGGGGGCGCAGGGGTCGGCTCGCTCTCTTGTCGCTGGACGTGAAACTGTGAAAGTGAGTTTCTCTTGTTTTTTAGGTTATCCGACCCATGGGTCGGATAATCCACCGGGCCGACCCATGGGTCGGTTCTCCCATGGGATATCCCGGGACCGGCTCAGGAAATCGGGAACCGGACCGCGGTTCCCGGTTCTCCATTAAGTGGAACCGGAACCGGTCCCGTGCTGGGCAGAACCGGCCGAGAATCGACCCGGACCGCCGGTCCGGTCCGGTTTTGCGGTTTCGGGCCGGTTCTGCCCACCCCTAATTTCGTGATCTTCCTAATTCGAGCTTGCCTAATTGAGCTCTTCCATTTTGATAGAATTTATTTTTTTACTGTATTTCTTAATTGCTGCATATCTGTTTCTGGAGAAGTGAATATCGAACTTAGATTTTTTTTTTTTTTTTTTTAAATCTGATTAGTGAACCAAACTGGTTCGTTCCGATTTTGACTCAAGTGCAGGGCATTTATGAAAGAAAAAATGGACACATGAAAAAAACGTGACAACTTAACGGAAAATAGGACGGTATGGGATAAATTGTCCATTATCAATACATTACGGTTATTTTTGTCAATTGTTCGAGTTTACGGTGCAAATTACCTTTTTTACCTAGTTGTAGAGGTCAAATTACACTTTACCCTTTTAAAAAACAAATTAAAAAGGTCAAATCGAATTGTTTTGATCAGGTCTGTACTAACATCAACTGCATGAATACTTCCATAATGTATTTTTATTTTTGTAATTTACATTTTTAACCTTGAACTTATGATCATTAATAATAATGCTATGATTATTCTTTGACTTTACTCTCTAAACATACTTACTGACGTGTCAAACAATAATTGACACAATTAAAATATACTTAATGTAACAAATTATAAATAGTTAATTTATTATATTGATTGTACTAATTATTATTTCACACACCAACAAAAGTGTTTAGTGTCACAATCCACCATGTGAAGACAAGGAAAATTCAGTGTGATGACTTAGCTCATACCAGTGAGGTGACACAATTCCACATTGTTTGATAGAGTAGAAAATGCATAATTTATAAGTAGAGTTTCCTTCGTTACTTAATATAACGCATTTTGAATTAAGGAAAAGTACAAAACAGTGCAGACTTCTCGTAAAGCAAATAATATTGTATTATGAGCACTAGGAAATGCTACAAATAGAGCTATTGTTCAATCAAAAGTGAGGCTGATGACAATATTTTTTAATTATCAGATAATATTATGTTGAGAGTAATCGAATAAGTTACTTTTAAATAGTAAGAATAAAGAGTAATATTAATATGGGAAAAGTGCAAAAAAAGGAAAGAGGCTTCGGAAATAAGCAAAAAATGGACAAAGGTTTGGTTTTAGGCAAAATAAGGAAAGTTGTTTGAGAAATAGGCAAAAAAAGAAAAATCCGGCGGTTTTTTGATTTAGGCACGGCGAGAGGCCGGCTGGTCCTTCTAATTTTTTTTATTAAAATACAAAGGAGAGGCCGGCTGGTCCCAGACCAGCCGGCCTCTCCCATTTTTTTTTATTAAAAAACAAAGGAGAGGCCGGCTGGTCCGACCAGCCGGCCTCTCCATTTTTCTTTTAATAAAAAAATTCTAACACATATTTTTTATTTTAATATAGCGGATTAATTTTAAAAAAAATAGCAAACGATATTCAATTTATTTAATATTTTTACCATATGTTCACCACAGTAGGAGACGATAATCTGGAAAGTTTCGTGATTTTTTGATTATTGTACGATTTATTATAATTTTATTTATTTATTTGATAAAACAATTATAATAAATCGTACAAGCTTTAATCAATCACGAAAATTTTCAAATAATCTTCCCATAATGTGATGAACATGTGGTAAGTATTTCAAGTATATTAAATATCGTTTGCTATTTGTTTTAAAATTAATTTATAAAATAAAGAAGATACTAAAATTAATTTTAGGGAAAAATAGCAAACGATATTTAATATACTTGAAATGTTTACAACATGTTCATCACATTATGGGAAGATTATGTGAAAAGTTTCGTGATTGTTTAACTCTTGTACGATTTATTATAATTGTTTTATCAAATAAATAAATTAAATTACAATAAATCGTACGTGGGTCAAAAAATCACGAAACTTTCCAGATTATCATCTCATATTGTGGTGAACATGTGGTAAAAATATCAAGTAAATAGAATATCGTTTGCTATTTTTTTAAAATTAATCCGCTATATTAAAATAAAAAATATGTGTTAAAATTTTTTTAATAAAAGAAAAATGGAGAGGCCGGCTGGTCGTGTTTTTTAATAAAAAAAAAATGGGAGGTCTGCGACCAGCCGGCCTCTCCTTTGTATTTTAATAAAAAAAATTAGAGGCCGGCTGGTCCGATGGACCAGTCGGCCTCTCGCCGTGCCTAAAACAAAAAAACACCCGATTTTCCTTTTTTTGCCTATTTCTCAAACAGTTTTCCCTCTTTTGCCTAAAACCAAACTTTTGTCTTTTTTTTTTTTGCCTATTTCCTAAACGTTTTTCTTTTTTTGCATTTTTCCCTATTAATATTAATCAATCCCTATTAATATTAATCAATCAAAGCCTTGCCCAACTAACCGTAAAAGTAAAACCCAGTTGTTTATTCACTAAAACTAAAAGCCATGTGAAGGAAGAAGCTTTGCATAAAAACGTTACAGGAAAGCCACCTCTCAGCTCCGTATTGGTTTCTTCACCAAAACCCACAGTGAAACCTGTTGACCATGCACACCCCTTACTCACCATGTCACTCTCACACGCGTCACCATTTTATCATCCTCTCCCTCTCTACAAAACACTCCTCTCCCCACCCATCTTCTGCGTCACGCTCTCTTCTTTCAAATCTCGCGCATTTTACCCATCAATGGCGGATCGTCAGGCACAAGTCCACCCTCAGCGGCACTACCTAGAGGGCGGCGTCAAGACCCTTCCTCAGGAAGGACCGTCGGCTTCAAAAATTGTGGCGGTCGTGACTCTTCTTCCACTCGGCGGCACGCTGCTTGCTCTATCTGGGCTGACACTCGCAGGAACGCTCTTCGGCCTGGCAATTGCCACTCCCATTTTCATCATCTTCAGCCCTGTTCTAGTGCCTGCTGCTTTAGCCGTTGGGCTGTCAGTGCTTGCATTTATGGCGTCGGGGGCGTTCGGGGTAACAGGGCTGTCTTCGCTGTCGTGGGTGTACAACTTTGTTCGGAGGGCCACTGGGTCAATGCCGGAGCAGATAGACCAGGCGAAGAGGCGCATGCAAGACATGGCAAGTTATGTGGGGCAGAAGACCAAAGATCTGGGGCAAGAGATCCAAACCAAGGCTCAAGATCAGGCCAAGAGGACATGAAAATCACACTAGAACCAGAAAACTGTGGTCGTTTTGAAATGTTGTATGTTTGAAATTTTGGTTTATATGTATTTGCTTGAGTGCTTTTTGTTAGCTGGTCTCTTAAAACGATGGTCATGGAGTTTGAACTTATGGGCTTCCCTTATTTCAGTCTTCCTTGAATTTCCATTGTTGGAGTTTGATAGCCAAACGCCATTTCTATGCTTTCTACGTATTTGATCAACGTCAAACTACAGAAGTGTATAAATTCACAGAAAAAGACTCGTTAAAAGAATGAGTTCTCCGAGCACGGATTGATAAAGACAGGCTAAATTAGAAGGCTGGTAAACATAATTGACACTTTGATACAGCAATTGACCTTCTAAATAATTAACAAGAAAGAAAAGAAATAACAAGCTAAATCTCCGGTGTTCATGTAGATAAATGGCCGGCTCCGGTGTCACCTCCGGCCGATTCTGAGGTGGATTTCGAGTTATTGGGTATCCAAAACGTGAGAACAGTTGATGCAGCGACGAACATGACTCTGCGAGGAGCCCACTTCAAGCAGGACACAACGCCAACATGACTATTCCAGGAAGAAACCTTAACACAAAAATCAAAATCTTAGTCGACTGCTACCATTTTTCGTGATTGTGTTTTAAATTGTTGATCTTTGAGATAAGATTTAAAATGGGTAAGCAAATTATTTGTAAAATAGGAGCTCTATGAGAAGGTACCTCAGTCCGTCGGTTGATACTCCAGGCATGTAAGGTGCCATCTCCTGAGCCTTGTAAGACAAATATAAACTCTCTCAACAGACTATCATAATAATATTATATTTATTCTCTTATTTAATTTATTTAAAATATTCAGTAACATGTCAATTAACTTATTAAATTAACTATTTATTATTTTTTACATTAATTGCATCGTAATTGTACCAATTTTTGTTTGACACGTAGGCGAGTATTTTAAAAAAGTAGAATAAGAAAATAAACGTAGCATTACTCTGAACATAATAATACATCACGTATCTAATACCTGAGACAACGTATTGGCCGTCTGGTGTAAAGGTTGCCTCTATAGTTGTATTAGGGGATGGTTCCAAACTAAAACCACATTGCTGCACAAAGTAAAGTTTTTAGTATTTTGAACGGTAAAATACAATTTATGGGGGGTCATTTTGAGCTGACACCTCGAAATTTTTTTTGAACAAGATAGACTTCAATCTTTCAACTATCAAAAAAAACATGCGGATGCGGACTGCGCGTGATAAATTTTCTTTTTCTAATTATAACTCTAATTGTAATAAATCTTGTATGTTATGCTTTGTAAAGATGTTGCTATTTCGATCAATTCTCTAGCACATGTACTGCAATTCTTCTAGACTCATCAAGAGAGCAGAGCATCTAATTTGTTGTCGGCTATGAAAGTGTGTTAAAATTAAGAAGAATGTCTGTCACGTGCATTTTACAAGATTGAACAGCGACAAATGTATGTTTGCTAATAACCAAAAGGTTAAAGTATATTTTGCTCAAAACAAAGTTCGAGACGTCTGCAATAAACGACACCTAAAATTCCTAAATCTAAATTGCACTTTACCCATTTTTAAATACGTTCTTAATTTCAATTTTTATTGTAAACTTATAACAAAGGTTCTAAGGAGGAATCAAAAACCTTTTCTCCGGCATAGGCATCTAGGACGTATATATTATTGTTTGTAGTCGTCAAAAGCATTGATTTACCATCGTTACTGAACTTAATGTCACAAACTTCAGCTGTATCTCCTCCAACTAAAAAAGTGTCGAACGGGCCCTGCATATTTGGATGGTGAATCAAACACTCATAACATAAATAATTCCAAATTTCTTTAGGTGTTTATAGGTATAAACCTTGTCATAGGAGCGCGAATCAAATAACTTAATAGCACCTCCTTCCATTGCCACTGCAAAGACAAGGCCTTGCTGGTCATATGCAACAGTCGGCCTACCTCGTAGTCGCAGTATTCCCTGAAAACTATTAAGAGTAAGCACAAATCATAACAATTCTGTTATAAACCCTATAGTATTTTCCAATTCCAGAAACAACACACACAGCAAGCACTAAACACAACAACGCACACGACCAACAAATACCTAATAGTGAAGGGAATTGTAGAGCCCTTCTCTCTCCCACGCAGAGGATTTCGAGAGCCTCTGCTTCTCTCCCAACTTTTCCCAAAATTCTTCACCCCCGTAACACTCCCTTCTCCCCACATTTATAACCCACAAATAACAAACCCATAACAACCCTAACCACTTAATAATATTTCCTAATATACCCTTTATTAATTAATTCCTAACAATACCGGCCGCTTAAAATTCCACCTTGTCCTCAAGGTGGGATTAAAAATCGGAAATCCACAGCGTGCATCTGCAGTGCGGGCCGAATTTGGGCTGGGCTCGCGTAATTTTGAGCTGCCCATTGAAATGGTAATTGGGCTGTTACCCACTGGGAAGGGGGCTGGGCTTTGAAGCCCAGTTCAGCATGGCTTATTCTCCCAAGACCTGGGCCAGGTCCGGTTGGTTGAAGGAGGGCCCAACTCATTTCAACCCTATGCGCAGCTTCTTCCTCCTTGCCAGATACGTGGGCCGTCTCTTCTTGGCTATCCTCTGTGCCTTGCTTCTCCCTCATCGACAGAAACGCCGCTTCTGGTAACCAGCGAAACGCCGACGTTGATTTCCTGTCCCGAATTCTCCTCATTGTCATCAGCTTGGCGTCGGAAAGTCGCCGGAAGGGCATCACTGGGCGAGAGGATCTGTTCTGGACTGACTTCCCGCTCTGAGCTGCGTACAGAGCTGAAGCGCGACGCTGTGACCGCACTGGGCTCGCCGGAAATGCTCGGACCGGGGCTGGCTGAGTAACCGCTGGGCTGGGTCGTCGATGGTCCGCTTTCTCCGGCTCCCCTTGACAGCTCGACAGACCTCCAGGTTTGTCGCTTCCCTCTCCGTCGCCGAGCTTCAGTTGTCCAGTATTCCTTTGCTTCGGAGGTGCTGCTTTCAAGGTGTCTACTAGCCGGTCTAGCTTCGCCGTGATCATCGCCAACGTTCGCTCAATCTCTGGCAGCCGAGAGATGCTCGCTTGGATGAAGTCCATCTTCTGCCTACATTCACCGTGAGTCATCCCCAGGTAAGGTTGCTCTGATACCATTGTTATAAACCCTATAGTATTTTCCAATTCCAGAAACAACACACACAGCAAGCACTAAACACAACAACGCACACGACCAACAAATACCTAATAGTGAAGGGAATTGTAGAGCCCTTCTCTCTCCCACGCAGAGGATTTCGAGAGCCTCTGCTTCTCTCCCAACTTTTCCCAAAATTCTTCACCCCCGTAACACTCCCTTCTCCCCACATTTATAACCCACAAATAACAAACCCATAACAACCCTAACCACTTAATAATATTTCCTAATATTCCCTGAAAACTATTAAGAGTAAGCACAAATCATAACAATTCATCCTTTACAATTGCTATTTTCCTTGAGGAAACTGAATAAAATGTACTTTTTATGTGATTGCAACACCATGAGAGACGATTACCATCAATCTTCAAACAAAAATGTTGACTTTTTGAAGTAATTTCTTCGACCATATATTGATATATAGACAGATGATGAATCACATAACCAACCTGGCAAGCATTTACGCGGACATCCCAAATTCTGACACAATGATCCAGAGAACCAGACATAAAGCTGTCATTTATAGGAGACATGCAGAGGGAAACAACCCTGAAACATCAAATTTGACAAAACTCAACAGTAAGATTAGCAACTATATAATGCTAAAATCATTTGGCATACTCAGAAAATAGAGCAACAAAGCAAGCTGTTCACGTCTACTATGTCACCAATATGGACTAAGAAGTTTATCTGTTGAACCATTAGTAAGGTAAGTAATCATTCCTCTGATTTGCCCAAAAAAGTTGCAGTTTGTCATCTAATTGTATGTACCTCGCTTTATGTCCTTTGAAGTAGCGAAGACATCGATTGTCATACATTGATAGATACCTTAGGGACTCTAGTAAAAAAAATGGCACGAATAAGCATCAATTCCCAAATCGTTTCATAACAAGTAGATTCAAAGAAACTTACCTCCACTTGATTCTAAATTATATCTTGAAGAGCATATGACAGAACTAGGATGGTGGGTAAAGCATATGCGATCAGCGCCGTGCTTCTTATGATATGTCGTCTTGAGCAACCTGAATTTCACTACCCAATGGTGAAAAAAGACATGTATCCGAGCATGTATAGTTATGATGAAAGAAAAGCCAATTCGACCTCAAACTAGCAAACTCACTTGGCATTGGCAATATCGTATAGTCGTACTGAATCATCTTCACTAGCAGTGATCAGTAAATCGTCCTTTCGATGGAAGTCAAGAGAATTAATCTTTCCAACCTAGATTATGAAGAGGACACCGGTTACATCAAATAGATTTTCATAGAGAATTATTCTTAGCTTCTTCCTTTACGAAAACAAAATTTCTCCATGCGAACCCTTTACTATTCTTAATTCACAAGAAATAATTTTGGTTAGTTGCAGAGATAAGTCAGAAGATGAAAGTTTCCTCCGCTTAAAACCCACGACGAAACTGTTTTCAGTTTCAGCAAAAGAAGGAGAATGAGCGAATAAACACTAATCTTGATACTTTTCGAAATAAAAAAGAAGGGAAGCTCACAAAGTCAGAGAACACTGCTCCGATTGACATACTACGAACAGTGGCGTCGTCCAGTTCCGTGAGCGACGCCATTGATGGATTCTCCGTTCCCGTAGACACGGTCCAGAATCTGGAACTGTATCAGTAGGTTTTCCTTAATCCTTCTTTATGAAATTACAGGAAATAATTTAAAATTAAAAAATAAAAACAAAATTGATCTTTACTTCTAAAATACAATACAACTCAAGCTCAAATCGCTTCGATCTCTCGGGCACGATAATTTGTAAGCATTAATTTAACACTTTAATACTTGTGTCGCTACGGTCAAAGTCATGTAATTTTGAGAAAGGAAAATATAAAAAAAAAAAAAAAAAAAGTTCTCAACTATAAAGTATATTAAAAAATAAAACTTAAATTATTTTAGTTAACAAAAACAAGTTTTTAGCTATTATATATTAACAAAATAAACCTTCAACTACGAAAGCCCGCGAGAAACCGATGGTGTCTATTTCCGAATGGATTTTTTCTGCAATTATAGTGCGAGAGCCTGCATTTTGAGTTCGGGCGCCCGCACTTCTATTGAAAATACAAATGCGATTTTCTTTTCTACGTCGTTCGTTCAATCGACGTTTACCGATCTTTCTAAGTTGATTTTTGACCTTAGAGGGTTAGTCCTTGTGCAACTCCGACGATTTTCCACCCCCGTATTGGAGGTTTTTGGTGAATTTTTGCAATAATTCCTGAATTTGTGAATTTTCTCCTTAATTTTCATATTTCTCGACGTTCATACGGTCGTCCGCGTCCATTTTGCTAGTGACTGCATATGTGTTTTTCTAAAACTTATAGTTGAATGTTTGTTTCATTCACAAATGATAGTTTAAAATTTGTTTTGTTAACCGATTTAATTTTAGATTTATTTTGTCGCATACTCCATAATTGAGGGTTTTTTTTTCCGCTTTGAGAATAATGTTACATTTACGTTCTATTTCTTCTTTCTATTCTTATTTATTGACATGTAAAATATTGATTGGATAATTATTGACTTTTTTTAATTATCTGTAGATTATAACATTAATTAAATCAATTAATATTTATCATGTCACGAAATAAGAATTAGAAAATAAAAATAGAGAGTAAATATACGTTACTTAAACTTTTAACCAAGATTTTTCCCAAAGATAATCTTGTATTTAGAGAAGAGAGACTTAGATTCATAAGTTGGAAATAGAACTAGGCATAGCAACTTCACTTTAATTCTTCACTAGAACCGGACCCAATCTTGAGCTAAAAATAGTTAATGAACTCAAAATTGGAACCATCTGAGGCGGTCGTCTTACCCACAGTATCAGGCCTATTCCACCCAGCCCTACTTGAAAAGGGTCGAAAAATTACATGTAAAATAATGATGGCAGAGAAGGAAAGCAGTCAAAAAAGCTTGTTTAATTTCATAAATCTTTGTATAAGTGACAATAAATGACTCTAAAACGGAGGCAAAACGTTTGTTACATGAACCCATTCAGCAAAACTTCATCACTAATCTGAACGATAACAAGATGTACCCACTCATCTACTCCGACCAATCCTAATATATGGTCGTCAAAGTTCAGAATTACATGATAATTCTAATACACAATTCACATATTTCCTAAAACTCAGTCAACTGCAAAAACAGTGCATGTTTAAGAAATGGGTAGTTTACTGATATACAAAGCTATTTTTGTTAGCATCAGAGCCATTTTATAAAACAATCAAAACAAAGTAATGATAAAGCATAAAATGGAATTTATAAGACTTGGTGTGCTCTGTCTAACAAAAATAGCTTTCATCAATAAAATCTACCATCTTATAATTAAGGCTGCACCGCGTCTTACCAGCATTTGAAGCCTCCCGGGCAACTCTATTGTCAGCAGGCGCCTTGTTTGAAATTCTCGTCAGCTTCCATAGCCTTTTCAACACCGTTCCTATTTGAATGATCAGATTTTTCATCAACATCAGGCTCTGAAGAGCCCTTGGGAGTGGGTGGTAGAGAATTTTCCCTCTCCACTGGTGGCATTAGAGTAATACATTCTTGCAGTTCTGGAGAACTACTTGTCTTGGGTGCATGCACGGCATCATTTTTTTGCACGGAAGTGTTCTCTTCTCCGACTATCTCAGCATGGGGTAATGCCACGACAGAGTCAGGGTCAGAGGGCTTTGGAGTAATGCCTTTAGAAGCATCAGCTGCTATATCCACTTTAGGTCTCTTAGCAACTTTCTCCACGACAATTTCTCCCTTTGTTCCAGTAGCCTGGATAGAAGGACAAATTTTGAATACATAAAGAGAAGTCTGATTTTATAAGCTAAGAGGATGAGCAACAACCAAAAGAAAATTTAAAAATAAATCTATTAAGTCTCACTTGTTTCTCAAGTTTGTCTAACTTTCGACGAAAGTCATTGCGCTTCTGGTCTAGCATTTCTTGTTTCTTTCGGAGTTCTTCCTTCATTAGCTCCAAGCTCTGTAATTTCTTTTGAGGAACTTTAGGACCATTCAAAGGCTTTGGATGCTCAGGGTCAGAAACAGAAACATCGGATGAATATATGACTTTACCCTTTGGAGCCGAGGACTGTAGAGTTTCACTGCCTCTGTTAGCTAAATGCCGAATTGAAGTCTGGTGGGTAGCACCGTGGGGAGCAGAAATACTACCATGGGTTAACCCATTATCCAGAATGCTATCGCGATTAGCCCACCATAATTTGATAAAGCGATTACCCATAACAGCGTCTGGTGCCATTAAAGCTGCTTCCGCCTCTTCCCTTTTGGAGAACTGAACAAAAGCTCGTTTACCATTTGCTGGGATATAAATGTCAATAACTTCACCAAATTTTTTAAAATGAGAAAGAAGAGTTTCTGTTTTGTTGCTTTCTTCAGGAATGCCACTGACAAATAGAGTGCGAAGGGCTTTCTGAGATGGCTTGCGTGTGTATCGCCCAATATCATTCTTTGTCTTCAGAGACATATTCATTTCCCTTGAGGAGTCTTCAGTTCTGATCCGCTTTCCCAGTACCTCAGTATTTTCCTTTTCATTATCTACATAATCAGATGAACTTACCGTTGGATCAGTTTTTTCTAGCACATCCAATCTATTTTTTGAACTACCCATTCTACCCCAAACAGCTGAGTTTTCACTCTGAGAAACGACAGTAGTTACATTACTTCTGCCAGGCAATTCATTACCAACACTGTCACTAATCATTATGCGGTGATGATCAGATGGATCATCATTCAACATGGTTTCAGCTTCATCAATATTAGCTGCTTTTAATTCAAGGAGGCTTGCTGATTCAGGGCGATTATTCCACAAAGGTTGATCAGGATCGTACAAATCAGCTACACCTGCAGTAACAAAATCTGAATACGTGCTGTTTAAGGTCAAACTATCATCTGCCACTGTCAATCTAGGCTTGCTGCTGTTACTATGAAGTTCTTTGCTATTTGTCAATGTGGTTGAAGAAGTGCCAGTTGCTGGTAATGATCCAGGGAGTGAAGATTTTCCCATCAAATGTGCGCTTGGCCCAGAAACAGGAAGGTTAAACTGTGAAAGACTCTGGAAAATACCGAAAAAAAAAAAATTATTGGTAATTAATGAGGATATACATATACAAAACAACACTCATTGAGAATCATTAAAAAATATACACATTATTTGTAAAAATAATGCTACGTGTACTATCTTATTTTACTTTCTTAAAAAATTTTCTTGCGTGTCAAACAATCATTGGTGAAATTAAAATGCGTTAATGTAATAAATTATTTTTTATAATTTATTACATTAATTACACTAATATTGTTTGATACGTTAGCAAGTTTTTTAAGAGAACACACGTAATATTATTTTATTTGTAAGAAAACACACGTAGCATTATTCTATTTGTAATTACAGGTGACCTACATATACAGAGAAACATTCTTTGAGGGTCATTAAGAAAGATAGAAACAATCCTTAGAATGGTAACTTGAGAGTCCAGATAAACAATTACTTTATATTTAAGAATGGTAGGTCATTGGCACTCAAAACAGAAAAAAAAAAATTATGAAAGACATACCTGAACGTCTTCAACTACAATACGGTTGACACCATGTTCCATTGGACACATGTCTCCTCTTAGACAAAATCCACACTCCTCGAAATCCCGACATCTTTGACGTGGCACAACTATATTCAACGACGAGTTGATTGGTTGTCCAAGAGTTCCAAGCAATCCAAAGGAGTTGATCATATCCAGACCTCCATTTGGTATTCCTGGCATTAATCCATATGCTCTCCATGATGTACTTTGTGCATTAGCAAGATTCGGCAACCCCCTCCCAGCAAACAGACTGGGAGGGATGGGCCCCTGATGAACAATTTGAGAAGCAATATCAGCTGAACTAAACCTAGAATCTCGCTGGTTCCAAGCACTAGGGTTCCTTCCTCTTCCCCTCACAAAACCAAAGTCTCCAGGAGGTATTTGATTTGCTCGGTATTTATTATTGAAATCTGATATTCGAGGGACTGAAGTAGAGTTAATACGTCTTTTATCAAATCCACCGGATACGTCTTTTTGAAAGGAAGCAACATTGAAATCTTTCCATGTCTCACTGGCTTGTGATTCATTTTCCCTGAAAGGATAACCATTTTCATATAACTTGCTCCGCTTTCTATATGGCCTAGTCAAACCTTGATCCACAGCATCCAGCTCCGACGACTGAGAGTTTGTGTCCCGTCTTCGATGCTTATGGTTTCGATCATCATCATCCTCATCACTAACTTCTTTGTCGTCACGATCATCAATGCAATCATAAGAAGAAAGACCTCCACGTTCTGGTGATGATATGTTCATTTCTTTTGGATCGCTCTCCAGCATACAGAATGCTCTGTTATCACATTATATGCATCAGGTGGAGTGAGCAAACAACAACATGAGCAGGAACATTTATTATAACTTGTGATTAATTAATAAAGAGAAAGATAAGCTAAGATAGGTCCAGACGCAACACAAAGTGTTCAGGCTAATATCTATAGCTGAGAAAAATGAGAATAAACAACTACGGATTCAGGAACACACATTGTTTGAGCTAATGTCTACGGCTCAGAGAAATTAAAGGAGCATTGAGAATTAAAAAATAAAGATTCAAGAGACTGTTCCAAAAACAAAATCAATTAATAATACACAAATCTAGCCAAGGACGGTTAGGAAACTTCTATATCGAACAGTTTGAACGTCTGAAAAAGGAAAAGTTCAACATAGGCTTTAACAAGAGTCAAAGAAGATTTTTTAACAATTTTTTTAAATCAGAAACGTCCACTTTGTAAGTTAAACAAACACAATAGCAGCAAGATACAGAAAAAGCTAACTTCATTCGAAGTATAGCTAAGTCAATCAACACGAAAAGGGCTACTAAAGTATGAGATCAGTATAAATCTATGGAAAGAGCTAATATCCAACAAGACCACTACTTCATAGGCAGAGCACAAGAATCTTCCGGAAGTGAGACAATCAACGGGTACAGGTGAACATCTTCAGGAGACAGACTTAGTTCAAACACAAATTGCAATTAAGCTACAATTCATTCAACCAATTAAAAACACGAAAAATCATAAATGCCTATCAAATATCCAAAGGAAGAACAAAAGATTCTTTAGATTTCTGGTTAAATTTTAATAGCCAATCATAGTAGAGTTCCGACAAACGACCACAACAGCCACTGAAGTAAGGAGATAAGCATTGGATACTTACAAAATATTCCTGAAAATTGAGCAAGAAAATTCCTCGTGTAGCTTTAAAAAATCACGAAAATATCCTACTTCGCTGCGTAAACGGAGAACAACAAAACCAGAGGAACCAGAAGGCACATATTAAAGAAAAGCAATTGGCGAGAGAAGGAGCAAGATCGATAAACGGCTAAAATCGAGGTGCAGATTGGGATGATCGACTGGAGAGCCGATAGGGCAGAGAAGATGTTCTCGCGACTCCGGCTTTGTTTGGTTTTGGGGGTTTGAGGCCTGGTAGAGCAAACAGAACCGCAGAGAGAGAGAGAGAGAGAGAGAGAGAGATGACGTATCAAAATGTAATTAAAATAACTGGTGTAGTAAAAAATGATAATAAAGTAAAACAAGGGACTAATTTGAAATTTTGTGATCATATATATATTAATTGTTAAAACAATTAAAATAATAAATAAACAACACATGACAGTGTTAGAAAATAATCATACAAGTATTTTAAAAATTAAATAATATGTTTATAAAGTTAATTTTTATTAATTTCTTGGAAAGTTATAGTTAGTCAGAGGGAATCATTAAAGATGGAAAAGAGCAGTGTGGAATGTTATGTTGTTTATGATGATTATTGATGAAAAAATATTATTGATAGATCATTAAGATTTCTGAATCTATCATTGTTGCTAAGATTAGTAATTAATTTTAGGATTTTGTTTATAATTTTTGTTTATTTGGTGTAATGGATTTTTATTCGCATTAGAGAGGTGTTATAAGAACAGTAGACCAAATTGAAAAAAGTCGAGATTCAAACTAGGAGAAGAATGATCCACTAACTTCGAAAAGAATTGAACGAAAATTGTATGAAATAAGAATCTCACGTACAATTATATAGTACCACATAAAATCAAGATCACCAATCGGCTTGTTGCCTACGAGCCGACCTTGACTTGATTCGATCGGACACAAAATTTTATTTTTTGATAGGATTCGAAAAAAACAAATTTCGTTGTAATTTTTTAAATAGAAATAGACGAATGGTTTCCCAAAATACATGAAATCAAAATTACGAGTCCAATCAACGATCATTCGTAGAAGATCGTGCTTGGTTTGTTGATTTATCGATTACGATGATTGTGATTTCAGAGGTATAATGTGATGACCCGAATGTGAACGTATGTACGACTGCGGGGCAAACCTCGGGTTATGGGGCAAACCTCGGGACCTAAGCCGAGTGTAGGCAAATCCCGGACTCGAGTATAGGCGAATCACGGGTCGTAAAGAGGGGGTTGTCACAATCTCACATCGCTTGGGGAAGTACATGGAAATGAAACATGTGTAAAGAGACCCTCCGAACATAGTAAGACGCGTTTTGGAGCACAATTGGCAACGGATCCCATAAGAACTCTAAAGTTAAAAGTGCTTCGGCGAGAGCAATTCCAGGTTGGGTGACCTTCCGGGAAGTTCTCGCGCAAACAAAGCCGTGAGGGGAGGTTATTGGGCTGCGGCCCAATCCCCAGAGCGGACAATATCTTACTGGGAAAAGGGGTCGTTACAAATGATATCAGAGCCTGTACCCAACCGGAAATGTGGCCAACGAGGACGTTGGGCCCTGAGGGGGGTGATTGGATGACGTGTAAAGAGACCCTCCGAACATAGTAAGACGCGTTTTGGAGCACAATTGGCAACGGATCCCATAAGAACTCCGAAGTTAAAAGTGCTTCGGCGAGAGCAATTCCAGGTTGGGTGACCTTCCGGGAAGTTCTCGCGCAAACAAAGCCGTGAGGGGAGGTTATTGGGCTGCGGCCCAATCCCCAGAGCGGACAATATCTTACTGGGAAAAGGGGTCGTTACAAATGATATCAGAGCCTGTACCCAACCGGAAATGTGGCCAACGAGGACGTTGGGCCCCTGAGGGGGGGTGATTGTGATGACCCGAATGTGAACGTATGTACGACTGCGGGGCAAACCTCGGGTTATGGGGCAAACCTCGGGACCTAAGCCGAGTGTAGGCAAATCCCGGACTCGAGTATAGGCGAATCCCGGGTCGTAAAGAGGGGGTTGTCACAATCTCATATCGCTTGGGGAAGTACATGGAAATGAAACATGTGTAAAGAGACCCTCCGAACATAGTAAGACGCGTTTTGGAGCACAATTGGCAACGGATCCCATAAGAACTCCGAAGTTAAAAGTGCTTCGGCGAGAGCAATTCCAGGTTGGGTGACCTTCCGGGAAGTTCTCGCCAAACAAAGCCGTGAGGGGAGGTTATTGGGTTACGGCCCAATCCCCAGAGCGGACAATATCTTGCTGGGAAACGGGGTCGTTACATATAAACTGTCTATAACTCGATTCATCAGAATGGAAAGAATAGATCTTTGTCATGCCTGCACATTCAAAGTTAAAAACAAATACTCACGTGAAAAGAAAAATACTTCCCAAATGTTTCAGTTTTACATCAGCTGTTCCATCGCTGTTTCCAATAGATACCTTGCCCTCTCAACTCAAATCTATTGGCCTTAAGAATTACAATTATCATGCCTTATTAAGAGAGTTTTTTCAAAATTAATTGTATAATTCTATCGATTAAGCCCCACTAGTTTTAACACAGTCTAAATTGAACATGTTAACTATAATGCCCCACTAATTCAATGTAACCTAAATTTTAGTTAGGCTGAGTCGACCCATATTCAATATTAAGATTTTTGTGTTTATCTATATATTGATGTTTGAGTCGCAAAATTCTGGTCTATTGTATTGATTTTAATCATAGTAAATTTCTTCTATACCTGTGGTTTTTTCTCAAAAATATTTTATATGTAAATCTTGGTATCCATGTTTTCTGCGCTTTTTCTATTGAATTTCTAAAACTATCTAAACATGTTTTACAGATTCAAATCAAAGCATTTAAATAAATGCATGAGAAAAACGAATTTACCTCTCTCACCATTGTTGTTTGAAAACAGGACTGTTGTTTTTCTCTTGGATTTTCAACTTAACAAAATGGGGAAATCACATAAAGCAAAGAAGTAAATTTTGGGGTTGGGGGACGGAACTAACGATGCAATAAATAATAATTTGAAAAAAGAAAGAAAGAAAAAGAATAAGGATGACAGCAGCTTGGATTGGATTACTGATAAAAACTTAATATAATACAGACTTTCCTTGAAATAATATGTTATACAATACAGCCTATAGTTAGGAAACAGAGGTTAAGAAACAGAGTGGATGTCTCTCTAGAACAAGTACTCAACAATGGAAGTAGGCGAACAGCTCTGCCATGGCACCTGAATCTTCACCATCTTATCCTCGTATTCAAACGCAGCGTCTTTTCCATCGAGAAGACAACCTCTTGGTTTCTGCGAAGCAAAAACTCTCATCTCCCCACTCCCTCTCACCCCAACTTCAACCGACTTCTTCTTCTTGTCCGAACCCAACGACTGGATCGCCCCTCCCGTGTTCAGCATGTTCACCAATCCGATCGGAGCGAACTGAACGGAGGTTCCAGGCAGAACGGCGACCGGGCAGACTGTGATAAGCTCGAAGTGGAATGGGTCGAGGGAGATCTCCACGTTTTGAGATGGCTTTGAGAGGAGTAGCTTCTTGGAGTTGAAGAAGTATAAGGCGAAGGTCTCTACCCCTTCAATGGAGATCGGAGTTCTCCCACTCTTCCATTCGATGTCTTTCGGGTTAGCCTTGGACGTCACCGTCCGTGAACACTGTGAGGCGCACTGGTTTCGCCTCGTTTCCCTGCTCCATCCTCCTCCTTGGCAGTTAAAAGCTCCGATCACTCCGGTGAACTGCATAATCAATAAAGAATTATGAAAAAGTCCAACTTTCAGTGAGCTTCTGGTTAAAGAGTTGGAAATTACCTTGTTAAGGTTCCAGATCTTGAGCATGGTCAGGCCGTCGTGGAGAGGGTCTTGAAAGAGACAGTCGCGGGTGGGGAGGGCGTAGTATTGGCACCGGAGAATGGAGCCGTCGGGGAGGACGAGGGTCTTAAGGAGGTCGAAATCATGCTTGCCGACCGAGTCACTGACATAGATAGGACCGCCGGATATGGCTCTAGAAGCAGCGTGAAAGGCGGCGCAGGGGTGGGTCGACTGGAACATATCCCAATCTGGGTGGATGAAATTTCCCATCCACAAGCTGTTATAAGCGCAATGGACCATGTGACAGCCCTGCAGCCAGAACGTACCGTTCGGGTCTCCCGACGGGTCCGTACACCAGAAGTCGTCGCCGACGCGGCCCAGAGATATGGCTTCTGTTCCGAGGAACATGAAATCGTTGCAGTGCTCCATGCTTGCAATAACTCCATTCCCATCGAAATGCTTCTTCACTGAAGCTGTCAGCGCCTTGTAATACGCTTTCGCAAGCTCCACTCTTCCGCCATACTTCTCACACACCATCTCCAGCAACTGCACAGAGTTCAGAAAATCAGAATATAAAATAAAAAGTTGGGTTTCAAAGCTTTGTCAAGAAAATACACTTGGCAGCACAGGACTTACATGGATGACGTCCACCTTAACGCCGTCAATCCCGACGGATTCCAACTGAGAATGGAGGCCTTCATACATCAGATCAACTTGTTCCGGTGGGACCAACCCGACGCCATTGTTAACGATCTTGTCGACGGCGAGATCTTCCATCGTGATCTCCAGTCCAGGCGTCAGTTTTGGCATGACCACCGTCGATTCCGGTAAGCCGGGGGCGTTGGGTCTTAGTCCTCCCCAATACCCACATAGAGCATGCCACACGTAGACATAGCCGACGCTCTTGAACTCCTCCTTCAAGTCCCTGATAAAGGCCTTCATGCCCTTAGCAGAGGCGCTTTTGGGATCTTCTTTAGGACTGATATAGTCTCTAAACTTGTAATTCTCTTCAAACTTCAAGAGCCTGCAAGGCATTTGTTCTCCTGCAACGGTCTGATTCATCCCTTCCTGGGTTATCAGATCTTCATCATGGCCGATAGATTGCCATCCATCGTCGATCAAAACCATACCAGGTGGGCACCCACCATCGACCAGACATTTGACACCCTCTAAAACTCCACGGGGGTTCACCGTAAGATAGAATGCGTCCCAAGTGCACCAACCAAATTTGTCCACGATAGGCGGGGGAGTTTTCTCCTCCAAAAGCTTGAAGGTCCCTAAATGGATCCTCATCACTTTCATGGCTTCCTTCACCAGGTTAAAAGGATCCTCTCCTGCGTGCAGATAAACCACGCTTCGGAACTTGTCGGCTGATACCTCCGTCGAGCCGCTCTCCACGCATACGTCGACGAAATCGTCCAAACCCGGCTGGAGGGAGGCGCGGAAAGACCCATCGATGATCGGAAGGAGAAGCACATAAGGACGACCGGAATCGGAATTCTCCAGAATCAGAATCTGGGTTTCGCTCTCGAGGTCTCGGCCATTGGAGCCGACCCAGTGGGTAGTCCACCAGACCTTGAACCTGAAAATGCTCATGAACCTAATATTACTCAGCTTGCCCAACGGGACGACGTGTCTGCTTCTCGGCTCAGCAGCTTGGAACCCCAAGAAGCAGCCCACGTTGGCGACGCACTTGTCAATTGAAGTATACGGAGAAGGATATGCTATGATGTTGTCAGGGACATTAGAGAGAATCAAATGGCCGTCTGCAAGTAAATCCGAACCGTCCAGTGTAATCGGCGACCGATTTCTTCCATCGACGAGGCTAATAATTTCGGACCCATCATCTCGGCTTAAACTGGGAGCCATTGACGGCGAACAAGAAGAAGAAAACGAGTCAATAAAAGGTAACAGAAGAAGGGCTACTCTGCGGTGCAATGAAGAAGACGAACAATGGTATTTATACACAGAAAAAAGGGCACGAAGGAGGAAAGAAGACGAAAAGAAACGAAGTGATTGAAAGAATAAATGAAGATTCTTGATGATAATCAGAAAAGGAAGAAGCACTTTGCTGGATTCTCTAGTCTTCTGCGTCTGTTTCTGTGAATCAGAGCTGTTAAGGATAAACCGACAATCTGTTCAATTCGAGGTTTGCAGTTAAACGGAAGGAAGTGCCTCGTCTTATAGAGTCGGTCGAGGTAGCTTCATTAAATTGTCCTTGTCGACGAAAAACGAGAGGAAGCTTCAGAGTTCAAACGTTGCTTGTGGTTTTCTAATTTTTAATTATGGACACGTGGCATTTGGTAATCGTTTGCTTTATCCACTATTTAATTGTGATTATCGTGTCAAAGATTTGGCTGTTTTTCCGGTTGATAAGATCCAAAAATGTCAACTTTACATTAAATAACAAATAAATAAATGGTTTTTGAACAATTTGAAAATTGCAATTTTATAATTTGGTGATGGGTGCACTTTGTACCATGCAACAAAAAACTTAGATTCTCTTTTACCCTTTATTCTTAGATTCCCTTTTACCCTTTATTCTACAAAACTTCGTCTCCATCTTGGCTTCGACTTCCTATGCGTGTGATTTGATGAACTGAGATTCTTTGATTCGATCTTTAATGTCTTTTTATGTGTCTGATTTGATGAATTAGATTCTTTGATTCGATCTTTATTTTTTTACTCCTTTTACGTCTTTTTTATCAACACCTACAATTTTGAATTTTGATGCTCTAGTTGCCGTATTTACATTTTATTACTACTATGTATTTTTATTTATCAATTAATGACGATTAAATGATGTAATTAATGACGATTAAATAAGTATTAAAAAAATGAACAAAGAGTAAATATTACGAGAATTCCTTTCCATTTCTTTAGAAATTTCCGACCTTAAAGTCAGGAATACCCCCCTCTTCAACACGTGTCCTTCCTTCAGATAATGTGGGTCCCGCTAACCACCCATTAAAATATAGCCAGCGTGTTGTGTGCTGCTGGGTTGACAGCCGACCATTGCAACGCGTAACGTTTACATGCAAAAGTATGACTACGACCACCACCACTTTCTGTGGATCAGCTTGTTAAATCGAGAATGCCTCAGAGGTCGCCACTTGTCTTTTATTACCTAAAATACTATTTATATATTAAGTATTTAACATTTGAAAATATTAATTTATATTTCTCCAACCTTAGTGGTTGGGAACTTGGATATGGTGGGTCTTGGGTGTGCTACAACTACCAAACGGACAAAGCATTGGCGAACACGTGTGCAAATTGAACATTTTCTTGATTCTTCGTACCAACCGTGTGCGTGTTGTGCAATGGATGACTTAAATAAAATAAAGTAATTTTACTTATTTTTAATTCAAGTTATTAACTTAATCTGTAATTTTTTACTTCAATTAAGTTGATCGCGATCTATTGAATCTCTCTCTCTCTCAAGAATCTTGTTAACGTCCGTGACAATCTTTGACTCGGCCAATAACTTGTTTGCGAATCAAACAATTATTTTGATCGAGTTCTCACCTTATCTCTTCGAAACGCTAACGTTATAGATTCTCTCTTCCTCTTGAGTTACGCACCGTCCATAGGACATTACTCCATGAAATTGAATATTGACCAATAATTTTTACCACAATTTAAGGAACAATGTTGACTGAGCCGGTGGCCCCTTCTAAATGTTCGCTTCTCACTCCTTCAAATCAATATTGGACCCTTAACACATCTTCATCTCGTGGGACATGATAAAAAAAAAAAAAATAGAGTAAAGTACATTTGAGTTTTTAAATTTAAAATTGAAGAATAAGTATGTTTTTGAACTTTTTTTTTTTCGACAAATAACCCCCTGAACTTAAGAACATCAACAATTCAGTCATTGTAGTTAGGAAGGTCATCAAATAATTCACATTAATTCTCTATCAACCATTTTATAAAGAGAAACAAACAACTTTGGTTAGAACAATTTTGGCTATTTTAGCAAATTATGGGCGTTTGAGTTTTTCAATTCGCCTCTCTTTGAAAATCACTCAAAATGCCAAAACTATTCTTACAATAATTGTTTTTTTTTTAATAAAAGTTGTCCAAAAGAGAAGATCACGTCACAAAAACGTGATTTTTTTTTTTATGATTTTTGTAATAATAAATACTCAATGGCTGACGCCCTGAAATTAAAGAAATTATTTTTCTAAAAAAAAATTTGAATGCCTACTTACTCTTCACCTCTAATTTTAAGAATTAATATACACTTTATCCTAAAAAAACATTAATCGAAATAATATTTAGTTAACTTAACTTTCAATTTCCATATTCAAATTAGATTATTCATGTAACTGTAAATACTCTGATGATCCAATAAAACTCGTGTTATAATTTAGTTTTTACCCGTCACGCACTTGCTATTACTATGAAAGACCCTTAAAAGTTTTGATCTTTAGTATTTAAATTCATAAAAGTAATCTCAAAAATATGACTTTTTGAAAAATAACACTTTCCTACAACAAAAGAACTCGATGTTAGTGTCTTTCAGTTTGTAAAGACGACCTTCATCTCCAATTTTTTGACCAGAATGACTTACAGAAACTGTTTTAGAAAACAGTGGCTTTCGAGATGATTCCATCATCTAATAATATGTCATCCATTAGACTACACAAATTAGCTTCTAAAACAAACCATAAACTGAAATTAAGCATCCTAAAACTTGGTTTACTAATAATCAGACAGCAGATCAATTACTACTAATCGTTTAAAGAAACTACGCCTATCTAATCCCATCGACAATTGCGAATGTCGTTGAATCTCAAAAATATATTTTCCTCTCCGTTATTCGTCTGAAAATAATAATCTCCGCCGCAGAATCCCGGCCAAGAAAGATCGGAGGGAGGAAGAAACGCCATGGCCGATGTAGATGCATAAGGCAGAGGCGGAAGCTCACTCGGCTGAGTGGGTGTATTTACAGCTATAGAATAATAGCCTATTTGTTGTATACAGCCGTCGTGCTCTGGCTGTTCAACACCGTTCTCCAACTTAGGCTTCATCGGAATATACTGAATTTGATTCGTTATACAGCCGTCATTGTTCAGAGGAAAGTTCGGCCAGGAAGCAATGGAGTTAGGAAGAGGGGGAAGTGAACTCCATTGCGAGGGTTGGCCTGCTGCTATAGAATAATAATCCATCTCTTTTAGACAGCAGGTGCGCTCAGGCTGCATGTGACCATTCTCCGATACAGGCCCCATCGGAAGATTTACTGCTATAGAATGAGTACCCGGCTCAGGCAGCGAATGGAATTTCTCCGACCGAACTATCTCCTCGGAAGGCTCCATTGGAAGATCATCAAATAGCTCAACGTTCAGAGGAAAGTCTGGCAGAAAAGGATTATCCAAATTTAGATTATCAATCCAATCCATCTTGCTTTGACCCGTTTGCAACCCATGAACAGTGAAATACTCATTCGTGATTTTTTCTTCTTCACTTGAGAAATCGATGATCGGGAGTTCATTGACCTGCGTCGTTTGGAGAGCAGTCATCCTCTCATCAACGGCTGCTGATTTCTTGTCCAGAACTTCCAGCAGGTCGAGAAGCTGCTCAAAGGAGAAGCAGTCGATCCGACTGTCCCACGACGGAAACTCCGACTTCTCGCCGGCGGTCTCTTGCCGTTGGACGAGAACATTTGATGTACTGGCCATCGTGTTGCTCGATTTCTTAACTTCGAATTTTCTTATTATTCGTCTAACTTCGCCCAGATTTTCCGGCCATGTCTGCCACTGGTCATTCCTCTGGTTGACGGAAAGACAACCGCTGATGACGACGCAAACTTCAACGTCGCATAAAACTGAAAGCTCGTAAGCTTTCTTGAACAGACACTTTTTTCTCCTCTCAAAAGTAAGCATTCGTGTCTTCTCATTATCAATCAACTGCATATCCATCTTCCCAATCGGCATCTCCGACAAACTGCAAAATTGTAGCAAATTCATAAATTACTTTCCAACAAAACGGGAAAAAAAGCAGATAAAAGCATTGCCATATGAACTCACCAGCAGGTGCCGGAGTTTCTGGGTCTGAAAGAAGAAAGACAAAATCTGCGCAGAAAGAAGCTTTTCGATAGGGCGAGGAAGAACACTCGCCAGTGTCCACTGATCTCCGATGCTAAACAGTCGAGAGGAACAAGAAAGGAGAGCTTAGAAAAGGAAACTTGGTCCAAATATTCTGGTGGGTCAAGCTGTAATTATATGCTGATTAGATAATTAATTTTCCTAATTTAAATATGTCTTAATCAGCATTTAATGTCCAACTTACTTTCTTGCTTGAGAAGTACGTTTGCCACGTGGATTATTCTTAGTGGCCAAAACATGTGCTCTCTCTCTCTCTCTCTCTACGGCGCTTCTCTTTTAGTCGTTGAATCCATCTATGAGACGAGGGTGTTATGACTAATCCGCGGAGTTTTTTTGGGTAAGAGCCTTCGACGTTCACGGACGACATGTCGTTTATCTCGATGACGAGAGAGTCAATTAGGGGTGGACGCAATCCAATTTCAATCAAAATCGATACCGTGAGATTCCGAGACTGGAACCGAAATCGACCACGTTTCACAGTTCTGTTCCAAATTATTAATTTTTTTTCAAAAAATTATTTATTTATTTTTACTATTTTAGGTCAAATTTTAAGAGCTTTGCTCAAGTTTGGGGCCAGTTTTATCAGGTATGAGCCGATTTTGGGTTGGATTTTAACCATTTTGGGGTGAGATTTTTGACTCACTGTTCAATTTGGTTTTCACAATTTTTAACCCCAAAATCGTAGACCTCGAGTCTTGAGAATTTAGAACTGAAACCGATTCTTTTGGTGGGCTAAATGAGAATTGAAACTGAGGTTAGGGTCCTTTTGCCCACCCCTAGTTGGGATTCCAACCTTTTTTCAAAGTTATTCTTTTTGGGCATGTTTGAACCGTGTCTAATCAGGCACGTGGAAATCGAAAATGATGGGCGGTTAGTAAGTCAACGTCGGTCATTGAATTAAAACAAAACAGCTGTTACTTAGCCTGCCATCTCACCGCTTGCCTAATCAATACGAGAGAAGAGTGTCCGACTTAGAGGTGAACAAGGGAGAGAGCTGTCATTATAGAAGAACATTTATTGAGGCTCCTGTTATGGACGGTCCTAGACATTATCTCTCTTCTAGGTGGCTGAAAATGATACCAACTAACCAACCAGAAACATGCTACAGAAAGGAGAAACTAAGATTTTCAGACACTACATCATCTAATTCAACCATAATTTTACACACGTGTTATAGAGTAAATAATCAAACATCATTTTTCATACATTTTTGGCAAAACAACTCATCTCCAGTTTCTTGCTAAAAGCCCAGACATAGTTGAGGGAATGTACCTTAATCTGTCATGCTCTTGAGAGGTTTCCTGTTTGAAAACGGTGCAGGACGGCACGATTTTCATTGTATTGGTGACTGTTTCGGTCGGAAAGTCCGACGCTATTGTGTCAAAATTTGGGCAGAGAGATATCATCACTACTTGCTTGAGGAGTTTCCACTTATTGAAGGTCCATCTGAACTGTGTGCACTGGAGGTTGTCGTGGTAGGGTAGGAAGATTCCAGTTTGGTGACATAAGATCTGACGGTTGAGCTTTGGTTGGGAATGTTGGGATTCAGAAATGGAGGTTGGCTTGGCTCACCAATTTTCTTTTCCCTGTTGATTAGCAATTCAAATATTTGAGCCATGGATGGTCTCAAGCCGGCTGCAGCTTGTGTGCACAACAGACCAATTTGAAGAACATCTTCAGCTTCTTTTGCGGAGAAATCGTCTCCCAAACACGGGTCGACAGCCTCTACCAATCTCTTCGATTTATACAGTTTCCAAACCTACAACCCGAACATAAAAATCTTAGTCTTTATCGTAAGAAATGAAGGAATGTATAAAAGTTTCAACTAACTTCAGCTTTTGAGGTGAAAATGGAGTTAAGAACAATGAGGATAGCTCACATTTAGTAGGAGAGGGCCAATCTCCTCTAAGAAGGCATTATTTCTTTTTCCACAAACAATCTCAAGAACCAACACTCCATAACTATAAACATCTGCTTTCTCGGTGAGTTGGCCTCGAACAAGATACTCAGGCGCCATGTAACCTCTATTGAACCACACAATGGTTGAGATATTTTGAATACAACCATAAAAATATTCATAATTGGAAATTTTATCTTACAGTGTTCCAGCAATTCCAGTGCTGAGATGAGTCATATCAGCTGAAAAACACCGAGCAAGGCCAAAGTCAGCGATTTTGGGATTGAGATTCTCATCAAGAAGAATATTGCTGCTCTTTATGTCCCTGTGAATTATTCTAACTCCACAACCTTCATGAAGATGAGCAAGCCCCTCGGCTGTTCCCACAATAACGTTCAATCTCTGCTTCCAGTTTAGAATCTGAACGTTGCACTTATCTGCATTAAAAAGAGAATTTGATAACCATTAAGAAGCAGAATTGCTAGTTTATGATTACTCAGAGACTTACATAGAAAAATCTCAAGAAACCATGATGGCTAAAGTTCAAATCAGACAAAATAAATACACGAGAATTGAAATCATGTAAAGGGAAAAGAAGATTTACCAAAAATGAACTGATCGAGGCTCCTGTTTGGGACATATTCATAAACTAGAAGACTCTCAGGACCTTCAATGCTGCAACCCAAAAGCTTGACAAGGTTCTTGTGTTGGATTCCACCGATCAAATTCACTTCATTGAAGAAGTCATCCACCCATTGCCTGGTATTGAATACTAATCTCTTTACAGCAACGATTTTCCCATCAGGAAGAGTCCCCTTAAACACAGAACCAGCTCCTCCTTGGCCTATCTTTCTTGAAGGGTTGAAATAATCCGTCGCTTTTTCCAGTGTTTCATATTTAAAATATAAACTCGACTTGTTAATGGACATCGGAATTTTGATTTTGCTAATGAGGGCTGCAATAATAAAAAAAACAAATCAAACCGATGCCAATATGCAAAGCATTCGCTTAGTTCTTTCGTTGTAAAATAAATAATAAGAATTCATCTAAACACACCTTTTTTATCATTTGAATATCTTCTATAGGCTGCATAAGCAGCAACAGAAGACAGCATTAGAAAGGCAGCTGCAGCTAAAGCAATGGTAACTTTGAACCCTTTCCATGGAAGTTCTGAAGAGAGAACCAGAAACAAAGTTCAAAGCATAAATTTTGAAAGATAAGAAAAACAACTGGATGGCTAACTCTTTCTACCACTCATTTTCTGTTTGGAGAGCAGCAAATTGGAAGAAGCGATAGAAATCAAAGACCTAAGTCCTATATTTACATAAATTTCTGAAAAATTTCAACAAAAAATCACAACACAAAGAAATTGAACAGATGGTTTCCCAAATAAGAGCTTCAGATGGACGAAAGTCAGCTCAAACAAGTAAAACTTCCACCTAAAGAAAAAGAACTGCTCACCTTTTCCATCTTCTGCTGCATCTTTAGCATAAAACTTCTCGGTAGAATACTTCAAATAGCACCCAGCATTCAACGCTCTCCCTTCCCTATTAGGTGTACAATTTTTTACCTCACTAGCAGCCTTTTCCAAGCAAGCTCTGCATCCATCGCGATCGAGAGTTTCCCAACACTGCGCTAACGCATAAACCCCATCCACCTCCTTCACTCCAAAATGTCCATTTGTGAGCGCGACTTCCGTTACATTACCAACCACGAATCCAACATTCTTCACAAAGTTCGAAATTTCATTTTGACCAACAATTTGCCCATAGCTGGAGGTGCAATTCACTGCATCCTTAACAGAATCTGTAGACTCGTGGTAGAAACTGTAATTATCGTAGCGAAGGAAGCAACCGTCGAGAAATAAACGACCGGCCATAGCCGGTAGGCATCTAGGGAGCCTGGTGCGACTAGCGGCGTAGCAGAGGAGGCAGTCAGTGTGAACGAGATCCTCGAAGCATTGAGCCAGGGCAAAAATAGGAGGAGTGGAGTTGACAGAGTGGGTTGCCCAACTCTGATTGGTTATGATCTGGGAAATGCCATCCATCTCCTCGACGAAGCTTGGGATTATGGTGATATTCGTCCTATCTTTACCACAGAACAGACCCGCTTCGGAGATTCGCGGATCGGAGAGACAAGGAGAGAGTAAAAGCAAGAAGACGAGGAAGAAGAAGAAAAACATCAACTTCGAATCTCTGAAATTGAAAATCAAAGAACGCAAAGAGATCACTTCGGTTGCCGCCATTTCTATCTCTCTCTAGTCACAGCCAGAGGTGGTGAAGAGAAGAAGATCGAAGAGAGAAATTGTCTGGTTTCCTGCTCTGCTTCCAACTGCTTGCTCTGAAGATTTTGAAGCTACACGGGTCCAAGTTCTTGTTTCCTCTTAAGTACGGCCGCTCAAATTCATGTGAATTAATATTATTACATATTTTAAAAAATTCAACAGTTTTTATTTATTTATATTTTTAGAAAAAATAAATATTTATCATTTGTTCTTATCTTTTAATTCTTACCACCGCGATTATTAACTAATCTAATTAATAATTTATTTTTATTATTTATAATTTATCGTATTAATTGTATTAATTAATGACGGTCACGTGAGACGATAATAATAGAAAGTAAGCATAACATTACTCTATTTTGTATTAATTAACAAATTACCAACCACAGTAAAAAAGTTAAAATTAATTCATTTACGAGCATCTTTCTTGAGTCAATCTTCCTGATCGAATGTATTATTCTTAAAAGAATTAAAATTATGACATTGAACGAAAAAGACACTAAAATTCTCAAAATTTTTGGATCGGATTATTTTAAAGTCAACCAAAACAAAGAAAGAGATTAATATTACTATTTTGGTAAATGCTTGAAGATTCAAAGAAAGGGATGTTAAGTTTTGTTGTGTGGTGTGGGATCAAAATTAGCACCACTTGATCTTGACGTGGAATTTTTGAAGGAGCAAGTAAATTAAAGGAATAAACTAAGGTGGGTGGGTGGAAGGGGGAAATGGAGATGGGAAGGAGTAACACACGAGCCTAGACTAGGCTTCAAAATTGACCTTGAAAAAAAAAAAATAGAAAAGTTCAATTTAACCCCCAACGTATAATGTCAGTGATCATTTGTTCTCTAACGACTAACGTTTAGTTTTGACCGAATCAGACTCTATCGTATACATCGTTTGTAATTCAAACCCTCCCGTTAAATTTTCTGTTAAATTTAACACGTGCTCTGCACGTGCGCTGCTAAAATTATTATTACGACCAAAACTCAAATTATATTCTGTTAAAAAAGCAATTAAGTTTTGACAATTGCCGGGTCGATTTATATGACCTAGGCTTAGTATTGAAAATAGTAAGGATTAAATTGACGTTTCTCAATAGTTCATATTTGCAATTTGGAATTACATTAAATTTTATTATTTTTAATTAATCTTTTGAGCTACATTTGTGTAATATTATGTTAATTAAAATACACGTGAAGATGGTGGCATATATAATATTAGAATATTGTGACACAGGTCAATTTTATTTTTCTTCTTTTCAAAGGAGCACGTCAATTTGCAGTACATCTATAGGTATATTTAAATGTGTGCGCACACAACATATATTCTTATATTCAATATTTTGGAGCGACCCTGTGTATTTATAAATACAAGTGATCTATATTTTAATAAGTTATAATAGGATAAAATACATCGGAACTCAAAATATCATTTCAACTGATACTTTAAACTAATGTTTTGAATAATATGGTCCTCAAACTTCGCATCGTGAGCATTATGGACATCAATGTCAAAAATATTGTTGAAAAGTCATATGAGTCGCACGTGTGGCCTTAGAATATGTAGATATAGTTAATTTTAGGCTTAAATGCATCATAGTCCTTCAACTTAGGGTTGAAGAGCAAAAATGTTATTAAACTTTATTTATAGTCAAATAACTCCTAGAACTTTGTGGTTTTAATAATTAAGTCCCTCTCATTGAAGAGTTAAACAAAGAAATCATTTTTTTGTGACATGATTTTTTATGTTGGGCAATATCCAGAGAGAAACAACTCACGAGATAACAGTTTTTGCCATTTTAAAATTTCTAAGCATTGAATTTTATAACTTGTTTCTCTCTTAAAGTTGTTAAATTTATCAAAATCATTCAATTTAGTAGTTAGTTATCTCTAGAAATTGCCTACCAAAAAAATCACATGACAAAACGTGATTTCTTATACGACATTCATAATGACAGTGGCGTAATTGTTAGCATATCTAAATTTAGATAGTTATTTGATTAAAATATAAGTTTAAGGACTTATTTGCTCTTTCCCTCTAAGTTGTTAACAAATTATGTGTCAACTCCCACATGTATATCATACATATATATGTATATCTACACACAAATGTCAAGTGGTGCTGTCTAGTAATTTATGGTAAATCCGCACCAATGGAAGGTGAAGTCTTGTGAAGAAACCTCTCTTTCCCTCTACAAATGAGAGAAGACTTGAAGCAGTGTTTGACACTAGTGGATTGTTCAACTGAAAAAAGGAAGCAATAAATGTTGAAAAAATCAACCATAATTGGAGACTTGGAAATCAGAACAATCAGTAGCTGTAGGTGTCCACAATATTCAAAAAGGTCGGCTACTGCTAACGTCAACCACAGAAGACGCGCTAAATTATTGCACTCATTCTTCACACAATCGATTCGACTGGTCTCCCATCAACTCCAAAACTCCTAAACGAAGCCCGTTTTCAAGGCACTGCCAATTCGCCCTCTTGTCGAGCAACAAAGGACGTGACTGACAGAATTTCTCGAGTGCGTGACAGGACCCAAATGCGAATCATAACATGAACATGTTACCTAACAATATTTTAATATTGCTTCAAAAACCTATCCAAAGATTCATATATACACATATATTCTTTCTTTCAGTCCACCTCAGTGAAATTCTACGTTTAATAAGAAATGATTAAAAGAACATACTAAAAGAAGTGATACCCATAAATCATCAGGCGTCATGGTTTCTTCAAAGAAGCTATAGCTCTCAGGTCTGATAAAGCAGCCTTCAAAATAACTCAGCCTGCAGCCAGAAGGCAGCTCGGCAACAGCTTCTTTGTAACATCAAAGCACACTCTATACATTCTTCAGAGAGAGAGAGAGAGAGAGAGAGAGTAAAGATTCCTGCTTTATTAAGATCAATACCAAAATTTTGTTACCATTCTAACAATAAAAAATGACGATACAAATAACTCAACAAAACAAGCAAACAAAATCCTGCCAGAGAAACTCGGGAATAAGTTTCGCAAAATTGTTTCTAGAATAGATGTGAGAACGACTCAAATCCTGCTTACATCAAAATCGCTAGTTACCAGACACTATACAATTATCAGGATCATTACATATCGATCTGGGCTATTGTTCCTGTGTGGCAATCTTTGTCGAAATCTGCAAAATTTTGCAGCATGACCTACTCCAAATCATTTTACCTTTTTTTTTGACATCAATGGAACGTTGCAGCAAGAGCAGGAAAATCTGAACATAAATTACCACTCCTCATGCACCAATGACATCACCGGAATTCCCTTGTTAGAGAAGCTTGAACACTGAACTCGCAACTCGTCACCTACCTCAAAATCTGTCTTCCCATCAGCCTACATGGTCAGACAGCATTCCTATTAGTCAAAAATACTTTCATGAAATCCACAGTAGCATGGCAGAAACTTCTTTTTTCCCTTACAAATCAGGTTTTTTAATCACAAGTTACAATCACAAAACCTCCTCTTTAGATCATTCTCGACTCTTTAGGGCAATTGCTAAAAAAGGAGCAGGAATTGACCAGCCATTTGTTATAAAACATCGAGTCCCACAAAATTGTAAGAAAAAAAGTACAAAAATCATATGAAAGCCATCATTCTTGAGCCTATTGATCCATTGAATTGGTTGGTTTATGAATTTGAATCAGATGTTGAGATAAGTTTCGAGTATTATTTTCACACAACAAAATTTTTTATGCTTTTGCCTATTTGACCGAAAACTATAAGATTTTTTTTTTATATATAATTCAGCATTGCGACAAGAAGGTTGGAAATGTATATTTATATTTTAGGCAAATGAAGAAAGATAAGATAAAAGTAAATAGATGAGAGTTTGATAAAAAAATAACTCATACCTCAAAACGATACATTCCACGAAGTTTACCACCCAAATCAAGAACTAATCCCCGTGCACGAATCTGACAAACCTTTGCTGTGACCTTCATTCCAAGTCTCAAACTTTTTGCAGTCACAGCATTGTATACTTCATCTTCCTTATTGTCGATGTCATTCTTAACATGTTTATTGTCTGATGATATATTCTTAATCCCATCTAAATCATTCCCTCTAACCCTTGAATTGGATCTTTTCTCTTCACCTCGTGAGTGTTTTACCTTTTTAACATTTTTCTCACCGACTGATGAATCAAGTCCATCATCCTTAGAAGTCCCAATGGATTTTGATGTACCTTTTGTTTTCATACTCAAACCAGCAGATTTCTCCTTCTCGTCACACTCAGCAGCACTTCGAATTAAAATGGTTGGCACCGATAAAATAGATGAATTGCAAGTTTCAGAGTTGTCCAATGGTAACTCTTCTGCAGTGGAACCATGATATTGTAGGTCATTAGACACTTCACCACCTGAAGGGCAAACTTTAGGCATAGATGGAACAGACTCTTCCATCCCCTCAAGTCCATTGGTTTTGGCTTTCGCTTGGGGCAAGGTTGCTTTAAGGGATAACTTTTTGTTACCACGTACATCTTGACCTATACACATCAAAGAAAGTAGCTGGCCAACAGATACTACATCTGACACACGGACAACCTGATCCAACGGAAAAAATAAAATCTTCAATAAAGAAAAATGTTTGAGAGGACAAGATTCACCCAAAAATCACCATTTGATTTAAATGATAACAAGCTCTTCAGCGTTTCTTTTTATTAAGAAATACTACGTGATCTTCATAATAAAGTAAAATCATTAACATGTGAATCTAAATTGGATAGTAGGCCCATATTCTTTTTCATAATAAAATGATGGCCCTTCATTTAGTTCCACTTACTGGGTCGTTTGATAACTCAGAAACATGCAGAAGACCTTGTTGACCACCATTGAACTCCACAAATGCACCATATTCTTTAATTGATGTTACAACACCTTTATAGATTCCTCCTACTTCAATTTCACGGCCAATAATAAAATCTACCTGTCAAACAGCAGAATTCTTTTACATGATCAACCCACAAAGTAAAACACGCTCTTGATATGAATAGCCACAAATATCATAAAAACGAAAAGACTATAAAAGCCTCCACTTAACTGATGAAGAAAAAGTGTAATCACATGGTAGAAAACACAAACTCTTCCAGAAAATTCACCAAGAACATCCACAATAACATTTGAACATAAATGAGAAAAATAGAACGCCATGGTCCAGCAAAACACCGGCCCGAAAAACACCATGAGTAACCGCTTGGAAAAGAAAACTACTCACATAGTATTTACTTGGGCAATATTCAATAATGCCTAAACTTACTTGCATGTCCTCTATTTATAATAAGCTAATATAATTATAATATCTAAACTACCTCATAATATATTCTTAATATTACTCTTCCCTTGAAATCGACATTGTACTCAAGGTCGGGAGTTGTCCGACTTCTCCAAAGTCCACACGAAATATTTCTAGCCCATCCAACAAGGCTATCTGACTTCAACTCCATAGGACAAGGCATGTTGACCTCCAAAGTCCAAATGACCTTATTCAAAGCCCATGTCAACAATTGATCTCGGTTTAACTCCATAGAAAAATTCTGATACCACTTAAATTTGGGCCCTTTCTCCATAATCCAACTCATATTCCTGTACGACCAGCCCAATTGACAATGTTCTTAACTAATTTCTTAGCCCAAACCAGCTTTAACCAAATCTCTTCATTAATCCATTTTGAAGCCCATCTATCATGAACCCAATCTTCCAGAAAATGGTTGGCCTAGTCCAACCATCTTTGTGACTGAAGGTGTGGCCGGGAGATTACCACAGTCTTCAGCTTTCTCCACTTTCTCCAACTTCTTCAACTTCTCTACTCAGACAAAAATGGTTACCACTCGCGCGAGTCGTTGACTACGATCCTCAAGTCGTCCATCACCTCCACGCTCGACCTCCAACAAGTTGATGGAGAAGGCACTCCATACGAGCGTCGTGGGCCGAGTTGGATCTTGACCCCAAGTTGGTTGAATTTCGTATGAGCATTTTAGTGCCAAGGATGATTCCAAGCAGATTGTAGCCACATTCTCCGAGCTCGGCCTCCAACTAGTCGACAGAGAAAGGATTCTGTATGAGCATTTTGGCCTGAGCGTTATTTTCTACCAATCGATAGGAAGGATTTCCGTCTCCTTGGCCTCTTCTGAAACCATTTCATTAGCACCGGCAGAATCGAGAAGTATCTCTAACTGCATCGCTAGGAAAATGGACGATCACTGAAAGTGCACTGGATGGTTCTCTCTCATTCAATCTGCGTAAAAATGTTAATGTTTCCTTAAGACATGAGGTAAGCTGCTCCCAAAACTCCACTCAATCGAATGGCTCTGATACCATTGACGAACAATAAGTGTAATCATATGGTAGAAAACAAACTCCTCAAGAAAATTCGCCAAGAACATTTGAACATAAATGAGAAAAATAGCCACGATCAAGAGAAACACCAGCCCGGAAAATACCACCAGCAACCTCTCGAAAAAGAAAACGACTCACAAAGTATTTACTTGGGCAATATTCAATAATACTTTAACTCACTCTCATGCCTTCTATTTATAATAAACTAACATAATTATAGCACTTAAACTATTTCATAATATATTTCTAACATTAATGAAGCAAAAATGCCAAAAATGATAAAACATGGATTTTTTCCTTCAATAAAACGGAGACAAGCACAAACGATCATGCTAGGAAGAAAATGCTTCAAAGAGCATAAAAAACAAGAAAAATCAGGAAGTTAAAAGAATCCACAAATAAGAGTTTTGAAAGGCATAAGTAGAGTTACAGTTCTTCGGTTTTTCATAGTTTTCTAGTCTCTCCTACTGCTTCAATGAGATTGTTTCTTTCAACCATTCTAGAAGAGGTAAAATGCTTACTTCAAATCCAGCTCACAAATCCTCAATGTTCATTCAAGATAAACTTCAAAGTAATTCAAATAACTTTTTTTACCGCCTAAAGATACCTTTTCCTGTACTTTTTCCATCACAGATTGATTCTTAGCCACTATGGTCAAAGTTCCATCACTAACAGAGATTCGGGCCCCTGGATCATGAAAAATTATAATATGACAATTAGAGATATGATGGTTGGATAATGTAATGTAACTATGTAAAACTTTTAGTCCAATTATATCACAGATTGATTCTTACCCACTATGTTTTTTATTCAATGCAAACTTAGAAAATCCTAGACAAAAAAGAGTGAACCTGTTTCCTCTTCAATTTTTCTCTTTAGAACACCCATAGGCCCGATCAAACGACGAAGGGTGTCGTTGTTGTACTTCAAGGTGGCTACAACAATGAATATAGATTTCAAACAAAAGTGGACTAAGTATCAAGGTAAATGCATACTAGTCTAACCCTAAGAAATAAGAACACTGCAATTGAATGTAACCTAATCGGGGAGAATTCCTATCATCTTGAGAACGCGGTGCATTAATCTCACGCTCCATACGATCAAGAATTTGAAGACGACCTTTGCGTGCATGCTCCAAAGACTCACAAATAATGTCCAGTGGAATTCCAGCAGGTTTTATATCCAACTGAATTGCAGTTATCCGTAAAAAAAAAAAAAAAAAAAAAAAAAAAAAAAAAAAAAAAAAAAAAAAAAAAAAAAAAAAAAAAAAAAAAAAAAAAAAAAAAAAAAAAAAAAAAAAAAAAAAAAAAAAAAAAAAAAAAAAAAAAAAAAAAAAAAAAAAAAAAAAAAAAAAAAAAAAAAAAAAAAAAAAAAAAAAAAAAAAAAAAAAAAAAAAAAAAAAAAAAAAAAAAAAAAAAAAAAAAAAAAAAAAAAAAAAAAAAAAAAAAAAAAAAAAAAAAAAAAAAAAAAAAAAAAAAAAAAAAAAAAAAAAAAAAAAAAAAAAAAAAAAAAAAAAAAAAAAAAAAAAAAAAAAAAAAAAAAAAAAAAAAAAAAAAAAAAAAAAAAAAAAAAAAAAAAAAAAAAAAAAAAAAAAAAAAAAAAAAAAAAAAAAAAAAAAAAAAAAAAAAAAAAAAAAAAAAAAAAAAAAAAAAAAAAAAAAAAAAAAAAAAAAAAAAAAAAAAAAAAAAAAAAAAAAAAAAAAAAATGTGCCAGCAATTTTAAAGTCCATGTCCCCAAGATGATCTTCCAGACCCTGCACTCCATTTAAGAGAAAAGCAAACTTTTAAGTAATCCCAAAACAAACTATGCATAGCCATAGCCCTCTATAAGACACTAACAGTATAATAGTCAAAAAAAAACGAAAAGAATAAATATTAGTATAATAAATTCTATATTAACTAACTAAAGATTAAAAATGATTAAGCACTTTGCTATGTAACTATTTTCGGAAGTACTTATATCATGAACATTGCAGCACCTGAAACAGTACCTAGTCACATAAAAAAAATCGTAAGACGTGTGAAAAAAACTCACCAAAATATCAGTCAATATTCTATAATCCTGCACCATTCCAGTTGATGAATCAACGTCACTAACAAGACCCACAGAAACACCAGCTACATGTTCCCGTAATGGAATGCCAGCATCCAACAAGGCCATACTGCCTATAAAAAAAAGCTTTTTGTTTATATAAAGTTCTTTCGTAAAATATAATTTGAAGCCATCCAGTTCTCCCTTCTAAAAGACGTAAAAACAGAAATCACTAGGATTTTTAATATATCTTTGCCAAATAAAATTTGTTGTTAGATTTATAGGATTTGGCTATCAAACCAACCAAAACTGCAAATGGATTGCTGTGATCATAAAAAAGGTACCTCCACAAACAGTTGCCATTGATGTTGAACCATCTGATGCCATCACTTCTGAGTTTATACGAACTGTATAGGGAAAATCATCCTCCAAGGGTAATACAGCAAGAAGAGCTTTCTCAGCTAGGGTTCCTACAGGGAATTAGAAGTAGCCACATGCATTACTAACAAGGTTACAATAAAATAGTAATATATATTTTTAAAAACCTTAAATCTACTTACCATGCCCAACTTCACGCCTGTTCAACCCAACTCGCTTTCCAACTTCATTTATTGAAAATGGAGGAAAACTATAATGAAGCATGAATCGCTTGGTTGGTGGACCAACAAGGGACTCCAATCTTTGGGCATCTCCAGGTGCTCCAAGTGTTACAGTGCATAAAACCTGTCAAGTGACATCAAACATAAACCTATGCAGTGTCATCAATATATATATGTAAGGGTACCTGTGTGTCTCCACGAGAAAAAAGCGATGATCCATGAAGTATTGGCAAATGACCAGCTTCACAATACAAAGGCCGGACTTCATCAAGCTGCCTCCCATCAACTCTGAGTCCCTCTTCAATAATCCTTCTGCGGATAACCTACTAATCTTATAAAACTTAACAATGCTGAATATCTTTCTCTCGAACTCATATCAAACATCATCTCATATAGTTCAACATCACATAAAAGCAAATCATATTATTTTTTCAGAACATACAGCAACTGCTATGACATGGAGGGCATACCTTTTTCCTCACAGTGTCTACGGTCTTGGGTAAAACTTGTAAGCTTTCTTCATCACATTCTTCTTCAAGTGCTCTCTTTACATCTTGTGCAATTTTATCCAAGGCCGCTCCACGTTCAAACTGAAAAGATAAAGAAAAACATAAGTCAGAAGTGTAGAATTGAGAATCGAACAGATATCCAACAAAGAAACAACAAAAGAGGGAGAGAGAGAGAGAGAGAGAGAGACCATGAAATTATTCTGAAAAATCAATATTTGTTTTGCATAAAATTAAGGATAAGAACCTTTCCATACGAAGGATCGGTAAAAACAGAATGAATAGGTGCTTCTGCCAACTTAGTAACTTTCTCTAAAGTTCTCTCTGATACCATTGACAATTTATACTCCTTTTTGAGTTTGCCCACTTTAGCAGCAAGTCTAATTTGAGGTTCGAGAAACTTAACAGCCTGAAAGGTCAAACACAATAATATTAAAATGAAGTATAATATGAAATATAGATAGAAGTTCCACGACTTACTTCTGGATGAGCAAGCCTTAGACCAGCTTCTAGATCTTTCTCTGTGATTTCTCGAGCTTGCACATCAATCATTAAAGTTTTATCCTTTGTACAGGCATATACTAAGTTCAGATCACTCAAGTTGAGCTGCAACATACACAATCTAAATCAGGGTCGCATCATCTAAAAATATGATTTGCACCGTCCTCAATCACAACGCATATAAAATATCAATTTGGAAGAGCTTATTTTCGAATTATCTAAAGAAAAAAGCAAGATAATGAATTTGACGTCTGAGATTTACAAGAAATGACTAACTGAAACTTACCTCATCCATTGTTGGGTTGACAACAAACTTCCCACCAATCCTTCCAATCCGTATCATCCCAATTGGGCCACCCCAAGGAATATCAGATAACATTAGAGCAGCAGATGTAGCATTAGCTGCCATTATGTCTGGATCTTGTTTTCCATCGGAAGAAAGAACACTGGCCATCACCTTTAATCAAGAAACACCATCAAAACATAGAGGACAAAATTAGTCACTGACAACAAATGCAAGAATAGTCAAACAGTGATAATAAACACAAAATAGAAGGGTAGTAGGCATTTCATCCGAGAAAAGTGTACCTGAACCTCGTGGAAAAACCCAGCAGGAAATAAGGGTCGAATAGGTCTATCAATGAGTCGACCACATAAAAGTTCGCGTTCTTTAGGAGCGCCCTCCCTTCGCATGAATGTGTTTGGGATAACACCTTGGGCATATTGCTTTTCTTGATAATCAACCTTATGAGAAGCACCAGTTCATATCATTGAGAATCATACACAGTTAAACATCTTTTTTCATATTCACTTGAAAGAGAAAATTTAGTTTCATTTGGAAACAGTGGCTTTCAAAAGTCTTTTTTTTTTTTTTTTTTTTTTTTTTATGTATTAGTGGGTGTCTGGATCAGCTTGAGTGCACCTCAACTAATCTCACAAAGCCTGAAGTTAACAACTGGATAGCCTTCAGTGATGTTGAGTAGACTTGAGATCATACACAAGAGCTACAAATTGAGCTATGCCTCAAGACTTGCACGATGACTTTGCTATTCAGCCATTTTCTAGACAAGGTCGTAGTGATCACCAAAATGTGCTTCCCATTCATTTATTCAGCCACAAAAATTAAAACAGAGAAAAAGAAAAGACTTCTTAATGTTGCAGACAAAAAGCTCAGCCACCAATGTGAACCTAGATGACAGAAATTATTTAATTCGTCTAAGTTTCAAATTCAAACTACATTCAACGAGTTAGACATACAGTGAGAGGTAGAAAATCACGAACAGCGTCTCCTTTAGCCGAAGCTACCGTAGATAAGACCTTCGTCTCTTCCATGCTCAAAACCACCGCACCATTGGCAAACCGAGCAATTTTCCCGGTTTCAAGGGCTATCAAGTCCGATCCGATTTCAAATTCTTCTCTAAAAGTTTCCAAGACCTTGGTTCCAGCCACAGGTGAATCGGGATCAACCTGGTGAGAGGTAGAAGCAAAACCAAGGCGACCATTGCATATGTTTCGAAACCCCAGGCCTCTCCAAGTGAGAAAATGAGGAATTTTAGAGATAAGTGGGTTGACTCTGTTAGCCATGGCGAGAGGGGGGGGGGGGGGGGGGGGGGGGGGGGGGTGGGGTGGGGAGGGGAATGGAGGTGGAGGTTTGCAGGGAGGTTTAGGGTTTAAGGATTTAGCCGAGAAATGGAGGGAAAGGGAGCCAAGGGTTTAATAATCTGATTAATTAATTTAATTAATTATGATTAGAATTTATCCGACTCATGAAGCTGGCCCGGCAACCCTTACACGTGTCAGCTGCTAACTCGTCCACGTTCACCAAATTGTCTATAACTAATCTAATCCAACTACATAAAAAGTGGAGTTTTTTTATTTTCTGTTAATGATTTTTTACCCTATTTTGTTAATTACCATTTTAACCTTCAAATATAATTTAATATTATTTATCCAATTTTGTTTTTTTATTTTGTTTTTGATTTATTTTATTCTTATTTTGTATCTAATCTATTCTAATAATCTATATATCCATATACCTTGCTGAAAACGAATTTGTTTGAATCCTTTAATTACTTCAAAACTATATTTAGTTAGTCACATCAAATATTTAATCATTAATTATTAAATTTCATTTCAATCTAATCATAAATCTCAATGAATTTTATTTTAGGATATAAACCAAAATAAATTCCAAACTATAAGGTTTTTTTTAAAATAAACCCTAAATTATAAACTCTAATAACTAAAACCTTAAATTATGAAAATTTAACAAAACAAACTTTCTTGGGTGGCTGATCGCCCCATGGTCATTGTTCATGGGGGAGCAGCTAGAATTATGGGGGAGTATTTTAAATTAATCAAATTCAGATTGTCATCATCAAAAAGGGGGAGATTGTTGATTTAGAGAGTGTTTAAGTCATAATTTGTTTTTGATGATGTCTGTGTGTATTAAATATTCAATTTGATTATGTGTACTTAATGAGAATTATAAATATGAGTTTATTTGGAAATACCCTTGAAAAGGGTATTTTAGTTGACTAATGAATCGGTTTGAGTATACAGAGCTAAATAGTAAAACAGGCTTGGATATACCGATAGCTACACGACAAAGAACAGAAGGCTTCTGCCGATTGAGTTTTCAAGCCACATCTGCCGATGATGTACTCAGCGCCTATATGTTTCATCTGCCGATGACGTGTCAAGCTGTTCTTATGCCGATCGCTACACGACAGAGAAGAGAAGTTCCTTGTACCGATGGCGTTTGAAGCTACTTGTTCCGATGACGTGTCAATATGCTTCTACCGATGACTATATATATAATAAAATAGAAGCTTCTGCCGATAGCTGTTTCTGAAGACAGATGCCGATGACGTGTCAAAGCACTTATATGCTGCAACTGCCGATCGAGTCTGAAGATACATCTGCCGATGATATTTGTAGCAGCTCCTGCCGATTGACTAAACGACAAAAGGAGATGCTGACTAAAGCATGCATCTGCCGATGAATTTTCACGTTGCACCTGCCGATGAAGTTTCAAGACACATATGCCGGTGACGTCTGAAGCTTACTCATTCCGATGACGTGTCAAGTGTTTTGAAGCTACATCTTCCGGTAATCTTCCGCCAGAATTCAAAGTTAGCCGCGAAGCTACAGTGACGTCGTTTTCAGCATTAACTCCAGACTTTTAATGGCGACGACGAACAGCGACTCTAAATGCAACGAATATCTGCTACAGTACGGATGCTTCCCAACGGTAACTTTTATCCATTTGAAGAAAGAAGCATTCAATTTTGTGAAGAAAAATATACAGAGTATTTAAGCCGAGCTCAGAGCACGAAGAAAGAACTTTTGCCAATTGGAATTCTGAGCCCTAGCTGCGAAAGAAAAACTCTCTCTGTATTTTTCTCTACATCTCTCAAATCCTAACTTGAGATTCATCTTGTGAGATTGTAGTGTGAGCTTAATATTTTACAAACTTAACATTCTTGTTAAGGCAGTGGATTGACGCCCGTGAAGTTTAATCCTGAGTTGCAAAGGCAGTTGATCGGAGCCCGAAATTCCGATCTGGTTTTTCTCGAAGAGAAGGTTAAGGATCTTCAAGGGGTGAACCTTGAAGCGTGGACGTAGGCTGGGTTGAGCCGAACCACGTTAAAACTCTTGTGTTAATTTCTCTTTCACTCTATACTTTATTTATTTGCTTGCTGTTAGCATTAAATCAAAACACGAGAGAAATTATTATAGATTATAAAATTAAGTTTTAAAAAGTCTAATTCACCCCCCTTTTAGACAAATCCGATCCTACACCCCGTTCAATGTGCGTTGCATGTGGGCTGAGAACCGGGAGTCCCCGCCCACAAAACGACCCTCCATTCCAAGTGCGTTGCACTTGGGGTGAGAACGGGGGTCCCCGCCACCAAACGACCCCTCGTTTTCAGGAGACTATTTCTGCGATTTCTAAGCCTAGAACGGGAGGTCACGGCCCACTATGCGGCCCCCTGTTCTGGGCTGAGAACGGGGGGTCACTGTCCCCTGAACGGACACTCGTTCTTTAAATTATTGTTGAGAACGAGTGGTCAGTGCCCTCAATCGAGGGGTCGAGCCCCGAGACTATATAACTTTTCAGCTTCATTTTCACCGCAGCTCGCGAAAAAACTCTAAAAGCTCTCCACAATTTTCTGCTCCGGAGAATTTTCTCTGCATTAGCAATGTCGATAGAAATTGATTCGAGTAGATCGGTTAATTTAGACGAGACAACAACTGGTAATGCCAATATGGACTGATATTCGTATTCCACACTTATATATGGTGAGTTTCAGACATTCGATCGCCTAGAAGATAACGAAGAAATAGAGGTGCAATTGATGTCAAAAACTCTAGATGATAAGCTTCGAACACCGGTCAACTTATAGGATAATGAGGTGGAAAGTGTACCAAATATAGTTCTATAAATACAATTAAAGAATAAATAGTACAATACGATTTGAATAATGGTTATGAGATCAAATTCACTAAAAGTGAATCTCAGCGCCTAACAGCAGTGTGTGAAGAGCAATAAGCGAAATTCGAAAACTTAATGAAGGGAAAAGTGACGAACAATACAAGTTATTACTGTCGTACGCAGAAGAAATAAGTAGGTCAAATCCGGGTAGCACATTGCGCATACACTCTTACTTGATGGGCTCTGACGGTAATGAGACATGTGTATTCCAAAGAATGTACTTGTGTATGGCTGCTTGCAAAACAAATTTGCTACAGTGTGATGGACTTATTATTTGTTTGGATGATTGTTATCTAAAAGACTCATGTCCCGGAAATTAATTACAGCCGTCAGTATTGATGACAACAATGAAATATATCTCGTTGCTGTTGTTGTTGCTAATGTAGAATCAGAGTGTATGGACTCATGGATGTGGTTTTTGTAAATATTGAAGCAAGACCTACAGACTGAATCATGATACGGATGGACATTTGTTTTGGATAGACAAAAGGTATAATATATTTTCAATTGTTATTTGAAATATTTTTCTTTGTTGTATTAGTTATATTGTTTTATGCTGACTATATTGTCTGTTATGCAGCATGAATTATCGTTAGCCGACCACCGCTACTGCCTTCGGCATATGTACACAAATGTGAAATGTGTCTAGGGCAACCACAACTTATCATTTCGAGAGATAAATGAGGAACTTATATCAGATTAACCCAGATAGTCACACATATTTTCGAGGCACAAACCCTAGATATTGAGCTAATCATATGCTTTCTTCGATTCCCAACTGTGAACTAAGATTAAATAATTTATGCAAGTCATTCAATGCAGTTCTATTATCAATCAGGAACAAACTGATTTTGATCATATTCGAAATGATCCGAAAGTACTTGATGAGTAGGATTGTGGAAAAATATGAAAAATTGATCTCATTAACAAACGTATTGTGTCCCCAAATAAGAAAAAAGTTTGTGAAGGTAGAATGTGCAGCTTGAAATTGGAGCCCTTTGTTTTCGGTAGATGCTTGTTTTGAGGTCAACAATGACAACGAACAATATGTTGTCGACATGAATGCAGGTGTGTGCAATTGTCACATGTGAGAGCTTACTGAAATCATGCTTGCATTTATATTTTTACAATATTGAAATGTAACTTGAGCATTGATTGCAATTAATTGATAGATTGCGTGAAATGACCACTAAGAAATTAGTGGAAATTATGTTTCAGAATCCACATGTCATGTTATTTCGCAACTTTATGAACACAAGAGATAACAGTAATCTTGTTATATCAATCAGTTCTAATACTGACGTCCAGTCATCATTGTTTTCATGCCCTTGTCAACTACTTGTAGCTGACGAAATAGGTTTCTCGCTATTCAAACGTTGTTTTTTTCAATAAATATTTTATTTTACTTAATAATGTCATGGAATTAATAATTTTTTTTAACATATTGCTATTTATTTTATATTATATATATGTTTTGTTTATATTATACATTTTATTTTAGGTGTCATGGAATTAATAAATTTTTTCATAACATATTGTTATTTATATTATATTGTATAGATGTTTTTGTTTATCCATCGAATGTGTTTAATCACCCGCTTTGACTCGGGTGGAAAAACGCCACACTGTCTCTTGTCAAGAATCCTATTGTTACAAACTGCAAATAAGAAACAATGATCGATCATGTTTATTGAAATCTGATCGACTTTTACAACAGTATACAGTTGACATATATGTTAAGATAGAATCTGCACGTCTTCATTTCTTCCGAATTAAACAAAAGAAAATTCGAGCAAAATTGTATCAAGACATTGTTGATAGTGTACATGCATGTGAAACATTAAAAATAGATATAAGCCGCAAAATAATTCTTCTTGCTACCTTTATTGGGAGTCCAAGAGATATGCGAAAACGGTATCTTGATGCAATGACACTAATACAAAATTTGGGAAGCCAAATATTTTTATAACCATGACTTGCAATCTTAATTGCCAGAAAAAAAAAATGAATTACAGTCCTTTGAAGAAGCTCAAAACTACCCAGATTTAATTAGTCGCGTGTTTTGTGCAAAATTAGAAGTGCTAAAGGAAAAATTGTTTAAAAAGGAGATATTTTGTTCAGTTGCGACTTATGTCTATGTTGTTGAATTTCAAAAAAGAGGTCTCACTCAAGTGCATTTTCTCTGTATATTAAAACAAAGTAATAAGCTTTTGGCTCCAAAATCTTTTGATACAATTGTTTCAGCTGAATTGCCAATTAAAAATTTGTTCCCTTCATTATATAATGTTGTCATTCGCCACATGATCCATGGTCCTTGCGTTCCTTTGAATCCTCTCAATGTTTGTATGAAAAAAAACGACACGTGTAAAAGTCACTGTCCAAAATTTTTTTTAGATGAAACAACTCATGGTCAGAGTTCTCATCCAAAATATCGTCCGAGGAATGACGATCAAATTGTAATGGTTAATGGAAGAGACTTGTCACTATTTTTGTTTATTGTCAACCTAATAATCCCAAATTATTGTGAGCTACATTTTAGCAAAATCTTTCAGATGATTATAGTAAGACACTTCTCATCATATAACTATTTAGAATTGTGTTATTTGACATGTTCATTTTGTTTTGGAGAGTACGGGTAGATCAATTAATGACTATAACCTGGTTGCATAAGATGATGATAAGGAGTAAACATTCACTGTCATCATCGATGATCATACCTGCATCTCAATGGAGGGGTTATCTCCTTTCATTCACTTTCAAATCATTAATCATCAAATTTCCACTCGTCGAGGCTCGATGGAGATAATGGAGGGATAGCTGAGGAGTGAGAGAATTGATCTCTAATTTCAAGGACCCTCCTTGAATTCGCATGGAAATCACTTTTTTTTTTGTCATTTTCTGAAAATATTTTCCCAAACGCATCCGTAGAAGAATTATTACTACTCTCAACGATATTTAAAAATTGCTCTTTCGTTTCACCGGACTGTGTGGCCGCAGAAAACGGAGCTGAAAATGCCTGCTTCCTTTAAACTTTGTATGATGACCTATAAACCATGCATATTCCAGAAAAATAGAAGGTAACTTCTTAACTAAAAAGGAAGATTTCATAGCAAATTTAACTCACCATAGAAGCAGTTATTCGAGTAAGAATGCCTTTCTTCAAAAGCTTCATAGTCAGGTTCTTGTCTGTCCACACAACGTGTTCCCGATACCTAAGCAAATTCGTGCTAAATCTGTTAAAGAAGTTTTCGACGATTATATGCAAAAGCTCCTTAAGCCTCTAAACTCTTCATACAGTTACTAAGTTGAATTTGTAAATGCTGAAGATCAATCCAAGTACACTACTTTAATTTTGTCGAACTCGTTGTCTTACCAGTGAAACATCTCCTCCTCCGTCGCCATGGAAGCAAATTATAAATGCCTATTTGGAGCAGCAAATGAATTATTACATCTAGTACAAACCCTCACCAATCCAGACAATTCTTTTATTAAATCAGGATGTCCTTATTATGTCTAATAATATGTGATCGTATAAATACTAACAGAATTCATTACTCCCCTAAGCTTTGCAAATTAGCAGGAAGAAGGTTCCTAACTTGAACAAGAAGGAATACTGGGCTATAAAAATAATCTGCGAAAATAAAGTACCAGTGGGCTTTCATTGGCCATTATAGGAATCAATAGCCTCTTCAATCCAAGTAAGAGCCCCCAGTCTCCCATGGTGCTGCAAAGAAGAAAAACAGAGAGAAAAACAAGCGAGCAAGGCGCAAATATGGTTTAGCAGTAGAGGACATTAAAGTGCAGGAAATAGTAGCTCTGTTCACTAGTGTAACATTGTAACTATTGAAAAAGTGTTATCCACAAATCTTTTATCTACCAAGAGCTGTTCTGATTTGGTGTACACTAAAAAATGAGCTAATTGATGACTTCTTGTGACATATCTACACCCAACACAGTATGCTATATTTTAATCAGATGCCGAATATTCACAAAAACAGAATAGATTACAGATACATGGATCATTTGTGTCTCATGGATTTGAAGGTGGCACCTCCTCTCTGAACATTTGGATGCTTTCCATCTTTCAGTAGTTATTGCAGCACAGGAATGAAACTTGAGAAGCTCACAAGTTTACAGGAGGACTTCCCTGAGTTATTTGGAAAATAAAAATTCAGTCCTCTTCAAGTCAACAAAGGGACCCTCAATGCCTTCAACAGATTATGCAATTTAACTATAACGGATAGGTTCGACTGATATACTTTAACTTCAAAGAGCTGGAGAAAATCTTGATTGGTTACAAGGAAAAAAAAAACAGACATGATTAGCTGTGTCTACACCAGGCTAGCAAAAAAAAAATGATCTGAAAGAAAAACACTATTTTGAAGTGAAATCTGGTTTACCAAAAACTACCTAGTGCGAAGTATAAAGACTGAAAGCAAATGTTAGACAAGATTGAATAAAAGTTGTAGAGAAATAATTAAGAGGGTACTTTACAGATTAATATTAAAGGAGATTATTATAAATAGAAGGGAGGAGAAATGAGATTAGTATGGATTATGCTTATGAATGAATGAGATGTTCTTGGTAGTTTGTTAGGATTTTCTGAGTGTTTGGCAATGTTGCTAGACTTAGATTTAGGGTTCTTGTTATTTTTATTCTTGTTTATTTTACGTTAATGGAGTTCTCTACTCATGATGCATCAGAAGGAGAGCGACACTCTCACCTTAAATAGGAGATCATAAGCAATGTGTTCCCAGGGTAAGGATATGGACATCAAGCAGCATTTGAGAGGCACCATCTCTTCATCGTAACTTGTACCAGCAGATGCAGCCGCAGCTACAGATGCAGCTTTACGAACAATTGATTCAATCCCAAATCCTTTCTTTGATGCAATAGGAGAAAAAGGGCCTGTATCACGCTGGCTCTGATCTGTTCCCAGAACAATAAATCATCACTTGGCAAAATACTTCATGGATTTATTCATTGATATAAACTATTTCACCAAACTAAATATCTAAGATTTCTCTGCTTTAAAAACAATTTGTTTAATGCTCGCTTGCTTCCTCTAGGTCTCTAAACTGAAAACAAATAATCACAACATTTGGCAATTAAATTTACTTTCCACTCATCACCTGTTATGGAAACAAATGTAAGTATATTGCAGATCAACGCAGGTTTCCATGAACCAACAGTAACTTGGAATGCAATACTTCAGGAAAACTTAGCAAGGAACTAACATCATGATGCAAAAGGAATGTTCTATCTTTACCTGCTACACCAGAAACAGCAACTTCAACTTCCCCGCGCCCTCCTGGACCATTCATGTAAATTCTATCTGTTTTCTCGAGATACTGGCCAACAGAGAAAATGCTGCCAAATCGAGATTTTCCAGCTGTTGATGAGAGAAATGAAGGAACAGAACTAAGTGAGAAAACTAATGTATTCAAACAACTACTGGAAAATTGTAAGCATTTAATGGAAAATAAAGGAAAAAAAATATTAGTTCTATGTTGAACTTGAACGACTATTCAGTTCCAAAAGGTTACCAACCGAAAACTAAATAAATACACAAAAAAAAATTACGCTAATATTGAACCAAATGCAAATACATAATTTATCAGTCTAAGTTAACAAACTATAACTTCACTTCCATTTTACAAGAACAGAGCAAAATGTAATATTTTAAGCAAAGTGACTCGAATAGATAATATTGATCCCTAAGTCGAAGTTCAGTGGTTTAAGGTCCAAAAACTTCTCTACGTGCATAGCATGCCTTAACTATAAACATACAAGTGCATAACATATAAAAAATAACATCATACAAGTGCTAAACACTGTTCGTCTAGTAGCAAAAGATATTTAAACAACTTGACTTAAGATTTTTTTTTCATGAATCCTTGACCACCAAGTCAACCAAAATGTCTCAGAAAAACAAGATAAATATTTGAATAACAAGTTTCAAAGGGATAAAAATGGATAGGAAGTACAGTGTCTGAGTAATTAAGTTTCATATGTAAAAAAGATAATATAGAAAGATATACCATCATATGCATCTCGCACCATTTGATAGCTTACAAATCCAGAGAAAAGAGTAAGCTGTCATAGATTGAAAAAAAGGTCAGAATTCAGGTTCCCAGAGAGCGAGCAAGAAATTTCGTACATCCTCTCAAGAAACTCTTTTTCTCCCAATATTAAAGTCTTTAATGAGTTCAACAAGGTACGGTTTTTAGTCTTTTTGTTGTTATGATACTTGACAAATCAGTTAGTTATATTTAGCACTATGATATATTCCATCAATGAAAATCACAGCATACTGCCAGACCAGTTCAGCCACCTCCATCAAGGATTATAGTATTTCAACGTCTTAGAGAGAAGCAGCAAAACCTTGGTTTTTTTGGTCATTTCAAAAGTAGTATCAATCCTCAGAGAAGAAGTATCATTAGTAGGACTGCAATCTTTGACATCCTTTTCATTGGGAAATGCTGCCCCATCATGTGCATTGAGAAGTACACAATAACAATGGTCTGTATCTGTCAAGACCTGGATGGTTTTATAAATTATTTTAGAGTAAATAATAGGATTCTAACTAAAGCATAATGCAAAAGTACCAAATAATGATAGACAAAGGTCCAGAAAGTTCTTACAGAGTGGCAACAGCACATATATGTGAAAGTGAACACTAAATTATTCTAGGTATCATAAACATGCTTAAATGCATTTTTGATGCAGTGTCAGAAGTCATAGCATAAATGAAATTATGTAACAGATTTCTGCCCTATCATGAGAGAAAATATGTCTTTGGAGAAAAGAAGTCACTTCCGAAAGTCACATATAGAAGAACAGATTTGGAGATAGCAAGAAAAGTTTGAGATTATCAGTGGTTATCTTATGTTACTAGGTAAAGTCTTCCGACACTAAAAACGATGAGATAAATTTCAGAATTTCAGACTTTATATATTCGACAGTCTTTTCAATTGCAGTTCAGCGTCGTAGGAAAAAACACTCTATACAACTTCCACGCAGAGGAACTTTTCAACCTTATCAACCAATTGTAATAAAGAAGCTAAATTCTTAACATAAACATAGTAGCCTAAACATAGCTTATAAGATATTGCAAATCATAGATTCTGCAGTCAATTCAATTTTGCACTTCATCCTCTACAGAAAATAATGTCTTTTGTTTTTTTTATCACTAAAAACTTGGCTCTATAAAACGATGCATTTTCTATCCTCTTTGGAGAAGGTGAACCACTAAATTTATGAAAGTTAAGGCATAATAATGTTAAGATAAACACATTATTAATCAGGTGGCTAGTAAATAGTATTAAAAAAAATGAACCACAATGAATAAGAAATATTAAAGTAATTTAAAAAATTTATATAAAGATATAGAATTCATTAAACATTACCACAGCATCAAATGTGGAGTCGAAGTCATCAACAGCAAAACAAATATCTGGATATGCCGGTGTTGTCTCCACTTCCTGGTTGCATGCCGAATATTAATTTTCTTTTTTATGTTGAGAAAATCATGAATGAATGAAATAGCACAACTTGAATGGCATATTCAAATTATTTAACCTTTTTGGAGTCTAAGTGAAAATTGATGCGGCTAGGAGATGCATATACAGTCTTTACAACCTGAAGATAAACATCAAGTCAACAACAAATGAGAAGATTTACCATGTGGTAACATGGTTTTGAATACATTCAATTTGAATTGGAATTTTCTCCAAAGTTATACAAACAAACATAATTTTCAACACAACCGGAAGATTTGGAACCAAATAGCATTCAAGCAACTCACCAATGAAGAAATATGATTAATAATACGGCTTCAAAGAAAATTTCAGTGTTTGAACGACTTTTCTTAATTTTATGAAAGTTATGTCTATATAGAACAGTCAACTATTTACTATAGATACAATAGAAAATAAATGTAAGCACGTATAAACATAGGATGAATAGTATAAAATGAACTACTTGAGCCATCTGCATGACTGTAAATAAAATCAAATCCTCCAAAGACAAGTGTTGACGAGGTAAATGCAAGTACCTTATATATAGGGGACAGAGAATTATTTTGTTGAGATTGATAATTTCGAAGGTCCTTATGGCTGGAAAAGACAAGGATAGAGAATGAAAAAATAAGCAACTCAGGGAAAAATTGATGTATTCAATATATGAGACAAATCAAAAGAAATATACAATAAAGCATATCGAGAAAACAAAATCATGAATGCAGACCCCAAAAAACTGAAATTCATGCGCCTAGAGATGAAGAATATCAAGCAAAAGAAAACTAAGTTGTGTTAGAATGATCACGTTCTTTGTTGTAGAGATGTTAGGAAATCAATAAATCAAACAACACAAATTAATATTTCGCAAATATTTACACATAATTGAAGTATATACATAAATATTTTCTTATGACTTGTTTTCTCATAAATATCATAATACTGTGATATAAGTATATATGGCATCGAGCATAAGAATGGAAGAATTTTAAGGAGCCGCCAAGTTCAAAACATATGTAAAGAGCATGCTTGTAGTTATCAATGAAGAAAACATTAAATCCATGCATGCATATCCTCACGTGCGTATAATGCTAACTGAAAAAAACTAATTTTTGAAACTCAATAGCAAAAGCATGACGCAAAATAAGATAAAAAAAGACATGTACCTACAAATTGCCACAGTTACACTAAATGTGGTGTGAGCTATCAAGTTCAAGTAAAAGGATCGTCTCCAATCCACATCAGCATAATAATCACCTACAAGGCTCTTCAACTGGTTTTGAAAAGAAAAAGAAAAAATTATTCTTTAGAGAAACCACTAGAAATGGTGCAAGAAAATTTTGTGATGTGATGCGCAGTAAATAAAAATATATCTCCGTACACGCAAATGAACAAGAACAATAAAAATAACAGTAGAAAAACATCACAAGTCCTGAAGGAACTCATCAAAGAGTCGGAATACACACTAAAGCAAATGTTCGAAATACTCAAGATCATAACCAACTCCTCTAGGTACGGTGCAAGAATATTTTGCAATGTGATGAGCAGTAAATCAAAATATAATTCCTTGCAAGCAAACGAACAAGGACAATATAAAATAACAGTAGAAAAACACCACAAGTCCTGAAGGAACTCCTCAAAAACTCAGAATACACACTAAAGAAAATGTTCACAATACTCGAGATCATAACCAACTCCTCTCACTCCCCTCAACATATATTCCCTTTCCCTGCACGTGCGCACACACAGCCAACCTCACTCTCCCATAACAAACTAAGCCACGTCCCTGACCCTTATCTGCCTGAGTCATTTCTTTCCTTCTGCTATATGTTTTCTAGAACTTTCTATCTTCTACTGAACACACTGCATCACAATGCCACCAAGTATGAGACGTACTATGTTAGAAATAACAGAGAAACATCAAACACATGTAGTATAACCTTTAGATTGAGACATATACATACCCAATTATAACAAAGTAAAATATATTTTCTCAGGTATATTGCAGCAAATTTCATTTGCTGTTCTCTCTTTATTAGGGATATTAGCGTACAAGAACCATAGTTTGAAGCAGAGGGAGTAAAACAGCGATTCTTTGGTAGTCAGAAAAATACATGTCAGGTAGACTACCCTCTAGTGTCCAGAAAATATAACTATTGGCCAAAGTTACAATTTAAGGGTAATAAGACCAGCAGGGAAGTCGCAAAGGCTAGAAAATAATTGCCAGTTATACCTTAGGTGCCCACCTTCGAACAAAGTAAGGGGAGTCGTCTTCCACATTTTCCTTGAAGCCATATCCTTGAGAGCTCTTTTGCACCATAAATTTAGCAGTATTAGTTTCACACAATGAAATGAAAGAGATACAATTAAATGGGAAAAATTGCACGACATATATAGAGAAAGTAGTACCACTTTTCTGACAAAGAATACGAGATCATCATCCTGACGTCCCCTAGATTCCTTTTCACGGACGAAATACAAGTCCATGACATCATGCCAAAAACGTGGATCCATTTCAATATCTGAAGCATCTTGCACTTCAACTATAGTTTTTCCTATCAAGTTCGAATGCTTTTTCACCACACTTAATAACTCATGCCTGGCAATCAAAGATGCGAATAGATTAATCACGCGTAAACACAACCACATTCACACCTTCGCTAGATCATGGGAATAAAAACAAAACAGGTTACAATCCTCATTACTAATTGTCTTAGCAGAATGATTGGTAATGATAATTCACGGCGAAAACTTTGTAGAATAAGAAACAACATAACCAATAGAGAGAAAAATTCAGAAGTGAAACCAAAAAGTTCTACGATTGCAGATTTACCTAGAAGGGGCGTCTCCTCCAACTCCGAGCATTTCGTCTGTAGATGTTCGATTTTCCTGCTATCTTTACTTCCTCGACTCCTTCCGGTCTCAAACCTGGAAGTCAGGTTCAGAGAGCAAACATTCAAACCGAACAACCTTGATGCGTAGACAATAAAAAACAATTAATAATGAGCCATGTCTCTTTCAACAAAGTCGCGCTGGTAAGTATTCCCGCCTTACACGAGGTGACCCGGGTTGGATCCCTTCGTTAGTAGGATTTCAATTACGTGGAAGTTAATTCAAACGAGGCTAAAAATTATTTTAACAACAAACATTAATCTATAAAAACACATATCAAAAAACTCTAGCGATCGACCGATTACCTCCGATCTGCATTTTACACGTAGAACGAGTAATCGTTCTTTAGAACGGTCTCCCGTTTTGTCGGGTCGTGCTCCTCGTTCAACGCACGTACAGGGCACGTTCTAGCAGTGGTCTCCACCCTCCAACTCACCTCCCGAGTAGAGAATGGAGGACCGATGTTGGAGAACGGTCTCCCGTTCTCCACGCGCATCGCACGGGGAGAACCCCCCGATAGAACGGGGGACTATTCTAACAAGAAGAACAGTCCCCCATTCTATGTGTAAAATGAAAATTAGTGGGTTATCAGTCGACTGCCAGAGATTTTTTTTATAAATTTTTGATAGTTTAAGGTTTATTTTATTAGTGTTAATACTGTGAGAGTTTTGTTTAAAAAATATCATACTTCGAAGGTTAAAATGATTTTTACCCTTTAAATTATTGTTCATTTAAACAATTGACGTTTATGTAATATTAACGTAACCACCATAGTCGTTCGAATATTTGTTTATTCTCATATTCAACCGTTTACGGCAGAAATCGTAAACATGGCTTCTAACTTCAACATTTTCTTGCGTGGTTAACTATAATTCAACTATTTTATGTACAAGTTAACTAACTTAAAACTAAAACATCTAAAATACCAATTTTAAAAGACAAAACGATAAAATATTCGAAGATAATAAGATTAATTATCAAATGCGACGAGGTCATGGAAAGAAAAAGGTCACGCCAATTTCAAAGGCCGTAAAACATCTTTAGAATACTTCACGTAAGGAACAAACTCATTTCCTCCTTTTTGCCATCGATCAAATGCAGTGGACAAGGGTAGATTTCCTTTTTAGTTGATGAACATTCTTTTCAACTTTTTCCTCCCTCACTTCATTATTTCACACACTGCTTCTGAATACCACCCGACAAAAAAGAATAGTGTAGCTAGACAATAATCGAAGCTTGTCGTGACAGCACATATTAATCAGCTGTCAGAAAATTTCCCAAGAGCAGATGAAAAAGGAATTCTGATTTTTTTTTCTCTAAAAAGAAAGACATCTCTAAAAAAATGAAAGAGAAATGCAAAAATTCGTATCAAAGCAGACGAGAGTAAACTATAGCCTCTGAAAGCACCTTTCCAACATATTGTTTCATATACATCGTGTGAAATACGATCGGACAAGCAAATAAGGAAAAAAAAAACATTTCGCAAACACGGAAAACAAATTTTTGAAAACAAGAAATCAAGTGAAGAAAACGAAATCAATGCAAAACTAGGCAGATCAGATTAAAAATAAAAATAAAACAACCAAAAAGGCAAAGACGTACCTGCAAAACAAATTCTACAAGACGTACCTCAATAAGAAGGCGAATCTAGGGTTTCAAAGCGCAAAGGAAGAAAATTTTGTTCTGTGCTACCATGAAATCACAGATGCATTAGGTATAACGTTTCGACTGAGTTGGTCATTCACTGACCTCCTCCTGATTCAGGTAAGGAGAAGAGTGGTTAGCTCCAACGGAGTTCGGAAGAGGCTCTTAGTTGTTTATTTTATGTTGAACTCAATTGTATTCCATGGTAAGGATTAAGTAGTTTGATTTGGAATTGTAAACTCTAATTATTGGATTGATTCTCTTTAATTTCATGCACAGTTGGATGTTGTTAAGAATTTCATTTCATATTGCACTATCTGCTTGAGATTTCATTATGAGTACTTGACTATAATTATTTTAAAGACTTCCACTGTAACAGTTTAGGATTTCAAAATTCATATTCAAAATTTGAAATTCTCAAATCAAATCAAGTCAAACCTAAAATCAGATTTAAGGGAAAAATGCAGTCGGATTTCTTCTCTGCAAATCCGATGCATAACCAATTACAACTAGGAAAATCCGAGCTGCACTCGAATTTATGGCATATATTCTTGCATATTAATTGATTATAGAACTACACACTCTTTTATATCCCTTAAACATAATATGAAGTTAGAAATCAAAGTAGAATATCTAGAGTATAAATTGGAAATAGCTACACCATCGGGCAAAATTATGTTTGTCAACTCTATTATTAGAAAATGTGATGTGTGTATTGAGGGGAACTAATTGGAGAGAGATTTAATTATCTTGGCAATGTACGATTACGATGTTATTCTTGGAATTGATTGGTTTACCAAGCACTATGCGACTATTGATTGTCGCAAGAAGATGGTAAAATTTTAATTGCCTAGAAAATAACCATTTTTTTTTCCTACGGAGACTCTAAAGGTTCGAGAGTTCCAGTGATATCAACTATGCGAGCTCGAATATTATTGAGTTTATGATGCATTGAAATTTTGGTCAATGCTATATGTTATGAACCTGAAGGATCCACGACTTTGTATAAGGTGCCAATAGTCAGTGATTTTATGGATGTTTTTCCCAATGACCTAACAAAATTACCACCTGCGAGAGATGTGGAATTCAGCATTGATCTGCTACCTTGAACGACGCCGATCTCTAAAGCTCCTTATAGAATGACACCAAGCGAATTAAAAGAGTTAAAGACTTAACTTGATGATTTGTTAAAGAAAAGATTTATTCAACCTAGTTTCTCACCCTGGGGAGCACTGATATTATTTGTGAAGAAAAAAAATAGATCTATGAGGATGTATATTGACTATAGAGAACTCAACAAAGTCACTATTAAGAACAAATATCAACTGCTGAGAATTGACGACTTATTTGATCAATTAAAGGAAGCGGCGGTTTTCTCGAAGATTAATCTTAGATCTGACTATCATTTACTAAGAATTAAGGAAGATGATGTGTTCAAAACGACATTTCGCACAAAATATGACCACTTTGAATTTTGAATTATGTCATTTGGATTGAGTAATGTACCAGCTGCATTTATGGATTTGATTAATCGAATTTTCAAAACATTCTAAGATAATTTTGTAATAGTTTTTATCGAGGACATCTTCATCTACTCAAAGAAGAGAGAGGAACATGAAGAACACATGAGGATTGTTTTATCAACGTTGAAACGTGAAAAGTTATATGCAAAATTTTTCAAATGTGAATTTTGGATGGAAAAAAGTGATTTTTTTCGGTCACATTGTTTCAAAAGAGGGTATATCAGTTGACCTAGTGAAGATTGAAGCTGTTAGTAAATGGCCACAACAAAAAAAACATGGTTGAGATAACGAGTTTTCTTGGTCTTGCGGGATATTATCGGAGATTTGTAGAAGGATTTTCAATATTAGTCAACCCACTTACGAAACTAACCAAGAAAGATGGCAAATATTTATGGACTGATGAGTGCGAACAAATTTTTCGGGAGCTAAAAAAGAGATTATCTCAACACCTATACTTATCATCCCATCTGGATCAAGAAAATATGTGGTGTACAGTGATGCTTAAAAGTATGGACTATGATATGTTCTCATGCAAGAAGAAAAAGTTGTAACTTATGCCTCGAGACAATTGAAGGATCACGAGAAGAACCACCCAACTCATGATTTAAAACTTGCAGCGGTGGTTCATGCATTGAAAATTTGGAGACACTATCTATATGGGAGAGATGCAAAATTTATACTGATTATAAAAGTCTGAAGTATTTCCTAACTGAGAATGATCTGAATATGAGGCAGTGCAGATGGTTGAAATTAGTAAAGGACTATGACTGCGAAATTATTTATCATCTTGACAAGGCTGATGTTGTAGTTGATGCATTGAGTAGAAAAGCATCGTCGCAAGTTTCATCGTTGCGGTGGATTATAGAAAAGTTAACTAAGGAGATACAGAAATCTGATAACGAAGTTGTACCATTTGGATTATTGGAAATATTATCTACTATGACGCTTCAGCCAAGTTTGCTTGTGCAAATAAAGGATAAGCAACGTGGCGATACATTTATTTGCAAGGTGAAAGACGAATTAAAAGCTGAAAATGTTTATGGGTTCTCTATATCAGATGATAGGATTGTTTAGTTTAAAAAGAGACAGTATATACCTGATGATACTAGATTAAAGAGAGCTATTTTGGAGGAAGCACATTCAACCTCCTACTCGGTACATCCTGATTCAGCCAAAATGTATCGAGGTTTGAAGTAGCATTATTGGTGCGCGTGGATTAAAAGTAGACGTAGATAAATTCGTCGAAAATGTCTCACTTGTCAGCAAGTCAAAGCGGAGCATCAACGATCTGCTGGTACATTGCAACCACTCATAGTGTCTAATTGGAAGTGAGAGCATATCACTATGAACTTTGTAGTGAGATTTCCTAAGACAGTTAAGAGTCACGACTTTATATGGGTTGTAGTTGATCGACTAACCAATTCAACACATTTTCTCCATGTAAGAACTACATATACTATGGATTAGTATGTCTGGCTTTATGTTAAGAAGATTGTCAGATTTCATGGTACGCCTATTTCTATCGTGTTTGATCGAGATACATGTTTTACCTCTAAATTTTGGAAGAGTATGTAGAAAACTATGGGTACTCAGTTAAACTTCAGTATAACTTTTCACCAACGGACAGATGGACAATCGAAAAAGACAATTCAAACCTTAGAGGATATGCTACAGGCTTGTGCTATTGATTTCCAAAGAAATTAGAGTAAAAACCTACCATTGGTGGGGTTCGCCTACAACGACAGTTATCAAGTTTTGATTAGAATTAGGGGTGGGCGAGGTACTCAGTTAAACCGAGCCGAAACCGGACCAAAAATTTTGAAACGGACCGTGTAAGGGACCAGGATTTTTATCCCAAAAATTTCAGAATCGACCGTATGAGGGACCGGGCGTGTGAATATGCCTAAGAAACTACAGGTCATCTGTTAATTTTTAAAAATCACACTCTCAGAAAGCGTGACAATAACCGCGTCTTCTGCGGTAAATACTAGTAGTTCGTTCACATCGCCTGCACTTATGATAATATATGTACCGAATAGGTACGTCTTTAAGTACCTCACCCTCCCGGTAGTGGTCAAGCTCGCGTAAAATAAGTAAACTATTTTATCAGAGTTGTCTCCCTACATGTCGTAGACCCCATGTGTAACGCCCAGACAAATTTAACGAATAAATTTCTTTAAGCGCATAATATTTTATAATTTAAGGTTACCAATTATAAAGCGAGAAAATATTATTCGAGAATTTAAAAGTCAAGTTGCAAGTTTAAGGGGTAATTAGACTAATGAGGCTAACTAAATGGAATAAATATTAGTTATATTTGATGGGAGGACATTTTTGGAACAAAATGATATTGGTGTGAAGCACCAATGGGGTGTTGACACCTCATCAAAGCTTATCCAAGAAGCTTTCTTAGAACACCCTCTTTTATTTCATTCCCCCCCCCCCTACGTGATACTCCTCCAGCAAAAAGAAAAGAGGGTGAAGCCCTCTTTCCCTTTCTCTTCTCCCACGCCCCAGTCTTTCCTCCCTACGCCATTTTCTCCAGCGCAGGTTTCTCCTCCCTCCTTTGCTGGATTTCGAAGACAAGCACACTTCTCTCTCTAGGGTTCGGTTAGAAAGGAAATCCTCACCCCTCCTCGAGCTTCAAGGTTAGTTCTTTTGGATTTTCTTGATTTTTGGATGGTCATTGGTAAATTGATGGATATTGGTTGAAGATTTAAATGTACAAAACTGGGAAAGGTTTGGGCAGCTTCAGTTTTTGATTTTCTGCCGTTTATTGGGTTTGATTTTTGATAAATGAATAAGTCTATGTTAAACTAGACATTGTAAGGATTCTATGACATTTTGAATTATTAAATTCGGATATGTGTACGATTTATGGTGAATTTTCGAAGTTGGACAAAAAGTAAGGATTTAAAAACAGAGCAGTTTCGGTTTTAGTTTTTCTGCCAGCATATGTGAATGGATTTTGATAAATGAGTTTCACCATTAGAAAGTAGACATTCTAAGGAGTCCATAGCAACTTGAATCACTCGATTTCGTTAAGAATTGATTTAGTTATGAATTTTTGAAGTTGTTGTGTAAAAACTGGAGAATTTCCGGGGTCAGTTCGATTTTTGGTCTTTCTGTCACGATTCTGTTTTATTTTGGATAAAGGGTTGATTCCATGTTAAAATAGACATAATAAGGTTTCCAAAACATATTGAATCATTGAAATCGGATAAGAATTGGAGAAGTTATGAATTTTCAAAGTTTGAGTAAAATAGTAAAGCGAAATTTCGGGCAGGTCACTGTTCTGATGCATTTTGACCATCTTGCTAATTTTGTCTTGCAAATCTATTTTTGTGGGTTGAATTAGATACTTTAAGAAAACCGTGGCCTTTGGAACCAAGCCGTTCGACAATTGTAGAGGAAGTTATAATTTTTTCGAAATTGGTTCATGTTTTGAGCTAGAATCTGAGTTTTTGTGATTCAAGGCAATTGATTGACTTGTGCTAGTTTGAAATACTTCATTTAAGTGCCACACATGTTTATGTTCGTGTTGGATTAGATGGCTTGGACATGTTGACGTTTGGTTCAAAAACTAATTGTATTGAGGCGTTTCAATTGGAGTATGGTCATTGTGTATTGACTGTTTAATTGCATGTATTAGCCATCTATTAGTAATAATCAGAATTTAATTGTAGTTGCTTTGTTTTGAATATATTGGACTGGTTATAATTGTAACCAAAAGGTTGTTGTTATAAATGGAGATATTTATTTTGAAGTTGATGTGCTTTAGGTTTCAAGTTACAAAAAGAGATTCGTCAAGCTAAATTCATTTGCTAAGGACGCGAGGTAAGTTCTCGTGATTCTTTTTTGGCCGATTGGCCTACACCGTACATCGAAGTCGTTTCGAGGAGTTTGGTGACGCACTAGTTTATTAAATATTTTTTTAATAAATCCAATATCGTTTAGTATCGTTCAGTAAAAGATCTTTCATTTACTTAAAATTTTTACCACATATTCACCACATAATGAGAAGATAATCTGAAAAGTTTCGTGATTTTCTAACACTTGTACGAATTATTGTAATTTTAGTGAATTATTTTTTAAATTATACGTAAAATAATTATAATAAATCATACAAATGTTATAAAATCATGAAAATTTTCCGATTATGTTTCCATATTATAATGAACATGTGATAAAATTTTCGATTAAATCCAATGTTGTTTGATATTTTTTTAAAATTAATTTATAAAGAGAGGACGGTGGAAGGTGTGTCCGTTCTAGGCAAAAATAGAGAACGGACTGTCTCTTGTTTCAAGAGACAGTCCGTTCTAGGCAAAATTAGAGAACGGACTGTCTCTTGAAACAAGAGACCGTCCGTTCTGTGGAACGGACTGTCTCTTGTTTCAAGAGACCGTCCGTTCTACGGCAAAATTAACAGAGGACGGTCAATAGGACGTCCGCCGAGGTTTGTTTTGTAACTTTTTCCATACTTTAAGGTTTGAATCGTGAAAAATTTTACTTTAAGGTTTGAATCGAAAAAACCGGTTACTTCGAGGTCGAAACCGGTAATTTCCCTTATTTTAAACCTCGAAATATAATATTTAAAAAAAAAAAATCACCAAACAACGTTAACTTTAACAAAACAAACATTAAACTATAAAAAAAACATATCAAAAAACTCTGGCGATCGACCGATTACCCCCGATCTGCATTTTACACGTCAAACGAGTAATCGTTCTTTAGAACGGTCTCCCATTTTGTCGGGTCGTGCTCCCCGTTCAACGCACGTACAGGGCACGTTCTAGCAGTGGTCTCCACCCTCCAACTCACCTCCCGAGTAGAGAACGGAGGACCGCTGTTGGAGAACGGTCTCCCGTTCTCCACGCGCATCCCACGGGGAGAACCCCCCGATAGAATGGGGGACTATTCTAACAAGAAGAACGGTCCCCCATTCTATGTGTAAAATAAAAATCAGTGGGTTATCAGTCGACTGCTAGAGATTTTTTTTATAAATTTTTTATAGTTTAAGGTTTATTTTGTTAGTGTTAATACTGTGAGAGTTTTGTTTAAAAAATATCATACTTCAAGGGTTAAAGTGATTTTTACCCTTTAAATTATTGTTCATTTAAACAATTGACGTTTATGTAATATTAACGTAACCATCGTAGTCGTTCGAATATTTGTTTATTCTCATATTCAACCGTTTACGGCAGAAGTCGTAAACATGGCTTCTAACTTTAACATTTTCTTGCGTGGTTAACTATAATTCAACTATTTTATGTACAAGTTAACTAACTTAAAACTAATACATCTAAAATACCAATTTTAAAAGACAAAACGATAAAATAATCGAAGATAATAAGATTAATTATCAAATGCGACGAGGTCATGGAAAGAAAAAGGTCACGCCAAGTTCAAAGGCCGTAAAACATCTTTAGAATACTTCACGTAAGGAACAAACTCATTTCCTCCTTTTTGCCATCGATCAAATGCAGTGGACAAGGGTAGATTTCCTTTTTAGTTAATGAACATTCTTTTCAACTTTTTCCTCCCTCACTTCATTATTTCACACACTGCTTCTGAAAACCAGCCGACAAAAATGATTGGTGTAGCTAGACAATAATCGAAGCTTGTCGCGACAGCACATATTAATCAGCCCTCAGAAAATTTCCCAAGAGCAGATGACAAAGGAATTCTTTTTTTTTTCTCTAAAAAAAGACATCTCTAAAAAAATAAAAGAGAAATGCAAAAATTCGCATCAAAGCAGACGAGAGTAAACTATAGCCTCTGAAAGCACATTTCCAACATGTTGTTTCATATATATTGTGTGAAATACGATCAGACAAGCAAATAAGAAAAAAAAAAAACATTTTGCAAACACGGAAAACAAATTTTTGAAAACGAGAAATCAAGTGAAGAAAACGAAATCAATGCAAAACTAGGCAGATCAGATTAAAAATAAAAATAAAACAACCAAAAAGGCAAAGACGTACCTGCAAAACAAATTCTAAAGGACGCACCTCAATAAGAAGGCAAATCTAGGGTTTCAAAGTGCAAAGGAAGAAAATTTTGTTCTGTGCTACCATGAAGTCACATATGCATTAGGTATAACGTTTCTACTGAGTTAGTCATTCACTGACCTCCTCTCGATTCAGGTAAGGAGAAGAGTGGTTAGCTCCAACGGAGTTCGGAAGAGGCTCTTAGTTGTTTATTTTATGTTGAACTCAATTGTATTCCATGGTAAGGATTGAGTAGTTTGATTTGGAATTATAAACTCTAATTATTGGATTGATTCTCTTTAATTTCATGCACAGTTGGATGTTGTTAAGAATTTTATTTCATATTGCATTATCTTCTTGAGATTTCATTACGTGGACTTGACTGTAATTACTTTAAAGACTTCCGTTGTAACAATTTAGGATTTCAAAATTCATATTAAAATTTTGAAATTGTCAAATCAAAATAAGTCAAACTTAAAATCAGATTTAAGGGAAAAATGCAGTAGGATTTCTTCTCTGAAAATCCGATGCATAACCAATTACAACTCAAAAAATTCGAGCTGCACTCAAATTTCTGGCATATCTTCTTGCATATTAATTGATTATAGAGCTACAAACTCTTTTATATCCCTTAAACATGCTATGAAGTTAGAAATCAAAGTAGAATCCTTAGAGTATAAATTGAGAGTAGCTACACCATCGAGCAAAGTTATGTTTGTCAACTCTATTCTTAGAAAATGTGATGTGTGTATTAAGGGAAACCAATTGGAGGCAGATTTAATTATTTTGGCAATGTACGATTACGATGTTATTCTTGGAATTGATTGGTTTACCAAGCACTATCCGACTATTGATTGTCGCAAGAAGATGATAAAATTTCAATTGTCTGGAAAATAGCCATTCTTTTTCTACGAATACCCTAAAGATTCGAGAGTTCCAGTGATATCAACTATGCGAGCTCGAATATTATTGAGTTTGGGATGCATTGGAATTCTGGTCAGTGCTATATATTTTGAACCTGAAAGAGCCACGACTTTGGATAATGTGCCAATAGTCTGTGATTTTATGGATGTTTTTCCCGACGACCTGACAAAATTACCACCTGCGAGAAATGTGGAATTCAGTATTGATCTGCTACCTGGAACGACGCCGATCTCTAAAGCTCCTTATAGAATGACACCAAGCGAATTAAAAGAGTTAAAGTCTTAACTTGATGATTTGCTGAAGAAATGATTTATTTAACCGAGTTTCTCACCCTGGGGAGCACCGATATTATTTGTGAAAAAAAAAATGGATCTATGAGGATGTGTATTGACTATAGAGAGCTAATATGCTGTCAATCGTTACCCATTTACCAACTTGTCATTCGCCAGAAGCTTTTCGTCCAGAAAATTGTCCTCAATTGACTTATCGTTATTTGATGCATGATCTTGAATCTTTAAGTCGGGTGGTTTCTTAATAGGTGGTAGGACCTGCAATGGTGATTCTCCCAAATTTTCAACGTACTGCTTCCCATTAGACTCAAGAGAGTCGCTTGGTTGACGTGAAGCTTCCCTTATTACAGTGTTATGGAGTTCCACCCAAAATATGTCATCACTAGCTTTTGGATACTTTATTGATTTGAACACCTTAAATTTCACCTCTTCACCTTCTACTCGCAATTTAAGCTCACCTTTTTGTACGTCAATTAATGCTCCTCCAATTGCTAAGAACGGTCGGCCTAAAATAATAGGGATGTCACGATCTTCTTCCATATCAAGAACCACGAAATCAGCGAGAAAAATAAACTTGTCAACTTTGACTAGGACATCTTCAATTACCTTATACGGATGCTTTATAGACCGATCAGCCATCTGTAAAATTATTTCCGTGGGCTTCGCTTCACCAAAACCAAGCTTTTGAAAAATAGATAGTGGCATTAAATTTACACTAGCCCCCAAATCACACAATGCCCGCTCAAAAATTGACTTCCCAATTTCACATGGTAAGGTGAAACTTCCCAAATCTTTCAGCTTTTGTGGAAGCTTACGTTGAATAATGGCACTACATTCCTCAGTCAAAGCGATCATGTCATATTCGTCAATCTTTCGTTTGTGAGACAAGATATCCTTTAAGAACTTTACATAGCTGGGCATTTGCTCCAGAGCCTCAACGAAAGGAATGTTAATGTGTAGCTTCTTGAATATTTTCAAAAATTTTCCGAACTGTTTGTCCATCTTTACATTCATTAAGCATTGAGGAAAAGGAACCTTTTTTGTTACCTTAGATAGATTTTGAGATGAGGCTTTTTCTGACTTCTGTGCTTCACTTTCAACCAGAGATGATGATGAATCTGTATTTTTATATTCAGCTGTCTTCTTAATGTCTTGTTCCGATTTTTCAATCACCGCGCCACTCCTAAAGGTAATTGCATTGCATTGCTCTTTTGGATTTACTTCCGTGGAACTCGGCAATGCACCGTGAGGTCGCCCATTTAGTAGATTGGCGATTTGGCCCACTTGAGTTTCTAAGTTTCGGATTTGAGCTGATTGATTTTGTAAGGTAGTGCAAGTTTCTACCATGAACTTGTTGGTGTGTTTGCCCATTTTAGCGACTATCTCTTCAAGACTGGGCTTTTTCTCTTGGAATGACTGGGCTTGTTGGGAGGAGTGTGGCATTTGCACGACATTATTTGGATTCATCCATGAGAAATTCGGATGATTGTTGCGTGCTCCTGTGTAGTAATTATTTGCATTTTAAAAATTTGGCATGTTGTAGTTCCCAACAAAGTTTTCTTGCTCGGACGAATTAGTTTCCATTTGATTTCCTTGGTGGCATTCCCCACTTGCATGTGGTCCTTGGCACCATTGGTAGACTCCTTTTGAAGAATAAATCGAGTTGACCAGAGCTTGATTATTCTGTAGTTGCTTAGTTAGAGATGCGATTTGAATAGTTAAACCCTTTACTGCGTCCATCTCAGGAGTGCTCGGTTGCTTTTTCAGAATTTGCCGATCGACAGGACATTGGTCATTATTCAATGCTAACTCTTCCAGTAAAGTAAATGCTTCTAATTCTTTCTTTTGGAGAAGTGAACCACCGGCAGTTGCATTAACTAGTGTCCTTGTGGAGGCTGATAAACCAATAAAAAATGTTTGGATTTGCATCCAACGTGGCAAACCATGTTGTGGGCACTTGCGTAATAGTTCCTTGAAACGAGCCCATGATTCATATAGCGTCTCCCCGTCGAATTGGTTGAAATTAACAATCTCATTATGGTACTTTATAGTCTTCTCAAAAGGGAAGAATTTAGATAGAAACTTTTGGCACAAATATCAATTGCTGAGAATTGACGACTTATTTGATTAATTAAAGGAAGTGGCAGTTTTCTCGAATATTGATCTCAGATCTGACTATCATTTGCTAAGAATTAAGGAAGATGATGTGTTCAAAACGACATTTCGCACAAAATATGACCATTTTGAATTTCGAGTTATGTCATTTGGATTGAGTAATGCACCAGCTGCATTTATGGATTTGATGAATCGAATTTTCAAGACATTCTTAGATAATTTTGTAATAATTTTTAACGACGACATCCTCATCTATTTGAAGAATAGAGAGGAACATGAAGAACACTTGAGAATTGTTTTATCAACGTTGAAACGTAAAAAGTTATATGCAAAATTTTTCTAGTGTGAATTTTGGATGGAAAAAAGTGATTTTTTTCGGTCACATTGTTTCAAAAGAGGGTATATCAGTGGACCCAGTGAAAATTGAAGATGTTAGTAAATGGCCACAACCAAAGAACGTGGTTGAGATAAAGAGTTTTCTTGGTCTTGCGGGATATTATCGGAGATTTATAAAAGGATTTTCAAGATTAGTCAACCCGCTTACAAAACTAACCAAGAAAGATGCCAAATATTTATAGACTGATGAGTGCAAACAAGGTTACAGGAGCTAAATAAGAGATTATCTCAACACTTATACTTATCATCCCATCTGGATCAAGAAAATATGTGGTGTACAGTGATACTTCAAAGTATGGACTATGATACGTTCTCATGCAAGAAGAAAAAGTTGTAACTTATGCCTCGAGACAATTGAAGGATCACGAGAAGAACTACCCAACTCATGATTTAAAACTTGCAGTGGTGGTTCATGAATTGAAAATTTGGAGACACTATCTTTATGAGAGAGATGTGAAATTTACACTGATTATAAAAGTCTGAAGTATTTCATAACTGATAATGATCTAAATATGAGGCATTGCAGATGGTTGGAATTAGTAAAGGACTATGACTGCGAAATTATTTATCATCCTGACAAGGCTAATGTTGTAGCTGATTCATTGAGTATAAGAGCATCGTCACAAGTTTCATCATTGCGGTGGATTCCATGAAAGTTAACTAAGGAAATGCAGAAATCTGATATCGAAGTTATACCGCTTGGATTATTGGAAATATTATCTGCTATAACGCTTCAGTCAAGTTTGCTTGAGCAAATAAATGATAAGCAACGTGGCGATACATTTATTTACAAGGTGAAAGACGAATTAGAAGCTGGAAATGTTTCTGAGTTCTCTATATCAGATGACAGGATTGTCTAGTTTAAAAAAAGAGACGGTGTATATCTGATGATACTGGATTAAAGATGACTATCTTGGAGGAAGCACACTTAACCTTCTACTCGGTACATCATGGTTCAACCAAAATGTATCGAGATTTGAAGCAGCATTATTGGTGCGCGCAGATTGAAAGTAGACGTAGATAAATTCGTCAAAAAATTTCTCATTTATCAGCAAGTCAAAGCGGAACACCAACGACCTGTTGGTACATTGCAACCACTCATAGTGCCTTATTGGAAGTGGGAGCATATCACTATGGACTTTGTAGTGAGATTTCCTAAGACATATAAGAGTCACGACTCTATATGGATTATAGTAAGAATTACATATACTATGAATTAGTATGTCTGGCTTTATGTTAAGAAAATTGTCAGACTTTATGGTACGCCCATTTCTATCATGTCTGATCGAGATACACGTTTTACCTCTAAATTTTGGAAGAGTATGCAGAAAGCTATGGGTACTTAGTTAAACTTCAGTATAACTTTTCACCCACAGACAGATGGACAATCGAAAAAGAGAATTCAAACCTTAGAGGATATGCTACGGGCTTGTGCTATTGATTTTCAAAGAAATTAGAGTAAAAACCTACCACTGGTGGGGTTCACCTATAACAACAGTTATCAAGCTTCGATTAGAATTAGGGATGGGCGAGGTACTCAGTTAAAACGAGCTGGAACCGGACCAAAAATTTTGAAACGACCATGTGAGGGACCGGGATTTTTATCCCAAAAATTTCAGAATCAACCGTATGAGGGACCGGCCGTGTGAATATGCCTAAGGAACTACAGGTCATTTGCTGATCTTGTAAAATCACACTCTCGAGAAGCATAACAGTATCTGACTACGTCTTCTGCGGTAAATACCAGCAATTCGTTCACATCGACTACATCTATGATAATATATGTACCGAATAGTTACGTCTTTAAGTACCCCACCCTCCCGGTAGTGGTCAAGCTCGCGTAAAATAAGCGAACTATTTTGTCAGAGTTGTCTCCCCACATGTCGTAGACCTCGTGCAATGCGATGTTGTCAAACATTTTTTTGATCTCCAACGACTCCCAGTCGCTGAAATTGACAGTCTTCCCATAAACAATCGAGCGGATTGACATATCCCGCTCGAACTGTGGTTGACACGCCTGGTTTCAAAATTCCATTAACAGATAACCAGGCGACGGTCGCGGCACTTGATCTGGAACACCTTGCGACGAAGGTGCCCGGTTTGATGGGCCAGCTTATGCCTGGAGGAGCCTTTCGTTTAAAAAATTTTTGTGGGCCCATTGCAAAGAGTATGGTTTGGGATTTTTGGCTATTAAGCGGCTCGACTTTCGGATTTTCTCCGATTCAGAGTCTCGGTTTTGGATTTTTGACAGTGGAGGGCTCAAGTTTGAGTTCTGGACAATGAGGCTTCGGATTTTGGGATTTTGATCGGCGATGGCTGAGATTTGAGGATTTTCGACTACAAAAATCACTGATTTGATGATTTTTCTCTCGATTTCAGAAGACAAGGGTACACATGGGGCCGATTTTATTTATACTATAGAGAGATCGGCCCCCCGTGTGAGAGAGATCGCCCTCCGTTATCAGCCATAGGTTGAACACGGCCCCCCACGCTTCAGGAAAGGCTCCCGTTTTAAAATTGCTCTGTAACACGGGGGGCCGAGCTAAAATGAACGGCCCCCCGTGTTTTTCCAAGTGTAATGCTCGTGCGCAGAGAGTTCTACACCCCGGGTCAACCCCCGAATAGAACGAGGGGCTGTTTATTTTAGGTCGGCCCCCCGTGTTTTTCCACGTGCACGAGGGGTTATACTCCCCAGCGTTGACCCCCGTAGAGAACGGGGGGCTGCGGTTGGAGAACGATCTCCCGTTCTATTTGTAAAATACGAAACGGGAGGTTATCGGGCGTCTTCCGGGGTTTAAATTATTAAGTTTTTGATAGTTTGAAATTTGTTTTGTTAGGATTAATACGTTGAAGAGTTTTTTAATAAAAACTCATTACTTTGGATCACTTTTTCCAATGTTTCAAAAAACTACAACATTATTTCATTTCTTTCTTACTGTACTAATAGAACTTGAACTCTATTTATTTGAATTTGAATATAGAATCAAAGTTTTCATTTTTTTTTTATAAGTTCATTGAAAAAGTTGAATTTTCTTAAGAAATTTACCTTGAATTTTTTTTGTTCACTTATATAATGTAACAAATCTCAAATAAGGGGTTCTGATAAACCGAGAAAATTGGAAACTAAGAATAGGAATCTTTGACGAATGGGATCAAGAACAATGAAGTATTATTTCGACGCAAAAAAACTGAACACATCTTAATCTAATTACATTATAAAGCGAATGCATATTCAGTGTCACATGAGATAGTGTGAGACAAGTAGGCATCTGAGAGGGATGAGCTTAGTAAGCAATGCTTACTAAACTGAAAATTTCAACACAGATGCTCTCCTAAAAATAAAATTGTAGCTTTCACGAACATTTCCTCAAGCCTCCAAATCTGGCATAGAAACATGCTTATATTCTTAGAAAAACGGCAGTATAATATTTGGTATTGACCAATACCCACAAGTAAAGTAATATTAGAAGAATAAATGACGACGACTCTTGCACATACATGGGGTAAGCCACATGCTTCGTTTTAAGTAGAGTAAGGGGCTTCCATACATTCTCTTTTCTACCCAAAAAATGGAAGTTTCCAGGGGCAGTCCCCTCAAAAAATACCCACAAAAAGGCACCTGCATAACCACCTACTTCTATTTCCTATTTTGCTCCTCCATACATCTGGTCATCTTCAACTTCAGGGCGCTTTCTTCGGAATCTGATTGTCATGCGTTATGCTGATTCAAAGGCGGTGGAGACGACCTGTTTCGATCCATCATTGCTTTATGGAAGCTCTTTGGGGGGGACCGGCCATAGGCATTACCCTTGTCTGGGCTATGACTATAACTATGATCGTGATAAGAGCTTTTACTTTGATAACCCCAACCAGACCCCTTATCCGGGCTTCGACTTCGTTCTCTATCATAACTACTATTTTGTCCCCTATCAACAACAAAAAGATGTAAGTACAAAATTAACAACTATAGTTTTTCATGCCCATGTAAATCATTAAAGAAAGGCTAAGAAAAAACTCCCTACCTATCACGAGATTGAGAATCATATCCACGTCCTTCAGTCCTGTCTGGCCTATTCGAGGAGGCAGAAAATCCAAAGCCACCCCTACCACCACTATAACTTGAATCACCTCGACCCCCTCTGCCCCCATCACGACCACCTCCAGAACCAGGACCCCAACGCCTAAACCGGTTCATCCCACCACCCCGTGAGGCCAAATCTTGAAGTTGTGATGGAACTCTCTGATTTGCTCCTTCCAGAACTTTAATAAGATCCGAGGCATGTTTTGCATCTTGCTCGCCAAAAAATGTGAAAGCTATACCAGTGGCACCTGCCCTTCCTGTTCTCCCAATCCTGTGAACATAATCTTCAACTCCAGTGGGGAAGTCATAATTGATAACCACCCTGTGGAAGCAGCTCATATGTTAGTTCCACTAATTGCCTCTCTAACTCTCCCCACAATTTAAATTCCTAATCAATCCAATTTTCCACCATGAAAACCTTTACACAATTTTCTGCTTGGACTTTATTACTTCAGCAGTTGATTTGAAGGATGTAAGGTGATGGAAAAAGAGTAAACTTTGCAAGAAAGACAATTAAGAATAAGAACAGATCCATCAAGCGTAAATTGACTTAAAACAGATGCCACACACCTGATATCTTTTATGTCCAATCCTCGAGCTGCAACATCTGTAGCTACAAGTATTGGAGTCCTCCCTGCACGAAACTGACTCAACACATGATCCCTTTCTCCCTGGGATTTGTCTCCATGGATTGCAGCGGCCCCAAAATTGCGAGTAAGGTTGCGGGCAAGTTGATCACACATTTTCTTGGTAGAACAGAACACAATTACTTTTGATCCTTGTTCTTGAGACCTTAATATCTGCTCCAATCGCCTATGTTTTTCCAGTGGCGCTAATACTTCAACATGCTAAGTCACAAACCAAAAAAAAACGGTAAAAGCATTACAAAAATGAAGTCTAATTACTTGAATCCCACATAGTACTGTGTATACCGACAGGCTGAATTTACAACAGAAGGAAAAAAAAAAACCTGCGTGATAGACTTGTTTGCAACCAGCTCATCCACGTTACCAATGTTAATCTGAACAGGATTAACTAGTAAATCTGCTGCTATTTTGCGGACTTCTTTAGGCCATGTTGCCGTATACATTAAGGTCTGACGCCGAGCAGGAACCTCTTTAACAATCTTCCTTATTTGGGGCTCAAAACCCATGTCCAACATGCGATCAGCTTCATCAAGAACGAGATATGAAACTTGATGGAGACTTATCCTCCTCATCTCAAGTATATCATTCAATCGGCCAGGGGTTGCAACTACAATATCTGTTCCTCTGTCTATATCTCTTAACTGTGGACCCTTTGGTGCCCCTCCATACAAACACTTCAAGGCACAAAACGAAGTGTCAAAAAGATATGAACCATCCCATCTATACGACATTTGCCAAATTTTAAAAACAGGAAAAAGGCATAACCTGCTTTCCGAATTATACTAAAGATTTTTTTTTTCGTTAGTAAAATCATTACATTATCATTCATTGATACAGAAAAATGAATAAGAATGGAAAATCAAAACAATGAATAAAAAATATCCAATAGACTAACTACCAATCAATAATGATTGAAAAAAACGTGATGTATGAATAACAGTCCCCCCAAATAATATCTTAATTGAATTTAAACTGATTTCAGCTTTAGTAATACAAAAACATACCGTACAAGAGATTCGCGATGACTTTCCAAACTTAACAGCTTCATCTTGAATCTGTGTTGCCAATTCCCGCGTTGGTGACAGCACCAATACGGTAGGACCCAACTGAGAGTTGTTACGGGTGCGTTTAAGATGAATAAAACCTGGAATTAAGTAACCCAACGTTTTTCCAGAACCGGTTTTAGCAACTGCGACTATATCTCTATTTTGAAGAGCAACAGGCCATGACTGTGCCTGAATTGGAGTTGGAGCAGAAAACCCAGCATTTTGTACCTGGAAAGGCAAAATCCCAGTAACCCCTATTAAACAAGAGGTACCTCCTTGAAGATATCTGGTTGGTTTTCATTTTGAGTTTATACAAGTTATCCAATTCCAGAAGAAGCATCATCCCCCTTACGCAGACGAGCCAACACTTGCTCATGCAGGCTGAAGCAGGAGGAGGCCTCTTCTTTTGTTCGGATTGAATGGCAGACTGAATCATCATCAACGGCTGTCCCGGCCGCAAACATGGTGATTCGGAAAGCCCTTCTCAAAAATTGGTCCACCATATATAGGCGCTCCAAAATATAGAAAAGCCCAAACATAAAGAAGGCACAACAGCGTACGACATTAGCTCCCTCCCAAGGAGCAAATATCGCACCTGCGACAAAAATTTCAGATGACAAGAAAGATTAAGACAACCCGAGAAATCACAGAACTTTGCACAACAGAATGTGTTACGTAGTTCAATGAACTTACATGGATTATTTGGTACTAGTATTGCATAAAGACTATAACAAAGAAGCCATAAGGATAAACCATCATACCTCCCTAAGAATCTCAGGTGGAAAACCAGTGATTTCAAATGACATATAGGGTAGAGGAGCATTGTCTCCCTAATACAGGCATATAGAGAAATCGAGAACAAGTCAGAGATTATAAACCATAAAATGCAACAAAAAAGTTTACTCTATTATATGCCTGTGCGAAAAAAAGACATGGTAAATCAAGTAATTCAGTAAGCATCATAAAAATAATTGTCTGCTCACATTAATAGTTATTTCGTGTCGACGCCGATAAGACTCAGCAGACATACTACTTCCAACATCAGATGCTCCATGTCCTCGCATAGTTGCCCCCACATGTCCAGTAAGCATCCCATTAGGAGTGCTAGGATGAAGGGTACCATCTCTAGCTAGCTGAGGCAAATCAAGTCTCACTTAAGTTTTGAGTGAGTAGATAATTTAATGCAGGATATACATCTAAGACTTGTATCATTTAGTTCGTATAACCGTGACAGATTATAATTGATCATGGCGAAAACTGAGAAACAAGCATTAAAAATTCAGGAGAAAAAATGAAATAGCTTCCTTTCATGTTTCAATATTCAGCAAGTAACATGGTGAAAGGTAGAGAGTTCCTTAAAATGAATAGATGGAATACTGATTCTGTCAGGAAAGAAATTACAATATGACATAAAATACCGGTTGATTTTTTGTTCCTGATTCAAGATTGGACCCTCCATTTCCACTTCTTCCATACTTAAAAGCATCCTCTTCAGGACTATGACCACGACTCGGACCTTGGAATGGCTGTTGTATATGATCTGAAGCACTTAAAGGAACTGAAGAAGAATATGACGGTGCTGAGCTAGCTGGCCTTTCATACTGAGTAATGTTAGTTTCTGGATTCCAGAAGTATAAGTATCCTGTTTTACCATCAACAAGGCCTCTCCAAGGTTTAGGGAGGGTGGGATCATCTGGTGCAAATCGTGGAGCATTTGAACTAGCAGTCACGGTAGCAGCCATACCAAAGAAAGCACAACTACAATACATCACCAACAAATAAGCAAGATGTTAACCACGTGGGAAAGTAATATGACAAGTGACTATATATATATATATATAAATGAGGAGAAAATTAAAACAAACAATGAATGAAAGAACATTGTTTATTAAACTTATCACAAATATTAGAGAGAAGTGAGCATAGGAAAATCCAGAAAAAAGTTAAGGTTGAATTAAAAGATAAATTAAAGCGTTGATGTCGTGTACTACACAAATACTCGGTTTCAAAACAAGAGAACAGATAGCACAAATCAAACATAAATTTTATTGTATTCCCAACATTAATAAATTGAATAGATAGAACGTCAGAAGAGAAACATCGTAATGTTATGTCCCAAAGATGGATGATCAAATGTTTAGGCTCATTTAGTTCTTAAACAACGGAGAGAATAGAGTATGAAATGTTTCCACACAAAAATACAAATGATCTATAAAACTAGTTAATCTGACTTCATCCAAAAACAGAGTACATATCTAATTTAAATGAAATGAAAGAAGACAAAAAGTAATCAAGGCATCTGAACAAATCCTAACCCTCGCAATTTGACGAAGGCAATAATATCCAGCGTGCATGAAGAATGAATATCATTAGCAGCCTCAAAACTCACAACCCTCGAGATTCAACACAGTACAATCACGACGAAGAACACTCACAGAAACAATAAAACCTAAAAATAGGCGGAATCCGCCTTCAGATCTGAGAAATTCGGCAGAACTTGAAAGAAAAATGAATCGTACCTAAAGAAGACTTCGTCTCGTAAATACAAATTGAGAAATGCTATGCTTTCCTTCTCTCTCTCCCTCTTCTCCGTTAAGACTACGCTTCCGCCGGACAGAGAAGCGAAGCGTCGGGAGAGAGAGAGAGAAAGAAAGAAAAGGTCAAGCGTGTATGGCTCTATTTATAGGATGAGGAAGAGAACTCGAAGAAGATGTGTGTGAATTTTCTCGTTGACTTAACCACGGTTAGTTAATTGTTTAGACAGGTTAGATTGGGTTTATCGTTAATTAAAATTAATTTTTTATTTAAAATTAAATTTTTTACTCTAATCTCATGATTATACGTTAACGCAATTATGCAATTATAGCCAATACTTTCTTCTTAGTGAACCGCTTTGGCCAATTGGCTCGTGACTCCAGACTAAAATTGAGCGAGCAGACCCCTTGCCTTCGAGTCCATCTTCGCTCACTCGGTCACTGACAACGAGATTATCGCAAGGACTTCTGTCGACGACAAGGTCGAATCCACCAAATGAGTTCATTAACTGTTCTAACTTGTCGGCGTCGAGTTGCTGCGCGTCGACGAGGTCGATTAAATTCTCTTTTTGATTGGTTTGCTTTTACTACATTCTTGAAGTAAAACTAAGGAGGCCCAAGAGGCCCAATGATTGTATGTTATAGATAGTTCATAAGCGACCCCAAACTTAAGTCATTAAATTTGGGAGGTTTATTGTTTTCTTAAGAATGATTCTTCTCCTCTTTTTTTTTTATTCAATATAATTTATTTCTTAACTATAGTTTGATTAAATCAAATTATTTTAATCCAATGGAACATTTAAATAAACGACATAGACTAAAAGATTGTGTAAATATAGTCATTATTTGATAATAATAAATACGGAAGTTGACAAACATTAAATTAAAGCAAGTAATGAATTAAATAATAACCAAAGGGTAAAAAAAAAATAAAAAAAAAAAAAAAAAAAAAAAAAAAAAAAAAAAAAAAAAAAAAAAAAAAAAAAAAAAAAAAAAACTGAAGTTTGAAAAAAGTTGAAAAAAAAGCTTAAATATTCGAAAGTGCAAAAAAGAGTTTTGCGATCGACCACATTTAGGTGGCACTAAAATTAATTTAAAAAAAAAACACTAAACGATATGCAATTTACTTGAAATTTTTATAACATGTTCTCTATATAATAAAAAGATAATCTGAAAATTTTCTTGATTTTCTAACACTTATAAGATTTATCGTCATTTTATTTAATTCTTTTATAAAATAATTATAATAAATCATGCAATTGTTAGAAAATCACGAAAATGTTTAGATTATTTTCTCATGTTAAATAAAACATGTAGTAAAATTTTCAAGTAAAATTAATATTGTTTGATAGTTTTTTAAAATTAATGTATAAAGTAAATAAGAAACTAAGATTAATTTTAAAAAATATACCAAACGATATTTATTTTACTTGAAAGTTTTACCACATGTTTCTCTTAATATAAGAAGGTAATAAAAATATTTTCGTGATTTTATAACATTTGTATGATTTATTATAATTGTTTCATAAAATAAGTAAATAAAGTTACAATAAATAGTACAAGTGTTAAAAAATCATGAACATTTTCAGATTATCTTCTCATAATATGGACAACATGTGATAAAAATTTCAGATAAATTTTATATCGTTTAGTATTTTTTTTAAATTAATTTTAGTGCCACCTAAATGCGGTCGACCGCAAAGTTCTTTTTTATACTTTCGAAAGTTTTCAACTTTTTGCCAAACTTCAAGTTTTTTTGTGCACTTTATCCTAACCAAAATATATCCTAACTGTTTGGTTGTTTGGCCTTTTCATTTCTAACATTTTATATTAATTTAAAAATTTATATTATTGTCTTGCAATTAATCAATTTATTATTTTACTTTTAGGAAAATCTTTCAATTTAATAGTTGTTTTTGTTTATTTTTGTAATATCACTTTATCCACTTCCAGTCACATGCATGTTCCTGTCTTTTAACTAGGATGATGAATCATGTTTCTCATGAACAAATATTTATACTTACCAATTTTTTCATGAACATCTAACTGATTAATTACAATTAATAAGTTAAACTAAACAAATTAATTAGACAATCTAAGTCTTGCACCATCTATGTTTTCCATGGTCATAGATGTCACAAACATTGAAAAATTCTTAATGAATATAAAACACGAGTAAAATGAGAAAAATTCACCATCAAAATGAATTTTTTCACTTAAGCATATATTATATATAATAACCCTAAAACATAATCATAACCATTCCCCAAACTCTCCACTACCATATATTATACTTCACTTGGGAAAAAATACACAATTTTCTTCTAAAAAATTTCGTCCCATGATTTTCAGGCCAACTTAAACAGAATTTAGATCGCGGAACTCTTAAATGATAAATCTGCGTATTTGCACATTCTTTCATGGAACTCAAACATTGATTGATATTTTTCAAGGAGAAAAACAGATGAAGTCTCGTAGATAGATGATTATTTCTAAGTATTTTAGAAAATTTCACACAAGTCACGTACGTGCATAAACACGAGTGTCCTTCGATTAGGGTAGGATAATAGTGTCTTGAAAGCAGTCTCTTTTCCAACGTTAAAATTTCAAAGAATCCTTAAAAACATCAATATATCAGGAACTCTAAACAAGAGTGTCCTTTGACTTCTTCACACAAATAAGAAACTAAAAGTCTTGAATAATTACCAAATAATAATCCCATATAATCAGGCAGTGGTCCATTTTCAGGTGATCTAGAAACCAAGGAAGGGGCATTGCTTCCTAGCATGCTCTGGGATCAATTTGGAGAGGAGCTCCAAAGTCACTCCTTTCAGCTCTGCAAGTTCATGTCATTTTCATAGTAGTTAAGCAACATATATACCAGTTTGGATCCAATCATGGGCGGAGTAAAGATGGAGAATGATTAAACCTTGAGGTTTGAAATTGAAGAGAGGTGGCAAAGGGCGGCCGTTGGGGAGACGGGTATTAGCATCTCGAAGCTCATCAAAAAATGGATGGACACAAGCCTCTAACTGCAAGAGAAAATTATAATGCTGACGATTTCGTTGCAATAGTCGATGTAAGGATTGTTCGAGTTATAGACGAGAAAATTCACTTCCAAACCAAATAAGCTCTAGCTTTTCTTCTGCCAAAAAAACGAAAAAGCTAAAAGTGCTTCTAGTGAAGTACTTACAGCAGTACACCTTAGATTTGGAGAATATTGGAGAAGTCTTGAAACCAGATCTACTGCTGCAGGAGGCATTCTCTTGTGGAATATCTGCAGGCAAAGGGGAAAATAATTGTCATAGAGGCAAACGATCAACTTTAAGAACAAAAATGGCAGGAATGATGGGAAGGCTCACTTTGTGCCAGGGGTGAGCTTTGATCTGTGGGAATTTGTTTTCAGTGTAGTTTGGGTTCATGCATTTGATTTCTTCCCGAGTTGGCGTCCCAAGTACCTAAAAAGAGACGGAAAGTAATAAGTACTAAACAAAGAGCATGAGCTAAGAAAATAAATACCCATATCCTATGTGGACAGCTTAGAAGAACGAGAGATAATTTACCTTGATAATCTCCACCAACTGATCAACTGCACTTTCGCCAGGAAAGAGAGGCTACAAGATTTAGAGCAGCCAAAACAAAAGCGTGAAAAAATGAATGGAGAGAAAACTAACAAATGTTAAAGTATTGTCAAAAAACCTGTCCAAGAAGCAACTCAGCAAGGACGCAACCAACGGACCATATGTCTATAGCAGTAGTATACTCAGTAGCCCCAAATATAAGTTCAGGTGCTCGATAATAACGAGAGCAAATATAGGATATATTTGGCTCGCCTTTCACCTGATGCACATAATAAAACAACAGAAGAAGGATTAAGCAAAAACAACTAAGACAAGAATTGACACCTTATCATAAGGAAGTAAACCAACTACTCCATTTTATAGAACGAAATCCAAGTGCATAAAAAAGTACTGGCTTGAAGAAAGTACGAGAATCGATACTTAAAAGAATGACTCTACCAGAACTTTTGCGCTTCCAAAGTCGCATAGCTTGACTTGATGTGAATGAGGATTAACCTGAAACAATCAAATGTATAATTAAGGATATAAATTGTTCAAAAAGGATAAATTGTAAAGTTTTCAAGAGCAAACCAGTAGGTTCTGGGGCTTAATGTCCCTGTGGCAAACTCCTATGGCCCCATGAATATAGGCTAAAGCTCTACAAATCTAACAAGAGATCAGAAAAGTGCAGATCAGTTTCAGCAACATTAAACTGGCGATCGCAACTAATTTTTCAACATTGAAACAATGACGAAACTGCTAAAACATTATGATATTTCTCGTATACTTCTAACAAATTTAGGAACTGCCAGAGAATAAAATAGAAAAGTATTTGTTTAGAATAGAAATAAAATATTACGCAATTTATTTAGCTTTTTTAGTTCCTTTGACTTAGATATTTGCTTTAATTATTGATTCCTATTTTTCAGATATTAACTTGATTTAGAAATTTTCTAATTCATTTATGTTGGACTATTGAGAGATTAGTTGACTGTTGAAATTTCCTAATGATTTCTCTCTACCTGTCAGATCAGTTGAGCCTTAGTATGAAAAAAGCACTACAAATTCAATTACTAGAAAAAAACAAACACAGATAGAAACAAAATAAAGAAAAATATGCTTGCAAAAAGTATAGCAACCTGATAGGTGTAGAGCTTGACATAAATTAGAGGCATCCTTTGATTTGCCTTGGTGTAATGCTTTATTACTCGGCTAACAGTTTCAGGTACATACTCAAGCACCAAATTAAGATAAAGCTCGTCCTTGTCCGTTGTGGAAAAGAAGCAGTGCTTGAGAGCCACAACATTAGGATGATCAAGAAGGCGCATTGTTTGCAACTCCCGATTCTTGTATCTCTTATCTTGCAACACCTTCTTTATCGCAACAGTTTCTCCGGTTTCTAGACATTTAGCCTGCATAATTCAATAACAAAGTTTCATATTAATTGTGAAATTGTAAGTATTTATTCAGCGTCATTTAGTTTCCTATGAAAAAAGATAAGAAAAATAAATTACTCCTTACAGTGATTGACATAGTACCTGAAATACAATACCAAAGGAACCTTGTCCGACTACCCGCTCTGCCATGTAACTAATAGTCTGTGGAAGAAAATGGAGATTGAAGATTAAAAACAAAAAATCTTTGTAAAGCCATGAAATGCTATAACATGAAATACAGAGGAATATTGCACATTGGTAGAAGAAACAAATATAATGACAGTAAAGAATACATTTTATATTCTTCAATTATAAAACTTCATCTACTTTGCAAAAAAAAATTACAACTTCATAACTTCACAATGAAAAGAACCTACACAAGGGTCGTGCTGACATTTTGTCATTGATGATGAAACGTGGGCTCCAAGCATTGGTCTGACTCTTTAACATGTGCAAATTGCAAAATTTAAGAAACGATATTTTATACTTTGGATTTTCATGTTTTAATCAGCCTTTTTGCATTGAATAACACAAATCTGGAGATTTGATAGGTTAGCCAAAATTTTAAAAACAGCCAGTAATGTGGCTGAATTCATTCTGTAATTATCCTCTCATCACAAGAAATCCTATTATAGCAAGTGAACGTAAATTTACCATTGAAAGTGAACCACTTAAAGCCTATGCTATTTTTTGTCATTACTTTTACTGTTCTTGAAAATAAGTCAGGCTTCGAGTCCCACGAAAGTTTATCTTACCATGGCAAGAAATGCCATATTATTACAACTACTAAAAACAAAAAAGGACGTTAAGAGGTTGGTTCAGATGACTGCAATGTAGTACATTACCTCTTTGGGTTGACCATTTCGACCACCAATTGTAGTTACAATAATGTGGCCCGTTTCTGTACCATTTCCATCTACCATAGATGCTTCCATTTCCTAAATTAATGATTTTCACAAAGCAACAATAAAAATCTCTCAAAACAAATTAAGAAAAGGAAGAAACCAATTCATCTCTGGAAGTGTGAGAGGCCAACCTTTTCAGTCTTTTCATCCCTAATTTTCATTTCATTTATTTCCTCAGGGAGCTTATCAACTAACATTGAGCTACCGCCAGGTTTCTCCACCGCAGGAGCAAATCTCATAGCAGAAGAAGCCATGTATTGCCTAACGTTCAAAAAGTAAGATGGTAGTCCTCAAAAGGCAAAGTTTATATTAAAAGGGGTGACAGTGACTGTCATTCAAAAAATATAGAATAGTAAAAACCTAACAACCGAAACAATGGTTCGTGCCATTCATCGAGTACAAGAACATTCACTTCTGAAACACAATACAGCTTCAGACTTGTGGATGGAGTCATAAAATAATGATGTAAAGATTTCAACACTCATAAAAATAAATTGTTTTACAACACGTCATAAAATAATGATGTAAAGATTTCAACCCTCATAAAAATAAATTGTTTTACAACACGATTCCACATGCCTATTGCTACCCTGATTGAAGAGCTACTATAAAACGTAAAAGTACCAGAAATCTAGACAATTTTTATGCAAGAAACTAAAAAGCACTTCGAGATCATAACATATTGGTATTAGATATAAAAAATGCAAGTTCAATCTAAAACTCAATAACGGCTAAGACCCCACAAAGTTTGCTACTTTGAAGCTGGCTTAAGAAATTTGTCCTATTTTCAGTAAAACCTCACTTTTCACGCCTCTTTTCCTACCGTCTCTCGTCCACCAATCAGACATTTTTGCTTTAATTTAAACATCTTAGCAAGAATTCAAAAACTTGCATCGAACTCACAAAGACAACCAAGACCCTTAAGCTCCAATAGGTCGATTAAAGAACACAAATAAGACAAATATCAAGCTCACATCAGCTCAGCTAGCTATCTATTTCCAAAAAAAAAAAAAAAAGAAAAAAGAAAAAAGCAAATGCAACGACCGAAATAATTTTTGTTCCTTTCCTCCACTTTCTTGGCGGCTAAACAAAATTATTCCCCCGAATACAACACCCAAAATCCATACCTGAAGCTGTAGATCGCTCACATCAAGCAAACCTAGCTGCGATCCAAGTAACTCCGGAAAAGAAGAACTAAACTACAAGAAAAATCTTCCGAAAAATATTCGCACATCAAACATTCAAGTCTTCGCGATTTCAGCCAAACTTCTTACAGTTCTACCAAAAGAAGAGCTGAAAATTCTTCTTCTCTCGTTCTTCAAGCGGTCTCTCAGGTCTCCCTTCAGTCTCACCTTCGTTTTTTCGCTTTTTAATATTTCTCCGAACGAACAGAGCGGACGCCAACAAGTTTGGTCAAGTCTAGTTAACTGTCAGTTTTGATGTCCGCCGTTGACACGTGGTCTACAGTGGTTGGATACGTTGGACACCATGGTCGTTAAAGCGAAATGAGGAACACACATTTATTCTCTGGTTTCTATTTTTTTAATTTTTCCCATTATTTATTGGCATTAATTACAACATATGTAACTATAATAATTATTATAACATTGATTTTAACACTTTTTTTTTCAATTTATATACTTAAAATGTTAGTTGAAAAAGTACGTGAATATAAAATGTGACAATAAAAACCATGGGTTAGTTACCATATGTAAATCTCTTCAGCCTTTAAATCAGAACCAGCTAAACTTATACAATAAGATCAAATAAATAAAATTTAGGGTAATTATTAATTTTAATTCTATATTATGCATTTTATTTCTGTTAGCCCATTGTACTAAATAAATCGGTAGACTAAATCCTGTAGTTTGATTCTGTTATTAGTTTTGATATTCCATCAACAATTTCGTTAAATTCTCATTTAAAAAATTATCAAACGATATTGGATTCATTTGAAATTTTTACCACATATTCACTACTTAATGAGAAGATAATCTAGTAATTTTCGTGATTTTTTAACACATGTATGATTTATTGTAATTTTATTTTAGTATTTTTAAAAAATATTATAATAAATTATACAAATTTTAGAAAATCACGAAATGTGTTTTATTATCTACCCATAATGTGGCAAATATGTAGAAAAATTTTCAAATAAATCCAATATTTTTTAGCATTTATTTAAAATTAATTTCAGTTTCTTCTTTACTTTATAAATTAATTTTTAAACAAATATCAAACGATATTGAATTTATTTGAAAATTTTTCTACATGTTCAACCGTTGATAATAAAAACTTTTCGTGATTTTCTAATATTTGTATGATTTATTATAATATGTTTATAAATTACTAAAATAAACTTACAATAAATTGTACATATGTTAACAAATCACGAAAATTTTCAGATTATCTTCTCATTAAGTAGTGAATATGTAGTAAAAATTTCAAATGAATCCAATATCGTTTGATAATTTTTTAAATGAGGGTTTAACGAAATTGTTAATGGAATATCAAAACTGATAACAGAATACAGGACATAGTACATGGTTAAAATCGATAATTACCATAAAATTTATTTAGGAAACGGCGTTGTTCCTTAAACTAGGGGTGAACATGGTATGGTTCAGTCCGGGTCCGAGCAGGAACCAAACCGGACATAAGGATTCAGGATTTTTTTCCCGAATCCCAGAATCGGCCATTTGAAAGACCGGGATCGAACCGAAAATTTCAGTCCGATCACAGTTTCTCACACCATATTTCTGTTTTTTAATTAAAAAACAGTATTTTTTTTTTTGCTTCTACCTTCTAGTTTCTACTAGTTTAAAACTCTATTTAAATTGAATCTACAGAATTTTGCCCACGATAAGAATCTAACAAAAATCAACCTACAAATTTTGCTTCTACTAGTAAATTGCAATATGCACATGAACACATACAGTGAAGGTGAGCAGGTGAGGCGAGCAGTAGCACCTATGGCTAGCAAGCAACTGGCAAGCATCGAGGGGCGAGGGCGAGCAGGCAAGGTGAGCAGTGACTCACTGCTGGCGAGTAGGCGAGTGTGAGGTTGAGATGAGGTGAGCAGTGAGCGAGCGAGAGGCGAGGACTGAGCAGAGCAAGGAGCAAGTTATGATTTCTGCCTTTTGAACCGTGGAACAACAATTTAGGAGGGCTCCTGATGAGTGAAGAGTTAATACTTATTTTAATTTTTTTTTTTTTCTCGGTTTGGCCCCGTTTTTTGGGGATATGGACCGTGGACTCGACAGAATCCACAGTAGATCTAGTGGGAGGACCGAGAACCATGGTGATGTAGTAGGTTCACATCACATGGATAATAGATCAAAACCAGCGGTCCGGTTCAGTTATCGGGAGGCGGTCCGGTCCTGCCACCCCTACCTTAAACTATGTCCAACAATCTCTCAGATCTCTTATTAGTTTTCTTTAAGCGCGTTTTAAGTGCGGGCTCTCGCATGTGGGAGCTGGCAAAATTGCACGAGAGCCCGAGATTGAAAATGTTCTTTGGTGCGAGCTCTCGCACCTCTTAAGTGTGAGCTTTTATAAATTACGCGAGAATAACTTTTTAAGAGAATACTAAATGGTGAATAGTTTGTCAACATAGCTCTTGTTCGAGGGCTATTTTATTAATTAATATATTTTTTGTGCGAGTTTGTTGATAACTTCATAGTTTAAGAGCGAGTTTGTTAATGAGCCCGTATTATTTTTACTAATATTTTCACCTCATGCTTATGATCACTTACAAATTTTGATAAGAAAAGTAAATAAAAAGTTATTTAAGAAACGGCGTCGTTCATTGACCTGCACTAGACGACAGACCGTTTTAGTTGGCAAATAGACAACTTGCGCGTAGAAATGAAGGCAACGAAATAATATAAAATCGCGGGTTTTCAGTCAGATTCTATCCTTTCTATTTGCTTTTCCCCAAGAGGTGTCGGAGAGAGAGTTCGCTTCATTTCTCTGGATTTGATCAGTTCAGGGTTTCTTTCCGATCTTCAATCATATTTTCCCGTAGATCGCAGCTCTGATTTGATTTTCTTGACCTACTTCTCGCGTTATCTTTTGTAGCTTCTTTCTTATTTTTTGTAATTGTTGATTTAAACGTGATTCCTTGCTCTAAATGGCATTTTCTTTTGTTTATATCTTATTTGAGGTTTTTTTTTTAGATTGTAATTGAGACGACGTTAAATCGGTTTTGTTTTCTGAAAAAAGTGCTTTCAATCTGTTGATTAGGGAATAGGGGAGTAGATTCTGCATAGACTTTCTCTTATTTTGATCTATGGTTGATTAGGGTTGGTTTTCAATTTAGACGACATAATTTCGGTTGCTTTTATGGTTATTTGTACCATTTGGAATTTATTCTACGTATCTCACACTAGCTGTGATTCACGTGGAGTTCTTTGATTCGCTGAACTTAAATTTTAATGTTTCCGAGCAGGGCAACTAATAACCAAAGTAGAGAAATGGGGTTGACCTTCACGAAACTCTTCAGCAGGCTCTTTGCTAAGAAAGAGATGCGCATTTTGATGGTTGGTCTTGATGCTGCGGGTAAGACTACGATTTTGTACAAGCTCAAGCTTGGAGAAATTGTTACAACCATTCCAACCATCGGTGAGTCCCTACTCTCTGGCTGGATGGACGAAATGAGGAGAATTATGATCATTCTCGTTAGATTTTTTTGATTCTAAACATCTGATTTAGTCCCAATTGCACTGCTATTATCTCCCTTCCTCTCCTGGATGGAGCTTTGTATATTGAAACAAAGTTATTGATTATATCTTAGGAGAGAGAAATCTGCAGTTATAATCTTATGACATTTTTGTGTTAGCTCCTTCAGAAACTGTAAAATTTGGAATTCTGGATTTCTTTTTGTAGGATTCAATGTGGAGACAGTGGAATATAAAAACATCAGCTTCACTGTTTGGGACGTCGGAGGTCAGGATAAGGTATAAACTCATCTCTCTTCGGAGGGTGGCGAGAGGGAAAATATTTCCTGGTGTGTTTGTTATTTTTGTTGAAAGTAATGTCCATCTATTATTCTATAGCTTCATAATAAGTAAATTCAGGCTTTTGATTAATTTTCTTAGAAAATTTAGCACTGGGAGTCAATTCTTCAATTTATTATTATCTTTATTTAATTGATGAGGAAATTATATTGGTTCCTTTATTATCAGATTCGTCCACTTTGGAGGCACTACTTCCAGAATACACAGGGCCTTATTTTTGTTGTTGATAGCAATGACCGAGATAGAGTTGTTGAGGCAAGGGACGAGTTGCATAGGATGTTGAATGAGGTATATCACTATTTTCATTTTTGGTTCTGCAATGGTACAATGGTTATGTCCAGTTTTAAATTTATTACTATATATTTTGACGTTTTCTCCTTCAGCTGTATGGCTGTACTTGTATTCTTCCTATTCACGTCTTAATTTTCAGGGTACTTTCGGCTAAATAAATTAATGGATCTCCTATTTTACCAATCTGAAAAATATATAGTTTAAGATAATATCTTAAGTTCAATTTCTTCACCATAACTCCCTTTAGTTTATGTTGTATTTCGTCGTACATCCTTTCAGTTTTTTTTTCTTCATGGTGCCGTCAAAAACTTCTCATGTACTTGTCAAACTCCTTGTTTTTTGTATGCGGTAACAATTTTTCTTCTGATTTTTTCATCATGATTATTGGCAAGAATGGAATACATAATTTCTAAACTTGGCATTCAGTTTGGTCCTCTATTTTGTTCTTGTTTGAAAATATTGTATACATCGCATAAAGCTGTAGTGTTTTGCTTGCAGATGGGTTGAAGGTATGTCTTACGACAGTTCCATAATATTTGGCTTTAAATTTAAATGTTTTTCGGTTTTCAGGATGAACTACGAGATGCTGTTTTGCTTGTGTTTGCAAACAAGCAAGATCTTCCCAATGCAATGAATGCTGCAGAAATCACTGACAAGCTTGGTCTTCATTCTCTTCGCCAAGCGTCGTTGGTAAGTGTTTTTCTTGGTCTTTCAGTGCAGTAAAATTTCCATTTTTACAATTTTACGTGTTCTCACAAGACTGGCAAAATACAGAATTGCACCGTATTGATTCGCAACTGCTTGAGGTGGTATTTCAGGATTTGATTGCTTTATCTCAAATATTCGGCGTTGTATGTCAGGTACATCCAGAGCACATGTGCAACATCTGGAGAAGGCCTGTATGAAGGCTTGGACTGGCTTTCGAACAACATTGCTAGCAAGGTATGTACCCTATATTGAAGCAAAAAGGGGAAGTTGCAATAGTGTAGAATAGAAGTTACTTATTCTATTGGTGGAAAATTTCATTAGGTTTCTATTTAGAAGTTTTTCCATCATGGTGATTAGTAAAAATATTGGTCATTAACCCTCTCATGCTTACAGGCTTGACACAGTTGAGGATTTTGGCGATGTTGGTTAAGCTTCTTGGGGAAATGTAGGAGATGGTTTGTTTTGCTTTTTTCAATGAACGTTTTGAAGAGACAAGAATGCTTGCCTAGACTTATATATATACATAATTGGAGCTGGCGTAACTTCTGAAGCGTAGCTAAATGCTTTTAGCGGTAGTAAAGCTACTATGTCAACTTAAATGAAATGTGGTTGTATTTATGACATAATCTTTGTTTATCTTTCTATTGGAAGATTAAAGGGTTAGATATGACACTTGTGGATTTGATCGCAGCAATATATCTATGTGTGCGTATTAATACGGTAAGGCATGACTATTTGTGCTCATGAAAGACTCGGATAATTCAGTTTTGCTTGGTGGGTGATTGGATTGATAGGCAGTATAACCAGTCAGCTAAACTCTTGTAATCGTCTCTCCATTAAATATTGCTAGTGTTTAGAGATTTGATGGACACGTGTATGGATGATCACTGTTGTTATTCTTGTGAGATTCATTACTGAAGGAGATGTCAAGAGGTAAAGACTAAGAAGTAAAATTAGAGAGTAAACGCAAGATGATTTTTGTTGAAAAAAATGCTGGAAGAGAAAATAATCTCTCGAGCGAGGATATTTACCATTAGCTTATTGAAGAAATGTGATCAGATCTTTTAAAATCAGCTACTTTGAGGCGTTTGATTCTTGCCATAGTTGCTTATATTATTCAATTTTTAAGAGGTGTTTTGGAGGATAATTATAAGATTGAACAACACAAATGGCTTTCAAGCATAGATGTACAAATGATGAATATAATAAGATCACTATCTATTCTCTTTGTCCCTCAAAATGTCTCCGTCAATGATTCATACAAACAAATTAATGATGAATATAGACGTCCAATAGGGTTCAACATTGTCTTCAGCAATTGTATTTGAAATTTCATGCGAGTCAAAGAGCATTGTGCGGGTAACAAATGAAATAAATTCTATGTTTTATTTTTGACGTGTCATTTATTATTTGGTATAATTAATATTTTATTTTAATTATTTTTAATAATTGCATAATTCAACAAGTATCCTGGCATATGGTAAAAATGGGAGGATACTTCATATGATGTGTTCTTATTACGATTTACATTCAACTAAGTTATACATAATGCGTTCGACCAATATGTGGGCATTTGGTCTAGTGGTATGATTCTCGCTTTGGGTGCGAGAGGTCCCGAGTTCGATTCTCGGAATGCCCCTTTTTGTTGTTGAAGAATCAATGGAGGTGACGTTTTTAGGGTTCTCTTCCTCAGGTTCGGAGCTGGAGTTGGACCATAACTCCCTAAATATTGGATCATACGCTTTCATTTCTCCCTCCTGATTTCTCCCACATTTTCATCTTCTATAATTACTCTCTCTTGATTTTTTATTTTCCAGCTTGTGATTTCGTTCTCGACGATGTTTTTTGGGGGAGAGTAGTTTGAGCTTTCGTTCTGCGAGGACGAACTCGGTCTGCGCTGGAATTCATACATTGATTTTATCAGGTCTTTTTTCTGAAATTAATTTTGTTCCTGTGCCTATCTGTTTGTCAATGTAATATTTCTTTAATGGCGTCTTGTACTATTTGAAAACTTGAAGACGTCATCTATTCCTATTTTTCATTGTCCTCTCGTCTCGTCTCGTTGCAGAACAGTCTCGCTTTTACCAAGAAAGCGTTCTCCTGGATATGAGATTTGTTAAGACCAGCTTCAAAAGCACTGGTTGGCGATGCTACTACTCTTTCACCCGAAGAAGCTGAACTAGAACCTCCAACCGCAGATAGCGAGAAGCGGCAGGAGACTTCTCATGGCTACGATGAAGGTTACGCTTCTGACTCCGTCTCTGAGGGGAACCAAGAAAATAGGGTGGGGGTTTCTATTAATCTAAAGAGAGACTTTGGTTCTGACGAGGTTGGTAGCAGGGGAGCTTTTGGTTGTAGAGATATTAATCTTTCGGTTCTTGTTGAAAGCAGATTCGACGATTCCGAGATTAGAGGGGCTTCTTGTTTGTTGAAGATGCGAGAAACTGGGAGAGAGGTTAACGTTTTGGGCAGTGGTTCGACTGAGAATTCAGGTGAAGGAAAGTCTGCTGATGTAAAGAGCATTGGTGGTGATGTTTTGGCAGATCAGGAGAATTATGAGTGCTTGGCCGGAAATGAGGAGGAACTGGATGACACAATTATGAATATTAATGTTGCAATTAAAGAAGCACGTGAGATCAATGATAATGGGGAAGAAGAGGATTTAGATGAAGAAGGATTTGCGTTTTCTGTCGGAGATTTAGTGTGGGGAAAAATTAAGAGCCATCCATGGTGGCCTGGGCAAATTTTTGATCCTTCGGATGCATCAGACTATGCCTTGAAGTTAAAACGGAGGAACAGGCTTCTTGTAGCTTACTTTGTTGATGGAACATTTGCTTGGTGTCACCCATCTCAGTTAAAGCCATTTGAGGAGAATTTTGAAGAAATGTCAAGGCAAAGTAATTCGCAGAGTTTTCATAACGCGGTGGAGGAAGCCATCGATGAGATTGGTAGGATTATGGAGTGGAAAATGATTTGTTCTTGTATTCCAAAAGAGCATTGCGATAGATTAGATCAACCTTACGTGCTAAACGCTGGGATCAAGGAAGGGGTTCTCCAGCATGACAGTCAAATCTTGAGTTCAGGTGTTCTTCCGAAGCCTACCCAAATTCTTGATGAAGTGAAAGGTATTGCTTGTGGAACTTCTATAAACTGTTTGCTACAACTGAAGAAATTAGAAAGTTGTCTTTCTGCCTTTTATCGGTCAAGAGGGGGCCATCAGTTGCCTACTTATCAGGAGCCGCTGATGATTGTGGGTCTTGAAGATACTTCAGACAGTAATGCAAGGGATCTTCGGAAAGTTAATGCACTAGGGCCATTCGAAGAAGATTGGCTTTCATCGCCGTTGAGTTCAAAATTTATCCAACCAGGTAAACCCATGTTGCAAAACTGCCACTCAACTTCAGAATACCGGGGATATCAAAGAAGGAAGCAGAAAAGCATGGCAGAAATCATGGATTCTGATTTTGGCCGTACAGCTAAAGGCATTAACGAAGATAAGAGCCTTTCTTCCTCTAAGAGAAGAAAAAGTAGTGTAACTGATAGTCTTGAAAATGAAGCTGATAGTCAAAAAGAGGCTGCTTCTAAAGAAAGGTACATTGAGAGTGGTCAAAGTGATGAGGAGCAAATTGACAAAAGTTCTCTGTCAAGGGAGAGGAAGAAGAGCAAGTACTTGTCGCCTCCCTTCACAAGCTTGAATAAAGGAAAGACGAGAAGAGACACTGAAGAGGAGTCCCTTAACATTTCGGAAGGAGTGGCCAAAGCTGCAAGCAATATTGCTGGATCTTCTTCAATTTTAAGGCTCAATGATGAGATGTTTCAGAAGAAGTTCCTCGAAGATTTAGACATGGATCACAAGAGATTAGAAAGCTTAGGCCAGCAAACACCAGAACTAGATGAGAATGTGACGATCAATCCAATAAGAGTCAAGGCATCCTCAGATAAAGTTTTATCTGAAGTCAGGTCGGTAGCTCTGAATCCTTTATGTCCATTGCGAACCGAGTCCCTTGAAACTGTTGAAGATTTTATGCCCTTATTTAGAAGTTCAATCTATCGTAATGGGTCTTGTTATAAATTGTACAACAGACATCGGTCTGGTAGAAAGAGAAAAAATCCAAATTTGGAGCAAGGGTCTCTGTATAAGGATCAAAATCAAAGAGTCGGACCTTCATCTGAGAAGAAGAAGGTCAGAAAGAGCAAGAGAGTGAAATTGGATGAGGCAGAGCAAGAAGCTGGAAGTCAGGCAGCAAAATCAGCCAAGTCCAAACCGAAGAAATTTGACGGAATGCCCAAGTCGAAGACTGACGATAATGCGAACGAGGAAAACAATTCACCTGCCTTACTTTTTGTGACATTTGGTCCTGGATCTTCGTTGCCCTCCAAAGCCGATCTTCTCAAAATATACAGCAAGTTTGGTACTCTCGATGAAGCTGAAACAGAGATGTTCCATCAGAACTTGTGTGCTAAGGTTGTATTTCTTAGGATTTCTGATGGGGAAGAAGCTTTTAACAGCTCACAGAAAGTTGACCCATTTGGAGCGTCCAAAGCCACCTTTCGACTTCGATATTCTCTTCCATCATCGAAAACTCAAGCACCGAGCAAACGACCGCAACCAGAAGCATCTCCTCCCTCCGCCGAGCAGTCCTCGGAAGGCGGGGCCTTCCAAAGCCAACTCCAGTTCATAAAAAAGGAGCTTGAAAAGTTGACCTCCATGGTGGAGAATTCAGATGGGAAAGTATCTCCGGATATGAAACTGAAACTACACGGAGAGATGAAAAAACTTTTGGACGAGGTAGGCAGAATGGTATCGTAGATGAGGAAGTCTTCTAGTGTTATTCTGCCTGCAAAGAGTCTCATTTTGGTGATATAGATACATACATAGCCTAGTTGATCCACAATATCAATTGTTTAGAATTTAGAGAAGAATTGTGCTGTTTTAGCCGTGAGAATGTGGGGTGTTGATGTATGTAGCTTGTGTATGAATTTACATTATACCAATGGTTTTACCTCTGTGCTGACGTTGACAGCTTTGGATATGCAGAAATCTTCAACATTGTCAACCCCTCTTTCAAGAAACCTATTTTATTTGGAGTATGATATATTTTTAATTCTCCAGTTTTGATGCGGTGATCTATTAAACTTCAAAGGCCTATAACTTTTACTATGAGCATCTGTTTTGGGCTGTCAAAATATCAAATCGAAGTTCTCTCTAAGGCTCACACATTCAAAGATTTTATGAAGATTTTATAAGCCTTCAAATCCGCTTCAAATCTTCAAATCAGCTTCAAATCTTCATTTAAAGATTTTATGAATATTTTATGCATTATTTGATTTTATTTTAATTTTCTTAGTTAGTTAACTATTTTATTTAAAGTTGTATTTCGAATTCAGAAGAATTCAATTATTATTCAAGATTCAGAAAATTAGGGTTTCTCTTGGTTTCTCTTGCGAGAGAGTTTTTTCGTTCGTTCCTGCATCCCGCTGCGTCAGGTGGTATCAGAGTTGTTTTCAGTTCAGTCTGCGATGGCCAGTTCAGGAAGCAATCATGTCCCGAACGTTGTTCAGGAAGTGGAAGTCTTGCGAGCCGGATTAGAGGCTCAAGAGGCGGCATTCAAAACCTTGGGAAAAAATGTCGATCAAAATTTCCGGCGTATCGAGCAGTGCCTTGAAGACTTGATTGGTCGTTTTGACACCCTAGGGTTTGATGCCAACAGAAACAGAAATGGTGAGAGGGTTCGTCCGAGAGATGAGTCTGCTCAAGGCGAACGCTATGAACTACCTGTTCCTGCGAATAATCTAAGACGACCTATACTCAATTATGAGGTCGATTCAGATGAAGAAGAAGAAGTGGTGGAGACAATGGAAAATCGCTACCGCGGCGGCTGCTATGGCAGCGGTTATGGCGGCGGTCATGGCAGATTTGGCGGTGGTCGTGGCAGATTTGGCGGTGGTCGTGGCAGATTTGGCGGTGGTCGTGGCAGATTTGGCGGTGGTCGTGGCAGATTTGGCGGTGGTCGTGGCAGATTTGGCGGTGGTCGTGGCAGATTTGGCGGTGGTCGTGGCAGATTTGGCGGTGGTCGTGGCAGATTTGGCGGTGGTCGTGGCAGATTTGGCGGTGGTCGTGGCAGATTTGGCGGTGGTCGTGGCAGATTTGGCGGTGGTCGTGGCAGATTTGGCGGTGGTCGTGGCAGATTTGGCGGTGGTCGTGGCAGATTTGGCGGTGGTCGTGGCAGATTTGGCGGTGGTCGTGGCAGATTTGGCGGTGGTCGTGGCAGATTTGGCGGTGGTCGTGGCAGATTTGGCGGTGGTCGTGGCAGATTTGGCGGTGGTCGTGGCAGATTTGGCGGTGGTCGTGGCAGATTTGGCGGTGGTCGTGGCAGATTTGGCGGTGGTCGTGGCGGTGGTCGTGGCAGATTTGGCGGTGGTCGTGGCAGATTTAATAATCATGACTATCATGTTGTCGGAAACGAGTTTAAACTGAAGGTGGACATCCCTAGCTTCAACGGAAATTTAAAAATTGAAGATTTCATTGATTGGGTTGCTGAGGTTGATCGATTCTTCGAATACATGAAAATTCCTTCAGAAAAAAGGGTGAAATTGGTGGCGTGCCGATTGAAAGGCGGAGCTTCTGCATGGTGGGAGAGGCTACAAAACAGGCGCTATCGGGAAGACAAACAACCTGTTAGAACCTGGACTCGGATGAAGCAATTATTACGGACGAATTTCTTGCCTCCTGATTATGAACAAATTTTCTTCCAACAGTATTAGCGTTGCCATCAAGGTATGAGAACTGTGTATGATTATACAGCCGAATTTATGAGATTGGCAGAAAGGAATGACTTGAGAGAAAGTGAAGGGCAACAAGTAGCTCGATATTTGGATGGTTTGAAACCCCATATTCGAGACAAAATCGGAGTTCATGTTTTGCGAAGTCTGAATGAAGCGAAGAATATGGCGATAAAGGCTGAACTGATGATCCAAGAGAAACAGGGCAACAATAGTAGGTTTGACTCGAGCAGGCATACTTACGAGAATGAAGGATTTCAGAGAAATAATACGGAGAAAGAAAAGTCAGTTTCTAACATCTCAGCTCGCTCAGAACAGACAGAAGATAAATCGATTGGGAAGCGAGTAATAGTCGATGTGAGACCTATCCTTGGCAAATGTTTCCGATGCAATCAGCCTGGTCATCGGTCAAACGAGTGTCCGAATCGAAGAACAATCAATATTGTTGATAGAGATGAGCATGAGCAAGAAATTTGCTGTGAACCCGATGGCGATGAGGAAGCGTTTGAAGAAGGGGATGGAGAGAGGAGAGAAGAGGCATTCGTGATTCGAAAATTGATGTTCACTCCTAAGCACAAAGATTGCTCCCAGGGACATCAATTATTTCGCACCAGATGCACTATTAATGGTCGACTTTTTGATTTGATCATCGACAGTGGTAGTTGTGAGAATATTATCAGCAGAGAAGCCGTAGAGATTTTACAATTACCAGTAGAGAAACACCCTACTCTGTACTCAATTGGATGGATCAAGGCAGCTGAGGAGATTCAAGTGAAAGAACGATGCAAGGTATCATTTTCTATTGGCAAATATACAGATGAAGTGTACTGTGATATCGTAGATATGGATGCATGTCACATTCTATTTGGTAGACCGTGGCAATTTGACGTGGACGCTCAACACGTCGGCAGGGATAACGTCTATAATTTGACGAAGGACAGGATGAAGTTCACATTACTTCCTCTGAAAGCAAAGCACCGTCCTAAAACTTCTAAAGTAGAGGGACGATCTTTCTTTATTAATACTCAAACGGGTCATAAAAGGGAGGAGACGATTAAAGAATCTCGAGAGGCTTATGCACTAATCATGCGGCAGATTCTAGTGGTTGGTGAAGAGCATTCAACGACCGAACTACCCCGAGAAGTCAACATGTTATTGGAAGAGTTTGTTGACATCGTTCCTGAGGAGCTACCGAGTGATTTACCACCTATGAGGGACATTCAGCACCATATCTTTCTATTCTTTCCGGACGACGAATTAGTACATCTGGAAAACTCGTGGTCGAGTTTTTCTATGGTGGGAGAGAATGATGCAGTGATCTATTAAACTTCAAAGGCCCATAATTTTTACTATGAGCATCTGTTTTGGGCTGTCAAAATATCAAATCGAAGTTCTCTCTAAGGCCCACACATTCAAATATTTTATGAAGATTTTATAAGTCTTCAAATCTGCTTCAAATCTTCAAATCAGCATTTAAAGATTTTATGAATATTTTATGCATTATTTGATTTTATTTTAATTTTCTTAATTAGTTAACTATTTTATTTAAAGTTGTATTTCGAATTCAGAAGGATTCAATTATTATTCAAGATTCAGAAAATTAGGGTTTCTCTTGGTTTCTCTTACGAGAGAGTTTTTTCGTTCGTTCCCGCATCCCGCTGCGTCAAGTTTAAAAGTTGTTCCCATTAAGGTCAGGTCCTCGTGGTTACGATTTGTTTTTAGTTTAATGATGAAAATGAACTGAATGATCGTAAAAAAACAAAAAAGTGGAGTAATGAAAATTTCATGAGAAAACTAAAATTGCACCTGATGGCTGTGTGGGTGACGACACATTGTTAATTATAAGTTAAATGCAACCCATGTATACCACATCCTCTCAATGAGTTAAAAATTGAGATAAACACCTTATAAAATGAAAACATAATTTACATATACTAAATTTAACAAATAAATAACAAAATAATTCAAATTGTTGATAATTGAAAGGTGAAAATTTGATTTCTACAAAAAAAAAAAAATTAAAAACATAATTCGTAAATCAAGTCAAACATTAGAGTCTAAACGTAGCTAAAAAGAAAAATCCTCCGAGGAGTGATTTAATTCTGTTTTCCACCATTTTGCAGCAGATCCAATAACAAAAACAAGTTTTGAATATCGATTCTCAAACAGACCCTAAATGCCTACCTTTTTTTGGCTTCTAACTAGGAACGGCAGATTGGAGAGCCATCTAAAAACCCATGTCATCAAAGAGAACGAGAATACAACGAGAATACAACAGAGATTTTTTTAAGTAAAATAGGAAAGAAATGTGAAGTGAAAATGAGAATGATTGACAAAGAGAGATGAACAACTGATCAAAACATTAAACAGACAAGTACAGTCTATTCAATATCCAAGCTTTAAATAATCTTCCATATATACCGTAATATAATACAGAACTTCATTTCATTATGGCAAAATATCGTGAGGAAAGTGGAAAGAAAAAGAAAAGAAACAAATAAACACGCAAACAAATCGATCGATCGAGAGTTACAGATGCGGAGTATACGGAGAATCGATGACATGTAACAAAGAGAGAAGAGAGATATGCTGCATCTCAAAATTCTGGCGTCAGCCTCAACAAACCTTCAATCACATATGTTATTATAATATACTAAGAAGTACAAATTTTTGGTTCAACATTCATATAAATATGAAATACCTCGTTGGCATCCCTCTGAAAATAGACTCTGCAATGGAGGAGATGAATATTGACGACTCGTTTATTTTTCATTTCCTTATTTTTCCTCTTTGCTGGCAACCAAAGCATTCAGTTCTCTTTCTAACTGCAAAGTACCGTAGCAAATAGAAAACCAATTTTATCAATTACAGAGCCACCACCTGTGATACTCCTATAGCTTGACTATGCCTGTGAAATATAAACCTAGAAACTATTATTTGAGGATAAAGATCATCTCATTGTTTTTTCCTCTCGTCGTCTAACCTTGCATAGATCTACGACATTGATTTAAAATCTTATAATTTAGATTCAATCTACCAACAATTAAAAAATTAAATGAGTAATGTAAATTAATTTTGCGACTGGTCAGTAACAGACAATGAGAAAAAAAGCTAGGAAGAGATCTTAACCAATTTTATAGTGGCAGATTTAAAATCAAGATGCTTAGTCCACCTTTTGTGTAGCACAATCGTTATGTTTTGCAGAAAAAAATGCGTAGCAAGGCAATCACGTACGGAAAAATCCATGAACATTCAAAGGCCAAGAATAGAAGCAAAAGTAAACTTAAATTTTGGCCCAAATAAATGCACACCTGGACATTTTTCAACTTCTGTCTCTCTAATTCATCAGAAAGGACATCAACTCTGACATCAGAGATTACAATCAGAAAGGTGTATAATTTTTATTAAAAAATGTCCAATTTAATGTTCATACATACCTCTGTTGCAGGTGGATGAGCTGAGAATTCAGTACTCTTTCTCGTGTGGACGGCGAAGATATCTACAAGTTAATAGTAGATTAAAAAACATAAGATTTCACAAATCGTCCTCTTCATTTAAAATTCTCTTAGACTCAATGAAGTGGTTTCCTCCGTTAGAAAAAACTGAGCAATAGTTCAGAATTTCAAAAAAAAATATTGAGAATCGGTTAATCAGCAGCGACCAGATCTAATTTATAAGTATTACGGTAAACTTTTGTTTATCAGGATTTTTACTAGTATAATATTATGCATAGATATTTTCAATCAAAAGTTGAGTGATGTTAAAAAAATTTTATACCAGAAGGCCAAACAAAACTTGGTTTTCATCAGGCCAATTAGTTCTGAATACACATTTACTGCAGTGATTGACTTCACAACGAAGATTTACCTGTGAAAGGCTACTGGTGGCCACTTCAGCCGACTCTGAATACTTGCCTGTATCGTATCATATCAAGTAGTCAAATCAAACATATCAAAATCCAGAAAATGTACAACACAGAAATTTAGAGCACATAATCTTGATGGGATTAGAAATGACTACCAGAAACTTGTTCCAGATACTTGATCAATTTTATTATTTCTTCCTGTCACATTGGTTGGAAAGAGGAATTGAGTTGAATCACTGAAGATATACTATCTTTATACTGTAAAAATATATTTAGAATTTGCACAAACCCTTTGCAACGTGTGCTGCTGCAAAATGCTCTGTAGTGATGGAGAAACTGCAGCAGCTGTCAAGTTCGGGATTGTAGGAATAACCCCAGAACCTGCATTTAACAATACTGATGTTGGAGTTGGACCCTGAATAATCCAAAAAAAAAAAAATGGCAACGGTTAAAATACATTGCCTTAGAGATAATTAGATAAATTTTATCCAATGAAATAGGAACTAGGCATTATGTAGTGGGTAACCTATAAATTATGGAAGTTACAAGGACTGCATTGGCTTTCAAATAGGTAATTTAGTTTAGTGAAGAAGAAGAAATAATTGTAAATGCAACTTACCTTAGGACTAAGATCTGCTGAAGTGACTTTAAACCGGCCCTTATGTTGCACTATTGCTCCTTCTGACAAATCTTCAGCTGCAAACCATAGCAGGAAAATCAATTTTTAGTAGAATATAAGGAAATATAATGAACACCAAAAGCCTCAGTGACGTCACCAGATGAATGGCTATTCATGTCTCTTTTCTGGCGATACAACAATGAACCACCATAGTTCCGCTCTGATAAATACTTTGATTGAGGATTATCCCTTCAAGAAAGTTTAAAGTTCAATTTATCACAGCATGATAGATTTTTGAAAAAACATGGGATTATTTACATATCGATAAAAAAACAAAGAAAAAAAAAATTATCTACCACAAACTTTCATAATATTACACATCAAAAATATAGTAAAGGAAACGGCAATGTGCATATGTCAAGGCCTTTTCCTGCTATCATGCAAGCTTTTTCTTCTCTTTAATTAGATAATTAGTATAAAACATGATTTCTGGAATCGCCATACTGTTAATCTCCCATGTAACATTTTTCCATACTTCAGAATAATGAACGTGCATATTTAGAATGATATTACAGTAGTTGGTATACTTCAACCCTTTCAGTTAAGCCACCAACCAACTAAAGCTACAGCTTCTGAACCTTTGAAAGCAAAGATTCAAGACGTTTTCTATATATTGAATTGATTCATGTTCAGTAAGTCTGCATTTATTTAAGACAGCCACTGCAATGAGTTTTTATAGTTTCAAGGACATTCAAAATTGCAAAGAGTATACTATGTCTTCCATATTTATATTTCATTTGAAAACCATTTCTATTTCTAGATAGCAAACATACAGGTGTAAAGTTGTAATAACAGCATAATTAAAGATCTCGATAAAAAGGATAATTCGCAAAACAAGCAGTGCTGATAAATAAAAATGAAGGATTTTACAGTTGCTACAAAGCTGATTTTCAAAGTCCTTCCATCGAAATGAAAAATTAATGCGCAACATTTCTCAACGAACAAGCAATATGATACGTCCCCACATCTTTATTCAAATCAACGAAACAAATTCTACAAATTAGGGTTATTCGAGAGACCCAACCTCTCCCTAAACTTTCCACTACTAATTTTCCCTCCCTCTCTATTCCTATCATATTCTATTTATACACCTATTTTATTAACTTCCCTAACTTCTACTAACTCCTCTAACTCTCATTAACTTCTAATATACTATCCTATCATTACTTCCCCTTAAAACACACCTTGTCCTCAAGGTGGAAAAAAATAAAAATTATTCTCCAATCCAAGAAGGTTTCCAACGATCATTTGTTGCTCCGGATTGCATTTTGAACAAAGAAATTGGAATGGATATTGCTGAAGTTGAGTTTGCAAGTGAATGTGTGAGAATAGGCTTGCAAATTAGAAGTCCAACAGCTCTTGAACAGGAAATGAGCTTACACATGAAAAACCCAATATTATCAACAGTAGCTGTCCAGTTTCCAGCCTTAGCTTCTTTCCCCAACTGCTGTTCCTTCTCCTTCCTGTAGAAGTTGTCATCCAGTTTCCTGCTCTGTATGTTTTTAAGAAATCCAACACCTCTTCTAGGAGTCCAAATTTTGGAGATGGCTTTACCACTAGAAAGCCCATCAATAGAGGCCCAAAAAATAACCCTAGAAAGCTCACCAACCACAAAATCTTTCCCACTTCCACGGTTTCCAAAACTACCTCCCTTCTCCCTCCCGCAATTGCCGACGAAACTCCTTTCAACGTCTCTGATCTTCCCAAGCACCGTCCCTTCTTTTTCCTCCGCCGTCGTCCTCCTTATTGTCGCTGTTAGTGCTACAACCTTTCCCTCACCGGCCTCCTCTTTTTCCGCCACCGTTTCTTTCCTCGTCGTAGCTATTCTTCTAGCGAAGTTTTCTTGCATCATGGTTTCTGGAATTCTATTCTTAAGGACATTTTCTTCCTCCTCCCCTTTCCGAACTTCATTCGCCTCCCTTGCCACTATATCGACTTGCTTCCCCATTTTTTTTCCAAAATTCTCTTCAACGTGTTCAAAGGCCAAGTTTTCATGTTGTTCAAACTTCTTTGTCGCAGCCAAGAAACACTTTTTCACCGGTTCTTCATGTATTGGCGATGATCGCTTTTCAAGAACAATTCCTGGTCCTATTTTTTCTTCTGCCAGCTCTGGAATTTCGTCTTGGTGATGCTGTTGTTGGCAATATTTTGTTCTGTAATATTCCACGTACTCTTTCCGCACCCACATTGACAGTTTATCGTAATGGATTCCATTGTTGGATCGGCAGAATCAATCTGACAGCGTCCTCCTAAGCTCTCTCCAAGAATAAAAGGGTGCTTGACTCTCCCATTGCTACCAATCCAACGCAAATCCTTCAAAACAGTCAATGGCCATATCCACTTTCTCTTCTTCCGTCAATCTGAAAATTGTGAAATACCTATCTATCTCAAAGATCCATCCTCCCGGTTCTTGACCCAAATAAATGGGAAGTTCAAATCTCTCCCCACCCCACCAGAAAATCCTTCTTTCATCCGTCATTTTCCTAGGATTCGATGCTCTGATACCAAATTGATACGTCCCCACATCTTTATTCAAATCAACGAAAAAAATTCCACAAACTAGGGTTATTCGAGAGACCCAACTTCTCCCTAAACTTTCCACCACTAATTTTTCCTTTCTCTCTATTCCTATCATATTCTATTCATACACCTATTTTATTAACTTCCCTAACTTCTACTAACTCCTCTAACTTCCATTAACTTCTAATATACTATCCTATCACAATAATGGAGAAGGATTTTGGTAATTACATTTGCCACAAAAGCCATGGCATTCTGTTTATGGTAAAAGTACAAAGAAAACGCACAGTAATTGTAGTACCAACTATGGAATCAACGAATAAAACAAGGATGCATGTGAAAAACACAATGGATGAGAATCTGAGAAGCGGCCATAGTGAGGAGTATAATGCAGCTGCGTTTGTCTAGAGAACCAGAATCAAACGATATAACAAATTGAAGAAAGAAAATTATTAACTTTGACCTAGGTAATCCTTACCTATAACCATCAACAGAAACTTTTTTGGAAGAAATGGCTCTATCAGGAAGAAGTGAGCCACTAAAGTTCCTTTTATGCTCAACATAACGCGATGAACTATTTTGACCAGAACACTCATCCTCAGAACCATTTTCTTGATCCAAAGCTCGTGGACTAGTTGCTTTTATATCATCCTCACCAAAGTCGAAAGAACCTCTAAAGGGAAATCATATTAACCAAAAGTTAGGACGAACAAATGTAGTAAATAATGCCATCCCTAAATTCTCTTGAACACTGCATAAAACATGTTAATAAATTCTCAGAAAATAATGAAGTGATAACATGATCAATTCTTTTGAGACTAGATTTCTGCTAAAGCAATGAAGATTTGCTATGTAATAAACTAAAATAGATCTTGGAAAACCTATTTAATAAGAATTACAAAAAATGTGCTTATCATAAACAACGGCAGTACAGAAAAGGTAAAAAAAAAATAGACATGCCTGAGTGCTTCAAGAGGCTTAGCAGGCATTGAAGCAAGCGAACATGTCAAATCGTGAAGTTCGGTAGACTCATCCTGGGACGGAATAAAGTGGATGCTAACTTGATAAGATTTAATGTGAAATGGTAAAGCTAAAAACACGAGATTAAAGATAATTTATCAGTGATAATAACACCTCCTGACTAGGTGTGGGGTTTAAATGTTTCATTTGCTCAATGAATGACCTCTTTACGTGCAATCCCGAAGAATCATTCTTCTCCCTCTGCATCTTACTCACATCTGAATCTTCTACCTCTGTAATATCAACATCCTGAATCTGCAAGCAATTACGGTGACAAGCCCACAAATGCAAGTTAGTTTCTTCATCTACAAACCAAAATATCAATGATTGCAAGTACCCGCCACACTACGATTAAGATATATACTTACCAGGGCAGCCTGGCTTTTTAAATCTTCCAGGTTGAAGTTCCATGCACTAATTCCTCGCATGTACTCTTGCTGCAGAATAAAATATTTAATAAATTTTGACAGAAATAGGAAAGGATATATGTGCTTCAATTCTCTGGCTCAAGGACTGAAACATCAAACCAGTTGAATATTTCTTGAGTCAACATCTTCTCTTATCTCTCATGAGATCAATAGGGCTGCGTTGATATTAAATAGAAAAAAAAAAAAAAATCAATCATAACAAATAACCTGTGATAATTGCTCTTTATCTTCATACATCGCTTTGTTCTGCAGAAGAAGATCGGACTCTTTTGCCTGACACATTGAAGACGTGTGACAGACTGTGGCATAGAACATGAATATCTATCTAATGAAAGTATACAAGAGGGAAAAAAAAAGGTCAAAAGTGACCTGCGGACCTTCAGCATCTTAAACCGATCCCCTAAAGGGACAAGGCCGTCAAGAATGGTGCGAGCTATATATTCATTTTGGCGTGCCTGTTTGAAAAAAGGATGTTTTAGAAGCTTCTCCGAAGTTGGACGTTTCTTCGGATCCTTTACTAAGCATAAAGCCACCATCTCCTTGAAAGACTGCAGAAGTACAACACCATGAAAAATACTCTAGATTAATGTTAATGGATCCCAAAAAATTCAAACATTATTCCAGACCTTTGAAAATCTCTTGTCTCTTTCGTAGTCAAGACCAGGAGGAGCATTTTGCAAAGTCATTAGCAAAACCTGTAACGGCAGAGTCCAGATTGAAAAAACTAATCATGCACTTAGACTGAACAGTAGACTTGTGACATTTAGTACGTGTCCTAATTAAATGAAAGCTACCAAAAATTTACTTTCATTGGCGGATACTTGGAAAATGGGGCATGACCATGAGCAAGTTCAAGAGCTGTTATTCCCAGTGACCAGATGTCTGCCCTGTTTATAGAGAGAAAAGGGAGAGCGAGTGAATGGTAAGCTATATACACACATATATAGCAACTTTCACTACATGGAAAATGAAAAAAGTTACAAAAAACATGTATCAGATCAGCAGCTACTCACTTAAAATCATATCCATGCAACTGCTGCATAACTTCGGGAGCCATCCTGACACAAAGAAGAAAAGATAGCAGAAAAAGACTTCATTATTAACCAATGACAACAGCACCTCAATAGATATGGTATCAAAGGAAGAAAAACAAATACCAACAAGGGGTCCCAACAAAAGTATTTCTTGATCTTAGTCTGTCTCCAGTATCAAACATACAAGCTGACACTCCAAAGTCAGCCAGCTTGATTGATCCATTAAAATCAACTAATATATTCCCAGCCTGTAAAAACAAGTTATAAAGTCTAAGAGTAAAAACAGTTACAAGGTCTAAGAAGAAAAACAGCAACCTGCCTTCAATTTGACGAAGGGAAAATTCAATAACTCACTAAGACACAACAACAGGTGAGGCCATTAAATCAGTTATCATTAGACATATATAACGAAACCTGTAAAACAGGAATTCAGTCTGGCTAATGGTAATACAAGATTTCTTTGAGATTCACTAGCAGTCACAATACTAAATCAACCTTTGATGGAGCTGGTCCTTTCAGAATTTGTAATCTTTAAATTATCCTTGATAGTCACCAACAAAATGGTTCATAGGAAAAAATAAAAAATATGAAACACAGTATCCTACGAAAAAGAAACATAGCATAATACCTTCACATCCCTATGGATGTGGCCATGGGCGTGAAGGTAAACAAGAGCTTTGAGAACTTCACGCAACACAGTAGCTATAACAGGCTCTTCGAAACCTTCTGGATAGGCAGATTTCATTATATGAAGACATGATCCTCCAGCCATGTACGGCATCACAACCCAAAGGCTGTGGCCACTTGTGAAAGAACAATGTGCTTGTAATACATTTGTATGAGAAATCAAAGTCATTGTTTGTACCTCTCTCCGGATTCCATCCTGGACAAAATGTAGTTTTACTGAGAGATGTCAAATCAATGAAGAAAAATTGTGAGATGAACTTAGCACAGCGTTTCCACTGATACATATAATTTGAATCCCCTTCATTCATTTTCTATTAAACAGTGGGCTTAATATAATTTTTATGGTGGGTAGAAAAATTAAAAGTAATACCATATATTAAACCACCAAACTGAACTATTGTATTAATGGAGAAACACATGTCCATGGTGGCACTATGTGTTCCTCTAATCAATGGAAACTGTTCAATAAAAAGGTTCAGTAAAAATTAATCGAATACGTGGGCTGAATATACATATTGATAGATTCAGTCATGATGCAATGCAAATAAGATAGAACAAAAGCAACATTGTGAAAACTTAAATAAATTCTTTTATCTTGGAGAAGCTACAAGTTACTTGCCATATAAATTTACATACCAGATCATTATTGCACTTCTCCAAATCTAGAACCTTAATAGCAACAATCTCATTTAGTGGCATGCAGATAGCCCTGTAGACAGTGGCGCTGACACCTTCACCAACTTCTTCGTACAATTTATAATCTTTTGCATTCACTGGAAATCTTTTCTCTGATGGACCCTCCATGATTTCTTTGTTACATTACCACAAGGGAAACCTCCATGATTTCTAGGGAAAACACTAGAAACTGTTGTGAAACTTCTTCGAAATTGGGAGTGGAAGTGGGAGCATGACCTTCTTTGTTCAATAACATAAAGCTCAATTATCCAGTGTTTGCACAACCCATTTGTAATTTGATCTTCTCGTTGAAACTTAAAAATGGAAGCAATAGAACGTCTCAATAAAACAGAATATTAAGTTACCCACACTGAGCTATGACGATACCACCCGCACCACTGATAGAATATCTCATGTGCTGCACATGAAGAACATAAACTATTAAGTCTTTAGATGAAATGGTCCAATCAACAACGAGTTGGAAAAAATATATAATTCACAACTAATAACAGCAAATTGATCGAAAAGGAAGATTAACATTTGACAAATTGGGAACTAAATACTGCCACGAGGGAATTAGCATCATCAATAATATCCGGAAATTTTTGTTGATTCAATTGACATAACATACAGACAAAGCAACATGTCAGTTAGTTTCCATTTTAAGTGATATTTGATGCCTTATCCTTGTGATTGTGCACATAATTTTATAGGGAAAATTATAAACTCTGTGCCATTTAACCAGCATAATACTCATATTTCAGTCAGTTAACCCCAAAAATGTTGTAAAAACAGCTGATATTGGCAACTTCAAATACACAAATATTATGCAGATATGTTTCAACTAAGATCAACAAAGTAACGAATTTACAAGTTTAAATCAACAATTTACATGTCATCCGAAGTAAATTAAACATAGTAATAAAATCCAACGCAGCGAGTGAACTCATTCAAGGTGATCGAAATCAAATTCTAGAGCTCGAAGTCGGAAATCACTTAAGCGAAAGAACCACATTAGAAACTAAAACCAGACTATCATTCGAGATTGATAAGAACTGAATAGTATAATTCCAAAACCAAAAAAAAAAAAAAAAAAAAAACAGGCGTGCGTACCTTAAGTTTCTCCGTCCAAGGAAATTGTCAAAACGAGAGCTGAATCTGGCAAGAGACGACGATTCAGCTTATGTTCAATTGGTCATCAACTAGATCGACACGAACGATGCTGATTACAATACTCTAAAGATTTTTCAACCTGGACCTCCACACCTCTCTCTATCTCTCTCTCTCTCTCTCGTCTTCTCTCTCTAGGAATATTTCAGTATCCAACTGTCTTAGCCGAAGGTCCCAAGCTCGGCGCACTCCGACTAACTATATATTTTTATATTAAAAACCAAATATAAGCTAAAATGGAAACTCCATTTTTTTAAATTAACTTAAAATTAATTTTCAAAGAATAAAATATAACAAAATAATAATCAGATGAATAATGATATACTTACTCTCTTATTCTACTCTCTGAAATATTTGTTGACGTGTCAAATAATTATTGGTATAATTAACGTAATAAATTATAAATAATTAATTTATTGCATTAATTATACTTAATTATATAAATCAATAAAATATAATAAATTTAATATTATTTTAATTGAATTATCAAATTGTTACAAGAAAAAGTGACAAAAGTAAAGGGTGTACAACTTCCTCAATCTTATAGTTACTAGTTGAAAGGGCATGAAATACTCACAATAACATACATTTTTCAGTTCATCTTTCTATATTGGGTAAAAGTACAATTGAAATGAAAACAAGAACACGTGGTATAATATTATTTTCAGAGTAATGTTATGTTTAATTTCTAGATTTACCCTCTAATATTATGTTTTATGTAATACTTGTTAGTTGTTACAGTTATTGATTTATTTTAATTATTTATAATTTATTATATAAACTGCACAAATTAATAATTATCAAATAAAAAAAAAATAGATGTTACTACATACCTCTTGCTTTTACAAAGTAGAGATTTATAAACCGTTCAAAAACACCATCAATATTCATGGAAGGGGTAACGACAATAAGAACTTGAATTGATGTCAATGTTATTAAACACGACAGTTGGGTTATTTTATATCAATTGGGCAGTGTTGTATTTTCCAATTATAATGTTGGTCATAGAAGAAGACCTATTCTTGCATTGACCAACTCAAAATGAATTGAAAGATATCACTGTTTGATTTTTTAATAAAATAATCAATGGTTTGAAATGGAGCAACTGTTCGAGGGTTAGACGCAATTCCTAACATTTATGCAACAATTTATGGAATTTTGACCTCAGAGAAAGAGATATTCGGGCAGCGAGGAAGAAGGTCGTGGGGGTAGCTGACGAAAAATAGCACGGTGGGGAAGACGGCGAAGATATTATAGGAGATGAGGGATAAAATACTTGGGTTTAATGAGGCGGGTTGTGCTATGCTACGAGTTAAGTTGGGCCGTGAGATGATGCCCATTAGCCCAATATGAAAGAGACTGGGCTACAATGCTGTCCTATGAGATGGATTGAGCTTCAAATTCTAGCTGGGCTGCCTCACTATAAGATCAGTTGGGCTATGAATAAATCCATTTCAAGATCACCACACGTGGCAAGAAAAAGTAAGATGAACGGTTAGGATTGCTTTACATTTGTGAATGACTTGGAATGAAAGGGTAAATTAGTAAACCCAAAAAGGAAGATTAATTTTAATTGTAATTAGGAGTAGATAATGAGTTTTTATTTTATTAATCACGATAACTTGTCAAATAATGATTGGTGTAATTAAAGTGCAATAATAAATTATACATAGTTAATTTATTGCATTAATTGCATCAATCATTGTGTGATACATTAATAAATATTTTAAAAAGTATAATAAAAAAATAAAAATTATTTTTATTTTATTTTATTTTTTGTCACGAACTCATTTATCATGTATTTTATATATAGCACACATGTTGAAAATGTGAATCATTATTATTATAGTTTTTGAGTAGCAATTGTTCTCGATAATGATAACCCAACAAAGGAGTTAATTGGTTGATAAGAACAGCTATTTTTCTTCAAATATTATTTTTAGGCTATTATTTGAAATTATAATTCTTTCTCTAAGTTTCTCTTTACTTCTAATTATCTATTTAAAGGCAATTAAGATTATCTCTCTTTAAGCTAAACCTTTCGAACCCTAGATGAAACTCAATCATATACCATTTTTTTAATATCACTATCAACTCCAAGTCGAGTAATATTTGTATATTAATCGAGTTCAACGGACTCATTTGTAATTAGGGGTGGTCAAAACCAGATCGGAATCGCAGTTTTGGTCGGGGTAAGGTCTGGTTTTGCCCATCAAAAAAATTGGTTCTTGTTCTAAATTTTCAATATATTCAATTCACGGTCTGCTCCATGATTTTGAGGGTCAAAGATCGTGAAATCAAATTGTGGGTCGGAGATTTGACCTGAAAATCAGTTAAAACCGACCCAAAATCATAAATAACCAGCTCATAATCAAAAATCGCCTCCAAATCATACATTAACTCTGAAAACTCGCTCCAAAACAAAAAAAAAAATGTGAATAATTAATTTTTTTAAATTTGGAATAGAATCGGGGACCGAACTACCGGTTCCTATTCTGGTCCCATAATCCATGGTTCTGTTTCTAGTTCCTTAACCATGGAACGTGGACGACGACGGTTCCAGTTTCAATTCCGAGGTGAAACCAGACTAAATCATACCTCGCGCCCACCCCTCTTTGGAATGAATTTTGATTTTGTTTTACTTGGTTCAATGTATAATGAGTCAAATTCCAACTCATACTGAGTTGTCATGGGTTTTATTAAGTAGAATCATAGTGAACTGACTTCTTTAATTAACCAAACAGAGCCAAGTTATACGTACCATGTTTTTAAACTGAAAGCATATTACCTGTTAAACTTAGAAGATAAAAAACAATAGAATACTTGTACTTTTTTAGACAAAGAACCCTTTACACAAAGACATTAGCAATGACGTTAGAATTTATGTCAAATTAATTACATTTTTATCATATAATTTTTTATGTTGGGCGATTCGCAAAGAGAAACGACTTCCGATATAATAATTTTTATCGATTTATAGAGATAAACAAATTGAAAAACTCAACACATTAGACGATTTGATTGATGATACCAATCTCTAAAAACTATTTTTTTGGACAACTTATTGTTTCTTTCTAGAAATCTTCTAGTGGAAATCTTCTAGCGGAGAAAATCAACAACAACTATAAGGACACTATGCATAATTACTAAACTCTTATGTTCAAATTATTATTTGCTTAAAAAAAAATACAAGTTACTAATCATTTTCAACTTTTTTACATGTTTGCTACAAGTTACTATTCGTTCTATAAGTATAATCCAATATAGTATGAATGCTACAATTCTTTTTTTTTTTTAACACAATGATGCAATAATAGGGTGACAATTTTACTAACATTTATTAGGACAATACTGTAAATAAATAAATTAGGATGCACCTAGGTATGTTACAGTACAAATTATGGTATGTTAATAGCTGTTACCCAAATCATGCTGTTTTGGACTTCGTCAATTAATTATGGCCAGATTAGCCATGTCTCTTCATGTTTCAGACAGTTTTCCCAGGATTTTAGCCTACTTGGTTTCATTTTCTTGCTGGCCAAACAAGATCTAGTACACAACTTATTATTTTAAGGATTTTCCTTCTAGAACGCCAGATAATCCACTTGTTCTCTTGACATTTTAGATTCTCCAAGTCACCCTAATTTTATTGAAAAATGTTGCCTCTCCTCTCCTCGACTTGCTAAACATAATTACTAAAATAATAAATAATAATTGATACAATTAATCTAATAAATTATAATTAATTAATTTATTACATAATTATACTACTTACACATAAATAAATTTGTTTAAGGGTAGAATAAGCGTAATACCCCGCCATTTGAACGTAAAGAGGACACAATATAAGGGTCCAATCCATATAAGTGGGTGCACAATTTCGAATCGTTTGAGAGAGTGAAAAATGCATAATTTATAAGTAAATGTTTCTTCATTACTTAATACTACGCGTTTTGAACTAATTCAAATAACAAATATGTGAAACCTTCCGTTCAAAACGGAGAATATCACATTGACAGCACTAAGAGACGCTACAATGTTAATCAATTTTATTTTATTTTATTTTTTACAAATAATATCTGATTTCTCTCGTGGCTCAAATTGAATATTTGACTTCTATAGTTTAAACGTGAAAATATTGATACGGAACGAGGAGTTAGATGTCTTTTCAGTTCCCGCACGCACGAGAAGGTCAATTGAAAACGTGTCAACCAAGAAAAATATTAATAAAAACGTTTTGTTTATTTATTTAAATAGTTACTGACCTCACTACTTACATGTGCTCTTCTCTTCCCTTGCCAATCTGCCTTGCTATAAATATCATCCATCACTCTGTTCGATTCAAAACTGAACTTCTCCGCTGAGAGTTGGAAAGCATTGACGAAATTGAAGCTCAGATTTTGGTTCTTCCAATGATGTTTGAAGAAGATGGGTTTGGTTTTGGATTGTGTCCGAGCTTCAGCAGCTACTCCATTAATGGATTTGCTGAAGCTGCTGCAAGAGTTACCGCAGATTCTGATCTCTACTCCGTCTCTGGTAATGATCATGCTCTGGTTTTCGAATCAATTGACGATGAATTCCAGGAAGGGGATGATTTCGAGTTCGTTTCAATTCCAGAAAATGAACCGGCTTTTCCGACCTTCTTCTATCACGGCGTGGTGGAGAATCGGCTGCACAGAGATTTTAGAGATCCTGATAATGAAGACGTTTTGGCGGTTCGGAATTCACTAGAGAAGCTTATGTTATGCGATCGCGATCCTGCGTCTACGTCGTCGTCGGAGGCAGACGAAATGGAAAGAATTCCGCCGGGAACTTACTGCATGTGGACTCCTAAGACCGCAGAAGTCGCGGAAGGTAGGTGTAAGAAGAGCAAGTCAACCGGATCGTCTTCCTCGCCGTCGAGGCGGTGGAAACTTCGAGATCTCCTTCGGAGAAGCAGTAGTGACGGAAAGAGCTCCGTCGCGTTCATCAATCCGACGAAGAATGAAGCGAAGGGCGAGAAAAAGGACGGAGAAGACAAGTCAGGGATGAAACCGAAGGGAAAGGGAGCTCCGGGGCAGAAGTCGTCGCCGGGTTCAGCGCACGAGGCGCTCTACGTGAACAACAGAAGGCTGAAGGAACAAGTAAAGAGGAAATCGTATCTGCCTTACAAGCAGGATTTGGTAGGGTTTTGGATCAATTTCAACGTATCCGGCAACGGCTACGGCAAGTCATTGCAGTAAAATCTGTAAAGATTCAGCATTTTTAGAACAAATTATGGAAATGGGTGATCCTAGGAGTTGAAATTTATGATGAAATCATTCATAATTCTGTGGTTTATTGACTGAAATTCATAATTTTGAAGCTCTCCTAGTTTTCCCTAGATGTTTAGGGACATGTAAGTAGCCGCCTTTGGTCTGTGCTTTTGGGTTAATGTTTTAATGGGAGTAGTTTGGTGGGGGCCCATTTCCACTCAGTTCGAACATTTAGCCCATTTTCCTACTTTTTCTCGCCCGGCAAAAGAGAGAATTTATGGTGGAGTGAGGTAGATGGTCTATGACTCTATTCTTTGGACATTGAACGTTAGTAAATCGTTTTTTTTTTCATTATGCAAAAATAATGCATTAAACATTTTTTTATTAATTTGTCCATCATTTTGGTTTATGGGCTATAAAAATAATGGAGTACGACGGATTTTTGATGACTCTTATTTTAGAGTCATTTTATGCTAACTTTACATAAGAAAACTTATATGAATTGAGTGATTGCGATAATAAATTGATATGAATTTACTATAATTGCTATGTAATGCTGCAGCATTAGTGCTTTGATTGAATTTAATATTTTTAATGTAGATTTTCTATTAAAAGCAAACATTTTTTTTCCTTATCTTGAATTTTATATTTTTACAATTTAATGCTATTTTTATAGTGAGAAATTCAAATTCAAATGCTGAAGATTTGAGAAGACAAATAAATCAAGGAAGAATAATTTGGAAAGAGAGAAAGGAGACTACAATTAAGGAAAATCAAATATGTTGAAGATTTTGTGGAGAAAAGCAAATGACACATGGCATATAGAAAATGACAAAAAAGAGGGAAAAACAAATTTGAAGAAGAAGATTTGGAAGGATGGAAACACGTGGAAAAAGGAACCAATGAGAGAGAAAACCATTTTTGATAAAAATGGAACAATAAAAGCATATTAAATTTGGAGAGAGAAAAGATATACTACACCAAAAAAGGAATTCTGGAACAAGAAAAAGGGAGAGAAACAATAGAAACATGAGACCTTGGCAGAAGTCTGCGACAGAGAGCTCCAGAGGGGATTCTTGGCTACGGCAGAGAGGGGAACCCGCACTCTTCTTCTCCTCTTCTTTTTATCTTTTTATGAATATTTATTTTATTTTATTTTATTTATGATGTCTAGTAGTTAAACCATATCTTGGTTAGGACGATAGTATTTGTTGCGATATTTTGCTATGATCTTGGTTTTGTTTCTGCAATTATCTATTGAACAATTATTTGAAAAATTTCTTGTTAAGTCAGATCGTATCGATAGATATGTTGACGATTCATGTTTATATTATATCGATAGATAAATATAAATTTTAGATGCATGAATAATTAATCGAATTAAATTGTTACAACGTAGTTAACATTAATTTGATTGGCGATAAGAATAGCACATATCGAAAATTCAATATTAGTTACATTCTTTCAAGGTAGAAAGAAATTTTAATTTGAATTTACCTAGGCAATTCGAAAGAATCCTAGAAAATATTTTTATTCTTGCTATTTTTTAGATAATGCTACAGATCATTACCAGAGCATTAGTAGCAGAATCATCATAACGAAGAAAATCGATCCTAACCAAGGCTTCCTTTTATTGTTTTTATCTCGTTTAACTTGCTTTATTTTATTGCATCATTATTCATATTTTATTTCTAATTATTATCTAGCAATTTAATATTTTTATAAGATTTTTATAACGATTAATTCAATTAACAATATCCTCGTGGGATCGATACTTTATTTACTCTATTACTTCGTTAGCGACACGTGCACTTGCGTGTAAAGGTGTAAAGCCACTAACAAGTTTTCAATGCATATATTGAACTTTTAATTTCATCAATTGACACCTTAAATTTAAGTCGTTATCGATGGACACTCTCACCGTTAAGATTCGTTAATGTCCTTTAGTAGAGGTGAGCATGGTCCCGTTCAGTTCGTTTTTTTGAGAGACTAAGATCGAACCAATAAATTTTAGTTTTCAAATTTTAGAACCAATAAATTTTAAATTTTTTCTAGGACCAGACCTAAAATGTGGTCTCGAATCTAGTCCTCTCAAGGTAAAAAAATTTTTTAATAAAAAAAACCAAATTCAAAAAAAAAAAAAAACAACTTGAAAGTTAATTCATCCTGAAAATTTCAATTTCATAAATAAATCATTGTACATTATTCTATTCACAAAAAGAAAAGAGATGTAATATGCTCTAAAACTTTTTCATTCAACAAACTTTAAAGACAATTAATCAGTAATTATTATCTTCGCAAGTAGTTATTTATGAGTAACAACACTAAAATATTAAAATTGTTGTCCCTTATTATTCATATTCTGAAAGCTTAAAGTATTTGCTTCACATCTAAATTTGTCAATAATTTTGCACAAATATAGATGTGCTTTTTCAAGTTTGATGTTCTATTTTTCAGTGTATCACATGCATATGTTCTTCCACAATTATTACATTAAGCTCTATAATTGTTATCTTCGTTATTGTCAACAACAGTAAAATGATTCCAAACATCAGATTTTTTTGTCATTTCCCTACGAACACTAACAATAGAACTAGTAATAGAAGGAATCTCTACATTTTGATTTTCATTAGTGCTTTATGTTTTCATCCTATAAAATATAACAATTTATCAAACTAATAATTAATTAGTAGCCAAATCCAATAATCTAACAAACATCTAATAATCTAACAAAAAATAAATCAACCCAAACAAAATTAAAATCAAATTCAAGGGATATAAGAACCAATAACTAATAGTGTCACACCCCTAATTCCGTACTCGTATTTCCGTAATAAATTTTTCATTTTAAACATTAAACTTATACTTAAGCGGAAACTCAATCAGAATTTAAAACGGAATTGAAATCGGACCTCTAAAACATTTAAAACAAAACGTTTAATAATTAAATAAAACTTAAAACATTTAATTATTAAACAATTAAAACCATTCAGAAAAGTGGGAGGGCAGAATTGGGATTCTGCCCCTCGAAGCATCGAAGGCAGCGATCGATCTCTGCTGAGGCAGAGACCGATCGCGCACCTGAAGGCAGAGACGATCGCGCACCTTATTGGTAAGGCAGCGATCGATCTCTGCCTTCAGCAGAGACCGATCGCCGCACCCTTGCCTCTCCCAAGCAGCGATCGATCTCTGCTGAAGGCAGAGATCGATCGCTGCACTGATATAAGCCAGCAGCGATCACCTTAAGCGATCGGACTCCTCTTCCTTTTCCCCTTCTTTCCTTCTTCTCTTCCTTCAGCTTTTGTTTAACACTTTGCTCTCTGGAATTCTCTTCCTTCAGCTTTTGTTTAACACTTTGCTCTCTGAAATTCCAGAGAGCAAAACATATTTCAGCTCTCTGGAATCTGGTTTCCAGAGAGCAAACATTCACACAACACCTCTCTGGAATCCAATTCCAGAGAGCAAATATACACATTTTAATATCCCATTCATTTTACTCATCAATATTCACAATCAATTCACGACTTCAATCCCTCATAAACGTGTTCTAAACTCGATAGTATGGCGGCGGACTTGGCGAAGTCCAACTGCGTGGATAGCTCTAAAAACCGAGCTTACCCGTACCAATCCCAAAACGAATCAAAACATTTCATAACGTTTATCAAAACAGTTTAAACCAAAGCTTTTACATACAGTTACCAAAACATTTTCTAACCCCTATCCAGATCCAAACAACCTAAAATACTCTATACAATTATCAATTCAAAATATCCCAAAATAACCCCAGAGTCCATACATACATCCCCACGGGTCATATCGCGCCTCGACTACTCAGCGCACTCCCACGGCCATCATCCATCAGCTGCCACCTACGTCAGGAGGAGGAACATCGTCCTCACCTGGCTCGATGTCACCAAAGATATCACCTACACCATACAGACACCTATGAGATAATTAAATCTCAGTAAGCTACGTAAATGCAGATGCATGCGTGCAGATGTCATTCAGAAAACATGCATGACAGATTCAGATTACAGATTTATTACGTCGCAGACAGACAGATTGTCACCGAGACCTCGACCCACTAAATGGAGAGGGCCTATCCAGCGGTCGGACTACCCTTTCCACCTAGAGGGGGGGGTACACGCTTGCAACACGCACAGCCGTGCCTGAGCCCCATCTCGCATGACCAGATACAGACAGATTACATTCATTCATTACAGAGGTTCGTTCATTTTCTTAAAATACGTGCAGAAATTCGTTTTCATGACCTTTGAAATACGTGATGCATGAACAGATATGTGCATAATATAACCGTGCGATAAACAAACAACGTGCATACCATCAAGACCGAAATTAAACTAACCTACAACAATTTAAACCTAACTACCCAACCAAAGCGAATTTAAAGCAAACATCTCTTCAGGGATCCTCGATACGACATCGAAGTATGGTGTAGACCAATTGGTCAGAGTAAGTCACGAAGACTTACCTTGGGCGCGCAGAATCTCAATCTTCGTCCACGGGAGTCGTGTGTCTGAGGAAAACACGATATCCACCGTTAAAACCAATTTGAATTATAAACGTTCAAATTATAAAATCCTCAACTAATGAATTTCCTAAATTCCAACTTAGCTAATCAAAGCATTTAGAACGTCAATTAAGGCTCGATAATCCGAAATCTCAATTAACGAGTTTTTCTCAAAAACCCGGAAATTTACCAATTTTTAACTTTTTCACAAATTGATTTTTCTTCGTCCAATAACGTCAAATACGTTCAATACATACTTAATCACGGCTAACCTATTAATTACGAGCCCTAATTCGACATTTTTATCGAAACCCTAATCGAAACCCTAACGTTAAATCGACCTAAAACTTGGAATTTAACGCTCAAAGACCGAAGCTACTTACCGAGAGTAGCGAGAGGAGGAGAAACGGTGAAGGACGGAGGAAGAACGAAGGTCGGATGTCGTGAGAACGCCGGCGGCCAGAGAGAAGTTTCTTCTCTGTTCGTGGGCGCCAGAGAGAAAAGAGAGAAGTGAGGAGAAAAAGAGAGATTTGTGTTATTTATTAATTTTGGTTTGCAAATTACCATTTTGCCCTTCTTACTTAATTCTATTTGTTTCGTCCTTCGGTTCGTTAATCGTCCAACTATTCGGGATCACCAAATTTCCTAATTTCGCCAATAAGTCCAATTAGTTACCAGAGATTTATTAAAACTATCCGTTCGCAATTTGGACCTCATTTACTATTTTTACTAAAACGTCAATTATATTACGATAGAGGTAATTACTCGGAATATAGCGTTACTCTTCCGAAAATTCCCGAAAATTCCTTAAAATTCCAATTGGTCGTTTGGATCGTAATGACGCTTTCATTTCGTAAATCGAACCTGATTTGACATATTCACAAAAAAATGCCACGTATATTAAAATGGTAATATAATATACAATTTCGTACAAGCCGGGTATTACAAATAGATTTCATAAAAAATTTTAAGGGATATAAGATATTATAGGAGATGAGGGATAAAATACTTGGGTTTCATGAGGCGGGTTGTGCTATGCTACTAGTTAAGTTGGGCCTTGAGATGAGGCCCATTGGCCCAATATGAAAGAGATTGGGCTACAATGCTGCCCTATGAGATGGACTGAGCTTCGAATTCTAGCTGGGCTGCCTCACTATAAGATCAGTTGGGCTATGACAAATCCATTTCAAGATCACTACACGTGGCAAGAAAAAGTAAGATAAACGGTCAGGATTGCTTTACATTTGTTAATGACTTGGAATGAAAGGGTAAATTAGTAAAACCAAAAAGAAAGATTAATTTTAATTGTAATTAGGAATAGATAATTTCGAGTTTTAAAGTACACGATAACACGAATGTTGTATTATTTTATTAATCATGTTATGTTTACTCTCTTAAAGTACTCTTGATGACTTGTCAAATAATAATTACTGTAATTAAAGTACAATTTATATAACAAATTATAAATATTTAATTTATAATATTTTAATTATACCGATTATTGATTAATACATCAATAAATATTTTAAAGAATATAATAATAAAATAAAAATTATTTTTATTTTTTGTCCCGAACTCATTTATAGTGAATTTTATAGCACACGTGTTGAAAATGTGAATCATTATTATGGTTTTTGAGTAGCAATTGTTCTCGATAATGATGCCCAACAAAGGAGTTAATTGGTTGATAAGAACAACTATTTTTCTTAAAATATTATTTTTTGGCTATTATTTGAAATTATAATTCTTTCTCTAAGTTTCTCTTTACTTCTAATTATCAACTTTAAAGGCAATTAAGATTATCTCTCTTTAAGCTAAACCTTTTGAACCCTAGATGAAACTCAATCATATACCGTTTTTTTAATATCACTATCAACTCCAAGTTGGGTAATATTTATATATTAATCGAGTTCAACTTACTCAATTGTAATTAAGGGTGGTCAAAACCAGATCGGAACCACAGTTTTGGTTATGGGTTTGGTTTTGCCTACCAAAGAAACCGATTCTTGTTCTAAATTCTCAATATATGCGGTTCACGATCTGCTCCATGATTTAGACTGTCAAAAACCGTGAAATCGAATTGTGGGTTGGAGATTTGACTCGAAAATCAGTTAAAACTGACCTAAAGTCAAACATAACCAGCTCATAACTGAAAATCGTCTCCAAATTCTACATTAATTCTGAAAACTCGACCAAAAAACAATAAAAATGTAAATAATTATTATTTTTTAAATCTGGAATAGAATCGAGGACCAAAATATCAGTTGTGATTCTAGTCCCATAATCCCATGGTTTCGTAACCATAGAACATGAGCGATGGTTACAGTTTCGATTTCGAGGTGGAACCAGACCAAATCGGATCTCGTGCTCACCCCTATTTGGAATGACTTTCGATTTTGTTTTACTTGACTCAATGTATGACGACTCAAACTCCAACTCATACTGAGTTTTACTAAGTAAGTCGAATCAGAGTGAACTGACTTCTTTAATTAACCAAACAGAGCCAAGTTTTACCACATTTTTAAACCGAAAGCATATTTTAGGCAAAGAACTCTTTACACATAAGGACATTAGCAATGAAGTCCGTCCCCGTGGTTGATGTCAAATTAATTACATTTTTATTATGTAATTTTTTTATGTTGTGCAATTCGTAAAGAGAAACGACTTCCGATATAATGATTTTCGTCAATTTTTAGAAGTAAATAAATTAAAATGTTTTTGGACAACTTATTGTTTCTTTCTAGAAATCTTCTAGAGGAGAAAATCACAAAATAAAAATGTAATTGTTTAACAACAACCAACACATACTTAATTGCTAAACTCCCATGTTCAAATTATTATTTGCTTAAAAATAATACAAGTTACTATTCGTTTTCAACTTTAAGAACTAATATGCTCGGTTGCAACAAGTTTAATAGGCAGATCAAATTGACTTTTTTACATGTTCTATAAATACAATCCAATATGGTATGATTGCTACAATTTTTTTTTTTTTTTTTTTTACACAATGATGCAATAATAGGGTGACAATTTTACTAACATTTATTAGGACAATACTGTAAATAAATAAATTAGGATGCACCTAAGTATGTTACAGTACAAATTATGGTATGTTAATAGCTGTAACCCAAATCATGCTGTTTTGGACTTCATCAACTAAGTATGGCCAGATTAGCCATGTCTCTTCATGTTTCCGACAGTTTTCCCAGGATTTTAGCCTACTTGGTCTCTTTTTCTTGCTGGCCAAACAAGATCTAGTACACAACTTATTATTTTAAGGATTTTCCTTCTAGAACGCCAGATAATCCACTTGTTCTTTTGACATTTTAGATTCTCTAAGTCGCCTCTCCTCTCCTCGGCTATCTAAACATAATTACTTAAATAATAATTAATGATTGATGTAATTATTTTAATAAATTATAATTAATTTATTGTGCTAATTATACATAAATAAATTTGTTTAAGGGTAGAATAAGCGTAATACTCTGCCATTTGAACGTAAGAGGACACAATATAAGGGTCCAATCCATATAAGTGGGTGCACAATTTCGCATCGTTTGAGAGAGTGAAAAATGCATGATTTATAAGTAGATATTTCTTCATTACTTAATACTACGCGTTTTGAACTGATTCAAATAACAAATATGTGAAACTTTCTGTTCAAAACGGACAATATCACATTGATAGCACTAAGAGACGCTACAATGTTAATCAATTTTATTGATACGGAACAAGGAGTTAGATGTCTTTTCAGTTCCCGCACGCACGAGAAGGTCAATTGAAAACGTGTCAACCAAGAAAAATATTAATAAAAACGTTTTATTTATTTATTTAAATACTTACTGACCTCACTACTTACATGTGCTCTTCTCTTCCCTTGCCTATCTGCCTTGGTATAAATATCATCCACCACTCTGTTCGATTCAAAACTGAACTTCTCCGCTGAGAGTTGGAAAGCATTGACGAAATTGAAGCTCAGATTTTGGTTCTTCCAATGATGTTTGAAGAAGATGGTTTTGGTTTTGGATTGTGTCCGAGCTTCAGCAGCTACTCCATTAATGGATTTGCTGAAGCTGCTGCAAGAGTTACCGCAGATTCTGATCTCTGCTCCGTCTCTGGTAATGATCATGCTCTGGTTTTCGAATCAATTGACGATGAATTCCAGGAAGGGAATGATTTCGAGTTCGTTTCAATTCCAGCAAATGAACCGGCTTTTCCGACCTTCTTCTATCACGGCGTGGTGGAGAATCGGCTGCACGGAGATTTTAGAGATCCTGATAATGAAGACGTTTTGGCGGTTCGGAATTCACTAGAGAAGCTTATGTTATGCGATCGCGATCCTCCGTCTACGTCGTCGTCGGAGGCAGACGAAATGGAAAGAATTCCGCCGGGAACTTACTGCATGTGGACTCCTAAGACCGCAGAAGTCGCGGAGGGGAGGTGTAAGAAGAGCAAGTCAACCGGATCGTCTTGCTCGCCGTCGAGGCGGTGGAAACTTCGAGATCTCCTTCGGAGAAGCAGTAGTGACGGAAAGAGCTCCGTCGCGTTCATCAATCCGACGAAGAATGAAGCGAAGGGCGAGAAAAAGGACGGAGAAGACAAATCAGGGATGAAACCGAAGGGAAAGGGAGCTCCGGGGCAGAAGTCGTCGCCGGGTTCAGCGCACGAGGCGTTCTACGTGAACAACAGAAGGCTGAAGGAACAAGTAAAGAGGAAATCGTATCTGCCTTACAAGCAGGATTTGGTAGGGTTTTGGATCAATTTCAACGTCTCCGGCGACGGCTACGGCAAGTCATTGCATTTTTAGAACAAATTATGGAAATGGGTGACCCCAGGAGTTGAAATTTATGATGAAATCATTCATAATTCTGTGGTTTATTGATTGAAATTCATAATTTTGAAGCTTTCCTGGTTTTCCATAGATGGTTAGGGACATGTAAGTAGCCGCCTTTGGTCTGTACTTTTGGGTTAATCTTTTAATGGGTGTGGTTTGGTGGTGTGGCCCATTTCCACTCAGTTCGAACATTTAACCCATTTTCCTACTTTTTCTCGCCCGGCAAAAGAGAGAATTTGTGGTCGAGAGAGGTAGATGGTCTTTTCTTTGGACATTGAACGTTAGTAAATCTTTTTTTTTTTTCATTATGCAAAAATAATGCATTAAACATTTTTTTTATTAATTTGTCCATCATTGTGGTTCATGGGCTATAAAAATAATGGAGTACATGGATTTTTCGATGAATATATTGAACTTTTAATTTCATCACACTTCAAATTTGAGTAGTTATCGAGGGGCACTTTCACCGTTAAGATTCGTTGAATTCATTGACATCCTTTAGTAAGGATGAACATGGTCCGATTCGGTCTGATTTTTTGAGAGACTAGGACCGGACCAATATATTTCGGTTTTCAAATTTTAGAACCAATAAACTTAAAATTTTTCTAGGACCGGACCAGAAATGTGGTCTCGATTCTACTCCTCCCAAGCCAAAAAAAAAAATTATAAAAAAATCCAAATTCAAAAAAAAAAAAAACTTGAAAGTTAATTCATTCTTAAAATTTTAGAAATAAATCATTGTATATTAGTCTATTCACAAAAGAAAAGGTGATTCAATATGCTCTAAAACTCTCTCATTCAACAAACTTCAAAGACAATTAATCAGTAATTATTATCTTCGCAAGTAGTTCTTGACGAGTAACAACACTAAAACATGAAAGTTGTCCCCTATTATTCATATTCTGAAAGCTCAAAGTATTTTTGTAACACTCGGCTTTACAGGATTTGATTTTATTCCAATATAAACAGTATTTTTGTAAATACGTCAAATTAAGTCCGTTTTGTGAACGAAAAGTTTTAATGAAGCCGTAATAATAAATTGAAATTTATGGTGAAATATGAAATTTTAGAGAAAACGAATCGTTAGTTAAATAACGAGATAACGAACGAAACAAATAGAAAGTAAAGGGAGGGGCAAATAAGTAATTTCGCAGGTCAAATTTTAATAAAAATCACAATTTTTTTCCTCTCCTCCCTCTCACCCACGCGATTCCCTTTCTCTCCCTCACCTCTCGACGATTTCTTCTCCCTCCTTGTGGCGTTTCTCTCTTCTGGCGACAGAAGCTTGTTCTTCGGCGATCGATCCTTTGCTTTTCTCCTCCGTCTTCGCTCTTTAGGTAAGACTCTAAGCTGTTGAAGTGTTAGATTTCGATTTCTAGGGTTTAAACGGATTATGGTTCGTTAGGGTTTTCGTTGAAAACGTGAAATAGAGTTTGAAATCGATAGGTTTAGCGTAGTTATGCCTATAATCGATGTATTGGAGTTTATTGGACGTAGTTAATCGATTTATTGGTTAATATTGGAGTTTTGGTTGGTTTGGAGCTTGAAAACTCCATTAATAGAGGTTTGGGAATTCACGAAGTGCGAATTGCTCGATAAAATGCCTCAATGAGTTAGAATAGAGTTTAGAAGATTTTCTTTAGCTAGGAGTTTGTGATTTTCTAAACTCGATAGTTTAGAATTTGTTTAAATGATAAATGTTGTGTTTTGCCTTAGGTGAACAACGCTCGTGGATGGAGCGTGAATTTCAACGGACGCGAGGTAAATCTCTGTGATTTGTTTGGCCATCTTAGCCTACACCATAAGAATATACGTTAAATTGAGGAATTGGAGATATATAGTGTTTGGGGTAATTAGAACGGGTAGTTAGATTTATGTTTTGTTAGGTTGTTAATTGTTAGTTTGTCGTTTGTATGTTCTATTTGCTTCTATTTCGTTCATGGCATAATATTTGTTCACGCATCATTGTTTTCGAACGGCATGAAAATGAGTTTTCTATGCATATTTTCATGAAAAGGAAAACGATAACGAAAAGGTAATGAATGTAATAATGGTCACGTCGGTGGCGGTGGTTCAGACATGGCTGTCGGATGAAGCATGTTTTCCCCCCGGTTAGATATGAGGGGCTATCCAATCGCCGGATGTGCCACTCCTATCTAGCGAGAGATAAGCCCCGGTGACGTAAATGAAATGAAATGATTAGCGAAAAGGTAGGACGCATGATTTATGAACTGTACATGTATAGCATTAGCATTCACGTGCATTCACTTAGATTTACTGAGCCTCTAGCTCACGAGTTTAATTCTATGGTGTAGGTGATTTTGAGACAGGTGAGGAAAACGCCTCTGCCTGAAGTATGAACATGTTGAGGGAGGATGGCCCGTGGGAGTGCGTTGGCAGTCGGAGCGTGATTTTGACCCGTGGGGACGTAGGTAAATGTTTTGGGATTTGATAGATAAAAAGAATAGGAGAAATGTATAGTTGACATTTTAGGATGCTTGGATCTGGATAGATAATATATAGTGTTTTTGGAAAAATTGAAGGGATTTTTGTAATGTTTTGATATTTTCAAATAGGAGGAAATGTTAAACTTTTAAACGGAACCACGCGGTTCATTTTTATGAAATCTGGTTATATTTTAAATGTGTTTTGAGTCGGTGAACGAGTGATAGATAGCGAGTGTAATGTATGCGGGCGGTAGAGTTATTGTGTAGGAGTTTATTATGAAATGTTAAAGGTAATTGATGAGGTAAATGAGGTGAAGTTTATGAGGTGTGCGTGTAAATGTTGTGTGCAGGGCGTGAAGGGAAAGAAGGAGGAGAGGAAGAGGAGGCAAGTCCTCTGGAATCAAAATTCCACAGGACTTGGCGATCGATCGCTAGGGAGGGCGATCGATCGCCCCTTATTGCTCACGCTCTGGAGAAATTCCAGAGCGTGTGGCGACTGGTCGCTAGCGAAGGCGATAGCCAGGCAAAAACCTGGCGATCGCTAGGGCGATCGATCGCCTGTTTTGGGCGATCCATCGCCCCTCTTCTCTGGTCGCGATCGCGTTGCGATCGTTGGGGGTGCCTATGTGGCGATCGTTGTAACGATACGCTGATCGCCGACGGGCGATCGATCGCCACCACATTTTTAGGGACAATGTCCCTTTTGTCCCTCGAAATGTTTTATATGATTTTAAATTGTTTTAAATTATTTTAATTAATTGTTTTAAGTTTTATTTAAATTGTTTTAAGTCTAGTTATATGGTTTGAAAGCATAGATTTCAACGATTCCGATTTTTAAAGTTTTATTTCCGCTCGAATGTCAGGTTTAAAGATTCTAAGTATGAAAAAAAAAAAAAAATTTATACGGTAAAAATTAGGATACGGGTAAGGGTCGTTACAATTTTGCTTCACATCTAAATTTTGCCAATAATTTTGAACAAATACAGATGTATTTTTTCAAGTTTGATGTCTAATTTTTCAGTTTATCACATGTATATGTTCTTCCACAATGATTACATTTACCTCTAAAATTGTTATCATCGTCAATGTCAACAACAGTAAAATGATTCCAAATATTAGATTTTTTTGTCATTTCTCTACGAACACTAACATTAGAACTAGTAATAGGAAAAATCTTTGCATTTTGATTTTCATTAATTGTAACGCCTCGAGTTATCTGAACTCGGTTCGCTACACAAAAATACTGAACCGATCTATGACTTTTGAGAAAAATTTTAAAATTTCATTCAATGATTAAGATTTGACTCTTAAAATGATAAAACTTGCAGCGGAAAAATCATCGTATAAAAAAACAATATTTATTAAATAGTTAAATTATTCAAGACAGTTGGTTGAAAGAGAAAAGAAAACAGAACACATCGACCGATCACTAAACGACAAAACACCTCTACCGCGCAGACCACGTGATATCCATGCGATTGAAATAATTCGGCAGACGACGTCTACCGCTCACAAACGACAAACATTCTCAGCTCATATCTACCGATAGAACAAACTACCTCTTCCGATCGTTAGACGACAAAAATCCTCAATTCATATCTACCGATCGCAAAACGACAAATTTCTTCCTACATCATCCGATTACCAAAACGACAAAGCTACTAAAGACTTATACCGAATACATCTACCGATGGCTTCTACTGAAGACATCTTCCAATGGCTTCTACTGAAGACATCTTCCAATGGCTTCTTCTGAAGACATCTTCTGATTACAAAACGACAAAATTCTAATACTCACATCCACCGATGGACTATATCCACCAATAGACAAAACTCTCGACTTCCACCGATAGACATCTTTTACCGATAGATCAAAAATACTCAACTTCTGTCGATAGACATCATCTATCGATAGATCAAAACACTCAATGAAAACAGCATAGTAACAATTTCACTATAAATAAAGAAAACTCCGACTACCAAAAGAACTTGAGCATTTTACTAACCGTTCAAAACTACTTAAATTCATGTACTACTCCAAAATTTGGTAAAAATCACTATTAAAACTAACAGAGTATCATTATCAGAAAAGTCTCAAATTGCATTCAAAACATCAAAACTACTACTGTCACTAAAACTCTCAATTTATTTAAATTGAATCATGGTTCACTAAACCTTCTTATCTACTGACACCAATTAAACCGCCCCATCAGCTCGCCAAGTCGAGGCATGAATGTGCTCCCCCAACCAGCCTATTCCTCAACATGCTCAGAAAACACACCTGCAGTCACTTCTTCACCTACATCACAAAACTCATCTATTAGCATAATGCTAAGTAAGTAAAGCAGTAATGAAATGAAATGCTGAAACATAAATTCCTAAACATGCAGTTTCTACTTTCTCATCTCAGTTGTATATGCATTCGTTTCTGATCTGATCCCCCTGTGAAATTGGGAGTTGGATCACTTCTCTCAAAGTCATACATCCTCTCTCTCGATTAAGGGGCAGATTAGTTCCCTTAACAAACTGTTCAGATCCCCCTGTGAAATTGAGATTTGGATCACTTCTCCCAAAGTCATACATCCTCTCTCTCGATTAAGGGGCGGATTAGTTCCCTTAACAACTGTTACAGTCTGTTCATTCCTTACCATGTCATTTCATGTAAATTCATTTTCGCATACTTTTAAAACATGATGCATGACATACAAACACATTCAAGCATACACAATCCTACTGTTTTGTGATGTAGGCCCGAAGGCACAAGCATACTTTACTCACCTGGTCTCCTGAAAATCGCTCGGCTGTAAGCTACTTTAGAAGCTCGCTCACCTAAAGTCATAACAATACATTAATCAAACCTTCACTAAACTTCACCAAGAATCAATCAGAAGTTTGAGGAAACCAGTTTGAAACAATGCTACCCGTGCATTCCTATATATCACCAAAATCTGAACCTACTCTCAATCACAGCATCCTCAAAATTTCTCACATTGTACTCCCTCAGTTACCTAACTGCTAAAATACAAGAAAAACGAGGAAAACTTACCTAGGTTGAAAGAGAATCGAGCAAGGGAATCGCCAAAAGGGTTTTGCTGGAGAGCTGGAGACCAAAAGATGAATGATAAATAGAATAGTGGCGGCTACAGTGCATTAAACTCAAACCTCTCTCCTTAAATACGTTATCCACTTTTAAATTTTCAATTACTCTTATGCCCTTGCCTAGTCATCCATTAACCTTACTTTTATTATTGTCTTTTAAAGTGTGCCATTAATTTAAAAAGAATAGAGAACTGGTTCGATAGAACCGGGTGTTACATTAGTGCTTTATGTTTCTATCATATAAAATATAACAATTTATCAAATCAATAATCAATCATTAGTCAAATCTAACAATCTAACAAACATCTAATAATCTAACAAAAAATAAATCAACCCAAGCAAAATTGAAATCAAAATCAAAATTAAATTCAAGGGGTATAAGTGTAGGATCGAGATTGTCTAAGAGGGGGGTGAATTAGACCTATTTAAAATTTTCTTAATTACTAAACACAAGCAATCAATCAGTAACAGTAAAAGAGAGAGAGAGAAAAAATCAACACCAGATTTTTATGTGGTTCGGCCAAACCTTGCCTACATCCACGCTTCAAGGTTCACCCCTTGAAGATCATTAACCTTCTCCTCAGTGAGAAAAACAGATCGGAATTCTGGGCTCCGATCAACTGCCTTTACAATTCAGGATTGAACTTCACGGGCGTCAATCCACTGCCTTATACACAATGTTGAGTTCGTAAATGGTAAGCTCAGACTACACTCTCACAAGGATTGAATCTCAAGTTAAAATCGAGAGGTGTAGAAAAATGATACAGAGTATGATAAAATTTCGCAGGTTAGGGCTCAGGAAATCAAATTCGCAAAAGTTATATCTTCGTGCTCTAACCTCGGCTTAAATACTCTGTCTTCTTTTTCAGCTCTGAATTGAATGCTTCTTTCTTCAAATGAAAAATGTTACCGTTGGGAAGCATCCATACTAGATCAGGTAGCCGTTGCCGTCTGTAGTTGCAAGTCGTCGTCGCCATTAAAGTTCTGGAGTTAATGCTGAAAATGACGTCATTGTAGCTTCGCGACTATTTTGAATTCTGGCGGAAGATCATCGGTGGAAGCAGCTTTAATTCAATCGCCACGTCATCTGTATGTATTGCTCTAAGAGTCCATCAGTATAGGCAACTTAAAAGTTATCGACAAATGTATCTTCAACGCCATCGGCAGGTGAAGCTTGAAAAACCATCGGCAGGTGTATCTTGAAACGCCATCGGCAGGTGCATCTTGAAACGCCATCGGCAGGTGCATCTTGAAACGCCATCGGCAGGTGCATCTTGAAACGCCATCGGCAGGTGCATCTTGAAACGCCATCGGCAGATGCAGCTTGAAAGCCATCGGCAGGTGCATCTTGAAACGCCATCGGCAGGTGCATCTTGAAACGCCATCGGCAGGTGCATCTTGAAACGCCATCGGCAGGTGCATCTTGAAACGCCATCGGCAGGTGCATCTTGAAACGCCATCGGCAGGTGCATCTTGAAACGCCATCGGCAGATGCAGCTTGAAAGCCATCGGCAGGTGCATCTTGAAACGCCATCGGCAGATGCAGCTTGAAAGCCATCGGCAGATGCAGCTTGAAAGCCATCGGCAGGTGCATCTTGAAACGCCATCGGCAGATGCAGCTTGAAAGCCATCGGCAGGTGCATCTTGAAACGCCATCGGCAGATGCAGCTTGAAAGCCATCGGCAGGTGCATCTTGAAACAGGTGCATCTTGAAACGCCATCGGCAGATGCAGCTTGAAAGGCCATCGGCAGATGCAGCTTGAAAGCCATCGGCAAATGCAGCTTGAAAGCCATCGGCAGTTGGAGAAGCATCATGTGGACAGGCGGGCTCGGAGGAGGGCACGAGAAATGGCACAGGGACAGAAGGAGTAGCAGGGGTAGAGAAGGCCAGTTCAGGTCTTCTGAAGATCCAAAGGCATCACTCGAAAATCTTCAACTACCTCAGGTCGGTAAAAAGGAAGAAGGAGGTCTTCAAAAGTAGGCTCAGAGGGGCAGAGTGGAATATGTGGTGCAGGGCAAAGAGCCTCAACTTTTGACTTGAGAGCCCGAAGGGAACGAGTGAACATCTCATTATTTCTATCCATTTTACGATCCATTTGACCCTGAGCCACAACAGCCTCAACGCTCAAATCCTTTTTGAGTTGAGTGATCTTTGTATCAATAGCGGTACCGAGATTGTCAATGCTTGACTTCAATTCAGTATACTGTTCCTTCGCTGAGAGAGAATCTCATATGATAGAGGATGGAAGATACTGGGGCAGGAGCAGATTGCAGATTTGGTGAGAAATGTTGGACTTGGGGAGCAGATGGATTTGAAGGAGCAATTGGACTTGAAGGAGGTGGTTGGATTGGTGATGGAGGAGCTGTATCCTGTTGGACTGGAGATGGAGGAGGAATAGGAGGCAGAGCTGGTAAACGAAGTGCAGGAGGAGGAGGTGTAGGATTCGCTGGAAGGGGTAGAGGCACAGAGGAGGGAGTAGAGATTTCTTCTGAAACAAGAATCCTTGAGGAAGGGACACGACGCCTTCGCACTAAAGGAAGAGGTTCAAAGCTTGAAGCCTGAGATTGAGAGGGGGAATTAACAAATGCAGGAATCTCAGAGTCATCCCCTCCTTCGGCAGTGGACTCCTCTAGCAGGTCAAGTTTTCACTTTCCCTTTTTGGCAACTGCAGCCTTAGCAGTAATTCTCTTTGGAACATTCAGCACAAGCTCCCCGGTTCTGGTTCTTTTAATTCCCATTTTGCTTAAGGTGGTTTTGGAATAGTAACTGGAGGGTTTAAGTGTGACAGGATCTTCATCCTCAGGAAATACAACCTCAAGCTTAGCTAGAATCTTCATTAACAGCAGGTTGTAAGGTAAAGAGGTAGCTTTGGATGACACTGCCAGAATCGTCCTACGAACAACAACATATCCAATATTGAAAGGGGTTTTGTAGTAGAGTGCAAACAGAACAAAAAGTTCCATGGCACTCACTTTATCATGGTGACCACCCTTAGGGACAATATTGTACCCTATCATCTGATGAAATAGTCTAGCCCTAGCGGTCAGGTGTTTGCCCTTTAAATGATCAGGGATATGGTTTGGGTTGAAGACAATGGTCTTGAGAAAACTGAGACCATCATCGGTACCAAAGAACGGAGGCTCAGTGCCGGATACATATTTGTAGGGCAGCTATCTAGGTGAGGGCACTCCAAAATGCCATTAATGAATTGAGGAGTAATTTCAATGTGCTTGTTATACACATAGCTTTTGATAGAAGAGAAATCAGAGGTAAAACTTAAATTGGCATAGAACATTTTAATGGCTTTTGGGTAATAAAATGAATCTACATCAAAAAGACCTAACAACCCAAGATCCTTCAAGGGTTCGACAATATTCATGCCAGCTAAGTCATCAAAGTAGATACCTCGACTGGAAATTAAGGACTTGAACTGAAAGTCGTCATGGTATCTCAACTCAGCAGCTTCAGAGTAAAAGAAGAGTGATGACCAAGCTTTTGCATGAGGGATCACTCGTGGAGGGCGTGCTGAAGTCTTGGCCTTTTTCTGGACCGGTTTGGAAACGGCGCGAGTGATAATTCATGGGAGGAATAGGACTCGAGAGAGACGATTGGAAGGGAAGGGGTTTTTTTTTTGAAAGAGCGCGAAATATGAAGCGTCTTTGAGAAGAGGCAGAGTTTAAATGAAAAAGGGGCATCGCCCGACGAGATGGAGTCACACGTGTAAGACAGATTAATCCGATGGGTCACACGTGTCGGTAGATTTAAGAAATCCGAAAGCATCTTCCGATGCCCATTGAAAACTCAGCATCTACCGATGCAATCACAGAAGGAAATGCTCTAACACTCAGGAATTTCCAACAGAGGAATAAACTTAGTTTTTCTTAACCCGAATGAGGCCTAGCCTTATTATAATATTATTGAATGTCTTTTCATCCAAAGGCTTGGTAAAGATGTCGGCTAGTTGATCTACAGAATTAACAAATTCTAAGGATATATCACCTCTCAGAACATGATCTCGAATGAAGTGATATCTAACATCTATATGCTTGGTTCTAGAATGCTGAATAGGATTTTTAGAAATGTTGATGGCACTGGTGTTATCACACCGAATAGGAATCCTATCATAAAACAGATTATAATCTTCCAAAGTCTGTTTCATCCAAAGCATTTGTGCACAGCAACTGCCTGCAGCAATATATTCACTCTCAGCAGTTGACAATGCAATAGAATTCTGTTTCTTAGAATACCAGAAAACTAAAGATTCACCAAGGAATTGACATGTTTCACTGGTGCTTTTCCTATCTACAAGACTACCAGCATAGTCAGAATCTGAGTATCCAATCAGATCAAAGGAAGCGCCTTTAGGATACCATAAACCTAAATCATAAGTCCCACTCAAATTTTGAAAATCCTTTTTACTGCAGATAAATGAGACTCCTTAGGGGCAGCTTGGAATCTAGCACATAAACAAACATTAAACAGAATATCTGGCCTACTTGCAGTCAGATATAACAAAGAACCAATCATACCACGATATTTCTTAATATCCACATTTATTTCATGGTCATCTTTGTCCAATTTTGTTGTGGTACTCATGAGAGTTTTAGAAGATTTAGCAGATTCTAATTCAAATTTCTTAAGAAGTTCCTTAATGTACTTTTCTTGGCAGAAGAAAATTCCATCAGGAGATTGACTGATTTGAAATCCTAAGAAGAATTTTAACTCCCCCATCATACTCATTTCAAATTCACTTTGCATGAGGGAAGAAAAATCATTACACAAGTTGACATTAGTTGATCCAAAAATAATGTCATCTACATAAATTTGAACTAACAGAATGTCATTATCCTTTTGCTTGCTAAATAGAGTTGAATCAGTATTTCCCTTTTTGAAATTTCTTTCCTCAAGGAAGTTCTTCAATCTGTCATACCAAGCTCTAGGAGCCTGCTTAAGTCCATAAAGTGCCTTCTTAAGTCTATACACATAATCAGGTTTTCCAAAATCTTCAAATCCTAAGGGCTGCTCTACATAAACTTCTTCCTGAATATACCCATTTAAGAAAGCACTCTTCACATCCATTTAGAAGAGTGTGAAGTTTTTGTAGCAATCATAGGCTAAGAGCATCTTAATTGATTCTAATCTAGCAACAGGTGCAAAGGTTTCCTCAAAATCTATTCCTTCTTCTTGATTGTAACCTTTAGCAACCAGTTTAGCCTTATTTCTAATCACAATCCCATTTTCATCTAATTTGTTCTTGTAAACCCATTTAGTTCCAATAATGGGATGATCCTTAGGCCGTGGAACAAGTTCTCATACCTTGCTCCTTTCAAATTGATTTAACTCTTCTTGCATGGCCAAAATCCAATTTTTATCACACTCGGCTTCTTCAAATTTCTTAGGCTCTACTTGTGAAATGAATGCCACCTTGGCACAGAGATTCCTAAGAGAAGCTCTAGTCTTAACTCCTAAAGAAGGATCACCTAAAACTTCATCTATTAGATGATTTTTGACATATTTCCAATCTTTAGGAAGAGCAGGATTTTCATCCTTGACAGGAAAAATATCTAGAGATGTAGAAGAAGGTTCTAGAGATTTTTCTACTTGGGGAGGATCACTAGGCTTTTTTAAGGAAAGAGAATCCAGTTGTTTATCCAAAATATCATCCTCATCCACATTGATTGTGGGTTGAGGGGACTCATCAAAGTAAACATGAACTGACTCCTCTACAACTAGAGTTCTCCTATTGAATACTCTATATGCTTTGCTGGAAAGAGAATAACCCAGAAAAATTCAAAGATCAGATTTAGAATCGAATTTTTCTAAGTTATCCTTAGTGTTTAGAATGAAACATTTGCTTCCAAAAGCTCTAAAATACTTGACAGAAGGGATTTTACCATTCCAAAGCTCATAGGGAGTTTTCTCGAGAATAGGTCTTATGGAGACCCGATTAAGCACATAACAAGCTGTTGACACAGCTTCTGCCCAGAAATATTTTGGAAGGGAATTCTCATTAAGCATAGTCCGAGCTAGCTCTTGGAGAGACCTATTTTTCCTCTCAACAATACCATTTTGCTGAGGGGTCCTAGAAGAAGAGAAATTGTGTTCAATTCCATACTTGAGACACAAGAGTTCAAATTTCTCATTTTCAAATTCTCCACCATGATCACTACGAATAGCAACTATGGTGAGCTCCTTTTCATTTTGAACTCTTTTCCTAAAACTAGAAAATGTGTCGAAAGTCTCATCCTTAGACTTCAGAAAATGTACCCAGGTGAACCTAGAGAAGTCATCTACAATTACAAAGGCATAGAATTTGCCACTTAGGCTGGCTATATTGGAAGGACCGAAGAGGTCCATATGAAGGAGTTGGAGATGCTTAGTAGTTGAAATTGCATTCTTCGATGCAAAGGAACTTTTGATCTGCTTACCCATTTGGCAAGCTTCACAGACTTTATCCTTCTCAAAGGATATCTTAGGGATTCCTCTTACTAAATTCTCCTTAGTAATTTTAGCTAAAGTATCCATCCCTACATGTCCTAATTTCCTGTGCCAAATCTAAGAATCATGGGAAAAATTAACAGCAAAGCATTTTTCATCAGACGCAGTAATATCATCTAAGTCAATAATGTAAATATTATCTTTCCTATAGCCAGAAAACAGAATTTTGCCATTTGAAGCATCTTTAATTATGCAAGAATTCGACTTAAAAATCACTTTATATCCTTTATCACATAACTGGCTAATACTAAGTAAATTATGCTTTAATTCATCTACTAATAAAACATTCTCAATAATAGGATTAATACTGTTACCTATGTTGCCAATGCCAACAATTTTTCCTTTTTGGTTTCCACCAAAAGTAACACTTCCTTTCTTCTTGTTGACACCTGCAAACTTAGTTGAGTCTCCTGTCATATGCCTCGAACATCCACTGTCGAGATACCATTGATTTTTCTCAGGAGAACAGTCAACCTGCAAAACAGAGATCAGGTTGTCTTCTTAGGTACTTAAATCTTTTGGGTCCTAGTGTTAGGCCTGGTCCCCTTAGGAACCCATTGCAGTTTACTGCCAGATTTTATATTGTTTGATTTTAAGGGACACTCAAAGGATTTGTGTCCTACTTCGTTACATGAATGACAAGTGGATGGTTTAACAAAGAAATTCTTGAAAACTTTCCTTTTATTGAACTTATCATAACCTATACCTGCCTTATCATGAGTAGCTCTATGATTTCCTATCAGCAGAGTTAGGTTTTTGCTACCATTTGAGAACCAAAGAACAAGTTTATTCAAAGACTCATTTTTCTTCTTAAGTTCAGTAATTTCTTTTTCATGCAAGTCCACTTCTTTAGCATGCTTTTCTAATAACCCTGCATTTTCCTTTTTCAACATGTTATACTTAGTCTTATGCTGAGGAATAGACTAGTTGGGGGAGCACACTCATGCCTCGACTTGACGAATTGATGGGGCGGTTTAACTGATGTCAGTAGATGAGAAGTTTTAGTAAACCATAATTCAATTTAAATATGTTGAGAGTTTTAGTGACAGTAGTAGTTTTAATGTTTTGAATACAATTTGAGACTCTTTCTGATAATGATACTCTGTTAGTTTTAATAGTGGTTTTTACCAAATTTTGGAGTAGTACACGGATTTAAGTAGTTTTGAATTGTTTTAGTAAAATGCTCAAGTTCTCTGGTAGTCAGAGTTTTTCTTTGTTTATAGTGATATTGCTGTTATGTTGTTTTCGTTGAGTATTTTTGATCTATCGGTAGATGATATCTATCGGCAGATGTTGAGTATTTTTTATCTATCGGTAGATGATGTCTATCGGCAGATGTTGAGTATTTTTGATCTATCAATAGATGATGTCTATCGACAGAAGTTGAGAGTTTTGTCTATCGGTAGATTTAGTCCATCGATGGATGTGAGTATTAGAATTTGTCGTTTCGTAATCAGAAGATGTCTTCAGGAAAAGCCATCGGTAGATGTCTTCGGTATAAGTCTTTAGTAGCGTTGTCGTTTTGGTAATCGGATGATGTAGGAAGAAATTTGTTGTTTTGCGATCGGTAGATGTGAATTGAGGATTTTTTGTCGTCTAGCAATCGGAAGACGTAGTTTGTTCTATCGACAGATATGAGTTGAGAATGTTTTGTCGTTTAGTGACCGGTCAATGTGTTCTGTTTTGTTTGAGAGTAAAAGACTTTTGTCGTTTAGTGATCGGTCGACGTGTTCTGTTTTCTTTTTATCTTTCGACCAACTGCCTTGAATATTTTAACCATTTAATAGATATTGTTTTTACGATGATTTTTCCGCTGCAAGTTTTAACGTATTAAGAGTCAATTCCTGATCATTGAATGAAATTTTAAAATTTCCCAAAAAGTCATAGTTCGGTTTAGTATTTTGTGTAGTGAACCAGGTTCAGATAACTCGGGGGCGCTACACGTTCTCTAATGGCTAAGTATTTAATGTCGATGTGTTTACTTCGACTACCGCTCTTATTATTCTTAGCCATAAAGATCGCAGCTGAGTTGTCACAAAATAACTTCAATGGCCTAGAGATGGAATCTACAATCCTAAGCCCAGTAATGAAACTCTTCATCTATACACCATGCGAAGTAGCCTCAAAACACGATACAAACTCGGCCTCCATGGTGGAAGTAGCAGTCAATGTCTGCTTTGCACTTCTCCACAATACAGCTCCATCAGCGAGCATGAAAACATAACCAGATGTCGATTTACGTGAATCAACACATCCGGCAAAGTCTGCATCGGAGTAGCCCACCACCTCTAGAGTATCAGTCCGGCTGAATATAAGCATGTAATCCTTCGTTCCTTGAAATATCTCATCACTTTCTTTGCAGCCTTCCAGTGGTCCAAACCTGGATTACTCTGTTATCTTCCCAATACCCCAACAACAAATGCAATGTCAGGTCTTGTGCAGACCTGAGCATACATCAGGCTTCCAACAGCAGAAGCATATGAAATGTTTTTCATTTGTTCCCTTTCGAGATCATTCCTTGGGCATTGGTCTAAACCAAACTTATCACCTTTAACAACGGGAGCTACACTTGGTGAATAATCTTTTTCATTCGAAATCTCTCTAAAACCTTATTGATATAAGTTTCTTGAGACAGACCCAAAACACCTCTATCTCTATCTATATTTATCTTAATGCCAATGACATAAGACGCATCACCCATATCCTTCATGTCGAAATTCTTAGAGAGAAATTGTTTCACCTCATATAACAAACCCTTGTTGTTAGCTGCAGGTAAAATATCATCCACATACAGAACAAGGAAACAAAGCTTACTTCTACTGATCTTTTGGTATATACAATGATCCATAACGTTCTCTACAAAACCAAACGAAGAGATAACTCATGGAATTTCAAATACCATTGACGAGAAGCTTGCTTCAATCCATATATGGATTTCTTAAGCTTGCACACCAAATGCTCACCACTACTAGAGGAAAATCCTTCAGGTTGTTTCATGTATACCTCTTTCTCTAATTCTCCATTAAGAAATGTTGTTTTCACATCCATTTGTTGCAACTCTAAATCAAAATGTGCAACTAATGCCATGATTATGCGAAGAGAATCTTTCTTAGATACAGGAGAGAATGTCTCCTTGTAGTCGATTCCTTCCCTCTGAGTGAATCCTTTAGCAACGAGTCTATCTTTATATCTTTCAATGTTGCCCATTGAGTCTTTCTTTGTCTTAAAGACCCATTTGCATCCTATGGTTTTTACACCATCGGGCAACGTGACAATATCTCAGACTTCATTAACAGCCATAGAATCCATTTCATCCTTCATGGCGTCATGCCAGAATCTTGACTCTACACAACTTATGGCTTGCGAAAATGTTTCAGGATCATTTTCGGCTCCGACATTAAAATCTGATTCTTACAAATACACAACATAATCACTAAAAATTGCTGACTTCTTTACTTTAGTAGATCTTCTTAATGTTGGATCAACATCATCTTGTAGAATTTGTTGATCAACTGGTTGCACAACTATTTCAGGTAACTCCTAAGCAATCTGATCTACTGGCTCATTATCAACAACTTGTGAATTTTCAGCGATTGTTCTCACAACAGCCGGTTGGTCTCGAGGGTTGTTGTGAATAACAATCAATCTATTACTTGAGCATGATGGTTACGCTTCTAAATGATCCTTTCTGGAACAGTGTTCCAGGATCAGTCGCACCCACTGATTAAGTCATTCTCAAGAAAATTTGCATTTTTTGATTCCACAATTCTAGTGCTATGAGAAGGACAATAGAATCTGTACTCCTTAGATCTTTCGGCATATCCAATGAAATACCCACTAATAGTCCTTGGGTCCAGTTTCTTTTCTTGCGGATTATAGACTCTTACTTCACACAGACATCCCCAAACACGTATATGTCGCAAACTCTGTTTCCAACCTTTCCATAATTCAAATGGTGTCTTTGGGACAGTCTTGGTTGGAACTCGGTTTAATATATACACAGCCGTCTTAAGAGTATCAATCCATAATGACTTTGGAAGGTTGGAGTTACTCTACATACTCCGCACTATGTCCATCAATGTTCGGTTCCTTCTTTCTGCAACACCATTTTGGTCCGAAGAACTAGGCATAGTGTATTGGGGCACAATCCCATGCTCTTAAAGAAACTTTGCAAATGGACCAGCCGATTGTCCCTTCTCGGTGTATCTACCATAATATTCTCCACCTCTATCTGTTCTCATGATCTTAATTTGCTTATCGCACTGTTTCTCTACTTTCGCCTTGAAAATCTTAAAGGCGTCTAAAGCTTCATCTTTACAATGAAGAAAGTGGATGTACATATATCGCGAGTAATCATCAATGAAAGGGATGAAGTATTTCGGACCATGCATATCCATATCAGGACAACAAATATCTGAATGGATGATATCTAAAATGGTTGTACTCCTCGTAGCACCTTTCTTAGATTTATTGGTCTGCTTTCCCTTAATACAGTCCACACAGGTATCAAAATCAGTAAAATCTAAAGTACTAAGTACTCCATCTTTTACTAATCTCTTAATCCTTTCAATAGAGATATGTCTCAATCTCCGGTGCCATAAAGTAGAAGAATCCTCATTTATAACACAACATTTTATGCCAAATTGAACATGTACAACATTATAAGCAGTGTCATTTTGTAAATTAACAGAGAAAAGACCATTCAACAATGTACCACTCCCAACATTACTAGATTTATAAAACAAATCAAACGATGTTCCATAAAAATTGAAAGAGTATCCTAAAGGTACAAGTTTTGAAATAGAAATTAAATTCTTAGAAAAGTTAGGAACATAAAAAGTCTTTTCCAAATACAAATTAAAACCACTGCTTAAAACTAAACAACATGTCCCAATTGCCTCCACACGTGATTGCATCCCATTTCCGGAATAGATGCCTTCTTTATTTGGAGTTGGCTTCCTTAGGTTTCGCATATCTTGTAAGGTATTAGAAACATGGATTGTAGAATCAGAATCAATCCACCATGTGTTATAATTAATATCAACCATATTAGATTCATAACAGACAAAAGAGATCAAGTTACCTTTCTTCTCAAGTCATATTGGAAACTTCGGGCAATCTTTCTTAATGTGCCCCTTCTTGTTAGAAAAGAAACACCTTATTTCCTTCGGGTCTTTCTTAATTCCTCCGGTTACCGGTAACGAGCTTTCTGGTCCTTCTCATATGTAACTGTAAGTGCACTCTCGCCCAAATCCATAGACAGCCTATTCTCTTCCTGAACACACATGGTCATAAGCTCATTAATTGACCATTTTTCCTTATGTGTGTTATAAGAGATCTTAAAAACTCCATATGCTGATGGAAGAGTTGCTAGTATATAATGCACCAAGAAAGACTCTGACATCTCGACCTCAAGTCTTTTAAGCTGAGCCGCAATGTCCCGTATCTTCATGATATGCTCACGCACACATTTTACTGTAGTGAGCCTCGTGGATGTGAACTTGATTATAAGGGTAATGGCAAGAGTTTTATCAGAAGTCACAAACTGCTCATCAATCACCTTCAGCAATGCTTTGACATTCTTATGCTCCTTAATCGAACCACGAATACTCTCAGATATTTTAGTCTTTATGAACATCATACTGAGACGGTTAGACCGTTCCCATCATTCATAAAGAGTTAAATCATCCAAAGTACTCTTATCATCAATGATTGACTCGTCTTTCCTTATAGCATTATCAATATCTAAGCATCCCAAATGAAGAAGAATCCTCTCTTTCCCGACCTTATAATTATAACCCACAAGTTCAGGAATCTCACACTTTATATCAGAAACACTAGCAGTCATCATAACTGCATAAAATTCAATCACACATGCTTATTAATTTAAATGAGACAAATAAACATAAATAATGTTTTACCAAAGTAAATCATGCTTAATTAAAGATGCATCTAATGACATAAAACTTGTCTGTGGACTAAAAATTTAATTCAATCAGATACATTTATAACTTTATGATAAAACTATCAAATTATGTTCCTTTTCCTAACTCCTGTGGGTAAATTAAGAAATATAATATGACATTTCATCATAATTAATCACATAAATATAATAAAAATTTCTGTGGGATAAAATCTATCATATAAAATGAAATTAATTACAAATAATGTCTTAATATGATTCTAAGTATTTATATTTTATTTAGCCTAATTAAAGATGTTGTGGCTACTCTCTAATTAGCTAAATCACATGAATCATTTGATATTTAAATTTAATTCACAATAAAGTTTATATAATATGCCTAAAAATATAAACAATGTGAATTACCAAAATTAAAGTAAATGCATAAAAAATATTTAAATGCACTCATGTTTCACTGCCTCCATGTTGAAACTTGCAATTTCATACATTTAAAGAATATTTTGGTTTTCTTTGTCGCAATTGAAAATCATGTTTTTTTTTAGGCATTTAAATGACTATTTTAGTCTTCACTGTAATCATGCTTTTAGTCTTCAATTTTGATCTTCACTGTCGCCAGGTGAAAACATGTTTTTAAGGTATTTAAAAATATTTTATTCATGAAAATCAAAAGCATCACGTACAGTGTCATCTTCAACCTCTGGTGGGTCCAAACGACCCGTTATGACCCAAATGAAAAACCCGACAGTTTTTCCATCGATAACACACTAAAATCTCCGAAAGACATAATAGAAATCAAATTCCATAAAAATTTCTAACATTAAAATCTAAAACAAAACACAAAAGATGTATGACCTAATTTCAAAATTTCCATTGATAAAGAAGGCAAAGGTTATTATGTCGCTCTGATACCAAATGTAAAATTAATCACATACAACTTAAAGATCTAACCATTCTCAACGTGAAAGAATTAGATCTAGTGTGAAATTGAGTAATCGAACATACCTCCGGCTATTCCCGTTTCAAGCTTTTGGTTTTGGTTCTTCTAATCTTAAAAACCTTTCTGCAGATGGTGTCTCACATAATTGATCGAGATTGTGGCTTAGGGACCCAAAACCGTTTATACGTTCCCTTTATTTTCTCTAACCATCATAGAGAAAAAGACGTGTAAAGTGGGTAGTTATACACATGTCATTTTCTATATTTAAATGTATTTATTAAACCAAATAGGAAGATAATTACTTCCAACAATATATACTCTAATAGATCATAATAGATGGTGTCTGTTGATAACTCTCAAATTTGATATGTTAATTGACGAAATTAAAAGTTTAAGGTATTTATTGAAAAATCTCTGATGTTTCAGGGTCCATTTTGATACTTACCCAAAAATAACACGGTAAAATACAAATTAGATCTTAACATTTATGGTCATTTATAAATTAGTAATTAAACTATTTTTTTTAATATATCTAATCTTGTTTAAGTTATTAACACTTTATATATTGTTTTTGTTAAATCTTGTATGTATGTATCATTCTTTCCATTTAAAAATGTGTTTAACCCAATTTCAAATTTATCCGATAATTTTTGACTCATTATCAAAGTTTGTTAGTCTCCCAATAAAGTTCAAAATCATTAGAGAAGAGATTGACAGTGTTCGAAATCAAGTTAGAAATTGTTGAAAATGTTATACATTGAGTTAAAATACCTGATTAAATAAAAAATGTGATATTGATTCGTGAATTAACAAAAAAAATTGACGACAATGTTTGAAGTTGTAACGCCCCGAATTTTATAAATTCGATTCGCTACTCATAACGTTGAACAAAACTAAGACAATCTGGGAAGATTTTAAAAACTTCAATCGACGGTCAAAATTTGCCATTTATTTAAAAACATCAAGAAAACTTGCAGCGAAAATTCATTTGTATAAAATAGGGTTAAAACAAAACACTAAAACAATACTTGTGTAACGATTAAAATAATAGAAACAATCGGTCAAAAGAACCAAGGACATAAATGTGTTGAATATTTAAATGTCTTAAATTCGAACACTTCTTCCGTCAAATAGTTTCAACGGTAGAAGTAGAGACAGAAGAGTCTCAGCGTTAGAAGCTGAACGAAATACATCCACCGCTTGCATCCACCGATCACAAAACGACAAAATTTACTACCCACATCTACCGCTCATATCCACCGATCACAAAACAACAAAATTTACTATCCACATCTACCGCTCACATCCACAGATCACAAAACAAAAAAATCTACTACTCACATCTACCGCTCACATCCACCGATCACAAAGCGACAAAATCTACTACTTACATCTACCGCTCACATCTACCGATCACAAAACGACAAAATCTACTACTCACATCTACCGCTCAACAGTAACACTCGACATCTACAAATTGACTTTGACTTCTGTCAAACGACAACATCTGCCGATCAACAGTAACACTCAACATCTACCGATTGACTTTGACTTCTGTCGAATGATAGCATCTGCCGATCAACAGTAACACTCAACATCTACCGATTGACTTTGACTTCTGTCAAACGACAGTATCTGCTGATCAACAGTAACACTCAACATCTGCCGAATGACGCAGAACCACATTAGCATTTACACTCTAAATCATCGGACAACTCTGCCTACTAAAAGAACTTATAAATTTTACTGCAATCATTCAAAACAACTTAAAACCACAACTTTCTAGAAATCCAGAATAGCAAGCTACAAATAAACCAATCTTGTTTTCATAGTCAGGATAATCCCAAAACATGTCAAAACATTAAAACTACTACTGTCATTAAAATCTTCAGCACATTTCAACAACACACTTGTCCACTAAGACTACACATACTGACATTTGTTAAACCGCCTCATCAGTGCACCAAACCACGGCATAGATGTGCTCCATCAACTTCGCCTATTCTTCTGTAAACTCAGAGAAATCACCTGTTGGAAACTCAGCACCTACATCACAAAACTCATCTATTAGCCTAATGTTAAATAAGTAGAGCAAATATGAATGAAATACTGAATTCATAAATCCTAATCATGCAGTTTCTACTTTCACATCTCAGTTGCTTTTGTATTCGTTTCTCTGATCTGATCCTTCTGTACGATGGGAAGTGGATCAGTTTTCCCAAAGTATAAATCCTCTATTAGATTAAGGGGCCGATTAGTTCCCTTAATAGCTGATCTGATTCTTCTATACGATGGGAAGTGGATCAGTCTTCCCAAAGTATAAATCCTCTACTATATTAAGGGGCGGATTAGTTCCCTTAATAGCTGATCTGATACAATCTGTCCATGTCTCACCATGTCTTTACATGTAAATTCATTTTCGTTCTCATTCAATAAAACATGATGTATGACATACTGAATAACATTCATAAACACACATAAACCCTACTGTTTTGTGTAGGCCCGAAGGCACACACATACTCTACTTACCTGGTCTTCTGGACAATGCTCAGTTGTCAGCTACCTCAGAAGTTTGCTCACCTAAAGTCATAAACAGAACATTAATCAAATCTTTACTAAACTTAATCCTAAATCAACCAGAAATCTAAAGAACTAGTTTGGAACTCTGATAATCGTGGATTCCCGATTTTTCACCAAAACCAAAACCTATTCTCATTCACAGCATTTCCAAAGCACACACATTGCACACCCTCTGTTATCTCGCCACTAAAACACAAGGTAAACGAAGGAAATTCACCTAGGCTGGAGAAATCGCTAGAGAAATCGGAGGGAGAATCTCCTAGAACGCTCTGCTGAGCTAAGAACCGAAATGAAAAGTGAAAAGTGTGGCGGCTAAACCCTTAGCTAAACCCTCATTTATAATATATATTTCACAAATTACACATATGCTCTTAACTAACCAAACTTTAACCTAACCATTGATTCTAATTCCTCTCTAATAATATACTCAATCAATTAGTCATATCCCTCCCTTAATTCCATAAAACGTACGCTACAAACGTCAATTCCAGTCGATAATTGTCGGGTGCTACAGAAGTGCTAACAATTATAAATTGAGTTTTAATTTATCGAAAAAAATAAATTAATGTCTAATTGTTAAGATCCTTCCAACATTAAGATTTAAATTTCAATTCTTCCTAAATAATATAAATTTAATCTTTGCATATGAGGATTAGGTAAGAGCAACTCCAGTGGTTGTTCTAATAGGTTGCTTTTGAGAGCAACTTACCACCAAGGTTGCTAACCCCATTGTGGGCAACCTATGGCCCACCATGAGTTGCTCTCTTTGGCAACCGTTGAAAAAAAAAAAAATTCATTATTTTATTCATTATATTTTATTTATTTATTTTTTGCACCGTTGAAGCAACGATCAAAAAATTGATGCAGATTTTGAGAGGAACACAACCTATACGCTCTAACTTTTCTCTCAATCATTCCAAGAATTCTAAAAGCATACTTCACTCCTTAAAATCTCTCTCAACGATTCCTAACTTATCTCTCTCTATCTCTAAACTCTTTATTCTCAAATGGATTCACCATCTTCTGCTAATCCTTACGAGAATATGAGTATAAAAGATATTATAATAGCAGAATGTATTGACGAGTACGATGATCAATATTTCAAAGATTTCATTGAGAATAGACATGTAGAAGGTAGTAGCTCAAGAAGAAGTCGGAAAAAAGGGTCTACAGAGATAGGGGACGTGAAGACGAGCACCAACGTTTATTCGATGACTACTTTTCTGAACGTGTTTGTGTGATTTTTTTATTTGTATTTTAATTATTTAGAATTAATTTTTATTTTCTGTTTAATTTCAATTTCAAGTAATATTTACTTCATTTATTAAATATAATATGATTATATATTTGTTAAAAAAAATAAACATAAAAATTTAGACGTGGGAAGAGAGAGAATCTTTAGACAGTGCTCACTACTGAAGAATTTTTTTAGAAAAATTGCTTAAAAATGATGTGAAGAAGAGAGAAAATGAAATTTATTAAATAATAATGATGTGATTTTAATTAATATACGGGGTAACTCAAGGAATTGCCACCAAGGAGATCTAACATCTCCTTTCGTACAATTAAGAAAAAACTGTTTTCTCCTTTTGAAAATTATTTCAAGAACTACTTCTAGTTTGCTTCTATTGAATGACCCAATCATAATCTGACAAATGGCGCCAACCTGAAAGAGCTCAGCCCGGGAACTCCCCCTTATCTTTGCGTAATTACATATTTGTCCTTGATTCTCCCGTAGTGGGACCGACAATCAGGCCACGATCCTCCGACTGTCGAGCCATTACCCCGAGCTCTGTGGTTATGGCTTCTGGCTTCTGTAATTATCATCGGCACAAGTTCCAACTCCACCGACCAGTGAAACCTCTTCTTCTTCTTCATCTTTTTCTTCTCCACTTCTGTGGACTCTTAGTCACGTCCCTTTTCGCTTCCGCATATGGCTGCTCTGCAACTTCTCAGTTATGGAGCTGTTGATCGCTCCTCCTTATTCTACTCCAAGGATTTATCGTCCTCGTTCTGGGGACGAGATTTGTGTCTCGGCTCTAGGTTCAGTTCCAGAGTGAAAGTTCAGTTTAATGGGAGTTTCCCCAGGGTTTTCGCCATGTCAAATGGCGCACAGTCTCCTTTCAAGATGAACCTCAACGAGTACATGATTACTCTTGAAAAACCTCTCGGTATCCGCTTCGCGCTTACCATCGACGGAAAAATATTCGTTCACGCTCTTAAAAGAGGGGTAATGTTTTTATTTTTCTTGTTTTACGCTTCATTTCTCAATTTTGACGCTTCTCGTTACATTTGGATGAATTCCTTGATGCTCCTCATTCTACATTAATGACTCCAGTAGGGTGTCTTAGATTTCCCTTGCAAATATATTTGTTTTGCCACAGAACGCTGTTCTGATAAATTTCATTTGAATCTTGATTAAAACTCAGTAATTGGCAGGGCAATGCTGAGAAGTCAAGGATAATCATGGTGGGAGACACATTGAAGAAGGCTAGCGAATCGTCTGGTGGCAAGATCATACAGATCAATGACTTAAGTGATACTCAGTAATCCGCTGTACATTGATAAGCTTTTTCTTCAAACACATATTTGGTTTACATTCTAATATAGTTTTAAATTAGTTTAAAATATAATAGTTCATTCTTCATTGGCTTGATGGTTTAAAATTGTTTCTAATTCTATCCAAAACCATTTATTGGTTCATAGTTTTTTATTTTTCAGTCTTTGGTTTCTTCAGGAAGATGCTGAAGGAGAAATCAGGATCTTTTAGTTTGGTTCTTGAAAGACCCTTCTCTGCTTTTCCAATTCAACAGCTTCTATTTAGTGATTTTGACATATTATTCAATAGAGGTCGAGTCCCTATTGCCTCATGGAACAAGAATGTTATAGCACTGGCATCTACCGACAGTGATGGCAATTCTGGGTTTGCTGTGTTTTCCTCAAAGTTTTCAACATCACAAGGGTGGAATATTGTGAAGCAAAATGAGGCTATAAAACCAAAAAAGCAGAAGAATTCTCTCTTACCTCCCATAAAACAGCTGATCAGTATCTTTTCAGGAGAGGAATCTGGAGATGGAGAGTGGGGTCATGGGAGCTTCCCATTAGAGGAGTATACTAAAGCACTGCATCGATCGAAAGGCGAGCTATACTATGATCACTTTCTTGGTATGCGCAATAGTAAGGTGTGATAAAAGTTCTTACACATGCTTATGCATGAAAACTGATGGTTAACTTACTCTGATTTTTGTTGGTAATAGTCTTTTGAAGCAAAAGTTTTGGGTTTTATGATTATTATAAGCCACTCTTTTTTTGTTTGTTTTGTATTGATAGATTACAGAGCAAATATATGTGGGGTCATGCATACAAACTGAAGCTGATGTGGAGACTTTGGCAAAAATGGTAGTACCTCAAAATCACCTCTTAGTACTGCTTTAGTATCATAATATGGACAATGTTTGCTATATTATGTATATAATTATTTATAAATTTGATAAAACACAGTGGCGTATAATAATGGTCTTCATTAAAATCACATTTAGCGTGCAATCTATGTTAGCAGAACTTTTGATTTCAATAAAATGTCATGTTGAAAGATGGATAAAAAATTCCCAGTTGTAAGCATGTTGTGTAGTCAATAGTAGGGTGACTTGGTTATTAGATCTCTTCCAATTCCTTTTGTAATTGTCTTTGCAGATTCATTCTTTCCAGCTATGTATGAACTAATGTCTTAATTTATGTGGTTTCAGCATTCCAATTATGGTACCTAACTATTGTAAAGCTAATTTGCTGTAGGGGGTTACTGCTGTTTTGAATTTCCAAAGTGGAATTGATGCAGAAAATTGGGGTATCAATTCTAAGTTAATTAATGAGTCGTGCCAAAGATTGGATATCCTAATGGTCAATTATCCAATAAGGTAAACAATTTTTACCCATGTCCTGGCCTTGATAGATAAGTCTAAAACTTATGTCACGTTTTTGTTACCATATTTATATATGTTAGGATAAGTATAAAATTTTCATGTTTGATAAGATTCTTTTTTAATAGTAGATAAGAAGTTAGTAGGAGTTATTAGAAGTTGGTGAAAGTTAGGAATATGTTTGTAATTTGGTAGTATAAATAGTAGATAAGAATAGAAAAGATTGGTGAAAAATTGGATGTGTAATAGGGAAAATTCTAGACTGAGTCAGTTTGGGGAAAGATTGCAGGAGTTTCGAAATTTTAAGGCATTTATACTTTTATGTTGTTTTAAATAGTGTAAGTGTTGATTGTTGTGATTGAGATTCCTATCAATGCTTTCCTGGAAATAGATCATGAAGTAGAGCAGATTCTTTCCTTCTAGGAATATACACAATCATTCTACCTCAATGGATTTTTTTCTAGATTTAAATTTCTTCAGTAGTGGAATCCACTTTGCAGAGCTAACCATCTGGTAATGCCAGTCACTCTGCTGAAATTTTCTTTTCAGGGAAGGTGATTCTTATGACTTAAGGAAGAAGCTACCGTTTTGTGTGGGGTTACTATTACGCTTGTTGAAGAAGAGCCACCGTGTTTTTATTACGTGTACTACTGGTTTTGATCGATCTCCGTCCTGTGTGATTGCATACCTGCATTGGATGACTGATACTTCCCTTCAGGCAGCATATAATTTTGTTACCAGTTTGCATATATGCAAGCCAGACAGGTTCTTCCTTACAACTTTTTTGGCCGTTAATCTGGTTCATTGGGTTTGTCACTTAGATTTTTTCCTCGAAGATGGAAAATCTTACAACTATGTAGCCATAATCTATGCCTTCAGTGTATATCTGTATAATATACAGAAATATGAATAGTGATAGGCTATAACAGACATTCATGTATTTTGTAAAAGCTAAGAATATTTCTATCCTCCTGAACGTAGGCCAGCTATTGCTTGGGCTACATGGGATCTCATAGCTCTGGTGGAAAATGGTAGGCACGACGGACCTGCGACACATGCCGTGACCTTTGTGTGGAATGGACAAGAGGTAATTGATGATTTGAAGCTACTTTATACTCTATTCACTTCTGTCAAATCTTCTTCTCATATGAAAAAATACTTCTTCATGGTTTCTCCTTGGGGTTCTGTTGAAGAATATCTCTTTTGGGTGCTCATCTTATCGCTCAAACAGGGAGAGCAAGTGGATTTGGTTGGAGATTTTACTGGAAATTGGAAGGAACCAGTGAGGGCAACCCACAAGGGAGGGCCAAGATATGAGGTGGAATTGAGACTTTCACAAGGAAAGTAAGTTTTCTATTACTTACATATATATATATATATATATATATATCTTACTTTGACCTATAAATTAATCATCTTTGCTTTGCTCCGTCTTCATTCTGTCTTCATGAACTTCAATACCAAAATCATAAAATCTTCAAGAATTAACCAGGTGTGAAAGTGTTCATGACAATTTTACTCTCAGGTACAACTACAAGTATATAATAAACGGTCAATGGCGGCATTCAACATCATCACCGGCAGAGAGGGATGAGCGGGGGAACATCAATAACGTGATTGAAATAGGCGATACTGCCAGTGTTCGACCTGCCGATCAACAGCACAAGAAAGTAACTCTCTTTCTCTGTCTTTGCATGATTATTCCCATTTCTGGGCTGATTATTTTAGGATTAATTCGAGTCTTTCATCATAGGATGCCAATATCTTAAAGGTGATCGAGAGGCAATTGACAGAAAACGAACGCTTTATGCTGGCCAAGGCTGCTCGATGCATCGCATTCTCGGTCTGCCCAATCAAGCTAGCTCCCAAGTAGTCTTCATTGGTCTGTTTTTCCACTTTCTAGTTAAAGAATCATATACCCACGACTACACATTTTCAACACTCCTCGTCGAGCATGAGTTAATCCCTTCGTGCTCAGTTTATTGTCCTCCAAACTTCAGAACTCTTCGGCATGTACTTCATATAGTTTGATGATTTGATCCATATGAACATTGTCTTTAAATAAAAGTTCATAATGTTGATCCAACCCAATGATTCGAAGCAAATATAGAAGGATCCCAAATGAGGAAATGCTCTTTTTATTTATTTTAATTTCTAAATTTGTCAGTTGTATTAGTAACTAAACTAGATCCAAACGAAGAGCAAAACATGTGCTAAGAAAGACAAGATATTAATTAAATCAATCAATAAAATTAGAAAGTAAATACAGAATTATTCAGGCATAAAAGTAGGTTTTTCCTTGAAGTTTGACAATGAGGTCGTGATTTGGAAGAGGGTATTGTTGGCACGTTTGTGAAGAAAAGATGAGGAAATGATGAGAGAAGAATGTTGACATAATCCTTTTTTCTTCAACTGAGTGAGCATATTTCACACTGAATTCAGTCTTCTTAAAACCTTATAACACCATTCAATACACTGGCCTTTCTCTCTCTCTCTCTCTCTCTCTCTCTCTCTCTCTAAGTTTGGTCTTCCCCTCAAACATAGGATTTCAAGTGAATAACTCTGCCATCGGAAATGGATGTCTTATTTGATTTTTTTCTTTTATTTACAAGGTAACTTTAATTTTCGCATAATTTCTCGTCCTTTTCTCCTTTTTGTTATTTAATTTTATTAGTTAACATTGCATGATGAACAAGGCAAAGGATTTCAATGAATCCACCGGATTATCATCACTGTTTGAATATATTTATGTAATTAAATATCGGAATATTTTCGACCCGTTTGAGGGTTCGATTCGAAACTTTGGTAAAATCTAGATTTTTCACTTGCATTTGTTGAATTGAAGTGTGTGGAGATTGCAGGGTGAGTGGGTTTTATTTATTTTGATGGTCACATGCATGATTTGAATTTGGTGCAAAAGTAAGAGATAGCAATTTCATAACAACCAAGCGTTGAGGGTTGGACTCCTTATCTCTTTTAATCCTTTTATATCCATTCTCTTTCTTTGTATCTGCATCATTCATTTCCACTCATCTCTCATCTCTCATCTCCATCATCACTTCTTCAAATCTTTATTTTTTAATGGAAAAAAGAGGACAATTTCTTTGTTTTTCGATGAATTTTATCTTCTTGAAGCTTTCTTACATTTATCTGTAATTGTTCATCAAGAAAATCAAAGTAAAGTGAAAGATTGAGTAACCCAAATGTACTATCATACACCTCATGACTACGGATTGAAGAATGCCATTGAATCATTATCTCCAATGTGCGTGTGAGTGTGTGTGTGTGTGTGAGAGAGAGAGAGAGATCAGAGAATGACGAAGAGGAGATAGCCATGTAATCTAATCTCAAAGGGTAGAAGCTGTGATTGAGTGTAGTTTCGCTTTCATTATCTGCAAAGGGGTGTATGGTTGTATATAGATAGAGCACCGTTCAAGGGGCCCAAGGCACAATGCGACCCTCTTTTTCCCCCTCTTTTTTTTTTTTTTTTTTTTTTTTTTTTAGACAAACCGCCTCTGCTAACCTCTCTCTCTCCTTCCAAAACTTCTCTACAAAAACTCACCTTCACTCCTTCTGTATTTGCCAGGCTTAACCTTTCCTCCCCTCCCCTTCCTCCTCTCATTCAAAACAAGCCTGTCATTGCTGCTCCAGCTCCCGTTTTTACACCCACTTGGGTACTCTCTCTCTACTTTTCTCTGCATTTGCATGTGTTCTTGTTTCACGTACCTTTCGTCATTTCATTTTCAATCCTGCTCTGAAACTGTAAGAGCTTACGTTTTTTCACCTTCTGTACGGACGTTGCTCCAGTTCATCTAAGAACTCTTTTCCTGGAATATATATACATCTATGCATTTTCAAGTTTCGAGTAATATTCGAGCTTAAACATGAAGTTTAACGAATAAACACTCTACAATTGTATTATTTATAGAGTATAGCTCTTAATCTTTACGTTTCAATGGGGATTCTGCAGAAATCAGACGACATGGAAAATGAGTCTTATGAGAATGCAATTCAATCTCTTCAACAGCTTCTCAAGTAAAATCCCTCTCTCTCTCTCTCCCCATCTCTTTCTCTCTCTAAAGTTGGGTTTTTATGGGTGCAGCGAGAAGGCAGAATTGAAACCAGTAGCAGCCTCAAAAGTTGAGCAGATAACAGCAGAACTGCAAGGAGGTGGCAGCGGATTCAACCCAATCGAGAGAATCAAGAATGGATTCATTTACTTCAAATCTGAGAAATATGAGTTCGTCTTCGTCCTTTTTCTCCTCAAATAAACACTTGATTTGTTTTGCTTGCACAAACCCACCTTCCATCTTCTTCATTCTCACAGGAAAAACCCAGCTTTATACTCGGAACTTGCCAAAGGACAGAGCCCCAAGGTCAAAGTCAACCCTTTTTCCTTCATATTTTTTAAATTTTCCCTCCAAAAGCATTAAGATGAAGAACAGCGGTCACTTAGCCAATAAAATTCTCTTTTTTCTGATAAAATCTGGTATTTTTATCAATAACCATAATGCCATAAACTCCGAATAAGCATTCATTTCGCTGTTCTTGCAGTTTATGGTGTTTGCTTGTTCAGACTCGAGGGTCTGCCCTTCTCATGTTCTGAATTTCAACCCGGGGAAGCTTTTGTCGTTCGAAACGTGGCTAATATTGTTCCTCCCTTCAATAAGGTTTCCCTTCCAGAAGCTCAGATCAAACTCCATCTTCTGGTTGTTTTCCGTCTTTAATTTCTGACATTATTTTTTGGTCTGCAACAGCTCAAATACTCAGGACCTGGATCCGCCATTGAATACGCTGTTTTACACCTTAAGGTAACATATCCATGATTTGTCTTTTCTCCTCCATCTTCTCCAATATTTAACTGTTGGTTGCAGGTTGAACAAATTGTGGTGATTGGGCATAGTGCTTGTGGAGGAATCAAGGGGCTGTTGAGCTTCCCAGATGAAGGACCAACAACTACGTATGGCCTTTTCGTCCCCCCTTTAAAAACAAATTCAACTTCTGAAATCAGCAATTTCAAACCAAGTTTCCATATTTCTCCGCCATTAGAGCCTGCAAATTATAAAATTATGACCATCTTTACTGAAAAATGTGCAGTGACTTCATAGAGGATTGGGTGAAGGTAGTCACACCTGCGAAGAAGAAAGTGCTGGGAAAACATCCCGATGCGCAATTCTCCGATTTATGTGGCCACTGCGAAAGGGTAAGCACGTTATTGCCTGATTCCTCAAAAAAAAAAAAAAAAACCGTGTAACTGAAGAGTGTGTACGAACTAACGTTGTCTGCTCTTGGATCACAGGAGGCTGTCAATGTTTCCATTGGGCATCTGCTGACCTATCCATTTGTCAGAGATGGCGTCTTGAATAAAACCCTAGCCCTCAAGGGTGGTTACTATGACTTCGTTAAAGGGAGCTTTGAGCTATGGAGTCTTGAATATGGCCTTTCTTCTCCTCTCCACGTATGAACACAACCCAATTATTAAGATACCCATCTTTCATCTTTCCTCTTCATCAATGTCCTTTTTGTAATCTCCTTTCCTTATAAAGTTCTGCAGAAGCCACTTCTATTTACTTATAAAAAGGATACATATGGAGTGATGTAAAAGTGGCTTCTGTTTCATTAAATAAATACGCGACGAGCCTTTCTTTTTCTTTACCTGTCTGAAATCTCTCTGGTTTCAGCCATTGTTCTGTTTTTACTGCAACATTTTTTCTTTGTTCATTCTTTGCTTCTTTGTTAGGTCAAGGATGTGGCCACCATACTCCATTGGAAGCTGTAGGGACATGCAGAGCTCATCCCTGCAAAAAAGTTCAGACTCTCTTCATTTTATCGTAAAGATAACTTGAACTGAGTTTTGTAGAAGAAAATTTGGACAAAAAATACAAACCATCTTCTGGTTTAAAGAGTCCTGAGACTGAATCTTAATTAATAGACAAATATTTTCGGGGCGTTGCATATTAATTTGTCTAGCTTTCAGCTCATATTTATTCCACAAAATTCTGCAAGAAACTCATTGAGCACCAAAATATTTAGATTCGCGTAGATATCGTCACCCATTCTTACTAAGAAACTGAAAGAAACGAAAGAAAGGGAGATAATCCATTGATGCTCTTCATTCCAAAGTATAAATTGTACCTATTTCGCATAAATATAGTCATCTCTTCTCCTCTCATCAATCCACAAACCTTCAGTCCATTCTCATACTATCATGATGGCAAAATAAGCAACAACAGATAACTCGAGTTGAGTTGACTTGAATTTGTAACTTCCGCTACGTGAAGGGGAGACTTTCATCAACTGTAAGTTATTTATGTAAAATCTGAGATTTTTAATGATGATTTTTAGAGGGTAAATTTTTCGCGTTTGTTGATGGATGATGTGTCGGGAATTTGACTCAATTTTGTTGTTGTGTCAAGTGTGCGTTTTGGGTCAAACGGTCAAATTCGGAAAATCGAACGTCGCTAAGTGGGATTTTATCGTGCAAGGTGTCACACGACGCGTCAAATTTTGATTAAGTGTTGAATCGAGTTTCGTCATGGCTTTAATTAAAGTAAAGATGGTTGGAGGCGGTGGAGCGGCGCCCAACGCCCATTTTTGCCTATTTTTGGGTGTTTTTCTGATTTTTCCCTGTTTTCTCATTTCTTTATTATAATTTTTAACATGGGTTTTCATCGTCATTCTCTCAGACGATTTCGCCAACTTATAGTCTATTCTTGAGGTTGCAGCTCCTGTGAGAAGAAGGACTCGTCGATGAGGTAAGTTATTTATATTTTTTGCATTAGCATCTCATAATTTTCATAAAAAAATATATTTTAGTGGGTTGACACTTATTAAATTGTGACGGGTCTGGTCTTCAACAATCGGGTTTTATTACACACATGTACATAGAGTTTTTGAGCACGTTTATTCAGCATATGTGATGATATTCTGTTGTGGATATTGGGAGGGTGAATCCTCTTAATGCTTTGGGTCGTTTGGCGCCAAAGCATCACGAGGCTACTTTCAGATCTCTTCTATTGCGTGAAGGTAGTTTTGCTTGTATGTATTGCATTGGGTGACAGGACGGTGAACGCATTCATTGGGAGTTTGATAACCCCTTAACCTGATCAAGGTCAGTTTTAGTGCGGGTTGTGTCATTGTTGGCTTTTAGTCACCGCCTGCTCGGGTGGTGGGCTGGATCTCCGAATCGCCATCGTATTTTCTTTTCTAGGCTCATAAGACGTTGTTGGTCCTCAGATCATTGTCTTTCCTTGAGGTGTGCCGAAGTGGTTTTTGCGTGACACTCTCTTTTCACTTAGATGTTTTCTACGAAAAACTAGTGAAGGTATTTTAATTGTATAGTCACCTATATATGTGACAGATTTTATAAATGCCTCACACGTGGCTTGTGGACCAGAGTTTTTAAAATAAAAGAAAATGAAGATGTTTTCAAGTACTTTTATTAATTCATGCATCATCGTAGAAGGTAGATCACGTTTTCTTCTAAAAGAAAGATAAAACTTGCTTTTAACCGGAATACATTAGGTATAAATTTCTTACCGAGTTAATCACTCACCCAAAAGTTACTGAATTAATTCGTGCATCATCGTAGAACAGAACACGTTTTCTTCTAAAGAAAGATAAAAACTTGATTTTAATCTAGTTGACTACAAGAGGAGGATTTGCTACTTCCCTTCTCTCCATCTTTATTTATCGTTTTCTATGGTAAGGACTTGGATTGTAAAACCTTATTTAGATTTAGGTCTGAAATCTAACTTCTGATTTGGGCTTTGTTTAGTTTTCGTACACTACTTAGACATGGATTGAGTTTTTAATTTTATTATGCTATCTGCTTGAGATTTTCTTAATGTGAGCTTGACTTCTTTTAGGTCTGAAATCTAACTTCTTTTATTCTATTGCCTTGTGCCGGGTGATCGAGTTTCCTTTCGAGAGATCGGGCCACCTGACCCGTCATTTCCACCCTGGCCCCTACCTGAGTCGTGACAATTTCTCTTCCTCTTCTCCTAATTGAGAAATAAAATCATCCAACTTAAAGACAAAAAGGGTGAGAAAGTTGATGCTACTACTCGAATATTCTTGAACAATTTAGAATGGGCAACATGAATAACTTGGATAGAATAATAGAAATGTGACCTGAGTTAGCTCTGTTTGGTCCAATTTTCTGCAAGATTGTAGGAACACCAATTTCTGCATTGATAATAATGTGGACTGCCATCTTGTTATGGCTATCCGCAACATTTCTACTAATGACTAGAATGTAAAGGAGGTTTCACCACTGCATTTTGAGTTTATTCTCTCTGTATAATTTGTTTAATTACTCAATTTTGTAACATACTGAGTTTCTGCATCATATTATACAACAGCTCACTCATACAGAGGAGTTTTCAATATAGACTCATATAAGCTACGCAGATTTACACAGCAAATGACCGGAGACGATAGAGGACAAGGAAAAAGCCACAAAAGCAACTACGGAGAGCCCTACAGATGCACCAGCTATAGTCGGGAACTTGTCTTTGCCCCAATTCAATTGCCAGTCATAAACTCGGGTGGCGGCAGAAGACGACGCTGATAGAAGAAAATATGCTAATATCTGCAGTATCAGCCGAAAAAAGAAAATATAGTATTTGTGAGGGCATGTTCCATTTAGAACAATCAAAAGGAGCAGGGAACAGTGAAGATCATTAAAAAATGACTAAAGGCTGAGAATGGCTGTATGAGATGGATTCATCATATGTAGTTTTCCTGTGATATTTTTCTACTGCCTGATTTTGGTTCGATTGGGTTTGGAGGTGGAGTATCTCTGGTCCAACTCTCTTGGGAATCTAACTACTTTTCACTTGAGGATTATATTAGATTCTTTGCTTAAAAAAACAGCAGCTTTGCTTTTTCCGAAACATAAGACAAACAAGTAACTTAGAAAGTAAAAGAAGCATTTTCATGTAGGAAAGGTAGTGAGAGAGGTGTCTCAAAGGGAATAGAGTAAAGGAGAGACCTTTTCTTCCTCCACCAACACCGTCCAAGGCCATGAACTGCCCCATAAAGGAGTTTCAATCGTAAAGTGGAACTTTTCAGGTAGTTTAATTTTCTAAAAGATTCACTTTAAGGAGATATTAAAGGACAAATCCAGGCAAACCCAATGATTATTGTGTAAATGATCTATATAAATGCCTGAGAATAAAATGAGAGATAGGACTCTCAAAAAGTTCCGGTTCTCCAAGATCATATTGCAACATGTTTATTGAGGTGGTCCCAATTGAGGTTGGAAATCATAATCGAAAACACCGCCCAGACTTTCATAGTGGGGTTGGACCGATTAGAACAAGTGTTATCATTTAATAAGTGGGCCAATGAGTAGGTATTAGCAATTATTTCGATTTACTAAATACTGTACTAATCCAAAAGTACTTGCCTGATCCATGAAGAAATCAAAGTAAAGCCGGAGGTTAAGATGGATGGCGGCTTTTCTAGTGATCATATGGTAGAAAATATCACAGAGTTGCAGGCCAGAATACACAAACCCAATTACATTTACTGCCAAAGAGTACCTACAACAACAAAACCATGAAAGATTGATCAAACTAAAAGCGAGTTCAATTAAATTTAAGAGTACTCTTCAATTAGTCGAGTTCGAAAAAGTTCACGTCTTAAACTGAGATAGTGTGCTTGGTTTCACAAACCTGAACTCTTTGTATCGATAAAAGGAGTCCAGTGCCCAGCCCTTATTCTTATCAGCCGCCATAACTGCGAGCGACATTAAACAGAGCTTGAATTCGCAAATCCTAAATCCTATCGAAAACCTCTTTCGTATTTTATCCATCCTTGTCTTCTTCAAAATCGACAGGTTAGGCCTAAACCGACGACCTCCCTCCCCTCCAACCCCACCACTACCTTCACCGGAAAATTTATTTCCTTCTTCAACGTACCTGACATCTTCATCCTCCACGTTCTTCTTAGTCACCACAATCGGCTCCGGTCGATAAGAGCGATTAGCCAAGACTGGCGCGGGAGATGCCGGCTTGCCGGATATATTACCCGGAAGAGGGCTGGGATGGTCGTCTTCACCAGAGGAGAGCCCATGGCTGAGAGAGGTTTGATCGGAAGAGACTACGGAGTGCACCGGAGAAACAACAAACGGCGACGGAACTTTGCGTTCCCGTGCAGTTTGTGGAGGAGAGTAAAAGGTCGGCGAATTAGATACACCGTGATCTTCTTCGTGCTTATCAGTCTCCTTGTCTTCGCGATCGTACTTCATTTTCTCGCTCCGAGTTCTTAATTCGGAGAGCAGAGAAAATTGGGGAAGAAAGACAATCAAGGAGAGAGCGAACTTAAGTCTCGAGTCATCGCCAATCGCCATCACCAAGAGCTGACACTTCTTCGGTCAGCCACTCGCACTGAAATTTGTATTCTCTCCGTTATCTGGGGAGCCACCTTTTAGCCCAATCACTTCGGCCCAGTCTCTTATTTGGGGCCCACTAAGGCCCAATAATTTTTTTTTTTGCCTTTTTTGGTTTTAACTTTTATTGATTGCTTATTTGTTTGTAATTAATTAAAAATTACTCATTTATAAATTCATGGGAGATTTTTACAGATGAAAAATATCAGCCCTCGCCCTACTAAAAATTAGTAATTAGATCATGAGTAAAGTGCAAGTCAACCTTAAACTTAAGGGTAATAACCTCTAAATTTATGGGCATTAACAATTAAGTTCCTGTTATTATGCGTGCTGTTAAAAAATTATATTTTTATCATGCGATCTTTTTTACTAGACAATTTCTACGAAGAAATAATTTTAGATATAATGGTTTTGATGATTTTAACAATTTTGAAAAATAAACAAGTTGAAAAACTCAACACCACAATCGTCAAAATTGCTCTATTGGAAGTTGTTTCTCTTTGAAAATCGCATAAAAAAAAAGATCGTGTAATAAAAAACATGATTTCTTTAATGAAAATTTTACGATGAAGATGTAACTCCTAAGTTTATAAGGTTATTTGCTTGAAAATAAATAAAGTAATAACCTAATTGTTTTAGGTACAAGTTTAGATGTCACTTTACTTTTTTATGAATATTCTACAATTTCGAATGCCTTCATGACTTTACGAGTGCCCAATTATTGGCCATATTTGGCATCCACCCAAAAAAGGTCAAGGGTAAATTTTAAATTATATTATGTTAACAAATTGACTCATACTGAAATAAAAAATAATTAAAAACACATGTATTAACACACATAATCATTTTATTTGGTTTTTTTGGATTCAACTACTTCTTCCCAAATCGCCGACCTATCTCTTCATCTCAACAAAAAAACAAAACAGACCGTCTATCTCTCTGACACGAACCAAAAACTCTACTTTCCTCAGCCAACTCAATCACCGACTACTCCACCTCCAACACCATCCCACAGCAAACCATTGATGAAATCTCAATCCGATTACCCTATCTACTCTCATTTGCCTGAAATAGTTTGATTTATAAATCGCTAATAACTAAAATAAAAAACCCATCGATTGGTTCGAATCATAAAAAATCATTCTTGGCATTTGAGAGGTCCCAAAAAATCTCGACAATCGATTCACTACAATCATATGCTATTAAAAAAAGCTTAGTTGTTTCTAAGTAGAGAGAGAGAATGAATAAGATGATTACACGTGTCAACATATGTTTCTTAATGATTTTTTTAATAGCAGAAGTTAATTTATTAACGTAGTATAGTTCATGAGCCATTTTATTAACTAAGAAAGTTTAAAGATCGAGCGGCCATGATTCTTAATTAATTTAAGGGAAAAGTACCATTTAGACTCTAACGTATGGGGTCAGTGACCATTTGGTACCTAACGTTTGTTTTGTACCCAATCAAACCCTAACGTATAAAATGTTTGCAATTCAAACCCTACCGTCAATTTTTCAGTTAAAATTGACGGATGACTTTTTAAAATTACCAAATTACCCCCCTCTCTTTCTCTCTCTCAGTTTCACAAGCAAAAACGATGAAGAACCTTCTTCTGCAGACGAGTTTTTCTGCAATGGAGTCATGGTCCCCATTAAATTCAACAAAACCCAGAAACAGAGAGAAGAGGAAGCAACCTGCAAGTAGGCATAATCCCAGCTCCTCAAGACTGGAAACACAGGGGACTCGACCGACGTTGCTGAGCTCTTAACTTTCTCTCTCCCAAAAAACAATTTTGCTTCGAACTGATTCCCTTTTGATTTGGATTTGAGCCCGTTGAATTGCTTCGGGAAAGAAGAGAGATTGAGCAGAGTGTGCTTCTTTGGCTTTCGAAATTGAGACTTGAACTTTGTTTGAATCCCCAGAAAGATTTGGGCCTCTGTTTCTGCTCAAGCTCACAGCAACCAGCAATGGAGGTTTTCTGTGGAAGAGGAGGAAGATTACCAAGGGAAGGAGAAAATGGAGGTTTTTCCTTGCTGGGGTTTTCAGAAATTTGGATTTTGCATCTGCTTTTAATGGGTACGATTCCACTGCAGAAAAGCTCGTCTGCAGAAGAAGGTTCTTCATCATTTTTGCTTGCGAAAGTGAGAGAGGGTAGTTTGGTAATTTTAAAAATTTATCTGTCAATTTTAACTGAAAAATTGACGGCAGGGTTTGAATTGGATACAAAACAAACGTTAGGTACCAAATGGTCACTGACCCCATACGTTAGAGTTTAAATGATATTTTTCCCTTAATTTAAATATACAAGAGAAATAAGAAAAGAAATGAAATAATGGGACCCGCGCAAGGAGCATCATGGAAAAGCGTCGTGAACTGATTGGTTGGAAAATAATGGTAGCGAGCTCAAGCTGCTTGTTGGGCCCCGCACCGCTCTGGCTCATTAATCATTAATCATACCTCATCAAACAGACATGGAGGAGTGTCCCAATAATTGCTCTTTCTCTTACTGTGTCCGAAGGGCAGATTTGTAGTTTCACACGGTTTAATTAATTGAAGTCCAGAATCATCTAGACACTGCTCCTTCAGTTGCCACGTCATATTATTCAGAGAGAGAAATCCATTCTTTGTGCTACACGTGTCTATCTATTCGCGATCCGTATATGCGGAAAATCTACGTAGTTACGGGGAATCATACGTATTTAGCCCTACGTGTTATATTTCCTGAGGCTTCGTTCCAGGCTGTTAGCAGGAGAAGAGACACGTGGACCAATAATGGAGAGGGGATGACCACTACGGAGGTAGTAAGCAAGAAAGCAGACGTAAAGGTTTGATTTTTTGGATAAATAGAGGACGAGGGGAATGACCAATCAGAATTCAGCGATCAAAGCAGCAACCTTTCTATCTCTCTCTCATTGCTTCCAACCCATCTTTCCTTTCCTTGAACTTCTTCTAGACAGAGAAAAAGAGAGTGATGGCGATGAAGCGTTTATCTAGCTCTGCAATTCGAGCTCTTACCTCTCCACCACCATCGATTTTCACTAGGAATCTCCATGTGAGCTTTCATCTCCAGCTCCATTCTCTCTTATTTCTTTTCAACGCTAGAAATTTCATCTGGGTTTTTGATTTTCAGCTAGCCTTTTTCATTTTCTCGTGAGTTTCTTCTTCGCGTGGGTCGATCATCTCCGATCACACGCCCCAAAGTCCTTGCATGTTGTTCTTAGGTTTTGATTGCAGTGATTGGACTCTAATTAGTGCACAAAAAAATCCATTTTATGCATTTTCAGTTAAACGACCTATTTTTTTTTGTTGAATTTTGTCGATCTGAACAGGCTACACCAGGGAGCAAGAAGATAGTGGGGGTGTTTTACAAGGCGAATGAATATTTTACTAAGAATCCAAACTTTGTTGGATGTCAAGAGGGAGCTTTAGGTATACGTGACTGGCTTGAATCACAAGGCCACCAGTACATTGTTACTGATGACAAGGATGGACCTCATTGTGGTCAGTTTTATTTTAATCCAAATTACATTCTTCAGTTTTTGTTTCTGTCTTTTCAATTTCTTGGATTATATTTTCATCAATATCTGACACTAAATCTTTGCTTCTTCAGTGGCATCTTGTCAACTCCCAAAAGCTTGAAATGTTTTTGAAAGTTTATTTTTTTCATGAATAATTGAAATTTAATGTGATTTAGACCTTGTTTGTGATTGGGCTTTCGAAACAGTTTTCTGTTTTTGAAAACAAGGATACAAGTAACAATTGCAGACAATGTACAAATGTGTTTTGAAGAACAGTTTTCCTGCTAAATTTTTTTCATTTTCTTAATATTTTTGTGTATGTTTCAGAACTTGAAAAGCACATTCCAGATCTCCATGTTCTTATTTCGACCCCCTTCCACCCTGCATATGTTACGGCCGAACGGATCAAGAAAGCCAAAAACTTGCAACTATTATTAACCGCCGGAATCGGTTCCGACCACATCGATCTGAAGGCTGCTGCCACTGCTGGACTGACTGTGGCTGAAGTCACCGGAAGCAATGTAGTTTCAGTTGCAGAGGATGAGCTCATGAGAATTCTCATCCTAGTCCGCAATTTCGTACCTGCCCATCATCAGGTTATTAAAGGAGACTGGAATGTGGCCGGAATTGCTTATCGAGCTTATGATCTTGAAGGAAAGACGGTGGGGACGGTTGGGGCGGGACGAATCGGGAAGCTTTTGTTGCAAAGATTGAAACCTTTCAACTGCAATCTTCTCTATTACGATCGGCTTAAGATGGATGCAGAAATGGAGAATCAGACAGGGCGCAAAGTATGAGGAGGATTTGGACAAAATGCTTCCAAAATGTGACGTTATTGTCATTAACACTCCTCTTACCGAGAAAACAAAGTACTTCCTCATCAATTATAACAAAAACCTTTATTCAGGGAATTGGATTATTTGATTGTGAGCTAATTATCAGGAGAAAATATGATTGTGGTGATTCAGGGGATTATTCGACAAAGCTAGGATTGCCAAGTGTAAGAAGGGAGTGCTGATTGTGAACAATGCTCGGGGCGCTATAATGGACACACAGGCCGTTGTAGATGGTTGTTCTAGCGGGCAAATTGGAGGTATCTTCAAACTCCTAAAAAAAATCGATCCAAAAAAATGGAAATACCCATTTTAAGATGACCAATCTTGGAAGAAACTTATAATATCGTTGATGCTAATGGTTATTTTGTTCGATTGATCTTCTTTAACAATTCTCATTTTTTATATTTCTTTTTAGTAGTTTGATACGTAGTAGGTATCTGGTTCACTGCCTTAGGTATAAGCACTATGACTTTCAACCTAAATAGTTTCAATTTCAACCAATCTATAGTTGTATTCAAGGTCGTGGAATTATTACTTGGGTTGCTAATATTATTCGTTGTGTTGTCCTTGATATGAAGTCATGAATGAACATATTGTTCATCATTTCCCTCTAGATCTAAATGTTGTTGGATTTCAATCTATAAAGTTATAAGACCTTTCACGGCTAATTTTTTCGAGACTGCTCCTTTTTTCAGGCTATAGTGGCGATGTTTGGCACCCACAACCGGCTCCAAAGGATCATCCGTGGCGATACATGCCCAATCAAGCGATGACACCTCATATTTCTGGCACAACCATTGATGGACAGGTAGTTTACAATTAAAGCTTCATTCTCTCTCCATTTCCCCAAGCGTCCATCGTGATCTTAACATCACTGTCGGGTTTTTTTTTGCAGTTGCGATATGCTGCTGGAGTGAAGGACATGCTTGATAGGTACTTCAAGGGAGAAGAATTTCCGGCTCAGAACTACATCGTCAAGGATGGAGAACTTGCTAGTCAGTACCGGTGATTACCTTAACTTATATCGAATTGCCTTTCGGATCGAGATTGTTCAATGATTTCCATAAATAATTTGGCTCTGTTGAGCTTAGTCGAAGTCGGTGTATTCATTGGAGTTTCTAGTGAATGAAATTGTATTAATAATGGCAAGTTGAAGAGGCAAACCGTTCGGAAGAAATCCCACGTAACTCGGTCAAATAACTAACCATGAGCACTGCACTCAATATTGCAAATTAGCCTAAGAACTTAGGGATCAAAGTCAATCATACCTTAAACTAACTAATTTTTGAGCTTTACTGTCATTCTACTTTGGATATTTAGCAAAATGATCCGTCTTTATAAAGTTTGTCAAATGTTTCGTATTTTTGCGTCATAGTTCAATTGACATGTCGTCTAGTTTTCGAAATCACAAGAAAAAACTGTACAAGCGATAAGAACCAAGATAGCAAAAATAACCATTAGAAATGAAAAAACATGCGGCATTCGAGAATTTTATCAAAACATGAAATGTTTTGGTGTAATTTTGAGCAAAAAAATAATTTAAGGAATCAATTTTCACATTCGTGTTTTCACATAGGTCTAAGCTTACGATACTAGATGCTATGTTAAGTGGAAGAGAGAAAGAAGCCCTACATATCTCAATCAAATAACCATTAAATAAGCATTAAGCTCAATATTCTAAGTACAATTGGTGAGTAAAGAGAACCCTCTTGATCTGGGAAATGGCAAAATTAGCAGTGTTTTCTACTGAAAATTCTCAGTTTAGACTAAACATCAGATTGTTGTTGAAGGAATTGGAGGTCCTTCATTTGGAGCTGAACAGCTTCCTTAGACAATGGCTTTGGGATGGAGACATTGTCTTCATCACCCCCTTCCGCCACTTTCATTGCCTTGTCTTTAACAATCTTCTGTAACGCAGTTTGCTCAACTGATGGAAAAACAGCTTTTAGCATGATAGATAGGAGAGTTTCATCTTCTTCTCCGATGGTGTCTTTTCCGAAGCAGCAAATATATATAGCTTCGACGGCTTTCTCCACCCGTATCTCCATTGGGATCTTTGGGGCGGAAACCTTTAACTTTGCTCTTTTCTGCAGCAGAACATCATAAAAGGTATCTTCCAAGAGTAAGTAAAGACGCTTCATTAATGGATTAGCTATTGCAGTCTCTCTATACATTGACGGAAAGAGCAAACTATGAACGGTATATCCCGAAAAATGGAAGAAGAGTTTTTTACATCGTAACACCAGTTCTCACATTTAAAAAGGGGTAAAGAGCATAGAGCAATGTAAACTCAGTAGTTAGGGATCAGAGACAACTGATACGTTAAACAACTTTTTTTTTTTAATAAAATTGTCATCGTACTGTGAGTCATTATTAAACAACTCGTATCGTAATAAAATTCATCAAATGCCTCACATTTCTCGCATGTAATGATTATTTTAACCAATCATCATTATCCTAATCACTTGATTTCATGCACAAACTCGATTTCAATACTAGAAGGCAATACTAGAAGATAGTCCAACTCGAATATGAGTTCGAAATCGAGTGCAGAATTGAGTGCACACATGAAATGACATTATGTGTGAAAAACATGAAATATTTAACGGATTTTATCATGACAAATGTGATAATGACCTAAAAAACAAGTATTGTTTTCTTAGAAACAATTGTTTAGGGTATAACAAGTCAATGATCCTTAACTTCAAGTAGGCATCTCTTTTATTGATTGGTGTACTGGTTTATATGCAAAAGAATTAGTCAAAATCTTGGTTCAATTATCAAATGGTTTCATTGTTTGACTTGAAATGTGTAAATTGGAGTCTAACCTAAGATTTACTACAACATAAAACTGAATCAAACAAGGAGAATATATTACCTCTCTAGCTTCATTCATCAAGGCAAGAAAATTCTCTTCTTCGAATTCTATATCATTTGAAATGCGAAGCCTTGCCACTCCTTCCAAAATCTCCTCGGATTTCAGCAGTCCAGCTCCCACAGCTGCCAGCCAGCAGCATAACAGAACGTACAAAGGATCCCCTGCCTTCCCAGAACAAAAAAATCACAACTCAGACTATATACTATTTCTTCAAAACACAAATGAAAATCCAATCTCAACAGTATAATTAGATAAATTTATCAAAAAAACCCTAACATTCTATGATAATGGTAGTGACAGAGACTAATCAAAGCTGTATGACTTCGTTCATAGTTCGAAAAACTAGTAATTAAAGACATTACTCGGCCTCTTCGATCTTGAAACTCGTAGAAAGCTTTAGAATCCATGACTGAACAATTATTGCCCACCCGCCTCCGAAACTCTGCGAAATCAATTACGTCGCCACCAACTCCACCTTCATTGCTTAGAATCCTCGCTATGAGGCCAAAAACTGGCAGAGAACCGACGACTTTGTTGGCAAAACCGGAGAGAGAGTTTGATTCTTCCATGTAAGCTCTGATGGAGAACCCTGAAGAGTTTGGGGGTTTGGATCTGTAGGGTCTCGCGGGGTAGCCATAAATTTGGCGGAGAAAGAGCTGAGAAGGCGCAGTGGGTTTGGAGAGGCAGATTTGGGGTTTGAGATTGGTCCGGAGCGAAGAAGAATTGGAAGTGGATGCCACTGCCATGGCTGTGGCCTGTGAGAAATCTGCCGTTGGTTAATCATACAGACCGCTCATTTATATACGTTATCTTGATAGGGAGAGATTCTATGCATCATGTTCTCGTCACAGAGGTTATGTTAATTTAATAAATTAATCTAATAAAACTTAATTAAAGTGATAAATTAGCAGCATCTTTTCTGCTGCCGCTGTTGCTTCTTCGTCTTCGTATACTATTCTTCAAAACACAAATGAAAATCCAATCACAACAGTATAATTAGATAAATTTATCAAAAAACCCTAACATTCTATGATAATGGTAGTGACAGAGACTAATCAAAGCTGTATGACTTCGTTCATAGTTCGAAAAACTAGTAATTAAAGACATTACTCGGCCTCTTCGATCTTGAAACTCGTAGAAAGCTTTAGAATCCATGACTGAACAATTATTGCCCACCCGCCTCCGAAACTCTGCGAAATCAATTACGTCGCCACCAACTCCACCTTCATTGCTTAGAATCCTCGCTATGAGGCCAAAAACTGGCAGAGAACCGACGACTTTGTTGGCAAAACCGGAGAGAGAGTTTGATTCTTCCATGTAAGCTCTGATGGAGAACCTCTTCTTCTTCTGTCTCTCTGCGTAACCATCCTCCAGGAAAGCTCAACGCTGAAGTTACTGATTTCCTTCCTCTTTAATCTCTTCCATTTTTCATTGTTTTCTCTTCTCTCTGTTTCTGTTTCAACGCATTCTTCGGCGGAGACTAAAAGAAAGAGGTTGAGAGACTGAGAGGAGCATCGAGAACGTCTCGTTTTCTCCAATATCCACCTCCGCATTCTCTCCCGAGCTTAGGTTCTTCCACCATGTTCACGAGAATTTTCATGGAATTATTATCCTCAATCCTCCACACGCTCTTTCTCTTTCTCTTTCTCTTTCGCTTCATTCGCACGCATGGAAATTCGTGTGATTTTACGTATCGATAAAAGTTAATTGAGATTTCAATCAGGTACAATCTGCTTGAATTCATAGTTGTTTTTTCAATTGGAATTGTGACACAGCTTTTAATTTATTTATTTTTCGCGTTGATGATTCATTTCAGTCAATGGGTTGCAGCTCTGTCTGAAGTTTATCGCACTAAACAGTTTCAAAGGCAAGTTATGAGTTGCTTTGTTGTTTCTTTCTTTGTCCTATTCTCATGAATAGAATAAATCGTTGGTAACGTTTTGATTTTACATTTGTCGGGCTTCGTGAACTGAAACAACTAGGTGAACTTGTTGGTTTTGTTTTCCTACCACTTTTTTTTAATTTCCTTAATACTCTTATACAACTGAACGTTCAACTATCAAACTATGTGCCTCAATGTGAAATGGATTTTCACCAGTTGCTGGGAAGGAATTTTCACCCAGAGCTGGAAATGAATTCCCCAACAGCTTACTGAGACTGAAAGGGAGGAACACAAATACAGATATTGGAGGAACTGACGCTGTTTTTGCCAGTCAAATTTCAATGTCGTTATCTAAGAAAACTTGTAGCTAATTTTGATTTATTTCATGAGTTCATGACTACTTTGTAATCTCTTATTAAACTCATGAAAAAGATATTTCTTGCTTATTATTTCATGGCGTGACACATGGTTTATCCTGGAGCTGTTCACTCCAGGTTTGAACATTCTCTTGGAGTATGGCTTGCCAGTGAACCGATCCAAAAACTTAAAAATTATCAAGTAAGCTAATGGTGTTGTTTTCAGTTCATTATGAGTATGCATGGTGAATTTCAACAATAATCTATGAGGAATTTGTTAATTCTGCAGAATGCAGGGTGCAGGGCTTGTTGCTGAGTGTGGTGACATCCAAAATGTGAAACTCGCAGATAATGCCTAAATTTATCTTGTTTTCTGTTTGTTTTTGTAGGTCTCATGCGCAGATGTCAATTAAGATGGTTGACCATATTGTTGATGGGCACACCATAAAATTCTTTCTGAAATGATTGAAAGAGATAAGGCAGGCGTGTGCTCCATATGTACTGTTGACACTTGTTCTTATATTGGTTTCTAAGATACTATCGTGAATGATAGAGTGCTTAGTATTAAAATCACTTGTTTAGTACGTGATAAAGCAGTAAATTTTTCAAAACAAAATGTGATGTTTGTTATCCCCATAAATTTTAGATTTTTTCCTTTGATATTTACTAGCTATGAGTTTATACAACCAAAAGTATTTTTTTTTTGTCAGATCTGATCAATTATGTGACTAAAAACTACTTGAAATTGAATTTTGACAAATGAGTAAAGTTTACTGAAGCACATTCTAATTGGAACTCAAAATAGTTGTTCAAAGGTTATTTTTGTTCCTTCTAATTGCTATAATAGAGTTAGTCTAAAAGAGAATAATGTGATATATATGTGATCTTTAAAGGATTTCAAGATAAAGACACATGTTGGTGGATAGTTTTAGATTCATGTCCCTTTGAAGTAATTGACTCATTTAGTATTTAATCAGTATTAGGAGAGAGAACAAGTTTGTGAGACCAGATGATCGCTTTAGTCACTTGTTGCTTTCATCATATCAAGATGATGAAGGTATATTCCAAGAAGCCTGAACTGGTGGGCGTTCTTATTATTGTTCTAATAAGCATTCTTTTAGTCAAATCCAAATTTTATGATGAGCTGCAATGAATTGTGCAGGTTGGAGTCATATTAGAGGCTTTTGAAAATTCAGTATAAACAGGATTAAAGCACAAGTACATGCAACACCAGAGAGAAAGAAACGACATGGATACACTAATGCATGTACTCAAACATGAATCTTGGCCAATTGAGAAGGAGGTTTAACAGGCAGACAGAGGCTGCAAAGACTCACGAGCCTCTAATCTCAATCATCTATTTTTCACCCTATGAGATTTGGTTCCTCTTTGGTTAGCCCGTGACCTTCTCACCCGCTCTATTACCTCTTCTTTTTTTATGCTGCAAAAAGGGCAGTTTTCACGGGCCTGCTGCTGTTTATCATCCTAAATTGTTCGTACTATTCACGTGCATCGTTATATTGCCTAGTCCTCCACTCCTCATACTCAATGTCCTTTTTCCTTTTTTCCTTCACGTAGGAATTGATTCATTTTTAACTCGCTATTTTGCATAGTGATTAATTTCCTTTTCGAGTTCTTTGGTTTGTCCAAACTCCAAAGGGTAATGCAAAGAGTAATGCCAAAGCCACTCTATGTCACGTTGTGTCACCTTTAATGTTTTCAAGTTGTATAATTTTATAAAATATTTGATGATGTGATGTGCCATGCTGACTGCTTGCATAAGATGTGACGACACTGTTCCTGACTTTCTAAAATATCATAGAGCATCGTTTTTGCCAATATAGTGCCGGTGTCATCTAGTGAAATTTTGCGTGCCCTTAAAACCTTCCTTCCATGTTCTTGTTTATGATTGATAAGTCGTAGATTATTGAAAACCCTTGGGGCCAAGATTTTCAATTAGGGTTTTCTCTGTTAAACTTAACCCTTTTTTTGTAGTAAAAATTGATGTTTGTTAATATAAATTGTTTTGATACATGTTAGATTTTATACCCTTAGTTTCAGACATTTAGCACTAAAATGCACCTTTTAATGTTGCACAATATTCTTAATTGTTTATTCATGTTTTCCTGCAAAATCCACACATGTTGAGTTGTGTCTGATTCTCTGACCCCGAGGTGAAGAGAGTTGAGGGTCATCCATGGCTTGAAGTTTTTAACCTAAAACTTGTGGGGTCTAATTAGCTAACGTCGAAATTGTTGGCAGGAGGCACCATTTTTTTTTTGTTGATGAAATCACCCACTGGAGTTGGAAGAATTCAGACAAAGAATATGCCTATTACGTCACCTTCAATACTCGTGTCTCATTTAAAGTAAGACGTTGATTCCCTGCGTATTTAGTTATTTGTCATTGCTGTTCTGCTTGTTCTTAGTAGTGAATCTAAATTCTTATAACTTGTTTGAGTTATAGTTACCTGATTTCTTCATAATTGAAATATTAATTTAAAAATAATTATTTACGTTGTCAACCATATAACAATTCTTGTACTATGTATGTCTCTCTACAATTTAAGAAAGTTATTAACAGTGATCGTAAAACGTAGACTCACTTGTATCTTCAATATTCGAAAATGCCACTTAAACCAAATCTTTGAAGTTATATGTAATGTTTACGGCTGAGAATTCCTTTTTCATAGCAATGTGATGCGAATTACAGGCAACAGGTTGTGTGTGTGTGTGTGTGTGTGTGTGTGAGAGAGAGAGAGAGAGAGAGAGAGAGAGAGAGGGAGAGAGGGAGGGAGAGAGGGAGGGAGGGAGCTTTCTTCTTCATAAATTAAAGGGCAGGGTGAGAGACCAAGGTGGGTCAGAAACACACGTCTTGTTCAGGCAAAATCCATGTGCCCACATGGATGATAGAGAGAAATGGCGAAGTAGAAGCAGTACTACTTGTGTACGCCATTATAGTCATCTTCTTTGTCTTCGAAACAGTAAGCCCAAACACTCTTGCACAACTGCGGAACCAAGTCTTTTTGCCGACTGCCCATTTAAAGAGACCGCTACTGCTCTCTGATTCTTCGTATCTTGCTCTGCGAAGGGGAGTTAAATGAAGAAAAGTGAAAGTGGGGGTGGGTATGTGAGGGCAGATCAAATAGATCTGAAAAGCTTGGACGAGCAACTGCAGAGGCATTTGAACCGAGCATGGACCATGGAGAAGATAAAAAAAGAGGAAGACGAAGAAGGCGGAGCAAGGCCTACGGTCACTAGGCAAGAGTGGGAGATAGACCCATCTAAGCTAATTATCAAGGGCGTTATAGCTCGGGGAGCTTTTGGAACGGTTCATCGTGGAATTTATGACGGTCTTGATGTTGCTGGTACAACCTCTCTCTCGCTCTCGCTCTCTCTCTCTCTCTCTCTCTCTCTCTCTCTGACTATCCAGAATTGTTACGGGGATTTTGTTTTTGGGTCTAACTAGTGATTTTCTGAACACCCGCATGTTGAAGAAGTAACGCTTTCCATTTCTCAATCACCATTTGAGATTCAAATGGGTTAAAGGTGATTTTAAGTGCTTTCTCTGTGTTTTTCTTCTCGTGGTTCTTTCCTCTTAAAGTTTTGATTTTTCATCATCGCATTTGTCGTCAGCTTCTCCATGCATATCAGACTAGTTTCCCATCTTCCTGTTATGGGAGGCGGACGATCCAATTATGGGTGTGTCTGCTGCACACGAGGCTCTATTTCAGTAGGTGAAATGAGCGTTAAAATGAGTCATAATTTTTTCCCCTTGGTAATCTTAGGTGTTCCCTCTAAAGTCTATCTTATGTCTTCAGAAATGTAATTGGCCTTGGCAAGTTGTGCTTCGCTTGGGCTAAACCCTTGAGGTTGAGTCATCACTCATATGTACTATTTAGCTATGATTGTTTTCCCATACAGCATTCCTAGTATGGTTTGTTGGGATCTTGATGGCTTTATAGCTTGGGTATTTTGGCGGGTTAGTTTTGTTAGTTCTTTAGCTTCTTTCCTGTTTTGATTAAGGAGGACGTGTTGTAGAAGATGGGCACAAAACAATTTTACTTCAATTGTTGGGTAATATGAGAACAAAATCCCCCTGAGCAGAAAGGGACACAGTCACTATTTCTAGTCAAGTCTTCAATCAGAGCTTTCGCCGGGAAACTCCTTGATTTTCTCATTGATGGCTTGATGGTGATTGCCGAAATTTCTTTTTCACGGTCGTAGATTTTACATTCATGTAGTAGTTTTTTTATTATGGAGTTTTGTTTGGATTGGAGTCGTTTAACCTTTTGTAGATTGATCCTCATCAAAGCCGTGATTCCCGAGATTTGTTTGAATTGGCAGCTACCTGCATTAACTTCAATTCTGTTCTTTTCTGATCTTTTGGAGCCTCTTCTAATTATAGATGGCACCCACATTCTTTTCGTGTTTTGCTGAAATTAAGGGGAAAAAAAAAAACTTAGAATATTTTTACCACTAGCTATCCAGAACTATACTGCATGCATGCTCATTTCAGGTGGACAGAATCCAAGACATAAGTTTTCAGATCGGAAATGCAATTCACTCTCACTGGTTTTAGGTCAAAAAGTTTAAATTTATACTACACTAGTTTTGTGAGACAATTTTTGGTTTATAAGTAATAAGGTAGCGTCTATTATTGCTAATTCCACTAGGCATTGATTCGTAGTGAAAAACTAACATCCAAGTTTTCTTCCAGTTAAGCTTCTTGATTGGGGGGAAGAGGGTCATAGGTCAGACGCTGAAATAGCTTCTCTTAGAGCGGCTTTTACCCAAGAAGTAGTTGTCTGGCACAAGCTTGAACATCCCAATGTGACCAAGGTAAATTTATTAAGATGCTGGTTTTTAACTCTCATTCAACGTCTTAGTGCTGCATTAGGAGTCAAATTGTCCGATGCTTGTTATGACGATTAGTTTCATAAAATATTTTAATTATGGTTGTAGTTCATTGGTGCAACAATGGGAAGTTCGGAGTTGCACATACAAACAGATAATGGCCAAATTGGGATGCCAAGCAATGTGTGTTGTGTTGTTGTCGAATACTGTCCGGGAGGTGCATTAAAAACTTACCTTATAAAGAACCATCGAAAAAAACTGGCCTTTAAAGTAGTAGTTCATCTTGCACTGGACCTGGCAAGAGGGTTGGTTATTCTTATTCCCCTTATGAGTATTCGATTTGCATTTCTTTGTTTGAAGCTTCTACGTTTTTTCCTTCTCGAACATTTGTTAATTTTGATGTTATACCCAATTTGCAGATTGAGTTATCTTCATTCAAAAAAGATTGTCCACAGAGACGTTAAAACAGAAAACATGCTACTCGACAAAACACGCACAGTAAAAATTGCAGACTTTGGTGTTGCTCGTGTCGAGGCGTCGAATCCTAACGACATGACTGGGGAAACGGGAACTCTGGGTTATATGGCCCCTGAGGTTAATGCTAACTCAAAATGAACTAGCTAATGACATCTCTCTCTCTGTCTGTTGTTTCTTTGCTCTATTGAAGTTATGTCTTTATTATTTGTTGAAATGCTGACGTAGGGTAATGTAGACATTTTGTTTGCTGAACTGATGAATCTAACTCGATCATTTATGACTTGGAATTGGACTAGGTTCTGAATGGTAATCCATATAATAGGAAATGCGATGTGTACAGTTTTGGAATATGCTTGTGGGAGATATACTGCTGTGACATGCCTTATCCCGATCTCAGCTTCTCGGAAGTGACATCCGCTGTTGTCCGCCAGGTATCAAAAAATATAGATATCAAAATACATAGAATTGTTTCTTAACCACTTTGGAGCCACAAATTCTTAACCACTTTGGAGCCACAAAAAAAAATCAAATTCACTTAGAAGTATTCTACGACAGAATCTGAGACCCGAGATTCCCCGTTGTTGCCCAAGCTCTTTCGCAAATGTAATGAAGCAATGTTGGGATGCTAACCCAGATAAGCGGCCCGAGATGGACAAGGCAGTGGCAATGCTGGAAGCGATCGACACGACTAAAGGTGGAGGCATGATTCCTCATGATCAACAACAAGGCTGTTTATGTTTTCAACGGTATCGAGGGCCTTAATCGATTCACTTTTTCGGGCCAGGAGATCATTATAGTAGCCAGAGACTGAACAAAGAATCAGAAATTCAATTTGCACCACATCAGATTTGAAGAAATAGTGAAACTATAGAGGGAGGTTAGGTGAAAAATGAAAATTTGTGATGGTCTTTGGATGTTCTTGTCTTCTGAATTATGATAAATGTAAAATTTGATCAAAGGGTCAGTTATGGTGATGGATCAGTCCTGATGTTTCCTGTAAGGTGTTCATATTTCAGTCAACATTGATGAATCAGATGATCTTTTTAATTCATCTTGAATGGAAACCCATTTGAATTTCCAGGTATTTGAAAGAAAAAGCTACCCCAATTTGCCTGAATTCAGTGTATTTTATTCTATGTAAATGTGACTCTTTCTATGATATTACTCTTTTCCATGATATTCTTGCTCTAACTACATGGAAAGTGTCACGACATACGACTTAAATAAAACTCAGGTCACCGAACTCTAACAAAGACAACTTTAAAACGCGTGCAAATTAACGGAGGGATGATCTCAATTCAGTTTCACTAAGGTCCTTCAAAATAATATAATCTCAACTCAAATGCTAATATTCCCTGAGCAACATTTGATAGAAGTCAATGAAATAGGCATTACAAACTTATGGGAAGCTTTTACTTTTTCAGTCACCCAAATAGATTTTAGTCTACCCTGCAATCTTGTAACTGGGATTTACTAAATTATCCAGTCCAGAGATTACTTGTATCGATTCAATTACGTCACCGACCTTAAGATCCGCTAAATAATCCTCATTTTCCACGACATAACCAAAAACTGCGTATCGACCGTCCAATATATTGGCATTACTTGGAGTTAATTCAGCTTTCCTTGAGAAGCCAAAATACCTGACTAGAAGCGGAATCATTTTCAAATTCCTGTGAAAATTGGAGGCAAATTTAGTGTTGGGCCAGAGAAGAAATCAGTACCAAGAGAGAAAAGTAGATTAGAAGAAGAATTTCTTACATCTCTAGCCATGGCCATGGTTCCAAATGCATTGAATGGAAGTTTCGTTTGAGCCTTGTACAGACCAAGCTCCTGCTCAGAACATATGGTTATGTTGCTATAAAGTAATCTATAAGCAGAATGTGAGTAAAAAACAGTCTAAGAAGATATCAAATGAACTGAATTTAAAAGTTTAAGGCTATATCGCTTTCAAATATGATATCTTTTGATAAGATAAACCTTATTATGAGGGGTGATAAGTTCTATGAAAAGCTTTTTTTTACCAGGCCCCGTCGTGGACTGTTTTTCAACAGACGGGCCAGCTTTTTTCACCGTTTCTGGCTCTAGCCAGTCGGAGGTAAAGCAAAAATCGGCTAGAAATGGTTAAAGTAGTGGGCATGCACGCTGACCCAGTGGTCCAAGGCTGGGGGGCCCGAGCCTCGGACCATCCTGCTGATGAGGCTGATTAAATACTTTAATATATAAACCAATAGTTCCACGAAAGTATCGCCTAATTTGATTCATTTTATCGGATTTGAATCCCAAAGTAATTAGCTTAATATGCTGTCAAAGTTCATAACAAGAGAAAAAAGAAGCAGCTTACTTCAAGAGTTGCTCCATATACAGGTGCTTTCTCTCCTACCACTGCAATTTCTAAAGGTATAGTCCTGATTTTCTCAGTACTAGGATCAATAAAACCCTCTACAGGTCCTTCGGGATCGCCAGTTTGAACAACAAATCCATCGGCTGATTCAATTTCAACAACATTCAGCCACATTAAAGCACAATAAAGAACAGAAACTATATTTATAAATATTTATCTAGAGAATAGAGGACATTTGGTAACAAAATATATCGAGATTAGAAAAATGTGCGGGAAATTAAAAAGAATCTCTGAAAATATGCATCCCAGAATACAAAAAAAGTTTCTCTAAACCATAAGTTAGAAACACAAAAGAGGAAGCAGGCCATTAAACATTAAAAAAAAAAAAAAAAATCTCAATCTGACCTCTTTGGATTTCCATCCCGTTGTAGAAGCGTCTTTGTACCAAATCTACAAAGTTTCCGGCCGTAACAGGAGCATTGTAACCGTCAAGAACTATGCGGAAGACGCATTCATCTACATTGGGATTGTCCTTCACCTTAACCTTCATATCTACAAGTTGCTCTCCCTTTCAATAAGGGCATACTTCTGAATTGTTCAGGAACTTCATATGGAAATCCATCCACCATATCCTCTTCAACACTGCAGAAACCCAATGCCCCAGGAAGATCTCAGCTGCAGTAAATGAGAAAATAATAAATGAGAAAAAATATTTTAAGAGGTTTAGCTTTTATTAGTCCTCAACTTCTATGTTGAGAAGAATATTTCGTATTTTAATTATCGTCGTGATTGGGCGGCTAAAATATGTTTTCCCGGTTCAATAACTCCTGAGGTTATGGCAGAAGCCCCTGTCCTGCACAGCAAAGCAGTCCATAGAAAATAGTTAAAGCTAAACTAATGCCATATATCGACCGACTTTCAAAAAGGCATGTACTGAGCCATAGAGACCAACTTATTAGGTAAACAGCCTTCGCCCAGCTAGCTTTCTCGTTGTTTTGAAGAATACAAGTCAATTATAGTTTCGTTCTATCGATAAAATAATCGAATTAAGATTTTAAAGTCCTCACTTGCCTTCTTACCCTCCAACAAAATAAAGAAGCTCCTTCTGTTTGGGGGCTACTGCATCGCTATTCCTATCTTCCACAATCTTTTGGAGCTCTTCAAGGCCAATCTCCAGCTTATCAAGCAGTTCAATCCCATGTTCCTTCTTTGATTCTGCCAAGCCAGATATAATTAAACTCTTCCCTTGCTTGAGCGAGCGGGATGCCTGCCTTGTATTCTACACCAGAGGCAAGAGACCCACATTAACACCCTCTAGCAAAGAAAAGTTAAATTTGCTATAAATCAGAAACCAAAAATTGAAATCGAGAACTAACCCTCTCAACAGAAACGAGAGCTTTGACTCCGGAGATTTTGAGACTTTCAGTGATATCTTCAAGTGGTTTTTGTACTTCCCTAATGGCTTTATTGTCGATAGGCAAAGCATATCTTAAGAGCGCTCCGGGGTCCTTGATTGGAGGGCCAGAGATCAACACAGACAAATCGGAAAACACTGGATTTGTGGCATTTGCATCTCCAGACCATCCAAATGTAGGAGCTCCTGCAATTAAACCAACTGCCAAGGCTACCGAAAGTGCGCATTTCCCCAATGAAATCAGCATTTCTTTCTGTTTCAAAAAAAAAAAAAAAAAAATTCTCCTGTAAGTTAGTTCTGAATTCTCACGGGACAACACACGCTACAATGTGATCTTTTGCTAATATCCTTGATCTTCAGTAGTACACGAATGCCTATAGCAACTTCAATCACGAAATACTCCCAGTTTCACTGCTTGATTGCTTTAAAATTCAGAGGAAGTGGATAATTACTTACACCCATATTTAAGCCAATTACAACTTAGTTTGATTACTCAAATCAAGTATTCCTTTTTGAACCGACCATTGAACCATAATCACAATCAGCCAAAAACCACTCATAAGTTCAGAAAAAAAAAAACGTAGAAGTTCCCTATATTTACCTGCATATTCTGAAGTTGCCATGGATTAGACCTCTCAGAGAAGCATCTGGGACCTAAGCACTTGGGCAAAGCGCTTCTACGAGAAATTGGGAACCGAAAATAATTGGTGGGTATTGTAATTTTGGAGGTAGCAAGCGAAGAAAAGCAGGGAGCGGGTACAATGGCGGCCATTGAATTCACGAAGATTGAATAGTCAAATGACGAAAAACATGGAGTAGATTTCCTTGAGTAGAGAAGAGTTGTAGAGGAATAAAGGGCAGCAGTAGATAAGGGTATTGGGATTCGGCAATTTGGTCAGGACTCGGGACGTTGCCAAGTAGGGAAGACAATCTCTGGAAATGGGCCACCAAATCCAGCCATCGTCCTCACAATCTGGATAAGATGGATAATTCGGTATCACAGCGAGAAATTATTTATGAAAAATTTTACCTTAATTTTTAGGAGTTTTTACCTTAATTGATAGGTCACAATTGCTTTTAAAATTGTTTAAATTAAAGAAAAAATCTTAATATGCTTCAAAGATGGTTCATGTAATATTGATCAACCATGCGCATATTTTTCTTTATCAAAAAATTAATTTAATATTAAAAAAAACATAGTTAATGATTTAAGTAGTCTCTCAAATTTGAACATGTCTATAAATGTTTAAAACTTTGTTTAATTACTATGAACATGGAAATTGTGCACAAGGTCGAGAATTGTAGTATTAGTCAAGTACTACGTAGTAGTTTGATGAGATAAGTTCGTGAAGCCCATGCACGTGATTCTAGAGAGAGAAAATCATCCTCAATACCAACTCATAGAGAGAGAATCAACTCTCGTAATAATTATCTACTCTTCGTCAACAGGCCAAAGTTATCAAAACGAAGAGCGTAGATAAGCAATGGGTTGGGATCAACTTCCCCATCAATGGATTGCTGAACAATCAAAACAAACTATTTCAATAGTCCAAGAATTTAAGATGAGCTGGGGATCAACTTCCCCATCAATGGATCGCTCGTATGCTAATATCAGTCACCATCGCCCAAGCCTCAGTAAATATTCTCATCCTATATAATCATCAAGGCTGTCAGATCACACAAACTAAAAGAACTGTGTAACTTCATCTGTGTATGCTACTAACATTTCATCTTGCTTATCCTGACTGGATCTTTTTGTTAGGATTAGACGCTCTAATCCACCCGTAACGAATGATCCAGAAAATCGAAAAAAAAAAGAAAAAATAATGGACACCAAATTTTACGTGGAAACCCTAGAAAGGGAAAAAAACCACGGACAGAGAAGAGAATCACTAATATCAAATTCGGTACAATGAGTTTTGCAACTCAAGTATCAATATATAGAGAAAACGTAAAACCCTAATATTGATATACGGGCCCGACCCGACCCAACTAGAATTCGGGTCACACCAAATTCTAACAAACTCCACCTTGACACGAATTCTACAAGATAGATCCAACGGGCTACTCGGCCCAACCCAAAGCGAATCCAGAACACTGAACTCTGACAATCTCCACCTTCAACGAAATTCTGGTACAAGGAAACAAATCTGCAAAACTCCATTAAAAAAAAACTCCTCTACCACAAAGGCCCCAGATGGGCCAACTCAGCATCCGATACCATTCAAGTTTAAGCCCCGCTTAAACTTGAGAGACTTTTTTGAAAAGAAATTGCATCTCCTCCTCCATGGTATCACTGAACTATCAGGGTTGTTGCAACGAACTGCATCTGAACATGTTGAAGACTCCACACAGGAATCGTTACCCTCCAACACATTCAATACATAACCCACAGTTTCATCATATCGTTTCGAAGTTTTAACCTTCCACATGGTTCTGCCTTTGACGATATCATTCTGACGTGAAACTAAAACTGATGACTGAACATCTGTAATAGGCTGACTCATCGGCTCTGATGTACTCTCAGATCCCAACTTGAACTTCACCTGAGAACCTGACTTCTTTCGAGTCTTCTCAATATTTCTCTTAGAAGGTGAATTCACAAAATTTGCAATCTTATTACCCATGACATTGACTGTGGAATCTGCGATCTTCGCGTGCATCACATATAATGAGGAGCATTTTTCTCCTCTCGCCACAATCAATGAACCTCTGGTAAGCTTCCATTTTCCATCACGAAAGGTGTTGCCAAACCCTTCGTCGTCAAGCTTCCCAGTCGAGACCAAATTCTTGCGGATATTCGGGATGTGCTTCACACCTCTCAAAACCAAGGTGTTGCCGATGTTGGTCTCCAAACGCACATCTCCCATACCAATGGCTTTTGCAACGCCACCATTTCTCATCCTCACACTTCCATAATCACCCGAAGTGTAGGACGTAAAGAAATCTCTCGTGAAGTGGCATGTATTGAAGCGCCACTATTGATCACCCAACTCGTATCTTGGCAATCAGAATTTACAACATCCTCGTTGTACACACTAAAGGACTCCTCGGTGACTGTGTCTGCCTCCTCGTCTATGTCACCCTCTTCGAACATCTTTTCCTTTCCTTTAGCATTCTGATTCTCCCGAAGAAACTTGTGACAAAATCTCTTTATGTGTTCTTTCCTGCCACAATAATAACACTCAAAGTTGGAGTGTTTTCTGGACTTCCTCTGACTTTGATTTCTACTGCCCGGATATTTACTTTGATTTCTGCCCCTATTTTCAACACTCAGAGCTGAGTGTATCAATGTTTCACCAGAATCAATCTTACGAATCTCCTCGGCAAGAATATGATCCCTCATATCGGTGAATACCAGTTTAGTACTTCCAACTGAGCTACTAACTGCTGCTTTCATAGGCTCCCAACTATTTGGTAGAGACGCCAACAAAATTAGGGTACGAACCTCTTCCTCAAAATCAATTTCCACAGATAGCAATTGATTCACAATAGTATTGAGCTCATTCAGATGCGCTGCAACAGAAGCACCATCAATCATCTTCAGATTAAAAAACTTTTTCATAAGAAATACCTTATTATTCGCAGACGGTTTCTCGTACATATCAGACAGAGCCTTCATCAGACTCGCGGTGGTCTTCTCCTTCGCCACGTTGTGAGCAACGCTTTTGGCTAGCGTCAATCTGACGACTCCCAAAACTTTTCTGTCAAGGTGATTCCATTCAACGCCTTCCATCTTTTCTGGTTTTGTGTTCAATGGAAGTTGAAGATCTTTCCCGTATAAATAGTCCTCAATTTGCATTTTCCAGAACGCAAAATATGTCCCATCGAATTTTTCAATAACGTGTCATGTGCTATCCTCACCTGCCATTGTTATCAATAATCAATGCCCAAAAAACTGATATTTCCAGATCAATTATTCAACCCCAATAATCAATCTTCATAATATCAATAAACCTGCCAAATAAATTTTTCGAGCCTGAAAATATTTGAATCAATAACCTTGCCCAAATATTTTCCCAAAAATTGCTGCCTTTTAAAATCAGAATAAATCCTGCAGAATATTCTGAACCAATAAAAATCGCCCAACAAACAGATAATTTCTCGATTAATTATTCAACCCAATAATTAATCTCAATATTTGTAAATCTGCCCAACAAAAAAAGATATTTTCCAATCACTTGATCAACCCACAAATTTCACAGCAATTTTGAAATCCAACAAAATATCCAGAAATTATTTCACCCAAAAATTCTGAAATCCGTGAAACCTTAATCACCAAAATTTCACTTTAAATTTCTCCACTGTTCACCAAGAACAGATTTTCTGCACGGCAAAAACAAAGAAAAACACACATTTCTTTGTATTTTCCTTCACACAGCTCAAAGCAAAGTCACAGCCAAACAAAACTCTTCTGTTCGCAGCAACGATCAACAGCAACCCCAACGATCAACAACACACTTTTTCTTCTGTGTTTCCTCACTTAGGTCACAAATCCACAAAGCAGAAAAAGTCTGCTTCTTTTCTTCTTCACGCAGACCAAACCAAACACAAACCATAGAGAATATTCTTCTTCTCTCTTTCAACCTTAGAAAATTCTTCTTCTCGCTGTCGAACGGCGATGTGCGCCGGTGCAAGTGGGCTGTCGAGATCGAGCGTGTCACGGGGCTCAGCGTATGATGGTTCTGCGTGTGGCGGCTAGCGACTCGCTAGACGGCGAACGAGTCGCGGTGGTCTGTTCTAGGCGAATGCCGGCGGCGTGCAAGAACAGTTATTCGTCGGCGCGGTTCTGGTGCGCGCGGTGATGGCAGAACGGCGGTTTCTCTCTTCACGTGGGGGTCGGCAGCGTCGATCGGCTTTGTTGCTTTGCCGGCTACTCTGTTCCTCCTTGCGGTTCTGTTTTGGGAAGAGAGCTACAGTGCTTCTCTCGAAGAACAACATAACAACAAAATAATTTTTGTTTTCCTTTTTTTTTTTAATTTTCTTTTTCCTTTGCAAAATTCCACTGAAATTACAAACCTCAAATTCGTTCGATACCTTCGAAAAAATCCAAACTTGATTTTTTGGAAAACGCTTCAACCTAAAGCTCTAATACTAGTTGTTGGGATTAGACGCCCTAATCTACCTGTAACGAACGATCCAGAAAACTGAAAAAGAAAAAAACGAGAAAATAATGGACACTAGATTTTATGTGGAGAAAAGGAAAAAAACCACGGGCAGATGAGAGAATCATTAATATCAAATTCGGTACAATGAGTTTTGTGACTCAAGGATCAATATATAGAGAAAACGTAAAACCCTAATATTGATATACGGGCCCGACCCGGCCCAACTAGAATTCGGGTCACACCAAATTCTAACATTTTTTTACATGACTTCCTTCATTTGCGAACAACACGCAATAATTTCAGATTGTTCGGGCATAATCCTTCTTTTCATAGCATCCTGCTGCTTGTGCTTCTGCTTCTGCGATTCGAGATCTTTTGCAATTTCTCTCAGCTTTATAGCCCTAGACTATTTCCAATAATATAAAAACACAGTCATTAGTCTCCAGATAAAAAAGTTACTGCAAAAGAAGAATGTATCGAACTCATTCATCTAGAACAAAGAAGGTTTTCAAAAATTTAACATATTAAAAAGATAATTATTGGAACAAAAAAGGGGTAAAATTTCTTCTTACGAGGCATTTTAAGAATGATAAAAACTTCCCTCAAAATTCCTAATCAATAAACGAGAATACTAGCTGAAAATATCATTTTCCAAAAGAAAATAAAAAATTAATGAAGTCTGATTACAGTGAAACCCAATTACGAGCCAAAACAAACGCATATTCGACACGTCCAGTAAATCTCAATTAAGAAAGTCTTGGCGTAAAACTCCATTTCTCTTCACATCCCGTTTTCACTATTAAACACAGTAATCGACGACCGTAGGAATCAAAAACGAACTCACGTGATTAAGAAGCAATTTCTCAGCGGTTTTTCGAACTTTAGCCTGGGCATTATCTCGCTGTCTGCGTCGTGCAATCAAAGTCCGGCGCTTGAGAGCAGGCGTTCCACCATCGAAGACAAGAACAGGCTTAGTCCGAAGGTATAAAAGCTTGCAAATTCGGCGAAAGAAGCCGAGTAAATGAGCATTCCGGACCATTTCTCCCCTCTCGTCCCACATGGCCTTCATAAACTGAACCATCCAAATACTAGCATCTGCACGAATTCATAACCAAATGCATCATTACAATAAGGGAAATTACCAAAAACGACCACAAACTACGAGTTTTTTTCGATTCCAACCACAAACAATTTATTTTTAACAATTCAAACCATAACGTATTGAAAACGTGCCAAATATGACCACACCGGACGGACGGACTTGGATTGAGTCCATCCAGATGTAATTTGCCCCCAACCCGGACGGACGGAAAAAAATCGCGTCCGTCCCCATTTTTCATTCAATCAAAAGCTGCCACGTAGTCTCCATTTAGTCTGTTCGGACTCTGTAATTCCCCGTCCGTCCAGCTTAACTTACGCATTTCCCAGAGGGACGATATATTTTCCCGTCCGTCCGTAACAAGCGTCTGAAAACCAGCCAAAAAGGGAAATTTGGATTTTTCACCGGCGACAAAAACATTGACAGAAGGCGATGAAGTTAGACTTTTCACTCGAAGCTTTAGACTTTTCACTCGAAGCTTTGAAACTTTTCGTAGATTTACGATAAAAAAGCGTTTGTGGTAATTTCTTTATCAATTCTGATTCATTTACTTCAAGTTTTAACATAAATAACGCGACAATCCGAGCCCTAATTAAGAAATAGGAAAAATGTGGCAATCGGACGGACGAGAAAATATAGCGTCCTTCTGGGCTCTTCATTTAATGATACCCGGACGGACGCGTAAAAAGGCATCTGTCCGGCCGAAACCAAATATACTGAATTTGTTTTTTTTTTCTTTTTCAATTTTTCTGTTCATTTATTGGTGTATGTGAAATTATCTTATTGTCAAAACTATTTTGTATTCAATTCATAGGATATTGTTTAACTTGAATAACATTTTGATTTTTGTACAGATAATTGTCGTAAATGGCTGAGAGATTGGATGATGTAAATGAGCCTGCGAACATAGACTGGTATATGGAGGAGGACGCTCCCATATACGGTGATATTCAAGCATTTGATCATTTAGAGGGTGATGGAGAAATACAAGTGTGTTCAATTTCGAAAACTTTAGACGATGAGCTACGAGAACCATTCAATTCTGAGGATGACGAGGTGCAAAGCAGACAAACAAGGGCTGCAAATTCTGGTGATTTTGCCTTGAGTAGACAATATATATCTTTGCAGGCCATTAGAAATGAAATACGAGACTATTCTTTGGAAAAAAGGATATGATATCAAGATCGTTAAAAATGGGAGGAACAGACTGACGGCAAAATGTAAAGGAGTAGATTGTCAATGGCATCTGCATGCTTCGGCCATACAAAATGAGGCCACCTTCCAAATAAAGTCATACTGTAATGATCATAATTGCGTAAGGGTATTGGATAATCGACACGCTACGGCAAAGTGGTTGGCAACAACTTATTCAGATAGGTTCAAAAGTCAACATGACTGGCCTATTCATGATATTATCGAGACAGTGAGGCGGTAACATAAAGTTAACATTAAACCAAGCCTTGCAAGAAGAGGAAGAACCCAAGCAAAAGAAGGTAATTACGGGAGGAACGAAGAACAACTGAAGATACTTCGTTCTTACGGAGCTGAAATATTAAGATCAAATCCAGGTAGCACACTAGTAATAGATGGTGACCTGGTGGTTGAGGATAGAAATGAGAAGATGATATTTAAAAGAATGTACATGTGTATGGCTGCTTGCAAAGCAGGTTTGTTGGATATGGGCAGACCTCTTATCTGTTTAGATGGATGTCATCTAAAGGGAGTCTGCCCCGACCAATTACTCACGGCCGTGAGTATTGATGGCAACAATGGTATATATCTCATTGCTGTTGCCAACGTGGAATTAGAATCCCAAGTCTCGTGGAAGTGGTTTTTGGAGATATTGCGAAACGACTTAGGGATTGACAAAAGCCGAGGATGGACATTTGTGTCGGATCGAAAGAAGGTATATATTGTTATTACTATTATTATTTGGATCGGCAGAAGTTATTGTTTTAATCTGAGCGTGTTTTTCTTTAAAAATGCAGGGATTGTTGAATGCTGTGGACGAGATATTTGGTTTAGCCGAACACCGTTTCTGTCAAAGGCATATGTATGTAAACTACAAAGGACAATTTTCGGGCCTGGCGTATAAAGATGTGATGTGGAATGCAGCAAGGGCAACCACAAGGGAATATTTTGAGTTAGCAATGAGAAAAGTATATGAGCTCAATAAGGATGCTCATGTATGGCTTCGACGAACACCACCTAGATTTTAGGCCAGTCATGTATTTTCGACAATTCCCAAGTGTGACTTGGGCTTGAATAATTTATGTGAGTCTTTCAATTCAGTTCTTTTGGCGGCCCGGAACATGCCGATTTTGACGATGTTCGAGATGATTCGAAAGACCCTGATGACACGCATTGTCAAAAAACACGAGGAGATGCTCAAGGTAGAAGATGTTCTGTGTCCTAAGATTAGGAATAAGCTGGAGAGGCTGAAAGGGTCAGCTTACGATTGGAGTGCTGAGTTAGCGGGAAATGCACTGTTTCAGGTTTGTTCAACTTGTTCATACTGATGTGTTCTTCTTAGTTTGTTCTACTTGTTCATACTGAATTTGTTTATGCACTGTTTTAGGTTAGCAACGACAACGAACAATATGTCGTTGACCTTAATGAAGGCCAGTGCGCATGTCGGGGGTGGGAGATTTCTGGAATCCCTTGTGTTCACGCCGTTGCATGCATTAATTTGATGAGAAAGCCGATGGAAGATTATGTTCATATATATTATCATCGGGACACATATCTGGAGATGTATTCGCACTTCATTCGTCTCATTAATGGGCAACAAATGTGGCCAGAACCATAGAATAGGACCCCAATCATTCCGGGTCAGAGAAGGCCCTAACCTGGTAGGCCAAAGAAGAAAAGAATTCGCGATGTAGATGAGCCTTCTACAGCTTCTCGTGGTCCATGTGTTCTGACTTCTAAGAAAAAGTCTACGATGTCGTGTCGTAAATGTGGACGTCAGGAGAATAACAGTCGCACATGTTCCGAGAGGGGATCCACTTCACGTGCTTCTGCTTCGCGTGACACATTTATGGGTTTTCGAACAGCTAGCGGGACGCAGGTACATTTTTACTATTATTCTCATAAACAAAATTTCGCTATTATGTTCTAATATAACTCTCAATACGTGCAGGAATCTACTGCAGGCAATGAGGAAAGCGGTCATGAGAGAGAATGATGGAAGACGATGACATAAAAATGGTGGAAAGCGGATCATCTTTATTTTATGCATATTTGATGTATCTTATAGTTTGTACAGCAAACTGTATTTTATAATTCAAGTGAGAAAAAAATTAAAAATTTGAGCAGAGTTTCCTTTGTTTTACTCCCCCACAGTTAGTATCATCCTGCATATTTGAATATCCAAACAGTTCTAGTATTTTGGCTCAGACATCAATTGCATCCAACAAAAATAAAACTAACTACTGTGCATCAAATTAATAAATGTAACTAATGTACATCAAATTAATGAATCTAGCTAATGTACATCAAACTAACATCAAATGCGTCAAAATAAATCTATGTGCATCTCCCTCTGTCGTCCCCTATCGTCCCCTCTCTGCACATAATAAAAGAAAGTTAGATTATAATGAGTTGAAATGTAACTAATGATGAGAAAAATGGGTTCAAATATACCTAAGCTTGGGCAGCGTCGTCATCTCCAGCCCCCGGCAGCACACCCTCGTCATCTCCATTTCCACCCCAGGGAAGGACTACCTCATCATCGGCATTATCACCTCTCCCAAGATCGTCGGGATCAAAGGCATGAGCCTCTATCCAATCCTGGAAGATCTATCTCGTCTCTCTCTGGTACTCCATCATACCTGTGAGGTACTCCATAATCTCTGTTCGACCAGACGCCACCTCTGATCGAACAGCCTGCACATCCGCTCGAACAGAGTCTATCTGCGCCCTAATAGAATCCATATCCGTGGGAGGCACGATATGAGGGGGGTTGCCCTCGACGAGGGTGTTGCAGCACAGGAGGGGGACGAACATCATTCTCTTCCGTCCACCTTCTGTCTACCTCATGTAGAAACAATTTGTAAGAATAATTGACTCAACCTGTAAAGTCCACCATCTTCGTCAATGACATCTTTCGGTGTACTGTATTCAGCTGATATTGCTCTCGACAATGCTAATTTCGAAACTCCTTCTATTGTGAGGCCGATGAACCTGGATGTGAGGAGTTGGGAGCCGAGGAGCTGGGAGGTGGCTGTGAGGCCCTTGGAGGTGCCTGTGGAGCCTGTGGATGTGGCTCTGAGGCCCGTGAAACTGACTGTGGCGCTGTTGGACGTGGCTGTAAGGCCCGTGGAGGTGGAGGTGGCTGTGACATCGTTGGCCGCTTCGATGGTCCACCTTGTGACGTTGAATCTTTCTTTCGTTTATAAGCAATTTTATCTGTCATTTTAGTAAAGTCTGCAAATTGGAAAGTTCCAAGATTAGCCACAATAACTCAACCCGTGGCGAAAATCAGAGCCCGGTGTAAATCTGACTTCACAGTCTTAACCCGGACGACGCAATATTTTCACGTCCGTCCGGGTAAAGGCTATGATCACCTGGACGAACGGACTGAAATCTCGTCCGTCCGGGTAAGCCTAAAAGGGCCGATTTTGACCTAGGGCTCGAATTTTTGCATTTTTAACGTTAAAAATTAAACTAAATCAATACAAAAGGAGTAAGATATTACCTGATGCGTTTTTCGGTTGAAAATCGTCCAAGAAATTTGCAAAGCGTCGAGAGATAAAACGAAGGATAAAACGGATTGCGGCCACTGTTCACACCGTCCTTGTAAGTTTTTAGACAATTTGTCTGTTCGGACGGGAAAATATACCGTCCGTCCGGGAAATGCGTAAGTTAGGCCGGACGGACGGGGAATTACAGAGTCCGAACGGACTACGTGGCGACTACATGGCAGCTTTTGATTGAACAAAAAATGGGGACGGACGCGATTTTTTTTCGTCCGTCCGGGTTGGGGCCAAATTACGTCTGGACGGACTCAATCCAAGTCCGTCCGTCCGACGTGGTTATATTTGGCACGTTTTCAATACGTTATGGTTTGAATTGTTAAAAAAATATGTTTGTGGTTGGAATCGAAAAAAACTCGTAGTTTGTGGTCGTTTTTGGTAATTTCCTTCACAAAAAACTACTTCGACAGAGTTCGTAAATATAATAAGAATTCAACGGTGAGAGGTATACCGATGGCGAGCCTTTTTCCGGCAAGGGTTTCGAAGGTGACGCGACGTCCGATAGGGGATAGTAGCTCCCAGAGATCGTGCACACCCATCTCGTTTTGCTTTCGGCGACGTTCCCTCTTCGATCGTTATTGTCGCCAAGAGTATGTAACAGCAGACTTCGTTGAGATTACAATCGATGTGTCGTTTGGAAACAGGTTGTATAGAAAAAATTGCAGTCACTTAAATTGTCTTTTTAATTTTACATTATAATATTTATTTAATGAAGTGGCAAATTTTAATTGCTAAAATAATAACTTAGGATAATTATTCGTGATCTATCATAATAATTATACTGACTAATAATTATCGCGTAAGAAATTAAGAATTAAGAGGTAAAATTAGATGGTAAATGTAACATTATTCATAGAATTTTTTTTATTTCCGTATAAATACTAGATTCATTTGATCAAATTAATAAAATTAGATCTTTTAGTAAAAAAAAAAAAAGAAAGTAATTTATTTTCTGATCTATTTATTTATTAAAAAAAATTATGGATTAATTTGAATAGATTTTTTTTTCAAAACTTTAATTAAATAATAAAGTCGAGGTTGAAAATATTCAACCAAATAATTTCAATGATATCGTGAAATTCAAAATTTGTTAAATTCTGGAATCTTCAAAAATATAAATTGCATAAAAATATATTTTTTAAATTTATGTAAATCAATTTTTAAAAAAATATATATTTCAGTTCACATAAATAAATATTCTTATTCATCTACATTATTCATAATTTAATTCATAATATCATAGATAGCTTGAAAAAACTAAACTAATGATTATTTATAGTTTGGTAATTGAAATAAATAAATACCTCCAAATAAATAAATAAAAAAAACTAGTAGAGATAAATGATGATTTTTCCATACATTAGATATAATATTCCATTATTAAATAAAAAAATAAGATTAATAACAGAACCTCGCTCTAATTTACCCTAATTTTAGCAGCATTTTTAACTTATTATTGCCTAATTATAAAATTTATCCAATCAATAATTTAAACATCAAATTATAGCTTGAAATAAATTGAAGTGGTATAATAAATCTTTTCTTGAACTGATAAAGCCCCATGCACGTATCTTTTTGAGAAAAAATCTAATTATGACAACAATTAACATAAATTTACTTGAGTTTAATTGGATCTTATCCCCTATTAATTCAAACTTTAGATAAAGACAATTATAATTTAAATGTAATGATTATTTAAAATTTGTTTAAAAATTGATTTAGATAAAGACAATCATATTCAAAACTGATACTTAGAATTACTACTTCTATGTCTACTCAAATCGTTAGTCTGTTTTTTCTATAAATTCAACCCCCACCCTTCATTCTCTTCAACTTCTTTCAAATCATCATCTTTCTCTTCTTGATTTCTCTCTTATTTTCTCTCTCCTGAAGCTCCAACCATGGTGACTGCTGAAGCTGCTCGTAATGTTGTCGGCGTTGTTGGTAAGTGCTTTTTTTTTTTTTTTCTTCTCCATCTCTCTGTATTTTCTTCCATCTTGTAGTTTGCTTTTGGTTTCTTATGTTCTTTTATCTCTCTACACAGGTAATGTAATCTCCTTTGGCCTCTTCCTCTCCCCAGTGTAAGTCTCTCCCCCTCTCTCGTATCAAACGATGAAGAGTAGACAAATATCAGTTTAGTTTATTACAATGGAAAATAAAATATTCTATTTTTCATCTAATCCAATGGTGCCTTTCTAAATTCATCGAGCGCAGTCCCACATTCTACAAAATCATCAAGAAGAAGTCGGTGGAGGAGTTCAAACCGGATCCATATATCGCCACTACACTCAACTGCATGTGCTGGATATTTTACGGAATGCCTTTTGTTCACCCTGATAGTCTTCTAGTCATCACCATTAATGGCGTTGGGCTAGTTTTGGAGTTGATCTATTTGGCCATATTCTTCGCCTACTCTGATAAAAAGAGACGAGTAAGTGAATAATACTCCAGATTACATACTCGTATTCTTTAGCTTCAAAGTTACAATTTATTTATCTAAAGGTCTTTTTTTTTTAATTTTTGTGGTGTTTCAGAACAAGATAAGTCTTTCTCTTTTGGTTGAAATCCTCTTCGTGGCAGTCGTAGCTGTGATAACTATGATGGCACTCCATGGAACCACCAGGAGATCATTAATGGTTGGCATTATTTGTGATGTTTTCAACATCATAATGTATGCTTCTCCCCTCACCATCATGGTAACTAACTCTTCTCATTAACCATTAAAGTCTTTCATTAACCATTAAATCAATGCTCGTAATAATTGTCTGCCCTTCGTCATCAGACCAAAGTTATCAAAACGAAGAGCGTAGAGTACATGCCGTTTACCCTCTCACTAGCTAACTTCCTCAACGGTTGTGTGTGGACGGCTTACGCCCTCATCAAGTTCGATATCTACATTCTGGTAATTATTTGTCAATCTTGTATCTGAATTTTCAAAGTAAAGATGCTAATAAATGTCGTGATCGTTTTGTAGATAAGCAATGGGTTGGGAGCGATTTCTGGTCTTGTTCAACTGGTTTTATATGCATGCTACTACAGAACCACTCCATCAAACAACGACAAGATTGCAAAACCAACTGAGCTGCAACTCTCCGGCATCGACAGAACCAATATAGTCTAGATTTCTACGTAGTTTTCTTTATGATTTTTTTTTTTTTTTTTTCGTCAAACAATTCATAGTTGCCTATTTCCTCCATTAGGGATAAAGTTTTCAACAATTAATTCTAGTTTTTGATTTTTCATTTTTTAAAGTTGTAGTTTTTTTGTTGAGTTCATTCATCTTTATCCAACACCCTGAAGCAAAAACTCAAAAAGCGACACTACTAATCACTGACAAATTAATACTATCTTCTTCATCAACCCAGAACCTCTGTTCGATCTCACGGAGGAGTGCCCCATTATGAACGCCATTCCTCCCTCCCTTGCCGCCGCCACCATCTTTATTCTCGCACTCTCGGCACCATGAACCTCGACCTTTTCGTCTTCCTTTTCTTCTCTGTCTGTGCTCCTGAACTTTCGCTCTCGTCCTCCCTCAATCTTATCCTGTCGCAGCTCGACGAACATGTTCCCCCTACTGTCATTCTTTTGTTCTCTTCCGTTTCTCCTGGTCCGGCGATGGATTCCTATATTCCCGTCTAATGAATTCGAAGAACAGTAGCATTACATTTGTCTTAAATTGTTGTGTGAAATCTTCTAACAATAAACAGAGAGAGAGGGGGGATGAAAGGAGTTTTGAATCAAGCGATGAACAGTTAACAAATATCATCCTAGTTTTATAAAATAGAAAAAAAAAAAAACTTCTATTTTCTCATGTAATGTATTTGGAAATTCGTCGAGCGCAGGCCCAAAATCCACAAAATCGTCAAGAAGAGATCAGTGGAGTGGAGGAATATAAACCAAATCCATATATGCATGTGTTGGGCATTCTACTGAATGCCTTTTGTTTAACCTGATAGAAGATAGAAGGCTAGTTTTGGAGTTGATCTATTTGGCCATATTCTTCACCTACTCTGATAAATCTTCATCAGAGTCAAGTGAGGTCATCTTCGTAGTCGTCGTAGCTTTAATAACTATGATGACAATCCATGATACCATCTACAGATCATTATTGGTGGGCGCTACAGATCATTCTGGTACTCGTTCGCTGATTTTTTATTTGAATTTTCAGAATTTTTATCTTCAATTTATTCTGAGGAAGTTAATAAATATCGTCCTCGTTTTGCAGATGAGCAATGGGCAGAGAGCGTTCTGTGGTCTTGTTCAACTGGTTTTATATGTCTGCTACTGCATAACCACTAACACTCGAATATTGTTTATTTCTCGAATATTGTTTATTTTTGGAGAGGAAGAAAAAATGGACACCAAACAATGATCTTCACAAATGAAGTTTTTATTTTATTTCTCTCTATTTTTCATTCAAACATATTGCACTATTTATAGAGGCATGCTTGACTCTTTACATTCATAACATAAACATAATTAAAGACTATAAAACATCACATTTATTCCTAACATTTATTCTTGACTCTTCAATGCCATAACTTCTTCTAAGAAACTCTCAAATGACCTGAAACTTAAATCGTTGGAAAGTAGACTTCAAGGGCTTTAAATCCATAAGTTACACGTTAGAAATGAATGCTATTAGGACCCTCAAATTTTCATTTCAAAACTGCTTTTTTTGAGTTTAATTCTCAACAAATTCCTCTCTTAAACTCAAACCTTTTCGATCTTTCATTATGATCATCTCCTTCAAGTTTTCAAATAGAACTCTTGGAAGCGGCTTTGTAAACATGTCTGCAACTTGATCACGACTCGCAACATGACTCATTTGCACTTCTCCTTTTTTCACATGTTCCCTAATAAAATGGAAACGAACATCTATATGCTTACTCCTTTCATGGTGAATTGGATTTTTTGCCAACTCAATTGCTGATTTGTTGTCAACTCGTATTTCAGTTGCCTCATGTTGCTGGAGATTCAATTAATGTAGCAAATTTCCTAACCAAATTGCTTGCGTGGCTAACACACCAAGATGCTGCCACATACTCCGCCTCGCATGTTGACAAAGTCATGATTGATTGTTTCTTCGAGAGCCATGTGAATGCCGTGTTCCCCATATAAAATACAAATTTCATCATAGTCGATCCCCTCCTTTTGTATATAACCTTTCGCAACTAGGCGTGCTTTGTGTCTTTCAATCTCTCCTTTGGCATTCATCTTTTTCTTATACACTCATTTTACTCCTATGGGTTGACATCCTTCCGGCAACTCCACCAAGTCCCATGTTTCATTTTTTTCGATTGCCTTTATTTCTTCATCCATCGCGGCTTTCCACCTCTTATCATTCACGGCCTGTTCAAAAGAAATATTCTCCGTGTCTGCTAATAAACAAACCAAATGCACTTCACTTGTCGAGTCGTATAAATCTTGTAGACTCCGCATTCTTGGTTGTCTCGGCTGTTCTTCGTCGTCGGATGCTTGAGAGATTGACGGTGTGATTATTGGTGCAGCGATTGATGGTCCTCCTTTTTCTTTATCTTGTGTTACCTCCTTTTGGTTGTTCTTCCAATCCCATGTCATTTCTTCATTCACATGTACATCTCGGCTAACCACTACCTTTTTGTCAGTTGGATTAAACAGTTTGAAAGCCTTCGCCTTCTCGTCATACCCGATGAACACATACCTCTTGCTTTTATCATCAAGTTTGGTTCTTCTTTGGTCCGGTATATGTGCGTAAGCTACACTACCAAACACCTTAAAATGTGATACAATTGGTTTATGGCCGCTCCAAGTTTCTTGCGGTGTTTGATTCGCCAATATCGTATGTGGGCATCGATTTTGAACATATACAGCACATTGCACCGCTTCAGCCCAAAACTCTTTCGGCACGTTTTTGCTCTTCAACATCGATCGAACCATATCGAGAATTGTTCGATTTTTTCTTTCGGCCACACCATTTTGTTGAGGAGAGTAAGGTGTGGTCAAGAATCTTTTGATTCCTTGTTCCTCGCAATAGCTTGTGAAGGCGGTTGACATGTACTCTCCGCCTCTATCAGACCGTAAAGCTTTGATGTAAAGACCGGTCGTCTTCTCCACTAGCACCTTAAATTTCTTGAATATTTCAAATGCTTCTGATTTTTCCTTCAAGAAATAAACCCAAGTTTTTCTTGTGTAATCATTAATGAAAGTAATGAAATACCTCTTCTCACTAAGAGATTTCGGTGTGATTGGGCCGCATATGTCGGTGTGTACCAACTCGAGAGATTTCCTTGCACGATATTCTACCTTCTTTTGAAATGTACTCCTTGCTTGTTTGCCGAATACGCATCCCTCGCAAAATTTCTTGGTGTAGTCCATGTCAGGTAGCCCATGGACCATTTTCTTCTTTGCTAACTCTTTTAAGCCCCCGTAATGTAAGTGTCCAAATCGTAAATGCCATAACCATGCTTTGTCCTCCATATTTACTTGTAAACATCTTTCTTGCACGTTTTTCAAATTGAGTTTGAACATTCGATTCTTTGCCATCTCCACTTGTGCGAGCAAGCGACCATATTTGTCTTTCAAGTGCAATATCCGGTCTTGCATGAAAACCGAACATCCCTTCTCTAATAATTGACCTATGCTGAGAATGTTACTCTTCAAGTCGGGCACATAGTAAACATCTTCCACTGTTCCTTCCTTTCCATCTTTTTTGGAAAAACATATTTTTCCTTGGCCTTTGACTTGGACTTTCGAAGCATCTCCAAAAGACACGCGTCCGTCTTTTATCTCTTGCATATCAACAAACAGATGTTTGTGTCCACACATATGATTGCTAGCACCAGTGTTGAGATACCATACCGTGTCACTATTTGAAGTGGAACCTTTTTGGGTCATCATGAGAACGCCATCGTCTTTATTCTCATCTTCCGCAACTAGATTCGCGTTTTCTTCCACCTTCTTCTCAGAGTAGTACTCCTTTGCGTAGTGTCCATACTTACCACAGTTGTAACACTCAATATTTGAATGATTTGCCTGGCCACCTCTTCCACGACCGCGTCCTCGTCCACGCCAATTTTGTTGGCTGATCTCGCCCTTCTCTTCATGATTATTTCCTCGACCACGACCTCAGCCGTGATCAAAACCATGACCACCACGACCTCGTCCTCTTCCTCGGTTGTGTTGCGCGTACATTGCTTTATCCTCCTTGATAGTCGCCTTCGTTTGTAAGGCCTTCTCTAAGACTTCTTGTATCTTTTTCTTCTTCCTTTGTTCATGTGCTTCAAGAGCGCCCGCGAGTTCATCGATAGTCATCTCTTCCAAATCCTTCGACTCCTCGATTGCGCATACAACATTCTCAAAATTCTCAGTCAATGATCGAAGAATTTATTTTCTGATCTATTTATTTATTAAAAAAAAAAGTAATTTATTTTCTGATCTATTTATTTATTAAAAAAATTATGAATTAATTTGAATAGATTTCTTTTTTAAAAAGCTTTAATTAAATAATAGAGTCTAGGTAGAAAGTATTCAACCAAATAATTTCAATGATATCGTGAATTTCAAAAAAATTTAAATTCTCGAATCTTTGAGAATATAAATTACATAAAAATATATTTTTTAAATTTATGTAAATCAATTTTAAAAAATATATATATATTTCATTTCACATAAATAAATATTCTTATTCATCTACATTATTCATAATATTATAGATAGCTAGAAAGAACTAAACTAATGATTATTGATAGTTTCGTAATTGAAATAAATCAAATAAATAAATAAACAAACTAGTAGAGATAAATGATGATTTTTATTACCCCACTAAATTATTAAAGCCATACATTAGATATAATATTCCATTATTAAATAAAAAAAATAAGATTAAAAACAGAACCTCGCTCTAATTTACCCTAATTTTAGCAGCATTTTTAACTTATTATTGCCTAATTATAAAATTTATCCAATCAATAATTTAAACATCAAATTATAGCTTGAAATAAATTGAAGTGGTATAATAAATCTTTTCTTGAACTGATAAAGCCCCATGCACGTATCTTTTTGAGAAAAAATCTAATTATGACAACAATTAACATAAATTTATTTGAGTTTAATTAGATCCTATCTCCAATTAGTTCAAACTTTAGATAAAGATAATTATAATTTAAATGTAATAATTATTTAAAATTTATTTAAAAATTGATTTAGATAAAGACAATCATATTCAAAACTGATACTTAGAATTACTACTTCTATGTCTACTCAAATCGTTAGTCTGTTTTTTCTATAAATTCAACCCCCACCCCTCGTTCTCTTCAACTTCATTCAAATCATCATCTTTCTCTTCTTGATTTCTCTCTTCTTTTCTCTCTCCCGAAGCTCCGACCATGGTGACTGCTGAAGCTGCTCGTAATGTTGTCGGCGTTGTTGGTAAGTGCTTTTTCTTTTTGCTTCTCCATCTCTCTGTATTTTCTTCCATCTTCTTGTAGTTTGCTTTTGGTTTCTTATGTTCTTTTATCTCTCTACACAGGTAATGTAATCTCCTTTGGCCTCTTCCTCTCCCCAGTGTAAGTCTCTCCCCCTCTCTCACACCAAACGATGAAGAGTAGACAAATATCATTTTAGTTTATTACAATAAAAAATAAAATATTCTATTTTTCATCTAATCTAATGGTGTCTTTCTAAATTCATCGAGCGCAGTCCCACATTCTACAAAATCATCAAGAAGAAGTCGGTGGAGGAGTTCAAACCGGATCCATATATCGCCACTACACTCAACTGCATGTGCTGGATATTTTACGGAATGCCTTTTGTTCACCCTGATAGTCTTCTAGTCATCACCATTAATGGCGTTGGGCTAGTTTTGGAGTTGATCTATTTGGCCATATTCTTCGCCTACTCTGATAAAAAGAGACGAGTAAGTGAATAATACTCCAGATTACATACTCGTATTCTTTAGCTTCAAAGTTACAATTTATTTATCTAAAGGTCTTTTTTTTTTTTTGATGGTGTTTCAGAACAAGATCAGTCTTTCTCTTTTGGTTGAAATCCTCTTCGTGGCGGTCGTAGCTGTGATAACTATGATGGCTCTCCATGGAACCACCAGGAGATCATTAATGGTTGGCATTATTTGTGATGTTTTCAACATCATAATGTATGCTTCTCCCCTCACCATCATGGTAACTAACTCTTCTCATTAACCATTAAAGTCTTTCGTTAACCATTAAATCAATGCTCGTAATAATTGTCTGCCCTTCGTCATCAGACCAAAGTTATCAAAACGAAGAGCGTAGAGTACATGCCATTTACCCTCTCACTAGCTAACTTCCTCAACGGTTGTGTGTGGACGGCTTACGCCCTCATCAAGTTCGATATCTACATTCTGGTAATTATTCCTTAAATCTTGTATTTGAATTTTCAAAGTAAAGATGCTAATAAATATCGTCATCGTTTTGTAGATAAGCAATGGGTTGGGAGCGATTTCTGGTCTTGTTCAACTGGTTTTATATGCATGCTACTACAGAACCACTCCATCAAACAACGACAAGATTGCAAAACCAACTGAGCTGCAACTCTCCGGCATCGACAGAACCAATATAGTCTAGATTTCTACGTAGTTTTCTTTACGATTTTTTCTTTTTTTTTTTCTTCAAACAATTCATAGTTGCCTATTTGCTCCATTAGGGATAAAGTTTTCAACAATTAATTCTAGTTTTTGATTTTTCATTTTTTAAAGTTGTAGTTTTTTTTGTTGAGTTCATTCATCTTTATCCAACACCCTGAAGCAAAAACACAAAAAGCGACACTACTAATCATTGACAAATTAATACTATCTTCCACCTCCGTGAAGCCGGTTTTGACAACTTCTCATGTGTCTTGTGCGCCAAGCAATGCACGCATTTGAATACTCCAATTGTCGTAGTTTATCTTGGTGAGTCGTGGCAGCGGCATTTGTCCCAACGATGTGTTCCTATAGTTCGCCATGCTCTGATACCAATTTGACACTCGAATATTGTTTATTTTTGGAGAGGAAGAAAAAATGGACACCAAACAATGATCTTCACAAATGAAGTTTTTATTTTACTTCTCTCTATTTTTCATTCAAACATATTGCACTATTTATAGAGGCATGCTTGACTCTTTACATTCATAACATAAACATAATTAAAGACTATAAAACATCACATTTATTCTTGACTCTTCAATGTCATAACTTCTTCTAAGAAACTCTCAAATAACCTGAAACTTAAATCGTTGGAAGTAGACGTCAAGTATTAGGGACTCTCAAAATTTTCGTTTCAACTGCTTTTTGAGTTTAATTCTCAACAACCACTCCATCAAACAACTGAGCTCCAACTCTCCGGCGCCGGCAGAGACAACATGGTCTAGAAATTCCTAGTTTTCTTCAAACAATTCATAGTTGCCTATTTCCTCCATTAGGGATAAAGTTTTCAACAATTAATTCTAGTTTTTGATTTTTCATCTTTTAAAGTTGTAGTTTTTTTGTTGAGTTCATTCATCTTTATCCAACACCCGAAGCAAAAACACAAAAAGCGACACTACTAATCATGACAAATTAATATATTTCCACTCCTGCAGCCGGGTTTTGACAAATTCTCATGTGTCTGTGCGCCAAGCAATGCACGCATTTGAATACTCCAATTGTCGTAGTTTATCTTGGTGAGTCGTGGCAGCGGCATTTGTCCCAACGATGTGTTCCTATGTTGCTAGATTGCTAAACAAATTTTACAGTCGGATATTGTTTATTTTGGAGAGGAAGAAAAATGGACACCAAACAATGATCTTCACAAATGAAGTTTTTATTTTACTTCTCTTTATTTTTCATTCAAACATATTGCACTATTTATAGAGGCATGCTTGACTCTTTACATTCATAACATAAACATAATTAAAGACTATAAAACATCACATTTATTCTTGACTCTTCAATGTCATAACTTCTTCTAAGAAACTCTCAAATAACCTGAAACTTAAATCGTTGGAAAGTAGACTTCAAGGGCTTTAAATTCATAGGTTACACGTTAGAAATGAATGCTATTAGGACTCTCAAAATTTTCGTTTCAAAACTGCTTTTTGAGTTTAATTCTCAACAACCACTCCATCAAACAACTGAGCTCCAACTCTCCGGCGCCGGCAGAGACAACATGGTCTAGAATCTACCTAGTTTTCTTCAAACAATTCATAGTTGCCTATTTCCTTCATTAGGGTTAAGTTTCGAACAATTAAACTAATTTTAGCAAGTTGCAGTCTTTCTTGTTGGGAAAACACAAAAATTAATACTAAAAATAGAAACTGGTAATCTAAAAGTTGCAGGTTAGTTTGATCATCAAACATGATAAACCATTCCAACTTCTAAGGTGGATGCATGACGAATGCTGAGGACATAACAATGGCCTCTCGAATTCCTCCTCAAGAAATCATACCCGAAGTTTATCGCTATCTTCTTCATTAACCCAGAACCTCTCTTTGCTCTGACGTAGGAGTGCCCCATTATGAACGCCATTCCTCCCTCCCTCGCCGCCACCACCTCCTCCACCTCCCTCCGCGCTTCCATCTCTATTCTCGCACTCTCCGGCACCACGAACCTCACCCTTTTCTTCTTCCCTTTCTTCTTCGTCTGCGCTCCTGAACTTTCGCTCTCGTCCTCCCACAATCTTATCCCGTCGGAGTTCGACGAGCATGTTCCCACTGTGAGAAAATAACCCTGAGAACGAGGGAGTAAAGATTTTCGTTATACTCTGTTTTTCGTTCATTTTCTGGTTTCCTGGTTTTTAGCTTCTGTTGTTAGTTTTTCTGTTTTTTCTGCTTTATGTTTACGTGTTAAGTTAGTTAGAAATGGGTTTGTAAATACCGATGATTATGAATGAATTTTTTACGTTTTTCCCTCACTGTGAATCCATCACCTTCTTGGGTCCAGAACCAACATCTGGTATCAGAGCAAGGTTTCACGTTTTGCATTAAGAAATGTCGATTATCAATCAGCATGCGGCGAAAGAAAACGGCGGGGTGTCGTTTCACTACCCTATGCTGAGCCCCCACAATTATGCGGTATGGGCGATAAAGACAGAAGCAATTCTTGATGCTCAAGGAGTCTGGGAGGCAGTGGAGCCTACAGAAGGAGCACGAGTGGATGCGAAGAAAGATAAAACGGCTCGGGCATACATTTTGCAGTGTGTTCCCGAAGATATCCTCCTTCAGATTGCAAAGAAAAAGACAGCAAAAGAAACATGGGAGAGCCTCAAAACGAGGTACCTAGGTGGAGATCGGGTCAAGAAAGCACGTGTGCAGACCCTGAAAAGTGAGTTTGACGGCCTTCGGATGAAAGAAACCGAGACCATAGACGAGTTCGCCGGAAAGATCAGTGCGATAAACAGCAAGTTTTCCACTCTTGGTGATACACTCGAAGATTCCTCTCTGGTTAAGAAACTGCTTGATTCTGTTCCTGAGAGATTCTTCCCCATCGTCGCCGGGATCGAGCAATTTTACGATCTCGAGACCATGCCGTTTGAGGAAGCAATTGGGCGATTAAAGGCGTATGAGGAGCGAACAACTCGATTACGCGGCAACACCAACGGAACAGAAAGCCAACTGTTACTCACCCATGCAGAATGGCAAGCTCGACAGAAGGGGAGCAACAGTGACTCCTCATCGGGAGGAAAAGGGCGTGGGTCCAGTGGATCTGACCGTGGAAAATGGCGTGGGCGAGGTCGCGGGCGTGGTCGTGGAGGTCTGCGAAAGGAAAATACAGCAGGCGGTAATAACAACACCACCAGTGGAACTCGCGATAAAAGTCACATAAAGTGCTGGAACTGTGATAAAATGGGACATTACTCTTCAGATTGCCGAAGCAAACGTCGCGATGATGAAGCTAATCTCACTCACGACGTTGATGAAGAACCAGCACTGTTGATGGTTAGTAAGGATGTATCACATATCAGACGTGTACAGCAGGATGCTGTATTACTCAGTGAAGAGGGAATTTTACCAGAAATTTATCGTGGCGACAAACAGGGTGAAACACAAGACGTCTGGTATCTTGATAATGGCGCAAGCAACCACATGACTGGGCATCGCCAAAAGTTCCAAGTTTTGGATGAAGCTGTCACCGGGAGGGTGAAGTTTGGCGATGGATCAACGATCCAGATCATGGGAAAGGGGACAGTGGTCTTTGATTGCAAGAATGGTGATCAGAAAGTTCTCCAAGAGGTATACTACATTCCTAAACTTTGTAGTAATATTATAAGTCTTGGACAATTAACAGAAGATGGGAACGAGGTGCAAATGAGAGGAGAAACCATGAAAGTTTATGACAAAAGCGGGCAGCTTTTGATGATGGTAAAGCGAACAGAGAATCGCCTGTATAAAATACAGCTGAAAACCTTCGAGCAGGCTTGTCTCCTAGCAAGCTTAGATAATCCAGCGTGGTTATGGCATGCAAGACTTGGCCACGTGAACTTCCACGATTTGAAACTCTTGGGGGAGAAGAAGATGGCAGTTGGTGTGCCATTATTATCTCAGCCGAACAAGATATGTGAGGCATGTGTAATAGCCAAACATCCAAGACTGAAGTTCCCATATCAGACAAACTACAGAGCTAAGAAACCACTGGAGCTTCTTCATGCTGATATCTGTGGGCCGATCTCACCATGCACACTCGGAGGTAATAAGTATTTCCTTCTGATTGTTGATGATTTCACTAGGTGGATGTGGGTATATGTTTTGGCAGCAAAGAACGAAGCCTTCATGGCTTTCAAGAAGCTCAAGTCTCTGACAGAGAACAAAACTGAATATAAAATCAAAACACTCCGGACAGATCGCGGTGGAGAGTTTCTATCCACTGAGTTTATCCGCTTCTGTGAAAACGAAGGGATTGAGAGGCACCTCACAGCTCCCTACACACCGCAGCAGAATGGCGTTGTGGAACGCCGAAACCGTACAGTAATGGCCATGACAAGGTCACTACTCAAAAGCATGCACGTACCTGCAAAGCTCTGGGGAGAAGCAGTTAGACATGCAGTCTATCTGCTGAACCGTCTTCCAACTAAGGCACTAGGAGATCGGACCCCATTTGAAGCGTGGATGGAAAGAAAACCACACCTTGCTCACCTGAGAATTTTCGGCTGTATAGCATACGCGAAGAACACAGTTCCTCACCTCAAGAAACTTGACGACAGAAGCTCGGCTATGGTATATTTGGGTGTTGAGGAAGGTTGCAAAGCTCATCGGTTATTTGATCCGAACCGAAGCAAACTACAAGTAAGTAGAGATGTCATTTTTCAAGAAAATATTGAATGGTCTTGGAATGCAGGCAATGACAGTGGAGAGCAGTCGTCGGAGTTCATCATGTTGGATGAACTATATTCTGATGAACCGGGTGATGATACAGACGCTGAAGAGTTCACTCAACCAGCGCCAGAAACTGTAAGTTCACCAGAAATAGTAAGCTCTCCAGAAACAGCAAGCTCAACCTCACTTCCGTCAAGCGCTCGTGAAGTTAGTTCGCCGGAATCAGAGAATAGACCCATTCGGCTCAGGTCTATTAATGATATTTACGCCAATACTGAAGAAATGATTGGTATCGATGAAGAAGAAAATGAGGTGATGATGGTGATGTCTGAAGAACCAGCTTGTTTCCAGGAAGCTGCAATGAACATCCACTGGTACGAAGCAATGAAAGAGGAGATGACCTCTATTGAAAAAAACCGAACCTGGATACTAACTGAGCTTCCATCAGGCCACAAACCAATCGGATTAAAGTGGGTATTCAAATTAAAGAAAGATGCAGATGGGCAGATTGTTAAGCACAAAGCAAGGTTAGTGGCAAAAGGCTATGTGCAGAAACAGGGAATCGACTTCGAAGAAGTATTTGCCCCAGTAGCAAGACTTGACACCGTTCGGTTTATCCTTGCATTTGCTGCAAATCATGGCTGGGAAGTACACCATTTAGACGTAAAGTCAGCATTCCTTAATGGAGAATTAAAAGAAGAGGTGTATGTTACCCAACCAGAAGGGTTTGAAGTGCAGAACCAGAAACATAGGGTGTATAAGTTGTCAAAGGCACTCTATGGACTACGCCAAGCTCCACGAGCTTGGAACATACGCTTGGACAGAAGCCTAACAGAACTGGGCTTCAGAAAGTGCACTCAAGATCAGGCAGTTTACATAAGAAATAAAGGAGAAACAAGAGTGATTGTTGGAGTATATGTTGATGATTTGATTGTAACAGGAGAAAGCATCGCAGAAGTGAAGAAATTCAAGCAACAAATGATGGCAGAGTTTGAGATGAGTGATTTAAATCTTCTTTCTTATTATTTAGGATTTGAAGTGGAACAACAAAAGGACCGAATCCTGCTCAAACAATCGGCCTATGCTAAGAAGATCTTATCTCAGTATAAAATGGCAGACTGCAATGCCACAAAATATCCGATGGAACCCAAGACAAAGCTGCACAAGGACTTGGAAGGAACTCCAGTTGACGCCACAGAATTCAGACGAGTTATTGGGTGTCTTAGATACTTGCTGCACACCCGACCAGATCTTTCATTCTCAGTTGGAATGGCTAGTAGGTACATGGAAAGACCTACAATAATGCATCACAAAGCGGTTAAACAGATTCTCAGGTATGTGAAAGGTACAATTCATTTTGGGCTTGTTTATGTGAAGGGATCCCAAGAATCTGGCATATTAGGCTATTCAGACAGTGATCTAGCTGGGGATTGTGATGAAAGAAAAAGCACAAGTGGAATGGCGTTTTATTTTAATGAAAATTTGGTGTCCTGGAATTCACAAAAACAAAAGACAGTAGCACTCTCATCGTGTGAAGCTGAATTCATGGCTGCAACTGATGCAGCTTGTCAAGCATTATGGCTAAGGAGTTTGGTTAGTGAACTAACCGATACAGAGCCAAAACAAGTTATATTGTTTGTTGATAATAAATCTGCCATAAATCTCATGAAAAACCCAGTGTTTCACGGGCGTAGCAAACACATAGATACACGGTTCCATTTTATCAGAGAATGTGTTGAGAAAGGAAAAATTAAGGTGGAGTTTATCAATACTGGAGAACAGAGAGCGGATTTGTTGACGAAAGCACTGTCGGGAGTGAAGATAGCAGCCATGCGCCAGCTGCTTGGAGTTCGTGACTTGGAGTCGTCTCAGGATTAGGGGGAGATTTGTGAGAAAATAACCCTGAGAACGAGGGAGTAAAGATTTTCGTTATACTCTGTTTTTCGTTCATTTTCTGGTTTCCTGGTTTTTAGCTTCTGTTGTTAGTTTTTCTGTTTTTTCTGCTTTATGTTTACGTGTTAAGTTAGTTAGAAATGGGTTTGTAAATACCGATGATTATGAATGAATTTTTTACGTTTTTCCCTCACTGTGAATCCATCACCTTCTTGGGTCCAGAACCAACACCCACCACTGTCATTCTTTCGTTCTCTTCCGTTTCTCCCGGTCCGGCGATGGATTCCTGTCTCTCCGATCGAATGAATTCGACGATGCTGCAAATCAGGTCTTTTTCGAACTCCATATCGTCTTCGTGAACGTCGTGATAACCGTACCTCGCTATGCTTCTGTAAATCCGGTATCCTTTAGGGCCGACTCTTCCGACGAGAAACCTCTCCTCCGGTCTAACGTGAGGAACCGGAACAGATTTGATGCAGAGAAAGACGACGACCTGGTGAAAAGCCGGGAGGTTTGTGACAAAGTGGGAGAAAATCGCAGGTATTCCAGAGACTAGCTCGGTATGAATAAGGCCAATTCCTCGAACCCTAACAATGCCCAGATTCGTACCCAAACCGAGAAGCCAATTGATGGAGACCTTATTCTGAACATCAAATTCATACTTTTTCAGCGTTCCGTAGTGCCAAACGTACATTACGATGAGGAAGAAGAAGGATAGGGCGACGGGTACCCAAGCTCCTTGGAGAAATTTGATTACAGACGCAGAAAAGTAGAGGGCTTCGACAGAGCCGAAGAACAGAAGGAAGGCAATGGCGAGGTATATACTCTTGTGCCAGCATAACACGATTACCACGGACATGAGGCAGGTCGTAACGAGCATCACAGTTATTACAGCCAAACCTGCGAAATTAGAGAGATGGATTATCAAATTTTCAGATCAGAAAAGTCTCGGAATTATATAACCCACCATTGTAGCACACTAGAAAGGTGAAAGGCGTCTCCTTTAAAGTTTCAATATTAAGCATAAAATAAATTCGTGGGCTTGGTTTGGTTAGTTCTGAGGTGGGTTTCAGGTCGGAGTTTCTGGGTTTCTTCGTTTGGGATTAACTGAATTACAGACAATTGTACTGAATTAGATGAATGCATGGGACTAACTGCAGCTAAACAACCCAGAAAATCTTTTAAAACAAGGCAGCCAAATGAATCAGATGGAAAGTACCTGATGCATTGCCCATCCGTTTCGTGTCTCGAAAGCCGACCGTAACAGCTAAACATAATATCATTAGAGTCCAGTTGATCTCAGGAATGTAAATCTGACCATGAACCGTAGATGAAGTGTGGACAATTTTGACTCTCGGAAAGCAACCCAGAGAAGAGCACTGTTTGATTATTGAAAAAGTTCCAGTGATGATGGCCTGGCTTCCTACCACAGCTGCTAGAATGGCTATTCCAAGTACAGGCCATCTTATTTTCTCTAAACCAACAAAAAACAGACCTTAAGAACAGTTCAATTTTCATGTAATTCAAACTTTTTCTATCTTTTTTGAAGATTAGGCTCCTACCAGGGACGGACACGTAGAATCCAATATGATAGTTACTTTCAAGAAGGTGGTGCTTGGAGAGATAAGCAGCTTGTCCCATGTATGCAAGTATAAGCGATGGATAGACCATAAAAGTGAAAGCAATCTGCAGTTCAGTGAAAGAATTTCTTAAATTGCACAACTTTTACTGGAAAAAATGTCACAAACACAATCACAAACAAAGGATATCACTAAAAAGTGCAGATTCAGCAACACTATCCGTTGCATTTTTACTCTTTCATAGCCGTCGAGAAAGAATGCCAGAAATTCGATCATGAACCAGCAAGAATGACAAAAGGAAAAGAGAATTCCTTACCCGTGATTTGTATTCTTAAACTTAACAGTGAATAACAAATTAGTCCTTACAACTTTTTTATGCAAATAAGTCCTTAAACTTAAGGATATTATTAATTAAGTCTTCGTCGTTACGTATACCGTTGGTGTCAATGCAGTTATGTTTGTTTTTTCACGGAACAACTTCTATCTTCTATGTTGAGAGATTTCTAAAGACAACAAGTCGCGATTTAGTTAAAACTATATGAAAAAAAAACGTGATTGCATTAACTGCATCCTTGCCAATAGGGACTTAATTGCAAATAGTTATAAGTTTAAGAATGTAATTTATTGAAAAGAAGTTCAAAGTCATACGTTCTATTCAAGGGCTAATATGCAATTTACCTTAAAATAACAGAAAAATTAAAAAATATACTATATGATATAGTATACCTAACCTGGATGGAAAACTGTGAAAAGTGGCCAAGATCAGCAAACATAGCTTCCGACCCTGAAAAGAAGGCAATGTTGAGGAGAAGGATACACGATTGAGCAAAAGAAAAAGAGGTACATTTTAGCCATGGAAACAAGTAAACCTGTAATGCAAAGTAGAATTCCTCCCAAAGCCATCCACCCTTTTCCCTGAGTCTTCTTCAGAAATTTGTACATGTAGTAAGGAGAGATTGCTTGGTAAACATTAGGATTCCAATGGAATATATTGTATATTCCAATGGCACTGATGCATAAAAGCCACGCAATTACAACCGGGGCGAAGAGGAATCCGACTCGGTGAGTGCCGTAATGTTGGAGGGAAAATAAGAACACCAATATCGCACATGCAATTGGAACTTCAATATCTGCATAGATCAATCCAAAATCAACTGATTGAGCGATTTGTTTCGACTAATCGAGTAACTCATTTACTTGTTAAGTTTTCGTCTATTGTTCGATTAACCCTTGAATTTTTACATTGAAATGACATCAAAATCTTGATAAACTTTCGATTGGAGCGTTTTTTAATCGAGTAGAATACAGAGGAAAGTGAAATCATAAAGGAAGATAAATCAGAATACAGGTCTAGCAAAAGGACATCTGCACAGGATCACCCTGCAAATCAGAATACAGGTCTAGCAAAAGGACATCTGCACAGGATCACCCTGCAAATCATAGAACAATTGCACTATCTTTCTCAACTAGTCTAAGTGATCTTAATGGAGAAACTTACATCTATGGTGCTCTTTAGCCATTGAAAGCTCCAACCCTGACACAGCAGAGAAGACTGCAAAAATAAAACACAAAAAGTGAACACACAAATGAAAATTCATTTACAAATCTGTCGATTTCTCTCTGACTTGAGGAAGAACTCTTTTGGAAAATCGTGAAAGCTGCTGAATTAGTGCAAGTAATTCCAGTAATCTCCAGAATAAAACTCAGATTACGACCATTTTTCCCTGCATTTTCCTGGACAAAAACAAAAAATTAGGATTTGTCTAATACCAGAAATTGCAGGTGTGAGCACTCCATCCCCAATAACCATGCATGTACCAATCAAAGCTAGAACGAGCAGTATACTTTGAAGAACTTTATGCCTCTCCAAGATCGATTTCAGCGTCTTCCCAGAAACGCTTTTCTTGCTCGAATCAATCCCCCCTCTTCCGTATTCAGAAAGCTCCTCATCGGCAAGCTGGCAATTGGGCAAAGAGCTCAATCGAGCATGGCGACATAGCAACGAGTACAGAGCAAAAGTCCCCCCTTCTCCATTATCATCGGCTCTAAGCACAATAAAGACATACTTAAGCAAGGGGATGAGAGTTAGAGTCCAGAATACGAAGGATAGAACCCCGTAGATCTCTTCGTTTGTCTCCGAGTGATGGATATCCTCTGCAAAAGCGCTTTTGTAAACGTACAACGGAGAAGTGCTTAAATCGCCATAGACAACCCCCAAGCTCTGGTAAGCTAAAGTTAAGACAGTTGTCCATGAATTTTTCTGCAACGAAAAAAAAAAAAAAAGAATATATGAGACTGAAAGTTGATTCGATTATCGAGAAGGAATCCTATAAACTTTAGTATTTCGTGTTTACCTTGTTTGAATGGCCTCTAATCACACTTTCTAGATCCATGACTACCTACCTTGGGGTTGCATTTGATCCGTTACCCGATTATGATCAAAAGGAAAAAAGATTACCCAGATGAAACAACAATGTCTGGAATTTAAATAACGCAAAGAAATCCAAAAATTCTTCCGATTAATGTGTCAGCAAAAGGCGGGAGGCGAAAGTAGCTCGACACCCACCAGTGCGGACGAATAGAAAAAAAAAACACAGAAGCACGGTATCACAGAAAAGTTTTCATGCTGGTAGGCGCTCAGAAAATTTCAGTGGGATGCTAGCGAAGTAGAGAGAGAGAGAGAGATATATATTTCTCTCTCTATACTAACAACTTAGCGCCGGCTGTTATAATTCTGAAACATTACATAGTCGTGACGATTCATCTTCTCCACTTGGCTGCTGCTGGTGCTGCTTTCTCCTTCCGGCTGACTGCTCTGCAAAAGACAAGGCCAAGATGAAAATTTCATCGGAGAAGAAGAGAGAGAGATGACTTGACTCGTCATTTTCCGAGCAAACCCATTAAAATCACGCTATAATATGCATAACCAACAAACAAGAAACAGAGAAACGGAAGCAAAATCTTACACTCAGGTGGACGACCCTCCATCATTTATCTTCAACCATTACAAACCCAAGCGCCTAAAAGAAGCGCATTTCTGACTAGCTCGTCAATGGTGTCGCCTCTGCCCACTAAGCAGTCATCATTTTCGCTTGCTTCCATCGCCTTTAACTGGTCTACATTCATCCAGCGACTCATTTGTTTCCTTTTTCTGGGCTTACTTCAAAAGTTTTCCACAGACCTCCAAAGATTCTTTTCACTCTTCCATCCTTTTCAATATTATTAGTATCATACATATACATGGATGCAGATATGGACTAAAGTTTCCATCTTTTTACCCTCAACTCAGTCATGCCTGGCTATTCATTGATTCCATGTCTCCCTGTTCCACTCTACGCCTGTTTGAGATTTACTTTTAGAAGGATAGAACTCATTATTTCATAATTTAAATAGTTATAAATAACGTTTTGTTTTAGGTCACGTCAAATTGAATATCATTGGTTTATCTAGCAATTAAAATTGATAATTACAAATATTATTAAAAAAATTAAAACTAATTTTAAATTATAATGACCAATACATGGATGATATTTTCGACTATTCACATTATTATTATTATTATTATTATTATTATTATTATTATTATTATTATTATTATTATTATTATTATTATTATTATTATAAAGGATAGTTTTATGCGGGGCAAGCATATATTTCTTGAATTTCTTATTCGTTAATTATTGAGGTATAAAAGTCGATTTGTCGTGTGACCCCAAGGACTGAAATTCATTTTCAATAATTAAATAAAGTCAAATAAGGTCATAGATATCACGAGAATTTCATTATTTATTATTATTATTATAAATTACAAATGGAAGTCATTCAAAAAATTATCCTTGCATTATTTAAATGTCACCTAACCTTATAGTAAAGATTAAATGGTCACGTAATATCTTCGGTAAGTTGTCACCACATATAATAGGGCTATAGAGTGAAAACACGTGATGACTAATTTTTAATTAGACCAAGTATAATAGTTAGTTTAAAAGGTAAATTACAAATTAACTTTTAAACTTATAATGTTCTTGGACTTTTATTTTAGACAGATAACTTCTTAAATGTAAGACGTTAAGAATGAAGTTCTCGTCGTTAAAGATCTTCATTTCTGTCATGTTATCTTATTTGTTGAACGATTTTTTTAGATGAAAACAACTCCCGATAAAATAATTTCTGTGATTTTATCAATTTTTAAAGAGAAATAGTTGGAAAACTCTAACCTGTCGCCAACATCGTTCCAGCTAGAGTTGTTCGAATTTGCCCAAAAAGGAAGATCTCTTGACAGAATTGTGATTTATTTGACTAAAATTTTAAAAACAAAATCCAAATATCTACCTTTTTTTTTACTCTTAAATTGTAATTTTGTTGTAGAAAAAATCTTGTGGCTATTTTTTTTATATTTTATTGAATTTTTTTGTGTACTAAATTCCAAATTTATCAAAAGAGAAGTAGAGGAAGGAAAAGGAAGAAGTGGGTGACCACGTGTCGTCCACCACTAACTCTGTCCTTTCTCAATCCATTTTATCTTTTGTTTTGTTTGTCGTCTGCCTCATATCTTTACGTGTAACATGATAAGGAGTGACTACTAATTTCATACGTTCATAAAATTAAATATTAAACAAAAAAAAGTTTTATCTAACAAATTATATGTGGTTAAGACATTGATTCCAAACTCTAGATAACTTGTGAAATCTAAGATCGTTCACTTTTAGTCGGGAGATCATCATAGTAAAATTATTATCGTATTTTTTTTGTCAAAACAAAAATAATGTAATATGTGATATCTTTGAATTTATCAAACGAGATAGTGATAAAGTTTGAGGTGGTTTCGTAATGCTACGATCTTATTCATAATTATCAAATGTTATCGCTTAAGTAATATACATGGTCTAAGCGACCATTTTACTAAATATTTATTATAAGCCATTTGGATATTGTTAATGATTAGAAATATAATACAAAAGTTGCTTGAAATGTATTGTAGTAAATGGTGTACTTAGCTTGTCACAAGTTGATATCTTTAATTAAGGACTCTTAATTATTAAATAATTGACTTAATTAGTGATGGGTTCTTGGAGTTAACTTCTTCAATGAGAATCCCACTTATTCATAAAAGTATATTCTAAATTATTATTTAATATTGACAATAATTGATTAATTTGAACTTTATGTTATGTCATATATGCATATTATAAAAGAATATTTGACGGATTTTATCTTCTAGCGGTGTATTATTAGTGTGTTATATTAATAGTTTATTATATAATATTCAATGAATAAAATGATGAATGATAAATACTTATTTTACGTTTTAGTTATTAATATAAAAGTAAACTATTACTTTTTAAAACTAGGAGATATTTTAGACAAACAAGTTAATCAATTTAGATGCGTTAGCAATTACGTCTCTGTCATCAAGCTTACCGTCAATGTAGTCACATTTTCTTTTTCAGTACAATCTTGTTTTCTCTGCTGGACAATTTTTAGTGAAAAGAGAACTAGAGAACCATTGCAAGAAGAGAAAGAATGAGTGTGACGTCTTTGTGTTATTAATATAATATTGTCTGTTTTGAGTCGGATTAATTTGTTCTTGGAGATAGTTTAAAATACGTTGTACTAGATAAAGAAGAAAGCTGTACTTATAAATCATGTATTTTACACTCTCTCCCTAATGTGAGATTGTCCACCCACTATTGGTATGGACTGAGCCCTCACACTAGGCCCTCTTAACCTTCACGTGACGGGCTGTCACAATGAGGTTTTGCGAGAAAGAGATTTTAACGATTTACATAGAGAAACAAATTAAAAAACTCAATGTGTGATGTGATTTTCTCTACTATACCAAACTCGATACGTCAATTATAGGAACTTATTTGCTTATGCCTCTAAATTCAGGGATTTATTTGTCTAGAAAAAAAAATTAAGGACCTATTTTTCTTACATTTAAATTTAAGGGGTGATATGCAATTTACGTTATTTGAAAATATCAATTTATGTTTCCCATATTTATTTGTTTTCATGGAATGTGAATGGGCTTTCGAGCCCATTAAACTTAAGATACAATTGGGCTTAGAAGGGTTTGGGCCCAAACAAGCCCTGCTAAACTGACTATTCTCCTTTAGTTCATCGTCTTCACTGGTTTGATGACATGCTTTCTTCGGAGATGGGCGTCTTCACTGTTCCTCTTCTGGATTCTCCGCCATTTTTTTTGGATTCTGTTAATAGACTTACTCATGCTCTCATTATAGTTTTTCACTTTCATTAAGGAAAAACAACAGAATCGTGAACATGTTGATTTTCATAGTTCTAAAATTAAAGAAGAAAAAGAGAAATACTTACTTGAATCCATGATGAGAGAAACTGATTTCTCTCCCCTTTACCCTTTAGTTTCTTTAGTGAGAAATTTGATGGAATAATTTCTCGTTCTTTCTTCTTCTTCAGGTAGAGAGATGATCAATTTCTTTAATATATATATCAGTAATCATTAAGTTCCATCAACTTAATCTCTTCATTAGTAAAAAGACAAAATGCCATGATCAATAAGATTTGTACACATATGGACCACATCACGTGGGTTTCTTAATTTGACGTTTGAGTTTCATAAAATTTGGCTTTATCTGTAAAAAGTTATTACAGAGTAAAACAGTGATCAATAGTTGTTTCTGTTATCCTTATAATAGACGATTGCAGCATGGACGATTGCAGATCTTAATGCAATAAACGATTACAGTAAAGCGTGGACAATTGCAGTCGTCCAATCTTTACTATAATCTCTTAACGTCCACGATGACTATGGATAATGATAGTCGTCCATTCTTTATTGTAAACGACAAACGTCCACTCTTTCTTGTAATCAATAAACGTCCACGACTACTGTGAACAATTATATTCGTCCACTCTTACTGTAAACGACAAACGTCCACGACTACTTGTAATCGATAAACGTCCACGACTACTGTGAATAGTAAACGTCCATTGTTAATTACTGTGGACGATTATGAAATAACAGAAACATTATTTTTACTGATTCATTCTTCAGTCAAACGACAATATTTCTAACATTCTTCCACTTGGTCCATATCACATTATCAAATCTATCTTAATATTGATCAAGCATAACATCATAATCAAGTATATAAATAATATGGATCATGGCGGTAATATGTCAATTTATCCGACACAGTTCCTTCCATGAATCACACTATTATTTTTATACTCAACATAATCAGTAAAAGAAATAATATAATGGTCTACATAAGTGTCTTTATTAAAGACAAATCCTGTTTATAACATCATTATTTCATTATGAATGCATTCAACATAATCAAACAGGATTCATAATTGTATATCAGAAACAATCGATAATGGGCTCAAGAGTGCCAATTACATACAGAACACAATCATAAACATAAAGTTAACTTTCAGAAATGCCCATTCGATTGACATGTTCCGTAAATGTCTTCGGTGCCAATCCTTTAGTTAACGAATCCGCAATCATAAGATTGATGCTAATGTGTTCTATTGATACTTTTTGTTTCTGAACTTCTTCTTTAACAACCAAGTATTTCAATTCTATATGTTTAGTACCTTTGGAATACTTGTCATTTTTAGAGAAGAAGATTGCTGCAGAATTATCACAATAAATTTTCAGCGGCTTGGCAATATTGTCGACAAGTCCAAGTCCTGAAATAAAGCATGCCACAAACTCAGCTTCCATAGTGGACGTAGCAGTGACAGACTGCTTCGCACTCTTCCAGGAGATTGCACCATTGGCTAAAAGGAACAAATAGCCAAATGTGGATTTTCTTGTATCCACACATCCAGCATAATCATAATTTGAATATTCAATTACTTTAAGATAATCAGATCTTCTATAAGTGAGCATGTGATATTTCGTTCCCTGTAAATACCTCAATACTTTTTTTGCAGCTTTCCAATACTCTATCTCTGGATTACTTTGATATCGTCTCAGCATTCCGACAGCAAAACTAATGTCGGGTCTGGTACAAGTCTGTGCATACATCAAGCTGCCCACAATAGAAGCATAAGGAATATCTTTCCTTTGTGAACGTTCCAATTCATTCTTTGGACATTGATTGAGATTAAATTTATCTCCTTTCTGAATTGGAACAACACTTGCAGAACATTTATCCATTCTAAATCTCTCTAGAACTTTATTAATATAGGCTTTCTGAGACAATCCTAACAATCCTTGTGATCTATCTCGGAATATTTCAATTCCTATCACAAATGATGCCTCTCCCATATTTTTCATTTCAAAGTTTATGTCAAGATATTTCTTGGTTTCATACATTAGACCAAGATCATTAGTGGCCAGCAAGATATCATCAACATACAGAATCAGAAAAATAAACTAACTCCCACTGACCTTTAGATATATACATCGATCAACGATATTTTCCTTAAAGCCAAAGGAGGTGATGGTATCATTAAATTTAAGATACCATTGTCGGGAAGCTTGTTTAAGTCCGTATATTGACTTCTTTAGTTTACACACCATATGTTCTTGTCTTTTAAGGACAAAACCTTTAAGTTGGTCCATATAAACTTCTTTAATTAAATTCTCGTTCAAAAAGGCAGTTTTTATATCCATTTGATAGAGCTCTAAATCATAATGAGCTATCATTGCCATAATAATTCTGAAATAATCCTTTTTCGAGACAGGAGAAAAAGTTTCTTTATAATTAATGCAATCTTTCTGAGTAAAACCTTTGGCAACAAGTCTGGCTTTATATCGTTCAACATTGTTATTAGAGTCGTGTTTAGTCTTAAAGACCCATTTGCATCCAACTCTTTTATAACCTTTAGGCAACTCGACGAGTTCCCAAACTTCATTCTGTTCCATTGATTTTAACTCCTCTGTCATGACATTAATCTATTTATCAGAATTTTCACTTTCTATGGCCTGTGAAAACAAAACTGGATCATTATCAAGTCCTAAACCACATTCGGACTCTTGAAGATAAACCACATGATCATTCGAAATAGCAAATCTCTTTTCTCTTACAGATCTTCTTAATGTTATTTCTTGTGGTTCATCGTCTATAGGTTCAGTAGTGACAACCTCGTCATGTAGAGTTGGATCATTAATATGATCAAAAACTTGTGGAACAACATGAGTAGAAGTTATAGGTATTGGAACTTGCACCCTAACTTCTTTAAGTTCCACCTTACGTGTTTCCAAACTCCCACTGGTTTCATTACTTTCAATGAACCTAGCATTTCCAGTTTCAATTATTCTCGTACTATGGCTAGGACAGTAAAATCTATACCCTTTTGATTTTTCTGGATAACCCATGACAAAGCCACTGGTTGTTCTTGAATCCAGTTTTCTTTTATGTGGATTATAAATTCTTACTTCTGCTGGACAACCCCAAACATGCATGTGTCTTAAACTGGGTTTCCTTCCTGTCCACAGTTCAAATGGAGTATTTGAGACTGCCTTACTAGGAACCCTGTTTAATAAGTATACAACAGTCTTTAATGCATACATCCACAATGACAAAGGTAAAGAAGAATTACTTAACATATTCCTAACCATATCCATTAAAGTACGATTACGTATTTCTGCAACACCATTCTGTTATGGTGTTCCTGGCATTGTGTATTGTGCACAAATACCATGACTTTCTAAGAATTTAGCAAATGGACATGGATGTTGTCCATTTTCATCATAACTTCCATAATACTCACCACCTCTATCAGATCTCATAATTTTCACTTTTCTATCTACTTGTCTTTCAACCTCAGTAATAAACACTTCGAGAGCATTTACTGATTGAGATTTATCATTCAGCAGATAGATATATCCATAACGTGAAAAATCATCAATAGAGGTGATAAAATATCTTTCTCCACCAAAAGATGGAACATCAAATGGACCACATATATCGGTGTGTATTAATTCAAGGAGCTGTTTGCTTCTTGTGGCTGGTTTCTTAATTGTATTTCTTATATGTTTTCTTTTAATACAATCAACACAAATATTTAGATCAGTAAAATCTAAATGTGGAAGGATTTGATTCTTTATCAATCTTTCCATTCTTTCTTTAGATATATGACCTAATCGTTTATGCCACAAATAAGCAGAACTTTCATTCATTAAACCACGTTTCATTTCTACTTTATGATGCACAGTTAAAAGAGATTCAGCAAAACAATTATCAAGTTTTAACTTGTACAAACCATCATACAGAACACCAGAATCAATAAGAACTTTATCTTTATACAAACTGCAACATTCATTCCCAAACATACAGGAATATCCAGCTATATCAAGTTTCGATAATGAAACTAGATTTCGAGAAATAGATGGAATATAAACAGTTTGAAAAAGATCTAATTGATGTCCAGTATCTAATATTAGCCGGTAAGTTTGAATAGCTTCAACTGGAACTTTCATCCGATTGCCCAAAAATATAAATATTTCATTTAGGCTTATGGTTTGGGTCGTAAGGAATCCCTGCATCGTATTAGAAATGTGAGTGGTGCAACCAGAATCAATCCACCAAGTATTAGAAGGAACTTCAGTTAAGTTTGATTCAAAACATACAAAGGCATTAAGCTTACTTTTCTTTTCGAACCATGCCTTTCGTTTCATGCAATCTTTCTGATAGTGTCCTTGCTTTCCACAGAAATGACACTTATCTTTCTTTTGTTCCTTCTTGTGGATTTGGAAAGAGGACTGAGCAGCCGATAATAGTCCTTTCTTACCCTTTCTAGCTTTCTTTCTTGGTTTCTTACCAGCTCCTTCATAATTCATGAGATTGACAACTTGATTTCCTGATTTCTTTAACCTTACTTCTTCCTGAATGAGCATACTTTGCAATTCATGCACATTCCATTTAGTCCTCATAGTGTTATAGCTCATATGAAATATGCCATATTGAGGTGGCAAAGAGTTCAGGATAAATGTCACTAGGAAGTTCTCATTCACTTCCATTCCCATGGACTTTAATTTTGCTGCCATATTTGTCATTTCGACAACATGTGCATGCATGATACGTGAATCATCAAACTTCATGGTGGTTAAAGTACCCATCAGTGTTCCAGCAAGTAACTTATCAGCCGACTCTGATTGAGAACATTCTTCCACAAATTTCTTAAATTCCTTAGCACTTTCAGTTTTAGAAAATGTGGACTTGATGTTGTCTGCTACAGTCATTCGCATAAACATTAAGCTTAGTCTGTTTGATCTTTCCCAAACTTTGTAGGAAGATCTCTGATCAGCACTGCTAGTTGCAGTAATAGCAGCTGGTTTCTCAGTAAGAAGTGCCAAATCAAGATCCAAAACACCGAGGAGAAACTGAACTTGTTCGCACCATTCGGAGAAATTTAGACCAGAAAACTTAACAACAGACGTAGCTTGCGAATGAAGAGCAACAGGAATAGATGCTACAAATATAAAACATGCTCAAACTTTCAAACTTTAATACTTCGAGTTATCATGCAATCAAACAATCATAAATATATATTGAAGTTCTCCTTTGAGTAACACAACAATACATAATCATAAACATAATTGATGCTCCACTTCAATTCACATAATTGGTAATTAACATATTTGATATAAATATGTTTGTTATCTTTGGATATACTAAACACGTCCAACCAAAGCATATCAATCAGCCACAATTATATTCACAATTATAAAATAACTAATCCACCTTTGGGTGATTTAACATATTTTATAATTATGAAATTCAATATACTCATGTCAAAATCATAATTCACATCATGTCATTTAATTATTGAGCATCATATACAACATGAGTAATTGACTTCAGTAAATTTGATATCTATAAGAATTTTATAATTCGGCCACTTTGGTGACTAACAAATTACACATAATTAAGATATCAAATTAAATAGGCGTGAAACTTTCTCTATACCAATAAGTATCATCATTTTTTTGGTGAACGATTATCTTTAAACTTTCACCAATTATTCATCCTTATTTTAACATAAAACATCATTCATAACTAGAAAATCAATTGTTCTAAACACATGCTTTGATACCACATGATAGACTTACTCATGCTCTTATAATAGTTTTTCACTTTCATTAAGGAAAAATAACATGATCGTGAACATGTTGATTTTCACAGTTCTATCATTAAAGAAGAAAAGAGAAATACTTACTTAAATCCATGATGACATAAACTGATTTCTCTCCTATTTACCCTTTAGTTTCTTTAGTGAGAAATTTGATGGAATAATTTCTCGTTCTTTCTTCTTCTTCAGGTGGAGAGAGGACCAATTTTTTTAATATATATATCAGTAATCAAAGTTCCATCAACTTAATCTCTTTATTAGTAAAAAGACAAAATGCCATGATCAATAAGATTTGTACACATATGGACCACATCGTGTGGGTTTCTTAATTTGACGTTTGAGTTTCATAAAATTTGGCTTTATCTGTAAAAAGTTATTACAGAGCAAAACAGTGATCAGTAATTGTTTCTGTTATCCTTATTATGGACGATTGCAGCGTGGACAATTGCAGATCTTAATGCAATAAACGATTACAGTAAAGCATGGACAATTGCAGTCGTCCAATCTTTACTGTAATCTCTTAACGTCCATGATGACTGTGGATAATGATAGTCGTCCATTCTTTATTGTAAACGACAAATGTCCACTCTTTTCTGTAATAAATAAACGTCCACGACTACTATGAACAATTATATTCGTCCACTCTTACTGTAAACGACAAACGTCCACGACTAATTGTAATCGATAAATGTCCACAACTACTTGTAATCGATAAACGTCCACGACTACTGTGAATAATAAACGTCCACTGTTACTTACTGTGGACGATTATGAAATAACAGAAACATTATTTTGACTGATTCATTGTTCGTTCAAACAACAATATTTCTAACATCTGGCCAATATTTCTAACATCTGCTTTGATTGTTTTCTTGCAATTAATTCAGCGACTACCTGCCCCTCAACGTTGACTTCGATTTCGATATAGTAGACACTAGCATTGTTCGAACCATTCATCGCCACAAATCAATCCACTGTCGGAATGGATAACAACCAGATCATGACCAAGGAAAAGCTAGGGTTCTTTCAAACAATCGGAGAAGCCCTCAAAATTATCCGTCGAAATCCCAAATTTGCTGTCGTCGCCTTCTTCGCTTCGCTCTCTCTGTTTTCCTTTTCCTTTGCGTTTGACATCGTTTCTCGCTCAACCTCGATCGGTGTATTCGAATCCCTCTCTGATTTCAGGAGTCCTCGAGTGGTCTACTTGAGTGTATCTGGAATCTCTGACACACACGAGCCATCTTTGGGCGAAAGAAAAAGTAACGTTCCGCAGAGATTTTGGATATTGATTCTTTTCTTCTTCGGAACTGTTCATCTCCTAGATCTGCTCAACACAATCGTGATCGCCTATTCGGCATCAGCGATATATGGAGAGAAGAATTCAAGTAGTCTGAAGGAAATGGTGTTAGAACCCATTAGAAAGGTAGAGTTTAAAGGGCCACTTTCCACGTCTCTTTACGCTCTTCTACTCGCTTCTCTTACTGTATTGGGACTGTTTACTCTGGCCATAAACTTCTCTTTTTTTTCAAGACATGCCTTCTTTATGCCATTCTCTGTATTTTTTCCTTTATTTTCTGTTCTGCTGGTAAAATATATAGAATGGAGCTCTATTTGGAAGATGGGCATGGTAATTTCAATTTTGGAAGAGAAACGTGGGTATATTGCATTAGGGGTCTCGGCTTATATCAGTAGAGGCAATAGAAAAAGGGGTTTCTCTCTTATGCTTGTTTTCTTCATTTTAATGGTGGGTTCAAGGCTACCATTCTTACTTCCGGGATGGAATGGGAGCCTATTTTCAGTTCTGTACATTGGACTGTATCTGGGTTTGAACTCCATAGCCAATGTAACGATGTGGGTAGTTTTTACAGTCTACTATTACGACTGCAAGAACCGGTTTCTGGAGAAGAAGATTGATGTCGAGGAAGGGAAATCGGCGAAAAAAGGAACAGCAGCAATGAAGGTGAGTGGCTGAGGGATGCTTCGGCAACAGAAAAGGCTGCCAGGTGTTGAAATTTATGCATAAAAAAGCCTCTTAGCAGAGTGAGGAAGGAGGCTCTTCTTCCCCTTCTTTCAGGATTACCCTCGTGATTTTCTTATATTACAATAATATCATTGTTGTCTAGGGGTGATCAAAAACCGGTCCGGTCCGGTTTTAAGGAAGATTGGAACCGAAATAATAAAATTCGGTTTTTAATTTTTAGGACCGGGACTGCTTTTATTTTTTTAAGGACCGGACTAGAACCAGATCCGAATTTCGGTTCCGGTTCTAATCCGGTTCCGGTTTTCCCACATTTTTTTAAACAAAAAATACTTATTCTTATTAGAAATACAGATTAAAATTTGAATACTAGAACTCTCTACATTTTGATTATCGTTAGTGATTTTAATTTCATCTAATTACATCATGCTTCCTTACTAAGAAATCCTGAAATCCATGTAAGTTCAATTTTATGAGCTGTATCCAACTAAGTTCAACCACAAGAGAGCATCATCACCAAATAATCCAGTATCAATCAATTAACCTATTCAATTGATCAAGAAAGACAAAAAAAATCAACCATATATAAAAAAATGTATTGTCTGGCTACAGAGAGAAACCTTCAAAAATCAAAACTCCGTCAAAAGACAAATCTTATAGTCGCAAACGAACAATCGTGATGAAAACAAGAATTGTAATTAAATCTGAAGAAAACACCCAAGAACAAATGATTAACATAAACCCTAGAATGAAGACAGTTCCTCATGAAGACAAAATCAAAGCCGACGAAATCTAAGCCAATACAAAACAACAAACAGACGTTAAATCAATTACAACGGGAAGAGAGGTAGGAATAATTGGAGACTGCAAATTAACTAACCTCGGATTAAAAAATAAGAATAAGAAGGCGAGAAGATGAATTGGAGTGATTGGATAAGAGCCCCAGAAATAGAAAGAAAGCTGTGGGCGAATCAATGGAGGTATTCTCTATGATTCATACATTCAGAAAAATGGAGAAAATGAAGACTGAATTTACCAAGTGAACGCGTCTGGCCCCATCTTTACTTTTTCCGTCAACGGAAATGAAGACTGCGAGTGCGAACTGCGAGTGCAAGCAGGGAGAGACTGAGACGGAGTGGTTGCCTGGTTGGGCGTCGGCGACGGCGAACTGCGACTGCTCGGAGACAGCCAGTCGAGCGATCTGATTTCTGAAGAGCTGAGGAGCGAACTGAAGAGTGAAGGAGTGAAGGAGTGAAGGAGCGAAGTGAGACTGTGAGAGGCAGGAGCAGAGCAGTCGAGCAAAGCAGAGCCTTAGGGCTTAGGTTAGAAAATTCGGTTCTGGAAAAATTCGGTTTTACATCTCTAATCCCGAAAACCGAACCGCATTTTTCGGTTCTACTTAAAAAAAACCGAATTTTGATTATTTAATTTGTAAAACCGACCAGAACTGGACCAAATTTCCGGTTCTAATCCGGTTCTTCGGTCCAATCCGGTTTTTGCTCACCCCTATTGTTGTCATTATATGGAGTCGTCCTGGTAGTCAATTTCTTAGGTCGAGTTGCTTTTAGAAGTCTTTGTATATCTTAAAAATGACTGGAATCATTGGGTAATATAACTTCAAAAATAAATAATCTTTTTTGAAAATATAAGTTATTACATTCTATATATATTTTAATGTCCCGTTAACGTATAACATTGGGGTGGTCCGGGCAGAATTGATCCGGACCTACAGGACCGGACTGATCAGTTCGGGCCGGTTCTGCACATGGCATGGTCTTGACACAATATTCAGACGCCAAAAACTTGTTGTCCATAGTCCGATCCATGGTCCGAGATGCAAAAACCCCCAGAGAACCGAGAGGTTCGATCCATGGTACAATATTTGTTATTTATATATATATATTTTTTGTTATTTAACAGGTAATGGGTAGTATGTATTGTTTTTTTAGTTATTATTGGTTTTTCGTATAAACCGTTTTATTTTTTTCCAATTAAAAAAATAAATAATAAAACAATATATGGTTCGAACCAGGACCGAACAGACTCTCTCGGTTCCTCGCGGTCCACGTCCAGGCCCTTCGGAATCCCGAATTCAGGACTGAAAATTTGAAACTGAAACTGGCAGTCTGGTCTTGGTTCTGGTTTCGAACCGGACTGGCCTGGACCACATTCACCTCAAAGGTGGGCAAAACAGTTCTAGATCTGCAAGACCAGACCAAATCGACCGGTTCGGGTCGGTTCTGAACATGGCACAATTTGGGAACGATTTCAAAACCCCAAAAACCTGTAGTCCACGGTTCGGTCCATGATCCTCGATGCGAAAATCCCGAAGAACATGATCGAACCGGTCCATGGTACAATATTTGTTATTTTTATATGTTTTGTGTTATTTGATTTGTTATTGAATAGATAATAGGTTGAATGGATTGTTTTTTTTAGCTATTATCGATTTTTCGTATATATCATTTAATTTTTCTGATTTATTTTCAACTTTTTTGAATTACAAAATAATAATAATAATAATACACGGTCTGAACCGACTTCCTCGTTTCCTCACGGTCCAGGTTCAAGATCCTCGCGGCCTCAATTTCAAGACTAAAAATTCGGAACCAAAACTGACGGTCCAATCTAGATTATGTTAAAGAGCATTTCATGTCTGGTTGAATTATATATAAGAGGTAATACATTAGTATTCATTGCTTCATCTTTTATTGTCGTATTTTACACATTAACAGTATTATAAGAGTCAGGTTAACATAACAAAGCAGCAACTAACAATCAATGACTTCCTCGTAAAGCTTTGTACAACGCGCAATTCAGAGCTTAGATGGTCACTACGATCATTGGAGCATGCTTATGGAGAACCATGTACAAATGGAGGCCGAGGTAGGGGAAGCTATGGCCAAGGCAACCAACAACACCAAACATCAAGAAAATTAATCTCAAGGAAGAGAAAGAGGACGTGGAGGTCATAACTCAACAACTCAGAGGTCAAAGTCAGCATATAAATTACATGTTGAGTGCTACCGCTGCCATAGGTATAGTCAAAGTCAGCATGTGAGATATCTATTAAAAATGGATTATGCCAAATTGAAGAATCAAAGCTGCAACTTGTACGTTCCCACTTCAGCTTCATAATTACAGTTCTTCGTGCTTCTCAACAGTATGAAAGATACAACATGGCTATGGTATTTTCTGTGGTATTTTCTGTAGCAGAAAAATATGGTCACTCGTCTCTCTCAAATCACAACTCCTTTTCAAGTTTGTGAAGAATGTGTTGTTAGCAAACAACACCGCAATCAATGTCCTCAAGGAAAGTCATGGAGAGCAAAAATTGTATTGGAATTGGTACATTTGATCTTTGCGGCTCAATTAATCCATCTTCAAATAGAAGTAAAAGATACATAAGTATTTTCATTGATGATTTTAGCCGAAAAATATAAGTATATTTTCTGATGAAAAAATGTGAAGCTTTTGAAGTTTTTAAAAATTTTAAATTTTTGGTTGAGAAAGAAACGCACAGATTGTGACGATGAATACAACTCACAAGAATTTACAAATTTTTGTGAAAATAATAGAATCAAAAGGCAACTTATAGAAGCCTACACGCCTCAGCAAAACAGTGTTCGTGAGCGCAAAAATTGCACTAGTTTGAATATAGTACAAAGTCTTTTGACAAGAAGCAGTGATCTAAAAATCTTTTTGCCTGAATCAGTTAACTAGAATTTTTATATTCTGAATAGAAGTTCCATACTTGCTGTTCAAAATATGACACCAGAGGAAGCATGGAGCGGTCGAAAGCTGAGTGTTGATCGTTTTAAAATTTTTGAGTGTGTTTGTTATGCCCATATTCCAGACCAGAAAAGAGCGAAGTTTGATGACAAAGACGAGAAATGCATTATTCTTGGTGTTAGTGATTGCTCCAATCTAGCTTATCTCGTTGATGTACAGCTCTATAAAAGAGCATTTCATGGTTAATGTGTAAGATACCACAGCAAAAGATGAAGACAAGGAAGAGTATTATATTACCTCTTATATATAACTCAACAAGACATGAAATTCTTCGTTCTAAACCTATTTAGAATGTTTTGAGTATACTTTCTTTGAGTAATAAAATATCAATATCATATTGCATCACTTCAGTGCTAAGAAAATAGTGTGTCATTCTAAAATTAGACATAATAAATTCAGACATCATGGACTGCTTAAATTTTTCAAACATGGTATCATCATTTTTGAAATAAATCAAGTCATCTACTTACAAGCACACAACAAGCATTTTTTCTCGTTCAACTTTAACAAACAAAGCATGTTCATGTGGACATTTTGAAAAACTTTTCTTCAAAAAATAAATTTCAATACGACTATACCAAGTAGTGGAGCTTGCTTTTAGTCTGTACAAAGCATTTTTGGGTCTATACACTTTGGATTCTTCTTCAACTTTAACATAACTAGGAAGTTGTTTGACAAATACATGTTCTTTCAAATCTGGTTCTGAATCAGACCAGCTCGATCCACACTTCACTAATGAATCTAATTTTAAAGTTTGAATCGAAAAAAATAATAATAATAAGATATAAGTTGTCGGACTCTCAAAATTTATAACAAGAATCGAACGATGAATCCACTTCGAGCATGAATATTGAAGAAATTAGCAAAGTACTCATTTATAAATAAGTTAAAATCATGAATAATAACTTTGTAGAATCTGAGCAGAAGGTTGTAATGGAAATGACGAACGTATGGTCCCATCTTAGTCTATTGTCATTCTCACGAGTCACGATCAATTATAAGACGAACATCATTGCATAACCACAGCCTTGTTTCTCTCTCTTGACTCTCTCTCTCTAGGTTTTGTTTTCCATGCAGGTCTCATCAACCAGTTGATTCAAGCTGTGCCAGGATGAGCCGCCTTCTTCCATAGCTTTCTTCGCCATGGCTGCAACCTCCATTGCCTTCTTCCTCACCTTCTTCCCCATCTCACCCTCCATTAATTCTCTCACTACCTTTTCCAGTTCTTTCGACTCGACAAACCCTCTTACCGAACCATCGCGCGTCTCTGGTCTCAAGCCAACCTCGATCTCCTCCACCACCATTCTTGCATTCAGATGCTGGTCCGCCATTAAAGGCCATGCAAGAAGAGGAACTCCGGCGCACAAGCTTTCCAATACTGAATTCCACCCACAATGACTTAAGAACCCTATTACGCTCTCATGCGTCAAAATCTCTATTTGATCAACCCATTCTCTCACTACAATCCCTCTCTCTTTCACTCTCTCCTCAAACCCATTTCCCATTTCGTCCAACTCGTTTTTTCTTGTGACCCACATGAAATTTACTCCAGATTCTTCCAGCCCTGTCGCTATTTCCTTTAGTTGGGAAGAAGAAATCTCGGATTGAGACCCAAACGCTACGTACAAAACTGAGCTTTCCTGGCTCAGCTTATGGTCGAGCCAACTAACCCAATGCGGCTTTTCGCGCAGTGGGTGTGGTTCAGCAGCTAAGCAGAATGGTCCGATGGCCCAGGTTCTAGGTTTGCCTTCACGATGGTAAGATTCTGCAAAAACTTGCTCGAGCTCATGAAAACTATTCATAATCAGACCATGGCTATTGATTGAAGACTCAATTGAAGCCATTATGAATTCAAAATGAGATCTTTCTGATTCTGGGTCTCTGAAAACGGGATCGAAATCATTTCTTGTGAGCTTCACCCATGGAAACCGAGTCACTGTAAAGAGCTGATCGTCCGAATTGAGCCCGGAAAAAAGTCGATCCCGAGCCACAGCTTCAATGACAGCATGAAAATAGTAGCTCATACCAAAAAACGAGAATCTTTTAAGGCCAAATTTAGAAGCAGAGTCTAGGGTCCACCAGAGGAAGGCGTCGGACACGATGAAGCTGATTGGAGAAATCTCCTGAAGAGCTCGTTCGAAATCGGGCTTCATCAGCTCTGTGGCTTTGGCCAGCAGGTAATGTAGAGAAATGGAAGGAAGCTTTTCCGTGTTCTCAACGCCGGGAGGTATTCCAGGTATATTGGTAGGAAAAGAGAGGTCGACAATGGCGGCGGCGGTTTCTCCTAGAAACTGTGATATGAAGGGACGATTCGCCGGAGTAGTGAAAATGGTAACCGAGAAACAGCGACGGAGGAGAAGGAGAGCGAAGTGGAGAAGAGGAATGATGTGGCCTTTAGACATGAAGGGAAACAAAACGACGTGACGAGGAGGGGAATCACAGACGACATTAGAATCCATAATCTTCCTCTTCTCCGAGCTGGCCTGGCAGCGCCTCAGCAGCTCTCTAATCAGTATATATAATGGAACTGCAATTTGCATCAAAATGTACATTAAAAATTATACAATTCAAAAACCGAATTAGTAAATTACGATGTCACCCTTGAAATCCAGCATCTTCCACTTGCAATCAAATAATGAACTGAATTGGTAAATTACGACCCCTTGAAATCAATCATCTTCTCAGTTGACTTAAAGACCCAAAAAAGGTCCAGCTAGAATAAGGACCCACCTCTCTCTCTCTCTCTGTCTCTCTTCGTGCGAGAGGAAACGTAGGGTGGAGAGAGAGAGAGAGTCAAAGAGGAGCTAGCGAGGTTTTTGGTGTGTGTGTGTAAAAGCCAAAGATAAAGCAAAATTTCAGAAGAGGAGAAGCAGGAGTAGCTCTGAATGGGAATCAAATTAAAAACACCGGCTCCGAAACGCACATAGAAGCAGAAAATAGGCACAGGGCTCCGGCACAAATGTTTGCAACACACGACTGCGCCCAACCTAAAACCAAAAGTAATTTCAAAAACTTCCTGAGGTAATGCAGTCTCGAGGGTATAAAAGTGCACCCACTACCCCGTACTACTTGCCACGATACAGTATAGGTCAGTTATGTAACATATATTGAAAAAAATTATAAATAATAAATTGTACTTTAATTACACGAATCAATCATTGTTTGACGTGCCATTTAATTTTTTTTTTAAAAAAATTAAAAGAGTAAATCTAGTATTACTCATTAAAAAAGTAAAGTGCAATTTAGATTCTACTATTTGATGTTATTTATAAAATTAAATCTTAAATCATTTTTTCTACACAAACGGCACCTACAACATTTCAGTTGTCAAACATTTGGATCTTGTCATGCTAACAATTTATTACATACATGTCAATGAGTATTTTAAAAAAATATAATAAGACAGTAAACGTAATATTACTTAATGATAAAATATTGAAAATTTAGTTTTTTTTTTATATAATTGGAATAAATTGTGTATAAAAAGGTAATTAAAGGGTTTTAAGCATCCAATGAGCTCCATTATTCTTCAAATTCAAAGATCCATAAAATGAAATAATGTGACACAATAATGTTGATACACGCTTGTACGATCAAGCTACATTACTTTTTCATTTATGGTACCAATTCATAATGGGACACAATAATGTTGATATACGCTTGTACGATCAAGCTAGTGGGGAACAATGAACATTACTTTTTAATTTATGGTACCAATTCACAGCCTTGTAACGTAAGGTCAAAGTCAGCTTTATGCACTACTCTCTTCTTCTTATAGTGTCAAATATTGATATTGATGAGTGCAAAATATTTGTAATACCTTGATTGTTGCATCAATCAATATTTGACACATCAGTAAGTAAGTATTAGAAAGTAAAAATAAAAAGTAATTAGTACAATTAAAAATTTATTTAATTATTTGTGATTTATTATATTAATTATATTAATTAATAATTATCACGTCAAGAAATAAAAAATAAGAGAAAACCTTAAAATAATAGTAACATTATTCTTATGTAATAGAAACTCGATTTAATATTTTTATATAAAATAATGTGTAAAATATATTTTATATAGTCTAAAAAATTTGTTTATTACTCTATATTTGATTTTTTTCAAAATGTAGTACACTACATCAAGTGATTTTCTAACGTTAAATTGGGTAACTGTTTTTTCGAAATTCACTCTCAAAACTCAACTCGTGAATATCATGAGATAAGTAATATGTTCAGTGTGGGAGGGAGGGTGGGAGGGAGTAAGCACTTTTTTCAACTCTCAGATTTAAATTGCTAACGAGACATGATTTAGGCTCTAAATTATCGAAATTTAGGTTATTAAGTGTCTGTGCCCCAGTAGTGAGGGAGAGGATCGACAAATCAAAACAATAGAAGAAATAATCAAAAGTACTTTATTAAACAAAGAGAAAATTTTATACTTACAAGAGGGAGAGAGCACAATTCACTAGAGTTTTTACAAGAGAGAGAAAGCAAACTCTAAAAACTCGAAGAGAAATACAAACAATGCTTCTTTATATAGAGAAGCTAAAGTAAAAAGTCAAAAATAAATTCGTCATGGATGACGATTTTGATAGCTAGTGGATGCAATATGTGGGTCCACCATTTTCTTTTGATCTTTGTTTGCTAATGCTTTCTTTTCTTTGACTTTTTCTTTTGCTTCGTCAAACCACCAATTAAGTAATTCCCATTTTGATGGTGGAGCTGGAATTGCTTTTAGATAAGGTTCCCAAAGCATAGAAGTAGTCATTATTGTTGATTTGATGGAGGAGATAGACTAGTGGATGTTGTAGGATCCACTATTTTTGTTTCTAATAGTGCTTTGAAACGAGCTCTTTCTAGAATCGAATCTCTTTCACGTTCTTCGGTTGATAATTCATAGAGCCACTTTGGAAAATGTCTTTTAAGCTTAGTTGGCCGATTACTTTTTGAAATAGAATAATAGAAGGATTAAGCCAACCACCTGTCATGTAGATTTTTGCGGTTGTCTCATAAAAACCTAGAGAGAATAATCTTCAGGGGTCCACATTTGTTTTTGAATCTTATCAATTTTGAATTTAGCATAATCGTCTGGATTTTGCTGATGTTTCTTACTCCATTTATTCTGTTTTTTGCACCATTTTCTATATTTTTTCTTGCCTTTAATTACTTCAGCTTTGATTTTATCCGAAAATACCTGTATTACTGGATGGTATCTGATTGGAAAAAGATGATCAGGCCAAGGTCGCCAGTAGGGTAGTCTTTGAAAAGGTCTTAAAGTAACATTTCTTTGATTTCTTTTAGAAATGGGAAATTCTCTTCCCCAAAAAAGATTATAATTAGCTGCGGCTGCTTCGTCTTGATTTCGAACAGCTTGTTCCCATCTATCCATTACTGTATTTTCTTTTTTCCATTTGCATTTCTTTGTAATTGATACTTTTGAGAAAACTGAATAAAAGAGTCCCAAATATCTTCTTGAGTTGGAAAAACATCGTCTTCTGGATTTTGAGATTCACCAGGCAGAACAGGAAATCCACCTGCACTTGATCCAGTACTGATTGCATTGAAGAATCAGAATCACTATCATCTTCAAGCTCATTTGTTGCAAACATTTGATTTTTGATAGTCTTTAAAAGTTTAATATGATATTCCTGAGAAGATAATCCAGGAAACTGTATTTTGAGATCCTTTTTCAGTTGTTGAACTATGTTGAGAGAGTCATTGTGAGATTGCTCTTTGACGGACTGAGTTTTGTAAAACTGAATAGCTTTGGTAATTTTTGAAAAACAAGCTTCAGTATCAAATCGAGCCCACCATTTGATATAAAAATTCCTTTGAATTTCGGGAATCCCTAAAAGATCTTTATCAAGTTCAAGATTTCATTGCCAAATCCAATTGATTTGAAATTCTGTGCAAAACCATAACAAATATTGGCCAATAAAAACGTTTTTGTTTCCACAAAAATCTGGATGATATCCAGACCATGTCAAGTAGGTCTCTTGGATTTTCTTTGGAAAAATAGAGATTTCAGGAGAATGACTTTGCCACCAGTGTAAAAACCAGTTTGGAAATTTGTCTTCCGTTTGTAAAATCTCAGGATTCATAGTAAAAAACCATGAATGATTTATTTTTGGATTTTGATAAAGAAACGCATGGGACCATGCAAGAATATAATCCCAATAGTTATATTTTACAGGAGATAGAAGGAAAACTCTAAAAACTTAAAGAGAAATACAAACAATGCTTCTTTATATAGAGAAGCTAAAGAAAAAAGACAAAAACAAATTCGTCATGGATGACGATTTTGATCATGACGATTTTGATAGCTAGTGGATGCAATATGTTGGTCCACAATTTTCTTTAGATCTTTGTTTGCTAATGCTTTCTTTTCTTTGGCTTTTTCTTTTGCTTCATCAAAACACCAATTAAGTAATTCTCATTTTGATGGTGGAGCTGGAATTGCTTTTTGATAAAGTTTCCAAAGCTTTGAAGTAGTCATTATTGCTGATTTGATGGAGGAGATAGACTAGTGGATGTTGTAGGATCCACTATTTTTGTTTTTAATAGTACTTTGAAACGAGCTCTTTCTAGAATTGAATCTCTTTCACGTTATTCGGTTGATAATTCATATAGCCACTTTGGAAAATGTCTTTTAAGCTTAGTTGGCCGATTTCTTTTTGAAATAGAAGTAATAGAAGGATTAAGCCAACCACCTGTCATGTAGATTTTTGCGGTTGTCTCATAGAAACCCAGAGAGAATAATCTTCAAGGGTCCACATTTGTTTTCGAATCTTATCAATTTTGAATTTAGCATAATCGTCTGGATTTTGCTGATGTTTCTTACTCCATTTATTTCGTTTTTTGCACCATTTTCTATATTTTTTCTTGCCTTTAATTACATCAGCTTTGATTTCATCCAAAAATACCTGTATTACTGGATGGTATCTGATTGGAAAAGGATGACCAGGCCAAGGTCGCTAGTAGAGTAGTCTTTGAAAAGGTCTTAAAGTAACCTATCTTTGTTTTCTTTTAGAAATGAGAAATTCTCTTCCCAAAAAAGGATTATAATTAGCTGCGGCTGCTTCGTCTCGATTTCAAACAGCTTGTTCCCATCTATCCATTACTGTATTTTCTTTTTTCTCTTTACTTTTCTTTGTAATTGATACTTTTGAGAAAACTCAATAAAAGAGTCCCGAATATCTTCTTGAGTTGGAATGATATCGTCTTCTGGATTTTGAGATTCGCTAGGTAGAACAGGAAATCCACCTGCACCTGATCCAGTACCTGATTGCATTGAAGAATCAGAATCACTATCATCTTCAAGCTCATTTGTTGCCAACATCTAATTTTTTATAGTCTTTAAAAGTTTAGTATTATATTCCTGAGAAGATAATCCAAGAAACTGTATTTTGAGATCCTTTTTCAGTTGTTGAACCATGTTGAGAGAGTCATTGTGAGATTGCTCTTTGACGGATTGAGTTTTGTAAAACTGAATAGCTTTGGTAATTTTTGAAAAACAGGCTTCAGTATCAAATCAAGCCCACCATTTGATACAAAAATTCCTTTGAATTTTGGGAATCCCCAAATGATCTTTATCAAGTTCAAGATTCCATTGCCAAATCCAATTGATTTGAAATTCTGTGCAAAACCATAACAAATCTTGGCCAATAAAAACGTTTTTGTTTCCACAAAAATCTGGATGATATTGAGACCATGTCAAGTAAGTCTCTTGGATTTTCTTTGAAAAAATAGAGATTTCAGGAGAATGACTTTGCCACCAGTGTAAAAACCAATTCGAAAATTTGTCTTCCGTTTGTAAAATCTCAGGATTCATAGCAAAAAACCCTGAATGATTTATTTTGGGATTTTGATAAAGAAACAAATGAGACCATGCAAGAATATAATCGTAATAGTTATATTTTACAGGAGAGAGAAGGCAAACTCTAAAAACTTGAAGAGAAATACAAAAACAATGCTTCTTTATATAGAGAAGCAAAAGTAAAAAGACAAAAAAAATTTTGTCATGGATGACGATTTTGATAGCTAGTGGATGCAATATGTTGGTCCACCATTTTCGTTTGATCTTTGTTTGCTAATGCTTTTTTTCTTTCCTTTCTTTGGCTTTTTCTTTTTTCTTTGTCAAACCACCAATTAAGTAATTCTCATTTTGAAGGTGGAGCTGGAATTACTTTTTGATAGGGTTCCCAAAGCTTTGAAGTAGTCATTATTGCTGATTTGATGGAGGAGATAGACTAGTGGATGTAGTAGGATCCAATATTTTTGTTTCTAATAGTGCTTTGAAACGAGCTCTTTCTAGAATTGAATCTCTTTCAAATTCTTCGGTTGATAATTCATAGAGCCACTTTGGAAAATGCCTTTTAAGCTTAGTTCGCCGATTTTTTTTTTTGAAATAGAAATAATAGAAGGATTAAGCCAACCACCTGTCATATAGATTTTTGCGGTTGTCTCATAGAAACCTAGAGAGAATAATCTTCAGGGGTTCACATTTGTTTTCGAATCTTATCAATTTTGAATTCAGTATAATTGTCATGATTTTGATGATGTTTCTTACTCCATTTATTCCGTTTTTTGCACCATTTTCTATATTTTTTCTCGCCTTTAATTACTTCAGCTTTAATTTCATTCAAAAATACCTGTATTACTGGAAGGTATCTGATTGGAAAAGGATGACCAGGCCAAGGTCGCCAGTAGAGTAGTCTTTGAAAAGGTCTTAAAGTAACATTTCTTTGATTTCTTTTAGAAATGGAAAATTCTCTTCCCCAAAAAGGATTATAATTAGCTGCGGCTGCTTCGTCTCGATTTCGAACAGCTTGTTCCCATCTATCCATTACTGTATTTTCTTTTTTTCCTTTGCTTTTCTTTGTAATGTATACTTTTGAGAAAACTCAATAAAAGAGTCCCAAATATCTTCTTGAGTTAGAATAATATCGTCTATCATCTTCAAGTTCATTTGTTGCAAACATCTTTTTTTTGATAGTTTCTAAAAGTTTAATATGATATTCCTGAGAAGATATTCCAGGAAACTGTATTTTGAGATCATTTTTCAGTTGTTGAACCATGTTGAGAGAGTCATTGTGAGATTGCTCTTTGACGACTTGAGTTTTGTAAGACTGAATAGCATTGGTAATTTTTGAAAAAGAGGCTTCAGTATAAAATCGAGCCCACCATTTGATATAAAAATGGTTTTGAATTTTGGGAATCCCCAAATGATCTTTATCAAGTTCAAGATAAAGTAGAACAAGAAATCCACCTGCACCTGATCCAGTACCTGATTGCATTGAAGAATCAGAATCACTATCATCTTCAAGTTCATTTGTTGCAAACATCTGATTTTTGATAGTTTCTAAAAGTGTAATATGATATTTCTGAGAAGATATTCCATGAAACTGTATTTTGAGATCATTTTCAGTTGTTTGAACTTGTTGTGAGAGAGTCATTGTGAGATTGCTCTTTGACGACTTGAGTTTTGTAAAAAATGAATCGCTTTGGTTAATTTTTGAAAAAGAGGCTTCAGTATAAAATCGAGCCCACATTTGATATAAAAATGGTTTTTGAATTTTGGGAATCCCCAAATGATCTTATCAAGTTCAAGATAAAGTAGAACAAGAATCCGCACCTGCACCTGATCCAGTACCTGATTGCATTGACGAATCAGAATCACTATCATCTTCAAGTTCATTTTGTTGCAATACATTGATTTATTGATAGTTTCTAAGAAGGTCTATGATATTTCTGAGAAGATATTCAGTAAACTGTATTGGAGATCATTTTTTCCGGGTTGTTGAACCCTGTTGAGAGAGTCATTGTGAGATTGCTCTTTGACGACTTGAGTTGTGTAAGATTGGAATAGCATTGAGGTTATGTGTTTGGTGAGTAAAAGAGCTTCAGATAAAATCGAGCCCACCATTGATATAAAAATTCCTTTGAATTTGGAATCCCCAAATGATCTTTATCAAGTTCAAGATTCCATTGCAAAATCCAATTGATTTGAAATTCTGTGCAAAACCATAACAAATCTTGGCCAATAAAAAACATTTTTGTTTCCACAAAAGTCTGGATGATATTCAGACCACGTCAAGTAGGTCTCTTGGCTTTTCTTTGGCAAAATAGAGATTTCAGGAGAATGACTTTGCCACCAGTGTAAAAACCAGTTCGAAAATTTGTCGTCCGTTTGTAAAATCTCAGGATTCATAGTAAAAAGCCATGAATGATTTATTTTAGATTTTGATAAAAAAATGCATGGGACCATGTAAGAATATAATCCAATAGTTATATTTTACAGGAGAGAGAAGGCAAACTATAAAAACTTGAAGAGAAATACAAACAATGCTTCTTTATATAGAGAAGCTAAAGTAAAAAGACCAAAATAAATTCGTCATGGATGACCATTTTGATAGCTAGTTGATGCAATATGTTGGTCCACCATTTTCTTTTGATCTTTGTTTGCTAATGCTTTCTATTCTTTGACTTTTTCTTTTGCTTCGTCAAACCACCAATTAAGTAATTCTCATTTTGATGGTGGAGCTGAAATTGCTTTTTGATAAGGTTCGCAAAGCTTTAAAGTAGTTATTATTACTGATTTGATGGAGGAGATAGACTAGTGGATGTTAGTAGGATCCACTATTTTTGTTTCTAATAGTGCTTTGAAACGAGCTATTTCTAGAATCGAATCACTTTCACGTTCTTCGGTTGATAATTCATAGAGCCACTTTGGAAAATGCCTTTTAAGCTTAGTTGGCCAATTTCTTTTTGAAATAGAAATAATAGAAGGATTAAGCCAACCACCTGTCATGTAGATTTTTGCGGTTGTCTCATAGAAACCCAGAGAGAATAATCTTTAGGGGTCTACATTTGTTTTCGAATCTTATCAATTTTAAATTCATCATAATCGTCTGGATTTTGCTGATGTTTCTTACCTCCATTTATTCCGTTTTTGCACCATTTTCTATATTTTTTCTTGCCTTTAATTACTTCAGCTTTGATTTCATCCAAAACATACCTGTATTACTGGATGGTATCTGATAGGAAAAAGATGACCAGGCCAACGTCGCCATTAGAGAGGTCTTTGAAAAGATCTTAAAGTAACCTTTCTTTGATTTCTTTTACAAATGGAAAATCTCTTCCCCAAAAACGATTGTAATTAGCTGCGGCTGCTTCGTTTCGGTTTCGAATAGCTTGTTCCCATCTATCCATTACTGTATTTTCTTTTTTCCCTTTGCTTTTCTTTGTATTAATACTTTTGAGAAAACTCATAAAGAGTCCCAAATATCTTCTTGAGTTGGATAATATCGTATTCTTCATTTTGTGATTCGCCAGGGTAGAACAGGAAATTCACTTACACCTGATCCAGTACCTGATTGCATTGAAGAATCAGAATCACTATCATCTTCAAGCTCATTTGTTGCAAACATTTGTATTTTTATAGTCTTTAAAAGTTTAATATGATATTCCTGAGAAGATAATCCAAGAAACTGTATTTTGAGATCATTTTTTCAGTTGTTGAACCCTGTTGAGAGAGTCATTGTGAGATTGCTCTTTGACGACTTGAGTTTTGTAAGACTGAATAGCATTGGTAATTTTTGAAAAGAGGCTTCAGTATAAAATCGAGCCCACCATTTGATATAAAAATGGTTTTGAATTTTGGGAATCCCCAAATGATCTTTATCAAGTTCAAGATAAAGTAGAACAAGAAATCCACCTGCACCTGATCCAGTACCTGATTGCATTGAAGAATCAGAATCACTATCATCTTCAAGTTCATTTGTTGCAAACATCTGATTTTTGATAGTTTCTAAAAGTGTAATATGATATTTCTGAGAAGATATTCCATGAAACTGTATTTTGAGATCATTTTTCAGTTGTTGAACCATGTTGAGAGAGTCATTGTGAGATTGCTCTTTGACGACTTGAGTTTTGTAAGACTGAATAGCATTGGTAATTTTTGAAAAAGAGGCTTCAGTATAAAATCGAGCCCACCATTTGATATAAAAATTCCTTTGAATTTTGGGAATCCCCAAATGATCTTTATCAAGTTCAAGATTCCATTGCAAAATCCAATTGATTTGAAATTCTGTGCAAAACCATAACAAATCTTGGCCAATAAAAACATTTTTGTTTCCACAAAAGTCTGGATGATATTCAGACCACGTCAAGTAGGTCTCTTGGCTTTTCTTTGGCAAAATAGAGATTTCAGGAGAATGACTTTGCCACCAGTGTAAAAACCAGTTCGAAAATTTGTCTTCCGTTTGTAAAATCTCAGGATTCATAGTAAAAAGCCATGAATGATTTATTTTTAGATTTTGATAAAAAAATGCATGGGACCATGTAAGAATATAATCCCAATAGTTATATTTTACAGGAGAGAGAAGGCAAACTATAAAAACTTGAAGAGAAATACAAACAATGCTTCTTTATATAGAGAAGCTAAAGTAAAAAGACAAAAATAAATTCGTCATGGATGACCATTTTGATAGCTAGTTGATGCAATATGTTGGTCCACCATTTTCTTTTGATCTTTGTTTGCTAATGCTTTCTATTCTTTGACTTTTTCTTTTGCTTCGTCAAACCACCAATTAAGTAATTCTCATTTTGATGGTGGAGCTGAAATTGCTTTTTGATAAGGTTCGCAAAGCTTTAAAGTAGTTATTATTACTGATTTGATGGAGGAGATAGACTAGTTGATGTTGTAGGATCCACTATTTTTGTTTCTAATAGTGCTTTGAAACGAGCTATTTCTAGAATCGAATCACTTTCACGTTCTTCGGTTGATAATTCATAGAGCCACTTTGGAAAATGCCTTTTAAGCTTAGTTGGCCAATTTCTTTTTGAAATAGAAATAATAGAAGGATTAAGCCAACCACCTGTCATGTAGATTTTTGCGGTTGTCTCATAGAAACCCAGAGAGAATAATCTTTAGGGGTCTACATTTGTTTTCGAATCTTATCAATTTTAAATTCATCATAATCGTCTGGATTTTGCTGATGTTTCTTACTCCATTTATTCCGTTTTTTGCACCATTTTCTATATTTTTTCTTGCCTTTAATTACTTCAGCTTTGATTTCATCCAAAACATACCTGTATTACTGGATGGTATCTGATAGGAAAAAGATGACCAGGCCAACGTCGCCATTAGAGAGGTCTTTGAAAAGATCTTAAAGTAACCTTTCTTTGATTTCTTTTACAAATGGAAAATTCTCTTCCCCAAAAACGATTGTAATTAGCTGCGGCTGCTTCGTTTCGGTTTCGAATAGCTTGTTCCCATCTATCCATTACTGTATTTTCTTTTTTCCCTTTGCTTTTCTTTGTAATTAATACTTTTGAGAAAACTCAATAAAAGAGTCCCAAATATCTTCTTGAGTTGGAATAATATCGTATTCTTCATTTTGTGATTCGCCAGGTAGAACAGGAAATTCACTTACACCTGATCCAGTACCTGATTGCATTGAAGAATCAGAATCACTATCATCTTCAAGCTCATTTGTTGCAAACATTTGTATTTTTTATAGTCTTTAAAAGTTTAATATGATATTCCTGAGAAGATAATCCAAGAAACTGTATTTTGAGATCCTTTTTCAGTTGTTGAACTATGTTGAGAGAGTCATTGTCAGATTGCTCTTTAATGAACTGAGTTTTGTAAAACTGAATAGCTTTGGTAATTTTTGAAAAACAGGTTCAGTATCAAATCGAGCCCACCATTTGATATAAAAATTCATTTGAATTTCGGGAATCCCCAAATAATTTTTATCAAGTTCAAGATTCCATTGCCAAATCCAATTTATTTGAAATTCTGTGCAAAACCATAACAAATCTATGCCAATAAAAACGTTTTTGTTTCCACAAAAATCTGGAAGATATTCAGACCATGTCAAGTAGGTCTCTTGGATTTTTTTTTTGGAAAAATATAGATTTCAGGAGAATGACTTTGCCACTAGTGTAAAAATCTGTTCAGAAATTTTTCTTCCACTTGTAAAATCTCAAGATTCATAGTAAAAAACCATGAATGATTTATTTTTAGATTTTGATAAAGAAACGCATGGGACCATGTAAGAATATAATTCCAATAGTTATATTTTACAATAGAGAGAAGGCAAACTCTAAAAACTTGAAGAGAAAAACAAACATAGCTTCTTTATATAGAGAAGCTAAAGTAAAAAGACAAAAACAAATTCGTCATGGATGACGATTTTGATAGCTAGTGGATGGAATATGTTGATCCATCATTTACTTTTGACCTTTGTTTGCTAATGCTTTCTTTTCTTTGGCTTTTTCTTTTGCTTCGTCAAACAACAAATTAAGTAATTCTCATTTTGATGGTGGAGCTGGAATTGTTTTTTGATAAGGTTCCCAAAACTTTGAAGTAGTCATTATTGTTGATTTGATGGAGGAGATAGACTAGTGGATGTTGTAGGATCCACTATTTTTGTTTCTAATAGTGCTTTGAAATGAGCTCTTTCTAGAATCGAATCTCTTTCAAGTTCTTCGGTTGATAATTCATAGAGTCACTTTGGAAAATGCCTTTTAAGCTTAGTTGGCCGATTTCTTTTTGAAATAGAAATAATAGAAGGATTAAGCCAACCACCTATCATGTAGATTTTTGCGGTTGTCTCATAAAAACCCAGAGAGAATAATCTTCAGGGGTCCACATTTGTTTTTGAATATTATCAATTTTGAATTCAGCATAATCGATTGCATTTTGCTGATGTTTCTTACTCCATTTATTCCATTTTTTGAACCATTTTCTATATTTTTTCTCGCCTTTAATTACTTCAGCTTTGATTTCATCCAAAAATACCTGTATTACTGGATGATATCTGATTGGAAAAGGATGACTAGGCCAAGGTCGCCAGTGGAGTAGTCTTTGAAAAGGACTTAAAGTAACCATTCTTTGATTTCTTTTAGAAATGAGAAATTCTCTTCCCCAAAAAGGATTATAATTAGCTGTTGCTGCTTCGTCTCGATTTCGAACAGCTTGTTCTCATCTATCCATTACTGTATTTTTTTTCCCTTTGCTTTTCTTTGTAATTGATACTTTTGAGAAAACTTAATAAAAGAGTCTTAAATATCTTCTTGAGTTGGAATAATATCGTCTTCTAGATTTTGAGATTCGCCAGGTAGAACAGGAAATCCACCTGCACCTGATCTAGTACCTCATTGCATTGAAGAATCAGAATCACTATCATCTTCAAGCTCATTTGTTGAAAACATCGGATTTTTTATAGTCTCTAAAAGTTTAATATGATATTCCTGAGAAGATAATTCACGGAACTGTATTTTGAGATCCTTTTTCAGTGGTAGAACCATGTTGAGAGAGTCATTGTGAGATTGCACTTTGACAGACTGAGTTTTGTAAAACTGAATAACTTTGGTAATTTTTTAAAAACAGGCTTCAGTATCAAATCGAGCCCACCATTTGATATAAAAACTCCTTTGAATTTCGGGAATCCCCAAATTATCTTTATTAAGTTCAAGGTTTCATTGCCAAATCCAATTGATTTGAAATTCTGTGCAAAACCATAACAAATCTTTGACAATAAAAATATTTTTGTTTCCACAAAAATCTGGATGATATTCAGACCATGTAGAGTAGGTCTCTTGGATTTTCTTTGGAAAAATAGAGATTTCAGGAGAATGACTTTGCCACCAGTGTAAAAATCAGTTCGGAAATTTGTCTTCCGTTTGTAAAATCTCAGGATTCGTAGTAAAAAACCATGAATGATATATTTTTGGATTTCATTAAAGAAACACATGGGACCATGCAAGAATATAATCCCAATAGTTATATTTTACAGGAGAGAGAAGGCAAACTCTAAAAACTCGAAGAAAAATACAAACAATGCTTCTTTATATAGAGAAGCTTAAGTAAAAAGACAAAAACAAATTCGTCATGGATGACGATTTTGATGGCTAGTGGATGCAATGTGTTGGTCCACCATTTTCTTTTGATCTTTGTTTGCTAATGCTTTATTTTCTTTCTTTTCTTTTGCTTTTTCTTTTGCTTCGTCAAACCACCAATTAAGTAATTATCATTTTGATGGTGGAGCTGGAATTGCTTTTTGATAGGGTTCCCACAGCTTTGAAGTAGTAATTATTGTAGATTTGATGGAGGAGATAGACTAGTGGATGTTGTAGGATCCACTATTTTTGTTTCTAATAGTGCTTTGAAATGAGCTCTTTCTAGAATCTAATCTCTTTTACGTTCTTCAGTTGATAATTCATAGAGCCAATGTGAAAAATGCCTTTTAAGCTTAGTTGGCCGATTTCTTTTTGAAATAGAAATAATAGAAGGATTAAGCCAACCAACTGTCATGTAGATTTTTGCGGTTGTCTCATAGAAACCCAGAGAGAATAATCTTCAGGGGTCCACATTTGTTTTCGAATCTTATCAATTTTGAATTCAGCATAATCGATTGCATTTTGCTGATGTTTCTTACTCCATTTATTCCGTTTTTTGCACCATTTTCAATATTTTTTCTCGCCTTTAATTACTTCAGCTTTGATTTCATCCAAAAATACCTGTATTACTGGATGGTATCTGATTGGAAAAGGATGACTAGGCCAAGGTTGCCAGTAGAGTAGTCTTTGAAAAGGTTTTAAAGTAACCATTCTTTGATTTCTTTTAGAAATGAGAAATTCTCTTCCCCAAAAAGGATTAAAATTAGCTGCTGCTGCTGCTTTGTCTCGATTTCGAACAGCTTGTTCTCATCTATCCATTACTGTATTTTCTTTTTTCCCTTTGCTTTTCTTTGTAATTTATACTTTTGAGAAAACTCGATAAAAGAGTCTCAAATATCTTCTTGAGTTGGAATAATATCGTCTTCAAGATTTTGAGATTCGCCAGGTAGAACAAGAAATCCACCTACACCTGATCTAGTAACTGATTGCATTGAAGAATCAGAATCACTATCATCTTCAAGCTCATTTGTTGAAAACATCTGATTTTTTATAGTCTCTTAAAGTTTAATATGATATTCCTTAGAAGATAATCCACAAACTGTATTTTGAGATCTTTTTCAGTTGTTGAACCATGTTGAGAGAGTCATTGTGAGATTGCACTTTGACGGACTGAGTTTTGTAAAACTGAATAGCTTTGGTAATTTTTAAAAAACAGGCTTCGGTATCAAATCTAGCCCACCATTTGATATAAAAATTCATTTGAATTTCGAGAATCCGCAAATGATCTTTATCAAGTTCAAGATTTCATTGCTAAATCCAATTGATTTGAAATTCTGTGCCAAACCATAACAAATCTTGGCCAATAAAAACGTTTTTGTTTCCACAAAAATCTGGATGATATTCAGACCATGTCAAGTAAGTCTCTTGGATTTTCTTTGGAAAAATAGAGATTTCAGGAAAATGACTTTGCCACCAGTGTAAAAACCAATTCGGAAATTTGTCTTCCGTTTGTAAAATCTCAGGATTCATACTAAAAAAACATGAATGATTTATTTTTGGATTTTGATAAAAAAAAATGCATCAGACCATGCAAGAATATAATCCCAATAGTTATATTTTACAGGAGAGAGAAGGCAAACTCTAAAAACTTAAAGAGAAATACAAAAACAATGCTTCTTTATATAGTGAAGCTAAAGTAAAAAGACAAAAAACATTTTGTCATGGATGACGATTTTGATAGCTAGTGGATGTAATATGTTAATTCACCATTTTCTTTTGATCTTTGTTTGCTAATGCTTTTTTTTCTTTTTTTTCTTTGGTTTTTTCTTTTGCTTCATCAAACCACCAATTAAGTAATTCTAATTTTGATGGTGGAGCTGGAATTGCTTTTTGATAAGGTTCCCAAATCTTTGAAGTAGTCATTATTGCAAATTCGATGGAGGAGATAGACTAGTTAATGTTGTAGGATCCACTATTTTTGTTTCTAATAGTGCTTTGAAACCAGCTCTTTCTAGAATTGAATCTCTTTCACGTTCTTCGGTTGATAATTTATAGAGCAACTTTGGAAAATGTCTTTTAAGTTTAGTTGGCCGCTTTTTTTTTTTAAATAGAAATAATAGAAGGATTAAGCAAACCACCTGTCATGGAGATTTTTGCAGTTGTCTCATAGAAACCCAGAGAGAATAATCTTCAGGGGTCCACATTTGTTTTCGAATCTTATCAATTTTGAATTCAGCATAATCGTCTTGATTTTGCTGATGTTTCTTACTCCATTTATTTCGTTTTTTGCACCATTTTCTATATTTTTTCTCGCATTTAATTACTTCAGCTTTGATTTCATCCAAAAATACCTGTATTGCTGGATGGTATATGAATAGAAAAGGATGATCAGGCCACGGTCACTAGTAGAGTAGTCTTTGAAAAGGTCTTAAAGTAACCTTTCTTTTATTTCTTTTAGAAATTGAAAATTCTCTTCCCCAAAAAGGATTATAATTAGCTGCGGCTGCTTCATCTCGATTTCGAACAGCTTGTTCCCATCTATCCATTACTGTATTTTTTTTCCTCTATGCTTTTCTTTGTAATGTATACTTTTGAGAAAACTCAATAAAAGAGTCCGAAATATCTTCTTGAGTTGGAATAATATCGTCTTCGGGATTTTGAGCTTCGCCAGGTAGAACGGAAAATCTAGTTGCACCTGATCCAATACCTGATTGCATTGAAGAATCAGAATCACTATCATCTTCAAGCTCATTTGTTGCAACTATATGATTTTTGATAGTCTTTAAAAGTTTAATATGATATTCCTGAGAAGATAATCCAGGAAACTGTATTTTGAGATCCTTTTTTCAGTTGTTCAACCACGTTGAGAGAGTCATTGTGAGATTGCTCTTTGACAGACTGAGTTTTGTAAAACTGAATATCTTTGGTAATTTTTAAAAAACAGGCTTCAGTATCAAATCGAGCCCAACATTTGATATAAAAATTCCTTTGAATTTTGAGAATCCCCAAATGATCTTTATCAAGTTCAAGATTTTATTGCCAAATCTAATTGATTTGAAATTCTGTGCAAAACCATAACAAATTTTTGCCAATAAAAACGTTTTTGTTTCCACAAAAATTTGGAAGATATTCAGACCATGTCATGTAGGTCTCTTGGATTTTCTTTGGAAAAATAGAGATTTCAGGAGAATGACTTTGCCACCAGTGTAAAATCCAGTTCGAAAATTTGTCTTCCGTTTGTAAAATCTCAGGATTCATAGTAAAAAATCATGAATGATTTATTTTTGGATTTTGATAAAGAAACGCATGGGACCATGCAAGAATATAATCCCAATAGTTATATTTTATAGGAGTGAGTAGGCAAACTCTAAAAACTTGAAGAGAAATATAAACAATTCTTCTTAATATAGAGAAGCTAAAGTAAAAAGACAAAAACAAATTCGTCATGGATGATGATTTTGATAGCTAGTGGATGCAATATGTTGGTCCACCATTTTCTTTTGATCTTTTTTTGCTAATGCTTTCTTTTCTTTCTTTTCTTTGGCTTTTTCTTTTGCTTCGTCAAACCTCCAATTAAGTAATTCTCATTTTGATAGTGGAGCTGAAATTTCATTTTGATAAGGTTTCCAAAGCTTTGAAGTAGTCATTATTGCTGATTTGATGGAGGAGATAGATTAGTGGATCATGTAGGATCCACTACTTTTGTTTCTAATAGTGCTTTGAAACGAGCTCTTTCTAGAATCGAATCTCTTTCACGTTCTTCGGTTGATAATTCATAGAGCTATTGTGGAAAATGCCTTTTAAGCTTAGTTGGCCGATTTCTTTTTGAAATAGAAATAATAGAAGGATTAAGCCAACCACCTGTCATGTAGATTTTTGTGGTTGTCTCATAGAAACCCAGAGAGAATAATCTTCAGGGGTCCACATTTGTTTTTGAATCTTATCAATTTTGAATTCATTATAATCGATTGCATTTTGCTGATGTTTCTTACTCCATTTATTCCGTTTTTTGCACCATTTTCAATATTTTTTCTCGCCTTTAATTACTTCAGCTTTGATTTCATCCAAAAATACCTGTATTACTGGATGGTATCTGATTGGAAAAGGATGACTAGGCCAAGGTTGCCAGTAGAGTAGTCTTTGAAAAGGATTTAAAGTAACCATTCTTTGATTTCTTTTAGAAATGAGAAATTCTCTTCCCCAAAAAGGATTAAAATTAGCTGCTGCTGCTGCTTTGTCTCGATTTCGAACAGCTTGTTCTCATCTATCCATTACTGTATTTTCTTTTTTCCCTTTGCTTTTCTTTGTAATTGATACTTTTGAGAAAACTCGATAAAAGAGTCTCAAATATCTTCTTGAGTTGGAATAATATCGTCTTCTAGATTTTGAGATTCGCCAGGTAGAACAAGAAATCCACCTACACCTGATCTAGTAACTGATTGCATTGAAGAATCAGAATCACTATCATCTTCAAGCTCATTTGTTGAAAACATCTGATTTTTTATAGTCTCTTAAAGTTTAATATGATATTCCTTAGAAGATAATCCACAAAACTGTATTTTGAGATCTTTTTTCAGTTGTTGAACCATGGTGAGAGAGTCATTGTGAGATTGCACTTTGACGGACTGAGTTTTGTAAAACTGAATAGCTTTGGTAATTTTTAAAAAACAGGCTTCGGTATCAAATCTAGCCCACCATTTGATATAAAAATTCCTTTGAATTTCGGGAATCCGCAAATGATCTTTATCAAGTTCAAGATTTCATTGCTAAATCCAATTGATTTGAAATTCTGTGCCAAACCATAACAAATCTTGGCCAATAAAAACGTTTTTGTTTCCACAAAAATCTGGATGATATTCAGACCATGTCAAGTAAGTCTCTTGGATTTTCTTTGGAAAAATAGAGATTTCAGGAAAATGACTTTGCCACCAGTGTAAAAACCAATTCGGAAATTTATCTTCCGTTTGTAAAATCTCAGGATTCATACTAAAAAAACATGAATGATTTATTTTTGGATTTTGATAAAAAAAAAATGCATCAGACCATGCAAGAATATAATCCCAATAGTTATATTTTACAGGAGAGAGAAGGAAAACTCTGAAAACTTGAAGAGAAATACAAAAACAATGCTTCTTTATATAGTGAAACTAAAGTAAAAAGACAAAAAAATTTTTGTCATGGATGACGATTTTGATAGCTAGTGGATGTAATATGTTAATTCACCATTTTCTTTTGATCTTTGTTTGCTAATGCTTTTTTTTCTTTTTTTTCTTTGGTTTTTTCTTTTGCTTCGTCAAACCACCAATTAAGTAATTCTAATTTTAATGGTGGAGCTGGAATTGTTTTTTGATAAGGTTCCCAAATCTTTGAAGTAGTCATTATTGCAAATTTGATGGAGGAGATAGACTAGTTAATGTTGTAGGATCCACTATTTTTGTTTCTAATAGTGCTTTGAAACCAGCTCTTTCTAGAATTGAATCTCTTTCACGTTCTTCGGTTGATAATTTATAGAGCAACTTTGGAAAATGTCTTTTAAGCTTAGTTGGCCGCTTTTTTTTTTAAATAGAAATAATAGAAGGATTAAGCAAACCACCTGTCATGTAGATTTTTGCGGTTGTCTCATAGAAACCCAGAGAGAATAATCTTCAGGGGTCCACATTTGTTTTCGAATCTTATCAATTTTGAATTCAGCATAATCGTCTTGATTTTGCTGATGTTTCTTACTCCATTTATTTCGTTTTTTGCACCATTTTCTATATTTTTTCTCGCTTTAAATTACTTCAGCTTTGATTTCATCCAAAAATACCTGTATTACTGGATGGTATATGAATAGAAAAGGATGATCAGGCCACGGTCACCAGTAGAGTAGTCTTTGAAAAGGTCTTAAAGTAACCTTTCTTTTATTTCTTTTAGAAATTGAAAATTCTCTTCCCCAAAAAGGATTATAATTAGCTGCGGCTGCTTCATCTCGATTTCGAACAGCTTGTTCCCATCTATCCATTACTGTATTTTTTTCCCCTTTGCTTTTCTTTGTAATGTATACTTTTGAGAAAACTCAATAAAAGAGTCCGAAATATCTTCTTGAGTTGGAATAATATCGTCTTCGGGATTTTGAGATTCGCCAGGTAGAACGGAAAATCCACTTGCACCTGATCCAATACCTGATTGCATTGAAGAATCAGAATCACTATCATTTTCAAGCTCATTTGTTGCAACTATATTATTTTTGATAGTCTTTAAAAGTTTAATATGATATTCCTGAGAAGATAATCCAGGAAACTGTATTTTGAGATCCTTTTTTCAGTTGTTTAACCACGTTGAGAGAGTCATTGTGAGATTGCTCTTTGACATACTGAGTTTTGTAAAACTGAATATCTTTGGTAATTTTTAAAAAACAGGCTTCAGTATCAAATCGAGCCCACCATTTGATATAAAAATTCCTTTGAATTTTGAGAATCCCCAAATGATCTTTATCAAGTTCAAGATTTTATTGCCAAATCTAATTGATTTGAAATTCTGTGCAAAACCATAACAAATTTTTGCCAATAAAAACGTTTTTGTTTCCATAAAAGTCTGGAAGATATTCAGACCATGTCATGTAGGTCTCTTGGATTTTCTTTGGAAAAATAGAGATTTCAGGAGAATGACTTTGCCACCAGTGTAAAATCCAGTTCGAAAATTTGTCTTCTGTTTGTAAAATCTCAGGATTCATAGTAAAAAATCATGAATGATTTATTTTTGGATTTTGATAAAGAAACGCATGGAACCATGCAAGAATATAATTCCAATAGTTATATTTTACAGGAGAGAGTAGGCAAACTCTAAAAACTTGAAGAGAAATATAAACAATTCTTCTTAATATAGAGAAGCTAAAGTAAAAAGACAAAAACAAATTCGTCATGGATGACGATTTTGATAGCTAGTGGATGCAATATGTTGGTCCACCATTTTCTTTTGATCTATTTTTGCTAATGCTTTATTTTCTTTGGCTTTTTCTTTTGCTTCGTCAAACCTCCGATTAAGTAATTCTCATTTTGATGGTGGAGCTGAAATTTCTTTTTGATAAGGTTTCCAAAGCTTTGAAGTAGTCATTATTGCTGATTTGATGGAGGAGATAGATTAGTGGATCTTGTAGGATCCACTATTTTTGTTTCTAATAGTGCTTTGAAGTGAGCTCTTTCTAGAATCGAATCTCTTTCACGTTCTTCGGTTGATAATTCATAGAGCTATTGTGGAAAATGCCTTTTAAGCTTAGTTGGCCGATTTCTTTTTGAAATAGAAATAATAGAAGGATTAAGCCAATCACCTGTCATGTAGATTTTTGCGGTTGTCTCATAGAAACCCAGAGAGAATAATCTTCAGGGGTCCACATTTGTTTTCGAATCTTATCAATTTGTAATTCAGCATAATCGATTGCATTTTGCTGATGTTTCTTACTCCATTTATTCCGTTTTTTGCACCATTTTCAATATTTTTTCTCGCCTTTAATTACTTCAGCTTTGATTTCATCCAAAAATACCTGTATTACTGGCTGGTATCTGATTGGAAAAGGATGACTAGGCCAAGGTCGCCAGTAGAGTAGTCTTTGAAAACGTTTTAAAGTAACCATTCTTTGATTTCTTTTAGAAATGAGAAATTCTCTTCCCCAAAAAGGATTATAATTAGCTGCTGCTGCTTTGTCTCAATTTCGAACAGCTTGTTCTCATCTATCCATTACTGTATTTTCTTTTTTCCCTTTGCTTTTCTTTATAATTGATACTTTTGAGAAAACTCGATAAAAGAGTCTCAAATATCTTCTTGAGTTGGAATAATATCGTCTTCTAGATTTTGAGATTCGCCAGGTAGAACAAGAAATCCACCTACACCTGATCTAGTAACTGATTGCATTGAAGAATCAGAATCACTATCATCTTCAAGCTCATTTGTTGAAAACATCTGATTTTTTATAGTCTCTTAAAGTTTAATATGATATTCCTTAGAAGATAATCCACAAAACTGTATTTTGAGATCTTTTTTCAGTTGTTGAACCATGTTGAGAGAGTCATTGTGAGATTGCACTTTGACGGACTGAGTTTTGTAAAACTGAATAGCTTTGGTAATTTTTAAAAAACAGGCTTCGGTATCAAATCTAGCCCACCATTTGATATAAAAATTCATTTGAATTTCGGGAATACGCAAATGATCTTTATCAAGTTCAAGATTTCATTGCTAAATCCAATTGATTTGAAATTCTGTGCCAAACCATAACAAATCTTGGCCAATAAAAACGTTTTTGTTTCCACAAAAATCTGGATGATATTCAGACCATGTCAAGTAAGTCTCTTGGATTTTCTTTGGAAAAATAGAGATTTCAGGAAAATGACTTTGCCACCAGTGTAAAAACCAGTTCGGAAATTTGTCTTCCGTTTGTAAAATCTCAGGATTCATACTAAAAAAACATGAATGATTTATTTTTGGATTTTGATAAAAAAAAATGCATCAGACCATGTAAGAATATAATCCCAATAGTTATATTTTACAGGAGAGAGAAGGCAAACTCTAAAAATTTGAAGAGAAATACAAAAACAATGCTTCTTTATATAGTGAAGCTAAAGTAAAAAGACAAAAAAAATTTTGTCATGGATGACGATTTTGATAGCTAGTGGATGTAATATGTTAATTCACCATTTTCTTTTGATCTTTGTTTGCTAATGCTTTTTTTTCTTTGGTTTTTTCTTTTGCTTCGTCAAACCACGAACTAAGTAATTCTAATTTTGATGGTGGAGCTGGAATTGCTTTTTGATAAGGTTCCCAAATCTTTGAAGTAGTCATTATTGCAAATTTGATGGAGGAGATAGACTAGTTAATGTTGTAGGATCCACTATTTTTGTTTCTAATAGTGCTTTGAAACCAGCTCTTTCTAGAATTGAATCTCTTTCACGTTCTTCGGTTGATAATTTATAGAGCAACTTTGGAAAATGTCTTTTAAGCTTAGTTGGCCGCTTTTTTTTTTAAATAGAAATAATAGAAGGATTAAGCAAACCACCTGTCATGTAGATTTTTGCGGTTGTCTCATAGAAACCCAGAGAGAATAATCTTCAGGGGTCCACATTTGTTTTCGAATCTTATCAATTTTGAATTCAGCATAATCGTCTTGATTTTGCTGATGTTTCTTACTCCATTTATTTCGTTTTTTGCACCATTTTCTATATTTTTTCTCGCATTTAATTACTTCAGCTTTGATTTCATCCAAAAATACCTGTATTGTTGGATGGTATATGAATAGAAAAGGATGATCAGGCCACGGTCACCAGTAGAGTAGTCTTTGAAAAGGTCTAAAGTAACCTTTCTTTTATTTCTTTTAGAAATTGAAAATTCTCTTCCCCAAAAAGGATTATAATTAGCTGCGGCTGCTTCATCTCGATTTCGAACAGCTTGTTCCCATCTATCCATTACTGTATTTTTTTCCCCTTTGCTTTTCTTTGTAATGTATACTTTTGAAAAAACTCAATAAAAGAGTCCGAAATATCTTCTTGAGTTGGAATAATATCGTCTTCGGGATTTTGAGATTCGCCAGGTAGAACGGAAAATCCACTTGCACCTGATCCAATACCTGATTGCATTGAAGAATCAGAATCACTATCATCTTCAAGCTCATTTGTTGCAACTATATGATTTTTGATAGTCTTTAAAAGTTTAATATGATATTCCTGAGAAGATAATCCAGGAAACTGTATTTTGAGATCCTTTTTTCAGTTGTTTAACCACGTTGAGAGAGTCATTGTGAGATTGCTCTTTGACAGACTGAGTTTTGTAAAACTGAATATCTTTGGTAATTTTTAAAAAACAGGCTTCAGTATCAAATCGAGCCCACCATTTGATATAAAAATTCCTTTGAATTTTGAGAATCCCCAAATGATCTTTATCAAGTTCAAGATTTTATTGCCAAATCTAATTGATTTGAAATTCTGTGCAAAACCATAAAAAATTTTTGCCAATAAAAATGTTTTTGTTTCCACAAAAGTCTGGAAGATATTCAGACCATGTCATGTAGGTCTCTTGGATTTTCTTTGGAAAAATAGAGATTTCAGGAGAATGACTTTGCCACCAGTGTAAAATCCAGTTCGAAAATTTGTCTTCCGTTTGTAAAATCTCAGGATTCATAGTAAAAAATCATGAATGATTTATTTTTGGATTTTGATAAAAAAACGCACAGGACCATGCAAGAATATAATCCCAATAGTTATATTTTACAGGAGAGAGTAGGCAAACTCTAAAAACTTGAAGAGAAATATAAACAATTCTTCTTAATATAGAGAAGCTAAAGTAAAAAGACAAAAACAAATTCGTCATGGATGACGATTTTGATAGCTAGTGGATGCAATATGTTGGTCCACCATTTTCTTTTGATCTATTTTTGCTAATGCTTTCTTTTCTTTCTTTTCTTTGGCTTTTTCTTTTGCTTCGTCAAACCTCCAATTAAGTAAGTCTCATTTTGATGGTGGAGCTGAAATTTCTTTTTGATAAGGTTTCCAAAGCTTTGAAGTAGTCGTTATTGCTGATTTGATGGAGGAGATAGATTAGTGGATCTTGTAGGATCCACTATTTTTGTTTCTAATAGTGCTTTGAAGTGAGCTCTTTCTAGAATCGAATCTCTTTCACGTTCTTCAGTTGATAATTCATAGAGCTATTGTGGAAAATGCCTTTTAAGCTTAGTTGGCCGATTTCTTTTTGAAATAGAAATAATAGAAGGATTAAGCCAACCACCTGTCATGTAGATTTTTGCGGTTGTCTCATAGAAACCTAGAGAGAATAATCTTCAGGGGTCCATATTTGTTTTCGAATCTTATCAATTTTGAATTCAGCATAATCGATTGCATTTTGCTGATGTTTCTTACTCCATTTATTCCGTTTTTTGAACCATTTTCAATATTTTTTCTCAGCCTTTAATTACTTCAGCTTTGATTTCATCCAAAAATACCTGTATTACTGGATGGTATCTGATTGGAAAAGGATGACTAGGCCAAGGTCGCCAGTAGAGTAGTCTTTGAAAAGGTTTAAAGTAACCATTCTTTGATTTCTTTTAGAAATGAGAAATTCTCTTCCCAAAAAGGATTATAATTAGCTACTGCTGCTGCTTTGTCTCGATTTCGAACAGCTTGTTCTCATCTATCCATTACTGTATTTTCTTTTTTCCCTTTGCTTTTCTTTGTAATTGATACTTTTGAGAAAACTCGATAAAAGAGTCTCAAATATCTTCTTGAGTTGGAATAATATCGTCTTCTAGATTTTGAGATTCGCCAGGTAGAACAGAAATCCACCTACACCTGATCTAGTAACTGATTGCATTGAAGAATCAGAATCACTATCATCTTCAAGCTCATTTGTTGAAAACATCTGATTTTTTATAGTCTCTTAAAGTTTAATATGATATTCCTTAGAAGATAATCCACGAAACTGTATTTTGAGATCTTTTTTCAGTTGTTGAACCATGTTGAGAGAGTCATTGTGAGATTGCACTTTGACGGACTGAGTTTTGTAAAACTGAATAGCTTTGGTAATTTTTAAAAACAGGCTTCGGTATCAAATCTAGCCCACCATTTGATATAAAAATTCCTTTGAATTTCGGGAATCCCCAAATGATCTTTATCAAGTTCAAGATTTCATTGCCAATCCAATTGATTTGAAATTCTGTGCAAAACCATAACAAATCTTTGACAATAAAAATATTTTTTGTTTCCACAAAAATCTGGATGATATTCAGACCATGTAGAGTAGGCTCTTGGATTTTCTTTGGAAAATAGAGATTTCAGGAGAATGACTTTGCCACCAGTGTAAAAATCAGTTCGGAAATTTGTCTTCCGTTGGTAAATCTCAGGATTCGTAGTAAAAAACCATGAATGATATATTTTGGATTTCATTAAAGAAACACATGGGACCATGCAAGAATATAATCCCAATAGTTATATTTTACAGGAGAGAGAAGGCAAACTCTAAAAACTCGAAGAAAATACAAACAATGCTTCTTTATATAGAGAAGCTTAAGTAAAAAGACAAAACAAATTCGTCATGGATGACGATTTGATGGCTAGTGGATGCAATGTGTTGGTCCACCATTTTCTTTTGATCTTTGTTTGCTAATGCTTTATTTTCTTCTTTTCTTTTTGCTTTTTCTTTTGCTTCGTCAAACACCAATAAGTAATTATCATTTTGATGGTGGAGCTGGAATGCTTTTTGATAGGTTCCCACAGCTTTGAAGTAGTAATTATTGTAGATTTGATGGAGGAGATAGACTAGTGGATGTTGTAGGATCCACTATTTTTGTTTCTAATAGTGCTTTGAAATGAGCTCTTTCTAGAATCTAATCTCTTTTACGTTCTTCAGTTGATAATTCATAGAGCCAATGTGAAAATGCCTTTTAAGCTTAGTTGGCCGATTTCTTTTTGAAATAGAAATAATAGAAGGATTAAGCCAACCAACTGTCATGTAGATTTTTGCGGTTGTCTCATAGAAACCCAGAGAGAATAATCTTCAGGGGTCCACATTTGTTTTCGAATTCTATCAATTTTGAATTCAGCATAATCGATTGCATTTTGCTGATGTTTCTTACTCCATTTATTCCGTTTTTTTGCACCATTTTCAATATTTTTTCTCGCCTTTAATTACTTCAGCTTTGATTTCATCCAAAAATACCTGTATTACTGGATGGTATCTGATTGGAAAAGGATGACTAGGCCAAGGTTGCCAGTAGAGTAGTCTTTGAAAAGGTTTTAAAGTAACCATTCTTTGATTTCTTTTAGAAATGAGAAATTCTCTTCCCCAAAAAGGATTAAATTAGCTGCTGCTGCTGCTTGTCTCGATTTCGAACAGCTTGTTCTCATCTATCCATTACTGTATTTTCTTTTTTCCCTTTGCTTTTCTTTGTAATTTATACTTTTGAGAAAACTCGATAAAAGAGTCTCAAATATCTTCTTGAGTTGGAATAATATCGTCTTTCAAATTTTGAGATTCGCCAGTAGAACAAGAAATCCACCTACACCTGATCTAGTAACTGATTGCATTGAAGAATCAGAATCACTATCATCTTCAAGCTCATTTGTTGAAACATCTGATTTTTTATAGTCTCTTAAAGTTTAATATGATATTCCTTAGAAGATAATCCACAAAACTGTATTTTGAGATCTTTTTTCAGTTGTTGAACCATGTTGAGAGAGTCATTGTGAGATTGCACTTTGACGGACTGAGTTTTGTAAAACTGAATAGCTTTGGTAATTTTTAAAAAACAGGCTTCGGTATCAATCTAGCCCACCATTTGATATAAAAATTCATTTGAATTTCGAGAATCCGCAAATGATCTTTATCAAGTTCAAGATTTCATTGCTAAATCCAATTGATTTGAAATTCTGTGCCAAACCATAACAAATCTTGGCCAATAAAAACGTTTTTGTTTCCACAAAAATCTGGATGATATTCAGACCATGTCAAGTAAGTCTCTTGGATTTTCTTTGGAAAAATAGAGATTTCAGGAAAATGACTTTGCCACCAGTGTAAAAACCCAATCGGAAATTTGTCTTCCGTTTGTAAAATCTCAGGATTCATACTAAAAAACATGAATGATTATTTTTGGATTTTGATAAAAAAAAATGCATCAGACCATGCAAGAATATAATCCCAATAGTTATATTTTACAGGAGAGAGAAGGCAAACTCTAAAACTTAAAGAGAAATACAAAAACAATGCTTCTTATATAGTGAAGCTAAAGTAAAAAGACAAAAAACATTTTGTCATGGATGCGATTTTGATAGCTAGTGGATGTAATATGTTAATTCACCATTTTCTTTTGATCTTTGTTTGCTAATGCTTTTTTTTCTTTTTTTTCTTTGGTTTTTTCTTTTGCTCATCAAACCACCAATTAAGTAATTCTAATTTTGATGGTGGAGCTGGAATTGCTTTTTGATAAGGTTCCCAAATCTTTGAAGTAGTCATTATTGCAAATTCGATGGAGGAGATAGACTAGTTAATGTTGTAGGATCCACTATTTTTGTTTCTAATAGTGCTTTGAAACCAGCTCTTTCTAGAATTGAATCTCTTTCACGTTCTTCGGTGATAATTTATAGAGCAACTTTGGAAATGTCTTTTAAGTTTAGTTGGCCGCTTTTTTTTTTAAATAGAAATAATAGAAGGATTAAGCAAACCACCTGTCATGGAGATTTTTGCAGTTGTCTCATAGAAACCCAGAGAGAATAATCTTCAGGGGTCCACATTTGTTTTCGAATCTTATCAATTTTGAATTCAGCATAATCGTCTTGATTTTGCTGATGTTTCTTACTCCATTTATTTCGTTTTTTTGCACCATTTTCTATATTTTTTCTCGCATTTAATTACTTCAGCTTTGATTCATCCAAAAATACCTGTATTGCTGGATGGTATATGAATAGAAAAGGATGATCAGGCCACGGTCACTAGTAGAGTAGTCTTTGAAAAGGTCTTAAAGTAACCTTTCTTTTATTTCTTTTAGAAATTGAAAATTCTCTTCCCCAAAAAGGATTATAATTAGCTGCGGCTGCTTCATCTCGATTTCGAACAGCTTGTTCCCATCTATCCATTACTGTATTTTTTTTCCTCTATGCTTTCTTTGTAATGTATACTTTTGAGGAAACTCAATAAAAGAGTCCGAATATCTTCTTGAGTGGAATAATATCGTCTTCGGGATTTTGAGCTTCGCCAGGTAGAACGGAAAATCTAGTTGCACCTGATCCAATACCTGATTGCATTGAAGAATCAGAATCACTATCATCTTCAAGCTCATTTGTTGCAACTATATGATTTTTGATAGTCTTTAAAGTTTAATATGATATTCCTGAGAAGATAATCCAGGAAACTGTATTTTGAGATCCTTTTTTCAGTTGTTCAACCACGTTGAGAGAGTCATTGTGAGATTGCTCTTTGACAGACTGAGTTTTGTAAAACTGAATATCTTTGGTAATTTTTAAAAACAGGCTTCAGTATCAAATCGAGCCCAACATTTGATATAAAATTCCTTTGAATTTTGAGAATCCCCAAATGATCTTTATCAAGTTCAAGATTTTATTGCCAAATCTAATTGATTTGAAATTCTGTGCAAAACCATAACAAATTTTTGCCAATAAAACGTTTTTGTTTTCCACAAAAATTTGGAAGATATTCAGGACCATGTCATGTAGGTCTCTTGGATTTTCTTTGGAAAAATAGAGATTTCAGGAGAATGACTTTGCCACCAGTGTAAAATCCAGTTCGAAAATTTGTCTTCCGTTTGTAAAATCTCAGGATTCATAGTAAAAATCATGAATGATTTATTTTTGGATTTTGATAAAGAAACGCATGGGACCATGCAAGAATATAATCCCAATAGTTATATTTTATAGGAGTGAGTAGGCAAACTCTAAAAACTTGAAGAGAAATATAAACAATTCTTCTTAATATAGAGAAGCTAAAGTAAAAAGACAAAAACAAATTCGTCATGGATGATGATTTTGATAGCTAGTGGATGCAATATGTTGGTCCACCATTTTCTTTGATCTTTTTTTGCTAATGCTTCTTTTCTTTCTTTTCTTTGGCTTTTTCTTTTGCTTCGTCAACCTCCAATTAAGTAATTCTCATTTTGATAGTGGAGCTGAAATTTCATTTTGATAAGGTTTCCAAAGCTTTGAAGTAGTCATTATTGCTGATTTGATGGAGGAGATAGATTAGTGGATCATGTAGGATCCACTACTTTTGTTTCTAATAGTGCTTTGAAACGAGCTCTTTCTAGAATCGAATCTCTTTCACGTTCTTCGGTTGATAATTCATAGAGCTATTGTGGAAATGCCTTTTAAGCTTAGTTGGCCGATTTCTTTTTGAAATAGAAATAATAGAAGGATTAAGCCAACCACCTGTCATGTAGATTTTTGTGGTTGTCTCATAGAAACCCAGAGAGAATACTCTTCAGGGGTCCACATTTGTTTTTGAATCTTATCAATTTTGAATTCATTATAATCGATTGCATTTTGCTGATGTTTCTTACTCCATTATTCCGTTTTTTTGCACCATTTTCAATATTTTTTCTCGCCTTTAATTACTTCAGCTTTGATTTCATCCAAAAATACCTGTATTACTGGATGGTATCTGATGGAAAAGGATGACTAGGCCAAGGTTGCCAGTAGAGTAGTCTTTGAAAAGGATTTAAAGTAACCATTCTTTGATTTCTTTTAGAAATGAGAAATTCTCTTCCCCAAAAGGATTAAAATTAGCTGCTGCTGCTGCTTTGTCTCGATTCGAACAGCTTGTTCTCATCTATCCATTACTGTATTTTCTTTTTTCCCTTGCTTTTCTTTGTAATTGATACTTTTGAGAAAACTCGATAAAAGAGTCTCAAATATCTTCTTGAGTTGGAATAATATCGTCTTCTAGATTTTGAGATTCGCCAGGTAGAACAAGAAATCCACCTACACCTGATCTAGTAACTGATTGCATTGAAGAATCAGAATCACTATCATCTTCAAGCTCATTTGTTGAAAACATCTGATTTTTTATAGTCTCTTAAAGTTTAATATGATATTCCTTAGAAGATAATCCACAAAACTGTATTTTGAGATCTTTTTTCAGTTGTTGAACCATGGTGAGAGAGTCATTGTGAGATTGCACTTTGACGGACTGAGTTTTGTAAAACTGAATAGCTTTGGTAATTTTTAAAAAACAGGCTTCGGTATCAAATCTAGCCCACCATTTGATATAAAAATTCCTTTGAATTTCGGGAATCCGCAAATGATCTTTATCAAGTTCAAGATTTCATTGCTAAATCCAATTGATTTGAAATTCTGTGCCAAACCATAACAAATCTTGGCCAATAAAACGTTTTTGTTTCCACAAAAATCTGGATGATATTCAGACCATGTCAAGTAAGTCTCTTGGATTTTCTTTGGAAAAATAGAGATTTCAGGAAAATGACTTTGCCACCAGTGTAAAAACCAATTCGGAAATTTATCTTCGTTTGTAAAATCTCAGGATTCATACTAAAAAACATGAATGATTTATTTTTGGATTTTGATAAAAAAAAATGCATCAGACCATGCAAGAATATAATCCCAATAGTTATATTTTACAGGAGAGAGAAGGAAAACTCTGAAAACTTGAAGAGAAATACAAAAACAATGCTTCTTTATATAGTGAAACTAAAGTAAAAAGACAAAAAAATTTTTGTCATGGATGACGATTTTGATAGCTAGTGGATGTAATATGTTAATTCACCATTTTCTTTTGATCTTTGTTTGCTAATGCTTTTTTTTTCTTTTTTTTTCTTTGGTTTTTTCTTTTGCTTCGTCAAACCACCAATTAAGTAATTCTAATTTTAATGGTGGAGCTGGAATTGTTTTTTGATAAGGTTCCCAAATCTTTGAAGTAGTCATTATTGCAAATTTGATGGAGGAGATAGACTAGTTACTGTTGTAGGATCCACTATTTTTGTTTCTAATAGTGCTTTGAAACCAGCTCTTTCTAGAATTGAATCTCTTTCACGTTCTTCGGTTGATAATTTATAGAGCAACTTTGGAAAATGTCTTTTAAGCTTAGTTGGCCGCTTTTTTTTTTAATAGAAATAATAGAAGGATTAAGCAAACCACCTGTCATGTAGATTTTTGCGGTTGTCTCATAGAAACCCAGAGAGAATAATCTTCAGGGGTCCACATTTGTTTTCGAATCTTATCAATTTTGAATTCAGCATAATCGTCTTGATTTTGCTGATGTTTCTTACTCCATTTATTTCGTTTTTTGCACCATTTTCTATATTTTTTCTCGCTTTAAATTACTTCAGCTTTGATTTCATCCAAAAATACCTGTATTACTGGATGGTATATGAATAGAAAAGGATGATCAGGCCACGGTCACCAGTAGAGTAGTCTTTGAAAGGTCTTAAAGTAACCTTTCTTTTATTTCTTTTAGAAATTGAAAATTCTCTTCCCCAAAAAGGATTATAATTAGCTGCGGCTGCTTCATCTCGATTTCGAACAGCTTGTTCCCATCTATCCATTACTGTATTTTTTTCCCCTTTGCTTTTCTTTGTAATGTATACTTTTGAGAAAACTCAATAAAAGAGTCCGAAATATCTTCTTGAGTTGGAATAATATCGTCTTCGGGATTTTGAGATTCGCCAGGTAGAACGGAAAATCCACTTGCACCTGATCCAATACCTGATTGCATTGAAGAATCAGAATCACTATCATTTTCAAGCTCATTTGTTGCAACTATATTATTTTTGATAGTCTTTAAAAGTTTAATATGATATTCCTGAGAAGATAATCCAGGAAACTGTATTTTGAGATCCTTTTTTCAGTTGTTTAACCACGTTGAGAGAGTCATTGTGAGATTGCTCTTTGACATACTGAGTTTTGTAAACTGAATATCTTTGGTAATTTTTAAAAACAGGCTTCAGTATCAAATCGAGCCCACCATTTGATATAAAAATTCCTTTGAATTTTGAGAATCCCCAAATGATCTTTATCAAGTTCAAGATTTTATTGCCAAATCTAATTGATTTGAAATTCTGTGCAAAACCATAACAAATTTTTGCCAATAAAAACGTTTTTGTTTCCATAAAAGTCTGGAAGATATTCAGACCATGTCATGTAGGTCTCTTGGATTTTCTTTGGAAAAATAGAGATTTCAGGAGAATGACTTTGCCACCAGTGTAAAATCCAGTTCGAAAATTTGTCTTCTGTTTGTAAAATCTCAGGATTCATAGTAAAAATCATGAATGATTTATTTTTGGATTTTGATAAAGAAACGCATGGAACCATGCAAGAATATAATTCCAATAGTTATATTTTACAGGAGAGAGTAGGCAACTCTAAAAACTTGAAGAGAAATATAAACAATTCTTCTTAATATAGAGAAGCTAAAGTAAAAAGACAAAAACAAATTCGTCATGGATGACGATTTTGATAGCTAGTGGATGCAATATGTTGGTCCACCATTTTCTTTTGATCTATTTTTGCTAATGCTTTATTTTCTTTGGCTTTTTCTTTTGCTTCGTCAAACCTCCGATAAGTAATTTCATTTTGATGGTGGAGCTGAAATTTCTTTTTTGATAAGGTTTCCAAAGCTTTGAAGTAGTCATTATTGCTGATTTGATGGAGGAGATAGATTAGTGGATCTTGTAGGATCCACTATTTTTGTTTCTAATAGTGCTTTGAAGTGAGCTCTTTCTAGAATCGAATCTCTTTCACGTTCTTCGGTTGATAATTCATAGAGCTATTGTGGAAAATGCCTTTTAAGCTTAGTTGGCCGATTTCTTTTTGAAATAGAAATAATAGAAGGATTAAGCCAATCACCTGTCATGTAGATTTTTGCGGTTGTCTCATAGAAACCCAGAGAGAATAATCTTCAGGGGTCCACATTTGTTTTCGAATCTTATCAATTTGTAATTCAGCATAATCGATTGCATTTTGCTGATGTTTCTTACTCCATTTATTCCGTTTTTTGCACCATTTTCAATATTTTTTCTCGCCTTTAATTACTTCAGCTTTGATTTCATCCAAAAATACCTGTATTACTGGCTGGTATCTGATTGGAAAAGGATGACTAGGCCAAGGTCGCCAGTAGAGTAGTCTTTGAAAACGTTTTAAAGTAACCATTCTTTGATTTCTTTTAGAAATGAGAAATTCTCTTCCCCAAAAGGATTATAATTAGCTGCTGCTGCTTTGTCTCAATTTCGAACAGCTTGTTCTCATCTATCCATTACTGTATTTTCTTTTTTTCCCTTTGCTTTTCTTTATAATTGATACTTTTGAGAAAACTCGATAAAAGAGTCTCAAATATCTTCTTGAGTTGGAATAATATCGTCTTCTAGATTTTGAGATTCGCCAGGTAGAACAAGAAATCCACCTACACCTGATCTAGTAACTGATTGCATTGAAGAATCAGAATCACTATCATCTTCAAGCTCATTTGTTGAAAACATCTGATTTTTTATAGTCTCTTAAAGTTTAATATGATATTCCTTAGAAGATAATCCACAAAACTGTATTTTGAGATCTTTTTTCAGTTGTTGAACCATGTTGAGAGAGTCATTGTGAGATTGCACTTTGACGGACTGAGTTTTGTAAACTGAATAGCTTTGGTAATTTTTAAAAAACAGGCTTCGGTATCAAATCTAGCCCACCATTTGATATAAAAATTCATTTGAATTTCGGGAATACGCAAATGATCTTTATCAAGTTCAAGATTTCATTGCTAAATCCAATTGATTTGAAATTCTGTGCCAAACCATAACAAATCTTGGCCAATAAAAACGTTTTTGTTTCCACAAAAATCTGGATGATATTCAGACCATGTCAAGTAAGTCTCTTGGATTTTCTTTGGAAAAATAGAGATTTCAGGAAAATGACTTTGCCACCAGTGTAAAAACCAGTTCGGAAATTTGTCTTCCGTTTGTAAAATCTCAGGATTCATACTAAAAAACATGAATGATTTATTTTTGGATTTTGATAAAAAAAATGCATCAGACCATGTAAGAATATAATCCCAATAGTTATATTTTACAGGAGAGAGAAGGCAAACTCTAAAAATTTGAAGAGAAATACAAAAACAATGCTTCTTTATATAGTGAAGCTAAAGTAAAAAGACAAAAAAATTTTGTCATGGATGACGATTTTGATAGCTAGTGGATGTAATATGTTAATTCACCATTTTCTTTTGATCTTTGTTTGCTAATGCTTTTTTTTTCTTTGGTTTTTTTCTTTTGCTTCGTCAAACCACGAACTAAGTAATTCTAATTTTGATGGTGGAGCTGGAATTGCTTTTTGATAAGGTTCCCAAATCTTTGAAGTAGTCATTATTGCAAATTTGATGGAGGAGATAGACTAGTTAATGTTGTAGGATCCACTATTTTTGTTTCTAATAGTGCTTTGAAACCAGCTCTTTCTAGAATTGAATCTCTTTCACGTTCTTCGGTTGATAATTTATAGAGCAACTTTGGAAAATGTCTTTTAAGCTTAGTTGGCCGCTTTTTTTTTTAAATAGAAATAATAGAAGGATTAAGCAAACCACCTGTCATGTAGATTTTTGCGGTTGTCTCATAGAAACCCAGAGAGAATAATCTTCAGGGGTCCACATTTGTTTTCGAATCTTATCAATTTTGAATTCAGCATAATCGTCTTGATTTTGCTGATGTTTCTTACTCCATTTATTTCGTTTTTTTGCACCATTTTCTATATTTTTTCTCGCATTTAATTACTTCAGCTTTGATTTCATCCAAAATACCTGTATTGTTGGATGGTATATGAATAGAAAAGGATGATCAGGCCACGGTCACCAGTAGAGTAGTCTTTGAAAAGGTCTAAAGTAACCTTTCTTTTATTTCTTTTAGAAATTGAAATTCTCTTCCCCAAAAAGGATTATAATTAGCTGCGGCTGCTTCATCTCGATTTCGAACAGCTTGTTCCCATCTATCCATTACTGTATTTTTTTCCCCTTTGCTTTTCTTTGTAATGTATACTTTTGAAAAAACTCAATAAAAGAGTCCGAAATATCTTCTTGAGTTGGAATAATATCGTCTTCGGGATTTTGAGATTCGCCAGGTAGAACGGAAAATCCACTTGCACCTGATCCAATACCTGATTGCATTGAAGAATCAGAATCACTATCATCTTCAAGCTCATTTGTTGCAACTATATGATTTTTGATAGTCTTTAAAAGTTTAATATGATATTCCTGAGAAGATAATCCAGGAAACTGTATTTTGAGATCCTTTTTTCAGTTGTTTAACCACGTTGAGAGAGTCATTGTGAGATTGCTCTTTGACAGACTGAGTTTTGTAAAACTGAATATCTTTGGTAATTTTAAAAAACAGGCTTCAGTATCAAATCGAGCCCACCATTTGATATAAAAATTCCTTTGAATTTTGAGAATCCCCAAATGATCTTTATCAAGTTCAAGATTTTATTGCCAAATCTAATTGATTTGAAATTCTGTGCAAAACCATAAAAAATTTTTGCCAATAAAAATGTTTTTGTTTCCACAAAAGTCTGGAAGATATTCAGACCATGTCATGTAGGTCTCTTGGATTTTCTTTGGAAAAATAGAGATTTCAGGAGAATGACTTTGCCACCAGTGTAAAATCCAGTTCGAAAATTTGTCTTCCGTTTGTAAAATCTCAGGATTCATAGTAAAAATCATGAATGATTTATTTTTGGATTTTGATAAAAAACGCACAGGACCATGCAAGAATATAATCCCAATAGTTATATTTTACAGGAGAGAGTAGGCAAACTCTAAAACTTGAAGAGAAATATAAACAATTCTTCTTAATATAGAGAAGCTAAAGTAAAAGACAAAAACAAATTCGTCATGGATGACGATTTTGATAGCTAGTGGATGCAATATGTTGGTCCACCATTTTCTTTTGATCTATTTTTGCTAATGCTTTCTTTTCTTTCTTTTCTTTGGCTTTTTCTTTTGCTTCGTCAAACCTCCAATTAAGTAAGTCTCATTTTGATGGTGGAGCTGAAATTTCTTTTTGATAAGGTTTCCAAAGCTTTGAAGTAGTCGTTATTGCTGATTTGATGGAGGAGATAGATTAGTGGATCTTGTAGGATCCACTATTTTTGTTTCTAATAGTGCTTTGAAGTGAGCTCTTTCTAGAATCGAATCTCTTTCACGTTCTTCAGTTGATAATTCATAGAGCTATTGTGGAAAATGCCTTTTAAGCTTAGTTGGCCGATTTCTTTTTGAAATAGAAATAATAGAAGGATTAAGCCAACCACCTGTCATGTAGATTTTTGCGGTTGTCTCATAGAAACCTAGAGAGAATAATCTTCAGGGGTCCATATTTGTTTTCGAATCTTATCAATTTTGAATTCAGCATAATCGATTGCATTTTGCTGATGTTTCTTACTCCATTTATTCCGTTTTTTGAACCATTTTCAATATTTTTTCTCACCTTTAATTACTTCAGCTTTGATTTCATCCAAAAATACCTGTATTACTGGATGGTATCTGATTGGAAAAGGATGACTAGGCCAAGGTCGCCAGTAGAGTAGTCTTTGAAAAGGTTTTAAAGTAACCATTCTTTGATTTCTTTTAGAAATGAGAAATTCTCTTCCGCAAAAAGGATTATAATTAGCTACTGCTGCTTTGTCTCGATTTCGAACAGCTTGTTCTCATCTATCCATTACTGTATTTTCTTTTTTCCCTTTGCTTTTCTTTGTAATTGATACTTTTGAGAAAACTCGATAAAAGAGTCTCAAATATCTTCTTAAGTTGGAATAATATCGTCTTCTAGATTTTGAGATTCGCCAGGTAGAACAAGAAATCCACCTACACCTGATCTAGTAACTGATTGCATTGAAGAATCAGAATCACTATCATCTTCAAGCTCATTTGTTGAAAACATCTGATTTTTTATAGTCTCTTAAAGTTTAATATGATATTCCTTAGAAGATAATCCACGAAACTGTATTTTGAGATCTTTTTTCAGTTGTTGAACCATGTTGAGAGAGTCATTGTGAGATTGCACTTTGACGGACTGAGTTTTGTAAAACTGAATAGCTTTGGTAATTTTTAAAAAACAGGCTTCGGTATCAAATCTAGCCCACCATTTGATATAAAAATTCCTTTGAATTTCGGGAATCCCCAAATGATCTTATCAAGTTCAAGATTTCGTTGCCAAGTCCAATTGATTTGAAATTCTGTGCAAAACCATAACAAATCTTGGCCAATAAAAATGTTTTTGTTTCCACAAAAATTTGGATGATATTCAGACCATGTCAAGTAGGTCTCTTGGATTTTCTTTGGAAAAATTGAGATTTCAGAATAATGACTTTGCCACCAGTGTAAAAACCAGTTCGAAAATTTGTTTTTTGTTTGTAAAATCTCAGGATTCATAGTAAAAAACTATGAATGATTTTATAAAATATAGCAGAAGAAGAGTTTGTGAACTTGATATTTTATTATTCTCGTTCATGTGTTTATAAACACAAGTATCAAGACTATAACACATAACTAAAGGTTAATAATATGGAAACTGATGCTGATGTAACAAACTAAAAACTATAAGCTTGGGTTGTTGTGATACACAACATATAGAATAAAATAAATAATAAATCTTAATATATCTATAATCTCTTGGCTCTATAATATGCGTAACACTCCTCCTCAACTTAGAGTTGTGGTTGAAATATCAATGACACCCAACTTGCGAAGTAAGCATCGATAGGCATCTCCTCCAAGTGGTTTGGTGAATAGGTCCGCGAGTTGATCACTGGACCGCAAATAGGAAGGGGCGATCAGACCTGCTTGAATTTTTTGTCGGAAAAAATGACAATCAATTTCAATGTGCTTAGTGCGTTCATGAAAAACAGGATTCTCAGCAATGTGGATAGCAGCTTGACTATCACAATGAATTAAAATTGGTTGGGAATGAGTAATGTGAAGATCGGAGAGGAGATATGTTAACCATTGCAACTCAGAGGTTAGTGCAGTAAGGGAGCGATATTCAGCTTCCGCAGACGAACGAGAAACTGTTGGTTGTTTCTAAGTTTTCTAAGAAATAGGACTAGAGCGCAACATGGTGAAATAACCAGTGGTAGAACAATGACTAGTAGGACAACTTGCCCAGTCAGAATCTGCATAACCAACTAGAGTAAGAGAACTAGATGCAGAGAGAAATAAACCATTACCAACTGTACCTTTAAGGTAATGGAGTACCCGATTCGCAGTATCTAGATGAGAGGAATGTGGAGATTGCATGAATTGACTAAGAGTGTTAATAGCATATTGGATGTCACGTCGTGTTACAGTGAGGTATAAAAGACGACCAATGAGGCGACGATAGATTGTCGGATCAGGAAGCGGATTACCATCTGTTGGACGTAAACGAAGATTTTGTTCCATAGGAAAGTCAAATGGGCGAGAACCTGTCATGCCAGAATCAGATAGGATATCGAGGGTATATTTTCGTTGACACAGAAAAATTCCCTTTGTTGAACGAGGTACTTCAATACCCAAAAAATAGCGTAGTGTTCCAAGATCTTTTATAGAAAAAGATTGAGCAAGAAATTGTTTGATGTTAGAGATGACATGATTATTGTTGCCAGTGATAATAATATCATCTACGTAGATGAGGATAAAAATGAAAATTTGGACACGATGATATGTAAAAAGACTATAGTCAGAAACTGATTGTTGAAAACCTTGATTAAGAAGAGTTTTAGAAAATTTAGAAAACGATTGACGAGAAGCTTGTTTGAGGCCGTATAGAGATTTATTTAATAGACAAACACGAGTTTCCCCCTTTCGTGAAAATCCCAGGGGAAGTTTCATGTATACTTCTTCATCAAGATCACTGTGAAGAAAAGCATTGTTGACGTCAAGTTGGAATAAAGACCAATTGTTAATGGCCGCAACTGAGAGAAGGAGACGAACGATGACAAGTTTGGCCACAGGTGCGAAGGTATCGTGATAATCAATGCCTTCAACTTGAGTATAACCTTTTGCGATCAAACGAGCTTTATGCCTCTCAATAGAACCATCTGATTGATATTTGATTGTGAAGACCCATTTACAGCCAATGGGTATTTTGCCAGTGGGAAGTTGGCATAAGGACCAAGTGTTATTTGATTTAAGGGCTTCAATTTCTTTAGCCATAGCATTGTGCCATTCAATAGATTTCATTGCTTCAGAGTAAGAACTTGGTAGATAATTGTCAATCACCTTAGTGAGAAAAATCTGATGAGATGGATGGAAATGGGACAATGAAAAATAATTGATTAGTGGATAATCAGTGAAAAAAGAAACATTATTGCAAACATAATCATTGAGCCAAGTAGGTGGACGATGAGTACGCTGAGGACAATTATGAACCACTGAAGGGTGATTTGTATCTTCTGAAACTATATTATCTAATGGAGAAAAATTAGGATTGTTTGTGGATGACTCAATTTGTAACACCCGGTTCCATTGAACAGATTTTACCTTGTCAACTAATAGTATACATTTTATGGATGAAATTTGGAGAATTATTGATTTGGTTAATGAGTGACTAAGTAAGGGCATAAAAGTAAATAGAGACCTTTAGTGGATAACGTATTTAAGGGAGGGTTTAATGAGGTTTAGCCACCACTGAGCAAACTTCTGAAGTAGCTTACAACTGAGCATTGTCCAGGAGACCAGATAAGTAGAGTACGTGTGTGTGCCTTCGGGCCTACATCACAAAACAGTAGGGTTTTTGTGTGTTTATGAATGTTTTTTTAGTATGTTATGCATCATGTTTTATTGAATGAGAACGAAAATGAATTTACACATATAGTGGCATGGCAAGGCATGAGCAGATTGAATCAGATTAACTATGAAGAGAATTAATCCGCCCCTTAATGAGACTGTGGACACATACTTTGGGAAAATTGATCCGCTTCCTATCGAACAGGGGGATCAACAGGGAAAATACTTTGGAAAAATTAATCCGCTTCCCATCGAACAGGGGGATCAACAGGGAAAATACTTTGGGAAAATTGATCCGCATCCTATCGAACAGAGGGATCAACAGGGAAAATACTTTGAAAAAATTGATCCTCTTCCCATCGAACAGGGGGATCAATAGGGAAAGTACTTTGGAAAAATTGATCCGCTTCCCATCGAACAGGGGGATCAATAGGGAAACGAATATTAATACAACTGAGATGTGAAAGTAGAAACTGCATGATTAGGATTTATGAATTCAATATTTCATTCATATTTGCTCTACTTATTTAGCATTAGGCTAATATATGAGTTTTGTGATGTAGGTGCTGAGTTTCCAGCAGGTGAATTCTTTGAGTTTACAGAAGAATAGGCGATGCTGATGGAGCACATCTATGCCACGGTTTGGTGCATTGATGAGGCGGTTTAACAAATGTCAGTATGTGAAGTTTTAGTGAACAAGTGTGTTGTTGAAATGTGCTAAAGATTTTAATGACAGTAGTAGTTTTAATGTTTTGACATGTTTTGGGATTATCCTGACTATGAAGACATGATTTGGTTTAGTTGTAGATTGTTATTCTGGATTTATAAAGTTGTGGATCTATGTTGTTTTGAATAGCTCCTGTTAAAATTTACAAGTTCTTTTAGTAGGCAGAGTTGTCCGTTTATTTAGAGTGTTACTGTTCACCGGTGGATGTTGTCTATCGGTGGATGTTGTCTTTCGGTGGATGTTGAGTGTTACTGTTCTCCGGTAGATGTTCGGTGGACGTTGAGTGTACTGTTCACCGGTAGATGTTGAGTGATAGAGTCGAATAGGTGTGAGTAGTAGATTTTGTCGTTTTGTGATGGGTGGATGCAAGCGATAGATGTATTTTGTTCAGCTTCTACCACTGAGACTCTTCTATTTCTGTTTCTACCGTTGACACTGTTTAGCGGTGGATGTCTTCTATTACTATTTTTATCGCTGACTCTTTTCAGCGGAGGAGGCCCTCTATTTCTGCTTCCACCGCTGATACTGTTCAGCGGAAGAAGTGTTCAAATTTTAAGACTTTTAAATATTCAATGCCTTACGCCCCCGTTTCTTTTGCAGTTGTTTCCATTATATTTACTGTTAATTAAGTATTATTTTATAGCTTTGTTTAATCCTGTTTTACGTAAAAGGTTTTCTTTTCCGCTGCAAGTCTTGATGCTTTAAATAAATGTCAAATTTTGACCGTTGAGCGAAGTTTTAAAAATTTACAAGAATTTCTTAGTCATATACTATGTTATGGGTAACGAACCGGGTTTATAAAATTCGGGGCGTTACACAATTGGAATAGGATGAGTGCTGGAATTATTTTGAGAATCCGTACGAGAGTCAAGTGGTGGTGAGGTAGGATAAGTAACAGTTCCATCATCGTTGATTGGAGTAATGGAAATGGAATTACTAGATTTTGTCGATATAAGATCGTGATAAGGAAATATGTACTCGTGGAAAATGACATCGCGAGAAACATAAATTTGTTGAGTTATAAAATCATAAATGCGATAACCTTAAAATACTAGGTTTGGCTCTATCATCAAATTTATGTTGAATATTCATGTTTTTAGCAAAACACAAGCATCCAAAAACACGAAGTGAGGAATAGGATGGACTGGTGCCAAGAAAAACTTGTGAGGTGATTTATATCGAAGGATTGGTGTAGGAAGTTTGTTGATTAGGAAGGCAGCGGTGAGAATGCATTCACCCCAAAAAGAAAGTTGTAGATCTGCTTGAAATCGTAAAGCTCATGCGACATCAAGTAGATGTCGATGTTTACGTTCAACGATGTCATTTTGTTGTGGGATCGCAACGCAACTGCGTTGGTGAATAATACCATGTTCTTGAAACCATGTTTGAATTTTTGTAGAGAGAAATTCAGATCCATTATCTGAATGAATAATTTGAAGTTGAGGAAGAAAAATGTCCCCATTGCTAGATTGAATTCAAGAAATTTTTGTATTAAATTGGCGATTGATTTGATTAAAAAAATGGATCAACATATTATAAGTTTCAGACTTATGTTTCATGAGATAAACTCATGTGCATCTTGAATAATCATCAACAATAGTTAATAAGAAATAATGTGATCCATTTTTGGAAGGTTTGGAGAAAGGGCCCCAAATGTCGATATGAATAAGTTCAAAACAATTAGAAGAACAAGATGTACTTGGATAAAAAGAAAGGCTTGACTGTTTAGCACGCGTGCATACGTCACAAATAAATTTTTTATTTGCATTAAGAATTGGAGAATTTCGACAAATGAAATCAAAACGAGACTTAGATGGATGACTAAGGCGAGCATGCCATAGATCAAACTTATTACAATGTTTGAATGAAATGCAGAATCAGAAACTAAACTAGTGTAGCACCCGACTTTATTTAAATCAAATGACTGATCAATCAATTAAGTGCATTTCGTGGTTGAGTTTGAGTGAAAGATTATTAGGTTAATGAGTGAGTAAGTAAGGGTAATATGGTAATTAGAATTTATTAGTGGATAACCTATTTAATGAAGAATTTATGGAAGTAGCCGCCACTATTCACTCTCACTCTCACTCTCGGATTTTAGCTCAAGTCACCAGAGCTCTCCCAGCGATTTCTCTCCGATCCCATTCGCGGATCTAGGTGAGTTTCTACCTCGATTTCTACTGATTTAGTATCTGAAGACAATAGCGTGGAGGATTGTAGTTGTGTATTTCGTATTTTATTCTGAATGTGAGTGGTTTCGAGTTAGCATAGAACCATGAATGCCGAGCGATTAGAACTCCCAACTATCCCTTAGGTTTCTTTGAATGCTGTAGAATGAGGTGTGGAAAGGACTGGCTTAATGTTCTGTTTATGTTCTAGGTGAGAAAGGTCCCGAAGAAGCTCCTAGCCGAGCACCCGCCAAGAATCCAGGTAAGTAAAGTTTGTTTGTGCCTTCGGGCCTACATCACAAACAATAGGTGTTATGCATGTTTGTATGCTTATTTTCAGTTGTCATGCATCATGTTTTTGAAAGACTACGAAAATGTATTTTCATGAAACGGTATGGCATGTGTGAGCAGGACGAACAGAACAACTGTTAAGGGGGATTAATCCGCCCCTTAACTGAGAACAGAGGATTGAGGTTTTGGGAAAAATGATCCACTTCCCAATCCTACAGGGGGATCAGATCAGTTAACTGTTAAGGGAATTAATCCGCCCCTTAATTGAGATCAGAGGATGTATGCTTTGGGGGGATGACCGATCCACTTTCCCATCGTACAGAGGGATCAACAGAGAACAAATTTGAATGCAACTGAGATGAGAAAGTAGAAATTGCATGTTTAGGGAAAATTATTGTGTCATCGATTTATTTCATCCATTGCTTTACTTGCTTAGCATTAGGCTAATAGATGAGTTTTGTGATGTAGGTGAAGAAGTTACCGAAGGTGTGTTTACAGAACAGTTTGAAGACTAGGCTGGTTGGGGGAGCACGTCCATGCATTGGTTGGGCAATCTGTTGAGGCGGTTTAATCAATGGTTGTATGTGTTAGGTTGAGAATACTGGTTTCAGATTAGCAATTTCTGAATATTTTAGTGACTATGGTTTGAGTTTGGTTAAAAATGATTTTCTTAAGATTTTACTGGAAATGACGAATTGATGGTTTAACTGTGTTTTGCTGATTTGATTAGTGTTTTCATGAAAATTTGGTTGTCTGAAGGTTTTCAGTCGATTTTACGAGTTCTTCCGGTAAGCAGTGATGTTCCTTGTTTAGGGTGATTACTTTGAATCTACCGGTAGATGCTGCCTATCGGCAGATGTAGCGTGTTTTGTCATTCTGTTGGCAGATATAGTCCATCGGCAGATTAGTGTACATTTTAGTTCTATCGGAAGGAGTCGTATTGTTGTTATCGGTAGATGTCGCGTGTTTGTCTATCGGAAGATGGAGACGCTGTATTGTGTTGACCTCATCAGGCAGATGAAGTTGTGTTGACTTCATCGGCGATTGAGTCGTGTCGACGTCATCGGTAGATGCAGTCTACCGAGTGGAGTCCTTGTTTGCACACGTCATCGGTAGAAGCATGTTACTGCTCCTTCCGTTGACTTTATCCATCGGCAAGAAGCGTTTGACTTCGGCGACTGGCAGAAGCGTTGACCTTCGGCGACTTCTCCAGTATCCCTGGTTTGAAACTTTATTCCCTATTTGCGATGCCTTTTACCCTCCAACGATGATTATAGTTTTGTTTTAACTCCATTGCTAATAAAATGATTTCCGCTGTAAGATTTAATTATTTTGAGATTTTAGTTTATGTCAAAGTGAAGTTTTAAAATATCGAATGAGATTTTTTTAGTCTTGAGTACGGACCGGTTCAGATAACTTGGGGCTTTACAACACGTCGTGACGGAGCTAGAATTCAAGGGACATCAGGTAAGTTGGCTCGCGACTGTTTGGCCGATTGGCCTAAACCCTTACGAGCTTCTGTTGTTTGAGGAAATTGGCGATGAATATAGATTGTGTTGGGTGAATAGTTTGGGTAGTTAGTTTTAGTTAAGTGTTATATGTTTATGTTCATTGTTTGTATGTTTTAATTATGTTTATAGCATTGCACATGTTCACGCATCATGTTTTCTGAAAAGCACGAAAAAGGGAATTTCTATGCATGTTTTCATGAAAAGGAAAAAGACAATGAAAAAGATATGAATGCATGTAATCTGGTCAAAGAGGTGGCGGTGGTTCAGACATGGCTGCTTGGGGAGCATGTTTTCCCCCCAGTAGATACGAGGGGCTATCCAACCATAGGATGTGCAGCTCCTATCTAGCGAGAGTGAGGCCACGGCGACGTATCTGTAATGAATGAAATGCATGAATAGCGAAAGAGGTAGGACGCATGTTTTACGAACCGCATGCATAGCTTCACTTGCATTCACGTAGACTTACTGAGCCTTAAGCTCACGACTTATATCTATGGTGTAGGTGACCTCTACACAGGTGAGGATGAGATCCCTCCACCCGAGGCATGATCGGTTAAAGAAAGATGGTCCGTGGAAGTGTGCTGAGCAGTCGGTGAGCATTTTGACCCGTGGGATGTAGGTATATGTTTGGGGACACGATATGAATTGTATAGCTGAACATATTAGGATGTTTGGATCTGGTAGTGGATAGGTTTATGTTCGATGTTTTAAACATGTTGGAAACCTGTTTTATAAACTGTTTGCTGATCTTTAAAATAGGTGGAAATGCTCGATTTTTAAACAGATCCACGAAGTTTGTTTTCCACGAAAGTTTATTATGTTTTAAACACGTTTTTAAATATGTTTTAGGCCGATTAGTTGGGGTGGATAACTGTGAAGGTGAGTTAAGTTTTATTGAAGTGTTAGAGTGTATGTTTAGAAGATGAAAAGTGCAAAGGATGAGAAACGAAGGAAAGAAATTTCTGTTTTGCTCTCTGGAACTTCAGATTCCAGAGAGCATGTTAAGGAAAAAAGGGAAGAGAAGAAAGGAAGGGAATCGGGGAAGGGATGGAAGCAGAGATCGCCCAAGTGGGCGATCGATCGCTGTGCTGTGCAGCGATCGATCGCTGCGATCAATTCGCTGGCAGCGATCGATCGCCGAGATCGATTCGCTGTGCAGCGATCGATCGATCGCCGATCGTTCGCTGTGCAGCGATCGATCGCCGTGATCGATTCGCTGTGCAGCGATTGATCGCCGAGATCGATCGCTGCTTCTTTTCCGTGGCACTTGACGATTTTTCCCTCCCATGTCTAGCCGATGGTTTTTAATAAATTTAAGCTTTATTTTAATTGGTTTTAAGTTTTATTAAATTGATTTTAAGATTTGTTTTAAGGTGATTTTCTAAATGAACTTCAAACGTTTTATTTCGATTCTGATTCCGGTTTAAACAGTTTTAATTCCGCACGAACGCCATTTAAGTTTATAAATGTAAGGATAAAAAAAATAATAACGGTAAAAATTATGATACGGGTAAGGGTCGCTACACAAAGACTACTAAGCCCTCAGTTGAGAAGGTTTAAAAGCCAACCACAGTAAAACCACCAAAAACAACTCCATCAATATCTTCAAAATCCAAAAGACTAAAGACCAGTGAAGGTCCTGTTCTTGAAAGCTCTAAGTCATCCAAATTTTCAAAATGGGGTGAGTCAAGTTCAAAACCAAGTAAGTCCTCTTTTAAAGTTTCGAATGAAGATTTTAAGTCAAGACTCCATGCTAGCCGTTGGCTAAATTTTTCCCAAAGAAATATTTGGGCAGAAAGAAGAATACATGAAGGGGATTTCACTCAATATGAAACTGTCATTTATCATTTGTTGAGTTTAGGACTGGAAAAAACATTTAGAAATATTAAATCATTTGTCTGGAATGTTATTCTTGAATTTTATTTCAATTTGGATGTTGATCTGAAAAATCTAGCCCATCCTGATTTTGGGCGTGTATACGTTAGAGGCCACACCTTTAATTTTACCCTGTTGGTTATTAATGACTATTTGTGCTTGAAGACAACTAATTCTGATAAGTTTGTACCTGATTTCAACAAAATTATTTTTGATGTCACTGGGATATGGAATCCTTCATAAATAGCTAAGAGGAATTGGATGCCTACATCTCATGGTACAGGGGTGAACAAGGCAATGACGATTTTACTGTACAAAATTGGAAACTCTATAGCTTTTGATTTTGGGATGTTTTTATTCAAACAAATAATGAAGCATGAGGACGGGAAAAATTCAAGGTTAGCTCTTCCATTTCGCTCTCTCATATTTGGTATATTATCCTCACAACAGTCCATCAACAGTCCATTATTAGAGAAAATGAAGTGTTGTTTGAAGAAAAATAGGAAATTCGAATTAGTTACAAACTTCGTATGGGAGAACATGTCAATGATTTAGAAGGTTTTGTTGAAGGAATGCCAATTTTCGAGTCAAGAACCGATTATGCATTATTGGCCCAAATAGTAAAATTTTTGGTTGGCACATCAAAATCTTTGACCATGCAAATTTCTGAGCTTGAGAAACAGAGATCTAAAATTTTTGTGTTGTTGAATGATATATACAAGAAGAACCCTCACATGGAGGCATCAGATTCACATGCCAAAGCGACTGAAGAAGCTGGTACCTCCGGTGTGTCAGAGGATGTTCTAGAAAATGCTGATGAACAGAATTGAATTCTACAATGATGGTTGTTTCTTCAATGCTTATATTTGTGGAATATTATTACACTACTTCGTTGATTTGTCTGGATATGCTTATTTTTTTTGGATAATCTTTTTGCTCTATGGATATTATACTTTTGCTACTTCTTTGTGGTACTTACCTGACGTTTCTTGTGCTCCTCTAAATATTATATTTTCCTGATTGGGTTATGTAACGACCCTTAAACAAAACCCTTAATTTCCCGGGAAAATTTTTCTTTTTAAACATTCTCAAGTAAACCCCCTTCGTTAAATCATTAAATTAAAGATACCTGTTAAAACATATTTAAAAGAAAATCATTTAAATAAAACCTTGAAAAACGAAAGAGGAGTCGGCCAATTGAACCGAGGGCAAAAAGGGCCCAAGCCCAAAATTTTCCCTGTTCACATCTACCGTTCACCTCTGCCAAGCCACATCCACTGCTCAACAGTAACCAAACACACTTCTACCGCTCACTCACATCCACCGCTCACCTCTGCCAAGCCACATCCACCGCTCAACAGTAACCAAACACACTTCTACCGCTCACTCACATCCACCGCTCACTTCTGCCAAGTCACATCTACTGCTCAACAGTAACCGAACACATCTGCCGCTCACTCACATCCACCGCTCACTTCTGCCAAGCCACATCCACTGCTCAACAGTAACCAAACACACTTCTACCGCTCACTCACATCCACCGCTCACTTCTGCCAAGTCACATCCACTGGTCAACAGTAACCGAACACATCTGTCGCTCGCTCACATCCACCGCTCACTTCTGCCAAGCCACATCCACCGCTCACATATTTACCGATTGACTTTGACCAAACACTTAACCGAAACCCATACAATTTCCTCCTGTACTTACACACCATTCACTCAGAACTTCCAAAACATTAAACATAACATTCTCCATTTCCAGAAACATCAAAATGAACATTATATACATATATGTTCACGAACTATCCATAATACACATCCAAACATCAAATATTAACTATCCAGAAACCAAGCATCCTAAAATATTTCTATACACTTCATCAAAATATCATCACCCATCCGCCCATTTAACCTATAAACCCCAAAAATACTTAACCTATGCTCCCACCGGTCAAGTGCGCATCGACTACGCCAACCTCTCCCCGGGCATCCTCCTTCAAGCTGTAGGCTCGGCTGAGGGAGGGAAATCTTCCAAGCGGGTAGACAGCCCACACCATCTGAAAGGAGGGAGACACGCTCACCACGGAACGCCAGGTCTGAACCTCTCCCCGAATAACCACCATGCGTTGTTTACTATGATACTTTACTTGCCACATGCATGCAATTCCTTTTCTTTGAAATCAATGCGTAAATTCGTTTTTCATGGCATTTTGAAAACTATGATGCATGAACAGTTCAATACGTAATATAAACATACATAACGAGAATACCATCAAAACATCACAATACATAACCTATGAAACGACTAAACCTACACTACCCAACTAAAGCATTTAAACACGCAAATCACCAAGTATCCTCAACACATTTTCGACGTATGGTATAGGCCAATCGGCCATAGTTAGTCACGGAAACTTACCTGTCGTCCTCAGCACGCCGAGCTCCTCAGTTCGAGCCTTGTCACCTAAAGAAAACTATAGCGTTCTTTTGTTGAAATCGAGCTTAAACATCAAATTTCGGAAATTTACGAAACTCCTAACTAAAGGAAATTTCCTAAAACTCTAATAAATCTCTCTCGGGCATTTCATCGAGCAACTTACACTCACAAATTCTCAAACTCCATTAATGGAGGTTTCACCAAGCTCCAAACCCGACTTTTCTAAGAAACTGCCCAAATCATCCACTATTTCGACTAATAAACGTTAACAAAGTAATTTCTAACGTTTCCTAACAAAACCCGACTATTTATACAAAATTCCTACGAAACCCTTAACGTTCAAAACTCTAAAAATCACGATCTAAAGCCGAAAAACCATAGATTCTTACCTAGAATCACGAGGGGAAGAGAAAACATGAAGGGAACTCGAAGAACGGAGGACAAACCGTGGAGAAATGGTGGATAAGCCGTGGAAGAGAAGGAAAATCGCCAGAGCACTTCTCTGGTGATTTTCGTTGAAGTGTGGGGAGAAGAAGAGGGTATTTAGGTTTTAATTAAATTTGGCTTGGTAATTTACATATTTGCCCTTCGGTTTAACTCTCCGTTCAACCTATTATTCGACTATCGGTTCGGTTTCTCTAAAATTTCCTTATTGGTGTTTAATAAAACTTTCCATTCGTCAAACTGATTTATTTTGCTATTTCTACAAATTAAATCTCTACAGGGTCAAAACCGGAAACTTAAACATTATATCTCGGTTTGAATTCCTTAAATTCCCATAATTCTCCCAAAGTTCATATAAATCGCAAGGATTCCATTAAAACTCTCGATTCGCAAAACGGGCATATTTCAATTATTTACAAAATTGTCATTGCGCGCACAATTCAAAATCTCGTAAAGCCGGGTGTTACAGGTTATCTCCCTATGGTGCTGCTGGTGTTTATAGTGATTATGCTACGTTTATAGTGGTAGTTATTCTCTTATATTTTTTTGTCCTTTTTATGGCAAAAAAGGGGAGTATTTTGGATAGTTATGCTCTGTTTCAATATCTTGATATGATGTTGATTGAAGTTCTAGTTGTGATGAATATTGAAGCTACTATCTAGGGGGAGCTAATTTAGGGGAAGTTATTAAAATTATTGGAATTATTGATTTTGGCAAAAAAATGCCAAAGGGGGACATTGTAAATGCAAAGATATTGCAAATATGTTGGCATTGATTTTTTGGCATATTATATTTATGGAGATAATATTTTATTCCAATATTTTTCAAAGTGATATTTTATTTCTTGGTAATCAAGAAATATTATATTCAGATTTTTTATGGATGCATATTGAAGATCATGAAGATTCTGTGAAAGGGAAAAATAAGAAAACAACTTATTAGGAAAGTAATTGAAAAATCTAAAGGCACTTGCTTTTTGGTAAACTTTGTTTTGGTAAGACGATTTGATGAAGATTTGTTGAAATATTCTAGACTTCGATATCACATGAATAATTGGATGCTTTCCTAAGTTTTTGAATCTTTATCCAAGTTGTTGGAAGAACTTTCCTAAAGTGTCATGCGAGGTGTCACACAACCGCTTTTGAGATATTGTGTTTCCTTATTTCATGCGGTGATATATCTAATTTGGTAACTGAACTGAATCGAAGATATGGATGCTACTAATGATATTTAAAGCTTTCGTTTCTGTGAAAGCTTACGACGAATTTTTGATTTTCACGAGAGAAGTTTTTTCTTCACTTTGCGAGCCATCGTTTTTCTTGCGTATGGGTTTGTGATTGTTTTACACACTATTCTTATGCTGTGGATTTCATCAATTTATTGAGTGTGTTGAGTTATTGCGTTCGAAGGCAACGCACTGGTGTTCCAGACGGTGTTATAGGAGGCAATCTTCTGATTCTTCATTGAAGCTCAGTCTCAGGAGGAGGCTGCATCCGAACTCAGGAGGAGTTCTATTTTTAGACAAGGGGAGCTTGTCAATTTGATCGTGGGCGAGGGGATCTTGCCATAACATGGATTTCGGGAGGAGTCATCTACCACAAGGAGATCTTGTTGGTTTCTAGATCTCGGGAAAGATCGATCTCAAGTGGAGGGGAGCTCGCAAAAATAGTTTCCTTAGGGAAGTTAGCTAGAGGCAGCGACAAAGATAAGAGGGAGTCTTTATTTGTGTAAGTCTGATTGTCTTGTAACTTTGTGAACTCAAATAAATGTTTTTATATCTGGGTGTGCCCCCGCAGACGTAGGCTGGTTGTCGAACTGCATTACCAACCTCCTATGTCATTTATTTCCGCATATTTATATTGTCCATCTATAACGCCCCTGAAACTAACCCGGCTCGGTGCTCTACTTTGCTAAGCTATCCCGCGTTTAAAACGACGTTTAAAATAATTTTTGATAAAATTTTGAATCGGTTTTTGGGTTTCTCGAACCCTCGATTTTTGTTGGAAAACGTGCCCAAGATACGTTTAAAATATGTCGGAAAATGTCGGGTCAAAACGTAGTAAAAATAGGAATTTTAAAAAAAAGGCGATGCACGCGCACCTGCGCGCTGGGCGCTGCACGCGCGCTGAGTGACGCGCGCGCGCCTGCGCGCCCAGCGTCCGATTGATCGCGCCCAGTGCCCGATCGATCGGGCCTCCTCGGGTTTTTTCGGCCAAAAATGCATTTTTTTCACTTTTTTTCAACTTTCCTCACTTTTCTTCATTTTTCATCTAGCCAAACACCTCTAAAAACTCTAAAATTTTTACCACATGATCCCGACACCCTTAACTCCGTGTCCCGTAAAAATCTTGAAAAAACTGACTTAAAACGATAAGAAAGAAAAATAGAGAAACTAAACTCGACGTCGTTTGTTTTAAAACCAAAACGAACGGCATAACGCCTAAAGTTCTATAAACCAAAACCTGAAACCAAAACCGGAAAACATATATTTTCAAACGACCAGTATTTATATACAAACCAGTCCTTAAAACACTGATCACAATAATCCAAAAATACTTACAAAACTATCTAAATCAAACTCCCACAAACTACCCGAGGAACGTGACCGAGGCGCCCCAACAAGTGCCCGCACCGGCATACCGCGCACATCATCAACTGCGTCCCAATCCTGGCTTCCTCATCAAGCTCACCTGCTATCACTTCGTTACCTACACTACAGAACACAAAAAAAACACAACAAACAAACAAATCTCTACTGTTCCATGGTGTAGGCCCGAAGGCAAAACACAAACGTCCTCTACTTACTTGGACTCCTGCACGTGTTTGTTCCCTTTGACTATGCTAAAAGCTCGCTCGTCAACCTAGCACGTTAACGAAATACCTTAGCAATAATCTAAAAATCCTAAACTAAGTCCAATAAACACAATTTCTACAAACTTTAACATTCTAACCTTAAAATCCGAAATTCCCACAATTTCCATCGTCCAACTTCAAACGACCATAACTTATTCGTTTGTCAACAGATTTTGACGTGCCACCCCAATCCGTAAACCTCTACACGTCTACTATCCATTGAAAATATCAAATTAACCAACCAAACACCTTGGCCAAGTCGGAATGCACAAAACAGAACCGGTGTTCTTACTCCACAAAACCGATTTTTCACAACTTCCACCAAATCACCACTCTAACTCCATAACTAACATTCTATTAATTAACTAACATTCTATTGGTTCAAATATTTTGACTTTTCAAACACTTTTGTTTTTGACTTGTCAACTTCTTTCACACTTCTATGCATAACATCACCCTTTAATAACCTCAATCTCTCATACTTGATCTAAACTAGAACTACACACGCACTATAAATTTTTCGGGTGTCACACCATCATTTAATTAATTATCGGTGTCACACAAAGCACCTTGTGTGACATCGTATAACTAATCTTAATCTTTCAATTTAAGTGACTTAGTTCCCCTATTTATTCCACCCAACAATTTAATTTCATGGTTATTTAAAATTGGATGGAATAGAAGTTACAATTTATTTTTATTTTTTAAATTTTTGTGTTGCACTAAATTTTCTTGTTGCGTTAGTATTAGTAAACATATTAATATTTTTGTTTTCTTAAAAGAAAGATATGCTATCTTACCTTCATATGAATTCTTAAATTATTTCATTATGGAAGGTTGTGAAAATTTTAGCATGTTGAATCTAATGCTTAAGAATGTGAAAGAATCTATTGTGCACAATATTTTGTTGAACTTCACTACTTTGGAATGTTATTGCACTATAAATTATTGGCATGATATTATTAGATTTTTGAAATTAATTAAATTTTTGAGTGGCATGAAACTAATTTCTAATGTTAAACTTGCATGTTTTAATGCCACTTATTTTAATAGAAAGAACTTTTAGCTTCAAGCTATGGATGAATTTTGTTGGTTGACATGTGTATGAAATACTTGAATTTTTCAATTAATTATTGTAGCATGTTAACCGATTTGAACTTTATTAGACTTGAAAATTTTTATGTTAGGTTATTTGATGTTTTGAAACTTATGCATAAGACTACCATGTTTGAATTGAAGATTGAAACTTGTTATTTAGATAAGGAGAAAATTAGGTTGATTGAGCATAATTATTAGTCTCATTTTCTTATTTAACCGATTTTAGTTCTTTGTTGGAAAAGAAATTATTTCTCCATTATATCTTCTTTTTTTGAGAAAGACAAGGATCCTTTTGGAACCTCATTGTTTCTGAGTCTTTGATGGAGAACAACAACATTGAAGTAGCTAAGATAATAGCAAGGTATGTACCCTTTTACAATCTACTTGATTGGCTACTTAGGATGGGATGGATAATGGACTATCTTGATTGCAGTCTTCATAGAATTTTTGGATATAATGATTATAATCCTTCTTTGATATTTACTTTTGAAGATTATTTGAAAGATGATTCCTTTTGTGTAGTAGCACCTACTTCAATTCTTGACTTGTTACATTTATGCTTATGGAAGATATTTTTGTTTAATTTTGAATTTGGCGATGGTATTATAAGTATGCCTCTAGTTCCAATTTGAATTGTATTTTCTTAAAGAGACTAACCTTGTCAAATTTTTATACTTAAAATTTGAAAGAATTGGAACTTGGCATAAGTGTGAAACTCGGACTATTCGAGGAAGTGCCAAGGGAAACACTTCACCATCCTCGATCAAATCCATGGCCGAATTTTCCCACTAATTTGTTTGTTTATTTTGTAGGCCTTAATGATCATAGAAAACTCTTTAACCTCGGGCTAGTTGGTAAAGAATAAGGAGAAGAGATTTTAGATTTGAGGACAAATCTTCAACAACCCGGAGAGGATGATGTGCCCACGATATCGAACCGTCAAGCACAAACCAATGTATGAATTTTAGTTATTTTTTCTACTAATTGGTTTGTGTGTTTTTGTAGGAAAATGCCTTGTTGGAGCTTATAAAGGAGGCAAGCCGCTCATCTTCACAAGAGCACAACCCGGATCGCTCGTTTTTGAAGGAGTTTGTCCTCCTTTTTGACAAATATTGTAATTAAATGCATTTGCATTTTCTTACAATTTTGGGGGAAACATTTAGCCTTATTTGATTTCATGCTTCCTAAATTATTTCTTTTTATATTTGGAGGAAAGTCTTTTGGATCACTAAAGTGATCATGGAAGAGGAGATGCTCAAGGAAAATTGGAGAATCAAGTTGTCGTGTGGCTAAAGCAATTCATCGAACAGTTGGCGTGCAACTGGATGCTGAACCGGGCTGAACCAAGGTGAACCGGGCTGACCAAAGGCGTGCACCAGCAGCCCCGCGCGCGCGCAAACGGCGCCAGCGCCGAGCAGCCTTCCAACGGCTATTTTTCTAGTCGTTGCTCCAACGGCTATTTTGCTGATTTCTCTTCTTCTTCTTCACCCGATTCCTCTTCTCTATTTATACCCATTTTCTAAGCTTGTAATCGGTTAGACAACATGAATGAAATTTTAGTTTAAGCATTGAAGATTGTCCATAAACCGTGAAGGTTTAGCCTTGCCGAGAAGGTAAGTGTGTGTCGGTTGTTAACAACCGAGAGGAGTAGAGCCTCCTTTGTTCTTCAAGCCGCGGTTCTTGATGAACAATGTCCCATTTCATCTCTCCCATTTCTAAAAGGAGCAGACAATGGATTAAACCTTCTTCCATCGCTGAAACTTTCTCATCGAAAAGTTACTACCTAGAGCTCTGACTTTAACTCTTCGGACGGTATTTTGGAGCCTACATTCCATCATCCTTTTCATCATCATTTTCTGCACAACACCCCTCCACATATTGATCATCTCGCTTCATTTCCTTCACGTAAAATGCCTTTGTTTTCCACTGTTTCACTGTGTTTCTAGTTGTTTTTTTTCACTAACATTTTTGTCTTTTCATTTTCATCATTCCACCAGCATTATCAAGCATTTCCACCAACTAACCTCTAACAGTGTCGATTATCAATTGTCCTTGCACAGCTATGAGTTTTAAAGTAACTCTTTATTTGGAATGTCAACTCATTTTGCATGGCCGAAGCATGCAATCGCCACTTACATCCTTTTTGATACTCTGCCGTGAGTAGCGTACGTTCACTTTTAACGAATTTGATATCAAATCCATTTTTCAAAGCATAATTTCGTACTTCCTCTCTAATGGCCGTTAAAGAATTATATTGTCTACCCAAATAAAAATCATTCGAATTTTCTTCCCTTACTTGATTGCTTTCTGCCTCGTCATCATCCGACATGAATGGTGCTCGTAGCTCATCGTCTAGGGTTTGCGAGGTTGATTGCACCTCTATTTCTCCAACCGCCTCTAAGTGATTGAATGCTTGAATATCACCATATATGGAAAGCGTCCTTCTCTGGATACCACTCTATGTTATCAAGCTCATCTGCATCAACCAATCTCTCAGCCATTTACGATGAATTTGTGATTTGGAAAATTTTGAATTTTATGGGTTGGGACTCGGATTTGTGAGGTTTGTTGGATAAAAATCGAACGAAACAATTCAGAATTGAGAAAACAGTAGCCTGAAGTGTTTTTCGGTATGATTTTCTGCAAAAAAAACTTGCAAGAGTTCTGAGAGAAATGTAGTTTTTACTTCGAGAAGCTCTTTGTTCTGATATAAACGCGAGATCGGACGCACTTGGTGAGGATGGTGACCCCTCCGATCTAGTTAGATTTTAACAACCGAACGCACTCGGCGAGGGTGGTGACCCTCCGCTCTCGCCCTAATTTTAAAAACGGACGCATTCTCTATATAAGAGTGCGTCCGCTGAGAAAAACAGACGGACTCTCTAGTCCCTCTATTGTTTATCATGTTGATCCAATGTGTGTCCGTTATATAATACACTAAAAACATAATGGACAAATGGTGTAGAACGGAGGAGGGTGAACACCCCCCCAAAATGCGTCTGATGCGATGTTTTCGAGTGCCACATCACTAGAGAAAAATGGATGGACAGGTTTTTTGAGAGTGCGCACTGTATGCGGCAAAAAATATAAACGGACGGACTGTGTTTTGAAACAGTCCATCCGTTCTCGGTAACAGACAGACTCTGTTTTTAAGAGTCTGTTCGTTCTACGGCAAAATTCGATAACAGACAGTAAAAAGACGTCCGCCAAGTTTGAATTTGTTAAGTTTTTCATAATTTAATATTAAGGGCATTAGAAATGATAGTTTAGTGTTTGAAATAAAAAAATGTACACGTGAAATTTTCCCTTTATGGTAGCTTTTAGTTAATTTTAGGGAAATTACCAATTAAAATATTAGGGTAGCTTTTAGGTAATTTTAGGGAAATTACCAATTAAAATATTAAAGTATGCATATTATTTCATTTAAAACCATGCCGCCCTTTAACGCCTAATCTGATGTTACGTACAAAGTGACCCTATATTTATATATCGAATTGTTTTTATAATACCGCGTGTGATGACAAGGTGGAATGTTACTCTAATTCAACGTGTGAGAATGCAAATATTTAGTATTATTGCAATAAATGTGGTTGATTGTTACATTTAAAACTTAATAACGTGTGAATAGAGGTACGTCGCTGAGTACCCACTAACCTGTAAAATGCATTTGCCATTTTTGCACGGACATCATGCCATGTCTCTCGACTCCACCAAATTTACCGTCTTACAGACTGCGTACGGACGTCATGTTCACCTGCCTTTTGTCCAGCCAGAGAAGAATCACAGAAGAAAAACGGTGAGAATGGAAAAGGGACGAACCAGTCGCCACATAAAATGAAGCACAGGCCAGACAGGTGGTCCCAGCACGACGACTTAGTGCTGGTAGTGTGGCCGAACTCGCAAAGGTCAACTGAATCAGCCCCCCTTGATTCAGAATAGACCCTCACCTTGACGCGTTGCACGGAGATCCAATCCAACATGTCGTACCATTCTGCTTTCTGCGTTGTCCTGCATCGACGATGCGTCCTTCCGGCCGTACTCCGTTGAGGGATTGGCGGTTGACCTTGCTTTTTTCTGAAACTGACGTTCGGCTTTTGCACCAAAAACTACCAATCACATGATGTGCTACCCCCATTCACTATTTTTTTTATACGATTCTTCTGCAGCTTTCTATCATACTTGATTCCTAATCCTTAACTCAGTTAGGTTTCAACTTTCTTCAAACATATGCCTTCCTTTGTGCTTTTCATCTGTTTAAAAAGAACTTCTATCATTTCATGTTTCCATTTTTTCTAAATCTTAATTGGCTAGAATGGTTCATGTCATCACTGTAAGTACTCTTTTCACAAAGTTTAGGGTATTTAAAAGTTAGTACGTCAAGCCACATATTTGTGCCTTTCCAAACTCTAATCTCTTGATGTCATCTTAGCAACGTTGTTATCGAGTAATATAAATAGAAATCTACTGTTCTCATCGCAGGAAAAGTGCTCTCTTTCTGTCTTCTTTTTCCTAACACTGCTTCAAAGTTGGGTACAGAAAAGTTATTAAGTCCATTTTTCAAAATAGGGAGATTATTATAACATATTTTTTGAAATAATCGTTTGACAAACGTGAAGTCAAAACAGGAACTATTTTTCAAATAATATTTAGAAGTAGCGTAAAAAGGTCAAAGCGTAGACCTTTGGGTGAGTGCTTCTTTAACAATACTTGCTTTTTTCTTCCTGTCAAGCTTTTCAAACCAGAATGCGGGCTTGCTGGTCTAGTTAGGTTACATTATCTCCAGCAACTTGCAATGAAATGTCTACTTCATCGCTTTCATACTCCCATTTTCGATTGTGATGTTTTGGTGATAATCTCCAAGCAACCCAGATCTCTCCAGTCACAACTTTTACTTTCAACTCATCCAGTTTGAGGGACAAAACTACCGTACACAATGTGCTTGTCAGCCCTACCACATTCGATCGAAGTTTCAAAATAAACAGGCGAGGATTGTGAAGTCGCTGGAGCAAGGAAGACCACGATTTACTGACAAAATATTAGTTATTTTACTAAAATTATTGATGGATTAATACATAAAAGGTTAAGAAATTTTTGACAGGGGGTGATTAAACAATTTGAGCACCTTTGAAATTCTTCTCTCTGTTTTTTTTTTTTTTTTTTTTCTCTTATTAAGAGAGTGGGGAGAGCAAGATAGAAGATTCGTTGACAAAAGGTTATTTATTTTATTAAAGTTATTGACGTGTTGAGGCATCAAAGATCAAGTATTTTCAAACAAAGTATGAAACAATACGAGCAATTTTTAGGTTATTCTCTAATACTTAGAATCAACTGTTGTTTAATATATTAAGAAAATATACGTATTTCAATTGATATGAGATTGTGCAACGCTCCTGATTTTGATTAGGTTTGTCATATTTGTTCTCACAGTGATAATATTAAAACAAGATGCGAAATTTGGTATTATAATATGGAAAAGTAGTAGTTTTGCAATATTAAATTCTCTCAATTAGGCACACCTTAATCTTGAATACTAGGATGTTTAGTTTCAGCGCCTTCTCCGTCCTAACTTTGATTTTAATATTCTTTCAAAGCCTAACTCGGGTTTACTTCAACTCGTGTTATGTCTCTCTTCGCCGTTCAATTAGACCACTCCACTATGCATGTAGTTTCGTCCTTCCACCCCTCTCCTGACTCCGTATATAATGCCCTCTACCCCCAACATCTGTCCTCCCCACCCCGAACACACTCTTCCTTTCCTTCCCTTTCATGCAACTCGCTCGCTCTCTCTCTCTTCCCCCTCCACACTTGACTTCTGGTTGAGAATTAATATGAAGTCCTTCAACATATTCGTCTTTCTTTCAACAACGCTCGTGGCCTTTCTGGCAACTTCTTCGGCAACGCCGCTGTGCCGTGATAAGCTCCAAATTGACACCATCACCGTCAACGCGAAAAAACTTAACCCGTGGGCTAAAAAAGCAGAGAAACCGTCTTTCTCCTTCCGAGGACCAAATGGCTTCCGATACTACAATGGTGTCCGACCAATGGCGCTGGGTAGGTGCGGGAGAAATCCAAGGGTCTGTGCGGCCAAGGGGAGCGCAGGGCCCAACTGCTGCAGCAACAAATGCGTCAACCTACAGAAGGACAGGCTCAACTGCGGCAGGTGTGGGACCAAGTGCGGTTTTTCTCAGGCATGCTGTGGAGGTGTTTGCGTGAACCCGAAGTTCAACAGAAGCCACTGCGGAAGCTGCAACAACAGATGCAAGAAAGGTGGTCGGTGTTCTTATGGAATGTGCAGCTACGCCTAGAGCTTTGAAAAAAACTCCAATTCATACTCACCATTTTTGTTCAGATTACCCATTCCTTGCGCAGCTGCTCGTCGAGATTCACTGTGGCTACAGATCTATATCTACTCAGAAAGTTTTGGACGGGACAGGCATATAGCCATCAAATTGGCTTTTGCCATGACTTTATTCTTTCGTTTATTTCATGTCGGTGGCTAGCAAGATCTTTCGACCGCGGTTGAGTGTAGACGATGAGTTCATATTTTATTCTTGAATGATAAATTACAGATCCCAAAGACATGTCATACCTTCGTTAACTATATTGTTACATCATGAGATGAAATCAAAACAAATCAATCCCTCCAAAGTCAACGCTTAATATTTAGGAACTTGTAGTACCCATCAATTTTATTTTAAAAAAAATTCCAAGTAAACTTTTTGAGTTATTTGAACTCAAATTGTTCATTGGTGACTCGAATTTTCGTAATTTGTTAACAGTCGATCATGTGTAATTTTTCGGTGAATTGATCAAATTGATAAATTGGGAGATACCACTTGGTTAAAACTCTAAAATATAGTGTTTGTGTGAAACATCGAAAGTAACCTCGAGCTTAGTTTTGGATAACGTTAGAATTTTCATCTAATTTAAACTTATCGATTCATTATTTATATTTTTTTAATAAAAATAATTTTTTTTATTATTTTTAAATAGAGGGAGGAATTCGTCTCCCTTGGTGTAACGACCCTTGATTTACCCTTGCACTATTCCTAAAAATCTCGTAAAATTTGAACTTTTCTTTTCGACTTATAGTCTGTTCTTTTAAAAACAATTCAATTTACTCAGCGGAAGTCATACAACGTGTGGAAACCTAGTATTAATATTAAACTTAATTAAAAATGCTAGAAACAGTAAGACTTAGTTTCGGTCGACGCCTATAACCTAGTTTTATATTTAATTCCTCTCGGGTTTCATCGAAGGAACAATATGGGTTGACAACTCTTTCTATCGGGTTTGGATGAATAGTACAGTGGTCGGAATAAATAACACTTCACTTCTCTCGGGTTCTTCGGTCGAGATAAATAACACTTAACTTCTCTCGGGTTTCTTCGATCGAGATAAATAACACTGGCCAAAATCGGTCGATGTCAACACTGACCAAAATCAGTCGATGTCAACACTGACCAAAATCGGTCGATATCAACAATGACCAAAATCGGTCGACGTGGCCTCTGTAATGAGATCAGTCGACGACACTTAGCTAAATTTCCTCAAAATGACTGGGGTCGACAACCCCGACCGATTACACTGACCAAAATCGGTCGACGACACTTAACTTTATTTCCTCAAGGGTCGAAAACCCCGACCGATTACACAAACCAAAATCGGTCGACGTGGCCTCTGTAATGAGATCGGTCGACGACACTTAACTTTACTTATGTAACACCCGACGTTTTCAGCCAGGTGATTTTCTTAACGGAATTAACTGTCACCTTTATTGTTGATCTTTAATTTAAATTTTAATGTCTAAGCTTATTTGGTTTCTATTTGTGTGGTGGCAGAACCGTATTTAAGAGAGATTTTATTTAGTATAAAAAGAAAATGGAAATCTTAAACCTCACTTAAACCCCACTGTAGCCGACATTCTCTCTCGGCGATTCCCGTGCTCCCAGAGCTCTTTCTCTGCCGTCGACTCCCTCTTTGGAGATCGATTCCTCCAACCTCCACTCCGATAACCTACATTCGTGGTAAGACTTAGACAATGTAGTTTCCGAGTGATTATTTGGAACTCTGTTTTCAGCTAGAACCCAATGTTTCAAGATTCTTCAATGGCCGAATAATAGGAACATTTATAATCGGTGTTTGGTAATAGCATTCCTGATTAGAATCTAGACTTTAAGATAACAACTGGAACTAGTGGTTAAGTTGAATTAGGCTATTTTAGATTTTGGAAACTTAGTCCACATACAAGGTGCTCGGCTGAAGGACTCAGGAATACAGACTCTAGGATGACATTTAGTTAGGACTTTTCTAGCTTTGATTTCGGAATATTCAGGATCTATTTTAACTCTGAAATGTGAAATGATATTTTAACACCCGGAATTTTCCTAACGTGCGTAACCTAGGGTATGCTAAGTATGTGACTTAAGGTTTAGAAACAATGCAAAGTGAATAAGTGGGTTGACAAGTCAAAAGAACCAATGAGGAGAATTGCAAATTTCATGGTTTGAAAAGTCAAAACATGCATGAACCATTAAGAGACAAGTATAAAGTCAAAAGGTGGTGAGTGGGAGAGTTAGATCACGTTGGAAAGTAGAAGAGAAATGGTTTGACAATTCAAACCAAAACACTTTGAAAAGTCAAATTAATTTAACCAATAGAAACTTATCATTTAATGAAAAAAAAATTGGAAGAAAATGGGTGAAAGGAGTAGCCAATCACGTTGGAAATCAAAGGAGTTTAAGGGAGGGTTAAATTCAAATTTTAAACAAATTTGTGGTGGAAAAGTAAAAGTAAAAGAAATTGTTTTATAAATAAAAGAAAGTGAATGATAAAATATCAAAAACACTCTCTTCTTCCTCTTGCCATTCACGAATTTCTTTCCGCCATTGAATCCCCTCCAAAGCTTCATCTCATCAAGAGTTTTCAAGGTATTTTGAAGTAAATTAGTGGGGTTTTTAGTTTTATACCTTAAGGGGTTGTTTTTCGAGGTTTTATGGTAGTTTTGGTGAAGATTGTGTAGGGTTTGAAAACCCTAAATAGTGAAGTCTAAAAATTGAGTTTAGATTCTTGTTTTCTTTCCAAATTTGATAGTTTAGTTGTTGGATGAATTGGGTTAGGTAGTTATGGAGTTAAAATGAAGATTAGAGAAGTGTTACACAAAAACCGGTTGTGAACATTCAATGGCCGAATCTGTCTTTGGTATTTTCGGGTTGGTCAAGGTGTTTGTTTGGTTGATTTGAGTATTTCAATGGATAATAGACATGTAGAGGTTTCCAAATTGGGGTGGCACGTCGAAATCCGTTGAAAAACGAGAAAGTTATGACCGTTTGAAGTTTGACGGTCAAATTTGGGTAAAGATCAGGTTTGGTGTTTTGTGAGAGAAATGTGTTTTAAGTATTGTTAGTTTTAGATAGAAACTTTCTTTAGATTGTATTGATAAGTTATCAAGCTAAGTTTCCGTTATTTTAGGTCGTCGAACGAAAGAATTGATCGATAGAATTGAGCAATTGGAAGCCGAGCATCCAGGTAAGTGGTGGACGTGTGTTTTGTTGCCTTCGGGCCTACACCACGAAACGGTAGGAAGCTATTTGTTGTTTGATTGCTTTGTTTGATTGTTGTTGGTTGTTTATTTCATTGGTGTTTGAGTATTGCCTGGACATGCATCATTCGAAACGAACGGATTTTAGCATGGTTTTGAATGGTGAGATTGAAACGTAATGAGCGATGTGAGTTGAAACGTAATGTGGTCATGTTAGAGTCACCCAGTCGCGTTACGGTAGCACCTGCGAGCAACTCTAGCGGAGTTTCCTAGTGGCGTTAAGGTGGTACCTGCGGGGGGACTAGCAGAGTTATAGTCACTCAGTCGCGTTAGGGTAGCACCTGCGAGGAACTCTAGCGGAGTTTCCTAGTCGCGTTAAGGTGGTACCTGCGGGGGGACTAGCAGAGTTAGAGTCACCCAGTCGCGTTAGGGTAGCGCTTGCGAGGAACTCTAGCGGAGTTTCCTAGTCGCGTTAAGGTGGTACCTGCGGGGGGACTAACAGAGTTGAGTCACCCAGTCGCGTTAGGGCAGCACCTGCGAGGAACTCTGGTAGAGTTTCCCAGTCGCGTTAAGGTGGTACCTGCGAGGGACTACTAGAGTTGTGGTTTGGCATTTGTGATGAATTACGTTAATGAGCAACGAAACGCACACGAAACAAGAGCAACTGAGCGAGTAGAAACTGCTTGTGTTAGGGTTACGTGTGAGAGATTGTGTTGTGTTGAGTTGGTTGGTTGTGTGTGCATTGTGCTTGTTTATATTTGTTATCCCCTACTTGCTAAGCGTAAGCTTACGTGTGTGTGTGTGTTCTGTGGTGTAGGTGACGACAGGAGTACAGGTTAGAGCTACGAGGAAAGATAGGGTTGGGACGCAGTCGGTGAGGTACGCGGTATGCCGGTGCGAGTACTTGTTGGGGCGTCTCGACCATGATCTTCGGGAGAAGTATGAGTTTTGAATGAGATATAGGTAGTTTTGTCGGTAGTTTTGTCAGATTTTGTTGTGTAAATGATAGTAGTTTTATAGCTCTTGTGGTTGATTTTTTTGGGAGTTACTGAATTGATATATATTTTGATGTTTTGGGGTTTATACAAATTAAACATTATGCTACTGGATTTTTCATAGAATAATTAAATATTGTTTTGGATATGCTTTATAAACGGTTTGATTTTCAGGTTTTGGATTTTTAGTAATTTAGTCGTTATGCTGCCCGATTGTTTTTAGTAAAGCAAATGATGTTTCTTTTTAATGATTTTCGTGTTTTCGCTGAAAAGTTGTAGTCGAAAATTATTTAAAAAAAAAAATCGTTTTAGACACGGTTTAGGTTAGCGACGTAGCGCACCGAGCCGGGGTGGGTTCGGGGGCGTTACAGATATCAGGTGAAGAGGTTTGAAGCGTAGTGCACGAATTTGCTAAGGAAGCCAGGTAAGTGAATGTATTAAGATTTCCGGCCATTAGGGCCCTACATCTTAAGGGTACTAAATTAGTTATGTGTTTGATGTTTGTTTTAAGTTAGTAAGATGGTTTGTACTTGGATGATTTACGGATGTTTGAGAACTATGTTATGTGATGTTCCGATAGAGTCTATGAAGTCAACTGTCTAGTATGATATTTTCCATAGTCTGATGATTTAAGAACATTCATGTCATGCATCATGATTTACTTCTCAAGCATATGAAAACGATTTATGAGCATGTTTTCCCCCTATGAACAAGATATGAGAATGAATATGAAACTTATGCAACCGGATTAAGTGAGGGTTGGAGGCGGTTTGGCGTATGTCACTGTCCAAAGAGAAGGACCATGAATACGGCCCGAAAGGGACTATGTACACTTGCACTGTCATCCCCCCTTTACGGCACAAATCCTCCCTTAATCCATATGATGAAAGTGATGAACAAGAACACGAATAAGAATAAGAAAAGAGCATGAAACGAACATGATCATGATTTTCTTGCAACTATGCATTTACGTATACATGTTAGTATTGCATTCCTTACTAAGCATTAGGCTTATAGTTTAAACCTTATGATGTAGGTGAAGAGCCATCAGGTGAGGTTTCCAAGTTCAATGATGTTGTCTAGGGCTGGTTGCAGGATGGTACTCAGGGGGGAGAGTCTATGGCTGGCAGGCGATTATGACCCGTGGTTATGCTCATTTTATGTCAGTAAGATTTAAGAGAAAACTGATGTCTAAGTAGGATAAGATCATGTTTTTAATTTGGACTTGAAATTGTCTGGTTTAATTACTGAGTCTGAGAATGTTTATATGGATATAGAACGAGTTATTTTTAATTAAGTCTTCCGCTACAAGAATTTCTGGATGAGTCTCTGATTTTCATTTATAAGAGTAATGAGTCAATGAAGTTAAAAGTCTGTGTATATTTATGTTCATCGATAGCTGTACTCTATCGGAAGATGTATGAGCTTGCATCCACCGATAGATATTCTCTATCGAAAAATGTCTTAAAAGAACACGTGGATTGCACATGTCTACCGGTAGATGTTGTGTATTCAAATACCGGATGCTGTAAGTGTTGTTTTGTCGTCTAGTGATCGGGCGATGTAGTGTATTTCTAATGTCAGGCGATGTACAAATCGTTTTGTCGTCTAGCGACCAGTAGATGTTGTGTATTTCAAATACCGGATGCTGTAAGTGTTGTTTTGTCGTCTAGTGATCGGGCGATGTAGTGTATTTCTAATGTCGGGCAATGTACAAATCGTTTTGTCGTCTAGCGACCGGTAGATGTTGTGTATTTCAAATACCGGATGATGTAAGTGTTGTTTTGTCGTCTATTGATCGGGCGATGTAGTGTATTTCTAATGTCGGGCGATGTACAAATTCTTTTTGTCATCTAGCGATCGATAGATGTTGTGTATTTCAAATACCGGACGATGTAAGTGTTGTTTTGTCGTCTAGTGATCGGGCGATGTAGTGTATTTCTAATGTCGGGCGATGTACGAATCGTTTTGTCGTCTAGTGATCGGTAGATGTAGTGTATTTCAATTACCGGATGACGTAGATGTTGTTGTCGTTTAGTGACCGAGTGATGTTTAATGAGTCACGAGAGATGCACGTGCTCACCGGAAGATGTCTTTTATTGGGCAATGATAATTGAGTCATGCAGAGTACACGTGACAAATCGAAAGAGGTACACTCTGTTAGCCGATGCATGCAAACCCATACAAACCCGAGCAGAATGACGTCGAATAATCTGGGGGCATTTCTTTCCTGCCCGAATTTGTCATAGATTTGATGACTGGGAATGGTCGCTCGACTCTGTGAACACATATGTTGTTAGTTTAAGAGGAAGTCAAGTTCGATGGATCTAGTTTCTCTCTGTTATGTTAAAGTCCTTAAGTTTTGTTGAGGGAAAGGTAAAAAAAATAATAATAATACAAAGGGGACCTTAGTGTAAAGTGGTCGAAGGGTGAATGATCTAAAGAGATCAAGGTAAATATGAATGTAAGAGGTTAAGTTATGAATTACGTGGCGACTCCAATTGGGGTCGTTACAACTTAGGCTGAATCGTCCACAACATCAGCCGATCGATCGCTACCCCAGGAGATCGATCGACAAGCTCTCTGGATTTTAATTCAAGAGAGCAGCCTCCTTCTTCTTCAATACACTACACACCAAACACATCACAATTTAATAAACATCCTCAAAATATCCATCCATAAACCAAACTTCTAAATCCTGAAATCATCAAAACCGACCCTAAACAACACATTTGTCTCAAAACGATAGCCCAACTCTAAATCATCCAAATTCCACATAAAAGCATTATCATCGAATTCATTTCATCAGAATGTCAGTATGTACACTATTCAGGCACCAAGCATCCTAAAATGAGTCATCTATACATTTTTCTATATCATCTACACATAACATACCAAAATCCCAAAATACCTATACATCTTTCCCCCATAGGTCAAAATAGCATCGATTGCCTAACGCACTCCCACGGGTCATCCTCCTTCAACCTGCTCATACATCGGGTGGAGGAATATCATCATCACCTGTATCAAAATCACCTACACCATAAAGACAACTATGAGCTAAAGGCTCAGTAAGCTTCGTAAATGCAAATGCATGCTGTGCATATGCGGTTCATAAATCATGCAGACATTTTCATTGTTTCATTACAGAACAGAATGTCACCGAGGTTTAACTCTCACCAGATGGAGATGGCACGTCTGGCGGTTAGACAGCCCTTTCCATCTACCGGGGGGAAAACATGCTTCTATCTGTAAACAGCCATGTCTGAACCCCACCCCATCGTGACCAGATTACGTACATTCGTTTCTTTAATTCATTTCTTTTCTTAAACACATGTAGAAATCCATTTTCATGCTATTTTGAAAGAGCGTGATGCATGTACAGAAGAGACATAATGTAAACATAAAACATGAGTACCATCAAAACATAGCAAACATAACCTATAAAAAAAACTCTAATCCTAAACTACTTAACCAAAGCATAAAAACCTACATAACTCCAAAATCCTCAACGACGAACTCGACTTATGGCATAGGCCTATCGGCCACAGTAAGTCACGAAGACTTACCTCGCGTCCTTGCAAATTCAAGCTCCGTCCACGAGCGTTATTCACCTATGGCAATTTACAACCATCGTCATTAAAATCGAGTTTAAACCGTTAAACTTCCAACTAACGAAACCCTAATCGTTTAACCACTCGAAAATCGGGAATAAACTTTCCAAAACCATAGAACCTTACCTAGAGTATCGATTGAAGGAGAAAACGAGAGAAGAATCGGACGTTGGAAGAGAAATCGTCATTGAACCGTGAAGGATCGGAGGGGAGAAATGAAAATCGCCTAAGGATGGAAGAAAGGGGTTTCTGCAAAGTGAATTTACGATTTTGGGGGGGGGGTTGTGAATTTTATTAAAATTTGGACTTGTAAATTACTTATCTGCCCCTCCAATTATTTTCTATTTGTTTCGTTACCTAATTCGCTATTTGATTTTCGATTCTTTTTTTCCAAATTTCCTTATTTCATCGATAATTTCAATTTATTGATAGGGATCTATTAAACTTTTCGCTCACAAAACGGATTTAATTTGACATATTTACAAAAATGTCATTTTATGTTGGAATTGTAAAATCTCGTAAAACCGGGTATTACACTTGGTGCGTGCTGTAATATCCCAAATTTTCACTTTCTTTAAGGTCAACTTATTTTCCATGTTGACTTGAATTGTCCCGATTCATTAACATTCAACCACATGTGAACTTCTGGTCATTTGGTCAAACCAAAAGTTTGGAAGTCCTAAGTGGTAGAATTTTGAAGTCTCGTATTGATTTTTGTCTTCGTGTTTGTTCGAGTGAATTTTTGTGTAGGGTTTAATGTTCGAATGTTGTGGGGTTTTGTATTGTTGGGTTCGGGTCCTCGAATTTTTGATTGAGTAAATTATTTTCTAGCAAGTGAAGTTTTGTTTGTTTTTTGAATTTTCCTTGGTTAGGTTTTGAAAATTTTCTGGTTGGCGTTGCATTTTAGTCCTGTTAGGTTTTTTGGAGATGTGTTTAATATATATATTAAATATTTTATAATTTTCTTATTTATTTAATTTTATTTAATTTTATTTTGCATAAGGAAGGAACTTTCTTACTTCCATTTGCGTGTTTGTGAGACACAGAAAGAGAAGCTGAGTATAGAACAAAGAGTTTCTGATGCTAGGATAGTGCTCGTGTCACTCCAATCTCCAAGTTATGTGAAAATTCGTTAAGCTTTCGTTTATGTCGGATAGAGATTTGCAATTGGAAACTGAAAATAGTTGGTTCTTTATTTCATTTTGGTCGATATATAGTTTAGGTAGGTTGAAGAGTTTATTGGAGGCAAAAATTGACAAAATGAGTCAACTTTACGTGACTTTCATAGTTGGAAACGTCATCTTTGGTCGACCATTGTTTGAGTTCAGTCAACCTGAGGACCCTTCTGTCGACAGGCCAACCTTGGCAGGGGATGGGTCGAGTGTTGTAGTGTCTGGTCGATCGTTAAAGTTTCTTGGTCAACCTTTGCAGTGTCTGATCGACCGTTGTGTTGCCTGGTCAAGCGCTGCAGTGTCTGGTCCACCTTTGCGCAGTTCTGGTCGACCTCTACAGTTGCAGGTCGACCACTTAGTTAAAATTATGAAATATAGTATTTGTTAGGTACATCAAAAGTTACCTCAATTTGAGTTTTGGATAATGTTAGAATTTTCATATGAATATAAACTTATGGATTTATTTAATATATAATATAACATAATATTTATATTTATATTATATACATTTTTAATAAAAATAAATTTTTATCTTCAATAGAGGGAGGAATTCCTCTCACTTGTGAACTTTCTGTCAATTGGTCAAACTGATAGTTTGGATGTCCCACGAGGTAGAATTATGAAGTCTCGTGTTGGATAAATTTGTTCTGTCCTTATGTTTGTTCGAGGGAGTATTTGTGTAGCATTTGATGTTCAAATGTTTTGGGGTTTTGTATGTTTTGGTCCTAGAATTTTATTATTAAGTAAATTATTTTGTCGCGAGTGAAGTTTTGTTTAGCCTTTGAATTTTCCTCGGTTAAGTTTTGAAAAAATTTTGGTTGGCATTGCATTTCAATAAGATAAGGCATATATGTGTGTGTGTGTGTGTGTGTGTGTGTGTGTGTTATTATTTATTTTACTTTATTTTGATTTTTTTATAAGGAGACGGGAACTTTCTTACTTTTATTTTTGGCTATAGGAGGGAGGGAGGGAGAGTAGAGCGAAGAGTTTCTGACGCTAGGATCGTGTCATTGTCACTCCAATCTCCAAATGGTTTTCTAACTCTGTTTTCGTTAGTTTTCTTGTTAGGGTTACATTTTTGTCAAATTGATATTCAAGATTGGAAAGTTGAAATAGTTGGTTCTTTATATGTCATTTTGGTCGATATAGATTTTATGTAGGTTGTAGAGTCGATTGGAAACAAAAATCTATGAAATGAGACAGTTTTTCACGAGTTTCATAGCTGCAAACATCGTCTCTAGTTGACCATTGTTTGAGTTCAATCGACCGGAGGGATCTTCTATCCACAGGCCAACCTTGGCAGGGCACAAGTCGATTGCTGCAGTGTCTGGTCGACCGCTACATCTTCCTAGTCGATTGCTGCAGTTTTTGGTCGACCTTTTTGATGTTTGGTCGATCACAACAATATCTGGTCAACCTCTACGAAGCCCTGGTCGACCTCTACGGTTGAAGGTCGACCGCTGTGGTTCTAGTTGACTGCTCTGGATTTTTTTTTTTTTTTTTTTTAAATAGATTCCCAATTGTTTGTTGTTGTCTCCTAGTTGAGTTTCTAGTGTTCATTTAGAATCCGCCTATTATCATCCTAATATTATGATATGAGACTTTGATGTGGAATTGTTACAGGTTTCGACAATGTTCTTAGTTTCGAGGATTGGGTTTTGATGCCTTATTTCCGGTGTCTGTTCCTGATAGTCAGTGCCGGCTAGTCAGTACAGTTGTGGTCCTCATTGAGGTAGGAGTATCTACATTGTTCTGTATATGCATTGCATAGTTTTCAAAATTTTATTGTTGTGGATTGACACTTATAAAACCTTGACGAGATCTGTAGCGTCCCATAATACTGTACCCTTTTAAATTCCCTAATTTCGATATCCTTAAATTCCTGTGAATTTTTTTTTTGTGCACTAAGTAATTTCGACTTTAAAAACTTTAATCAATGTCTAATTTATTTAAATTTCTCTTGAAAATCCTTTAAAGAAAACATATTAATTAAAAGAAAACAATCGACAGGCAATCGCGGGGCAAAAAGGGCTACTGTGCCCAAAATTGCATGATCGATCGATCGGCCCTTAGACAGCCGATCGATCGGCTGTGTAAAAATAAGGGGGCGATCGATCGCCCCCACACTAGGCGATCGATCGCCCCTCACGATTGATCACCAGCCGATCGATCGCCCTTTTACATGCAATCGATCGGTAGACTCTTTGGAATTTCCAGAGAGTCGCCTCACTTCTGGCGATCGATCGCCCCTCCTGGCGATCGATCGGCAGACTTTCTGGATTTTGAAATCCAGAGAGCTGCTCTTCTTCCTGTTCCCTTTTCCCTTCAATCCCCTGTACACTACACATACAAAATTCTTCCTTCAATTTACCTCTAAACGCTACATACATCACAACAACCCATTTCAACATAAAGTCACCCGACACTCGTACTTCCTTCATAAACTCGCTCAAAAACCGACTCGAGACGTATTTAAAACGAAATAAGTTTTCACGAAAACGAACTGCGTGAATCCATTTGAAAACGAAACAAATCCCTATAAAACTTGAAATTCCCCAAGCAGTTCCAGTATAACCTCTATAAAAGATTATAACCTCCATAAAAGACTGAACCAAAAATATTCATAAACGGGTTTCCAAAACATCAATACGTGTAAGTTTTTCTAGCTAATCACCCATCAGCCCAACTAAACATCCCTATACATTTATCGACGTTTCTAACTATCAAAATCTCAAAATCCCTACGTGATGTCCCCCACGGGTCAAAATAGTGTCGACTGCCCAACACACTCCCACGAGCCATCCTCCATCAACATGCTCATGCGTCGGGTGGAGGAACGTCCTCCTCACCTGTTTCGAAATCACCTACACCATAGAATTAAACTATGAGTTAAAGAGCTCAGTAAACATGCGTAAATGCGGATGAATGTTATGCGTATGCAATACTTAAAATCATGCAGTCATCCTACCTTTTCGCTATTCATTTCATTTAAGATGTCACCGGGGCTTCGCTCTCAGTAGATAGAAGCGGCACATCCGACGATTGGATAGCCCTTCGTATCTACCTGGGGGAAAAACATGCTTCATCTGACAGCCATGTCTGAACCACCACCCCGACGTGACCGTTATTACATACATTTATACCTTTTCGTTATCATTTTTATGAAAAACATACTTGAAAGTTCATTTTGCATGCTTATTCAGAAAACATAATACATGGACATGCATAATACAATAATAAAAACAAACATAAAACAAACAATGAACGTTAAACGTTCTATAGCTTAAAGTAGCCTAACTACCCAATCTAATTATCCGAAACACACTACATCTCAAATTCCTCAATTTCACATACTTTCTTATGGTGTAGGCCAAACCGGCCAAACAAATCACAAAGACTTACCTCGCGTCCGTTGCAATTTAAGCTCCGTCCACGAGCGTTGTTCACCTATGGCAATTCACAACAATCATCATTAAAATCGAGCCTAGGAAATCGAATTCTAAAGACTAACGAAGTCTCTAGCTAAAAGATATCTCCTAAAATCTTAACTTAACTCTTTGAAGCATTTAATCGCATAATTCTCCATTAATGGAGTTTCCTCAAACTCTAATCCTCCGAAATCCTAACACTTACCAATTAATCGGCTTACTACGTTCAATAATCACCAATATGTCGATTAGAGGCATAATCACACTAAACCTATCGATTTCCAACCTTAATTCACGTTTTTAACGAAAACCCTAAACAAACCTTAATTGTTCAAACTCTAGAAATCGAAAACTAAAACTGAGAAATACTATAATCTTACCTAGGATCGTGATTAGAGAAGAAAACGTAAAGCACGGCCGTTGATCGGAGGAGAACCGTCGTCGTGCGTAGAGAGTTCGTCGGCGGAAATGGGAGAACACAGAGAGGAAGAAGATTTCTCGCTGGAGAAATCGTAGAATAAGGAGGGGGGTTTAGTTTTTATTTTTATAATTTTACTTCTCAAATTACCTTTTTGTCTTTTTTCTTAATCGTTTACCTATTTTGTTATTTCTCCTATCTATTGGGTTTCTCCAAAATTTCTTTATTTCTCCAAATATTTCAATTTATCGCTAGGGCTCTAATAAAACTTTCTGTTCACAAAACGAGCTCAAATTCCTTTATTTACGAAAATGCCCATAGTAAGCGGAAACCTGAAAATCTCGGGTGTTACAAGATCTGTAGCTAGCAAGTCATTTTTAACGTATAGTTACGTACGTTTATACTTTTAGTTATATGTGCATGGTACTTCATTTAAATTGTTATATGCTCAATGTGCTGGTGTTTGTTGGGGCTTGTGAGCCATTTCTGATATTAATTTATGGTTGTTTTGGATTGCTTCGGACTGAGGAACCAACAACCAGAATCAGATCATGTACACCTTCTGCTGCATGAAGGATGTTTGTTTTAATGTTACGAAAATGGGTAATAAGATTGTGATGACAAGGTCTTCCAATTTCTAATCTCTAAACCTGGCTAGGGTTTATTAATTTTTTTTTTTATGATTTTTTGAGTGGTGTCATTGCCTAGTCTTCAGATTGCCAGCCACTATTTTGATTTTGCGGGTGGTGTTGCTACCTGGTCTTTAGATCGCCAGCCAGTCTTGATTTATAGGTTGTGTCGTCGTTGACTGTTGTTCGCCACCAACCTAGGTTATGCTGCTAGATCTTCGGTTTGCCGTCACTTTTCTTTTTTTTTTTTTACTCATGAGGTGTTTTCAGATCTTCGTCTTATGATATATCAGAGGTGACATTGAATGACTCTTCTTTTTCATTGGAAGTGTTTTCTAATGAAAAATGTGGAAGCTTAGTTTATTGATAGGTAACTATGTATGTAGCAATCTTTTCAAACTTGGAGACCTATAGCTTGTTGAGTATGTTTTAAAATACTAATATAGATTTGATAATTTGTAAATCTTTGGCTTGCAGCTTGCAAGAAAACAAGTTAAACCATAAGAATTCCAAGTAGCGCTCGATTTGTGCAAACTCGAGTAAGGACCAGCAAAAGTATATGGAAATGTGATCCAATGCAAACGATTTTTGGTGTGAATATTATCTTAAGAGTAATGTTTAAGAACAGTGAAAAGTTAGACGGAATAATGAAATGGATTGTAAAATAAATGCTAAGACCCGAGGCTAGCCAATTAGAGCATGGTGTGCTCTCGACTATTACTCTTTTCCAAGGAAAAGTGTGCAGCTTTTGGGGATGGTAAATGACCAACTTTTTCTATTTTCCAGTCTCTAAGAGACTTGGAGAGAAGTGTGAGATGAGAACTCTTCAAGTTACCATAACAAGAAGAGCAATGAAGGGCTTCTCCTTCGGTTCACCAAAACCGAGCTTACTTTTGGGCACCAACGTGCAAGAAACTCCAAAAGGCACCAACCTTTGGAAATTCGCCCGAAACCAACTTGATTTGCTAAAGGAAAATAGTTATTTCATTTCACCCCACACAAACACAAAAAGCGATGTTTAAATAGAAATCCTAAGGTTGCTAGGGTTGTAGTGAAGACTCTGATTTCTTGCTGAAGAGTTGGAGAGAGGTGCTAGCTGTCGAGGTTCGCTGGTCGCTGGGCTTCTTCGAGCGCTAGGGTTCGTTGAAGCTTTGTCATAAGATCGTGGCTCGAGAGCTGAAGATGCTGGGCTGGTTTGCTGAAGGAAAGCGCTGGTAGTGAGGCTGAGCTTTAAGTGGGCTTCTTCACAAAAGGTCAATAAATGTGGTTGAAATTGATTAAGTGTAGGCTGAAATGACTATGCTGAATTTGCCCTCAACCCTTTAAGCCATCACTAATCATAACCACACAATCTAACCCTAATGCCTAATCATGCATGATTTAATAAAAAAGCTAATGTTCGCCCAACATTACATAAAGATCATTGTTTTTTCTAAAATTAAAAGAAGCTAAAATTAATTAATAGCTTGGTTACACAATTTGTAAGTGGAAATGGAAAGACAAATTCCCTCTTTGAAGATTCTAAGCTTAAGAAGGCATTTTTCTAAAAAACTCACAAACTAATTAGTACATAAAATAATTAAAATACGCACTTTGGTTCATGCTTGACGGTTCGGCTTTGTAGGCACATCATCCTCTCCGAGTGATTGAAGATTTGACTTCAAATCTAATGGTTGGTCCATCCCAAAGTAGGCCTTTTCAAAATTACGACCAACTCTTTTGAATCTAAAAGGGCTAAAAAATAAACATTTATCAATGCAAATAATTGTAAACCTTTTAGATACGAATAATGTTCAAGCAAGATTAATAAACAAATGGCACTCCCAGCAAGAAAATATAATTGGTTCTCAAAAGAAGAAATACTATGCGTATAATCTCCCAAGAATGGTATTCCCAATATAATTTCATTTAAAATTTGAGTACCTATTTCACTTTTATCAAAGTATGGCTTGAAGTAAAAGTTAGCATTTACATCAAAATTCCTAGGACAAGTTAAGATATCATCCAATAATTTCAAATCATTCATAAGCAACAAAAATTTTCAAGCTTTAACAAAACATAGATATTCAATCAAACTAGTACTCAAGTTAAATGACAAGGTATACTTAGGGATCCGAGGGCTTACCTTTCTTTTAAGAGATTTACCTTTAGTTCCTTTCTTTCTAGTCCTTTTCAACACTTCACAATCATGTTTGGGCAAATAATACTTGATTTTGCATCCAATGAATATAGTAATGACAAAAAGAGTTCGGTTATAAGTATATAATTTAATAATTCCATCAAAACAATTATAAACCCATCCAATTCTAAGTAACCGAGAAATCAAATTATTACATGAAACATTCCTAGACCTAAAATAAAAATCATAGCTTGGCAAGTGAAACTTACCGGACATGGGCGAATCAAGTATGGATTTGTCAAAAATAAACTCCCAAGTATTCCAAGCAACATCATTATCAACATAATTCTCTATCTTAATGATTCTAAACTTATCCAATAGCCTCATATCATTCAAGTGGAGAATAATATTTATGAAACTAAAAGAATATCGCCAGGGAGGATGAATGCAAGAAAGATCCAAATTCATATAGTTATTCCAACCATCATGCAAAATATGAGAAACCTTTAATGCATTATCAAAATAATTTTCCATCCAACCAATTTTAAATAACCAATCAATTAGATTGTTAAGAGATACATACATTGTATTAGTCATAATAATTGGTTCACCTTTGCCTTCTTGGTTGGCATCTTCCATTAGAGGTTTAGGAAACCATTAGGTTCTCCAAAAATTTTCTTTATTCTTAGTACTCAAAATAGAAAAATACTCCTTTTTTGCAACATACAAATCAAGTTCGGTTTTGCAAAGAAAATGATCATAATAATTTGGACTAACTAACATTTCTTCATTTTCATTCTTTTCTTGATAGTCAAAATAACATGGCTCTAAAGAAACAACAACAAGAACATTAAACTCACTATTTTCTTATACATTGAAGCAAAAGATATAAAGAGAGCTCAAAAATTGCATTAAAACATCACTATATCTTAAGCTCAAATTAATGCAAGCCTATAGTCCATCCAATCCTAAAACACTAATTTTTCAAAGTTTCTAATGGCACATACCTCGGTGTAGTGGACTTGGTTAGTTGGGTCATGTGAGGTGCTATTTTAAGTACATTACCTAGAGAAAATCCTATACACTGCTCAAAAATAGCAAAGATATTATCATGTTTGAGTGAATTAGGTAATTCCTCCAAATAGTTTTTGCATTCCACAATCAAATTCTCACAAGGTTCATCCATGGTTGTTTCTACTTCCATACTTCCAAATAAGTTTCTTAATACACCATGAGTATCACAAACGTTGCATCCAGTTGTCATATCACCAATAGGAGGCTCAAGAGAAGGCTTAAAAATAGTAATAAAGTCAAGCATATTAGGATCAAATCCCAATTCATTAGTGTACAATTCGGTTAACAAGTTATCACCAATAGACCGAAAAGTAAAATGTTCATGGTCAATGCAAAACCAACATAACAAATTCTTCCCTTCAGAAATGCACAAATAAGTTTCAATCATGATTTTAAATTCACTATGCTTACCAAAATAGGTGGTTATGAACTCAAAAAGTTTAACTTCACTAATTAGTTCTATTCCACAAAAAGGTAAATCAAATTTTATGAACCTTTTAAACTGATGCCACAGATTGTTGATGCATGGAAGATTCATTCTCATAAAGTTCAATAATTCATAATTTTTTTTACCAAGGCAATTTGAAAAATCAAGGGATGACATAATTGAAGCTCTATTTTTAAACAAGGCATAAAGATTAACATGCTCATTAATGCCATACCTCAAGGGAGATCTAAAACAATCTATGTTCCACCAATTTTAAATAGCCAAGTCATTAAGTGGTTCGGTGGAACATACCTCGATGCCTTATCCCCAAACACCATGCCTTATCACCAAACACCATTGGGGATAATTCATCTTTGGAGCATAACTTTGGAGGGCACGGATGCCTTAAGGTCCCCAAGTCAATTCGGGACTCAAACTCTACCTCATAAGACAATAGGCATGGCTCCTTCTTTTGACAATCAAAGCTTTGGCCAAGGAAAATGGCAAGCTTCCCATCCACCACAAGTGGAGTTTTCCTAAGGGCCGAGAGTGGATCCTCTTGTGGAGGAATCTCGTTCCCTTCTATGGGCATGGTTAGCTCATTATCAAAAGAACAAACAGTCAAATTAGATAAATTAATCAATGCATCACAAAACAAATATGGTAGTGGAGAGTCATAAAAAATGTCTTCCAATAGCACACTACTACTTTCTTCATCTTGGTCACCAAAATCAAAGTCCATCGTATTTTCTATTCCCATGATACGTGTGTACTCTTCATATAAGTTAGGAAATAGTTCATGGTTCTCAACAAGATAAAGTAAAAAGCCCTTAAACCTTGATTCTTCCTCGTTTGGAGAGTCCTCATCAAGTGCTTCCCTTGGTTCAACTTCAAAATCATTCAGGGAAAATTGGGGTCGGCTTTTCCTAATCATCGTTTTTGTAAACAACTTTAGCAAATATCAGTGAACGAGTTGGTGAAAGAAGCGATAACACACTTGATAACTTTATACCTACAACATGCTTTCTTGGCTAAAACCAGAAATAGAATTTGTAATCTCTTTAGTAGTAAAACAGCAACTTAAAACAAGTTTTAAGGTGTTAAACATTTATGCTCAAGTCCAGATAACTTAAGGTATTGTCGTCAAGAAGATTAGCCAACAAAATATAAAAATATACAGGAAAGGGTTGCTGGAATCTATTTAACAGCTGACTTGATAATCTTAGATTACAAATAACTACTCCTCTCGGCCAGTACCAAAAACAGAATAACAAAAGAAACAAACAGGAAGGAAATAAAATTGATTTAGAAACAGTTCAGCAACAAGATCATTAAAAAAAATAAACAAACTTACATAGCAGCAGAATAGCACAAAGTTTAGGAACAGTTTCTTGGCTACAACAGAACCCGATTATGAAACTCTTTTAGCAGCCCAAAACTAAATAAAATAAGCAAGCAAAAACATGTAAAAACACACAATGAAAGCAACCTGTTCTCTGATACCAAATGATGTGATTCCACCTGCAAGAAAGCAAGTTAAACCACAAGAATTCCAAGCAACGCTCGATTTGTGCAAACCTGATAGCACTCAAATAAGGACAAGCAAAAGTATATGGAAATGTGATCCAATGCAAACGATTTTTAGTGTGAATATTATCTTAGGAGTGATGTTTAAGAACAATGGAAAGTTAGATGGAATAAATAATTGGATTGTAAAATAAATGCTAAGACCCGAGGCTGGCCGATTAGAGCTTGGTGTGCTCTCGGCTATTACTCTTTTCCAAGGAAAAGTGTACAGCTTTTGGGGATAGTAAATGACCAACTTCTTCTATTTTTTAGTCTCTAAGAGACTTGGAGAGAAGTATGAGATGAGAACTCTTCAAGTTACCACAACAAGAAGAGCAATGAAGGGCTTCTCCTTTGGTTAACCAAAACCGAGCTTTCTTTTAGGCACCAACCTGCAAGCAACTCCAAAAGACACCAAATTTTGGAAATTCTCCCGAAACCAACTTGGTTTGCTAAAGGACAATAGTTATTTCATTTCACCAAAGACCCCATACAAACACAAAAAATGATGTTTAAATAGAAATCCTAAGGTTGCTAGGTTTGGATTGAAGAAATGAGAGCTAGCCGTTGGATTCAAGCTCGGCCATACCTGAATGGTTCAGTGCTTCAGCAGCATTAGATTATCCTTGTAAGAATATGGAGGACTCTTGATTTCTTGCTGAAGAGTTGGAGAGAGGTGCTAGCTGTCGAGGTTCGCTGGTCGCTGGACTTTTTCGAGCGCTCGGGTTCGCTGAAGCTTCGTCTGAAGATCGTGGCTCGAGGGCTGAAGATGTTGGGCTGGTTTGCTGAAGGAAAATGCTGGTAGTGAGGCTGAGCTTTAAGTGGGCTTCTTCACAAAAGGCCAATAAATGTGGTTGAAATTTATTTAAGTGTGGGCTGAAAAGACTATGCCCAATTTGCCCTCAACCCTTTAACCCACCACTAATCCTAGCAACACAATCTAACCTTGATGCCTAATGCATGCATGATTTAATAAAAAGGCTAATGTTCGCCCAACATTACATAAAGGCCATTGTTTTTCCAAAATTAAAAGAAGCTAAAATTAATTAATAGCTTGTTTGCATAATTTGTAAGTGGGAAGACAATTTCCCTCTTTGAAGATTCCAAGCTTTAGGAATATCTTTTCCTATAAAACTCACAAACCAATTAGTAGATAAAATAATTCAAATACGTTCCTTGGTCCATGCTTGATGGTTCGGTTTCGTAGGCACATCATAGTGTCGGATAGTAAGTGTGGTTGTGGTCCTCATTGAGGTAGGAGTATCTACATTGTTCTGCATATGCATTGCATAGTTTTCAAAATCTTATTGTTGTGGATTGACACTTATAAAATACCTTGACGAGATCTGGTAGCTAGCAAGTCATTTTTTACGTACGTTTATACTTTTAGTTATATGTGCATGGTACTTCATTTAAATTGTTATATGCTCGATGTGCTGGTGTTTGTTGAGGCTTGTGAGCCATTTCTAATATCAATTTCTAGTTGATTTGGGTTGCATCATACTGAGGAACCAATAACCAGAATCAAATCGTGTACACCTTCTACTGCATGAAGGATGTTTGTTTTAATGTTATGAAAATGGGTAATAAGGTTATGATGACGCGCTTTTTGAGTTTCTAATCCTTAAACCTGGCTAGAGTTTTTTTTATGATTTTTCGAGTGGTGTCATTGCCTTGTCTTCGGATCGCCAGCCACTATTTTGATTTTACAGGTGGTGTTGCTACCTGGTCTTTAGATCAGCAGCCACTCTTTATTTATAGGTTGCGTCGTTGTTGACTGTTGTTCGCCACCAACCTAGGTGATGCTACTGGATCTTCGGATCGCCATCACTTTTCATTTATTTTTGACTCATGAGGTGTTTTCGGATCTTCGTCTTATGGTATATCAGAGGGGACATTGGATGACTCATCTTTTTCATTGGAAGTGTTTTCTAATGAAAAAGGTGGAAGCTTAGTTTATTTATAGCTAACTATGTATGTAGCAATATTTTTGAACTTGCTTCTCACCTATGGCTTGTTGACTCTGTTTTAAAATGGTAATATAGATTTGATGATTTGTAAATCTTTAGCTTGCAGTGCTTGTTTGAAATGAAAAGAAAATTATTTCTATACTAAACCCATGCACATCTTTTTTGTAACTATCTCATGGTTTTGAATGGAAAGTATAAAACCAACTTTTCACGTGCATTTGAGTATAATACAGGGTTCTCTACTGAGTTAGTCACTCACCTCAAAAGACCTTCCTTTTTCTAAGGTTAGAATCTTAGAGGCTAGATAATGAGTTTTTTAGCTGTGAAGTTTTTCTAGATTTTATTTCTTTTCCTCTCAAGTGTTATTCTTTTTTGTGCATCAAAGCTCAATTTATTTTCACGTCTTTCACTTTAAATCTAGTCTTGTTTTGGCTGGTCAAGTCTTCTTTGAGGATTGGGTGGCTCAACTCGGCGTTTCTGTCTAGGCCCACCTGTAGATAGTGACACATTCTAGCGAGAAAAAGAGTGAGCGGGAGGGAGTGATAAGCGAAATTTCATCATTTAATCTTTCGTGCTAGTGTCAAATTCTTCTATTTCTAGCAAAGGTGTTCGTGGGTACGTGACATGCTTCTATTTAAAAGTAAATACAAACAAAGTTGGTTTGCTTGAAAACAATAATTTTAAGGCGAGAACACCCTGAAATCCAATATGCATAAAACCCTCAAATTAACTCCAAATGATTTGAAATTTTAACACGTTCTTACAAGTATGTAATTGAACTTCCCTCCAAAAATCAGAGGCTAACTCGCTGTGTTTGAAAATTTAAGGATGAAAGACTGCTTGCTGGTCCAAGGAGGTAATAATAGCACCTCTCGGGTTTGGTACCTCTTTTGTAGAAGGGCATTCCAACTAGTTTTGGATGAGAGTTGGATACAATCTTGTTGATGATTTCTCTATGCCAATAAATGGAGGAGAAAAGTTGCAAAAGAAATGTAACCACTTTGGTTTTCAAAAAATGGAAACATAAAAATCACTCTTAACTCTCGGATGTGAGTCACCGAGGAGGAGAAGTGAGGGAGCTTCAACAAACTGAAACTATTCTACAAATTTTCATTCAAAAGTCTTGAAGAAGGGCCTTAAGGATGGTTTAAATACCATGTATCTTCTTACAAATTAGGGTTTGGTAACCAATTAAAGAAGAGGTTCAAAAGGGGAGGGGTACTCGGCCACATGGCTTAGTCGAGTACACCATGGTTTTGCCATTTTTGGGAAATCCCTTCTCTCTCTAAGGGTCACTTTCAAGTGGTCCATCTTCTTTTTAAAATTCAGCCACTCTTCCCTTCTTCATATGTTCATCCATTACATGCCATTTAATACATTAACATACTAAAGTTTTTTTTAAAGGAAATATAACTAAGTTTAAGTTACATTAATTGTTACAAGGAAGACAAATTCCTTCTTCTAATTTTGGAGTGGCCGAGGAGTGCTCCCATGTTAGCAAATAGAAAAACTTCTCCATGTCTTGAGCATTTGGTTTCATCCTTAGGTAGTTATATGTTGCTTCACCTACAAAAAGAACACACTCATTAGTTAAAGGTTCGGCCAAGGCCAAGGATTTGGCTCGTGATCGAGTGATGGCTCCTCTTGGCACATCATCCTCCCTGGGTGATTGAGGATTTGCTTCAAATTAGAATGTGCTTCTGCTTCTTGCTTGATCTCTTCCCCAATGTATAGGGATTTTTCTTGTACATTGAAAGTGAGGGACACTCTGTATTCTCCCGGTAATTCAAGCTCGTATGCATTGTTGTTGATCCTCTTCACTATCTTGAACGGTCTATTGGCCCTTGGGAGAAGTTTGAATTTTCTTTGCTTAGAAACCTCTCCTTCCTCAAATGGAGCCATACTGGATTGCCTTCCTTAAAGATGACTTCTTTGCTACCGCGGTTGGCATGCTTAGCGTAGGACTCATTCTTCTTTTGGATGTTCTTCTTAACCATCTCATGCAAGGTTCTCACTTGTTTGACTTTACTTTCTCTACTAGGATTTACCATGTCTTTTGTGTGTAAGAGAATGAAGTATAGTAATGTGAGGGGGTAAATTTATAAACTCCCTCAAAAGGGGTCATTTCAATAGAGTTGTGCACACTCCAATTATAGGCAAATTCAATATAGGGGAGTTGTAAGTTCCAATCAGATAGCTTTTTGCCCACTATACTCCTTAGCAAAGTACCCATTGTTCTATTCACCACCTTGGTTTGTCCGTCGGTTTAGGGGTAGAATGATGTACTAAAGAGTAGTTTAGTGCCCAATTTGCTCCATAAAGTCTTCCAAAACACACTCAAGAATTTGGTTGCTCTATCTGATACAGTGGACTTTGGTACACCGTGCATGCACACCACTTCTTTGAAGAATAGTTTGGCTATGTGGCTAGAGTCATCCGTCTTAGAACAAGCTATGAAATGAGTCATCTTTGCAAACCGGTCTACTACCACAAAGATTGATTCTTTTGAATAAGCTGTGTAAGGAAGCCCAAAGACAAAGTCCATGCTCACTTCTTACCAAGGATGACTAGGAACCGGTAAAGGTAAGTAGAGTTCTTGAGGAAGAACTCAGCTCTTTGCCTTTTTGTATACTATGCATTTTTCCACCACCTTATGGACATCTCTAAGTAAATATGGCAAATAAAGTGTTCCTTGAGAGCTTCCAAAGTTTTTTTTTTCCCAAAATGACTTGCTAACCCATCCCCGTGAGCTTCTTTAATTAAAGATTCCCAGATTCCTCCACTTGGAATGCATAATTTACCTCCTTTTAAGAGTTATCCATCCATCAAATAATAGCCACTGTAATGGTTTGAGTTTTTATTTCATTTTGGACAATGATGTAATAAAATGGTGAAATATATATATATATATATATATATATATATATATAAAACTGTAACGCCCCGAGTTATCTAAACCCGGTTTGCTACTCAACACACTGAACCGAACCATGACGACTTGATACTAAATTTAAAAATATTTCACTCGACAGCCAAAATTTGACATTTTCTAAAACTCGATGTATTTTAAAACTTGCAGCGGAAATCAATCGAACATCAATGAAGTTAAATAATCTGTGAAAACATTTTAAAATAATTGTTGGGAGTGTTAAGAATAATGGGCCAAAAATATAAAGCTTTAAAAATGTGGAATACCCATGAAATTGCAGAAGTCAAACACATCTGCCGACGACAAAGTCAACACAAGAAGCAGAAATAGAAAATAGGAGACCCCTACCGATGACAAACGACAAAACTTCGGTTATATCAACCGGTCACAAAACGATAAACACTACCTACATCTTCAGATGACGTCAGCCGGAAGATATACTGTAACGACCCCGGCCAGGAGCCGTCACGTGTTCATATCCTTTCATTAATCGTTTGCTTGACTTTTACTATTATTACATTCACTTACTATCTCTCAACAGACTTTCACATTTTACATATATATTTTTTTTTTTAAACTGGTAATAGAGACGCAGAACCATTAAGGAAGACGAACCCTCTCATGCCCAACTTCCCACGCCTCGTCGGCTCAAACTTTCACAGAGTCGAGCGACTGGACTCGGTCATCGGTTTCTTGACAATTTCGGGAAAAGAGGAAGTGCCCTCAATTCTCTTAATACAAAATACCACTCGGGTCTGCATGGGTTGCCTGCGTTGACAACCCTCAGAAACTTAGTCGTCCGGTCATCACGTGTATTATGCGTGACTCGTTTATCATCACCTAAAAGGAGACATCTTCCGGTGGGCACGTGGGCCTCGCGTGCTAAATGACAAAACACATTTTACATCTTCCGGTCGCTAAGCGACAAAACACATTTTACATCTTCCGGTCGCTAAGCGACAAAACACATTTTACATCTTCCGGTCGCTAAACGACAAAACACATTTTACATCTTCCGGTCGCTAAGCGACAAAACACATTTTACATCTTCCGGTCGCTAAGCGACAAAACACATTTTACATCTTCCGGTCGCTAAGCGACAAAACACATTTTACATCTTCCGGTGACGTCATCCGGAAGACTAAACCATCATACAACTATCCTTCGGCATCTGCCGATGACGTCAGCCGGAAGACTAAACCATCAAACAATTAACTCTCGGCATCTGCCGATGACGTCAGCCGGAAGACTAAACCATCAAACAATTAACTCTCGGCATCTGCCGATGACGTCAGCCGGAAGACTAAACCATCAAACAATTAACTCTCGGCATCTGCCGATGACGTCAGCCAGAAGACTAAACCATCAACAACTATTCCTTCGGCATCTGCCGATGACGTCAGCAGGAAGACTACCTCTTCCAGCTTCCGTCTTACGGTAGAGAACTCTAAATCATCAATGACTCCTTCCAACAGAAAGAAAACACAACTCATTCAAAATGCATATAGCGAAGACTTAAGCAACAGACCATTTATAAATCTATATAATCATTCCCTGACTCAGTGATCCACTAGACAGTTTCAAAGCTCAACGTTTTAAAATAATCTCATCCTACTTAAACTACCATATTCTTTAACATACTGTAACATAAGAGTCTTAATCAGGGGTCATAAATCGCCTCTCCAGTCCCGCACTGTCACCTTGAGCATCCTCCAGCAACCAGCCTTAAGCATCCTCTTTGAACATAACATCCTCACCTGAACCTTCTTCACCTACACCATAAGGTTTAACTATAAGCCTGATGCTTAGTAAGGAATGCATGCTGACAGATATACATGAGTACACAATTTAAAGGGACATAAGTTCATAAACCGTTCTTCATTCATGTTCATCTTTATCCTTTACATAACATGTATTAAGGCAGGGAACGAGGGAGGAAGACAGGGGTACATAGTCATTTGCCTATCGCGGCAGTCGTACATAATCATTTGCCTATCGCGGCAATCATGATACATCACTCGGCCTCCCCAGTGGGAGAATTCGCGAGCCATACATATCATTAACTCGGCCTCCACCAGTGGGAGATTACGCGAGTCGTACATATCATTAACTCGGCCTCCACCAGTGGGAGATTTCGCGAGTCATACATATCATTAACTCGGCCTCCACCAGTAGGAGAATTCGCGAGTCATGCATAACATAGTCTTTCCCCGCTCTGCACTTAATCTTGGTTACATTTGCTTTTCATATTCTCAACTTAATCATAACAGGGACACAGTGCATAGACATAAAGTTCGTAGAGAGAAGTCATATCATGAGGACAAGTAAAACATCCTGTAACTTTACATTTACTTACACAACTTCTTCATATCGTGGAAATAACAAATCATAGTCAATAAGCTAACATCTCAGTGATTTCCTAATACCCTTGCGGTGTAGGGCCCTAGTGGCCGGAAATCTCAATACATTCACTTACCTGGATTCCTTAGCAATCCGAGCTTCTTTCCTTTAAACTTCTTCACCTAAAACATGTACATTACAGTAGTTAAAACAAAGTCCTAATAGTCCTAATCATAAACCATCCTAGGATCTAATAGCTAAAGTCATTCCGATTCCTCTGTTTGACACACTGCAGTCTGAAATCCGAAACTAGGTGGACAGGTTTTACCATTGATTAAATCCGAGTTGGTTACTTAAAATGCTCAGAATCGATTCGGGATGACATTTCTACTCTCAGATTTTAAAAAGTCTAAAGCTACTCGGCCACTGCTAAAAATATCCGAACTCAGTGCCGAGCTGAAAAACAGAGCTCTATTTACTAATGAATGACTACATTGTCCATTTCATACCTCGGGTGTGGATTTGCAGAGAAGAGCAAGCTCGAAACCAGCCGTCGGTAAGGGAAGTTCTGGTAGCCGAGAGCAAGAACTTGGGAAAGAAGGAATCGCCGAGAGGGAATGTCGGCTACAGTGGTAATAAATGAGGTTTAAGGTTTCCATTTCCTATTTATACCTAATCCATCAATTTTAATTACAAAACTGCCACCCGACCTAGTTTTACTCAACTTGTAATAATTTATCTTAACATTAAATTTTAAATCATAAAGGTTAAATAAGAGGGTGACAATGAAAATGGTCAGAAAATCACCTGGCCGAAATGTCGGGTGTTACATATACAAACAGGACAACTCTCGGTAGACTGCATCTACCGATAACTAGGCGACAAAACTTGCTACTTACATCTACCGATGATGTCAGCCGGGGGATTCCTTCCTCCAGCATCTGCCGATCGCTAGACGACAACTTGCAACTTATATCTACCGATGATGTCAGCCGGATGACTCCTTCATCCAACATCTGCCGATCGCTAGACGACAAAACTTACCACTTTCATCTACCGATGACGTCAGCCGGATGACTCCTTCATCCAACATCTGACGATCGCTAGACGACAAGACTTACCACTTTCATCTACCGATGACGTCAGCCGGATGACTCCTTCATCCAACATCTGCCGATCGCTAGACGACAAGGCTTACCACTTTCATCTACCGATGACGTCAGCCGGATGACTCCTTCATCCAACATCTGCCGATAGACTTCAGAACAGCAATTCTGCTGTATTCCAAGAAAGCTCTGACTATCAAAAGGGTTTAAGCATTTTACTAAGACCAATCAGAGACAGATCAAATCATTGCATCACTTAAATCCAGTAGAAAACAGTATTTTCAAAACCCAACAGAACACTAATATCAAAGATTCTCAGAATGTATTCAAAGTTTTGAAAACACTACTATCATAAAATTTTCAGAAAAGAAACATCTATACGGAACTAGTTACTCCCAACTCAACACCTGCAGCCATGGATTAAACCGCCTCAACAGATGGCCAAACCGATGCCTGAAAATGCTCCTCCAACCAGCCTGGTCCTCTTATTGGTCGGTAAACACACCTTCAGTAACTTCTTCACCTACATCACAAACTCATCTATTAGCCTAATGCTAAGCAAGTAGAGCAATGAATGAAATGAATTAATGAAACAAAAATTTCCCTAAACATGCAATCTCTACTTTCTCATCTCAGTTGTATTCAAATTTGTTCTCTGTGGATCCCTCTGTACGATGGGAAAGTGGATCAGTCATCCCCCAAAGCATACATCCTCTTATCTCAATTAAGGGGCGGATTAATTCCCTTAACAGTTAACTGGTCTGATCCCCCTGTAGGATTGGGAAGTGGATCACTTTTCCCAAAACCTCAATCCTCTGTTCTCAATTAAGGGGCAGATTAATCCCCCTTAATAGTTGTTCTGATCATCCTGCTCACATTTACCATGCGTTTCATGTAAATTCATTTTCGTAATCTTTCAAAACATGATGCACGACAACTGGAAATAAACATACAAACATACATAAATCCTACTGTTTGTGATGTAGGCCCGAAGGCACAAACAAACTCTACTTACCTGGCTCCCTGGAAATCGCTCGGCTAAATGCTACTTCAGAAGCTCGCTCACCTAAAATCATAATAGTACATATATCAAACTTTCACTAAACTTCACAGAATCAATACAGGAGTTTGAGGAAACCAAATTTGAAACCCCACAACTCGGGTATTCTCAATAGTCGCTTAGCCCGAACCTACTCTAAATCACAACATTCCTCGAAACTCCTCACATTGTACTCCCTCAGCTATCTAACTACTAAAATCGCAAGAAAACAAGGAGGGCTTACCTAGGTTGAAGGAGAATCGGGCAGGAGAATCGCCTAGAGATTTCTGCCGTTCGAGTTGAAGACCGAAAGGGAAAGAAAATGAGTAGTGGTGGCGGCTACTCTAAACTTTTTGCCTTAAATACCTTATCCACTTTCAAATTTGCCAATTACCCTTATGCCCTTACTTACTCATTCTTCAACCTAACCTACATTATACTAAAATTTCATTCATCGATTATACTTAATAGATTTATCTGTTATTTTAAATTTTTAATTAAAGTCGGGTGTTACAAAAACGTATAAAATTTTTTATTTAGATATTTTATTAATCTAATTGGGATTATATTAAAATTAGGAATGAATAAGGATTAATTAAATACGTTTACTTGGTAAATAAATAAAGACTGAAGGGTAAAATAGTAATTAACCATAAAATAACTATTTCAAAGTGATATGTGGCTTAAAGTTACGGTGTTTACGTAGAGAAAGGTGAAAAGAAGAAGAAGAAAGCAATTAGTGAGAGAGAGAGAGAGAGAGAGCATAGAGCAGAGAAGAAAACCGACACAAAAAAAGGGAGACCCGCGAGGGGAAAGAGGAGAAAGGGAGGGGGAGAGTTGAGTTTCGTCAATCCATCTTTTAGGATAAGTGTTCAACGCGTCGAGAGAATCGTTTTGGCATAGGAATCGTTGGGAACGATGAAGGTTTTCGGTTAAAGAGGTGGAACCGACAACGACGTAAGTAATTCTAACGGTTAAAATAGTTAGTTTATACTTTATCGCACGATTTAGATGGAGATAGCTTATTTGTTAATTGAAATTGTTTGACTTTGGATATCTTGATAGTTTTTAGATGAAATTGATTAATTGAATGTTGTATTTTGGCTAGAGAAGTTATGAGAAATGGATTGTGATTTGAGAATGTTAATTAAAAGGTGTTGGAGATTTTAGTTATAGTGAAAGTGATGAAATAAGTAGGGATTTACATGTGAAGTAAATAGGCTATGGGAAAGAACAATTGTCGATGGAGATGTTTGTGTTGAGTATGTGATTTGATGAAAGCAGGTTGTTTTTAAATTGTCCTATTTTATGTATAAATACTCTTTCAAGAGCATTGAGAAAATTTTTGTAACACCCGCTTTTACGGGATTTTATTTATTTCAATATAATGCGATATTTTAGTAAATATGTCAAATTAAGTCCGTTTTGCGAACGGAAAGTTTTAATTAAGCCTCGGTAATAAATTGGAATTATTGGTGAAATAAGGAAATTTAGAGAAAACGAATCCATGACTAAATAACGAAATAAGTGGAGAAACAAATAGAAAATCAAATGGAGGGACAATAAGGTAATTTGACAAGTCAAATTATAATAAAAACACAAAAACCTCTTCCCCTCCTCCACTTTCACGATTTTCTCCCTAAAAAGCTTCTCCCTGGTGATTTTTGCTTCTCTCTCGTGCAATTCTTCTTCCGGCAACCAACACTCCCCCGATCGACTTCCGTTCTTCGCGTTCTCTTCTCCTGTAACACCCAAAATAACGACCAGGTAATTTCCTTAACCGTTTTAACGGTCGTGTTTAATTAATTTTTCCCGGTTTAGAATTTTATGCCGAGTTTAATTAATTACATGTGGATTTAAGCTAGGTTGAGTGACAAAGTTGTAATAATGGAGATTTGTGACCGGTATTTAAAGAAAATGGAAAAGGGTTCAAACTTCATTTAAACCACTGTAGCCGACATCTTCTACTCTCGGCGATATCTTCTTTCCCAAGCTCTTGCTCTCTGCTTTCAGCATACTCTCTTCGACGATCAGTTTTCTTTGCCACTACTCGTCTACTCTGTGCCTGAGGTATGCATTAGGCAATGTAGCTATCTGTTAGTTTATTAGCCCTGTTTTCTAGTCGGTATTGGGGTTTTGGATTTTCCAATGGCCGACTAATAATAAGAACATTTGAAATCTGAGAGTGAGAATGCTTTTATCAAATCGATTCTGGACATTTAGAACAACCACCCCTGAGTAATCGTTAATCGAATCTGTCTGTACTGGGATTTGGATTTCAAACTGCATAGGGTATTAGACTAAGGATTCGGGAATGAATTTATGATGTGCCTACGATCCTGAATTGTCAAGCACAGACCAAGGTATGTATTTTGACTATTTTATTTACTAATTGGTTGTGAATTTTCTAGGAAAAAGGGTTAAAGCTTGGAATTTTAAAGAGGGAATTTGTCTTCCCTTCATCAATTGTGTAACCAAACTAAGTGCATAATTTTTAGTTTAACTTTAATTTGGCAAACATTGGCCTTTTATGTAATTTGGACAAACATTTAGTCCTTATATTTAGTCATGCATAATTAGGCATTTAAGGGTAAATTGTGTGGTTAGGATTAGTTGGTGGCATAGGTGTTTGGTAAACCTATGGGCCATAAGAGCAACAAGTCAATGATCAATTAAAGAGGAAACTGGGCCATACATGATCCACTTAGCCCATGAGAAGATTGGTTTATAAGGAAAAGGCCCATAAGCTTCACAATGAAGCTGCAGCCCACTTAATTCCTCAGCCCATCAGATGAAGCAGCCCTATTGATTTCAACCTGCTCCTCAACCTCACGAAGAAGTCCAACGAGCACTTCAGCGAAGGAGGCGATCTTCAGATGATCTTCAGCAAGCGACCACGGATTCAGAGATCGACGGCGAGCACTCTGCGAGCGCACAAATTGCTCACCTGGACTAGCTGACCAACCGAAGCCCTTCTTTGCTCCAAGCGAGCATCCTCGTCAGCAGAAGCTCTCCATTTCGCGAACGCCAGCAGAAGACGCCCTCCAATGGCTAGTTCCTTCTATGGGCATTTCCAACCCTAGCCACCCTAGGTATTTAAGCATCGCTTTTAGTGTTTGTAAGAAACTTTTTTGATCAATATAAACCTATTTTCCCTCTCTGAAAATCCAGAAGGATTTCTGGTTGCCGTCAAGGTAAGCCACGGCGGTCTGCCGTGAGGAGTGTGCCTCCATTGATCATCAGTCTTACGGTGGCTGTGATCTCGTAATTTCCCTCCCTCTGTTATCAGAGTTTAAAAGGCTGAGGATGAAACCAGGCCCAGCAGCTGTTGCCTTCCACGGGAAGGCATGCATCGAGAAGCATACATGAGATAGCTTCTCGGTCAGCCAAGGGTTTTTACACATTCTGTTTTGAGTCATTTCTACTACATTCTCCGCTGCAAGTGCCATCCATTTATTTGTTCTGTTTTCCTCCCCATTACTCTGTCAAGTAGTATCAGAGCCAAACCTGGCTTTGTATTGTTTTTTATTTTTCTCTTTTTTGTGTTCTTGCCCTGTGTTGTCATTTGTTGTCTGTTTCTGTCTTTTTTCAATTTTCTTGGAGTCTGTTTTCATTTTGTCAGCTGTTTTATTTTTCGTTCTTGTTCTGTTTGAGTGTTTTCATTTCTGTTGTTTTATGTTTTGTTGTTATTGTCTAGAATGTCTCGTGTCTAGGTGAATTACTCATTGAAGTATGTTGTTTAGATGCACTGGAATGAGCTTCACTTGAACGTTATAAACTGTTTTATCTTCAGCATGTTCATCACATGATTAGTTAATTGTTTGTTGTTCTGTTTTGAAATTTTTCTTTTCTGTATTGGATAGCACTTGTTAAGGACATTATTGCTGCATAAATAATCATCATAAATCATTACATAAAGCTGTTCAGTTTGAACTTCTAAAACTATTTTCTGGTTTTTGTTGCTGATTCTTGTTGTTGTGACAGAATATTCCAACAAATTTGGGTAATTGATAAAGCACATAATTGCATATCAGAATATTTCTCTTGTGCTAACATTCTATTATTTATTTACTGTGTTTTAAAACCTCGATTAACATATTGTTTTTTTGTGATAATTTTTTTTTTACTGGTATATGTTTCTTTGACTGTTTTGCTAAACTAAAGTAACCCACGTTGCATCAATTGAACATACATGTTTCCTTTTTAGTAAGCAGTATCATTTGGAAGATTAGTTTTGTGATATGTTTCTCAATTATTACTGTTGTGATTGTTTTGGTGATTGGGTAATTGATGTGCTTTAGTTTTTTTAATCTAGGTGTCGAAATGGCTAGGAGAAATCAAACCACCTATTACCGAGACCCCTATGATTATGATCAAAACCGAGCCACATTCTACCAATATCCTTATGCTTATGAGCAAAGCCAAAACCATTATAATTATGAGGACCCACCTAGGTTTAGGAAATCCATTCCTACCAAGAAAAGGGTTGAAGAGTTTTTCATCCCTTACTTTAGAGGCCTAGATAGAAAAGAATTTGACTATTGGATTGACGAGGTTGAATTGTATTTCAATTGCTATAAGCATTCAGAAAAGACCAAGATCAAACTAACCACTAGGAAATTCAAGGATTACGCTAGTGATTGGTGGGAAAACCTATTAGCAAGAAGAAAGAGGAATGGTGATGATGAGATTGAGACTTGGAGAGAGTTAAAGGGAGTCATGAGAAGGAAATTTCGTCCAAGTAGCTCCCAAATAGAACCAAATCCTTGGATTCCCTCTAGTAAACCAAATCCACCCGAACCCTTACCTAGTTTGGATTCCATTCTTGAAGAGCTTAAGAGAAAGTTTCCTCCTAAGGAAAAGGAAAAAGCCATTTTAGTCCAAGAAACTCCAAGGCAAAGAGCTAGGGACCTCAAGTGTACCCAATGCTTTGGTCGTGGACACTTAGCCAATGTATGTCCTAGTCCTCCCAAACCGATAGATGATTGGGATTTAAGATGGCGAGATAAGATCCTACACGAAATTTTAGTTACTTGTCGCCTTTTGGAAAATCGTTTACAAGAAACTTCAAGAATGCTTGCCAATTCACCAACCCTTCCTCAACCTCCGCCCAAAAAAATTAATGAACTTGAAGAAGAATCTCTAAGTGACGCTGAAGATCGCGAGATTTTAGAGAAAACACCTAGCTTAAATGATGAGGAGGAAGAGACACTAGAAGAAGTTGATTGTTATCCCGAAGAGGGTCCACTTCTCGAAATGGACAACCAAAAGGACGAACTTCATTGCTTGGATGAAATGTTTCCTGCCATACAAAATCGAATAGCTCCTGTGGTTATCATGTGGTATTACCCAATTTATGACGACCCTAGGAAAAAAATTTTAGTTGAAGACTTTGTTGAGTTGCCCATAGCTAAAGAGGAAACCCCTTATGCAACATATGCATTTGATCCTTTTTTCCATTCTCGACAAGAGTCTCACCTAGTGGGCAAAATTTACATTGACCCATTTTTAACCCAAAATGAGAGTATTATCTTTACTTTAGAAAGAATCGAATTTTCCCTTACACTTTCCAGAACTAAGGAAGGTAGAGACATTTTTCGAACATTAGACCATTATAAGATATTAAAATTAGACTTTAATGAAGAAAAGTCTAGGAAAATTGTGAGTGAGTTAACACCTAGATTTTATTCCACCGGATAATTTAATTTCTTGGGTATTTAAAATTGGTTGGAATATTAGTCATATTTTATTTTGTGTTAAATTTTTGTTTCACATTTATTTTTCTGTTACTAATGAGCATGATATTGCTAGTTCCTTGGTAGAAATTATGTAACACCCGACATTTCGGCCAGGTGATTTTCTGACCATTTTCATTGTCACCCTCTTATTTAACCTTTATGATTTAAAATTTAATGTTAAGATAAATTATTACAAGTTAAGTAAAACTAGGTTGGGTGGCAGTTTTGTAAATTAAAATCGATGGATTTAGTATAAATAGGAAATGGAAACCTTAAATCTCATTTATTGCCACTGTAGCCGACATTCCCTCTCGGCGATTTCTTCTCTCCCAAGTTCTTGCTCTCGGCTACCAGAACTTTCCTCTGCCGACGACCGGTTTCGAGCTTGCTTTTCTCTGCAAATCCACACCCGATGTATGAAATGGACAATGTAGTCATTCATTAGTAAATAGAGCTCTGTTCTCAGCTCGGCACTGAGTTCGGATTTTTAGCAGTGGCCGAGCAGTTTGTGATTTTCTTAATCTGAGAGTAGAAATGTCATCCCGAATCGATTCTGAGCATTTTAAGTAACCAACTCGGATTTAATCAATGGTAAAACCTGTCCACCTAGTTTCGGATTTCGGACTGCAGTGTGTCAAACAGAGGAATCGGAATGACTTTAGCTATTAGATCCTAGGGTGGTTTATGATTAGGACTACTAGGACTTTGTTTTAACTACTGTAATGTACATGTTTTAGGTGAAGAAGTTAAAGAGAGGAAGTTCGGATTGCTAAGGAATCCAGGTAAGTGAATGTATTAAGATTTCCGGCCACTAGGGCCCTACACCGCAAGGGTATTAGGAAATCACTGAGATGTTAGCTTATTAACTATGATTTGTTATTTCCACAATATGAAGAAGTTGAGTAAGTAAATGTAAAGTTACAGGATGTTTTTGTCACGACCCTAATACTGTACCCTTATTTACCCTTATTTTACCGTACAAATTTTTCATTTTCCTTTATCCTTAGCATTTATGCGGAAAACAATTTGAAACAATTTAAAATCAATTGAATAAACCTTTAAAAACAAATACAAAACAATTACTTAAACAAACACGTTTTCAAGAAAATAAACTTGCGTGGTTCCGTTTAAAAGTTTACCATATCCTCCTGTTTCAAAATCACCAAAACAGTTTATAACAACAGGTTTCCAAAACGTTCAGAACATTAAAATATCAACCTATCAACTACCAGAATCAAACACCCTAAAATGTTTCTATACAACCATCAATAATTATAACCTATCATCTGTCAGAACCAAACATCCTATAATGTATATACAGCCATCAGCCCAAAACATCCAAAATCTGTCAAAATCTATACATCATTCATCCTGACAATTCCCAAAACTATCAAAATACCTAACCATGAGTCCCACGGGTCAAATACGCCTCGACTGCGCCAACACACCCCCGCGTCCATCCGTCGTCAACTGTATCATGTCTCAGGAGGAGGAATCTCATCCTCACCTGGTTCTTCGATAACTAGATCACCTACATCGTACATAAACACACTATGAGATAAAATCTCAGCAAGCTCTACGTAATGAAAATGCGTGCTATGCATATGCTGTTCATAAACCATACTATCGTTTTACTTTTCGTTAACCTTATCGTTCACCTTTTCGTTTACCTTTTTGTTAACCTTTTCGTTTACCTTTTCGTTATCCTTTTCGTTATCCTTTTCATTAACCTTTTCATTTACCTTTTCGTTTACCTTTTCGTTTACCTTTTCGTTTACCTTTTCGTTAACCTTTTCGTTAACCTTTTCGTTTACCTTTTCGTTATCCTTTCGTTATCCTTTTCGTTAACCTTTTCGTTAAACTTTTCAATTACCTTTTCTTAACCTTTTCGTTTATCTTTTCGTTACCTGTTGCGTTATCCTTTTCGTTAGCCTTTTCGTTAACCTTTCGTTCACCTTTGTCGTTTACCTTTTCGTTTACCTTTTCGTTTACCTTTTCGTTATCCTTTTTGTAGCCTTTTCGTTAACCTTTTCCGTTCACCTTTCGTTTACCTTTTCGTTTACCTTTTCGTTCACCTTTTCCGTTAACCTTTTCGTTACCCTTTCGTTATCTTTTCGTTACTTTTCGTTATCCTTTTCGTTAGCCTTTTCGTTAACATTTTCATTTACTTTTTCATTTCTCTTTTCGTTAACCATGATTCTGAACAATTCATACCTTAAAGTAAACAAGCAATACGTAATACCATCAAGACTGTAAAACTATATCTATAAAACAAATAAACCTAGCTACCCACCCAAAGCAATATAAAAACAATGCGGTCTCCAAAATTCCTCGACACGACATTCGACGTACGGTGTAGGCCAATCGGCCAGAGAAGATCACGAGAACTTACCTCGTGTCCGTTGCAGCTCAAACTCCGTCCACGAGCACTGTTCACCTACACAATTTACAACGTTTATCGTTAAAACGAGTTTAAACTTCTCAACGTCCAAATTTAACAAAAACCTTAACTAAGGAATTTTCCTAAAATATTAACCTAACTAATCGAAGTATTTAAACAACGATACGCTCGATAGTTTAAAATCACAATTAACGAGTTTTCCTAAAACCCCGAAAATTCACAAAATTTAACAATTCTCGCAATTCACTCTAACTCCGTCCAATACGTTCAATACGTCCTTTATATCGATAATTACTATAAACCTATCAATTTCGGACCCTAATTTGGGTTCGGTAAAAAACCGACCCAAAACTTCGAACGCGCGTAACTTTCGCGTCGGTTATCGGAATCGAACGATTCCAGCGCCACTGCGCTCCCCTAATAACCTATTTTAACCTGCCAAAAAGGAATTTTAAAACAATCGACCGTAGCTAGGTCAATTGCAGCAAAACCCGAATCTGCCCTAAACCGGGAATTCACCAATTTTCGGTTTTTCATCAATTCTCATCAATTTTCTTCACCAATCGACCATAATTAGCCTCAATTAGAATAATCTAACCTAAAATCGAAGCTACACTCACCAAAACCGGAGTGCCCAAATCGGAGCTTGCTGTTTTTTCGCCCAATTCGGGCACCTCACAACTCGGCGACCATTGGTGGTCCAAGGGTCGGCAAACCATGCCGAGAACTCTCGAAATCGGCCAAGTGATCGGAGCCAACTCCGCTCATCACCGCGGCCACGACAGAACCGGAAATAGAGTGGAACCGAACCATACCAGGCGGTTCTGCGCGCCAGGAAGGGGGCCGAATCTCTTCGTCGCCGGCGTCTGGTCGGAGAGGGTCGGAATCCCCCCCGCCCCCCCCCCCGGTGATCGTCGCGCTCGGCCGATCGTCGCCTCCTCTCGGTCTCTCGACCGGCGTCGGTAGTTCGAAGAACACATAATGCTAAGCCATTCTGTTGTTTTGTTTTGTTTTCTTCTTTTTTTTTTTTAATAATAATAATACTATATAATAATAATAATAATATAATTCATCTATTTTATTAAACATCACTACATCTCGTGTTTTCAAACCCCTTTCAAATTTCTTATTCGCCAATAAATCCAATTATTATCTTGTCCCCAACAACACTAATCCTTTTGCAAAACGGCCCTCGTTTACTATTTTTATTAAAACGTCTTTATATTCGCATGTATTTACTTACTCGGAATATATCGATATTATTCCGAAAATTCCCTAAATTCTTTAAAATTCCTATTAATGTTAAGATCGTCATGACGCTTTCTTTTCGTAAAACGGACCTGATTGACATATTTTACAAAAATGCCACATCCAAGAATATAATAATATCCTCATATCCGTACGACCTTATTACAGTTTTCTTGTCCTATGAAATGCTTCTCTTTATGACTTTATGTCTTGCACTGTTCCCACGTCTAGGATTAGTAGAGAACATTAAATGTATATGAACCATGATTAAGTGCAGAACTGGGAGAAAGACTACGGTATGTATGAAAAAACCCCTTTCGCGAATCTCCCCCTGTGAAAGGCCTAGTTAATATGATTGTTACTCGCGAAATCTCCCACTGGTGGAGGCCGAGTAATGATATGTGATGGGCTCGCAGATTCTCCCACTTGGGGCCGCTTGATGTTCATATTGTCGCTATAGGCAAATTACTTATTTTACTTGCCGCGATAGGCAAATGACCTATGTCCCCTGTCTCTCCCCTCGTTCCCTTCCTTAATACATGTTATGTAGAGAAAGAATGAACATGAATGAGAATGGTTTATGAATTATGTCTCTTTAAATTGGATACTCATGTATATCTGTCGCATGCAGTCCTTACTAAGGCATTAGGCTTTAGTTAAACCTTATGGTGTAGGTTAAGAAGGTTCAGTTGAGGAGTTAGTTCAAAGAGTATGCTTAGGCTGGTTTCTGGAGATGCTCCAGGTTACAGTGCGGACTGGGAGCATTTTGACCCCTGTTGAAACTCTTATTTACGTAGTTAAGGATATGGTAGTTTAAGTAGATAGAATATTTCTCGTGCAACATATATTATTATTACTTGTGTTTAAAAACTTCGTTAAATATTGTTTTTGCTGATAATTTTTTTTTTACTGGTTATATGTTTCTTTGACTGTTTTGCTAAACTAAAGTAACCCACGTTGCATCAATTGACATACATGTTTCCTTTTAGTAAGCAGTATCATTTGGAAGATTAGTTTTGTGATGTTTCTCAATTATTACTGTTGTGATTGTTTTGGTGATTGGGTAATTGATGTGCTTTAGTTTTTTTAATCTAGGTGTCGAAATGGCTAGGAGAAATCAAACCACCTATTACCGAGACCCCTATGATTATGATCAAAACCGAGCCACATTCTACCAATATCCTTATGCTTATGAGCAAAGCCAAAACCATTATAATTATGAGGACCACCTAGGTTTAGGAAATCCATTCCTACCAAGAAAAGGGTTGAAGAGTTTTTCATCCCTACTTTAGAGGCCTAGATAGAAAAGAATTGACTATTGGATTGACGAGGTTGAATTGTATTTCAATTGCTATAAGCATTCAGAAAAGACCAAGATCAAACTAACCACTAGGAAATTCAAGGATTACGCTAGTGATTGGTGGGACAAACCTATTAGCAAGAGAGAAGAGGAATGGTGATGATGAGATTGAGACTTGGAGAGAGTTAAAGGGAGTCATGAGAAGGAAATTTCGTCCAAGTAGCTCCCAAATAGAACCAAATCCTTGGATTCCCTCTAGTAAAACCAAATCCACCCGAACCCTTACCTAGTTTGGATTCCATTTTGAAGAGCTTAAGAGAAAGTTTTCCTCCTAAGGAAAAGGAAAAGCCATTTTAGTCCAAGAAACTCCAAGGCAAAGAGCTAGGGACCTCAAGTGTACCCAATGCTTTGGTCGTGGACACTTAGCCAATGTATGTCCTAGTCCTCCCAAACCGATAGATGATTGGGATTTAAGATGGCGAGATAAGATCCTACACGAAATTTTAGTTACTTGTCGCCTTTTGGAAAATCGTTTACAAGAAACTTCAAGAATGCTTGCCAATTCACCAACCCTTCCTCAACCTCCGCCCAAAAAAATTAATGAACTTGAAGAAGAATCTCTAAGTGACGCTGAAGATCGCGAGATTTTAGAGAAAACACCTAGCTTAAATGATGAGGAGGAAGAGACACTAGAAGAAGTTGATTGTTATCCCGAAGAGGGTCCACTTCTCGAAATGGACAACCAAAAGGACGAACTTCATTGCTTGGATGAAATGTTTCCTGCCATACAAAATCGAATAGCTCCTGTGGTTATCATGTGGTATTACCCAATTTATGACGACCCTAGGAAAAAAATTTTAGTTGAAGACTTGTTGAGTTGCCCATAGCTAAAGAGGAAAACCCTTATGCAACATATGCATTGATCCTTTTTTCCATTCTCGACACGAGTCTCACCTAGTGGGCAAAATTTACATTGACCCATTTTTAACCCAAAATGAGAGTATTATCTTTACTTTAGAAAGAATCGAATTTTCCCTTACACTTTCCAGAACTAAGGAAGGTAGAGACATTTTTCGAACATTAGACCATTATAAGATATTAAAATTAGACTTTAATGAAGAAAAGTCTAGGAAAATTGTGAGTGAGTTAACACCTAGATTTTATTCCACCGGATAATTTAATTTCTTGGGTATTTAAATTGGTTGGAATATTAGTCATATTTATTTGTGTTAAATTTTTGTTTCACATTTATTTTTCTGTTACTAATGAGCATGATATTGCTAGTTCCTTGGTAGAAATTATGTAACACCCGACATTTCGGCCAGGTGATTTTCTGACCATTTTCATTGTCACCCTCTTATTTAACCTTATGATTTAAAATTTAATGTTAAGATAAATTATTACAAGTTAAGTAAAACTAGGTTGGGTGGCAGTTTTGTAAATTAAAATCGATGGATTTAGTATAAATAGGAAATGGAAACCTTAAATCTCATTTATTGCCACTGTAGCCGACATTCCCTCTCGGCGATTTCTTCTCTCCCAAGTTCTTGCTCTCGGCTACCAGAACTTTCCTCTGCCGACGACCGGTTTCGAGCTTGCTTTTCTCTGCAAATCCCCACCCGATGTATGAAATGGACAATGTAGTCATTCATTAGTAATAGAGCTCTGTTCTCAGCTCGGCACTGAGTTCGGATTTTTAGCAGTGGCCGAGCAGTTTGTGATTTTCTTAATCTGAGAGTAGAAATGTCATCCCGAATCGATTCTGAGCATTTTAAGTAACCACTCGGATTTAATCAATGGTAAAACCTGTCACCTAGTTTCGGATTTCGGACTGCAGTGTGTCAAACAGAGGAATCGGAATGACTTTAGCTATTAGATCCTAGGGTGGTTATGATTAGGACTACTAGGACTTTGTTTTAACTACTGTAATGTACATGTTTTAGGTGAAGAAGTTAAAGAGAGGAAGTTCGGATTGCTAAGGAATCCAGGTAAGTGAATGTATTAAGATTTCCGGCCACTAGGGCCCTACACCGCAAGGGTATTAGGAAATCACTGAGATGTTAGCTTATTAACTATGATTTGTTATTTCCACAATATGAAGAAGTTGAGTAAGTAAATGTAAAGTTACAGGATGTTTTTGTCACGACCCTAATACTGTACCCTTATTTACCCTTATTTTACCGTACAAATTTTTCATTTTCCTTTATCCTTAGCATTTATGCGGAAAACAATTTGAAAACAATTTAAAATCAATTGAATAAAACCTTTAAAAACAAATACAAAACAATTACTTAAACAAACACGTTTTCAAGAAAATAAACTGCGTGGTTCCGTTTAAAAGTTTAACATATCCTCCTGTTTCAAAATCACCAAAACAGTTTATAACAACAGGTTTCCAAAACGTTCAGAACATTAAAATATCAACCTATCAACTACCAGAATCAAACACCCTAAAATGTTTCTATACAACCATCAATAATTATAACCTATCATCTGTCAGAACCAAACATCCTATAATGGATATACAGCCATCAGCCCAAAACATCCAAAATCTGTCAAAATATATACATCATTCATCCTGACAATTCCCAAAACTATCAAAATACCTAACATGAGTCCCACGGGTCAAATACGCCTCGACTGCGCCAACACACCCCCGCGTCCATCCGTCGTCAACTGTATCATGTCTCAGGAGGAGGAATCTCATCCTCACCTGGTTCTTCGATAACTAGATCACCTACATCGTACTAACACACTATGAGATAAAAAATCTCAGCAAGCTCTACGTAAATGAAAATGCGTGCTATGCATATGCTGTTCATAAACCATACTATCAGTTTTACTTTTTCGTTAACCTTTTCGTCCCCTTTTCGTTTACCTTTTTGTTAACCTTTTCGTTTACCTTTCGTTATCCCTTTTCGTTATCCTTTTCGTTAACCTTTCATTACCTTTTCGTTTACCTTTTCGTTTACCTTTTCGTTTACCTTTTCGTTAACCTTTTCGTTAACCTTTCGTTTACCTTTTCGTTATCCTTTTCGTTATCCTTTCGTTAACCTTTTCGTTAAACTTTTCAATTACCTTTTCTTTAACCTTTGCGTTTATCTTTTCGTTTACCTTTTCGTTATCCTTTTCGTTAGCCTTTTCGTTACCTTTTCGTTCACCTTTTCGTTTACCTTTTCGTTTACCTTTTCGTTTACCTTTTCGTTATCCTTTTTGTTAGCCTTTTCGTTAACCTTTTCGTTCACCTTTCGTTTACCTTTTCGTTTACCTTTTCGGTTCACCTTTTCGTTAACCTTTTCGTTAACCTTTTCGTTTATCTTTTCGTTTACCTTTTCGTTATCCTTTCGTTAGCCTTTTCGTTAACATTTTCATTTACTTTTTCATTTTCTCTTTTCGTTAACCATGATGCATGAACAATTCATACCTTAAAGTAACAAGCAATACTGTATACCATCAAAGACTGTAAAACATAATCTATAAAACAAATAAACCTAGCTACCAACCAAAGCAATATAAAACAAGTGCGTCTCCAAAATTCCTCGACACGACCATTCGACGTACGGTGTAGGCCAATCGGCCAGAGAAGATCACGAGAACTTACCTCGTGTCCGTTTGCAGCTCAAACTCCGTCCACGAGCACTGTTCACCTAAACAATTTACAACGTTATACGTTTAAAACGAGTTTAAACTTCTAAACGTCCAAATTTAACAAAAACCTTACCTAAGGAATTTTCCTAAATATTAACCTAACTAATCGAAGTATTTAAACAACGATTAACGCTCGATAGTTTAAAATCACAATTAACGAGTTTCCTAAAAACCCGAAAATTCACAAATTTAACAATTCTCGCAATTCACTCTAACTCCGTCCAATAACGTTCAATACGTCCTTTATATCGATAATTACTATAAACCTATCAATTTCGGACCCTAATTTGGGTTCGGTAAAAACCGACCCAAAACTTCGAACGCGCGTAACTTTCGCGTCGGTTATCGGATCGAACGATTCCAGCGGCCACGCGCTCCCCTAATAACCTATTTTAACCTGCCAAAAGGAATTTTAAAACAATCGACCGTAGCTAGGTCAATTGCAGCAAACCCGAATCTGCCCTAAACCGGGAATTTCACCATTTTCGGTTTTTTCATCAATTCTCATCAATTTCTTCACCAATCGACCATAATTAGCCTCAATTAGAATAATCTAACCTAAAATCGAAGCTACACTCACCAAAACCGGAGTGCCCTAAATCGGAGCTTGCTGTTTTTCGCCCAATTCGGGCACCTCACAACTCGGCGACCATTGGTGGTCCAAGGGTCGGCAAACCCATGCCGAGAACTCTCAAAATAGGCCGGTGATCGGAGCCAAATCCGGCTCATCACCGTCGGCCACGACAGAACCGGAAATAGAGTGGAAACCGAACCATACCAGGTGGTTCGCGCGCGGAGGGGGCTGGAATCTCTTCGTCGCCGGCGTCTAGTCGGAGAGGGTCGGAATCGCCGGTGATCGTCGCGCTCGTCGATCGTCGCCTCCTCTTCGTCTCTCTCGGCGTCGGGTATTCGAAGAACAACAGAATGCTAAGCATTCTGTTGTTTTGTTTTGTTTTCTTCTTTTTTTTTTTTTAATAATAATAATAATAATAATAATAATAATAATAATAATCATCTATTTTATTAAACATCACTACATCTCGTGTTTTCAACCCCTTTCAAATTTCTTATTTCGCCAATAAATCCAACTTATTATCTGGGTCCCAACAAAACTATCCGTTTGCAAAACGGACCTCGTTTACTATTTTTATTAAAACGTCTTTTATATTACGAAAAGCGTATTTACTCGGAATATATCGATATTATTCCGAAAATTCCCTAAATTTCTTTAAAATTCCTATTAATTGTTAAGATCGTCATGACGCTTTCTTTTCGTAAAACGGACCTGATTTGACATATTTACAAAAATGCCATCCAATAATATAATAATAATATCCTCAATAATCCGTACGAGCCGGATATTACAGTTTTACTTGTCCTTATGATATGACTTCTCTTTATGAACTTTATGTCTATGCACTGTGTCCCACGTCTATGATTAAGTAGAGAACATGAAATGTATATGTAACCATGATTAAGTGCAGAACGGGGAGAAGACTACGTTATGTATGACTCGCGAATTCTCCCACTGGTGGAGGCCGAGTTAATGATATGTGTGACTCGCGAAATCTCCCACTGGTGGAGGCCGAGTAATGATATGTATGGCTCGCGAATTCTCCCACTGGGGAGGCCGAGTGATGTATCATGATTGTCGCGATAGGCAAATGATTATGTATGACTGCCGCGATAGGCAAATGACTATGTACCCCTGTCTTCCTCCCTCGTTCCCTGCCTTAATACATGTTATGTAAATGATAAAGATGAACATGAATGAAGAATGGTTTATGAATTATGTCTCTTTAAATTGTATACTCATGTATATCTGTCAGCATGCATTCCTTACTAAGCATTAGGCTTATAGTTAAACCTTATGGTGTAGGTGAAGAAGGTTCAGGTGAGGATGTTATGTTCAAAGAGGATGCTTAAGGCTGGTTGCTGGAGGATGCTCAAGGTGACAGTGCGGGACTGGAGAGGCGATTTATGACCCCTGGTTTAAACTCTTATGTTACAGTATGTTAAAGGATATGGTAGTTTAAGTAGGATGAGATTATTTTAAAACGTTGAGCTTGAAACTGTCTAGTGGATCACTTAGTCAGGGAATGATTATATAGATTTATGAATGATCTGTTGCTTAAGTCTTCCGCTATATGCATTTGGATGAGTTGTGTTTTCTTCCAGTTGAAAGGAGTCCTTTGATGATTTAGTGTTCTCTACCGTAAGACGGAAGCTGGATGAGGCAATCTTCCGGCTGACGTCATCGGCAGATGCCGATTGTTAGAGTTTGATGGTTTAGTCTTCCGGCTGACGTCATCGGCAGATGCCGAATGTTAGAGTTTGATGGTTTAGTCTTCCGGCTGACGTCATCGGCAGATGCCGAAGGTTAATTGTTTGATGGTTTAGTCTTCCGGCTGACGTCATCGGCAGATGCCGAAAGAATAGTTGTTGATGGTTTAGTCTTCCGGCTGACGTCATCGGCAGATGCCGAAGGTTAATTGTTTGATGGTTTAGTCTTCCGGCTGACGTCATCGGCAGATGCCGAAAGAATAGTTGTTGATGGTTTAGTCTTCCGGTTGACGTCATCGGCAGATGCCGAAGGATAGTTGCATGATGGTTTAGTCTTCCGGATGACTTCACCGGAAGATGAAAAATGTGTTTTGTCGATTAGCGACCGGATGATGTTTTAATTTAGCACGCGAGACCCACGTGTCCACCGGAAGATGTCTCCTTTTAGGCGATGTTAAGCGAGTCACGCGTAATGCACGTGATGACCGGACGACTAAATTTCTGAGGGTTGTCAACGCATGCAACCCATGCAAACCCGAGTGGTATTATGTTAAGAGAATTGAGGGCACCTCCTCTTTTCCCGGAATTGTCAAGAAACCAATGACCGAGTCTAGTCGCTCGACTCTGTGAAAGTTTGAGCCGACGAGGCGTGGGAAGTCGGGCACGAGAGGGTTCGTTTTCCTTAATGGTTCTGCGTCTCTATTACCAGTTTAGAAAATAAAAAAAAAATATATATATGTATAATGTGAAAGTCTGTTGTGAGATAGTAAGTGAATGTAATAATAGTAAAGGTCAGGCAAACGGTTAATGAAAGAATATGAATACGTGACGGCTCCTGGCCGGGGTCGTTACAAATTAATTATGTCATCATGCCCTCTTATGATCTTTTAAATTGTTTCGCTCAAATTGTTTGTGAAAATTTTAGCATGTTGAAACTAGTGAATGAATCTTTGGTGCTTAAAATTTTGCAGAATTTCAATACTTTGGAATATCAATGCATTAATATTTTATGGCTTGATCATATTATATTCCTAAATTTAGTTTTATTTTTTTATAGGTATGAAACTAGTTTCTAATGTTAGACTTGTATGTTTCAAAATCATTATTTTTGAAAGAAAGAACCTTGATAATCAAGTCTTGAATGAAAATTGTTGGATTGACACGTGTATTGAGCATTTGAAATTTAGGCTTAAAGGTAGAAGCATGATAATTGATTTACACTTCATTGGACATGAAGAATATTGTGATAAACTCATTGTTAAGTTGAAAACCTTGCATGAACCTACACTTTATAACATAGAAAATGGAAATAGTTGTAAAACTTGCTATGAGTATGTTTTAGACAATGATTGTTTTATCAATTATTCTTTTTGTTTATCTTCTTGTCTTTCTAACCCTTTTGTGAAGAGCACCCATAATGGAATAGCAACGAAATTAGTAAGTATTTCAACTATCAATTTTGTACCCTCTGATAAAATGAGTGCTTGGTTATTTAGAGTTGTTGAGATAGAGGATCATCATAATAATAGTCTTGCTTGGAATAATTGGGTAATTACTTTTAACAATTTCATCTTTGATTCACCCAAGTTCCGTAAGTTTTACTTACCAAACTATGATTTTTATTTTATGTCTCGGAATATTTTATCTAATCATTTAATCACTTGGTTACTTAGGATTGGATGTTTAGATGATTATTTTATTCGTGTTATTACTTTGGATGTTTGTGATCAAACTCTTCTTATTCTTGTTAATATTGGATGCAATTTTAAATGTCATTTATCGAAGCATGATTATGAAATTATGAAAAGAACTAGGAAGAGAAATGTTATTGATACCATTTTGTTATTAACGTGGATTGAATATTATTGGTGGTTAAAGGGCTTACAATTATTTACATTGATGAATGTTTACTCTTTAACTCTTTTTAAATTCAAAATAGTTAGTCCTAATTTTGAAGAAGGCCTACTTCGGTGCGGAACAACCATTAGATTTGAGGTAAAATCTTCAATCACCCGGAGAGGATGATGTGCCTACGATCCTGAATTGTCAAGCACAGACCAAGGTATGTATTTTGACTATTTTATTTACTAATTGGTTGTGAATTTTCTAGGAAAAAGGGTTACTTAAAGCATGGAATTTTAAAGAGGGAATTTGTCTTCCCTTCATCAATTGTGTAACCAAACTAAGTGCATAATTTTTAGTTTAACTTTAATTTGGCAAACATTGGCCTTTTATGTAATTTGGACAAACATTTAGTCCTTATATTTAGTCATGCATAATTAGGCATTTAAGGGTAGATTGTGTGGTTAGGATTAGTTGGTGGCATAGGTGTTTGGTAAACCTATGGGCCATAAGAGCAACAAGTCCATGATCAATTAAAGAGGAAACTGGGCCACACATGATCCACTTAGCCCATGAGAAGATTGGTTTATAAGGAAAAGGCCCATAAGCTTCACGATGAAGTTGCAGCCCTATTGATTTCAACCTGCTCCTCAACCTCACGAAGAAGTCCAACGAGCACTTCAGCGAAGGAGGCGATCTTCAGATGATCTTCAGCAAGCGACCACGGATTCAGAGATCGACGGCGAGCACTCTGCGAGCGCACGGATTGCTCACCTGGACTAGCTGACCAACCGAAGCCCTTCTTTGCTCCAAGCGAGCATCCTCGTCAGCAGAAGCTCTCCATTTCGCGAACGCCAGCAGAAGACACCCTCCAACGGCTAGTTCCTTCTATGGGCATTTCCAACCCTAGCCACCTTAGGTATTTAAACATCGCTTTTAGTGTTTGTAAGAAACTTTTTTGATCAATATAAACCTATTTTCCCTCTCTGAAAATCCAGAAGGATTTCTGGTTGCCGTCAAGGTAAGCCACGACGGTTCTGCCGTGAGGAGTGTGCCTCCATTGATCATCTGTCTTACGGTGGCTGTGATCTCTTAAATTTCCCTCCCTCTCTGTTATCAGAGTTTAAAAGGCTGAGGATGAAACCAGGCCCAGCAGCTGTTGCCTTTCCACGGGAAGGCATGCACCGAGAAGCATAACATGAGATAGCTTCTCGGTCAGCCAAGGGTTTTACACATTCTGTTTTTGAGTCATTTCTACTACATTCTCCGTTGCAAGTGCCATCCATTTATTTGTTCTGTTTTCCTCCCCCATTACTCTGTCACTTTAGCTATTAAATCCTAGGATAACTTGAGATTAGAACTATTAGGATTTTGTTTTAACTACTGCAATGTAAATGTTTTAGGTGAAGAAGTTTGAAGAGAAAGGAGCTCAAGTGCTAAGGAGACAAGGTAAGTGAATGTATAGGATTTCCGGCCAATTGGGCCCTACATCACAAGGATGCTAGATAGTAACTGATATGACGATTAGAGGTTATTATGCAACAGTCTAGTATTTGTGTGACGTTTAGTTTGATGGTAAGCTTTCATACTGGATGAATGTTCTGTTCTGTAGCCTGAATGAGTTAAGAATTTCCATGTTCATGCATTATCAATGTTTTATGCACATGAAAATGTTTTAAAAGCATGTTTTCTCATGAACAAGATAAGATGATAAAATCCCTGCAACGTGGTTGAGTGAGGGTTGGGGGCGGTTCGGCGTATGTCACAGTCCAAAGAAGGACATATGAATACGACCCGCAGTAGGGACCATGATCAAACTCACTGTCGAACCCCCTTTACCGGCACAAATCCTCTCTCATTCCACACAACGTAAATGATGAATATGAACAATGATTATGAACAATGATTACGAATGATGAATATGAACAATGATTATGAATGATGAATATGAACAATGATTATGAACAATGATTACGAATGATGAATATGATTCATGATTATGGGTGATGATTATGAACAAGAAAAGACTTATGACCATGTATTTCTCCGAAATATGCATTCATGCATTCATGTTATTGATGCATTCCTTACTAAGCATTAGGCTTATAGATGAACCTTATGATGTAGGTGAAGAGTTAATAGGTGAGGATTCCCAATCCCAAGAGAACGTTTAAAGCTGGTTGCTGGAGGATGCTCAGTGTGACAGTGCAAGGCTGGATAGGCGATTAAGTTCCCTGGTTATGCTCATAGTAAGTCAGAAAAGTTTACGATGAACAGATGACTAAATAGAACAGAATTTCTCATAACAATGATATTCGAATTTAAAGGGTTTGTCGTTAGAGTCTGAATACGATTTTAAAGATTATTGAACGGTTTGTTTTGCTTAAGCCTTCCGCTATGCGTATTTTAGATGAGTTTATGAATTTTACTCTTTGAGGTTTATGGTTACTAAGTTATGATTCGGGTGAGTTGTGGTAATTTCCATTGGATGAAGTTGTTAATGATTATAGTGTTTTCTGCCGGGTGACAGAAGCTGGATAAGGCAATCATCCGGCTGACGTCATCGGCAGATGTAGAGTGTCTAAGCCATCGGATGATGAGAGTGTTATTTTGTCGTCTAGTGATCGGCAGATGTAGTGTAATAAGTCACCGGATGATGAGGATGTAATTTGTCGTCTAGCGTTCGGTGGATGAAGTGTATTTCCTCACCGGATGACGTAATTGGTATTTTGTCGTCTAGCGTTCGGTGGATGAAGTGTATTTCCTCACCGGATGACGTAATTGGTATTTTGTCGTCTAGCATTCGGTGGATGAAGTGTAATTCTTCACCGGATGATGTAAATGTTAATTTGTCGTCTAGTGACCGGATGATGTGAGTATTTTCTTGTCGTTTAATGTTCAGGTAATGTTTTGAATCAGTCACGTGAGGCACACATGTCCACTGGTCGATGTAGGGTAAATATGAACATCTAGTGGAGAATGTTCGGGACCGGGCGATGTCTTTAATTAGGCACGTGCAATGCCCGTGACCACCGGTCGATGTCTGTTGCTGGTTGAGATCAGATGTGTCGCGTGGCGGACACGTGATCATCGGTCGATGTGAGTCTATAACTTTATCGGTAGATGAAGATCAAGAGATGTTTGAAAATAAAAAAAAAAAGGGGGAAAACAAAGAGGGAATAATATTAACACTAATAATGAACAAGGTGTATGGAAGTAAGAATCAAATGATTAAGAGATTAAGTAATGAATTGTGTGGCGATTCTGTTGGGGTCATTACAATTATTGTATCAGAGCAAAACCGGGTCCTAAAACCGATTCTGCAGATTGCCTTCCAGCACTGACTGTCAGATGAGCACACTCCAGCAACTGTAAGTATTTATGATTTCAATAAATGTCATTAAGTTAAGATGTATCTGTAATGATTTGTCTAGGAATCCCAAAATGGTTAGAGGTCAGCAGAGAGAGACCAATGAGGATAGCAATGCCATTGCTCAGTTGACAGAGTTGGTCATGCGCCAATCTCGCCAGATCGAACAACTGATGACTGCTATAGAGGAACAAGGCAACTCCAGTACTAATGCGACTCATGATCATGGAGGTGAGCGTTTCCACCGGCTTCGACCCCCGGTGTTTAATGGACATGTTTCAGATCCTATTTACGCTGAGAAGTGGGTTCGAAAGATAGAAGACATGTTTAAGTACGCAAAGGTTGATGAAGGAGATAAGGTCACATATGCTGTTTTTCATTTGGAATTAAGTGCAAGACATTGGTGGGACTCAATCCAGAACACCGCTAATGCCGGAGCTATGACCTGGGAAATGTTTAAGACTGCCTTCTTTGACAAGTACTTCAACAGGATTGTTCGGGCCAACAAGAAGAAGGAGTTCATGAATCTGCGACAAACTGGCTCTGTGACAGATTACATATGCAAATTTGATGCTTTATCACGGTTTGCTCCCCGAATGATTGAGGATGATGAGGACAGGATTTACCAATTTGTTCAAGGACTGAAGCCGAGTTTGTACATGAAAGTAAAGACTGCTGGGATACACAATGTACCTTATGGTGGAGTGACAGCTAAGGCCTTGGAGCTGGAAGAGGCGGAAATGACAGCATATGCACAGCGGGAGCAGCCAAGAAAATTCACGAAGGAAACTCAGCCGCCACCACGTCAGAACAAAGGTTGGCAGCCGCAACAGAACAGGGGACCACAACAACAACAACAAGGTATAAAGAGACCCCTCAACCAGAATGATGACCAAGGAAAAGGGAAGAGGCCTCTAGCACCCTTATGCCCCACCTGTCAGAAGAACCACCCCGGCGAATGCAAGTTGCGTTCTGGCCGCTGTTTCAGATGTGATAAGGTTGGACATATAGTCAGAGACTGCCCCATGCCGCCAGATCCGAACCGTGCGAGGGTAGCACCTAGAGTTTATGCTATGATGGAGGAAGAGGACACTGTGCCGCATACGGTTATAACAAGTACCATTATGATCTGTGGTTTTACTGCTCACACACTTATAGATACGGGAGCCACACATTCGTTTATATCAACTTTGTTTGTATGCCAACACAACTTAGAACTTTTACCAGTCGAAAGGCCATATAATGTTATGTTACCATCAGGGAAGTCCCTACATTCAGAACAGATTGTTAAAGGTGATGTTGTGTCCTTAGGAAGTAAGAAACTATATGTAGAACTGATTGTAATTGACATGAAAGGGTATGAGGTGATATTAGGAATGGATTGGTTATTTAGGCATTATGCCACAATAAGTTGTAGATCTGGGATGGTTGGTTTTTGACCCCCAAATGGTGATCATTATTCCTTCCAAGCTATTCCTAAGATAAGCAAAATACCGATTATATCCTCACTAGAAATTTACCAGTTACTGAAAAATGGATGTGAGAGTTACCTGGCTAGTGTAATGGATGTTCGGATGAAGGATAGAATGAAATTACAGGATATTTCCATAGTCCAAGAGTTCCCTGAGGCATTTTTGAATGATTTGCTTAGTTTACCACCTGATAGAGAAATAGAGTTTGTAATAGATACGTACCCTGAGGCCTTACCGGTATCTAAGAATCCTTATCGGATGGCACCTGTTGAGCTAAAGGAGTTAAAAGTCCAACTACAGGAATTAGTAGACAAAGGATTTATACGCCCTAGCAGTTCCCCTTGGGGTGCACCTGTCTTATTTGTGAAGAAGAAAGATGGTTCCCTTAGAATGTGCATAGACTATAGGGAGCTAAATAAGTTGACAATCAAGAATAAGTACCCCTTACCTCGGATTGATGATCTGTTTGACCAATTGCAAGGAGCAAAGGTGTTTTCAAAAATAGATTTACGTTCGGGATATTACCAACTGAAGGTTAAGGAAGGAGATATACCAAAGACAGCCTTCAGAACCCGTTATGGACACTACGAATTCTTGGTCATGTCATTTGGACTGACCAATGCACCTGCAGCCTTTATGGACTTAATGAATCGAGTGTTTCGTGAGTATTTGGACAAATTTGTAATTGTGTTTATAGATGATATCCTGATATACTCACGGACTGAAGCTGACCATGCAGAGCATTTAAGAGTAGTTTTGACAACATTGAAAGAGCACCAGCTTTATGCCAAATTGTCCAAGTGTGAATTTTGGTTGGACAAGGTTAATTTTCTTGGTCATGTAGTTTCTGCTAATGGCATATCAGTGGACCCGACCAAAATTTAGGCAGTAATGGATTGGCCACAACCAAAGAACGCCAGTGAAGTCCGCAGTTTCCTTGGATTGGCAGGCTATTACAGGAAGTTCATCAGAGGATTTTCTTTAATAGCTAAGCCTCTGACGAATCTGACAAAGAAGGACAATAAGTATTCTTGGACCGAAGCTTGTGAGGATATCTTCCAGACATTGAAAGTGAAGTTAACGACGGCCCCGGTTCTGACCCTTCCAACCGAAGAAGGAAAGTTTAGCGTATTTTATGATGCATCAAAAGTTGGTTTGGGCTGTGTTTTGATGCAAGAAGGCAAGGTTGTAGCGTATGCCTCTAGGCAATTAAAGAGTTATGAACAGAACTATCCCACCCATGATTTAGAATTAGCCGCTGTGGTTTTTGTCTTGAAGATATGGAGACACTATTTATATGGACAGCAGTGTGAGGTGTTTTCTGACCATAAAAGTCTGAAGTACCTCTTTACACAAAAGGAATTGAACATGAGGCAGAGGCGTTGGTTGGTATTTGTTAAGGATTACGACTTTGAGATCAAGTATCACCCGGGCAAGGCTAACTCTGTAGCTGACGCATTGAGCAGGATGTCAACAACTATGCAACCCGTTGTGTCAACCATGTCTATACCTTTGAGGACAGAAGTTCAGAGGTTTGAATTGGAGATAGTTCCAGAGTTATCAACCTTACTTGCCGATTTGACCATTCAACCAACGGTTTTGGAAAAGATCAAAGAGGCACAACAGAAGGACTCTGAGGAGAATAACAGTATGATGAACAAGGTGAAGGACACCACCTCCGAGTTTAGTCTTTCCAAGGATGGGATTCTGAGGTTTAGAAATAGATGGTATGTCCCTAATGATGAAGGATTACGTAAGTTAATCTTGGCTGAGGCGCATTCGTCTCCCTTTTCTGTACATCCTGGCAGCACCAAGATGTATCGAGACCTGAAGTTACTCTATTGGTGGCCAAACTTAAAGCGAGATGTTGCCAAGTATGTAGAGTCGTGTTTGGTTTGCCAACAAGTTAAAGCTGAGCCTCAACGTCCAGGAGGTACCCTTCAGCCTCTACCTATTCCCGAGTGGAAGTGGGAACACATAGCTATAGATTTCGTCGTAGGATTACCTAAGACAACTAAGGGACATGATAGTATTTGGGTTGTGATTGATAGACTGACGAAATCAGCCAATTTCTTACCAGTAAGGACAACCTACTCGATGGACCAGCTTGCTGATCTTTATGTACAAGAAGTTATTAGGTTGCATGGAATCCCTGCGTCTATTGTCTCTGATCGTGACCCTAGGTTCACCTCCCGGTTTTGGAAAGGTCTACAAGGCACACTTGGCACGAGGTTATCCTTTAGCACTGCCTTTCACCCGCAGACAGATGGTCAATCTGAAAGGGCTATTCAGATACTTGAAGATATGCTGAGGGCGTGTGTGCTAGATTTCCAGTCATCCTGGAGTCGATACTTACCTTTGGTTGAGTTCTCCTACAATAACAGTTATCAGTCCACTATCGGAATGGCACCTTATGAAGCACTGTATGGCAGGAAATGTAGGTCACCTCTGTATTGGGATGAGGTTGGGGAAGCAAAACTTCTAGGACCCGAACTTCTGCAGCAGATGTCTGAAAAGATTTCTGTTATTAGGAAGAGGATTGTGACTGCTCAGAGTCGACAGAAGAGTTATGCGGACCAAAGGAGGAGGAATCTTGAATTTACGGTCGGAGATGAGGTATTCTTGAAGGTTTCACCGTTCAAAGAGGTCTTAAGATTTGGCAAAAAAGGAAAACTTACTCCACGATTCATTGGACCATTCCCTGTTTTGGCTAGAATCGGTAGTACAGCTTACAGACTGCAGTTGCCTCCATCATTGGAAAAAGTTCATAATGTTTTCCACATGTCAATGTTAAGGAAATGCATGCGAGATCTGATGCAAGTTTTTCAGCCAACAGACATTGAGTTAGAACCGACATTGGTGTACGAAGAAAAGCCGGTGCAGATATTGGAATCTGCAGTTAAAACTCTGAGGAATAAAGAGATCCCACTGATCAAAGTTTTATGGAAGAATCATGGCATCGAAGAAGCCACTTGGGAGCGACGACAGGACATGTTAGACAAATATCTAGAGTTATTTGTTTGATCAATTTTCGAGGACGAAAATTTTGTTTAAGGAGGGGTAGATGTAACACCCAAAATAACGACCAGGTAATTTCCTTAACCGTTTTAACGGTCGTGTTTAATTAATTTTTCTCGGTTTAGAATTTTATGCCGAGCTTAATTAATTACGTGTGGATTTAAGCTAGGTTGAGTGGCAAAGCTGTAATAATGGAGATTTTTGACCGGTATTTAAAGAAAATGGAAAAGGGTTCAAACTTCATTTAAACCACTGTAGCCGACATCTTCTACTCTCGGCGATTTCTTCTTTCCAAAGCTCTTGCTCTCTGCTTTCAGCATACTCTCTTCGACGATAGGTTTTCTCTGCCACTACTCGTCTACTCTGTGCCTGAGGTATGCATTAGGCAATGTAGCTATCTGTTAGTTTATTAGCCCTGTTTTCTACTCGACATTGGGGTTTTGGATTTTCCAATGGCCGACTAATAATAAGAACATTTGAAATCTGAGAGTGGGAATGCTTTTATCAAATCGATTTTGGACATTTATAACAACCACCCCTGAGTAATCGTTAATCGAATCTGTCTGTTCTGGGATTTGGATTTCAAACTGCACAGGGTATTAGACTAAGGATTCGGGAATGACTTTAGCTATTAAATCCTAGGATAACTTGAGATTAGAACTATTAGGATTTTGTTTTAACTACTGCAATGTAAATGTTTTAGGTGAAGAAGTTTGAAGAGAAAGGAGCTCAAGTGCTAAGGAGACTAGGTAAGTGAATGTATAGGATTTCCGGCCAATAGGGCCCTACATCACAAGGATGCTAGATAGTAACTGATATGACGATTAGAGGTTATTATGCTACAGTCTAGTATTTGTGTTGACGTTTAGTTTGATGGTAAGCTTTCATACTAGATGAATGTTCTGTTCTGTAGCTTGAATGAGTTAAGAATTTCCATGTTCATGCATTATCAATGTTTTATGCACATGAAAATGTTTTAAAAGCATGTTTTCTCATGAACAAGATAAGATGATAAAATCCCTGCAACGTGGTTGAGTGAGGGTTGGGGACGGTTCGGCATATGTCACAGTCCAGAGAAGGACATATGAATACGACCCGCAGTAGGGACCATGATCAAACTCACTGTCGAACCCCCTTTACCGGCACAAATCCTCTCTCATTCAACACAACGTAAATGATGAATATGAACAATGATTATGAACAATGATTACGAATGATGAATATGAACAATGATTATGAATGATGAATATGAACAATGATTATGAACAATGATTACGAATATGATTCATGATTATGGGTGATGATTATGAACAAGAAAAGACTTATGACCATGTATTTCTCCGAAATATGCATTCATGCATTCATGTTATTGATGCATTCCTTACTAAGCATTAGGCTTATAGATGAACCTTATGATGTAGGTGAAGAGTTAATAGGTGAGGATTCCCAATCCCAAGAGAACGTTTAAAGCTGGTTGCTGGAGGATGCTCAGTGTGACAGTGCAAGGCTGGATAGGCGATTAAGTTCCCTGGTTATGCTCATAGTAAGTCAGAAAAGTTTACGATGAACAGATGACTAAATAGAACAGAATTTCTCATAACAATGATATTCGGATTTAAAGGGTTTGTCGTTAGAGTCTGAATACGATTTTAAAGATTATTGAACGGTTTGTTTTGCTTAAGCCTTCCGCTATGCGTATTTTAGATGAGTTTATGAATTTTACTCTTTGAGGTTTATGGTTACTAAGTTATGATTCGGGTGAGTTGTGGTGATTTCCATTGGATGAAGTTGTTAATGATTATAGTGTTTTCTGCCGGGTGACAGAAGCTGGATAAGGCAATCATCCGGCTGACGTCATCGGCAGATGTAGAGTGTCTAAGCCATCGGATGATGAGAGTGTTATTTTGTCATCTAGTGATCGGCAGATGTAGTGTAATAAGTCACCGGATGATGAGGATGTAATTTGTCGTCTAGCGTTCGGTGGATGAAGTGTATTTCCTCATCGGATGACGTAATTGATATTTTGTCATCTAGCATTTGGTGGATGAAGTGTATTTCCTCACCGGATGAAATAATTGGTATTTTGTAGTCTAGCATTTGGTGGATGAAGTGTAATTCTTCACCGGATGATGTAAATGTTAATTTGTCGTCTAGTGACCGGATGATGTGAGTATTTTCTTGTCGTTTAATGTTCAGGTAATGTTTTGAATCAGTCACGTGAGGCACACATGTCCACTGGTCGATGTAGGGTAAATATGAACATCTAGTGGAGAATGTTCGGGACCGGGTGATGTCTTTAATTAGGCACGTGCAATGCCCGTGACCACCGGTCGATGTCTGTTGCTGGTTGAGATCAGATGTGTCGCGTGGCGGGCACGTGATCATCGGTCGATGTGAGTCTATAACTCTATCGGTAGATGCAGATCAAGAGATGTTTGAAAATAAAAAAAAGAGGGAAAACAAAGAGGGAATAATATTAACACTAATAATGAACAAGGTGTATGGAAGTAAGAATCAAATGATTAAGAGATTAAGTAATGAATTGTGTGGCGATTCCATTGGGGTCGTTACATCTCCAATCACAACCCTAGGTAAGATTCTATAGTTTTCGAACGTTAGATTTTTGTTTTTGCGGAGTTATACGGTTAGGGTTTCGTTAGAGTTTTGTTAAAAACATGAAATAAGATTTGAAATCGATAGGTTTGCCGTGATTATGGCTCTACTGGGCGTATTTATGGTCGTTTGTAAGAGTTATTGAATTAATGAGGGTTGTTGAGGTTTTTGGTGGTTGGAGGTTTTAAAAACTCCATTAATGGAGGTTTAGAAATTCACGAGCATGAATTGCTCGATAAAATACCTCAACGAGTTAAATTAGAGTTTTAGGAAATTTTCTTTAGCTAGGAATTTTGTAGTTTTCGAAACTCAATGGTTTAGACTCGATTTTAACGATGGTTGTTGTGAATTGTCATAAGTGAACAACGCTCGTGGACGGAGCTTAAATTGCAACGGACGCTAGGTAAGTCTTCGTGACTTGTTTGGCTGATCCGGCCTATACCTTGGATGAGCTTTGTTGATCGAGGATAATTGGTGAAATTCTTGTTTAGTGTGGGATGGAAAGGCAGTTAAGATAATTGTATGTTAGAACTTTTTTTTTATTAGGTTCTATGTATTGTGCGCTTTTCTTTATGTTTATGCTCAAATTCATGTTCATGCATCATGTTTTATGAACCGGCATGAAAAATGAATTTCTGCATATGTTTTCATGAAAAGAAACGCCTAATGAAAAGATATAAAATGCACGTAATCCCGGTCACGTTGAGGTGGGGTTCAGACATGGCTGTCCTAAGAGGAGGAGCATGTTTTCCCCCTGCAGATGGAAAGGGCTATCTAACCGCGAGATGTGCCCTCTCTATCTGGTAAGTCAACCCCCGGTGACACCTCCCGCTATGTAACTAAATAATGAAAATGAAATGCATGTTTTTACAAACCTCACACGCATAGCATGCATTTACATTTACGTAGATTTACTGAGCCTTTAGCTCATAGGTTATTTCTATGGTGTAGGTGACTGTGATACAGGTGATGTAACGACCCCAACCCCGTAGGGCCGTCACAGGACTTGACTTTACATTGACATAACCTTTACCTAAGCCCTCGTGTTATCGAATAAAATTTTTCATTTTTACTTAACACTTTAAAAGAAAACGGACTTAGACAATTGACCCACCTCTAACAACCTTTAGGGTCTAACTTTGACTTAAACATTTTGAGCGTAAAACATTTCGACTTTTAAAACATTTAAAACTAGACTAAAACCATTAATAACTTAAAACAATTAACAATTAAAGTAAGATCAATTAAAACAAAACACTCATTCATCGATCATTAAAACACGACACTAATATAACCTATACTTTCGGGAAGAACTCAAGAAAACGAACTGCATGGATCGCTCTAAAAATCGAGCGTATCCTTACCTGTTTTAAAATAACCAAACAGTTCAAAATAACCAAACAGTTCCAGTATATTTCTCCAAAATAAAGACTTCACATTTTAGACATTCTATTACCACATCATACACATCAAAAACTCTACTTTCATACGTTTTTCTATCAAAACCAATCGATCGACATACGTAACGTTTTCATACCTTCATCAATCACATTTCTATACACATACATAAAACCTCCAAATCATTCCCTAACCAAAATAGACTCCTAACTCATACTAACCACGGACACATACTAACCACGGTCGGAATCGCCCTAACAATATTGCCGGGTTGCCACCATGGTCGTACTCCTCCAACTGCGTCCATGATCCTAGCATGCTCATGAAATCACACCGTACCTGTTCTTCTGCACCTACATCACAGAACTCAAACTATAAGCCTAATGCTTAGCAAGTAGTGACTATATGAATTTAAAACATTTTGCTTAACATATGCAGTTTCTACTGTTTCGTTTCTGTCTTATTCTTACACATTCTTTATCTTATTACTGGGTGCTTCTTTACATGCTAGATCAAGGTGACACACCTCACGGTCCACCTCACGGGACGGCCAACCTCGACCTAGAAAAGTGACACACCTCATGGTCCACCTCTCGGGACGGCCACTCACGTAAAGCGGGGGAAAAGGAGGCACACCTCACGGTCCACCTCACGGGACGGCCAACCTCAACCCCACCTTCCATTCTTTCTTACGTACTTTATCGTTTCGTTCTCAACATTTCACATCCTACTGTATCATTTTGTAAAAGCATGGAAATTCGTTTTCGTTTCGTTTTCGTATCGTAAAACCATGATGCGTGCTCTACTATACATAAAAAATAAAACACACATGCATACAAACCTACCGAACTGTGATGTAGGCCCGAAGGCAAATGCACTTACGTACACTACTTACCTGGCGTCCTTAGCAATTTGTCTCTGTCTGAAACCTTAACCGTGGAACCTGAAAAACCTAAATATCAAAATATTGCATTAGAACTCGCTCGGCATAACTGAACTCTCATTTTGTGAAAACATCTTAAACTACTATTTCTAGCCTAATCCAACTAAAATCTAACTAAACGGACCACTATTTTGGGTTTGGTAAAACCGACCCGAAACTTCGAACGCGCGTAACTTTTGCGTCGGATATCGGAATCGAACGATTCCAGCGGCCACGTGCTCCTCTAATAACCTATTTTAATCTGCCAAAACGAATTTCAAAACAAACAACCGTAGTTAGGTCAATTTAGGCAAAACTCGATTCTACCCTTTCCCGGAATTTTCCCCCTTTTCGATTTTTCATCAATCCACACTCATTTCCTCACCAATCGACCACATATACCTTCAATTAACAATATCTAACCAAAAATCCCGAGGCATCAAGCAAAACCCGAAATGCCCTAAATCGGGCTTCACTGATTTTTGGTCAAATTGAGCTCACCATTGCTCGGCAACCATCGCCGGCATTAAGCTCGGCCATTTGACGCAGAAAGCAACCAAAAACGGCCGGTGATCGGAGCTCAATCGAGCTCGCCACGCACAGCCACAAACCGAGCAAGAACAGGGAGCTTACCGTTATGTTTGCGCGCGAAGACGGCCGGAGCCCCTTGTCGCCGTTGTCTGGCCGGAGAACGGCGAGAAATCACCGGTGTGGCTGTCGGAGGGACGTCGATCGCCTCCCTCGTCTCTCATCGGCGTCGGGCTCGAGCTCGAACAACAGAATGGCCTTCGGGCCATTATGTTGTTTTATGTTATTAATAATAATAATAATAATAATAATAATAATAATAATAATAATAATAATAATAATAGTAATCTTAATTTTAATTCCTATTAAAACATCAATATACCGTTCTGCCCTTCCGTAAATTCCGTTCTTAATTATAACCCACGGCTTAATTTCACTGGAAATACCCGAATCTAAATTAATTAACCAATTAGGTTAACCAAACTTATTCACTTTTCTTTTAAGTTACTTAAAACAATTATTTATTAAACAATTACCTATCATTTTATTTTCTCTTAAAAATCCCGGGTGTTACATCCTTCCCTCCTTAAATGAAATTTTGTCCTCAAAATTGTTGCTTAGTCATTTCTCTTATTTCTCACTCCAATGCTACCACCGTAATTACTGTTACAATTCTAAATCTTGATTACTCTAGGGCCTCAATCACTCATCGGGTAACGAAAATTCCTAGATCCCCAAAGTTATGATTCTCTTAACTATGCCTTTTGTAACTCAATCACTTATACGTCCATTGCTTTCAATTACTCACCCTCACATTACCTAAGTAATTATACTATCAATACAATCTCGACACTCCTTTAGTCTAAATAAATCATCGACATTGACAGCTTCGTACGTCTACAAAGTTCCAAGTCCTCCTAGTTAGGCACTCAAGCACTAAATTGTCTATGCGTCCAACGACTGCCACTTAACCAATCTTGGATTAGACGCTCAAATTCTTCTATTTTAACTTCAATCCTAGTGTAACACCCGAGTTTTCGGGTTTCCGCTCCAAGGCTATTTTGGTAAATAAGTAAATTAGGTCCGTTTTGCGAGCGGATAGTTTTATTAGGACCCTAGAAATTTACGGGAATTTGTAGAAGAATAAGTGAAATTTTAGAAACACAAATCAAGAAGAGTAATGTTAGAGTTCCCGTTTTAACCTTTTAGTATGTTAAATCGTAAAAATAGCAAAATAAGTCCGTTTTGTGAACGGTGAGTTTTGTTAGAACTCTAAGATTAAATTGGAATATTTGGAGAAATAAGAAAATTGCAGAGAAACCGAATCGATTGACTAATTAAAGAAATAGTTTTAGTTTATTATAATTATTATTATTTTTATTATTAATTTTATTAATAATAAAAATCAAACAACAGAATGGCATCGCCATTCTGTTGTTCGAGCTCGACGCCGAAGGAGGGCAGCAAGCAGGGGAGACGAGGGAGCGCGATCGACGGCCACCACCGGCGTTTTCCGACGCCCTCCGGCCAGACGACGGCGGCGAGCATGGTCCGGCCGACTTCGCGCACTAAACCGACGGTATGGCTCGGTTTTCTCCCTCTTTTTCGGCTCGGTTTGGGGCTGGCGGTGGCGAGTTCGATTGAGCTCCGATCGCCGGCCGTTTTCGGTCACCTCCGGCGTGGGTTTGCCAACCCTAGGGCCGACTATTGTTGATTGACCGTGTTGAGCTCAATGTGAGCTGAAAACAGTGAAGCCCGATTTAGGGCACTCGGGTTTTGCTTAATGGAACTTCGATTTTTGATTAGTTTATTCTAATTGAGTGTATATATGGTCGATTGGTGAAGAAATTGATAGAATTTGATGAAAAATCAAAAAGGGGAATTTTGGGAAAAAGGAGCAGATTCGGGTTTTGCCTAAATTGACCTAGCTCCGGTCATTTGTTTTAAAATTTCTTTTGGCAGATTAAAATAGGTTATTAGAGGAGTACGTGGCCACTGGAATCGTTCGATTCCGATAACCGACGCAAAAGTTACGCGCGTTTGAGTTTCGGGTCAGTTTTTATCGAACCCAAATTAGTGGCCATTTAATTAGGTTTTAGTTGGATTTGGCTAGAGACTTAGTTTAAGTTTAGAGTTTGTTTATTTAGGATCGGTTTTAATGCCTTAATTGTGAAATGCTTTAGGTGGAGACGACTTTTGGACAGTGCTCGGCTAGCTACGGACGCCAGGTAAGTGGATGTTAGGTTTCCGGCCCTTAAGGCCCTACATCGTGGCAACGTTAGGCTTTACTATTTTGATGATGATTTTCTGATTGTGGGGATTAATGAGTCGGGTAGCTTAGAATGTTAGTTGTTTGAGAAGTCTGTTGAGAATAGTATATGTCTATGTATGTTGTGAATTGTTTGAGGATATGTTTTGATGATATGTCGTATATAGATCTCTCATGCATCATGTTTTAGAAAATGTACGAAAATGTTTTAGCATATGATTTCACGATTTAAACGTAGAAACGACAACGATGTAAAACGAAAATGTAAAGTGTCTGAGGGAAGTGGTTCACCCCTCAGATGTAAATTGTGGAACGTCCAGAAAATGTAAAGTGTCTGAGGGAAGTGGTTCACCCTTCAGATGTAGATTGTGGAAACGTCAATATGAATGATGAAACGAAACGAAACGAATATGAATGATGAAACGAAACGAAACGAATATGAATGATGAAACGAAACGAAACGAATATGAATGATGAAACGAAACGAAACGAATATGAATGATGAAACGAAACGAAACGAATATGAATGATGAAACGAAACGAAACGAATATGAATGATGAAACGAAACGAAACGAATATGAATGATGAAACGAAACGAAACGAATATGAATGATGAAACGAAACGAAACGAATATGAATGATGAAACGAAACGAAACGAATATGAATGATGAAACGAAACGAAACGAATATGAATGATGAAACGAAACGAAACGAATATGAATGATGAAACGAAACGAAACGAATATGAATGATGAAACGAAACGAAACGAATATGAATGATGAAACGAAACGAAACGAATATGAATGATGAAACGAAACGAAACGAATATGAATGATGAAACGAAACGAAACGAATATGAATGATGAAACGAAACGAATATGAATGATGAAACGAAACGAAACGAATATGAATGATGAAACGAAACGAAACGAACATGAATGACGAAACGAAACGAAATGAATATGAATGATGAAACGAAACGAAATGATTATGTACGATGAAACTGTAGAAACTGCATATGTTAAGTAAAATGTTTTAAATTCATATAGTGCATCCCCTTACTAAGCATTAGGCTTAATGTATATGTTGTATGATGTAGGTGACAGGTTGAAGGTGAGAGTTCCTCTCGAGGACAAAGAATAGGTGGTTGACGGATGGTGCTCGTGGCGACGGGGTGTGTTTTGGCAAGGTCTGATGTCTATTGTTGTGCTCCGAGTGATTTTGGGTAATTAATGTGAACTTGGATTAAATGTTAAAAATGTGAGGGATTTTAGGGTGTATATTTAAGTTTAATATTCAGAAAATTTTATAGAGGATATAGGTTTGAAGTAGTACTATTTTGAATGATTCGTTAATGTATGTCCTTGGTGATGTTTTAGGAAATTTTGTGCTTATGCTCGATGTTGTTTTAAGGATTTGATTAGGTGTTGTTTGTGAAAGTATGAAAATGTTTAAGTATGTGGATTAGATGTTTGATAGAAAAATGTATGAATAGTCGAGTTTTGATGTATATGTAGTGGTAGTAGAACGTTTAGAATGTGGAGTTTTAATTTTAGAAATATACTGGAACTGCTTGGTTATTTTTAAAACAGGTAAGGATATGCTCGATTTTTAGAGCGATCCACGCAGTTCGTTTTCTTGAATTGTCCGAAATTGTAGGTTATATTAGTGTCGTATTTTGATGATCGACGAATGAGTGATTTTAAGGGATTTCAACAATCCGAGACTTCAATTTAATGGTTTAGAAGTCGAAACGTTATGAGTGATATAAAAAGAAAAATTTACGTGGTTACGACAGTTTAAAGTTAAGGTTACGTTAGGGTTAGTTTGTTTAAGGGTTTTGGGTTATGTTTAAAGTAAAAATGAAAAAGTTTATGCGAAAAATACGAGGGCTTAGGTAATGATTATGTCACGGCAAGTCCGTGGCAGCCCTGATCGGGTTGGGGTCGTCACACCTAGTCCTTCCTCGAACGGAATTCAATCGGTTCTCTACTTCTCTCATACCTCATCCATTCAACGCATCTAAAACATCATAATTTCTCAAAGCTTCATCTATTGCTTAATACTAAGGACCTATTACATAGCCTCCTTATACTATTTCCTTCTATTCTAAGTCCTCCTCTACCTTACTATCTCATTTCTAATCCATCACACACATCCTTTACACCCATGGACAACGGGCATTCATGACGTTCCATTAGTCACTATAACACGATCCTAGTACTCAGGGCTCTCAATACTTAAACCTATCCCTTTTTCTTTCAAAGTATTCTCTAAGTTTCTATACCTATGTCTATAATGCTCGATTTATCCAACTTTCACCTCGGTTGTCACCAAACAATATCAAACTCTCAGTCTTACTAATTAATTACACTATTCACCCAATGCCTTAAATGGTGCATAAACACTTTGACATAGCTTACGAGTCGGATCTTTCCTAAACCTACAGGCTTATCTTCACTTCTAGGTCCACTTGCACAATCCCCGTGCAACTTTCTATCCTTTCATCCAATATTTTCTAAATTCTTCAACATCACAAACCTTTAATGTTTCACTTTTATTTTGACCATTCGCTTATTCCAATAAATCTATTCATTTACCCTTATGACATTGTCCAAAAATCTACCTAATCGCCAATTCTATCTTACCTCACATAGTCTCCATTTTCCTCCATCCATGAACTAAGAACCATCCCTCACGGTATGAATCTTTTATATAGGCTAACATCCATATCCTCGATCAACAATCTTCTAAAGACTTTATGTTCCTCAAGTTGGAATTTACGTTCCATACCTAAGCTTATTTATCCTAACCCTAGCTACTTACGAAATTGTTGGCTTTTACTTTGTTACATAGTAGCCAAACCCTTGAAATTCTCTAACTTAACCTCATCCTTAATGCATTTGACCATCCTCCTCATTCAAAAGTTCATATGTTTCCTCAAATCTCACACCACTAAATACTTAAATGCTAACCTTCTTATTTTAACTCTCAATTAAACCTAAAGGCCTTTACACTTACTCTTATAAATCTATACACAATTCTAAATCTATCCAACCACCATTTTTCACCTTACGTCGCTTAGTCTCTAATTTCTTCATTAAAAGAAATTCCCAATATTTTCATAGATCGCACATCGCTAGATTCTGATGAATTAAATCTCAACTTCTAACCTTCATTCTTATCTAGCAATCCTCTCTTTCCTAGCTCTTAACTTCGCAATATCAATTACACTTCTCCTCCAAGGCTCCAACACTTGTAAAAATATCTATTTTCACATAAGGTTTTCACTAAGATTTACTAGCTAATGAATTTTTCTATTTGATCTTCAAAATTCAGGTTCTAAGTGTTCCCCCACACTACTCCACAACAATTTGCCTAATAACTTTCTTATTTTCTCAAAAAAAAAAAAAAACAAAATTTGGGTCATAAGTATTCAACGCAATTCTTTACATCAATTCCTCTAACGGCTTCCTTGTTAGCAAACTTGTTGCAGGTAATTTACACCCTTAATCCGAACCTCCTTGCCATCCTAAGTCCTCAAGTCTAATTCACATCCACCACCAACTCCCACACGATTATATTCTAACATTTCTACGTTAGTATCTCCTATAAATAATTAAAATGACACGTACCTGTAACTACAGTAGGCTGCTCTTCATTGTTTGCACTTCTGAGGGAGAAGATCTTTGGAGATACACTTGTGGGTCCCTTGTTCCGTGTCGGGCAGTCCCTGGCAAGATGGCCCATCCTATTGCAAACAAAACACGGCCCTTTACCTTTCTTCGGACAATTCCTGGAGAGATGTCATATCTCTTGACACTTGAAACACCTTCCTAGATTCTTCCTTGGGCAGTCCATAGAAATATGACTTTGCTCATTACAATTAAAACATCGGCCCGAACCTGCCTTGCACACCCCATCATGGAACTTCTTACATGTTGGGCATTGAGGGAACTGCGAATAACCAGAGGCACGCTTTCCATTTCCTTGACTAATTTCCTCATCACTCATCCTTTTTGTGCCCCTCGGTAGTTGTTGTTCTTCATCACTCTGTTGAGTTGTAATTTCTCTAAAGGGCTTCTTCGACGCTTCTCTTTGTTGCTGAAGCTTCATCTCGATGTCATCAAGTCCAAGAGCTCTTTCCACTATTTTATGATAAGGCACGTCTTCATCATCCACCGTCATCACCCCTTTCTAAATTTCTAGTTTCAAACCTTGTACAAATTGGTGAATTTTGTCCTCCTCCTCATAGATCATATATCCGGCATATCGAGATAGCGAATCAAACCTTCGCACATATTCAGCCACCGTCCCAGTTTGGCGCAATTTTGTGAACTCCACCTTCTTACTAGCCCGAAGAGTGCGACTGAAATACTTATTATAGAATACTGTTTTGAACCTTTCCCATCTCATAACTCCCACATCAGTAGTAGCTTTAATCGTATCCCACCAAAATATAGCATCCTTCTCTAAATTAAATGTTGCACACGTCACCTTGTCGGCTTCCTCCACTTTTGCATAGGCAAACATACTCTCAATCTTACGGATCCACTCCTCGGCGCAAGTAGGGTCCGAAGACTGTCCATCGAATGTCGGGGGCCTAAGCCGCCTAAACCTTTCTCCACCTTGGTCCTGAGAATCGTTGCCCTGTCCACTTCGATTCAACAAAACCCTTATCTGTTCTGACTGTTGGCGTAATATGTCCATAAACTGGCTATTGGGATCCATTCAGGTTACTTAAGTACTCGTGGCATTTTCTTGTACCTAGACATGTTAGAAAAACACAAAACACTATAAAAATCTATAGATCATTACTTAAACTTAAACACTTACAGTTGGCGAAGCACTACCATGGGGCGAGTGGCATTGTTAGGTAATCAACTGAACGATTGCGACCACGTGTCTCTAATACCATAACTGTAACGACCCCAACCCCGTAGGGCCGTCACAGGACTTGACTTTACATTGACATAACCTTTACCTAAGCCCTCGTGTTATTGAATAAAATTTTTCATTTTTACTTAACACTTTAAAAGAAAACGGACTTAGACAATTGACCCACCTCTAACAACCTTTAGGGTCTAACTTTGACTTAAACATTTTGAGCGTAAAACATTTCGACTTTTAAAATATTTAAAACTAGACTAAAACCATTAATAACTTAAAACAATTAACAATTAAAGTAAGATCAATTAAAACAAAACACTCATTCATCGATCATCAAAACACGACACTAATATAACCTATACTTTCGGGAAGAACTCAAGAAAACGAACTGCATGGATCACTCTAAAAATCGAGCGTATCCGTACCTGTTTTAAAATAACCAAACAGTTCAAAATAACCAAACAGTTCCAGTATATTTCTCCAAAATAAAGACTTCACATTTTAGACATTCTACTACCACATCATACACATCAAAAACTCTACTTTCATACGTTTTTCTATCAAAACCAATCGATCGACATGCGCGCGAAGACGGCCGGAGCCCCTTGTCGCCGTTGTCTGGCCGGAGAATGGCGAGAAATCGCCGGCGTGGCCGTCGGAGGGACGTCGATCACCTCCCTCGTCTCTCATCGGCGTCGGGCTCGAGCTCGAACAATAGAATGGCCTTCGGGCCATTCTGTTGTTTTATGTTATTAATAATAATAATAATAATAATAATAATAATAATAATAATAATAATAATAATAGTAATCTTAATTTTAATTCCTATTAAAACATCAATATACTGTTCTGCCCTTCCATAAATTCCGTTCTTAATTATAACCCACGGCTTAATTTCGCTGGAAATACCCGAATCTAAATTAATTAACCAATTAGGTTAACCAAACTTATTCACTTTTCTTTTAAGTTACTTAAAACAATTATTTATTAAACAATTGCCTATCATTTTATTTTCTCTTAAAAATCTCGGGTGTTACAGGTGAGGACGACATGCCTCCACTAGAAGTAAGAGCAGGTTGAAGGAGGATGGCCTGTGGGAGTGCGCTTAGCAGTCGACGCGAATTTTGACCCATGGGGACTTCACGTAGGTATTTTGGGATTTTGATAGTTAGAAACGTCGATAAATGTATATGATGTTTAGATGGGTAGACAGGTGAATAGATAGGATAATTGTATAGTTGAACCATTTTAGGATGCTTGGTTTCTGGATAGTAGACGTATCAATGTTTTGATGTTTTGGGAAAGCTCGTTTTATGAACTGCTTGGTGACTTGAGTTTCGTAGGGAAATGTTTAGTTTTTAAACGGATCCACGCAGTTTGTTTTTGTGAAAACTTACTTTGTTTTAAATATGTCTCGAGACAGTTTTTGAGCGAGATTATGAAGGATGTGCGAGTGTCAAGTGAATTTATGATGAAATGTATTGTTGTGATGTATGTAATGTCTAGAGGTGAATTGATGATGGAAAAATTGTGAAGTGTGTGAAAAATGTGCAGGGCGTGAAAGAAGGAGAGAGGCGACTCTAGGATTCTAGAGAGGTTGCCGATCGATCGCCAAGGGGGGGCGATCGATCGCCCCCGCATTTTTGGCAACAGCCGTTCGCAACGGCTAAAATGGCTGATCGATCGGCCATGCAATTTGGGCACAGTTGCCCTTTTTGCCCTCGGTTCAATTGGCCGACTGCTTTTCCTTTATTTTAATGTGTTTTCTTCGTTGGTTTTCAATGTTTTTTTTAAAACGATTTCCAATAATTTAGACTTTGACTAATGTTAGAAAAAGAAAAAAAAAATTTATACAGGAAATTAAGGGTAAAGAATTAGGGTCGCTACAATTTTATACTATGTTGATTTTAACTTGTTTTCATGATGATTTTAATAAACATTGCAATGGCTTTACAAGAAATTTTAAAGCCTATTTTGGAAAGAAAAAAAAAGTGACATATACTTGCATTGTTGCATTTACCTCTTGTTATATTCCCAATATGTATAAGTATGGGATAAAAAGTAGGAGCCTTACGAATTATCGTCCCCTTTGGGTTGAAAGTCCCTAAACCTCGTGAGGGAATATAATGCTTGGGGTACTACAGTCCTACCGGTGAGAGCTCGGGAATCTGTAGGGATTTGTTATAGTTATATATGTTGGGTTGGATTGAGCTTATGTTGTGAATTTTTAATAAATGTCATTGATTCTTAAATAATGCATTTGATTTTCATTGAATGATGATTTTACATGCAAATTCTATTCACATTGCAATGGATTTTAGTTGTTGAAATTGATTCACTAATCGATTTATAGCATGCATTTTTATGAAAATGACATGTTTTTTTTTTAAAACTCAAATAATGTTTTCACATTGATTTCTAAAACGAGTATAGTAGCATGGGATGAAGATTGAGTCTGGATTGTGTGGATAGAGCCTGAATTAGCTATTCTAACTGTTAGATTTATTTGCTGGGCTATTGGCTCATTACGTGTATTATCCTTATTTTTCTGATAGCGAAGACGTTCACCAAAACCGGGAAGCCAAGGCAAGGTAAAGATACAAAGAGATATAAGTATGGGGTTTGTGGAAAGTCACATGACGTGACTGTTGTATAATTTATATTTTTATTTGCTTTCGCTAGAGTATTATGATGATGATGTAATTGGTGATGTAGATATTTCAATTTATGAAATATATGTTTGGTTGGAATAAATTGAGGATGATCGTATTTCAGGATGCCAGGTAGAATAGTGTGGTTAACGTTTCCACTTAGGGAACGTCTGTATGTTTGACTTGGAAGTCGTGGTCTTCCTTAACCAGGTCATTGTCGTTGTCGCTAGTTTGAATCATTCCCACCTCGGGAATCCTATCCGTCAGGATCCGGCCGGGGGCCGAGTCGAGTCCTGACAGCCACATTTGGTCTTGTTCTTACTTAATTCATACCAATGGCTAAAATCTTTATCTCATTTGTAAGCTCCCTTGATCCAGTCAAAACCCAAGAATCTAGTACTCAATTTGGTTAGAAGGACATACCATTTGTTTCTCCCTTCTTGTATTTGATGATGTAGGGGTAACGCTCGAGAAATTTCACTTATTTTGTAACACCCGGTTCTTTACGGGATTTTTGTAATTATATATGTATAATGGCATTTTTGTAAATATGTCAAGTTGGCCAGTTTCGCGAAAAGAAAGCGTTATTAGAATCCTAATTATTAATATAGATTTTAGGAAAATTTCAAGAATTTTAGGAGTTGTAACACTAAATTACGAGAATTACGTTTCTCATAATATAATGGATGTTTTAATAAAAATAGCGAACGAGATCCGATTTGAGAACGGACATTTTTAGTAAAGCCCTGATAATAAGTTGGAGTTGTTGGTGAAATACGGAAAGTTGGAGAAACCGAATCGTTAGTTAATTAACGAAACAAAGGACGAAACAAATAGAAAATCAAAGGAAGGGCAAAAAGGTAATTTGCCAGGCCAAATTTATTAAATACATAAACTTCTTCTTCTTCCTCCAGAACACTTCACGTTTCTTTGCTCTCTCTGTCTCTCGACGATTCCTCTCTCCTCACACAGTTTCCTTCTCCGACAACGATTTCTCCTCCGGTCGACTTCCGTTCTTCGCTTTTGGAAAGTTTATTTGTAATTTTGGGTCGTTTAACAATTAGGGTTTCGTTTAGAGTTTTGTGAAAAACGTGATTTAGAGTTTGAAATGGATAAGTTTATTTTATTTATAAGTATAATGGACGTATTGATGGTTATTGGACGAAGTTAGTAGAATTATTGATGAATATTAGAGTTTTGGTTGGATTGGAAAACTTAAAAACTCCATTAATGGAGGTTGGGAGTTTATGAGCACGAATTGCTCGACAAAATGCCTCAATGAGCTAAATTAGAGTTTTAGGAAATTTCTTTAGTTAAGGGTTGTTAATTTGGACGTTTAACAGCTTAAACTCGTTTTAACGACAAATGTTATGAATTTGCTTTAGGTGAACAACACTCGTGGACGGAGCTAGAATTGCAACGGACCCTAGGTAAGTTCTCGTGACTTACTATGGCCGATTGGCCTACACCGTAAGTCAAAGTTTTGTCGAGGAACATTGGTGATTCGTTTGTTTAAATGCTTTGGATGGGTAGTTAGAATTAGTTCTTTTATAGGTTATGCTTTTATTGTCTCAATGGTATGTATGATGTATGTTTACTTTCAGCACGTAATTGTTCATGCATCATGGTTTTCAATTATGCATAGAAAATGAATTTCCGCACTACGTTTTCATGAAAAGAGATGTGGCCCGAAAGGGGGCTATTGATCTATTGTGAAGGCCGAGAGGGGCTTGTCACAATACCATATTGCCTAAAACGAAATGAATCTATGTAATCTGTTATCTGGTCATGCGAGGTGGGGTTGTCCGACTGCCGGATGTGCCCTCTCTATCTAGCTGGCTGAGATCTCATTGAGATTCTGTTTGCCACGTAATGATAAGAAAATGTTGCATGATTTCCGAACCTCATATACACAGCATGCATCTGCATTTATGAAACTTGCTGAGCCTTTAGCTCATAGTTTTCTGTATGGTGTAGGTGATCTTGATACAGGTGAGGACGAGATCCCTCCACCCGAGGAATGATCAGTTGAAGAAAGATGGCCTGCGAGAGTGTGCTGGGCAGTTAGTGCGCTTTTGACCCGTGGGGACGTAAGTAAATGTACCGATGTTTTGAACAGATAGAAACGTAGGAAAGTTGTATCGATAGAACATTTTAGGATATTGGTATTTGGATAGTGGATAGGTTATGTTTTGATGTTTTGGAAACCTATTTTATAAACTACTTTTGGAAAGTCTTTTATTGGAAATAAACTGGAACTGTGTAACACCCGAGATTAAATTTAAAAGAATAATAAAATATGTTGTTTTAAGTAATTGAGTTTTAATTAATTGAAATGTAAAGTAAATAAATTTGATTGAAATTAAGCCGTAGGTTATGATTTAAGAACGAGATTTAACGAAAGTTGAAATGATCGGAATTATGGGAGGGCAAAATGGTAAGTGAGGATTTAATTAATAGTTAGTTTATTATTATTATTATTATTAATATTAATTAAAAAATAAAATAAAATAAAATAATTAAAACGACAGAATGGCAAGAAGCCATTCTGTCGTTCGTTCGAACACCGAGAGCAGAGCAGGGGGAGGGCGAGGCGCGGCGAAGGCGGCTGTTGTCCGGCGACGCCCGACGTTTTCCGGCCAGACGACGTCGGAGATTCCAGGGTGCCATTTCCGGCCATCTTCGCGCACTGGACTGACCGGTAAATTCCATTTTCGCCCTGTTTCTTCTCTGTTCGAGGCCGTGGATCGCCGAGCTGCTAGAGCTCCGATCGCCGGCCGTTTTTGGCCGTTCTTGGCGTCAAATGGCCGGGCTTAATGCCGGCGTGGGTTACCGAGCAATTTTGAGCTCGGATTTGGCGAAAATCCAGCAAGCCCGAATTGGGCATTTCAGGTTTCTGGATTTGGAAGCCCTAATTTGTGTTAGATTATGTTAATTAGGTATGTGGGTGGTTGATTTGTGAGGAATTGGAGGAGAATTAATGAAAAATCGAAAAAGGGAATTTTTGGGTTTAAGGGCAGTTCGGGTTTTGTGACATTTGACCTAGCTAGGGTCGTTTGTTTTCAAATTCCTTTTGGCAGGTTAAAATAGGTTATTAGAGGAGTACGTGGCCGCTGGAATCGTTCGATTCCGATAACCGACGCGAAAGTTACGCGCATTTGAAGTTTTGGATCGGTTTTTACCGAACCCAAATTAGTGGCCCGTTTAGTTAGATTTTAATTGGATTAAGCTAGAGATAATAGTTTGAGAGTAATTGGTGAATGTAAGCTTGGTTTTAATGGAGTTTGAAGTTGGACGTTGTTAATTGTGCATAAATTCGGGTTTTAGAAATTGAGAGTAAAAATATGATTAAGTGTTGTTAGTTGGTTAGTTGATTTCCTTAGAATCTTTTAGTGTGATACTAAATTGAGTTTCGTTAATTGTTAGGTGATCGAACGTGTGATTTAATTGGACGAAGGTAATCGAGTATCCTCAGCGAGATAGGACGCCAGGTAAGTAGAGGACGTTTGTTTTGCCTTCGGGCCTACACCACGGATCGGTAGGATTTATTTTGTTGTTTGTTGTTTGGCTGTCTTCCTTGTTGGTTGGTTGTGGTTTGATGTTTGATTGTCTTCGTTGTTTGTCAAGCATTGTGTTGGTTGTTTCGTGTAGTGTTGCATATTGGAGCATGCATCATGTTTAGCACGCTAGGTATGATTATTAGCATTGGTTGGCATTGTGAGCAATAACGTAAGCAATTAAAGTTAAGGGTAACGCATCTCGAATAGAGTGACTTTTTGGGCTGAGGTTGCTCGTAATAGCACCCCGAGGGGAACTCTATGAGAGAATCCTGAATAGGGTACCTTTTTGGGCTGAGGTTGCTCGTAATAGCACCCCGAGGGGTCCTCTATGAAGGATAAATTGATTAAATTACGTAAATGTTAACGCATCTCGAATAGAGTGACTTTTCGGGCTAAGGTTGCTCGTAATAGCACCCCGAGGGGAACTCTATGAGAGAATTCTGAATAGGGTACCTTTTTGGGCTGAGGTTGCTCGTAATAGCACCCCGAGGGGTCCTCTATGAAGAATTAAAGCAATGAAAATTTAAGCATAGAACAGCAAATAAGCACAACTGAGAGTTAGAAACTGCATGTGTTAGGGTTACGTGTGAGAGTTGAGTTGCATTGTGATGTTGTGTTGCATTGGTTGACGTGGTAGTCTGTTAAGAGTAATGCACTTCGGTGCGGGTAACTAGCATTGGGTGGTCGTGTTGTGGTATCATGTTGAGTTGGGTGGTTGAGTTGCATTGTGGTCGTGTTGCTGTGCATCGTGCTTGTTTATATTTGTTATTCCCTACTTGCTAAGCGTAAGCTTACGTGTGTGTGTGTGTTCTGTGGTGTAGGTAACGACAGGAGCACAGGTTAGAGCTACGAGGAAAGCCAGGGTTGGGACGCAGTCGTTGATGTACGCGGTATGCCGGTGCGGGCAATTGTCGGGGCGTCTCGGCCATAGTCTTCGGAAGATGTGGGAGTTAGCATTTGGGGTGGTTTATTGCAAATGTCTATTTGTTGTATATAGTTAAGTTAAGGGTGATATGTCACTCTATCTTGTGGATTTTCTTCATTTAGGCATGTTAGTATTGTAGTTTCTCTCTTTACTGCTTTGGAGATTTCATATGCTGTATGCTGTATAGTTGAGTAGGAGTATTCTGGCTTGGTTGAGATTGATCGTTTGCAGGTACTTAGCAATTTTGGAGGCGCCATTTACAGGTGTTACTTTGCCGAAATTTTCGGAAAAGGACGCCGTGGTGCTTAGCGTTTAAAAGTAAGGGTAATTAGCGAGTCTAGGCCTAGTTTAAATTGTGTTTCAACGTGGGATTGGTTAGCAAAGTAGCGCTCCGAGCCAGGGTGGGTTCGGGGGCGTTACAAACTGTTTGGTGATTTTAAACAGGAGGAATTGTTTAGGTTTTAAATAGATCCACGCAGTTCATTTTACGAAAGTTTACTATGTTTTTTTAACACGTTCTAGGTTATGTTTTGGGTTGTTTATTTGGTGGTTGACGAAATGCAAAATTAGTGAAGTTGTGAATGATTTTATGTTGAATTGCTTAGGGTGTATGAGATGTTGGAGTTAAAGTGGAAGAGAAAAAAAGGAGTGTAATGTATGTTATATGTAGGGGAAGTAAGAAAGAAAAAAAAGAGGGGTGCAAGTTCTCTGGAATTCGGATTCTAGAGAACTTGGCGATCGATCGCAGGGAAGGGCGATCGATCGCCATCTGTGATCACCACTCTCTGGATAAATCAAGAGAGTGTGCCGATCGATCGCATGATGTGGGGGCGATCGATCGCCCCCCCTATTTTGTTGGTGCCGATCGATCGGCTTCCATGCAGTCGATCGATTGCCCCTTTCATTTGCCGTCCTATGACGATATTTCCCTCCAACAATTCTTCTCTGTTTTGTGGTTTTAATTTAATTTGTTTTCTTTACTTTAAATATGTTTTATTAAAAGGTTTTCAAATGGTTTTTCGCTTAAATGTTAAACTTAAAATTTGTAAGGATAAAAAAAAATTAATACGTAAAAAGTAGGAATATTGTTAAGGGACGCCACAGTTATGGTATCAGAGCCCCCGGGTTTTAAATACGGTTCTGTAGACTGCTCGACTCCACAGCCACTACGCGGACATCCTTCATCAACTGTAAGTATGTTTAAAAAGCTTTATTTGATTTCGATTTCTTAGGGTTATTTGTTTTTAACTTTTATAGGAGATATATAAAAAGGTTCGAGAAAAAGACCCTAGGGATGAGGCACTAGATCGACTTACAAAATTGCTGGACCGTCAGGCCCAGCACATGGACAGGAAAGCACAACAAATCGAGCGTTTAGTAAATTGAGAGGATCGTCAAGCAAGAAAGGTGGTCGTTCCAAACCATCAAGGCATGGAGAGATTTCAAAAGTTGCAACCCCCAGTATTCAACGGACAATCATCGGACTCCACTTTAGCCGAGGAGTGGATCCAAACGATGGAAGATATGCTAGAGTACGCTGGCATAGAGAACGGGAACAAGGTTGCCTACGTCACCTTCCACTTAGCGTTGGATGCCCGTTTTTTGTGGGATTCGATAAAAGCAACAATGGACGTGACAGTTATGACTTGGGAGCGATTTAAGATCGTGTTTTTCGACAAATATTTCAGCCGCACTGTGAAGGTGACGAAGAGGAATGAGTTTACGCAGCTGAAACATACAGGTTTAGTTGCATATTATATTCAAAAATTTGAGGCATTATCGAGATTTGCACCACGTCTAGTAAGTGATAACGAAGACAAAGTGCATCAATTTATGGAAGGTCTGAATCTGGATGCATGTTATAGTGTTGGGAATTCAAGATGTGCCCTATTCAGACATTGCAACTAGAGCTCTGGACTTCGAGGCTGCACGGGTGACTTGTATTAAGCCGAGGGAGCCAGCTAAGGGCTTCTTCCGTGAGATCCACCCTCAGTCACGGAACTGAGGTTGGCAGCCTAGAGTACAACAACCCCAGCAACAACAAAGAGGTGTCAAGAGGCCTTCTGAGGGAGGTAATGATCGAGGAAAAGGAAAGCAGGTACAAGTGACTCCTCAGATGCCTTGGTGCCCTAAGTGCCAGAGAGAACACAGTGGTGAATGCAGAATAGGCATGAATAAGTGCTATCGGTGTGGTGAAATCGGCCATTTTGTTAAAGATTGCCCAAAGCCAGATCGAGATCAGTTGAGCGGAGATCAGAGAAGGGTCATGCCGAGGATCTTTGCCTTTATTGAGCCTGTTGACGCCAAAGACGAGACTCATCCATCCGTGATATCAAGTACTATATTGATTATGGGCATAACTGTACTTTCTTTGATGGATACAGGAGCTATGCACTCCTTCATTTCAACTGCTTGCATGACTAGATTGGGATTAGAGTCTGAGCTAGCAGAATTCGAGTATAGAGTGATGCTGCCTTCGGGAGAGCATATGCAGTCGGATCGTATTTTGCAGGGCAATGTCGTCTCAATGAGGAATAATACCCTTTATGCTTGTCTGATAGTTATGAGCATAGAGCAGTACGATCTTATCTTAGGGATGGACTAGCTGTCACAGCACTTCGCCACCATCGATTGTCGATCCGGGATTGTGACTTTTCGACCCCTGGGTAAGGCCAAGTTTGCTTATCAGGCAATGAACAGGTTGAGTGGGTCGCCTACTTCCTATTCCATGAAGGTCAACGAGCAGTTTAGTGGTGAATACTTGATTTACTGGCCACAGTAGTTGATACTCAGTTGCTCAGTGGAGTAAAGCCGAGTGACCATGCTATAGTCAGAGAATTCTCTGAGATCTTCCTTAATGATCTTCCCGGATTATCGCCGGACAGGGAGATCGAATTTACCATTGATGTGTATCCGAGCTCTGCGCCAGTGTCTAAGAAACCATATAGATTGGCGCCTGCTGAATTGAGAGAGTTGAAAATCCAGCTTGAGGAGTTGCTGGAAAAAGATTTCATCCGACCCAGTTTTTCTCCTTGGGGTGCGCCCGTTCTGTTCGTTAAGAAGAAGGACGGGACTCTCAGGATGTGCGTGGATTACAGAGAGCTGAATAAGCTTACAGTGAAGAATAAGTATCCACTGCCCCGGATAGATGATTTATTTGATCAACTACAGGGTGCCCGAGTGTTTTCCAGGATTGACCTACGCTCGGGTTATTACCAGTTAAAGGTTCGGCGAGAAGATATCCAGAAAACGGCATTCCGAACAAGGTATGGGCATTATGAGTTCCTTGTTATGTCTTTTGGATTTACTAATGCCCCTGCAGCGTTTATGGACTTGATGAATCGTGTTTTCAAGGAATATTTGGACAAGTTTGTCGTTGTTTTTATTGACGACATTTTGATCTATTCTAAAACGAAGGAAGAACACGAGGAGCATCTGAGGATTGTTTTTGGAATTCTGAGTCAACACCGTCTATATCCAAAGTTTTCTAAGTGTGAGTTCTGGCTGGACAAGGTCGGTTTTTTTGGCCATATCATATCACAGGAAGGAGTTTTTGTGGATCCGAGTAAAATACAAGTGGTCAGGGATTGGCCTCAGCCTAAAAATGTGCGTGAGGTACGTGGATTTCTCGGGTTGGCTAGCTATTATCGGAAGTTCATAGAGGGATTTTTGAAGATTGCAGTTCCTCACTCACGCTTGACTCGGAAGAATGAGAAGTTTATATGGTCGGCTACTTGTGAAGGGAGTTTTATGGAGTTGAAGCAGAGGTTGACCACAGCTCCAGTTCTAACGTTGCCTGTTGAAGGTGATAAATTCAGTATTTACTTGGAAGGAAAGGTTATTGCTTATGCTTCTCGGCAGTTAAAGTCGTATGAGCCGAATTATCCTACGCATGACCTGGACTTAGCAACCATGGTCTTCGCACTGAAGCTTTGGAGACATTACTTATATGGGCAGCAGTGCGAGATATTTTCTGACCACAAGAGCTTGAAGTATTTGTTTACGCAGAAGGAGCTTAATATGCGCCAGAGAAGGTGGCTAGAGTTCGTCAAAAACTATGAGTTTGAGATTAAGTACCACCCGGGAAAGGCGAATAAGGTCACTTATGCTTTGAGCCGAATGCCCACTGCGAGTCAGCCTTCACTTACAACGATGTCAGTTACGTTGAGGTCTGTGATTGAGAAGTTCGATGTGGAGATTGTGGCAGAGTTGTTCAGTATGCTCACTAACATTTCTCTCAGGCCTACTATTCTGGATAAGATACGTGAAGCTCAGCAAAAAGATGTGGAGTGTGAGGAGCTTCGATTGAGCATGATATCTGGAGACTTGTCTGATTTTAACTTGTCAGATGATGGTATTATGAAGTTCAGGCATAGATGGTACGTGCCTAACGACAAAGAATTGAAGAAAGAGATTTTGGCCGAAGCACATTCTTCAGCTTACTCTGTGCACCCAGGAAGTACAAGATGTACCGGTATTTAAAACAACACTTCTGGTGGCCGAACATGAAGAGAGAAGTCGCTAAGTGCGTGGAAACCTGTTTAGTTTGTCAACAGGTAAAGGCAGAACACCAGAGGCCGGCCGGAACATTACAGCTACTGCCGATTCCGGAGTGGAAATGGAAGCAGATCTCCCTGGATTTTATTGTGGGGCTTCCAAGGATGACGAAAGGGTATGACGGCATCTGGGTGATTGTGGACCGATTGACAAAGTTGGCTCACTTCTTATCTGTGAAGATGACATCTTCTATAGATCAGCTCGCCGAGCTTTATGTACAGGAGATTGTTAGACTGCATAGAGTACCAGTTTCGATTGTCTCATATCGAGATCCGAGGTTTACATCGAAGTTCTGGAAGAGTCTACACAAAGCTATGGGAACTCAGCTAAATTTCAGCATGGCCTTTCATCCTCAGACTGATGGTCAGACAAAGAGGACGAATCAGATTATGGAGGATATGCTCAGAGCTTGTGTGTTGGAATTTCAGGGATCGTGGAGCAAGTATTTGCCACTGATCGAGTTCTGTTACAACAATAGCTTCCAGGCTACCATCGGTATAGCTCCGTATGAGGCATTGTATGGTCAAAAGTGTAGATCTCCGTTATATTGGGACGAGGTTGGCGAAGCTAGTATTGTTGGTCCCGAGATTCTACAGCAAACGGCAGAGAAGATTGCCATTATCAGACAGCGTATGGCCGACAGAAGAGCTATGCTGACACTCGACGGAGAGAGTTGGAGTTCGAAGAAGGTGACAAGGTTTATTTGAAGATTTCTCCGTTCAAGGGAGTTATGGATTCGGAAGAAAGGGCAAGCTAAGCCCTCGATATGTGGGGCCCCTCCCTATTTTGAAGAAGATCGGGAAGATGGCGTATCGACTGCAGCTTTCGGCTTCAATGGAAGGTATCCACGATGTATTTCACATGCCTATGCTTCGAAAGTGTTTGCGCGATCCATCGCATATCGTGGAGGCAAGAGAGATCGAGGTACAACCTACCTTGACTTATGTGGAGAAGCCAGTACGTAGTTTGGAGTGTTCCATCAAGGTATTGCACAACAAAAAGATTCCGCTAGTTAAAATCTTATGGCGGAACCACGACATGGAAGAGGCTACCTGGGAGCGACAGCAGGATATGATGTCTAAATATCCTGAGTTGTTTGTGTAATCAAATTTTGAGGACAGAATTTTAAATAAGGTTGATGGAATGTAACACCCGGTACTTTACGGGATTTTTGTAATTATATATGTATAATGACATTTTTGTAAATATGTCAAGTTGGTCTGTTTCACGAAAAGAAAGCGTTATTAGAATCCTAATTATTAATATGGATTTTAGGAAAATTTCAAGAATTTTAGGAGTTGTAACACTAAATTACGATAATTACGTTTCTCGTAATATAATGGATGTTTTAATAAAAATAGCAAACGAGGTCTGATTTGTGAACGGACAGTTTTACTAAAGCCCTGATAATAAGTTGGAGTTGTTGGTGAAATAAGAAAAGTTGGAGAAACAGAATCGTTAGTTAATTAACGAAACAAAGGACGAAACAAATAGAAAATCAAAGGAAGAGCAAAAAGGTAATTTGTCAGGCCAAATTTATTAAATACATAAACTTCTTCTTCTTCCTCCAGAACACTTCACGTTTCTTTGCTCTCTCTCTCTCTCGACGATTCCTCTCTCCCTCACGCAGTTTCCTTCTCCGACAACGATTTCTCCTCTAGTCGACTTCCGTTCTTCGCGATTTCTTCCTCAAACGACATTCTAGGTAAGGTTCTACGCTTTTGGAAAGTTTATTTGTAATTTTGGGTCGTTTAACGATTAGGGTTTCGTTTAGGGTTTTGTGAAAAACGTGATTTAGGGTTTGAAATTGATAGGTTTACTTTATTTATGAGTATAATGGACGTATTGATGGTTATTGGACGAAGTTAGTAGAATTATTGATGAATATTAGAGTTTTGGTTGGATTGGAAAACTTAAAAACTCCATTAATGGAGGTTGGGAGTTTATGAGCACGAATTGCTCGACAAAATGCCTCAATGAGCTAAATTAGAGTTTTAGGAAATTTCTTTAGGTAAGGGTTGTTAATTTGGACGTTTAATGGCTTAAACTCGTTTTAACGACAAATGTTGTGAATTTGCCTTAGGTGAACAACGCTCGTGGACGGAGGTAGAATTGCAACGGACGCGAGGTAAGTTCTTGTGACTTACTATAGTCGATTGGCCTACACCGTATGTAATGACCCCTAACCGTACCCGTATTTTTCCGTATTATTATTTTTTTTCTTATGAATGTATCGTTTAAGCGGAAATTTAAATCGTTAAGATCGTTCAGAGAATTGAAAACCATTTAAAATCATTAATAGGAACTTAATAAAACAATTTATAAAAATTAAGTTTTAACATTTTTCTGCAATCACGATCGATCGTGGTCATATCACGATCGATCGTGATCAGCTAAAAATAAAAAGGAAATTTAAACATTTTTCCTGCAATCACGATCGATCGTGGTCATATCACGATCGATCGTGGTCACGCTGAACTGATCCCGATCGATCGTGGTGGTGTGCCCGATCGATTGGGCTGCCTCTGGAATTTCAGCAAGAAATTTTCTCAGATCACGATCGATTGTGGTCGAATCACGATCGATCGTGATAGGCCTTTTTCCACTTTTCTGCAGATCACGATCGATCGTGGTCAAATCACGATCGATCGTGATTTCCTTCATACACATACTACACTAAAAAAAAACACACCTCACAATTCCCTTTTCTACCTCATACATTCATCACTTCTTTCAACACTTTTCACAACAATACAATCACTCTACTCCCCGTATACAATCCCCATTATACCAATCGTCCAAAAACCGACTTAAAACACATTTAAAATATAACAGAGTTTCTTAAAAACAAACCGCGTGGTTCCGTTTAAAAGTTTAACGTTTCCTCCTGTTTGAAAATAATCAATACATTACAAAATCCTTTTAATTTCCAAAACACGACATATAATCTATCCAACCCAAAACATCCTAAAGTATTTAACTATACATATCTCCTATATTCTATCTATTAATTCCCAAAATGTTTACCTACGTCCCCACGGGTCAAAATCACGCTCCGACTGTCAGCGCACTCCCACGGGCCACCCTCCCTCAACATGCTCATACATCAGGCGGAGGGACGTCTTCCTCACCTGTCTCAATATCACCTACACCATAGAATTAAACACGTGAGCTAGAGGCTCAGTAAATCTAAGTGAATGCAAATGTATGCTATGCTATGCTCTTTTAAACCATGCGTTCTTTTCATTTCTTTTCATTTCTTTCTTTAGGTTTCTATGGGTCACCCGGGGCTTCACTCTCGCTAGATAGGAGCGGCACATCCTGCGATTGGATAGCCCCTCGGATCTAACTGGGGGGAAAGCATGCTTCATTCGACAGCCATGCCTGAACCACCGCACCCGGCGTGACTATCTCTGCATTCCTTTACGTTCTTTGTTTAACTTTTTCCATGTAAAAATACTTTGAAATTTATTTTGCATGCGTGCTTAGAAAACAATGCATGAACATGCTCGATGCTATAACAATAACAAAACAATGACAATAAAGCATTAATCATCAACAAATACTAAACATTCTATAACATAAGGTGACCTAACTACCCGTCCTAATCACCCAAACGCACATATCTCCAAATCTCCTCAATCGACTCAATTCATACGGTGTAGGCCAAGACGGCCAAACAAGTCACAGAGACTTACCTTGCATCCGTCGTATACCGAGCTTCGTCCACAAATGCTTGTTCACCTATAACATTTCACAATATACTTATTAAATCGAGTCTAAAATCGTCAAACACAAAAATCACTAACTCCTAACTAAAGAAAGAATCTCCTAAACTCTATTTTAGTTCGTTGAGGCATTCCGTCGAACAATTCGCGCTCGACATTTCAAAAACCCCATTAATGGAGGTTTTTAAGCTTCAAGTTAACCAATGCTTCAATACACCTCAACAAATCGATGAACTAAGCTCCAATAATAACCAATACGTCTATTAGAGGCATAACCAAGCTCAACCTATAAATTCCAAACATCGATTTACGTTTTCAACGAAAACCCTAATCGTTTTAAACCCTAGAAATCGATATTTAGCGTTCCAAAAGTTTAGAACCTTACCTAGAGAGCGAAGACGATGATGAAACGTGAAGGCTCAAGTCACCGGAGGAGGAGAATCGTCGCCGGAAATGAAGGATCGCCGTTGAGAGGAGAGCGTCGCGTGAAGGAGAGGGAAAGGAAATGGATTTTGCGTTAGAGTGTTGGAGAGGAAATGAAGAATTTGTAATATTTAATAAAACTTGGTTTGGCAATTACCAAATTGCCCTTCCATTTGATTTTCAATTTATTTCTCCAATTGTCTCTTTATTTAACCAATGATTCGTTTTTCTCGAATTTCTCGTATTTCACCATAAATTTCAATTTATTATTACGGCTTCGTTAAAACTTTCCGTTCGAATAACGGACTTAATTTGACGTATTTACAAAATGGCCGTTTATATTGGAATAAAATTAAATCCCGTAAAGCCGGGTGTTACACCGTACGTCGAAGTTTTGTCGATGAACATTGGTGATTCGTTTGTTTAAATACTTTGGTTGGGTAGTTAGGATTAGTTTTTTTATAGGTTATGCTTTTATTGTCTCGATGGTATGTACGATGTATGTTTACTTTCAGCACGTAATTGTTCATGCATCATGGCTTTCAATTATGCATAGAAAATGAATTTCCGTACTACGTTTTCATGAAAAGAGATGTGGCCCGAAAGGGGGCTATTGATCTATTGTGAAGGCCGAGAGGGGCTTGTCACAATACCATATCGCCTAAAACGAAATGAATCTACGTAATCTGTTATCTGGTCATGCGAGGTGGGGCTCAGGCACGGCTGTAGACGGATGTGTGCGTGTACCCCCCCCCCCCCAAATCGCTAGGTAGAAAGGGTTGTCCGACCGCCGGATGTGCCCACTCCATCTAGTGGGCTGAGATCTCGATGACATTTTGTCTGCGACGTAATGATAAGAAAATGTTGCATGATTTCCGAACCTCATATGCACAGCATGCATCTGCATTTACGAAACTTGCTGAGCCTTTAGCTCATTGTTGTCTGTATGGTTTAGGTGATCTTGATACAGGTGAGGACGAGATCCCTCCACCCGAGGAATGATCAGTTTAAGAAAGATGGCCCGTAGAAGTATGCTGGGCAGTCGGTGCGCTTTTGACCCGTGGAGACGTAAGTAAATGTACCGATGTTTTGAACAGATAGAAACGTAAGAAAGTTGTATAGATAGAACATTTTAGGATGTTGGTATCTGGATAGTGGATAGGTTATGTTTTGATGTTTTGGAAACCTATTTTATAAACTACTTTTGGAAAGTCTTTTATTGGAACTGTTTAGTGATTTTAAACAGGAGGAATTGTTTAGATTTTAAATGGATCCACGCAGTTCGTTTTATGAAAGTTTACTATGTTTTTTTTAACATGTTCTAGGATATGTTTTGGGTTGTTTATTTGGTGGTTGACGAAATGCAAAATGAGTGAAGTTGTGAATGATTTTATGTTGAATTGCTTAGGGTGTATGTGATGTTGGAGTTAAAGTGGAAGAGAAAAAAGGGAGTGTAATGTATGTTATATGCAGGGGAAGTAAGAAAGAAAGAAAGAGGGGTGCAAGTTCTCTGGAATTCGGATTCTAGAGAACTTGGCGATCGATCGCAGGGAAGGGCGATCGATCGCCATCTGTGATTGCCACTCTCTGGATAAATCCAAAGAGTGTGCCGATTGATCGCCCCCTATTTTGTTGGTGCCGATCGATCGGCTACCATGCAGTCGATCGATCGTCCCTTTCATTTGCCGCCCTATGACGATTTAGCCCTCCAACGATTGCTTCTCTGTTTTATGGTTTTAATTTAATTTGTTTTCTTTAGTTTTCTTTACTTTAAATACGTTTTATTAAAAGGTTTTCAAATGGTTTTCCGCTTAAACGTTAAACTCAAAGTTTATAAGGATAAAAAAAAAATTAATACGGGAAAATTAGGAATATTGTTAAGGTACGCCACATATTTAGCGTGTTTTCTATTTATCTTTCATTGGCTTTTTATGTATTTAAGAGCTTGATGATCGGTGTGAATAATAAAATCCTTCGAGAGTAGATAATGTTGTCAAACCTCAAGGGCTCGATTGACGACTAGAAACTCTTTATCATACGAAAAGTAGCTTAAAGTAGCCCCCTTGAGCTTCTCATTAAAATAGGCGAGTGACTTGCCCTCTTGCATAAGCAATGCTCCAATTCCTATTCCGGAAGCATCACATTCTACTTCAAAAACCTTGTTGAAATCGGGTAGTAGAAGGATAAGGGCGTGAAAAAGATTCTCTTTGATTAACTCAAAGCTTTGTTGACAAGCTTGAGTCCAACGAAATTCCACTCCCTTCTTGGTGCAATCAGTTAAAGGGAACAAAATCGAGATAAAGTTCTTAATAAATTTTTGATAAAATGAAGTTAAACCATGAAAGCTTCTTACCTCCGAAATTCTTTTTGGGGTTGGCCAATCCCTTATAGCTTCAATTATAGATTCATCCACTTCCATGCCTTCCTTGGTAATGATGAAACTGAGAAAATAAATCCTCTTTTGCACAAAAGACCACTTCTTGAGATTTCCATATAATTTGATATCTCTAAGAGTATCAAATAAAACTTTAAGATGATCCAAATGTGAGTTGAGATTCACGCTATACACCAAAATGTCATCAAAATAGACCACTATGAATTTTCTCAAGAAATCTTTAAGAACGAAATTTGTAAGTCTCATAAATGTACTAGGGGCATTAGAAAGGCCAAAATGCATCACTAACTATTCATAGAGGCTATACTTAGTTTTGAAGGCCGTTTTCCACTCATTTTCTTCTTTCATCCGAATTTGATGGTAGTCACTTTTCAAATCTACCTTGGAGAAGATTGAAACCCCATTAAGTTCATCCAACATGTCTTCAAGTCTAGGAATGAGAAACCTATACTTGATGGCAATTTGATTGATGGCCCGACTATCAACACACATCCTCATAGTCTCATCCTTCTTTGAAACTAATAGTGTAGGAACTGCACAAGGGCTCATGAATTCTCAAATGTAACCCTTCTCAAGCAACTCTTGAACTTGCTTGTGTAGTTTCTTTGCCTCTTTTGGGTTCGTTCTATATGAGGGCCGATTTGGTAGCACCACTCCCAGTTGTAAGTCAATTTGGTGCTCAATACCCCTAAAAGGTGGTAATCCTTGAGGTAACTCTTCTGGAAACACGTCTTGGTATTGGTTCAAGAGTGCCTGAACCTCCCTTGGAATTTCTCTAAAGTCTTCCACCCTTTCTCGAAACATCAACAAGATAATAGATCCTCCATCTAGAAGGGATTTCCTCAACTCTTTTCTTGACATGAAAAAAATGGACTTCGACCTTCCTTCCTTTCTTAGCTCCTCATCCAAAGCCACTTGCTCTGGTTTGAATGACGCTAATTTGATTGTCTTTTCTCCAAACTTAAATAAGTAGTAGTTGTAGTATCCATCATGGGACACATTCCGATAATATTGCCAAGGCCTTTCCAACAAAATGTGACTAACACTCATTGGCACTACGTCACAAAGAACCTTGTCCTTGTATCCCCCGATTGTGAAGTTAATGTATACTTGCTTGGAGACCTTAATGTCCTCTCGATCATTTAGCCACCTAACCTTGTAAGGGTTCAGATGTAGGGTTGTCTCTATCCCAATTTCTGCACAAGGTTTTGGGATGCAACATTAGTGGCAACTCCCCCTATCTATTATGAGAGAACACACTTTGTCCTTGATTAAACAACGACTATAAAAAATATTCTCTCTTTGACAATCCCCATCATTTGCTTGTGACATGAGAACTCTCCAGATGACCATCAAGAGTGTCCCCTCTTGTACATGGAACACCTCCTCTTAAGATTTTAGGTCTTTACTAGAACCTTCCTCTTGCTTATCTTCAATAACTATCTCACCAGTGCTTTCTCTAAGAACCATAACCCTTCTATTATGACATTGAGAAGAAATGTGTCCCAATACAAGACACTTAAAGCACTTGATCTCCCTTGATCTTGGCCGAGTGGTAACTTCCACCAATTTCTTGTCTTCTATTCCCGTTGTAGGCCAACTCTTTGTAAAAGACTTCTTATCATCCAACTTAGGTGGTGGTTTGTAGGAACTCTCTATTTTTTAAGGAAACCGATTACCAACCCCTTTTCCTTTTCCCTTCACTTGCCTTTCAACCTTCAAAGCAAGTTAGACAATGACATCTATTGGTGACACGGTGACCCTTAGAAAAGGGTCCGTATATAACCCACAAAATGTATAGAAGATGTGCTCAGTGTGTGGTTTGTGCTATGACCAAATATAAGGTAAGAAAAATGATAAATAATGCAAGAAGATGAAGTGAGGGTGTGTGTAATGGTGAATGGCCGAGAATGAGTAGGGAAATGGTATATGAAATGCAATGAAAACGAGAAAATAGAGGTGTGAAATGTGTGTGGAAAAGTGAAGAAATGGAGATGAAGATGAAGGGAATAAAATGCAATAAAATAAATGTGAGTTGTGTGGGAGTGTATGGCCGAAAATAAAGAGGTGAATGTGTGTGAAAAGTGATGACAAGTAGTAGATGGAAATACCTTTGGCGGGTTCAAAGAGCTATCCTACGTTAGGCTCTTTGAACAAATGATTCTCCAGTAGAAAAATCGACCACCTAGGGCCTAGGTTTCCTTCCTCAACTCCGACTCCCAATGGAGAAGGCGAGGAAAAAGTTAAGAGCTAACCTAGCAACCCAAGCTAGGCTAGCAATGGAGGGCTACTCCACTTGGCTCAAGGAACCAAGGAAAAACCAAAGGAAATAGAGCTTTGGTAGGGAAATAGGTGTTGTATAAATTTGGCAAAAAGTATTTTACACAAACCAATGCAATGCTTAAATAGGCAACCTAAGGTGAATTGGGTTTGGAGGAAAAATTGTGGCATTTGATTAGAAGAAAATCGAATGGCAAAGAGATGGGAAGCTGAGGCATGCATGAGCAGCCTATCCGCGCGCGCCAGCTGGACTCGGCAACGCGCCATCGCCAGCACTCGGGTAGGTGCAATCCATCTGCCCGCGCGTGCCATGTCACCCATCCTCGCCAGCTGCCTGCGCCTCTTGCCAGCTTGCCCGCGCCTGTTGCCTTCTGCCTGCGCGCGTGCCAAGTGTACAACTTGGATGAAGGCCGAGCCAAAAAATGCATCAAGGGCCAAAAATTGTCCAAGTCTTGACTCTATGTTGTCACCGACTCATGTAACTGCAAAATTATACCTTTAGATGTGGACTCTTTCTTGGACCAAGTCTTCATTTGGGCTTGATTTTGTTGAGGCTTTTCCTTGAGGATTGATTTTGAGTTGAATTTCTTCAACCCAAATCCACCATCATACATCTAATCCTAACCACACAATCTAATGCATGCAATACAATTATAAAGTCATACAATAAAGGTGAATGTATGCCAAATAAGTTTGAAATTAAAATTACACATTTAATGGCCCGGGAAGACAAATTCCCATAGGGCTGCTAGAATGCTCCATGTGTATGCTCCAATGAATGACATGACAAGGCTTCTCCACATCTTCCGAGGTCGGTTCCCAAGTGAAGTCCATGATGGGATCAAAACCTGCAAAAAGAGACAATTCATTAGAACATTGAGTGATTAAATTTTGTACCCGAGTTTGTGATCTTGTGACGGGCCTCCGAGGCATGTCAATTGGTCTCCAAACATCACTAATCTCTTTATTCAAACCCCTTATGAACCTTGCAATCACTTGCTCCTCAGGTTCTTCCAATTCACTCCTAATCTTGAGAATTTCAAACTCGGTTTGGTATTCCTTAACCGATTGTGAACCTTGCTTCAAATATTGCATTTGTAAAAACAACTCTTGCTTTGCTTGTAGTGGCTTGGCACGAATCTCTTTCTCATCAAAGACTTCATAACCCTCTAAGTCACAATAGCATCATCATTCTCACGCCTCCTTTGGACCTTCAAATTGTCCCACTATAAACTAGCATATCCGGTCAATTCTATAGACACTAGTTGTAATTTCACCTTCTCGGAATAGTTGTATTAGTTAAATACCTTCTCTACTTTATCCACTCAATACAAGAATATATCACCATTACATAAACCATTAAAAGAGGGAATGGATACCTTCACATGCTTCAATTCCTCATTAGGGTCGTACCTAGCATGCGGATTATCAAACTCATTCTCGGATTCTTTCTCTTATTCGGTCACATTTTGATTAAATCTCTTCCTAGGATTTATGTGTCTTCTCCTAGGCAAAGGGGTTTGAGGGACCCTCATATGCTGGTTCTTCATCTCTAACATCCATTAACTAATGTTCTCAAGCTTGTGGTTCAATTTATATAGTTTTACTTGAAAACTAGATTCTTCCTATTTCGGGTTTGTTGCTAATGGAGATTGAGCGTTCAGCTCTTGATTTTATTGGTTATTAGCTCACTTTTTGTTATCATTTTAATGAACCAAAATACACCAAAAACACAATAAAAATAGCAATGCAAGAGCAGAGCTATTATACCAAATGATGTGCTTCAATTTAATGGATGAACACAAACACTAGTTCTCTCAGCTGGACAACAAATTTGACTGAGAAACCCAAGGTTCCAACGTGCATAAAATCTTCGATTTAAGTCTAAATAATCTAAAACTTTAACACAAACTCACCATGGATGTGATGAGACTACCCTCTAAATTTCAGATGTTAACTCATTGTGGTTGAAAAGGTATGAATGAATGACTGCTTGCTGGTCTGAGGAGGTAACAAAACAGCACCTCTTGGGTTTGGCACCTTTATGGAAGAAGGGATCTCCAACTAGCTTGGATGAGAGTTGAATACAACCTTGCTGATGATTCTCCATGCCATGAAAGGGAGGAGGAAGGTTGCAAAAAAAAGTATAACTACTTTGGCTCTCACAAAATGGAAACACAAGAACACACTCAATGCTTCTCGGATGTAACTCACCGAGGAACACAGTTTGGAAGCTTCAAAGAGCTGAAAGTAATCTGCTGTGTTTTCATTCCAAAAAATGGCTGAAGGGAGGCTAAAAGATGGTATAAATATCATGCCTCTTTCTTATGATTTAGGGTTTGCAGACTACTAAGAAGAAGAACTAAAAGAGGAAGGGTACTCTGCCACATGGCTAGCCGAGTACACCTTTGTCTTGTCATTTTTGGCAAACCTCCTCTCTCTCTTCAAGGGTCACTATCATGTTGTCCCTCTTCTTTCAAAATGCATCCATATTCGATTCAACACATGTTCAGCAAGTCCATTCTACATAATCACCACAAAATACTTAAGTTTTAAAGAATAATTTAAAAGTATGCTCGGGTTACACTATTTGTCACAAGGAAGAAAAATTCCTCATTCGTTTCTTTGTGTGGTCGAGGAGTACTTCCATGATAGTAAGTGGAAACGTTTCTTTATGTCTAGGGTGCTTGGCTCCATCCTCATGTCTTCAAAGGATGCTTCTCCTATAAAAAAAGCACACTCGTTAGTTAATGGATCGATCATGGCCAAGGATTTGGCTCATGATCGCGTGATGACTCCACTTGGCACATCAGTCCTTTTCTCAACAAGTGGAATTAGAGCAAGGTTGTTTTGGTGGTTATTCTTGTGTTTGTCAAATGGAGGAGTATAATAACAGTAGCAGTACAATGATTACGCTCACGGCTACCAATTACTCAATTCGGAAGTCGCGAATGGAAGATTTATTATGTTGTTTGGATTATAAAGACACACTTTTGGGAGATGAGGGCAAACCAAACGAGATGTTTGAAAAAGATTGAAGACGTGACCATTATCTGCGATGATATTAGTGTTAACCTCACATGTCAGGATCCTCATTAGGTAAGTTATTATGATGTTTCATATTACGTTATTGCTCGACGCAATGTGTTTTCTACTTATAGTGATTGTGAGTTTGGTCATGAAAACGATGCAGAGTGCAGGATCGTAGGCATAGGTGATGTCTACATGAATATTGATGCCAGATGTCAATTGCGTCTGAAGAATGTGAGGCATGTTCATGATATTCACCTAAATTTGATCTCCACTGATGTACTACTAGATGACAAGGGATACCATAACCACTTTATTGAAGGTAAGTGGAAGCTCACTAAGGTGTCATTGGTTGTCGCCAGAGGAAAGAGATATAGTTCTCTTTTCTTGATGCAGACTACGTCTTATGGGGGAGAAGTTAATGCAATTGATGACTCATCTACTCAACTATGACATATGCGGCTTGGACACATGAGCAAGAATGGTATGCAGAAGCTTTATCAAAAACAGATAATTCCTAGTTTGAAGTCTACAAAGTTAGATGTATACACTCATTGTTTGGCTGGTAAACAACACAGGGTTGCTATTAAAATTGCCTTCATCTAGAAGACTTAATGTGTTTGATTTTGTGTATATTGATATTTGTTCTATAGACTCTACGAATCTTGGTGGTGCTAGTTATTATGTTAACTTTATTGATGATCATTCAAGGAAGGTGTGAGCTTATGATTTGAAAATAGGTTTCTTTTAACTTTTCAAAGCGTCAGTTGAGAGAGAAACTAGCAAGAAATTGGAATGTGTCCACTCATATAACGGTGGTGAATATAAAGGGTCATCAGGAGTATTGCAGAACTCATGGGATCAACTTTAAGAAAACAAAGCAAAAAATGGCCCAACATAATGGAGTTGCAAAGAGGAAGAACCGCACAATTAATGACAGGATTCGTTGTATGCTCTCTCTACAAAGTTGCTAAAGTCCTTTTGAGGGGAGGCAATGAGATTGGCAGTTGACATGAAATTTTTTTTATCTTTAGTTCTTTTGAATCATGACATACCTCAGAGAGTGTGGTCAAAGAAAGACGTTTCATATGAGTAGTTCAAAGTTTTTGGTTGTAGGGCATTTGTGCATGTCCCTAAAGACGAGAGATCTAAACTTGACAGCAAAACAAGACAATACATTTTCATCGGGTACAGTCATGAGCAGTTTGGGTACAGATTTTAGGATCCTGTCAACAAGAAGGTATCAAAAGTAGAGATGCAGTCTTTTTGAAAGATCAAACCATTGGAGACTTTGATAAGACATAAAAGCCAAAGTCTATTAGTGAAGACCAAGTTGACTCAGGTTTGGTTCGTTCACCAACAGTGGCTATTAGTGATAAGAGAGATGCATAGAAAAATGATCTCCTTTTAGTTGATAATGAACTAGTTAAGTAGAACCCAGAAGAGCCACCAACTGAGCCTTAGTTGAGAAGATCCACCAGAGATAAAGAACCTTCTAGAAGATATTCTACCATTGAGTATATGTTGCTCAATGAAGAGGGAGAACCAGAGACTTATCAATAGGTTTTGTTGCATGAGAAGAAAAATGAGTGGTTGTGTGCAATTTAAGATGAGATGAAGTCATTGCATGAGAACAACACTTACGACTTGGTAAAACTACCGAAGGGAAATAGAGATTTGAAAAACAAGTGGATGTTCAAATTGAAGTCAGAAGAAAATAGCTTACAACCAAGGTATAAAGCAAGGCTGGTTGTGAAAGGTTTCAGTCAGAAAAAAGGTATTGATTTTAATGAAACTTTCTCGCCTATCCTTAAGATAAGTTCAATCCAAGTTGTTTTAGGACTTGATGCTAGTTTTGACTTGGAGGTAAAATAACCTGATGAGAAGACAACTTTCCTCCATGGAGATTTAGAAGAGCAGATCTATATGAAGCAGACCGAAGGCTTTAGAGCTAAAGGGAAAGAAAATCTTGTCTGCGGGTTGAGAAAATCTTGTCTGCGGCCTAAGCAAGCTCCAAGACAGTGGTATAAAAAGTTTAACGCTTTCATGGAAGTGAATGAGTACAGTAAGACTTCTTTTGACCATTGTTTTTTTATAAAAAAATTATCTGACAGTGATTTTGTGATGATCTTGCTATACGTTGATGACATATTGATTTTAGACATGATGCTGCTAAGATAGAGAAGTTGAAGAAAGAGCTTAGTAAATCCCTTGCCACGAAGGATTTAGATCTAGCTAAGCACATTCTTGGCACAAGATTATTCGTGACAGAAAGAAGAAAAAACTGTGGTTATCTCAAGAGAAGTACATAGAGAAAGTTCTTAAGAGATTTAACAAGAGCAATGCGAAGTCTGTTGTGTCTCCACTTGCTGGTCATTTTAAGCTGAGAGCCATGCAATGTCCTACAAGTGAGAATGAGAAGTAGGAGATGGAGAAAGTGCCTTATGCATCTGCAATGGGTAGCTTAATGTATGTCAAGGTGTGTACAAGGCTAGATATTGCTCATGCAGTTGGTGTTGTTAGTTGTTTTTTTTAATTATGGAAAAGAGCATGAGACAGTAGTAAAATAGATTCTCAAGTATCTAAGAGGTACTTCTAAGGTGTGTTTGTACTTTGGAAATGGTAAGCCTGTGTTGGATGGTTTCACAGATGCGGATATTGATGGTGACATGAATTCAAAGAAGTCTACATTAGGGTGTATGGTTACTTTTGCCGGGTTGTTGTTGTTTCATGTCAATATAAACTATAGGATTGTGTTGCTTTGTCAACTATAGAGGCTGAGCATGTTGCAATTACAGAATCTTGTAAAGAAGTCTTGTGGATGAAAAAGCTCCTACAAGAATTGGGTCATGAAAAAGATAAATTGGTTTTATATTATGACAGCCAGAGTGCAATTTATCTGATGAGCTCCAAGCCAAGCAAGGGGTGCATTCGACCCATGAAGAGTGATCGTTCACTCGGATCTTAGATTTTTAGAAAACCAGTAACTTTAGATGAATAAATGGATAGGAAAATGAAGTCCAAATAAAACAAAATTTTAAGGGGAGCTTACTATATGAGTGAAGAAAGACTCCTTAAAATTTCAGAGCACAATATTTTGTGGAAATGAAGTTATGATGAACAAATGCTGTCCGATAAGCAACTTTTGAGGCCTTCGGCAAACAATCTTTCGTGGAAGATTCACAGCAAGTGGAAAAGGATAATGGCCACTTTCTCTTGCCCAACTCTTCAAAAGTTGAGAGAAAAGTGGAACAAGGACTACTCAAACAACCACGGGTTTGAGAGCCTAGGAGGCGCAACTCCTCTTGGTTGTTAACAACCAAGACTTACCTTGAAGGTGCTCCAAACCACTTCAGGTTTCTCCTCAGCAAAACCGATTTTCTATTTAACCAAAATCAATCCTTACACACACCAATATCCATGGTATATATAGACCTAAGTGGTTAGGAGTGGATGGACGAGATTGAGTTGTGCTTCCTTTAATCAACGGTTGAGATTAGCCATGACAAGGATCCACCAAAAGGGCAAAAGTGGTCTCCTTCCTCTTTAACTTGGCACCCAAACTTGCCATGCATGCTTTCATGCAATTTCCTTGCATGATTTATACTTTAAGTTCATCCAAACTCTTTTGCCACACTATCCTAACATTGATCTAGCCTTAAATACCTAAATGCATGCTTTAATAATTCCTTACAATAAGGCCATTGTTTGCCAAATAAAACACACAAAAAGTAACTAATAGAACACACATAATGTTTGGTTACAATGAGTTGAATTAGGGAAGACAAATTCCCTGATTATCTTCATGCTTCCAATCCAAGCCTTTACATATTCAACCCCTACAAAATGAGAGGCAAATGCATTAATAAATTTGTCCTTGTTAATAAACGCACTTACTTTGATTGGTGACGGGGCCTTGGGCACATCATCCTCCCCAGCTTCTTGAGGATTTGTCCTCAAATCCAAAGGGTGCTCCTTCATACTCCTTTTAGCTTTTCCCAAATCAAAAGGAAAGGTGATTACTAGGTGGTAGACTATATCATTGTGGCCTTAAAAAAAGATGATTACATTAGCAAGAAAATTTGACAATGGGTTAGGTCGAGCTTGGTAGAGTATTTCTCTTGGTAATTCCCCTATTAGTATAATGTTGAAGATTAGGGGTGCCTCCAATTCATTCAAATTTAACCTTCTTAAGATATTAAATTCTAAGTGAAAAACTAGAAACATGCTAAAGGAATTATCAATAAGCTCAAAATTTAACAAGGTTAGCTTCCACAAGAACAAATATTCTATCTTCAAGATAAGAGGTAAATTCATGGATATTCTTTCATAATATTTCAAGAATGGATGTAACAAGTCATACAAAATAGTAGGTGATACATAAAATGGATCCTCTCTCAAATAATCTTTAAAAGAAATCAACAAAGAGGAATTATAAGCATCATATCGAAAAATCCATTCAAGAAGACAATTAAAATAATCTACTACCCAACCAATCTTAAATAACCGAGCAAGTAGATTATTAGATGGCACATACCTTATATTAGATAAACAATTCTTTTCCAACATATAGGAAATAATTTCAACTTGGTAGGGAAAAGAATCATAATAACTATTAAATTCAAAAGTAATAACTCTAGTTAATAAATTAGAATCTAGAATCCGAAAAGTCAATAACTCTATACCTATGCAAAACCAATTTGGAAATTTCATTTCTTATTTTAAGTAAGGGCACATATAATATTCATTCATAATCTTACTCTTAATTTTCCTTCTTTCAAGATGAATGGTTTTGAAGCATACAATTCTAAGTTTAAGAATTATATTCATATCAATCAAGAATACAATCAATTCTATGGATCTACTAACATAATGTCATGTCATGATTATGCAATAAATTTCCATCGAATCAAAGCTCAACAAAATAATTGGCATTAAAGATTTTCCCTTAGCCATAAACATTAACTTCATCATAGAAATATTGTTATATTAATCTTCCACATTTATAATGAAGCAAGTAGAAAAAGCATAAAAAGGTGTGGTGACATAATTTTCTTTAACAACATAATCAATAAGGTTATGCCAGCATAAAAATTTAAAACAAAATAAAATATAATCTATGTTCCATCCAATTCTAAAAACTCATGTAATTAAATGATTTGGAGGAATAAATAAGGGTATTATGTCACTCAACATTTTGCTAGACCACTCATCCTTAAAGTTTGGCTCTATAATGCTAGGATGCCCTAAGGTTCTAGGAAGACTTCTTTCCTTATTAGCCCATGAAGGGATAATGGGAAAACCATTCTTTTCTAACACATGAACTTTACTCTTGGTTTGGATTAGAAAAGGATTTAAATAAAGTTTACTTACTAAGTCGGACTTTTGAATATGAGGAATATACATATATGCATAATTCACAAAAAAGGTCTCCTCTATAACATAAGTGGGATCAATGAAGTCCTTAGCAAAAATATCCTTCCCAGGATAAAAAGGGTCAAGTAAAAGTACATTTTTGAAAGTTCTAAAATTTTAGAATTCCTTGGTTCTGGATTCTAATACTTGGGGTTTAAAGGTCTTAATGGCTTCTTCCATTAGTTCACTTTCTACCACAAGAAAAGATTCCTCAAATAGCTCTTTAAGTCCAAAATCTTCAATAATTTTGGTTGGGGTAAAAAGTTCTATAATACTATCTCCTAGATTTTCCCTTTGTTCATCATCCCTAAGTAATGGTCCTTCCATGGGATACATGATCTCTTCTTCATCCTATTCCTCTTCACTTAGAGATGATTCCATAACTAATGCTTTTTCCTTCTCCTTTTCTTCTAAAGGTAATTCAATGGAATCATCATCCTCATCCTCCTCACTAAAGGTTTTCTCAATAAATTTGATTTGAGTCTTGGCTAAGGAAGATGATGGCTCACACGACATTGAGGTAGGCCAAGGGTGATACTCTTTTTGACGGGGACTTGGGAGATTTGGTTTGTACCATGGATTTTGCTCTAGTGGCCTTGGTGCAAACTTCTTTTCCATAAGTCTTTTCATGGCTCTCCAAGTGCACACTTCTCCCTCATCATTCTCCTCTCTTTTTGTTAGGAGGTTATTCCACCAATAGCTAGCATAATCAACTAGCTTTTTAGAGGCTTGCCTTATCTTTCCTTTTTCCGAGTACTCTCCAAAGGTAAAATATTCCTCAATTCTTTCTATCCAAGAGAGATATTCTTCTCTATCCGATGTTCCTCTAAAATAAGCTATGGATGGTTCTTCAAATTTATAATAGTTTTGGGAAGATCTAAAGTTTGATCTTCTTAGAGGTTCGGATCTTCTTCTAAACATAGGTTCATGAGGCTTCCTAGATTTTTCTAATCTCATCTTGGACACTAGGGTGCTAAGATCTTGGTTTATCTCCTTAATTTGGTGGTTCCATTGGTTGACTTCTCTAACTATCCCGTTAAGTTGGTTTTCCATGCTAGGCTCCACTCTTTTGGACTTTGGTACTCTCAATGGAGGATAAGATGGTTCTTGGTAAGGTGTACTAGAGCTTCTTCTAGTAGACATATTAACCAAAAATAGTCAACACAACAATTCAAGCAAAGTTATAAACTACTAGGAACCAAATATCAAATGGCACACAAAAACACAACTAGCACACAACCTCTTTTTTTTTTTTGTAAAATTTAAAATAAACTAAAAGAAAAACAACAAACTAAAGATTAAATGTCAAGATTAAACGTAACATGATTCGGCTATCATGCTGCAAATTGTAGAAACAACAAACAACAACAAGCAAAAGATTAATTCTTGGTTAGCATAAAGTGGCACAAAACAACAATTAAAGAGAACTAAGATTAAGACATAGGATTTTGCAACACATTTTTCAGGGCTTAGACGACATTTTTTGGAAACAAAACATGAGTGTCTCTGGCATAGCAAGTGATACCGTTGTGAAGCTCTAAAAGAGCTTCGATTTACCAGGTGGCACATAAATATCTGACACTCGTAGCAAAAGTTATGGCTGTTTTAAGGGAGAAATGTCAAATTCACTCAAATTCACTAACAACAAGTTTAAAATCCACTAATTGATGACAACTGATTCGTACATGCTCTTTAAACAACTTAGTATATATTCCAAACTTGAGGATGCAGCCAATTAACTTAACAGTAGAATGTTCTTAATAATTTCTCAGCAAATAATGTGGTCCACACATCAACTTTAGACTTTGCTATTTGTGGTAACAAAAACTCTCTTTTGAAACAGCTTTTGGTTACAACTTTTCGGCAATTAACAGCAAGCAGCAGCAAATATCTGATTAATTTAAGTCTAATACATGCTGGAATAAGATTAGCACACTAATAAAGTAGCACACACAAAGTGGTCCCCAATGTCAACATACTACTTACAACTTTTAGCAAAGAAAACATGTTGTTTTTTTCAAAACAGAAGTTGCTTAAACATTTTCGGTAAAACCAGTAAACAAACATATTAAGTATGATGTTAAGAAGTCTTCTTCAACCTAAGGAGATCTTAAACATGCTGTGAAAATTTCGTGGTTTATCAAGTTGAAAACAGCAACAAACCAAGTAAGAAAACAAAGCAGAATTTTGTTTCTATACCCTAAAAACAGTTGCAGCAAATTTTATCCTCGGTTTTAAACAGATTTAATCCAAATTTCATGCAATGATTTAAAAAGCTTAATCTTCACATTTTATACATCATTAGCAACAAAATTAATGGAGAGAACAGATTCAAAAGTTGTTACTACTTTGGACCAAAATTTGTGCATTATCGGATCAAGTGCAGCAATTAGTCCTTCCACTTTTCTGCAAACAGCCACTAAACATGATTAACCAACACAAGCAACAAGTTAAACACTTTATTTTGAATCTTAGCTTTCAAACTTATGATGTGGACTTGCTCATTAACATGCTGGAAGTGATACAAAACAGCCGCAAAAGTGACACTACCGAAATAGAAATAAAACAACAAGTACAAAAGTTGTTAGCATTTGTTTAACCATAAAGGGAAGGAAATTGCAGCAACGAAAATGGAGGTTATGGAGTGATATTTCTTCATGCTTAGATGGTTAACAACTCAATACACACTCTGGAGATAATCTAAACTTAAAAGAAATCGAAAACAAACACAAAACAGCAAGGAGAACAAAAATTAAACTACAACAGTTTTGAAAAGAGAATCAGAAACAGCACACTAAATTGAAATCGAAAACAGCACACTACATCAGCATTCAATGATAGTTCAAGCTTTTAAATGTCCATTAAGATGCTGTAAAACATTTAAAACACAACTAAAAAGACACAGCTCAAAGATCCTTAGCAAATAAAACAACAAGCAGCAAATGGTTTCGATTTTATATGAAAATAGCAGCAGAAAAACAGCAGCAGGGAAAAGCCTGAAAAACCGATTTGAAAAACCCATTTACCATCACATTAGTCTTCATTTTCTCAAGTGGTTTGATCATTAAAATGTTAGAGAATGATTCTCATACGTGCTGCAAGAAAAACGAATCAAACAGAACAGATTTAGAGCAGGAGATTCTGGTTTCTTTAAAAAAAATCTGCTTGGTCTTTTAGTTTTACAAACCAGAATGTTGATCGATTTTAATCAGCAAAAACAGCAAGTTAAATGCACGATTTAGGATGTTTAAACTATTAGATTCAAATATTCACATGTTAAACGTGCTAGAGAGATGGTGATGCAACAAAAAGTAAAACACAACAATGTTTAATAGCAAAAACCAGAACAAATATGCAGCTGTTTTTCTGGTTTTCAACAACAACACAAATCCGAAATGAGAAATAAGATGCAGCTAAGAAAATGCAACAGCAAATGTAAACCAAGCTGACACCTAACACTCAGAGGAAGCCACCATGGCTCTGATACCAAATGATGAGCTCCAAGCCAAGCAAGGGCTGCATTCGACCCACGAAGAGTGATGGTTAACTCGGATCTCGGATTTTCAGAAAACCAGTAAATTTATATGAATAAATGGATTGGCAAATGAGATCCAAATAAAACGAAAGTTTAAGGGGAGCTTAATATATGAGTGAAGAAAGACTCCTTAAACTTTCAGAGCAAACTATTTTGCGGAAATGAAGTTATGATGAAAAACCCAAATGCTATCCAATAAGCAACTTTTGAGGCTTTTGGCAAACAATTTTCCGTGGAAGATTCACAGCAAGTGGAAAAGGTTAATGACCACTTTCTCTTGCCACCAACCCTTTAAGAGTTGAGAGAAAACTGGAACATGAAATACTCAAACAACCATTGGTTTGAAAGCCTAGGAGGCGCAACTCCTCTCGGTTGTTAATGTGATGACCCAAATGGACACGTATGAGGAGGAACCACCCAGTGCTCTGCGAATCCCGAGTGGGACTTGGGCCGGAGGGTGACGTGCTGTGTTAAAACTCTGCAAATCCCAGGTTGGACTTGGGTCGGAGGGTTCGGTCGTATAAAGGGGGGTCGTCACAATCCCACATTGCTTGGGGAAGTATGTAGAAATGAAACATATGTAAAGAGACCCTCCCAAGATAGTAAGACGCGTTTTGGAGCACAATTGACAACGGATCCCATAAGAACTCCGAAGTTAAAAGTGCTTCAGCGAGAGTAGTACTAGAGCGGACAAACAAAACCGTGAGGTGAGGATATTGGGCTGCAACCCAATCCCCAGAGCGGACAATATCTTGCTGGAAAAAGGGGTCGTTAAAGTTAACAACCATGACTTACCTTGAAGGTGCTCCAAACCACTTCAAGTTTCTTCTTAGCAAAACTGATTTTCTATTCAACCTAAATCAATCCTTATACACACCAATATCCATTGTATATATAGACCTAAGTGGCTAGGAGTAGATGGCCGAGATTGAGTTGTGCTTCCTTTAATCAACGGTTGAGATTAGCCATGGCAATGATCCACCAAAAAGGCAAAAGCGGTCCCCCTCCTCTTCAAGTTGGCGCCCAAACTTGCCATGCATGCTTTCATGCAATTTCCTTGCATGATTTATACCTTAAGTTCATCCAAACTCTTTTGCCACACTATCCTAACATTCATCTAGCCTTAAATGCCTAAATGCATGTTTTAATAATTCCTTACAATAAAACCATTGTTCGCCAAATAAAACACACAAAAAGTAACTAATAGAACACACTTAGTGTTTGGTTACAATGAGTTGAATTAGGGAAGACAAATTCCCTCTTTATCTTCATGCTTCCAATCCAAGCCTTTACATATTCAACTCTTACAAAATGAGAGGCAAATGCATTAATAAATTTGTCCTTGTTAATAAACGCACTTACCTTGATTGGCGACGGGACCTTGGGCACATCATTATCTTACCAAGAGCTCCACTTTTTCACTCGTGTATAAAACATATTGATGTGAGATATCATTGGATTTTGGAACTGTTGAAATTGAAGATGCTACAACTTGAGAAGATCCATACCAATGAGAATGGATCAGACATGATAACGTCCTAAACAGAAGCTTAAGACTTGTAGGCAAAAAGTGGGCGTGCTAGAGCGAGCTGAGGGGGAGATTTATGGGGCTCGACTATATTTGGCTAAGAATATAAAAGGCTTTGAGCCTAAAGAAACCCTAGAGTGATAATGATGTTTGTCGATAACACCAAAAATAATTCTTGCTAAAAACATATGAATTTGTAGATTGGTAAGCAAGGTCGAATCCACATGGAATAGTAAATAGATTTATTTCTATAAAAATTATACATAAGCCAATTGGGGGTTATGAATTTTGAGAATTTAAAACAAGCAATAAATAATAAAATAATATTTCAATAGAGAATGAGTATCTAGTCAAAAGTGATTTCAGTTTTGATTCAATAAACTGATCATTGAAACATGAATAAATTTTTAATATTCTTGAATAAATTGGTTATAGTTACCGAGACGCTCTAATAACCTAATTTCTACTTAGTTTCTCGATAATCAAGAAAAGCTCTATGGATTAACTCTCGTATTAACAAACAACTCTAAGGAGACGCTCTTAGAATTTAATTTATCAACAGCATTAAGAATTAGAGTGACCCAATTCTAGCCAACCATCTCAACAAGTGCAAGTGCAAATAATTTAGACTAGATCATGCATCTTCATAACCTATATTATTTACCACATGTATTAGAACCTTTAAACACTTACGGATTTAAAATTCCTAAATGCGATATAATAATTGATAAATTAAAGAATGACAAGTTCAAACAATCCACAAAACAATATTGTTATAAAGTAAAGAAAATGTATAAATACTCAATAAGAAAAAGAGTAACAAAAAGAGTAGATCTGACAGTTCTTTAGTGAATCAAAACTTCAATTAATCCCTTGGCTAGAAATAAAAATTTAGCAATCCTTAAAAGATTTGACATGCTTTCAACCTATAGACAAAAGGCAAGCAACAAGTAAAAACATAAAACAAGTTCGGTAAACCGGTTTTACCCGAGAATACCCCAAATTCCAGATAGTATATCTTATTCTAACTAAGTCCAAATAAACTAAAACTTTAAGAGAATCTTACTCAATGTGTGAACAATACACCTTTAAAATATCAATGCAAAAATCTCAGATTTTTAAAAGATATGTAAGAAACAATCTGAAGGGCTTAATTACTATGATTGAATAACAATGGGTGGAGGAAGGCCGGCTGGTCGATAAGGTGATAAGTTGCACCTTCTCGAACTTGGCTTTCTCCTTGAAAGAGAAGCACTCCAACTAGCTATTGAGAGGGATGAAATACCATCTTGCTGAGTAGTCTCCACGCTAAAGAAAGGAGGAGGAAGGCTGTAATAAGGATAGCACAATTTGGCTCTCACAAATTGGCACAAAAAGTCACTCAACACTCTCGAATATAACTCACCGAAAAAGGAAAAATGGAAGGAACGAAATGCTTCAAAGCAATCCATGATTTTTACATTCCAAAGTGTGCTAAAGGGATGTTAAGGATTGGTTTTATACCTCCTCTATTCAACACATTAGGTTACAAAATTAGGTGAAAAAGGAGCTGAAGATGGGTACCCAAAAGAGGGTGTACTCGGCCAAGCACCCTAGACGAGTACAAGCATTGTCTAGCCAATCATGGCATTGCTTTCCGTCTCACCAAATATCTTTTTGCATCAAGGTTTTTCCTCCCAAAATCACAGTCAATGTGCCATTTTGAAATGTACCAATGTTTGGCTTCCAAGTGCTAAAAAATAAACTAAAGGTTATGTCAAAACTAGGTAAAAAAAATAAAACTAAAAACTGATTATACTAAGTTGATTAAGGAAAACAAATTTCCTCTTCAACATGGTGATGTCCGAGGGTAACATCCTTGCTTGCGAGGTGGCATGGCTTCTGATATGCCTAGGAATCCAATGACACGATTTTAAACTAAGGTACGTCAAATATCTAATCTTTTCTTTAAAAGTTTGTTAGTTTTACAGGTAAAGATCTTCTTAATAGCTTCGAGTGGAAGCCAAATTCCCAAAGATGAGGATAATTCCACGCATGCCCTTTGTTGGATGGCACTGTCAGGGTCTTTCAGCATTGAGGGGGAATTTGTCTTCCCTAAGACAACTTAAGTGTAGCCAATTATTATTTTTTTATTTTGTGGCCCGTTGCATTACACGTGCGAGTGGCCTAGGCGCTTTGACTAGTTTTTCTACGACCATTCTCTCTAACAGTTATTTCTTCTTTCTGAAACAATTACCTCGAGCATCTTTCAGTAGCTATTTAAACCCATTTTGTGGCTTTATAAGAAACTTTTGATCAACCAAATATAGTGAAGTTTTCTTTCAAAATTTGAAGTGTTCTTTGAACGTTTTTCTCTGGGTTTCTCGTAGGTGTGTGTGTAATATTAGATCGGGTTATCGCCATTGTCTGCCAAGTTCTGTTCTTGGAGGCTCTTATTTGCCATCCTTCTCTCCAATCATTCAAGGGATTGGAAAACAAAAAAAGGGTGGAAAAGCTTGCTTGGTTGCTGTAGTAGCCCTTCATTTTTCGAAGGACTCATCACCCGAAGGTGCCGTTGTTGGCTTTCAGGTGTAACACCCGGGAATTTGAGAGACAATAAAATGATAAGGTAATTATTTACTAAATAGTTGTTTTAATTAATTTAAAAGAAACGTGAATAAAATTGGTTAAAATAATTGATTAATTAAATTGTGTTCGGATATTCTAAATGGAGAAATTAAGTTGGGTACGGGGTGAAGTTCAATCTACAAAATTTATAATTTAAAGACGGGAGTTAACGGAATTTTCGGAGGGGCCGATTTTACAGGAGGGCAAAACGGTAATTATATATTTTAATTTATGTTTTAAGAGAAAACATTATGTTTTCTCTTAAAACAGCAGAATGGCTTTTGAAAGCTATTCTGCCTTGCGAACGCAGCGAGCCCGACGCCGAGAGGGAAGGGAGACACGCGACCCTCCGACGGTGACCACGGCTCCGACCACCGTTCAGACTAGCGAACTCCGGCGAGCTGAAGCCAGAGCTCGGTTCTGCTTTCTCCGCGCCAGACCCGACCGAAAACAGGTAGAGTTTCTTCCCTGTTTTCGTTCTGCTTGTGGCCGTGAATGGCGAGCCAGCTTGGGCTCCGATCTCCGGCCATTTTTGGCTAATCTCGGCATCAAATGGCTGAGTTTGGACCGGCTATGGTCGCCTAGCCGTGAGGTGCCCAATTTGGGCGAAATTCAGTGAAGCCCGAGTTAGGGCATTTTGGGTTTTGCTTGATGCCTCGGGATTTTAGGTTAGATTATTCTAATTGAGGGTATATGTGGTCGATTGGTGATGAAATGAGTGTGAATTGATGAAAAATCGAAAAGGGGGAAAATTCCGGGAAAGGGCAGAATCGGGTTTTGCCTGATTTGACCTAGCTACGGTCGTTTGTTTTGAAATTTCTTTTGGCAGGTTAAAATAGGTTATTAGAGGAGTACGTGGCCGCTGGAATCGTTCGATTCTGATAACCGAAGCAAAAGTTATGCACGTTTGAAGTTTTGAGTCGATTTTTACCGAACCCGAATTAGTGGCCCGTTTAGTTAGGTTTTAATTGGATTAGACTAGAAATAGTAATTTGAGAGTAATTGGTGAATGTAGGCTTGATTTTAATGAAGCTTGAATGTTTGACATAGGTCGAGCCATATGTGACGTGATGTGCCAAAACCAGCAAGCTACGAACGACAGATAAGTTCTCGTGATCTTCTCTGGCCGATTGGCCTACACCGTACGTCAATGTCATCTCGAGGAATTTTGGTGATGTTTTGTTTAAATGCTTTGGTTGGGTAGTTAGGATAGGCTGCTTTAATAAGTTATGATTTATCGTCTTGAAGGTACATATGTTGTTATTGTTTATCGTCTTGATGATACACATGTGGTTGTTTATCTATAATATGAATTGCTCATGCATCACGGTTTCAAATTATGCATAGAAAATGAATTTCCGCACTATGTTAACATGTAAAGAGATGTGGCCTGAAAGGGGGCTATTGATCTATTGTGTAGGCCAAAAGGGGTCGGGCACAATACCACATCGAGATGTGGCCCGAAAGGGGGCGATTGATCTATTGTGTAGGCCAAAAGGGGTCGGGCACAGTACCACATCGCCCAAATCGAAATGCACTATGTTTTCATGTAAAGAGATGTGGCCTGAAAGGGGGCTATTGATCTATTGTGTAGGCCAAAAGGGGTCGGGCACAATACCACATCGTGATGTGGCCCGAAAGGGGGTTATTGATCTATTGTGTAGGCCAAAAGGGGTCGGGCACAATACCACATCGCCCAAAAATGATTTCTGAAACTCATACGCACAGCATGCATTTACATTTACGAGTCTTGCTGAGCCTTTAGCTCATAGTTGTTGTATGGTGTAGGTGACTACGAGGAGACAGGTGAGGACGAGATCCCTCCTCCCGAGGAATGATGCAGTTGACGGAGAATGCCCACGGGAGTGTATTGCGCAGTCGATGCTTGGCCTGACCCGTGGGGAAATATGTACGTGTTTTGAGGGTATCAGAACGTTTTAGGTTAATGGTGGGTTAGACAGATTTATTGTATAGCTAGATACATATTAGGTGGTTTGGATCTGGATAGGTTTATATATTGATGTTTTGAAATGTTTTAGAAATTGATTTTTATAGTCTTTAGTTTGATTTAAAAACAGGAGGATATGTTAAACTTTCAGACGGAACCACGCAGTTTGTTTTCATGAAAACGTGTTTTATTTAATTATGTCTCGAGTCGTTTCGAGTGAGAGTATAGGGCGGTTATACGTTGAATTGTATTGTGAAAAGTATGTTTGTTATGTAGGCAAAATTTGTATTATGAAATGGTAAAGAAGGGCGTTAGGGTGTAAAATGTTGAAGTTATATTTAGGTGATAAAAGAAAGAAGAATTGTTTTAAGCGCTTTATTAATTTGTTTTCCACTTAAACATTAAGTATAAAGGGAAAAGAAAAATTTCGTACGGGAAATTAGGAATAGTATGAGGGACGTGACATCGGGCCAGCAGGTAAGTCTTCTCACCTAATTTTTGACTCATCTGGACCTAGTTTCTAATAGGTATAATCCTGGAATTTGGGGTATTTTTGGTTAAACTCGAGAGCACCGAACCTTTGAACATTGTTCTGAATTTTCTTGTCATTTACAGGGTCATTTTTATGTCAACTCCTCCAAGCCTTGAGCCTCCTTGGTCTTCAAGTATTCAAAGAGGGGGTTCTTAGATTGGGCCTCCTCAAGGTAGTGGGCTCTTGGGTGCTCCTTGGCCCTCTTTGGTTCTATGGGCTTGGCTTTCCTTGCAATTAGCTCATGCTTCATCATCTTGATGGGCCACTCCTTGGCTTATGATTTGGGCCTAAATGTCATTTGAGTCTCAAGAACCTTTCCTACAAAATGAGCACACAAGTTAGTATAGTTTTTAGTTTGTGTTCGTGATGATCCAACCCCCAAAAAGAGTTAGCTCAAAACCCACAAAGAACTAAAGGTGCTCGGGTGATAGTGTGCTCTCAGATTTGTGCAAAAATGAGGATGAAGATGAGATCAAAATGAAATGAAATAAAAAGATGAAATGTAGAGGAGTGTCTGAGGAAGAAAAGTCATGACAATGAAAACACAAAAAAATGAACAAAAATTGATGAAAAATTGTGGTGAATGATAACCCCTTGGAGGCCCCCAAAGCTATCTTATGTTTTGCTTTGAAGCAAAGGTGTTTTCGCAAAGGAAACACCAACCACCTTGGGGAAGGTTTGCCTTCTTCAACCTATATGCTCTCCAAAGAGAGAGGAAGAAGAATGGTAAAAGATATTCAAGCACCTTTAGGCTTGGATATCAATGGAGATCTCGCTCCTTCACGGTTTTGGCACAAACTGTGGACTCTAAGTGCAATGCTCAAATGGAAAACAAAATTCTATTCAAATTTAGCAAAAGGTTTCTACAAACACCAATAACCATGCTTAAATAGAAACTAGGTGGCTAGAGTTTTACAATGACCGTTGATCAAATGAATATGGGAATCATTTGTGCTTATGCTTCATGCAATGGTGAAGCTTCCTCCCTTGAAAAAGTTATCAAGTGCCCTCCTTGTGCCACATCATCAATCCTTGTGAGCACTACCTCTTGTCCTTGGTGCAAAGTCACAAATTCATGCCTCCTTTAATCTAAATCGTCATTGGTGCAATTGATGGAGCCTTGGATGCAATCTTCCTTCATAGCCTAGCATCATCCCATGAACTTAACCCAAATTAGCCACCATCATACATCTAATCATAATCATTCAATCTAATCCTAACCACACAATCTAAATGCATGCATGTGACTCAAATGGCTAATTGTTTGCCAACATAAAAAAAAAGCTCATGTTTGTCAAAATAAAAACAAATAAATAGTTACACGGTGTCGAGGCCGGGAAGACAAATTTCCTTTGGGCCTTGAGTTGAATCCATCCGTGCATCCCAAGTCAAGGTGTGAAGTGTTTGATCCATGTCCATCAAGTAAGCTTTCCATGTGCATTCCTCCTATAAATTCATATCTGCAAAAGAGAACATGTAATGAGTAGAGAGAATAAATAAAGTTTGGGTCATTATTGGATTTTCATGTGATTGCGCCCCTAGGCATGTCATCCTCTCTGGATGATTTGAGGATTTGACCTCAAATCTATTGGTTGGCTTCCTTTCGATGATGTTCTCTCCCAAATTAGTACCAAGGGTCTCAACTAAACTCGCTAATATTTTAAACTTGAACATGATGAGGGTGTAGTCATCCATTAAGGTGTAGAGTTGAAATCCTTTCAACCACCAATAGTGTTCTTGATATAAACTCCAAATTTTGGGTGGTTGGGTGGTCTTTCCATAGAGTTTGTTGGTAAGGATGGGAGGATAGAATTCAAAAACTATGTCGATGGGCATTTGCTCGGTGGTGGAGTGAAGGTTTCGACAGTAGCAGAATGTTGCATGTGAGATATCTTCCTTATACCATTTTGACCACTGGGCTAGTCCTTCAAAATTATACCATTTTGACCACTGGGCTAGTCGTTCAAAATTATAACATCTTGACCACTGGGCTAGTCCTTAAAAAATGGTGAACCTATCATCAACTCTTTGGGCAGAATACAATGGACTAATGATCATATTACCGATCCCAAAGATGCTCTCTCCACAAAAATTTTTATTGTCTTGATAGGGTAAATGCCAAATTGACTCTTCATTCAAGAGGTATGACTTCCTATTTCATCCACCGCCTCTTCCCAAAGTTCGTTGGTTATTATTAAAGGTCGCAGAGCGGATACTACTTCAAAAAAAAGGTTTTGATACCAATTGATGTCGGAGTGTCCTTGTGTGGAATAACCTCTTAACTCATGTTTAGACATCAGAAAGGTTTCCTTGTTTTTCGCTCCTTTATGGATTGCTTTGTCTTGTGCTAATTGCTCAGGAGTCATAGGTAGTAATTTATTTGTTCTACCTCCAAACTCCAAAGTGTAATTGTTGAGAAACCCATCGTGGGTCGCCTTATGGTCGAATTGCCATGGCCGTCCTAATAAAAGATGGCTCGCCTTCATTAGCACTACATTGCAAAGGATCAGGTCCTTATACTTGCCAATGGTGAAATCAGTGGTTACTTGTTCGCTCACTTTTATGCCATTTCTATCATTCAACCATTTCAACTTGTATGGTTGAGGGTGTTCGACCGTTTGCAAGCCTAGCTTGTAGACCATTTCTTGCGAAGCAACATTCATGCAACTTCCACCATCAATTATAAGGGAACACACTTTGTCCTTAACTACACAACGACTATGGAAAATATTTTCCCTTTGGCAGTACTCTATTGTATCCTTGGTTAGAAGTGCTCATCGAATTACTAAGAGTAGAGGTCCGTCTTGAGGTGGACAATCATCACCATCGGTGCCACTCTCCTCTTTGATCTCCTCATCCATTTCCATGTCGTACTGACCATCGTCGTCCTCGCTTTCCCACTCACCAGTGGATTCCTTTTTCACCATTACTCTCCTATTAGGGTACTCTTTGGCATAATGGCCTTTTCACAAATATTTGTAGTATTGGACTTCACGTGCCTTTTGAGTAGTGGGGTTGTTGACTAGGGCCTTATTTACGGGCTTGTCGAACTACTAACTTCCTTAGTGGGCCAATTATGGTTAAAAGGCCTCTTTTCATTAATGCTTGTAGTATTAGTAGTCTTGTTGAAATTTTGGGACCTAGATGTGAATTTAGAAGGATAATGACTTGCTTTCTTTTTCTTAAGTTGCCTTTCAATGGTGAAAGCTAGTTGGATGATGATATGCCCATGATCTCGATACATCGAGAACAAGTCAAGGTATGTAGTTATTTTTTCTATTTTATCTAACTAATGGACTTGTGGAATTTTTTAGGTGAATTGGCTCAAGGCTTGAAGTGAATCAAAGAAGAAGAAATTTGTTTTCCTTAAATTCAAATTATGTAACTGAGCCTTAAATTTAATTTGTATTTTTTTAGGAAACTTTAGTTTTGTTTAAAACTCGTTATTTGGCAAACTTTAGTCTTTTAGAATGTATGTTTGTAATAGTCTTCAAAAAGGGATACTAAACCAAGGTGAACCAAAGGCTGAACCAAGTGAACCGAGGCCAAAAGAATGTTGAACCAAGGCTGAATCGACCGAACCAAGAGGAACCAAGGCTGAACTAAGAAGAATAAAGGGATGAACCAGACTGAACCAAGGTGAATAAGAGCTGAACCAATTGCAAGAGGGAGTGAACCGGCCTGGAGTGCATTTATAGCAGACCGAACCGCCAGAAGCTCCAACGGCTATTTTCCTAGTCGTTGCCCGACGTTTCTACTGAAGCGTTCTCCTCTTTCTCTTCTGATTCTCCTTCTGTATTTAACTTCTCTTCCACTTTTGTAATCGTTTGGTTAATCCGTTGAATATTTAGAATTTGCAGAGGAGTTTTTCTTCTTGTTCGGAGCGCTCTCTGCGAGCGACAGAGAGAGCTTTCTCTCGGTGCTTCATCGGCGCGCAACGCCTGGATGAAGCCACCAGATTGCACCCCGAGCTTGTGGCTGCTAGGGGGTGTTCTTAGTCCCTCTCTTCCTCTTCCAAGCAATGGAAGCGAGGAAGAAATGGGCGAACGCCATAGTTCCCACCGCCGAGAACTTCTTCACTGGCGAAGGATTTCTGTCACCCGAAAATGCCGAGTTGTTTCTGGGTCGGTTTCGGGCCTTCATTTTCCTCTTCCATCATTTCCACAGCACTCTGAGCAACACCCACCTCTTCAAGTGCTCAGTAACTCTCTTTTCCTTCCTCGCCATTCTCCTTGCTCTTCCTCTGTTTTTTGTCTGTTTTAGTGTCTGTTTTGGGGTGTCTTCGAGCACCGATCGTTGTTTCGTTTTCATTGTCTTTCGCAAGCATTTTCTAACCTCATTGCAGACCCGTAGCCTATCAAGTGGTATCAGAGCTACGTGCTCTTTGTTTGCAAAATTGGGTTCTGTTTTAGTCCCCTGTTTCTTCTGTTCTGTTTCTGCATTTTTGTTGGCTGCATGTTTGTGCTCTGTTCTTTCATGTGTCTTTTTCCTGCATGACTGTTGTTGTGTTTTAATTGTTGCATGTTCATCAAGTTGCATCCACCAGCATGCATGTTGTCTGCATTTCTGTTTGGTGTCAAGCACGTTTGCTCTGTTGTGAATTTATGTTCTGCTGAGTGTTGTTCTGTTTGTTTTTTTCCGTGAATGTCCGCATGTATGTTCTGGTTTTATTTCTTTGTTTTGATGAGTTTTTGTATTTTTTTTCTTTTGTTTTAGTTGTTTGTAGTGTTAATTATTCTGTGTTGTTCTCTGTTAGTTTAGCTGAACTGAGCCTCATTGAACAACATGTTATTGTTCTGTTTAGCTTAGGATTGTTTCTGTTTTAGTTTGCAAAATTCTGCTTTTTCGATGCTTGTGTGTTCTATTTCCTTTTGGTTTTTTTTTGTTGAGTTTCTGCAGCAAGAGTTGATGATCTATTTTCTTGTTGTTTTCTGTTTAGCTGTCCAGATTTGTCTCATGTTAAGTCCCAGCTTGTGTTCTGTTTATAGAGTCACATGTTTAGGTGATTGATCGCATGGGTTTTGTTTTGTTTTTGGCCGTCTTTAGTTTGTTCTTGTTTCATTTTCTGTTCTGTTTCGGAATTGTTCTCTCCAAGTTCTAGCAGTTATTTTTATTTTGTTTTTGTAACGCCCCCGAACCCATCCTGGCTCGGAGCGCGACTTTGCTAACCGATCCCACGTTAAAACATAAACTCCCAAACAGAAAAGAAACTTACACAGCTGAATTTACAACTAAACTCCCGAAACTTTCTTACTTCGTACCTAGCTGCCTAGACTCATCAATTCCTTTACCCCTAACCTTTCAGCACCACAGCGTCTTTCCCGAAAATTTCGGCAAAGTAACGCCTGAAAATGGCGCCTCCAAAATGCTAGGTACCTGCACACAAACCAATCCCAACCAGATCCAGAATATTTCTAACCATCTAACCAACCTACGAAATCTCTAACAAACCACATATCGCCAAGAAATGCTATCAACATACAAAATAAGGAAAATCTCCAATAATAGAAAAAAATGGGAAACTAAAATACTAACATCCCCAAATGCAGAAATCCCACAGATTAGGGCGACCTATAACCCTTAACTTACTATATACAACAATAAACATTTACAATAACCACCAAAATATTAAACCCCACATCTCCGAAGACCATGGTCGAGGCGCCCCGACAAATGCCCGCACCGGCATACAGCGTACATCAACGACTGCGTCCCAATCCTAGCTTTCTTCGTAGCTCTAACCTGTACTCCTGTCGTCACCTACACCACAGAACACACACACACACGTAAGCTTACGCTTAGAAAGTAGGGAATAACAAAATATAAACATGCACAATTCACCACAACTCACACACAGCCCTAACACCTCCACACAACACCACTCAACTTGACAACACAACACAACAATGCAACTCTCACACGATCCTAACACATACAGTTTCTGTAACACCCGACGTTTCGGCCAGGTGATTTTCTGACCATTTTCATTGTCACCCTCTTATTTAACCTTTATGATTTAAAATTTAATGTTAAGATAAATTATTACAAGTTAAGTAAAACTAGGTTGGGTGGCAGTTTTGTAAATTAAAATCGATGGATTTAGTATAAATAGGAAATGGAAACCTTAAATCTCATTTTATTGCCACTGTAGCCGACATTCCCTCTCGGCGATTTCTTCTCTTCCAAGTTCTTGCTCTCGGCTACCAGAACTTTCCTCTGCCGACGACCGGTTTCGAGCTTGCTCTTCTCTGCAAATCCACACCCGAGGTATGAAATGGACAATGTAGTCATTCATTAGTAAATAGAGCTCTGTTTTCAGCTCGGCACTGAGTTCGGATATTTTTAGCAGTGGCCGAGTAGCTTTAGACTTTTTAAAATCTGAGAGTAGAAATGTCATCCCGAATCGATTCTGAGCATTTTAAGTAACCAACTCGGATTTAATCAATGGTAAAACCTGTCCACCTAGTTTCGGATTTCAGACTGCAGTGTGTCAACAGAGGAATCGGAATGACTTTAGCTATTAGATCCTAGGACGGTTTATGATTAGGACTATTAGGACTTTGTTTTAACTACTGTAATGTACATGTTTTAGGTGAAGAAGTTTAAAGGAAAGAAGCTCGGATTGCTAAGGAGTCCAGGTAAGTGAATGTGTTAAGATTTCCGGCCACTAGGGCCCTACACCGCAAGGGTATTAGGAAATCACTGAAATGTTAACTTGTTGACTATGATTTGTTATTTCCACGACATGAAGAAGTTGTGTAAGTAAATGTAAAGTTACAGGATGTTCTACTTGTCCTTATGGTATGACTTTTCTCTGTGAACCTCATGTCTATGCATTATGCCCACGTTTCTGATTAAGTAGAGAACATGAAAAGTAAATGTAACCATAATTAAGTGCAGAACGGGGAAAAGACTATGCTATGTATGACTCGCGAATTCTCCCACTGGTGGAGGCCGAGTAATGATATGTATGACTCGCGAAATCTCCCACTGGGGAGGCCGAGTAATGATATGTATGACTCGCGAAATCTCCCACTGGTGGAGGCCGAGTAATGATATGTATGGCTCGCGAATTCTCCCACTGGTGGAGGCCGAGTAATGATATGTATGGCTCGCGAATTCTCCCACTGGTGGAGGCCGAGTAATGATATGTATGGCTCGCGAATTCTCCCACTGGTGGAGGCCGAGTAATGATATGTATGGCTCGCGAATTCTCCCACTGGTGGAGGCCGAGTAATGATATGTATGGCTCGCGAATTCTCCCACTGGTGGAGGCCGAGTAATGATATGTATGGCTCGCGAATTCTCCCACTGGTGGAGGCCGAGTAATGATATGTATGACTCGCGAATTCTCCCACTGGTGGAGGCCGAGTAATGATATGTATGGCTCGCGAATTCTCCCACTGGTGGAGGCCGAGTAATGATATGTATGACTCGCGAAATCTCCACTGGTGGAGGCCGAGTAATGATATGTATGACTCGCGAAATCTCCACTGGTGGAGGCCGAGTAATGATATGTATGGCTCGCGAATTCTCCCACTGGTGGAGGCCGAGTAATGATATGTATGGCTCGCGAATTCTCCCACTGGTGGAGGCCGAGTAATGATATGTATGGCTCGCGAATTCTCCCACTGGTGGAGGCCGAGTAATGATATGTATGGCTCGCGAATTCTCCCACTGGTGGAGGCCGAGTAATGATATGTATGACTCGCGAAATCTCCACTGGTGGAGGCCGAGTAATGATATGTATGGCTCGCGAATTCTCCCACTGGTGGAGGCCGAGTAATGATATGTATGGCTCGCGAATTCTCCCACTGGTGGAGGCCGAGTAATGATATGTATGGCTCGCGAATTCTCCCACTGGTGGAGGCCGAGTAATGATATGTATGGCTCGCGAATTCTCCCACTGGTGGAGGCCGAGTAATGATATGTATGGCTCGCGAATTCTCCCACTGGTGGAGGCCGAGTAATGCTATGTATGACTCGCGAATTCTCCCACTGGTGGAGGCCGAGTAATGATATGTATGACTCGCGAAATCTCGGTGGAGGGCCGAGTAATGATATGTATACTCGCGAAATCTCCCACTGGTGGAGGCCGTTAATGAGATGTATGGCTCGCGAATTCTCCCACTGGGGAGGCCGAGTGATGTATCATGATTGCCGCGATAGGCAAAATGATATGTACGACTGCCGCGATAGGCAAATGACTATGTACCCCAGTCTTCCTCCCTCGTTCCCTGCCTTAATACATGTTATGTAAAGGATAAAGATGAACATGAATGAAGAATGGTTTATTGAACTTATGTCCCTTTAAATTGTGTACTCATGTATATTCTGTCAGCATGCATTCTACTAAGCATTAGGCTTATAGTTAAACCTTATGGTGTAGGTGAAGAAGGTTCAGGTGAGGATGTTATGTTCAAAGAGGATGCTTAAGGCTGGTTGCTGGAGGATGCTCAAGGTGACAGTGCGGGACTGGAGAGGCGATTTATGACCCCCGGGTAAGACTCTATGTTACAGTATGTTAAAGAATATGGTAGTTTAAGTAGGATGAGATTATTTAAAACGTTGAGCTTTGAAACTGTCTAGTGGATCATTGAGTCAGGGAATGATTATATAGATTTATAAATGGTCAGTTGCTTAAGTCTTCCGCTATATGCATTTTGAATGAGTTGTGTTTTCTTTCTGTTGGAAGGAGTCATTTGATGATTTAGAGTTCTCTACCGTAAGACGGAAGCTGGAAGAGGTAGTCTTCCGGCTGACGTCATCGGCAGATGCCGAAGGGTAGATGTTTGTTGGTTTAGTCTTCCGGCTGACGTCATCCGCTGTATGGGTTTTAATGAATCTGTGGTTTATTCTGTTGGTGTCCCGGTATTAAGTTTGAAGTTATGATGTTTGTGCTGCCGGTAGACGAAATGTATTTGTCTATCGGAAGGTGTGAGTGTTATTATGGAGTTTAGAAATCGGTAGATGAAGTTTGCTTGTCTACCGGAAGAAGAAGATGTTAGGTTAATGTTTAGTAGTCGGTAGATGAAAGTACTTGTCTATCGGCAGGAGATGTGTTATTTTGAAGTGTAGAAATCGACAGGAGGATTGTGATGGGAGTCGGGTAAGTCTGTCTTCCGGAGGACGTCATCGGAAGAGGAAAAGTATTTGTCTTCCGGTTGACGTCATCAGCAGACGATATGCCATCGGCAGATGTTGTGTGTTGCCATCGGCAGATGTAGTGCCACGTCATCGGCAGATGATGTGAGTTAATCTATCGGAAGATGTAGTATAAATGTCATCGGCAGATGTTGTGTGTTGCCATCGGCAGATGTAGTGCCACGTCATCGGCAGATGATGTGAGTTAATCTGTCGGAAGATGTAGCTGCCTTAAGCCATCGGCAGATGACGACAATGTCTGTTATCTGGCGATCGGTATGAGTAGTGAGTTAAGTTACCGGAAGATGTGATGCCACGTCATCGGCAGATATAGAGTATTTGCCATCGGCAGATGAGAGCATCGTCTATTGTTCTCTCATCGGCAGATGTAGGTGGCTTCCGTTGTATAATTGACCGGTGTTTTAATTGGTTCACACGAGTTGCAGTGACTGTCGGCAGATGCAATATGTGTGCCTGCCGATAGATGTTTAATGATCATGTGAGATGCACTGTGCTGACCGGTAGAACAACTAGATGTTTGTCGTTTAGCGATCGGCAGGAGTGAAAGCTAAACGCGGTTATTCAGCGAATTTAAGTTAAGATGAGATATGATATAAGTCTGAAAAAAAAAGTACACTACGATTACAGAGGTATAAAAGTACGGATAAGTTTAAAGGAAAGTCATGACACGTGACGATCCTCCCCGGGTCGTTACAGTTTCTAACCCTCGATTGTATTCCTCACGTTCTGATTGCATTTGTCTCTAGTAAAATCCCTCTCGGGGTGCTCAACGAGCCACGTGCCCGACGAGGCTATTCTACCTTAGACCATCTCTAGTAAAATCTCTTGCGGGGTGCTACGAGCCGTGCTCCACGAGGCTAGCCTACTCGAGGCTAACTCTGGTATAATCCCTTGCGGGGTGCTCAACGAGCCACGTGCCCACAAGGCGATTCTACAGTAAAGTCCCTTGTGGGGTGCTCAACGAGCCACGTGCCCACAAGACGAATCTACTATAGGCCCTCTCTAGTAAAATCTCTCACGGGGTGCTCAACGAGCCACGTGCCCATGAGACGATTCTACGGTAAAATCCCTTGCGGGGTGCTCAACGAGCCATGTGCCCACAAGGCGATTCTACCCTAGGCCATCTCTAGTAAAATCTCTCGCGGGGTGCTCAACGAGCCACGTGCCCACGAGACGATTCTACGGTAAAATCCCTTGCGGGGTGCTCAACAAGCCACGTGCCCACGAGACGATTCTACGGTAAAATCCCTTGCGGGGTGCTCAACAAGCCACGTGCCCACAAGGCGATTCTACGGTAAAATCCCTTGCGAGGTGCTCAACGAGCCACGTGCGCACAAGGCGATTCTACCCTAGGCCATCTCTTGTAAAATCTCTCGCGGGGTGCTCAACGAGCCACGTGCCCACGAGACGATTCTACGGTAAAATCCCTTGCGGGGTGCTCAACGAGCCACGTGCCCACAAGGCGATTCTACAGTAAAGTCCCTTGTGGGGTGCTCAACGAGCCACGTGCCCACAGGCGATTCTACCTAGGCCATCTCTTGTAAAATCTCTCGCGGGGTGCTCAACGAGCCACGTGCCCACGAGACGATTCTACGGTAAAATCCCTTGTGGGGTGCTCAACGAGCCACGTGCCCACAAGGCGATTCTACCCTAGGCCATCTCTAGTAAAATCTCTCGCGGGGTGCTCAACGAGCCACGTGCCCACGAGACGATTCTACGGTAAAATCCTTGCGGGGTGCTCAACAAGCCACGTGCCCACGAGACGATTCTACGGTAAAATCCCTTGCGGGGTGCTCAACAAGCCACGTGCCCACAAGGCGATTCTACGGTAAAATCCCTTGCGGGGTGCTCAACGAGCCACGTGCGCACAAGGCGATTCTACCCTAGGCCATCTCTAGTAAAATCTCTTGCGGGGTGCTCAACGAGCCACGTGCCCACGAGACGATTCTACGGTAAAATCCCTTGTGGGGTTCTCAACGAGCCACGTGCCCACAAGGCGATTCTACCCTAGGCCATCTCTAGTAAAATCTCTCGCCGTGCTCAACGAGCCACGTGCCCACGAGACGATTCTACGGTAAAATCCCTTGCGGGGTGCTCAACGAGCCACGTGCCCACAAGGCGATTCTACCCTAGGCCATCTCTAGTAAAATCTCTCGCGGGGTGCTCAACGAGCCACGTGCCCACGAGACGATTCTACGTAAAATCCCTGCGGGGTGCTCAACGAGCCACGTGCCCACAAGGCGATTCTACCTAGGCCATCTTTAATGCTCACTCATCAAACCCGTGCTCACAACTCATGCTCACTCACCATCAAACTCGGGCTCACAACTCATGCTCACTCATCATCAAACCCGTGCTCACAATCTCATGCTCACTCAATGCACAACATAAAATAACCACAACAACCAAACTAACAGCATCAACAACAACAAACAAACACCAAACAACAATAAGCAAGCAATTCATTCCCACACTACTCAATATAAACAACACAACTATCAAACAATAAATCCTACCGTTCCGTGGTGTAGGCCCTAAGGCAAAACAAACGTCCTCTACTTACCTGACTGCTCGGCTTTACGGTGCTCACCTCTAACGATCAATTCACTCGTCCGATAACCTATCAATTATAGAAAATAACTTAGCAATTCACTCATAAATTTTCTAACTAAAACTAACCATACTTCAAACTCCTTTAAAATTAAGCCTACATTCACCAATTACTCTCAAACTACTATTTTTAGCCTAATCCAACTAAAATCTAACTAAACGGGCCACTAATTGAGGTTCGGTAAAAACCGACCCGAAACTTCGAACGTGCATAACTTTCACGTCGGTTATCGGAATCGAACGATTCCAGCGGCCACGTACTCCTCTAATTACCTATTTTAATCTGCCAAAAGGAATTTCAAAATAAACGACCGTAGCTAGGTCAAATCAGGCAAAACCCGAACTGCCCTAACCCGAAAAATTCCCCTTTTCTGGTTTTTCATCCATTCTTCTCCGATTCCCCACCAAGCAACCACCCTCATACCTAATTAACATAATCTAACAAAACCCTACTGTTTTAAACCAGAAAATCAAAGCCCTCAATTTGAAGCCCCCCTGTTTTTCGCCCAATCCGAGCTCACCCTTGCTCGGCAACCCTCGCCGGCGTTAGGCTCGGTCATTCGACGACAAGAACGACCAAAAGCCGCCAGCAATCGGAGCTCAAATGAGCTCGCCCCTCTCAGCCTTAAACCGAACCAAAACAGGGGAACCAAAACAGGGGAAAATCGGGCCTTACCAGTCGGCTCGTGCGCGGAGGCCGCCGGAATCGCCTCGTCGCCGGCGTCTGGTCGGAGAGGGTCAGAAGTCGCCGGTGATCATCGCGCTCCGTCGATCGTCGCCCTCCCACTTCTCCCCTGTTCGCTCTCGGCCGCGAAGAACTGAATGGCGTTAATCGCCATTCAGTTGTTTTAAATTAAAATTAATAATAATAATAATTATTATAATAATAATAATTATAACAATTTCTATTAAAACTAATAACATGACGTTTACCGTTTTGCCCTTCCGAAATTTCCGTTAAATCTCGTTCTTAATTATAAATTATCGTAAATTGACCCTCACCTCGTACCCAGCGTAAGTTCTCCATTTAGAATATCCGAACACTAAGTACTTAATCAATTCGTTTAACCAAAATTTATTCATTATTCTTTTAAATTAATTAAAACCACTATTTATTAAACAATTACCTTATCATTTTATTTTCCCTCAAATTCCTCTTCCACATTTTCATTCTAATTTACCACTTAACATAACCTATCTAAGGCTACGCGCGTTGTAAAAATTTCCCGGGTGTTACAGTTTTAGAGCCTTTCACCGAGAAGAAGTGCTAAGTTTCAAGTTGATAAAATTGGCAGCCTTGTCTTCTATTTTGGGTGATAGTTTCTGTTGGTTTTAGAGTGTGTAAAGCTGTTTTTAATTGTGTGATATACATTTTTCTAGCATGGTTAAGGGGATCCAAAACCTGAATCAATTCTAGTTTTCCAAGATTAAATCTGCCTTTGAAAACCTGGTTATGTTTTAAACAACCAAAGCTGTTTTTCTTTGTTTATAATTTGCTGTTTTTGTCTAGTGAATTTCTGCATCATTCTTCTGTTTTCTGCAGCATGTTGGTTCGATTTTTCTTAAAGTTTTTGCAGCATCCTTGCTGCTCTTTTTAGAGTCAATCACCAAAGTTATTTGCTGAACTTTAATGCCACATATTTGATAGCATATTTTTTTGAATTGGTGATAGTTTTTGTCTAGTTTCTAGGCTGTGTTTGTTTATGTTTTAAACATTTTCTTTGCTGTTTTCTTGCTGTTTTTATTGTTCTTTTTCTATCTGTATAGAAGCACGTGTAGGTGTTTCATTTGGTGTTCAAATCTTGCTAGAAGGTTTAGTAATTGAACCATGCATTTTTGTTTAGTTCTAGGTTGCTATTTTTATATATTTTAGACTCTGTTGTGTGTGTGTCTTCTGTAACATTTGTTGTGCAGTTTTTGTACCCATTTCCTAAGGCAAGAAGCCTCTTTAATTGGCAAATTTGGAGTGACAATTGCTTTGCTTAAAAGGTACTTTCCTGTCCACTTTAGTTTAGGTTTGTTGGGAGATTCTTCGGAATTGTTGACCAAGAGTAAATTATGTTTAGTGTTTATTTTCTGTTGGGAGACTCTTCGGAACTGTTGACCGAGAGCATTTGTGTTTTATATTTGTATGTGATTGAACTTGTTGTTCTTTGAAATACATTGCTGTGACAATTATCTGATATGATTTTTCCATATTAACCTCATGTTACTGAATAGCTAGCATGAATTAACCATGGCCCGTATTAGTTTAAATTTTCAGAATGTTTTCTTGAAAAACATGTTCTAATGTTGTGATTTTGTTTGTGTTGTGTAATTGTTTGAATTTGCTTTTCTTTTGGATTTCATTATTGTGAAATTATATGATATGACTTTTCTATTTTAACCTCATGTTTCTGGTAAGCAAACATGAATTAACCATGGCCCATATCTGTTTAATTTCGGGATGTTATTCTTGAATAAAAGCATGTTCTAATGTTGTGTTTTTGAGTCTTAATTTTTTTTTTTTAGGTGATTGTTATGGATGTTTGTTTCTGTTTTTATAACCATGTTTAGTTGTTTAAGTTGTGTTGGCAAAATTAATTTACATAGAGAATGAATTAGAAAATGAAATGCTAAAATTGAATTCTCATGTTAGTTTACATTTTGCTAAAGTTATGGTGTTGTTTTGATGTTTTCCAAATGTGTTAGCATGTGCATTTGTTTTGTTTAAACTTTAGATGTCTCATGTTTAGGAGAGTTTATTGTTCTAATTTGATGTCCAAATTGGCATTGTTTTGTTAGACTTTTTTTAGGATGTTTAGTTTAAAAATTCTGGTTTATAATTTCTGGTTTTTCTAATTTTTGTTCCTACTTTGGACTTGCATAATTCTCTGCTCATAATGCATTTTGATTTGAAATTTTTACAAAAAGTTAATCTTATTGTAGACTAACCTCTGTTAAAATTTCAGGTTATTTGGAGTTGAATTGTGCTAGTTCTGTATAGGATGCTTTAGGTTGTTTAGAAATTTTTCTGGTTTTTGAGTTAAATTTCCCCAACTTTGAGCTTGTATAACTTTCTGCTCATGTTGAATCTGGATTTGAAGATTTGACAGCATGTTAATCATCTTATCTGCTAATCCCTGTTAAATTTTCAGGAATATTGGAGTAGATTTGTGTTAGTTTTTCTGTTTAGGAAATTCTGTTGTTTTTATGTGTTTTGTGCACTGTTTTGAGTTTTCAATTTATGTTTATGTCTTTAAAGCATCTAAAATATTATGTAAATGTTTTACCATGTTTATTTGTGTTTTAAAATTTGTTTTAATTCCATTTTTAGTTGATGCTTAATTTAGAATTACTAGGTTAATTAAATTGAGCCAAATTACTTGTAAAATTGGATTAAAAAAAAATTTGTTTTGCTATGTTTCTTGGATCTATTTTTGATTCCTATTATGATGCATCTAACTTGTGTGTTAATTGATGTTTAGTGAGTCCTTGATGTTAAGTTAAATTTTGAATTAAAAGCATGAACTAAATTGCATGTTAAATAGAGCTTGGCAAATTCTATTTCACCATGTTTTTATAAATTATGTTTCGAACTCTTGTTTGATTGCATCAAGTTGATGTCTTTTGTTTTGTTTAGGACTATGTTAACCCGAGGTCCGATCTTTTTAACAAAAGCATGTCATAAACTATCCTGTTAGTCACTTAGGATTCACTTGTACCGTTGAGTGATCTGTGTTTGTGGCCAAGAGCTTTCCGCTGTGGGCCGTTGGTATTTTCAAGAATTACCGCTGGCCATTGGGCCTGACAGATCGCCGTGTGAGGCAGACGCCTATAAAGAGTGTGGGATAATGAGACGATTTCCACAAAAGTTCTAGAGGGTTGCCTAGACCAAATATGTAACACCTGGGTTTTTTCTTAACATACGTAGCCCGTAGATTAGATATGTTCTAGGAGCTTAACGTAATTATAAGGTTACACTAAGTGATTGATTTTAAGAGTGCAACTGGAAGTGAAAATTTGAGTAAAAACTATTAAGTTGGATTTGTTTATTAGTGGTTATTGAAGAAATCAATGTAAATGAATTTTGTATAGAATAAAATAGAAGAAAAGGGTGAAGGGTGGAAGCCTTCACGTTGAAGGGAATTATAGAAGAATGTGTTGAAAAGTCTTGTTGAAAAGTCAAAAGAAATGATAACCAATAGAAATTTATTTAAGTGGGAATTTAAGCTAGGGAAAAGTCAAGGTAAAATTAATGAAAAGTGAAGAGAAAGAAGACAATTCACGTTGGAATTTAAGAGTGAAAGAAAATGTGGCTATTTTATAAAAATGAAAACTTAGAAGGAGAAAAATTAAAAGTGAGAAAGTAAAAATGGTTAAAGAGAAAAATCTCTTTCTTCTTCCTCATTCTTCCCACGGTTTCTTCCTCCATAGCCGATTCTTCTCCCTCTCATTCCTTCAAGATTTCTCAAGTTTAAGGTATGAAATTAAATGGGTTTTTAGTTTTATAAGTTTAGGTGATGGTTTTTGGTGTTTTTAGAGAATTTTGGTTGAGTTGTGTTAGGGTTTGGAAACCCTAATGAGGGAGCTACGAATTTTGCTTTCCTTTGCTGTATTTTCTTCCTATTCTAGTGATTTAAGCCTTAGATATGATAGTTTAGGTTGTTTGAGTAGTTAGATTAAAGAATTGGTGGAATTCGTTGAAAAACTGGATTGTTATGTTAAGTAGCCGAATCTGTTTTGTGGTTTTTGAATTGGTCAAATTGTTTGGTTGTTGGTTTTGAGTGTTTCAATGGATAATAGACGTGGAGAGGTTTACAGAATGGGGTGGCACGTTGAAATCCGTTGAAAAACAAGGGAGTTATGATCGATTGAAGTTTGGACACCGAAAATATTGGGAAAATCGGATTTTTGGGTTTTTATATTGAAAAGTTAGTTTGGTGGTGTGAGAATTTTAGTAAACATCCCTTAGTTTATGTTTTAATGATTTTAAGTGATTTTTCTCATTAATGTGTTAGGTGGTCGAGCAAGTGAATTGTGTACTCGGAGTGAGCTAACACGTGCGGGAGTTCAGGTAAGTAGTGGATCGCTTGTGTTTTGTCTTCGGGCCTACACCATGGAACAGTAGGGAATTGTTTGTTTTCTTTGTTTTGTTGTTGTTTGGTTGTTTATTTCAGTTGGTGTTTGAGTATTGCCTGGACATGCATCATTGTTTTCAAACTACGAAACGAACAAGTTTTGAGCATGGTTTTGAATGGTGAGCTTGAAACATAAAGGGGTGGTGTGAGTTGAAATGTAATGTGGTTTGTGTTGGAGTTGCCCTGTCTCGTTAGGGTAACACCTGCGATGAACTCTAGTAGAGTTTTCCAGTCGCATTAAGGTGGTACCTGCGAGGGACTATAGTTGAGTCGCCCAGTCGTGTTAGGGTAAGACCTGCGAGGAACTCTAGTAGAGTTTCCCAGTCGCGTTAAGGTGGTACCTGCGAGAGACTATAGTTGAGTCGCCCAGTCGCGTTAGGGTAACACCTGCGAGGAACTCTAGTAGAGTTTCCCAGTCGCGTTAAGGTGGTACCTGCGAGGGATTATAGTTGAGTTGCCCAATCGCGTTAGGGTAGCACCTGCGAGGAACTCTGGTAGAGTTTCCCAGTCGCGTTAAGTTGGTACCTGTAAGGGACTACCAGAATTGCAGTTTAGCACTTGCGATGAGTTCCGTTCTATGAATGAGCAACGAAATGCACACGAAATAAGAGCAACTGAGCGAGTAAAAACTTCATGTGTTAGGGGTTGTGTTGCATTATGTTTTTGGTATGCATTATTCCCTACTTATTAAGTATTAGGCTTACGTTTTGTGTTCCGTGGTGTAGGTGTCGACCAGAGTACAGGTTAGAGCTATGAGGAAAGCTAGGGTTGGGACGCAGTCATTGATGTACGCTGTATGCCGGTGCGGGCAGTTGTCGGGGCGTCTCAACCATGAACTTTGGAGAGATGTGGGTAGAACGGTATTTTGCATTGTATAATTTTTACCTATCTGGAGTTTGTAAAAATAATGTGGTTGTTTTGTGGGATTTGTCTGTATAAAATATGGTTTTATAAATGTGTATTTTCAGGTTTTGGGTTTTGGAAGTTTTAGGCATCATGCCGCTTGTTTTGGTTTTAAAACAAATAACGTCGGGTTTACTTTCTCTATTTTTTTTATTAACCGTGTTAAGTCGGTTTTCTGAGATTTTTAAGAGGCACGGAGTCAGGAGCATCGGGAATGTAAAATGTTTTGAGCCGACTTTTTCCGACGTATTTTAAACGTATTTTATGTACGTTTTCCAACATTTTTTGAGGGTTCGAAAAACCCAAAAACTGAGTCAAAATTTTATCGAAAATTATTTTAAACATCGTTTTAAACGCTGTTTGAGTTAGTAAAGTAGCACACCGAGCCGGGGCAGTTCGGGGGGCGTTACAAGATGGTATCAGAGCAAAATGGTCATGTCGTTCAAAAGATTACCCGACAATGCCAGCCGCCATGCAACGTGCTTCACCGACTGTAAGTATTTCTTTTACTTTTAGTTAGTTGATATCTAAGATTAGATTATTCTAACCTTGTGCAGGATTAGAATTAAAATATCGGGAAACGAAGGAGAACTTAGGCAACCCAGAAACGAGCTTGAGGAATTAGTTAGACAACTCATGGAGTTGGTTGGTAGGCAAATGGAGTTACTTGGATTGCTCATCAATTATGGAGAACAACGAAATGTTGGGGCAAGTTATAGTGGTGCGGAATTTAGAGGGTTAAATTCTCCGATGTGGAAAGAAAATAAGGATGTGAACATATCAGAATTAGTTGGTGTTCCCTATGTTAATGAAGTGGACGACATGGAGTGTTTTAAAACGGTTGGGTTTTCTTCTCAGTCTCAAGAAACTAGAAGGCCAGGATGAAAAGTGACTGATCTGAGAGGAGGAAAGAAGTCGCAAAAGCAGCAAGATTGATACGCCTAGGATTTTTTTTACTTTAGAGAGATACATTGTATGGAAAAATAAGAAAAATAAGAGTGACATAAAAATTGGACCCTAATTAGCAAACCCTTGGAGTCTTTAAATACGAGTACTCAGACAGGAGTTAAAGTGGGAAACAAAAGTATCGAGAGACCCCTAGACCATTGAAATGCCATTAGTATATGTTTAAGAGGATATGGGTAGATGTCAAAGTGGTATATTTTAGAATTAGGTAGAGTTGGAAGTATGTAAATGTAGATTGTATTCGAGTGTCTAGCTTAAGTAAATTGTTAAGAAAATTTTGATGGGGGACAATTTGAGACAATAATCGGTATTTGGTGGGGGACAATTTCGATGAACTTTATGCAAGAAAAACCAAGAGGGGAGCCTAGTCTAAGTTAGAGGAGGTTATAAGTTTGATTGATTGTCAAATTAAGTGAGGTTAACAATGGTAGGGACTATTGAGTGTTAAGAGGTATGGTTAAAATGAGTGAGTACCACTGTAGAAATATAACGGGTAGGAGACTAGGCGAGTTGGAAGAGCAAAATAGAGTAGATTTAGTTATTAAACTTTGAATTTTGAGAGAAATTAGATATTGGTATTAGTATTAAGAAGAACTTGGTAAAGACTTGGTAGTGTGCAAATTTAGGGAAATATAGAATTTTAAATAAGAAGAAGAAAGTTTGAAGATTCAACTCATAGGTAACAAAATCGAAACTGGTGTTTTTTTTGTGAATAACTTAGACTGGAGTTGATAAGTTTAAGTGAATAGGTTTAAGCATAGGATGTAAGTTAGAACTCGAGTGCTATTAGATCTTGGGTACAGAAAATTGAGAAATTTAGAGAATAACAGATAAGAAGGAAAGAAAGGTCTCACACAAAGACTTTACGAGTGAACTCGAGGGAAGGTTAGAATCTGAGGTCTATACCTTAAGTATCTAGTAGTGTCTGATTTTAGAATTTTAAATAAGAGGAAGGGGAACTTGCACGAAAAGCGGTTGAGTGCGTTAGGGATAATGTTAAGTTAGAAGTTTCGAAGGACCGACTCATAAGTAACTAAGTCGAAACTGTCGATGTCGTAAAGAGCTTAGGAAGCTTAAGAATTGGTGAGTTAAGAGTGAGATGTAAAGTAGAACACCAATATTATGGGAGTAAGAACAAGGAAATAGAAACTGTGTGATGTAAGGAAAGAGGTAAGTGAGGTGAGGAGATTAGTAAATTCTAATAGAGGATATTGGATAGGAAGGACATGAAGATTATACGAGAGAATTTAGAAATTCAGAATTATGGAAGTTTTAATTTGAAATTTTGGAGTTGAAATGAAGCACCTAAACATCATTTAGGGTGTCGAGTGTAAAGTCGGGAAAGAGTTAGTTTAGACCTAATAATTTGGGAGTGTTTGGTGATGACCGAAGTATTGATTGGATAGATTGAGTTTAGTGATCATAATTTTAAGAATTTATTGTATACTTTAAAGAATAGTTGATAGATTTAAATGGTAAGAGCCTTGAGTAGGAGAGTTGTGTTAGAAAATAACTAATAAATGTCATGATTATTTGGGGGAAATGAGTGTATGAGATGGGAGTGATAAGTGAGTAATGGGATAATAGAGCAGAAAGAAAATTTAAGTAAAAAGGGAATAGAATAGTAGGAAATTTGAAATTTGTAAACTTAGGAAAATAAGTTTACTTGTTAAGTCTGTAGTGTGAAGCGAATTGAGGAATTTAAAAGATATGGATGAAGAACAGATGAGAGTTCTTATTGAAGATATACAAGTAAACTTAGAGAGTTCTTTTTGAAAAATTATTTACAGGTTATGTTGTCGGGTGAAGAGTCAGAGACGAGGTAATTTAGGTTTAAAATACGGATAATATTTAAATGATTAATGAAATGTAGTGATTCTTTGAGGTAAATAGGTGTAAGAGGTTAAAGTGATAGGTTTGAAATGAGATAGTAAAACGGTGTGGAATTCTAAATTCTAAATTGAGGATTTAGGATAAGAAGTTTACGTATTGATTCCTTAATGTTAGATGATAGAGGATCGTGGAAAGTTTGAATAGGTTAGTTACGGGTTGATAGACATTGAAGTGTGAAGTGAGGAATTAAATGAGTTTAGCTCGAGGAAAAGTTAGAATTGAAACTAGGTGAAAAAAATTTGGGAGTAAATTGGTAAGTGCTTATTTCAAAGTCGATAAACGTATTATTATTTGAGCTATGGAGCTTAGAATCAGTTAAGTGAAGTCAAAACTTTGGAGATGTAAGAATTGTCATTCCTCAATTGGTGATTAAGACCATAGCTTAATCAAGAGTTTGAGAGTATAGTGATGAGTGCTTAAGTTGTGTAAATGTTTGAAAGACGTGTGAGTAAGTTGAAGAATAACTAAGGTACCACAAATTTTGAGGACAAAATTTTTGTAAGGAGGGTAGATTGTAACATTCGGGTTTTTCCTTAACATACGTAGCCCGTAGATTAGATATGTTCTAGGAGCTTAACGTAATTATAGGGTTACACTAAGTGTTTGATTTTAAGAGTGCAACTGGAAGTGAAAATTTGAGTAAAAACTATTAAGTTGGATTTGTTTATTAGTGGTTATTGAAGAAATCAATGTAAATGAATTTTGTATAGAATAAAATAGAAGAAAAGGGTGAAGGGTGGAAGCCTTCACGTTGAAGGGAATTATAGAAGAATGTGTTGAAAAGTCTTGTTGAAAAGTCAAAAGAAATGGTAACCAATAGAAATTTATTTAAGTGAGAATTTAAGCTAGGGAAAAGTCAAGGTAAAATTAATGAAAAGTGAAGAGAAAGAAGACAATTCACGTTGAAATTTATGAGTGAAAGAAAATGTGGCCATTTTATAAAAATGAAAACTTAGGAGGAGAAAAATTAAAAGTGAGAAAGTAAAAATAGTTAAAGAGAAAAATCTCATTCTTCTTCCTCATTCTTCCCACGGTTTCTTCCTCCATAGCCGATTCTTCTCCCTCTCATTCCTTCAAGATTTCTCAAGTTTAAGGTATGAAATTAAATGGGTTTTTAGTTTTATAAGTTTAGGTGATGGTTTTTGGTGTTTTTAGAGGATTTTGGTTGAGTTGTGTTAGGGTTTTGAAACCCTAATGAGGGAGCTACGAATTTTGCTTTCCTTTACTGTATTTTCTTCATATTCTAGTGGTTTAAGCCTTAGATATGATAGTTTAGGTTGTTTGAGTGGTTAGATTAAAGAATTGATGGAATTCGTTGAAAACCAGATTGTTATGTTAAGTAGCCGAATCTGTTTTGTGGTTTTTGAATTGGTCAAATTGTTTGGTTGTTTGTTTTGAGTGTTTCAATGGATAATAGACGTGGAGAGGTTTACAGAATGGGGTGGCACGTTGAAATCCGTTGAAAAATGAGGGAGTTATGATCGATTGAAGTTTGGACATTGAAAATTGTGGGAAAATCGGATTTTTGGGTTTTTATGTTGAAAAGTTAGTTTGGTGGTGTGAGAATTTTAGTAAACATCCCTTAGTTTATGTTTTGATGATTTTAAGTGATTTTTCCCATTAATGTGCTAGGTGGTTGAGCAAGTGAATTGTGTACTCGGAGTGAGCTAACACGTGCGGGATATCAGGTAAGTAGTGGATCACTTGTGTTTTGCCTTCGGACCTACACCATGGAACGGTAGAGAATTGTTTGTTTGCTTTGTTTGGTTGTTTATTTAAGTTGGTGTTTGAGTATTTCCTGGACATGCATCATTGTTTTCAAACTACGAAACGAATAAGTTTTGAGCATGGTTTTGAATGGTGAACTTGAAACGTAAAGGGGTGGTGTGAGTTGAAATGTAATGTGGCTTGTGTTAGAGTCGCCCTGTCGCGTTAGGGTAACACCTGCGAGGAACTCTAGTAATGTTTCCCAGTCGCGTTAAGGTGGTACCTGCGAGGGACTATAGTTGAGTCACCCAATCGCGTTAGGGTAACACCTGCGAGGAACTCTAGTAGAGTTTCCCAGTCGCGTTAAGGTGGTACCTGCGAGGGACTATAGTTGAGTCGCCCAATCGCGTTAGGGAAACACTTGCGAGGAACTCTAGTAGAGTTTCCCAGTCGCGTTAAGGTGGTACCTGCGAGGGACTATAGTTGAGTCGCCCAGTCGCGTTAGGGTAGCACCTGTGAGGAACTCTGGTAGAGTTTCCCAGTCGCGTTAAGGTGGTACCTGCGAGGGACTACCAGAATTGCAGTTTAACACTTGCGATGAGTTCCGTTCTATGAATGAGCAACGAAACGCATACGAAACAATAGCAACTGAGCAAGTAGAAACTTCATGTGTTAGGGGTTGTGTTGCATTATGTTTTTGGTATGCTATTCCTTACTTACTAAGCATTAGGCTTATGTTTTGTGTTCCGTGGTGTAGGTGTCGACCGGAGTACAGGTTAGAGCTATGAGGAAAGCTAGGGTTGGGACGCAGTCATTGATGTACGCTGTATGCCTGTGCGGGCAGTTGTCGAGGCGTCTCGACCATGATCTTTGGAGAGATGTGGGTAGAACGGTATTTTGCATTGTATAATTTTTACCTATCTGAAGTTTGTAAAAATAATGTGGTTGTTTTGTGGGATTTGTCTGTATAAAAGATGGTTTTATAAATGTGTATTTTCAGGTTTTGGGTTTTGGAAGTTTTAGGCGTCATGCCACTCGTTTTGGTTTTAAAACAAATAACGTCGGATTTACTTTCTCTATTTTTTTTATTAACCGTGTTAAGTCGGTTTTCTGAGATTTTTACGAGGCACGGAGTCGGGAGTGTTGGGAATGTAAAATGTTTTGACCCGACCTTTTCTGACGTATTTTAAACATATTTTATGCACATTTTCCAACATTTTTTGAGGGTTCGAAAAACCCAAAAACCGAGTCAAAATTTTATAGAAAATTATTTGAACGTCGTTTTAAACGCGGTTTGAGTTAGCAAAGTAGCGCACCGAGCCGGGGCGGTTCGGGGGGCGTTACACAATAGCTTATCATTGATATTAGTTGCAAGTTTATTTTCTTTGATTAACTTGCTTGATTTGTTGTGCTGTTTGATTAAATGTTTAGGACTTTTAGATTGAGTCTTGTGACTTAGTTGTAAGCTAATTGTGGATTAAGTCTTTGGTTAGTAGCATGAGGTATACATGATTGGTACCCAACCAAACCACTTTCTTTGTATTGTTTGTTTCTTTGTCTTTGCATGGGACTTAAATTTAGAGTCTCACGTTAGAGTCTAGTGCTTGGTCAATTAGTTTAATTGTTGTTGGCCAAGGCAAAGATAAAATCAAAATATATGCATATTGTTTTTATCTCTTGAGGTTTGTTTAGTTTCCTACTCCTTTAATGAGCATTGGCAATGGATAAACTAAGGAATTGGATGAATTTTCGGCAACAAGGTATGTACCAATGAAACCTTGAATTTATGTTGGAATTAGTTGATTAGTAGGTTGATTGGATGAATTGCATGTTTGAGATCAACTTCTTGCTATTATAGGATATCATGTTTACTATTTCTTGTCTAAGCTTGATTTTAATTGTTGAAAGAACTAGGAGGAAGAATTTTGTGATCCAAAATTAATGTTACCATTTGTTTAGAACGAATCCTAACTCTCATTGCTACTTGAATGAACTAGTTCTTGAGTTTTGGATTTAAGTTAAACTTATACTAAGCTTGATTTTAAACTCATATTAAGCATGATTTTAAACTCTTATTCTTTTGATGGATTTAAAATTGGGTGAACCAAGTGTTGTTTTTAAAATGGTAATTTTCATATTTGTGGTTCACTATTGATTTGATAGCTTAGCTAGAAAATGAAATTGTTCAATTATGCTTGCATCAAACTTGCTTTTATCTTGAATGCTTGTTTTCTAAATTGTTGAAATGACCAATTTAATCTTGAAATTTATTTGAGACCATTGTGGATGGTAAAATGATTTTTCAACTTTATGATAACTATGTTTTGTGCCTACTATGAATTGTGCTTTAAGCCTTTTTTTTCGAAGAATTTTTATCCTAAGTGTTGTAGTATCTTCCATGATCTTCACCATTGGCTTTGAGGTCAAATTCTCAAGAACTGGGAGGGGATGATATGCCTATGATCTTGATCCATCAAGAACAAGTCAAGGTATGTATTTGTTTTTTCTATTTTATCTAACTAATGGACTTGTGGAATTTTGTAGGTAAATTGGCTCAAGGCTTGAAGTGAATCAAAGAAGAAGAAATTTGTTTTCCTTAAATTCAAATTATGAAACTAAGCCTTGAATTTAATTTGTATATTTTTAGGAAACTTTAGTTTTGTTTAAAACTCGCTATTTGGCAAACTTTAGCCTTTTAGAATGTATATTTGTAATACTCTTCAAAAAGGGATGCTAAACCAAGGTGAACCAAAGGCTGAACCAAGTGAACCGAGGCCAAAAAAATGTTGAACCAAGGCTGAATCGGCCGAACCAAGAGGAACCAAGTCTGAACCGACTGAACCAAGAAGAATAAGGGCTGAACCGGACTGAACCAAGGTGAATCAAAGCTGAACCAATTGCAAGAGGAGTGAACCGGCTTGGAGTGCATTTCCAGCAGACCGAACCGCCAGAAGCTCCAACGGCTATTTTCCTAGCCGTTGCCCGAAGTTTCTGCTGAAGCGTTCTCCTCCTTCTCTTCCGATTCTCCTTATGTATTTAACTTCTCTTCCACTTTTGTAATCGTTTGTTTAATCCGTTGAATATTTGGAATTTACAGAGGTGTTTTTCTTCCTGTTCGGAGCGCTCTCCGGGAGCGACAGAAAGAGCTTTCTCTCAGTGCTTCATCGGCGCGCAGTGACTGGATGAAGCCACCAGATTTCACCCCGATCTTGTCGCTGCTAGGGGGTGTTCTTAGTCCCTCTCTTCCTCTTCCAAGCAATGGAAGCAAGGAAGAAATGGGCGAACGCCATAGTTCCCGCCGCCGAGAACTCATTCGCTGGCAACGAAGGATTTCTGTCACCCGAAAACGCCGAGTCGTTTCTGGGTCAGTTTCGGGCCTTCATTTCCTTCCTCCATCATTTCTGCAACACTCTGAGCAACACCCACCTCTTTAAGTGCTCGGTAACTCTCTTTTCCTTCCTCGCCATTCTCCTTTCTCTTCCTCTGTTTTTTGTCCGTTTTAGCGTCTGTTTTGGGGTGTCTTTGAGCACCGATCGTTGTTTCGTTTTCATTGTCTTCCGTAAGCATTTTCTAACCCCATTGCAGACCCGTAGCCTATCAGATGACCTTTGGTCTCCAATTGTTGCAACTCCACAACGTCGCAAATATCTCGATTAATTCCACGAAGGAACCTAGCCACTTCTTGCTACTCAGGCTTTTCTAATCCACAACACATCTTAAGTGTCTCGAATTCTACGAGGTACTCGTCAACGGTTTGGCTATTTTGTCGGATGTTGTGTAATTGTTGGTAAAGCTCATGCTTGTTGTGCTTTGGTATGAACCTCCTTCTCATGAGGGCCTTCATCTCCCTCCATGTAGTGATGGAATAGCCATACTCTAGTAACCTCTTGGCCTTGAGACCGGTCTACCATAGTGCGGTGTGGCTCGATAACTCGAAAGAGACCAACTGGATCTTCACTCTCTCGGAGTATTCATGGAAATCGAAGAAATTTTCAACTTTGTCTACCCAATCTAGGATTATGTTTCTATCACATGTCTCATTGAATGGCGGGATAGACAATTTGGCATTTCGTAGGTCGTGGTCATCTTTATGGCTACGTGGATGGTAATTTTCCTCTTCGTCCAACATCCATTCATCATCTTCCGAATAGTCATATCCTCGGAATCTTCTTATTCTTAGGCGTTCAGTCCATTCATCATCATCCTGGTGATCTCGAGGATCTTGGCAAGGATTTCTTCTTCGGGCGTTCAACCCATTCATCTTTCTCTTGTTGAGGATTTCTTCTATGGGGACATTGCATCCTTCGTTGGATTGGGGTTTATAGGGAGGTGTCCCTTGAATGGATGTCCCTACGATTGTTGTGTGGTCTTTGTTCATTGGATTGATTAAATCTTAAGTCCATGTCCTCAACTCGTTGGGTTAGGGGAGTCACTGCTCTAATGAAGCCTTCAATTTGACCTTGCATGCTTGATTCACCCTTTTGATGGGTAGAGGATTCGATTGAGGGTACCTCTTTACCTCGGTTGGTTTCCATGTTTCGTCGGATATCTTGGATGATACCACTCCTCATTTTCACCATTTATAGCTTAGGAAAGGGTAATTACATTAAGTCTTGAAGTACTTAAAGTTTAAGATATGAAATATATTAACTTTAAGTCTTAAAGAAAGTTATTGAGTTTCAACAAGCTAAAAGCTTATGCAATTTTTTCATTCAAAAGTGCTGAAGGGATAAAAAGATGGCTTATAAATACCATGTTTCTTCTTTACAAACTAGGGTTTATCAACTAGTAAAAATGGAAGCTCAAAAGAGAGGGATACTCGGCCACATGGCTTAGTCGAGTACACCTTGATTTTGCCACTTTGGGCACAATTCTCCTCTCTCTAAGAGTCACTTTCAAGTGGTCAATTTTCTTTCAAAATGCAGTCAATATTCCCTCCATTATATGTTCAGCCACTTCATGCCACATAATACATAAAAATGCTAAAGTCTTTAAAGGAAATAAAAGCAAAGTCAAACAATATTAATTGTTACAAGGAAGACAAATTCCTTTTTCTATTTTTGGAGAGGTCGAAGGGTGCTCCCATGTTAGCAAGTGAAAAGACTTCTCCATGTCTAGTGCACTTGGCTCCAACCTTAAGTCTTCAAAGAATGCTTCACTTACAAAAAGAGCACAATTATTAGTTAAAGGCTCGACTATGAATTTGGCTTGCGATCGAGTGATGGCTCCTCTTGGCACATCATCCTCCTCGGGTGATTGAGGATTTTACCTCAAATTTGAATGTGCCTCTTCTCCTAGCTCGCTCTCTTCTCCAATGTACAGGGATAAGTCTTGTACATTGAAAGTGGTGACACTCCGTATTCTCCCAATAATTCAAGCTTGTATGCATTGTTGTTGATCATTTCTACTACCTTGAATGGTCTATCATGTGACGACCCTAATCCGATCATGTAACACCCGACTTTAATTAAAAATTTAAAATAACAGATAAATCTATTAAGTATAATCGAGGAATGAAATTTTAGTATAATGTAGGTTAGGGTGAAGAATGAGTAAGTAAGGGCATAAGGGTAATTGGTAAATTTGAAAGTGGATAAGGTATTTAAGGCAAAAAGTTTAGAGTAGCCGCCACCACTACTCATTTTCTTTCCCTTTCGGTCTTCAGCTCGAACGGCAGAAATCTCTAGGTGAATCTCCTGCCCGATTCTCCCTCAACCTAGGTAAGCCCTCCTTGTTTTCTTGCGATTTTAGTAGTTAGATAGCTGAGGGAGTACAATGTGAGGAGTTTCGAGGAATGTTGTGATTTAGAGTAGGTTTGGGCTGAGCGACTATTGTGCATACCCGAGTTGTGGGGTTTCAAATTTTGTTCCTCAAACTCCTGTATTGATTCTGTGAAGTTTAGTGAAAGTTTGATATATGTACTATTATGATTTTAGGTGAGCGAGCTTCTGAAGTAGCATTTAGCCGAGCGATTTCCAGGGATCCAGGTAAGTAGAGTTTGTTTGTGCCTTCGGGCCTACATCACAAAACAGTAGGATTTATGTATGTTTTGTATGTTTATTTTCCAGTTGTCATGCATCATGTTTTTGAAAGATTACGAAAATGAATTTACATGAAACGCATGGTAAGTGTGAGCAGGATGATCAGAACAACTGTTAAGGGGGATTAATCCGCCCCTTAACTGAGAACAGAGGATTGAGGTTTTGGGAAAAGTGATCCACTTCCCAATCCTACAGGGGGATTAGACCAGTTAACTGTTAAGGGAATTAATCCGCCCCTTAATTGAGATCAGAGGATGTATGCTTTGGGGAATGACTGATCCACTTTCCCATCGTACAGAGGGATCAACAGAGAACGAATTTGAATACAACTGAGATGAGAAAGTAGAGACCGCATGTTTAGGGAAATTATTGTTTCATTGATCCATTTCATTCATCGCTCTACTTGCTTAGCATTAGGCTAATAGATGAGTTTTGTGATGTAGGTGAAGAAGTTACTGAAGGTATGTTTACCGACCAACATGAGGAATAGGCTGGTTGGAGGAGCATTTTCAGGCATCGGTTTGGTCATCTGTTGAGGCGGTTTAATCCATGGCTGCAGGTGTTGAGTTGGGAGTAACTAATTCAATATAGATGTTTCCTTTTCTGAAAATTTTATGATAGTAGTGTTTTTTTTTTAAAACTTTGAATACATTCTGAGAATCTTTGATATTAGTGTCCTGTTGGGTTTTGAAAATACTGTTTTCTACTGGATTTGAGTGATGCAATGATTTGATCTGTCTCTGATTGGTCTTAGTAAAATGCTTAAATCCTTTGATAGCCAGAGCTTTCTTGGAATACAGCAGAATTGCTGTTCTGAAGTCTATCGGCAGATGTTGGATAAAGGAGTCATCCGGTTGACGTCATCGGTAGAGGAAAGTGGTAAGTCTTGTCGTCTAGCGATCGGCAGATGTTGGATGAAGGAGTCATCCGGCTGACGTCATCGGTAGATATAAGTTACGAGTTGTCGTCTAGCGATCGGCAGGTGCAAGCCGCAAAACCTGTAGTTTTGCTATCGGCAGATGTAGCGTATATTTTAATCTTATCGGAAGGAGTCGTAATGTTGTTGTCGGTAGATGTCGCGTGCTTGTCTATCGGCAGATGGAAATCTATCGGTAGATGAAGTTATGTTGACTCCATCGGCAGATGAAGTTATGTTGACTTCATCGGCAGATGTAGTTGTGTTGGCTTGTCGGTAGATGGTGGTGTGTTGTTTGTACACGTCATCGGTAGAAACCTCCTAATTTCTATTTCTACTTCTTCCGTTGACTTTGTCGTCGGTAGATGTGTTCGACTTCGGCAATTTCACGGGCATTCTGCGTTTTTTTTTTAGCTTTACGTCTTTTAGCCAATTACTCTTAACACTTCCAACAGTCATTTTAAAATGTTTTCACAGGTTACTTAGCTTCATTGATGTCCAATTGATTTTCCGCTGCAAGTTTTAAAATATATTTAGTTTTAGAAAAAGTCAAATTTTGGCTGTCGAGTGAAATTTTAAATTTAGCATCAAGACGTCATGGTTCGGTTCAGCGTTATGAGTAGCAAACCGGGTTCAGATAACTCGAGGCGTTACAAGTTGGTAGGGGTGGGCAAGACCGGACCGCGGACCGAGAACCGGACCGGACCGCAAGTGTTGGTCCGGTTTTGGGTGGTCCTTGACTGTTCTTGGTCCGGGACTGGTCCTCAAAGCAAAAATCCCATGGGCAATGGTCCGGTCCACGGTCCATAGTCTGAAATTCCCGAAAGACCGGACCGGACCAAGAACCCAAATCAAAATAACTCAAACACTAAAATAGTTAGGGCTCAGTGCTCACTAAAATTTTATTGAAGTAGAAGATGACATATCAATGACTTGATATTTTTGGAATTATTGACTTTATTTTAATGTTTATCTCTAATGTTTGGAAGTTAGATTGAAATTGACAGTTGCTCACTAAAATTTTATTGAAGTAGAAGATGACATATTAATGACTTGATATTTTTGGAATTATTGACTTTATTTTAATGTTTATCTCTAATGGTTTGGAAGTTGGATTGAAATTGACTATTTAGTTGGATTGACTATTGAGTTTGTATTTTTAGATAGTTGAATTTACTTTGTACGTAGATAGTTTGATTTATTTTTTATGTTGAATTTAGTTTTTTAGATTTCATTATATTTTATAATGTTGGATAGTTGGATTAAGTTTTTATGTTAAATAGTTGGATTTAGTTTTTGTATTAGATAGTTGGATATATTTTAGAAGTTAAATTTAGTTTATCTGATGAGATTTTATTTTAATTATAGATTATTAGATTTAATTTGTTAGTTTAATATACGTTACTTTCATTTTTTATTCTTTCGATTAAAAGTACAAGTAAAAATATGTATGCTGAGTTTATTGAAAAAATTTGTATGCAATTTCAGATTTTTTTATTTTTTTATTTTTTTAAAAAAATATTCAGCATTACAATGGGAGAAACCGGGACCGGACCGGGACCGGACCGAATTTTTCGGTCTGGTCCGGTCTGGTCCCAGTTTTGCACGGTCCGGTACTGGGATTAAGGATAAAATTCCCGAATCCCATGGTCCGGTCCAATTTTGGCTTGAGACCGGACCGGACCGGACCATGCCCACCCCTACAAGTTGGTATCAAAGCCATTTGGTTAAACCGTTCAAAGAATTACTCAACAGTGTCGATCGTTGCATGGAAGTACTCCAACAACTGTAAGTGTTTATGTTAGTTTTAGTTATTAGATATTTATGAGAATAGTTAACCTTTTACAGGGATATAGTAAAATGTCTAGACGACCAGGTAGACCGAGAGTACAGAGAGGGACACCAAACCTGGAGAGTACTGAGAATTCTGGTGTGATCTGGCAGCTGATAGACTTGGTACGCCAGCAATCTGATATGATGCGCCAGCAGTTCGATCAGTTGGGACTGCTACTGAACCGAGAGGTACAAGGGAGTGCCAACTCGGGTTCCAGCAATGAACAGGCAGGAGAGAGGTTTAGGAGGTTGCGACCACCCACTTTTGATGGAAAGTCAGCTAATCCAATTGTGGCCGAGGAATGGTTGAAAAAGATAGAAAGCATGTTTAGGTGTGCAAACGTGGGAGAAGGAGAAAATGTCATTTTGGCAACCCTCCACTTTGCCGGTGACGCTCAACTTTGGTGGGAAACGATGGAGACCACCCATGACGTTCTTACGATGACTTGGACGCAATTTAAGGAGATTTTCTATGAGAAGTATTTTAACAGTACTGTTCAGACCACAAAGAAGTTGGAGTTCATGAACTTGAAACAGACAGGGACCGTAGCTGAATACAGCAGACAGTTTGAATCCCTATCAAGGTTTGCCGGACACCTCGCACGCAGAGATGAGGATAAAGTGTTCCAATTTGTGCATGGGCTGAAACCTGAGATTTATAGAGGAGTCAAGTTCTCGGGTATAAAAGGATTGTCCTACAGTGAAGTAGTGTCCACGGCATTAGAAGTGGAAGAGGCGGAGATGAAGTGTGCTGGGTTTAGTGCGGCTCCACGAAAGTTCACCCAGCCACACCATCACAGGGGAACGAAGAGGCCCGGTGAGGGCCAGGGCAGTCAAGGGAAGGAGAAGAAGACACCAGATACTAGGAAGTTCCCTCAATGCCCAAAGTGTTTAAGATTTCACCCGGGAGAGTGTAGAATTAGCGCGGGGAAGTGTTTCAACTGTGAGGAGACCGGGCATCTGCTTAAGGATTGCCCAAAGCCCAGAGTCCTTCGCTGTTATAATTGTAATAAAGTTGGCCACATGAATAGGGATTGTCCAGCTCTGAAGAATGACCCTGTGAATGTCAAGCCAAGAATATTCTCCATGGTAGAATCGGGTGATGAAGATCAGCCTGCTGTTGTGTCAGGTACCATACTAGTCAATTTTATGCCTGCTTTTACTTTAATAGATTCAGGTGCAACACATTCCTTCATAGCGTCTGCCTTTGCTAATAAATTAGACGTCGAGTCTTCACTTTCTGAGCATATGTTCAATGTTGCTTTACCTTCTGGCGAACGCATGCGCTCTAGCCGTGTGCTGCTTAATAGTGTAGTGACAGTAGGAGATAAGAACCTACCTGCTGATCTCATTATTTTAGAGATCATGGGATTTGATGTAATCTTAGGAATGGATTGGTTGTTTAAGCACTATGCTACAATAGATTGTAGAACTGGCTTAGTTAGTTTTCAACCCCCTGGTGGTTTGAGACACACTTTCCAAGCCTCGAAGAAAGATAAGAGGATGTCTGTTTTATCCTCTGTCGGCGCTAAACCTTTCCCGTGTAGTGCGTACTCATGCTTTCTGGCCAGCGTATTAGACACAAAGCTGGTAGGAGAACCGAGTCTCCAAAAGGTTCCAATAGCTCAAGATTTCCCTGAAGTTTTCCTTGATGACCTGCCTAGTTTACCACCTGATAGAGAGATCGAATTTTTGGTGGATGTCTATCCTGGTGCTGAACCTATATCTCAGAATCCATACAGATTGGCACCAACAGAACTCAAGGAATTAAAGAAACAGTTAGAGGAACTGTTGGAAAAAGGATTCATACGGCCAAGTTATTCACCGTGGGGTGCACCAGTTCTCTTTGTTAAGAAAAAGGACGGATCAATGCGCATGTGCATTGACTACCGAGAATTAAATAAGTTAACCATCAAGAATAAGTACCCATTACCTAGGATCGATGATTTGTTTGACCAACTACAAGGTGCACGAGTTTTCTCTAAGATTGACTTAAGATCGGGGTACTACCAATTGAAGGTTAAGTCTGAGGATATACCAAAGACTGCCTTTCGTACGAGATATGGACATTACGAATTTTTGGTTATGTCCTTTGGTTTGACAAATGCACCAGCAGCTTTCATGGATCTCATGAATAGGGTGTTTCATGAGTATTTGGACAAGTTTGTCATAGTATTCATAGACGACATTCTGATCTACTCTAGAACTAAGAATGAGCATGCAAGGCATTTAAGTTTGGTGTTAGGAGTACTCAGACAGCACCAGCTTTATGCTAAGTTTTCCAAGTGTGAGTTTTGGTTGGACAGAGTTCACTTTCTTGGTCACGTGATCTCTGGGATGGAATATCTGTCGATCCAGCCAAAGTTCGTGCGGTTAAGGAATGGCCTCAACCGAAGAATGCTTCTGATATTAGGAGTTTCCTCGGGTTAGCAGGGTATTACAGAAAGTTCATTGAAGGATTTTCAAAGATTGCTACACCCCTTACTAAGTTAACCAGGAAAAATGTGAGGTATATATGGACCGATGAATGTGAACATAGTTTCATGACCTTAAAACAGAAACTAACCAATGCTCCAATTTTAACCCTTCCAGATGTGGATGGTAAATTTAGCATTTACTGTGATGCTTCCAAGGTTGGTCTTGGATGTGTGTTAATGCAAGATGATAAGGTCATAGCTTATGCCTCTAGACAGTTGAAAACTCATGAGAAGAATTACCCTACCCATGATTTAGAATTAGCTGCTGTAGTATTTGCGCTTAAGATTTGGAGGCACTACTTGTATGGACAGACTTGTGAAATATTTTCGGATCATAAAAGTCTGAAGTATATTTTCACGCAGAAGGAATTAAATATGAGGCAACGTAGGTGGTTGGAGTTTGTTAAAGACTACGATTTTGAGATTAAATACCACCCTGGTAAGGCCAATGTGGTGGCTGATGCATTAAGTAGAGTAATACCGTCAGCCTCAGCTTTGATTCTGGATATGCCGGTGGCCTTAGAGACTGAATTTCATAAGTTTAACCTAGAAACTGTGTCCAATGTAGCAGCTATGCTTTCTGCCATCTCCTTGAAACCTACCATTCTAGAAAAGATAAAAGAAACCCAGGACATTGATGAGGAGTGTGAAAAGTTCAAGTCGAGCATGGATTCTACTGACAATTTGGATTTCAATTATACTGATGATGGAATACTTAAGTTCAGGAATAGATATTTTGTGCCAGCCAATAAAGAGCTTCGTGATGAAATCCTTTCTGAAGCTCACTCTTCTAGATTTTCCGTTCATCCTGGTAGTACAAAGATGTACAGAGACCTTAAGCAGACTTATTGGTGGCCAGGAATGAAGCGGAGCGTTGCTGAACATGTAGGACTATGTTTGATCTGCCAGCGGGTTAAGGCTGAACATCAGAGACCTGCAGGAATGTTGCAGCCATTACCACTCCCCGAATGGAAATGAGAGCAGATAACCATGGACTTTGTTGTAGGATTACCCAGAACAGCAAAAGGACATGATGCAATCTGGACGATAATCGATCGATTAACCAAATCAGCCCATTTCTTACCCATCAAGATGACTTACTCTATGGATCAGCTAGCCGAACTGTATGTGCATGAGGTTGTGCGACTACATGGAGTTCCAGCTACTATAGTTTCGGACCGAGACTCTAGATTCACATCCAAATTTTGGAAGAGTTTACATAAAGCCATGGGCACACAGCTAAACTTCAGTACAGCCTTTCACCCTCAAACAGATGGACAATCGGAAAGAACCATTCAAACATTAGAGGATATGCTTCGGGCATGTGTTTTGGATTTTCAAGGTTCTTGGAGCAAGTATCTGTCTTTGGTGGAGTTTTCTTATAATAACAGTTTTCAAGCAACAATAGGAATGGCACCGTATGAGGCCTTGTATGGACGAAAATGTAGATCTCCTTTGTACTGGGACGAAGTTGGTGAAGCATAGTTGCTTGGTCCTGACATTGTGCAGCAGACTATTGAGAAGGTTGCCCTCATCCGTCAGAGGATCTTAACAGCTCAAAGCCGACAGAAGAGCTATGCTGACAGAAGACGCAGAGAATTGGAGTTCGAAGTGGGCGATGAAGTTTTTCTTAAGGTATCACCATTCAAAGGAGTTGTGAGATTTGGAAAGAGAGGCAAACTGAATCCTAGATTTGTTGGTCCTTTCTCAATTCTGAAAAGGATTGGGAAGGCAGCCTATCAGTTACAGCTACCAGCTTCTATGGGAGGGATACATGACGTGTTCCATGTCTCGATGTTAAAGAAGTGTGTGCGGGATCCGTCCCAAGTTGTTGAACAGCAAAGCATTGAAATTCAACCTACACTTACCTACGAGGAGAAGCAAGTGAAGATTCTGGATTATGCAGTAAAGGTACTACGCAACAAAGAAGTGCCGCTGGTGAAAGTCTTGTGGCACAATCAGAACACAGAGGAGGCAACATGGGAGCGCCAACAAGACATATTGGACCAACATCCAGAACTGTTCAGGTACTGAATTTTGAGGACAAAATTCTTTTAAGGAGGGTAGATTGTAACACCCGACTTTAATTAAAAATTTAAAATAACAGATAAATCTATTAAGTATAATCGAGGAATGAAATTTTAGTATAATGTAGGTTAGGGTGAAGAATGAGTAAGTAAGGGCATAAGGGTAATTGGCAAATTTGAAAGTGGATAAGGTATTTAAGGCAAAAAGTTTAGAGTAGCCGCCACCACTACTCATTTTCTTTCCCTTTCGGTCTTCAGCTCGAACGGCAGAAATCTCTAGGCGAATCTCCTGCCCGATTCTCCTTCAACCTAGGTAAGCCCTCCTTGTTTTCTTGCGATTTTAGTAGTTAGATAGCTGAGGGAGTACAATGTGAGGAGTTTCGAGGAATGTTGTGATTTAGAGTAGGTTCGGGCTGAGCGACTATTGTGCATACCCGAGTTGTGGGGTTTCAAATTTTGTTCCTCAAACTCCTGTATTGATTCTGTGAAGTTTAGTGAAAGTTTGATATATGTACTATTATGATTTGAGGTGAGCGAGCTTCTGAAGTAGCATTTAGCCGAGCGATTTCCAGGGATCCAGGTAAGTAGAGTTTGTTTGTGCCTTCGGGCCTACATCACAAAACAGTAGGATTTATGTATGTTTTGTATGTTTATTTTCCAGTTGTCATGCATCATGTTTTTGAAAGATTACAAAAAATGAATTTACATGAAACGCATGGTAAGTGTGAGCAGGATGATCAGAACAACTGTTAAGGGGGATTAATCCGCCCCTTAACTGAGAACAGAGGATTGAGGTTTTGGGAAAAGTGATCCACTTCCCAATCCTACAGGGGGATCAGACCAGTTAACTGTTAATGGAATTAATCCGCCCCTTAATTGAGATCAGAGGATGTATGCTTTGGGGAATGACTAATCCACTTTCCCATCGTACAGAGGGATCAACAGAGAACGAATTTGAATACAAATGAGATAAGAAAGTAGAGACCGCATGTTTAGGGAAATTATTGCTTCATTGATCCATTTCATTCATCGCTCTACTTGCTTAGCATTAGGCTAATAGATGAGTTTTGGTGATGTAGGTGAAGAAGTTACTGAAGGTATGTTTACCGACCAACATGAGGAATAGGCTGGTTGGAGGAGCATTTTCAGGCATCGGTTTGGTCATCTGTTGAGGCGGTTTAATCCATGGCTGCAGGTGTTGAGTTGGGAGTAACTAATTCAATATAGATGTTTCCTTTTCTGAAAATTTTATGATAGTAGTGTTTTTTTTTTAAACTTTGAATACATTCTGAGAATCTTTGATATTAGTGTCCTGTTGGGTTTTGAAAATACTGTTTTCTACTGGATTTGAGTGATGCAATGATTTGATCTGTCTCTGATTGGTCTTAGTAAAATGCTTAAATCCTTTGATAGCCAGAGCTTTCTTGGAATACAGCAGAATTGCTGTTCTGAAGTCTATCGGCAGATGTTGGATGAAGGAGTCATCCGGCTGACGTCATCGGTAGAGGAAAGTGGTAAGTCTTGTCGTCTAGCGATCGGCAGATGTTGGATGAAGGAGTCATCCGGCTGACGTCATCGGTAGATATAAGTTACGAGTTGTCGTCTAGCGATCGGCAGGTGCAAGCCGCAAAACCTGTAGTTTTGCTATCGGCAGATGTAGCGTATATTTTAATCTTATCGGAAGGAGTCGTAATGTCGTTGTTGGTAGATGTCGCGTGCTTGTCTATCGGCAGATGGAAATCTATCGGTAGATGAAGTTATGTTGACTCCATCGGCAGATGAAGTTATGTTGACTTCATCGGCAGATGTAGTTGTGTTGGCTTGTCGGTAGATGGTGGTGTGTTGTTTGTACACGTCATCGGTAGAAACCTCCTAATTTCTATTTCTGCTTCTTCCGTTGACTTTGTCGTCGGCAGATGTGTTCGACTTCGGCAACTTCACGGGCATTCCGCGTTTTTTTTTTTTAGCTTTACGTCTTTTAGCCAATTACTCTTAACACTTCCAACAGTCATTTTAAAATGTTTTCACAGGTTACTTAGCTTCATTGATGTCCAATTGATTTTCCGCTGCAAGTTTTAAAATATATTTAGTTTTAGAAAAAGTCAAATTTTGGCTGTCGAGTGAAATTTTAAATTTAGCATCAAGACGTCATGGTTCGGTTCAGCGTTATGAGTAGCAAACCGGGTTCAGATAACTCGGGGCGTTACAGATCAGGGCCGCCACAGACTTGCCGTGACGTAATCATTTAATCATCATTTTTTTTTCTTTTTTTTCTAACACTTACCATAACCCTTAAACAAACTAACCATAACGTAACCTTAACTTTAAACTCTCGTAACCACGTAAGTTTTTCTTTTATAGCACGCATAACGTGTCGACTTCTAAACCATTAAATTGAAGTCTCGGATTGTTGAAATCCCTTAAAATCATTCGTTCGTCCATCATCAAAACACAACACTAATATAACCTACAATTTCGGAAAACTCAAGAAAACGAACTGCGTGGATCGCTCTAAAAATCGAGCGTATCCTTACCTGTTTCAAAATAACCAAATAGTTCCAGTATATTTCTAAAACTAAGACTCCACATTCTAAACGTTCTACTTCCACTATATATATATCAAAACTCGACTTTTCACACCTTTTTCTATCAAAACATCCGATCCACATACTTGAACATTTTCATACTTTCACAAACAAAACCGACACGTAGACCTACTAACGTAAAATTATCAAACAAAACCAGAACAAATCCTCAAAACAAACATCGAACATAAACATGGAATTTCCTAAGACATCACCAAAGACATACATTATCAAATCATTCAGAATAGAACTACTTCAAACCTATATCCACTATAAAAATTCCTAAATAATAAACCTAGCTATACACCCTAAAATCCATCACCTTTCTAACTAACAAAACTAACTTACATCCATTTGCCATGAAACAGTTCGGGGCACACCATCGGATCATCAAGCCAAGCCAAAACACACCCCGTCGCCACGAGCACCATCCGTCGACCACCTGTTCTTTGTCATCAAGAGGAACTCTCACCTTCACACCTGTCACCTACATCATACAACATAAATATTAAGTCTAATACTTAGTAAGGGGTGCACTAAACATAACATTACATATATGCATGACATTTGTAAAACAATTTCGTTTCGTTTCGTTTTCTTTTCGTTAACCATTTTCTTGCCCCGTGAGAACCATACTTGACTTGCCCCGTGAGAAACATATAATTCGCCACGTGAGAAACATACATAACTTGTCCCGTGAGAACCATACATGACTTGCCCCGTAAGAAACATACAATTTGCCACGTGAGAAACATACAATTTGCCACGTGAGAAACATACATAACTTGTCCCGTGAGATCACATATCATCTTTAAATCATTATCATTCAATTCATCGTAAAAACATGCTCATAAATAGTTCGTATGCACCTTTTTTTTTAAAACATGATGCATGAGGAATTCACATATGACATATCATCAAGATACCATCAAACAATTCACAAACATACAAGACATGCTTTAACGAACCTAACAAACAACTATTAACTAATAACCTAGACTACCCGACACGTCAAGACCCCACAATCAGAAAATCATCATCAAAAACAGCAAAGCCTAACGTTGATACGATGTAGGGCCTTAAGGGCCGGAAGCCTAACACCCACTTACCTGGCGTCCGTTGCAAGCCGAGCACCGTCCAAAAGCCGTGTCCACCTAAGGCATTTCATAAATAAAGGACATTAAAATCGATTCTAAATAAACGAATCCCAAACTTAAACTAAGCTCCTAGTTAAGGCAATTTCTCCTAAAACTTTTATTTTCTCCATTCGGGCATTTCATTGAGCACGTGGTGCTCACAATTTACTTAACCTCCATTAATGGTCTTCCAATAATCTCTAATATCAAAACTTTAACCTAAATCCACCAATAATCATCAATTCATTTAATCTACCTAAATAACAACAAGTGTATTCACTAATAAGCATAAAAGCCCAATTCCATCGATTTCTAACTAAAACCTAACTAAACGGGCCACTAATTTGGGTTCGGTAAAAATCGACCCGAAACTTCAAACGTGCATAACTTTTGCGTCGGTTATCAGAATCGAACGATTCCAGCGGCCACGTACTCCTCTAATAACCTATTTTAACCTGCCAAAAGGAATTTTAAAACAAATAAGCCTAGCTAGGTCAAAATATCAAAAACCCGAATCTGCCCTTAATCGGAAATTTCCCCCTTTCCAATTTTTCATCAAATTTCACCCATTTTCTCACCAATCGATCACCCTAACCCTCAATTAGCATAAATTAATCAAAAATCGAAGTTCCAATTCAGAAAACTAGAGCCTCCAAAACCTAGCCCTCGGTTTTAGCTCCTCCTGAGCTGCACATTGCTCGGCAATCCTTGCCAGCACCGAGCTCGGCAATTCGACGCCGAGAGTAGCCAAAAACAGCCGGTGATCGGAGCTCAATCGAGCTCGCCACCCCCGGCCACCAACAGCACGAAAACAGGGCACAAAAGGAGTCTTACCATTCGATTTGTGCGCGGAGACAGCCGGAAGCTCGCTCGTCGCCGTCTGGTCGGAGAACTCCGGAAATCGGCGGCGGTGGCAGTCGGAAATCGTCGCTCGCCTCTCCCTGTCGTCGGGAGCTCGGCACTCGACTCACGAATGACAGATTGGCAAAGCCATTCTGTCGTTTTGTTTTATTATTATTATAACAATAATAATAATAATAATAATAATAATAATAATAATAATAATAATAATAATAATAATAATAATACAATTACATTACCATTTTGCCCTTCCAAAAATTCCGTTAAATCCCGTCCTTAAATTATAAATTTTTGTAGATTGAACCTCACCCCGTACCCAGCTTAATTTCTCCAATTAGAATACCCGAACACAATTTAATTAATCAATTATTTTAACCAATTTTATTCACGTTTCTTTTAAATTAATTAAAACAACTATTTATTAAATAATTACCTTATCATTTTATTTTCTCTTAAAAAAAATCTCGGGTGTTACACATCAGCTTTAGGGAGAAGTTTGGATTTTCTTTGCTCAGGAAATCTCTCCTTCCTCAAATGCAGCCATATTAGATCACCTTCCTTGAATATGACTTCTTTCCTACCATGGTTGGCATGCTTGGCGTAGGTCTCATTCTTCTTTTGATTGTTCTTCCTAACCTTCTCATGCAAAGTCTTCACTTGTTCGGCTTTACTTGCTCCACTAGGATTGATCATGTCTTTCATTGGTAAGTGAATAAGGTCTAGTTGTGTGAGGGGGTTAAATTCGTAAACTACCTCAAAAGAAGTCATTTGAATAGAGTTGTGCACACTCCAGTTATAGGCAAATTCAATGTAGGGGACTTGTAAGTCCCAATCGGAGAGCTTCTTGCCTACTATACTCCTTAGCAAAGCATCCATTGTTCTATTCACCACTTCGGTTTGACCGTCGGTTTGGGGGTGAAATGAGGTACTAAATAGCAACTTGGTGCCCAATTTTCCCCAAAGAGTCCTCCAAAATGAATTCATGAGACAATGGACTTCAGTATATATGAGAGCCAATTTGGTAGCACCACTCCCGGTTGTAAGTCAATTTGGTGCTCAATACCTTTAAGGGGTGGTAATCCTTGAGGTTACTCTTACGGCACATCTTGGTATTGATTCAAGAGTGCTCGAACCTCTCTCAGGATTTCACTCAACTCTTCCATCCTTTCTCGAAACATCATCAGAATTAGAGGTCTTCCCTTTAGAAGGGATTTTCTCAACTCCTTCTTAGACATGAAAAAAGTGGACTTCGACCTTCCTTCCTGCCTTAGCTCCTCGTCTAAAACTACTTGTTCCAGCTTGAGGGGCACCAATTTGATTGTCTTTCCTCCAAACTTAAAAGAGTAATAGTTGGAGTATCCATCATAGATTACCCTTCGATCATATTGCCAAGGCCTTCCTAACAAAAGGTGACTAGCTCTCATCGGCACCATGTCACAAAGGACCTTGTCCTTGTATCCCCCAATTGTAAAGTCCACGCTCACTTCCTTGGAGACCTTAATACCATCTCGATCATTTAGCCCCCTTACTTGTAAGGACTTGGGTGTAGGGTTGTTTCTAACCCTAGTTTCTCCATAAGGTCTCGGGATGCAATATTAGTACAACTCCCTCCATCAATTATGAGAGAACACACCTAATCGTTGATTAAACATCGACTATGAAAAATATTCTCTCTTTGACAATCTTCGTCATTGGCTTGAGATATGAGGACTTTTCGGATGAACATCAAAATTGGCCCTTCTTAGGCATGAAATACTTATTCTTGTGATTCAAGGTCCTCACTAGAACCCTCCACGTGTTCATCCTCACTTACTATCTCGCCGGTGCTTTCCCTAAGAACCATAACTCTTTTATTAGGGCATTGAAAAGCAATGTACCCCAATCCAAGGAACTTGAAACACTTGATCTCCATTGATCTTGATCGAGTGGTATCTTTCACTACTTTATTTTCTTCTACCCTTTTGTAGGCCAACTCTTTGTTAAAGGTTTCTTATCTTCCTCCTTAGATGTTGGCTTGTAGAGACCCTCGGTTTTTGAAGGAAACCGATTACCAATCTCTTTTCCTTTTATCTTCAATTGTCTTTCAACCTTCAAAGCAAGTTAGACAACAACATCCGTGGTTTCTAAAGTTTGTAGTTCCACAACATCACTAATTTCTCTATTCAAGCCCCTTATAAATCTTGCAATAACTTGCTCCTCGGGCTCATCTAATCCACTCCTAATTTTAAGTGTTTCAAACTTGGTTAGGTACTCCTCAACCGATTGTGAGTTTTGCTTCAAACTTTGCATTTGGAGAAACAACTCTTGCTTGTAGTGGCTTGGCATGAATCTCCTTCTCATCAAGGACTTCATGACTCTCCAAGTTACGATAGCCTCATCACCTTCACGCCTTCTTTGTGCCTTCAAATTATCCCACCATAAACTAGCATAGCCGGTTAACTCTAGAGACACTAGTTGTAACTTCACTTTCTCTGAATAGTTGTAATAATCAAACACTTTTTCTATCTTATCCACCCAATCAAAAAATGCATCACCATTACAAGATCCATTTAAGGGAGGAATTGATACCTTAACATGCTTCAAATCTTCATTAGGACCATGCCTTGCATGAGGACAATCATACTCCTCATTCTCGGATTCTTCTTCTTCAATGAAGTCATTATGGTTATTTCTTCTCCTTGGATTTCCACATCTTCTCCTAGGTAAAAGTCTTTGAGGGATCCTAACATGCTGGTTCCTCCTCTCCATCATCCATTGACTAATATTCTTAAGCTTGTGATTCAACTCATCTAGTTTTCCTTAGAAACTAGATTCACCCTTGTTCAGGTTTGGTGCTAAGGGTGGTTGAACATTTGGTTCTCGATTTTGTTAGTTATTAACCTCACTTCTTGTCATCATTTTGGCCAACAAAAATACACCACAAATAGAGCAAAAGCAGCAAGGAAAGAGCACACTCAAGTCTTCAAAGGATGTTTCACCTACAAAAAGAGCACACTAATTAGTTAAAGGTTCGGCCAAGGATTTGGCTCGCGATAGAGTGATGGCTCCTCTTTTCATAACATATGATATATAGTACGTAATAGAACTATTTTTCAACAAATCTCCCATTGATGGTTCATGGAACCAACTTTTAAAATGATAAATATGTTTTTACTAAAAGTCCAAGCATGTGAATGCTAAAACTAATTTTCAAAACATTAGTTAAAATTACAAATCTTTATATGAGTCTTATTTGCCCCCCCTAGAAATAACGATAATTTTCAATGAAGTTTGGGGAGATCAAAGTAGAATTAAGGATTGGTCATTTGAGGACTATTTATTTTTTAGTGTGTTTTTATATTTCGTAAGCATTTGGCTTTGGAGTTTTATTTTTACTTTTATTGGCATTCGTATTATGGTTATGCTCGTATGGAGTATTTTCTATTGTACTTTAAATTATTTCATTTTCATTCTTTTTTTGGGATTATTTATGTGAACTCGGACTATGTTATGTTAGTTATGGTGCTAAAAATTTAAAATGAATATAATTCTTCTACTGTGCACCACTGAGAATCAGTGTTTTTTTTTTTTTTTTGAAATCCATCATGGTTACGTTCATGGTTGTGACAGGGTTAGTGTCCATATAAATATACAAATTTGAAAAGAAATTACTTTCATAATTTTTCCAACTTTTGAGCGATCAATATTACAACCCAAAAGACACTCTAGACGAAAATAGAAAATGAGTCGACCTATAAGAAGATCAAACCATCTAAACCTCGATAAATTAATAATCTTAAAACAAAGGACATAAATAGTCAAATATAAAACTCAAAGTCAAAACCAAAAAAGTGGTATAGAACAAGGTCCAACAATAAATATTAAATAATGTAATAGTATAAGTACAAATATAATAAGTTATACAAAATAAAATAACATGATATGAAATGCCAAACAGAAAGAAATAAACTAACATAAAAATATATCCTCACTAGCAGAAAACTCTCAACTAAAATGAAATAAAGTAATAAATATGTTGAGCTCAATACTGCATCGGCTGATCCAGAAACCATCACGAAATTCTCAGCTCAAGACTATGACATGAAAGAGTGAACCAATTGGGGTAAGTTGACTAAATTTAGTAGAGATTTAAGTGCTATATGTAGTGTTTATAAAATATGAAGGAGCATGCATCATAAAAAGTCACGTATTAATAACTAAAGTAAAAACATGTCTAAAAAGGATTTCAGGAATCATTAGTAAAGTAAGAGTGGCAAACATCCACTATAGTATAGTAAATAATAAAATAAGTCACTACTAAGTTTAAAAACGTCGATGACAACCAGTCACTCATGAATCCCCCAACACATCATGCAATAAGGCACATAAAGAGAGGTAATACTCGATAATTGCAAAACGAAACAATGACCTTGATCAAGTTTAGAAATTCGCACCAGGGACATGACACAATTAGTTATGCCGATATTCTATTTTTAAAACAAACAAACAAACACCTCTCCACTATAGGAATAAGATAAACGATGACTCTCAATTGGGTTGATCAAACTTAGTACACACGAGTGATATGATCATCATGAGAAAAAATAAAGATGAATGCTCAAAATAAACGTGGTCATGATAACATACATCTATGTAGTAAAAACCGACGTTTCAAAAAACCAAGACATGTCATAAATGAATATAAGATGCATCTCAAAATAATTTGATAAAACAAAGATATGCATAGTTGAACATAATAAATAAATCCCTACTTTAACTAATAAATACCACTAAACTGTAAACGTCCAAATCTTGAAAGTCCAAATGAAAGTCAAGCCTCAATGTCACGACCTGGGAGGGGGCTGGACAGAAACGCCAGGCTAAACGATCAACCTCGGGGAGGTCCACCATCTAACCTAAGGCTGAGTGCAGAAGTTTTTGCAATGATCCAAGACTCCTCAATGTAACAAATATGAGAAACGAGCAATAATAGAAAAACTGGAATAATAATAAAGATAGTTACAAACCAAAAACTGTAGCAATATCCAGATTATGTTCCTACATTTCACGACATGCCGAAAAATAGAAATAAACACGACTCCTAATCGATTGGTGCCGAACCAGCTCACTTCTGCTTCCTTCTTCCTTTACCTGTGGAGCAGGGGGAAGCCGTTGGGGTGAGTGACAAACTCAGTATGGGATGTTATATCTACCACTTATGTTATAATGCATGCCAATTATAATATCAATGAATGAGTATCAACTTTCAAAACCAATTCTATGTTATTAAATCTCTTCTCATTTTTAGATAGATCGATCGGGCTAATTTTTAAAATAAAGTGTATACATACTACGCCCTCACTATCCATACCGTACTACATAGTCAAGTATACAGTGGAAAAGAAGACCACACAAGGATCCTTTGATATACACAACACAGAAAGGCAGCAATAACATTAGACAAAACCACATAAGGAGAATACATATAGTCATCCACCGGGAGAATCACGGTCGTCATACCCTGGGCTTCGTGGATCACACGGTAGGTCACTAGGAGGGAATCAACGATCACTCTCAATCGGTCGGCATACCCTGGGCCTCGTAGATCACACGGTAGCTCACCAGGAGGGAATCAACGATCACTCTACCCTGAGCCCTCAAGAACACCGCACAAGGGACTTATCATACCACGGGTAACAACAAACAAACACTGATCAGGTCAGGTAACAGGGCTAGCATAGCTCAGAACCCAGGGCTAGCCAAAGCTCCGAGCACACAACTCCACATGCAAGGAGTAGAGGGAACTCAACCTGGAGGGAATCAACAGCCACTCATCCCGGAGCCCTATCCAAACAAGTGTGGGGAGTACCACGGCAACCTTCAAACACGGGTGCATCTGGGCAAAATCCCATGATGCTCTTAGCTGGGCCCCGCTAAGAGTGCCAAACGATTACCTCCAAAATCAACTCCAAATGGCAATACAGAATACTTTGCAATGCATCAGAAAACCAATCCACAATAAAACACAACAGCATAGTATGATGATCAATCTCAATTCAAACCCGTCGGCAAGACAAGAAAACATGGCAGTAGGCAGTCTAATAAAGTCAAAAGTATACATGCCTATTTAATGCAATATGCTCATGTTTTGTTTTTAAACAACTGACGTCAATATCAGGAGTATCCACCAAAATAATACATATATGCATGTTATGTAGGTATATCACAGAAAATATAATAACCCATACCACCGAGGCGAGTCCTCCTAACTTCAGTGGTCTGTGTCTCCTCGGGGATCGTCTCGAGGTTTGCAAAGTCCTCTGAATCTAGAAGTCAAACAAGGAAGGAAACCCATTAAAGATCCAATTGGGTTGATAAACGATATAAACTGTGAACCGGGGCAAAATCGGGGCCAAACGTGTGAGGACCCTAACACTGTACCCTTATTTTCCCGTATTATTATTTTTTTACATGCTTTAAACTTTAAACCTATCGTTCAAGCGGAAATAAAACTTTAGAAATTTAAAACGTTTCCGTTTATGCTTTTAAACCATTTAACAAACTCAAATACAATTTAAATAAAACTTAAAACAATTAATTAAAACAATAAAAATTTAGTTAAAACAAATCGCGGGGCAAAAAGGGACGTCTGTCCCAAAAATGATGGGGCGATTGCTGGTTTTGCCAGCGATCGCCTGGTGAGGCGATCTGTGATCGCGCCTGTCCAACAGGAGGCGATCGATCGCCACACGCTCTGGAATTTTTCCAGAGCGTGGCGATCAGGAGGCGATCGCGTCGCCTCCGCTTGCGATCGTGCCATAACGAGGGGCGATTGATCGCCTAAACAGGCGATCGATCGCCACCCTCACTGCCTCCCTCTCCCTTTCTTTTCTCATTCCTCATTCTTTCTCTTCCCCTGCTTCTCTATACGCCTAACACCCCCTTTCACCATTTCATCAACACAAACATCCAATATACATTTAAACCTACTCACTCAAAATCTTATCCATTCCTCACTTCGTCAATCACCCAAAATAACAACTTAAAACTCAATTAAAACATAACCCGTTTTCGCAAAAACAAACCGCGTGGATATATTTAAAAAATCAAACATTTCCCTAATACCGAACATTTGAAAATACATTTCCAAAACGTTTTAAAACAACTCAAAACGTAACCTATCCACTATCTAGAACCAATCATCCTAAAATGTTCTATCTATACAAATATTTTCCTTAAACCTACCCAAAACATCCCAAAATACGTACATACATCCCCACGGGTCGTGAAATGCCTCGACTGTGCCAACACACCACCGCTGCCATCCTCCATCAACTGCATCACTCCTCAGGTGGAGGGATCTCGTCCTCACCTATGTCGAAGTCACCTACACCATACAGACACACTATGAGATAAAAATCTCTGTAAGGCTCGTAAATGTAAATGCATGCTGTGCATATGAGTTAATAAATCGTGCAACCATTTCTTATCTTTACATCGTGGGTGTCACTGAGATCTCAACCCCCTAATCGGAGAGGGCACATCCAGCGGTCGGACTACCCTTTCTACCTAGAGGAGGGGGGTACACGCTTACAACACGTACAGCCGTGCCTGAGCCCCATCTCGCATGACCATAACATACATGATTTCATATTAGATGCGGTATTGTGACAGACCCGTAATCAATCTACACAATAGGTCAATAGCCCCTCTCCAGGCCGCATCGCCATTTTCTTTAAAACATAGTGCAGAAATTCCTTTTCATGCTCTTTTAAAATACGTGATGCGTGAACAATTTATAACATAATTTAAACATCAAGACAATAAAAGCAATTAAAGGCATAACCTATAAAACAACTAAACCTAACTACCCAACCAAAACAATTTAAACAAACGCGTCACCAAAACTCCTTGAGACAACATCGACGTACGGTATAGGCCAATATGCCAGAGTAAGTCACGAGAACTTACCTCGTGTCCGATGCAATCCAAGCTCCGTTCACGAGCGTTCACCTAGAGCAATTTCACATTATTATCGTCAAAACGAGTTTAAACTATTAAACGTTCAAATTTAATGAAACCTTAAATAAGGAAATTCCTTAAAGCTTTAATTTGATTCCTTGAAATACTTTTATCGAGCGTTCAACACTCAATACCTCAAAACTTCCATTAACGAGTTTTTGAGAAAACCCCTAAATTCTCAAACTTCAACATTTCTCATAAATCGACCTAACTTCGTCCAATAACGTTCAATACGTTCATTATATTCACAACTAAGGTAAACCTATCGATTTCTGGTCCTAAACCACGTTTTTACGAAACCCTAATCGTTTAAACTCCGTAAAAACCGAAACAAACTTTGCTAAAACCTAAGAATCGTACCTAGGGTTGAGTTTGGAGAAGAAATCGCGAAGAAAACGAGACGATCGGAGGACGAATCGTCGGAGAGGAGAGAATCGCCGTTGAATTGTCGAAGGAGGGAGAGAATTCGCAGGAGAGAGAGAGAGAGAGTGAGCCGTGAAGAAGAAGAAGAAGTGTGTAATATGTTATAATATTGACTTGGCAATTTACCATTTTGCCCTTTCTTTGTTTTCTATTTGTTTCGTCCTTCGTTTCGTTAATTGTCTAAGGATTCGGTTTCTCCAAATTTTCTTATTTCGCTAATAAATTCTACTTATTACTAGGGTCCTATTAAAACTGTCCGTTCGCAATTTGGACTTCGTTTACTATTTTTACCAAAGTGTCCTTTATGTTACGTTAAACGTAATTCTCATACAATTAGCATTAAACTCTTAAAATTTCCAAAATTTTCTTAAAATCCTTATTAATTATTAGGATCGTAATAACGCTTTCTTTTCGCAAAATGGACTTGACTTGACATATTTACAAAAATATCATTTACATTAAAATAATAATGGTCCGTACAGTCGGGTATTACAAAACGGCTTGAGTTGACTTTTGGTCAAAAGTCAACCTTTGGTCAAAGTCAACGTCGATCAAAGTCAACAATTGACTTTGACTGACCGGTTTGGTCCATTTCAGTTCAGACCTAACCGGTTCGGTCCATTTTAGTTCGGGTTCAGTTCAGACCCAACCGGTTCTGGTTGGCTGGGTCCACGTCAGGTCGGAACCGGTTCGGGTCGAATCGGCTGTACCCAGTTCAGTCTGGCCTGATCAAACCCGGTCCAGCCAGGCTGGGATTGAACCTGGCAGGACCTAACTGGGTCCGGGTCGGACTTGGTCCAGAAGAGCCATTGGGTTTTGGCCCAGCCTTGCCCGAATTCGATCAACTCGGCTTGGGCTGGGCCTGACTCAACCCAGGCCCAACTCGGTCTTGGGACCGAGTCGACTCGACCCAATGCCTGAGTCGACTCGGCCATCGACCGAGTCGACTCAGCCGACGACGGCCGAGCACCAAAACTTGTTTTCTGACCTATTTTTCGACCGTAATTGGTTTCCAACACATTTCTTACTTCCATTCTAGTCGATTCAAGCCAAAAACACCAAACAGTTGATCGAAAATCACATATCGACGAAACCTAAAAATCTCGAACTTTCTCGGGCAAAAATCGAGAGAAGGAGAGCTTACTGTTGAAAGTGCTATTCAGCAACGCTGATCCACTCTTCGAGACGAAGCTTTTGCACCAAGATCGTGCTGGACGGTGGTGATTTCTGGAGTCGGCGTTTCTCCCCTTTCGCTGCCGTCTTTATACCAAAATAGGTCATCATCGTCTAGTTCAAATAAAAATCAACTCAATGAAAAAGGAGGGTCACTCAAAGACCCCTTTTGGACACCAGCATAGAAAGATGGTGATCCAAATATCTATCAACAAATCATTAGTGGAGAGGAAAAGTAAGTAACAACGATGCGAAGATGCATCAACGTTACCACAACAATGACACCACTTTTATCCAAAATAAAAAAACATATCTTTGATCAATTTTAAATTTGAAACACAAGGAGTACGTCATCACTGCCTTACTCTCTTTTTTCGTAAATATGCAAACAAGACAACGTTTACGAAGCAGAAGGTGTACTGGAATAGTCTATTCGATAGTAAAATCTTCCAAAGCATCAAGATGATTCATCCCTTAGAGTATATATACCACAACAAAGAAAAATATCATACATTAATTGTAAACGTGTAAAACATATATACATATACGTAAAATGTTGTCATTATGGCAACCAGGCCAAGTTAGGTTTTCTATTGGTGATAACTGTAATAACCAGAAAGAAAAAAAAAAGATTTACTGAATGAATTAAAAGCCCTATTAGGTCGAGAGGATGTGAACTTAACGGAAATACGGAAGTTCAAACACGCAAGGGCGATTTAGTAATTTGATAAAATAAAAATATAAAAAATAATAATAATAATAAAAGAAAAATCGAATGGCTTTACGAAGAAGACATTCAGTTTTTCTTCAGCCCGAGCTCCTAAAGGAAGAGAGCCTGAGCTGCTCTGCCGACGACCAACGAGGGAGAAGTAGGAGAAGGCGCCGGCATTTCCCCCCTGCTCTGACGAACTGAAGCTGACTGCAGTCTAATTTTTTCGCTCCAAACCTGACCGAAATAGGTAAGTTTTTCCCCTGTTTCTTTTCTATTATGATGGCCGAGGGTGTAATGACGCTTTGTTTTCAAACCTGGGTCGGTTGGGTGCTGAATTGTGGGGAAGGGACAGCGGGAAAAGGGTGATCGCCGTTGGGCAATGGTGCCCTATTTTTCGGGAGAAAACCGTGAGGGTGTGTGCTGTGAATTCTAGTTTCCTGAATTGGGAACTTCAATTTGTTGTTAAATTATGCCTAATGGGTTAGAATGTGATAGATTGTTGATGAATTAAATGAGTTTTGTTGAAAAACAAAAAATGTGAAATTTGGAATTTCTAAAACCGGTTCTGTTTTTGGGGGGTTTTCACCTAACTACGGCTATTTGTTTTAAACTTTCTCCTAGTATGTTAAATTAGGTTATTAGGGGAGTACGTGGCCGCTGAAATCGTTTGATTCCGATAACCAACGTGAAAGTTATGTGCGTCCGAAGTTTCGGATCGGTTTTTAACTGAACCGAGTTAGTGACCTGTTTAGTTAGGTGTAAGTTGGGTTAAGTTAGAAATGTTAGTTTTGGAATGAATTGGCGAGTTTAAGCCTAAGTACTAACGAGAATCTCGAATTGTTCTAGGTGAAGTTGTAGGTGACGTTACGTGCTAAAGCAGAGCGAGCTAGGACGCCAGGTAAGTAGTAGTGTGGGAGTGAATGCCTGAGAGTCGCCCAGAAAGGCATACACCATAGTTGTTTGCATGTTGAGAGTCGTGTGCATGTTGTAAGTAGCGTGTATGTGAGGTGATGTGATGTGTGAGTGCAGTCATTGTTAGTTAGTTGTGGTTAGCATGCATCATGTTTTAAAAATTACGCAAAATGTTTTGAGCATTTTTTAAGTACGGGAGAGTAGTGGATGTGAAATACGGTATGGACAGGCAACAGTGGACTAGGGTGTGACTTGGGAGCCCTGCTTCTGGGACGAGCTGGAGCGGTGGCGACTTGCCAATGCAGCACGGTGTATCGACCGACTGCCCCAGGCGGTTGCACTTCGAGTCAAGATAGTGACTGGAATGTGACTTGTGGGCGCCGCATCCGGGACGAGCTGGAGCGGTGGCGACGTGACAATGGTAACACGGTGTATCGATCGACTGTCTTGGGCGGTTGCATTCCGAGTCAGGATAGGGGGTTTGGGTGTGACTCATGGGCCCCGTTCCTGGAGGAACGGGGATGGCAGTGATGTGCCGGCATATAGTGCAGTGTACAGACCGACTGCCCAGTGCGGTTACATTCCAAACCTCAGTGAGACGCGATGCGGTGAGATGATGACAACATGTGTAAAGATGTGCATGTATTAGGATTGCATAACTGATTTTCATACTTCATATTTACTTTCAGCACTCTACTTACTAAGCTTTGAGCTTACCGTGTGTTCTGTGGTGTAGGTGCCGTACCAGAGGAGGGTGAGTATCGAGAGCCTGCTCAAGAGTAGATGCGTGGTTGGTGTTGTGCGACCAGGGCCCTGGCTGATGACAGTGATAGGGCGACCTGACACATGGAGCCGTGGCATAGTGATGATAGGGAGTAGGATTTTTTTGTTTGTTTTGGGACATTGGGTATTTTGTTGTATATAGTCATTGTTCATGGTGATGTGTCACCCTATACTGTGGATTTTCATCATTTTGGTCGATTGCATTTTCTTGCTGTTATGATGATTGTTTGGAGATTTTGTAGGTTGGTTAGATGGTTAGGATTATTTTGGATTTATGTTATGCAGGTACTTAGCATTTTGGGGGCGCCATTTCAGACGTTACTCTGCCAAAATTTTGGGGAGAACGCTGTGGTGCCTAATGAATCGGATTAAGAGAACGTAGTGGATTGGAGAAAACGGTTTTAGTGGACGAGATAGTAGTCTAGGGAGTCGTTCAGCTCAAAGTAGGTCCCTGTGCGCACCGAGAACCAGGATGGGTTTTCAGGGCGTTACAGTTATGGTATCAGAGCCATGGGGTCGACGTCGTTTAGTGGATTACCTAACACTATCAGCCGCTGCCTGGGAGCGCTTCGCTAACTGTAAGTATTTCTTAGAACCCTAGTATAATTTTTTTTCTTACGATAGTGTTAAATGGTAAAGGGATAGAGGAATATGCGGGGAGGGCCTAGAGGATGAGTACGAGGACGACCTCAGAGGGAGGTAGATGATCAGCTGAAATCAGGGGCAACCACAGAGAGAGACAGATGGGAGAGACAATGCTATCAGGCAGTTTACAGAGTTGGTCAACCGCCAGTCTCAGCAGTTAGAGCACCAGTCTCAGTAGTTAGAGCTATATTTTAGCAGGGAGGATCAGGGTATATCCAATGGTAGCGCTGCTGCATCAGGCCACGAGGGGATAGGTTTCACAAGTTGCGGCCCCCAGTCTTTGACGGATCATCTTCGGATCCACTCATTGCCGATGAGTGGATTCGAAAGATGGAAGACATGATGGGTTATGCCAAGGTGAATGATCGGGACATGGTCTCCAGTGCAGTTTTCCACCTGGCAGGGGACGCTCGATTCTGGTGGGACACAGTAAAGGCCACCGCCGATGTGACGAGGATGACATGGGAGGAGTTTCGAGTAGTGTTCTTTGGCAAATACTTCAGCCACTCGATCAAAACAAAGAAGATGGTCGAGTTTACTCAGTTGAGGCAGACGGGCACATTGGCTAATTATGTGCGGCAGTATAAGGCTTTGTCGAGATTTGTTGGTCACCTAGTGAGCCTAAACGAGAAAAAGGTACTCCAATTTGTCCAGGAGCTGAAGCCGGAGATTTATATGGGTGTCAGGATAGCAGGGACACGAGACGTGCCATATGAGAAAGTGGTTGCCAAGCCGTTAGATATTGAGGAGGCTAGCACAAAGCTTCCTAGTTATTGGGAGCAGCCTAAGGAGCAGCCACGACGATCCGTTCAAGAGATAGTGCCTCAGTTGTTGAGGGACACCCCTCAGCAGCAGCAGTGGGGCCAAAAAAGGCCCAGTGAGAGTCTGAGCAGCCAAGGGAGCAGTAGGCGGCCTAAGGAGTAGAGTATTGTACCGCATGCCCCAAGTGTAAGAGGAACCATTCTGGCGAGTGCCGAGCAGACTCTAGCAGATGCTACAAGTGTAACGAGGCGGGCCATGTTGCGAGAGAGTGCCTGAAGACAGATCGATGCTACCATTGAGAGGTAGGACACTTTGCCAGATAGTTCCCGACCTTGAGCAGAGCCCCGACAAGATCAGCATCATGGGTTTTCTCCCTTATCGAGCCAGATGATGCTGCCTAGCCATTTGTCATTTCAGGTAGCATTTTTATTCTTGGAGTTGCATCTTATACCCTGATTGATACTGAGGCTACAAATTCATTCGTGTCTGCGGCCTTTGTGGTTAAGGCCAACTTGGAGTTTTGCCCTGCTGACTAGTTTTACGAGGTAACATTGCCATCAGGTGAGCGTTTATTTTCAGATCAAATAGTGCGAGGGGATATAGTGACAGTGGGGGAGCGACGATTGTATGCTGATCTGGTCATACTCCGCATGAAGGGGTATGAGGTCATCTGTAACGACCTCTTTTTCCAGCAAGATATTGTCCGCTCTGGGGATTGGGCGCAGCCCAATATCCTCCCCTCACGGCTTTGTTTGGCGAGAACTTCCTAGAAGGTCACCCAACCTGGAATTGCTCTCGCCGAAGCACTTTTAACTTCGGAGTTCTTATGGGATCCGTCGCCAATCGTGCTCCAAAACGCGTCTTGCTATGTTGGAAGGGTCTCTTTACATATGTTTCATTTCCACATACTTTCCCAAGCGATGTGGGATTGTGACGACCCCCATTTTTACGACCTGTCACCTTCCGGTTCGCTCGGGCGGACGTACCGCCATCCGGGTTCCGGTTCGTGCAGCCATCGTACCATACTTACATATCCGGGTCATCACAATCACCCCCCCCCCCTCGGGAGCCCAACGTCCTCGTTGGCCACATTTTCGGTTGGGTACAGGCTCTGATACCATTTGTAACGACCTCTTTTCCCAGCAAGATATTGTCTGCTCTAGGGATTGGGCGCAGCCCAATATCCTCCCCTCACGGCTTTGTTTGGCGAGAACTTCCCAGAAGGTCACCCAACTTGGAATTGCTCTCGCCGAAGCACTTTTAACTTCGGAGTTCTTATGGGATCCGTCGCCAATCGTGCTCCAAAACGCGTCTTGCTATGTTGGAAGGGTCTCTTTACATATGTTTCATTTCCACATAATTTCCCAAGCGATGTGGGATTGTGACGACCCCCCTTTTTACGACCGTCACCTTCCGGTTGGCCCGGGCGGACGTACCGCCATCCGGGTTCCGGTTCGTGCAGCCATCGTACCATACTTACACATCCGGGTCATCACATCATCTTGGGTATAAATTGGCTGTTCAGACATTTTGCCTCGATAGATTGCAGGACTCGAGAGATCCATTTCCGACCCCCAAATGGTGAGAGTTATTCATTCAGGGCCGGGAAAGGGCTGGATAGAATTCCAGCAGTATCTTCTTGAGAGCCCGACAGTTATTACAAGATGGATGTATGGGCTTCCTGGTTAGCGCTATGGATGGACAGTATTAGACAAAGACTCAGTTATCGGACATTGCGGTCGTGCAGAATTTTCCAGAGGTGTTCCTTGAGGACTTGCTAGGTTTGCCTCCTGATAGAGAGATTGAGTTTGTCATAGATGTGTACACAGGGGCGTAGTTGGAGGAGTTGACGGATAAGGGCTTTATACGCCCTAGCTTTTTACCGTGGGCCGCACCAGTGTTGTTTGTGAAAAAGAAAGACGGATCCCTACACATGTGCATTGATTACAGGGAGCTGGATAAGCTGACAGTGAAGAACAGGTATCCATTGCCAAGGATAGATGATTTGTTTGATCAGCTTCAGGGTGCACGGGTATTTTCTGAGATTGATTTGAGTTCCAGTTACTATCAGCTAAAGGTGCGGGAGGAAGATGTACCGAAGACAGCTTTCAGGACGAGATATGGGCACTATGAGTTTTTGGTCATGTCTTTTGGATTGACCAATGCCCCGGTAGCTTTTATGGATCTGATGAACCGGGTGTTCAAGGAGTATTTGGACGAGTTTCTAATAGTGTTTATTGATGATATTTTGGTTTATTAACGGACCGAGGAGGAGCACAGGGAACACTTGGGGATTGTGCTGTCTGCTTTAAAACAGCACCAATTGTATGCCAAGTTCTCCAAGTGTGAGTTTTTGCTGGATAGAGTTAATTTCTTGGGGCACGTCATCTCCTGTGATGGCATTTCGGTGGACCCAGTAAAGGTTCAGGCAGTCCAGGAGTGGTCTCGGCCGACCAGTGCTAGTGAGATTTGTAGTTTTCTTGGGTTGGCAGGCTATTATTAGAGGTTTATTGAGGGATTCTCCAAGATTACAGCCCCGATGACTCGGTTGACTAGGAAGAATGCGAAGTACTATTGGTCTGATGATTGTGAAAGTAGCTTTCAGACTCTGAAGCAGAAGTTGACCTCAACTCCGTTACTAATGCTATCGGTGGAGAGTAAGAGGTTCAGTATTTATTGTGACACATTCAGGATCGGCTTGGGGTGTGTATTAATGCAGAATGGGTAGGTTATTGCTTATGCTTCTAGACAGCTAAAGATGTATGAGCAGAACTATCCCACTCACGACTTGGAACTAACAGCGGTGGTCTTTGCACTGGCGGCATTATCTACATGGGCAGCAGTGTGGAGTATTCTCCGACCACCAAAGTTTGAAGTATATTTTCACGCAGAAGGAGCTGAACTTGAGGCAGAGGAGGTGGCTTGAGCTGGTGAAAGACTACGATTTGGAAATTAAGTATCATCCCGGAAAGGCAAATATAGTGGCGGATGCTTTGAGCCGGGTGACAGTTTCAGCTTCAGCCTCCGTTATAGTGACTACGGTACTGACCAAGCTAAGTATTGAGCTGTAGAGATTTGGTGTTGAGGTAGTTTCTAACCTTGTAGCTACTCTTTCAACTATGTCATTGAGGCCAACCATACTAGTCAGGATTAAGTTGGCTGAGGTAGATGACTTTGAGTGCAGTGAGATTAAGACGAGTGTGGAGGCTGGTACAAGATCCGAACTCTGCTTTTTTGAGGATGGCATTCTGAAATTTCAGGACAGGTGGTATGTTCGGAGCTGAGGAAGGATATATTGGCATAGGCTCATTCTTCTCCTTTCTCTGTGCATCCTGGGAGCACTAAGATGTATAGGGACCTGAAGCAGCATTTTTGGTGGCCCAATATGAAACGTGAGCTGGCTATGTATGTAACGACCCCTTATCCCAGCAAGATATTGTCCGCTCTGGAGATTGGGCCGCAACCCAATATCCTCCCCTCACGGCTTTATTTGGCGAGAACTTCTCGGAAGGTCACCCAACCTGGAATTGCTCTCGCCGAAGCACTTTTAACTTCGGAGTTCTTATGGGATCCGTTGCCAATCGTGCTCCAAAACGCGTCTTGCTATGTTGGGAGGGTCTCTTTACATATGTTTCATTTCCACATACTTCCCCAAGCGATGTGGGATTGTGAAAACCCCTTTTTACGACCCGTCACCTTCCGGTTCGCCCGCACAGACGTACCGCTATCCGGGTTCCGGTTCATGCAGCCATCGTACCCATATGTGCATATTTGGGTCATCACAATGAATGTTGAAGCTTGTGTAGTATGCCAGCAGGTGAAGGCAGAGCACTAGAGGCCATCGGGTATGCTTCAGCCACTGCCTATACCAGAGTGGAAGTGGGAGAAGATTACTATGGATTTCATGACAGGATTGCCTAAGACAATGAGGGACCACGATGTAATCTGGGTGGTTGTTGACAGGTTGACGAAGTCGTCTCACTTTCTGCCGGTGAGGATGACTTATACTATGGACCAGTTCACCCAGATTTATGTTCAGGAGATAGTCTGGTTGCATGGGGTTTCGGTGTCGATAGTGTCAGATCGAGACCCCAGATTTACGTCTAAGTTTTGGAGGAGTCTGCTGAAGGCCATGGGTAGCCGGTTGGATTTTAGTACGGCCTTTCATCCTCTCACTGACGGGCAGTCAGAGCGGACTATACAGATTTTGGAGGATATGCTGAGAACCTGTGTGCTAGAGTTTCAGATATCTTGGAGCAGGTTCTTGCCTTTGGTGGAGTTTTTGTATAATAACAACTACCAATCCACAATTGGTATGGCGCCTTACAAGGCTTTATATAGGAAGAAGTGTCGATCGCCTCTATATTAGAATCAGGTTGGTGAGGTGAGATTGCTAGGCCCTGAGATTCTGCAGTAGACAGTCGATAAAGTGGTATTATTCGGAGGAGGATTGAGATAGCTCAGAGTCGGTAGAAGAGTTATGCAGATCAGAGGCGACGAGAGTTGGAGTTTAGCATGGGGGATCTAGTGTTTCTGAAGATCTCCTCATTCAAGGAGGTGGTCAGATTCGGAAAGCGAGGGAAGCTCAACCCTCGGTTTGTGGGACCATTCCCTGTATTGGAGACAGTTGGGAGTACCGCTTATCGGCTCCCGTTGCCAGCGTCCATGAGTGCCATTCACGATGTCTTCCATGTTTCTATGCTGAGAAAGTGCATTCGTGATCCTGCACAGGTGGTGGCCTAGGAGGAGATTGAGATCCAGCCGACCTTGGCTTATGAGGAGATTGGAGCAGGATCAGATTTACGTCAAGACATTGCGCAACAAGGAGATTCCCTTGGTCAAAGTGTTGTGGCGCAACAACAATGTGGAGGAGACCACTTGGGAGCAACGACGGGACATGGAACAGCAGTATCATGAGCTATTCGGCGTAAATTTTGTGGACAAAATTTTTATAAGGTGGGGAGAATGTAATAACTAGAAAAAAAAATATATTTACTTAATGAATTAAAAGTCCTGTTTGAGTTCCGTGAAAGAATTTAACAGGCTAATTAGTTTATTAAAGCTTAGGATTTTTATTTGGAAAATGATTTCCAAAATATTAGGTCAAGAGGACGTGAACTTAAAGGAAATATGGGCGATTTAGTAATTTGATAAAATAAAAATATAAAAAAATAATAATAAAGGAAAAACCAAATGGCTTCACGAAGAAGCCATTAAGTTTTTCTTCAGCCCGATCTCCCGAAGGAAGAGAGCTCGAGCTGCTCTGCCGACGACCGACGAGGGAGAAGAAGGAGAAGGCACCGGCGTTTCCCCCTACTCCAACGAACTGAAGCTGACTGTGGTCCGATTTTTTCGCGCCAAACCCGACCGAAACAGGTGAGTTTGTAACACCCGATTATTTACGGGATTTTTGTAATTATATGTGAATAATGGCATTTTTGTAAATATGTCAAGTTGAGTCGGTTTCATGAAAAGAAAGCGTTATTACGATCCTAATAATTAATATGGATTTTAAGAAAATTTCAGGAATTTTAAGAGTTGTAATGCTAATTTTACGAGAATTACGTTTCTCGTAATATAAAGAACATTGTGGTAAAAATAGTAAATGAGGTCTGTTTTATGTACGGACAGTTTTAATGGAACCCTAGTAATAAGTGAGATTTATTGGTGAAATAAGAAAATTTGGAGAATTCGAATCGTTAGCTAAATAATGAAGCAAAGAACGAAACAAATAGAAAATCAAAGGAATGGCAAAATGGTAATTTTCCAAGCCAAAATTAATAAAATCACAAATCCTTCTTCTTCTCTAGCACTCCATGCGAAACTCTCTCTGTGTTTTCCTCCAGGCGACTTTTCATCGCCTCTTCTCACGGCGTTCTCCATTTCGACAGCCGATTCCTCCTTCGACGACTTCCGTTCTTCGCGATTTCTTCCTCAAACGACATTCTAGGTATGGTTCTATAGTTTTCGGACAATAGATTTAAGTTTTCACGAAGTTAAACGATTAGGGTTTTGTGAAAAACGTGATTTAGGGTTTGAAATTTATAGATTTACCATGTTTGTGGATATAAAGGACGTATTGAGCGTTATTGGACGAAGTTAACCGATTTAGGACAAATGTTAGGGATTGATGAATTTTCAGGTTTTTTGGAAAAACTCGTTAATGGCGGTTTCGAGGTATCAAGCGTTAATTGTTTGTTAAAATGCCTCGATTAGTTAAATTAGAAATTTAAAAATTTCCTTAGTTAGGATTTCGGTAATTTGGACGTTAATGGTTAAACCGCGTTTTAACGATAACTGTTGTGAATTGCTTAGGTGAACAGCGTTCGTGGACGGAACTTGAAGTTCAACGCGCACGAGGTAAGTTCTCGTGACTTACTCTGGCAGATTAGCCTACACCGTACGTCGAAGTCGCATCAAGAATCATTGGAGTCTTGGTTGTTTAAATGTTTTGGTTGGGTAGTTAGGATTAGTTCTTTTATAGGTTATGCTTTTATTGTCTTGATGGTATGTACGATGTATGTTTACTTTATGCATTTAACTGTTCATGCATCACATCTTTTAAAATAGCATGAAAATAGATTTCTGCACATGTTTAAGAAAATGAAATGAACGAACAAAATGAATCTACGTAATCTGTTATCTGGTCATGCGAGGTGGGGCTCAGGCACGGCTGTATACGGATGTAAGCGTGTACCTCTCCCGTTAGGTGGAGAGGGTTTTCCAATCGCGGGACGTGTCCTCTCCATCTAATAGGCTGAGACCTCGGTGATATTCTGTCTGCGACGTAATGATAAGAAAATGTTGCATGATTTATGAAACTCATAAGCATAGCATGCATCTGCATTTACGAAACTTGCTGAGCCTTTAACTCATAGTTGTCTGTATGGTGTAGGTGATCTAGACACAGGTGAGGACGAGATCCCTCCACCCGAGGAATGATCAGTTGAAGAAAGATGGCCTGTGCGAGTGTGCTGGCGCAGTCGGTGCGATTTTGACCGTGGGACTGTTTGTAAGTATTTTGGGGACGCGATAGTTTGATAGAAAGATAGGTTGATAAAAGATGTTTTGATGTTTTGATAAACTTGTTTTATAAAACGTTTTACTAAGTTTTATTTGGATTTTATAGAAATGTTCGGAGACATTTTAGGTTAAGCATGGATATGCTCGAGTTTTAGAGCTATCCACGCAGTTGAATTTCGTAAAGTTCGTTTCAAGTTACTTAGGTTTAGGATACGTTTTGGTTGAGTTTAAGTTATGATGTTATTGTGTTTATTGATAAAGAAGTGTTGAATTGTGAAGTTATGTACAGGGGAGGAAGAAAATAGGAGGAAGTGGCTCTCTGGAATGAAAATTCCAGAGAACCTGCCGTTCGATCGTCATCGATCGGCAGGCGATCACCGCTCTCTAGATTTTCCAGAGAGCGGGGCGATCGATCGCCCCTCAATATTGTAAATAGGCGATCGATCTCCACTATGAGGCGCGATCGACCGCCCCCTTCATTTTTCTGGTTCTGACATTTATGCCCTTCCAATTGTTGGCCGATGTTTTCTTTATCTTAAATTGTTTTAAGTTTTTATTTAAGGGGTTTTAAAAATATTTTCCGAACGATTTTTAACGATTCAGTCTACGATTTAAATTCCGCTCAAACGTTACTTTACAAGGATAAAAAAAATAGTATAGGAAAATAAGGGTACAGTGTTATGGTCGTTACAGTTATGGTATCAGAGCCCCTGGGTTTTAAAATCGGTTCTGTAGACTGCTCGATTGCACAGCCACTATGCGGACATCTTTCCTCAACTGTAAGTATGTTTAATACTTTATTTGATTTCGATTTCTTTGAGTATTTGTTTTAACTTTTATATAGGAAAAAATGGTGCGTTGAGGGAATGACCGAGATGACCGAGACGATACGATAGACCATCTTAAGGAATTTATTGCCCAACAGTCCTAACACATGGACGATAGGCTCAACAAATGAAGAGACAGTCTGTAACACCCGGGATTTTTAAAGGAAAAATTGGAGAGAAAATAAAAGAATAATAAAATAGGTTATTTTAATTAATTTCAAAGAAAAGTGAATAAATTGGGTGGAACTAAATGGTTTTATTTAGGTTCGGGTATTTCCAGTGAAATTAAGTCGGGGTTACAATTTAAGAACGAGATTTAACGAAATTCAAAATAGTCGAAAACACAGGAGGGCAAAACAGTAAATGATGATTTATTAAAACAGTTTTAATATGAATAATAATAATAATAATAATAATTATTATTATTATTATTATTATTATTATTAATAAAAATAAAAGAATGGCTCGAAGCCTTTCTGTTGTTCGAACGAGTGCCCGAGGGTCGAGGGCAGAAAAGGGGAGGGGGGGGGGGGGGGGAGACGCGAGCGACGATTGGCCAACCTTTCACCGGTGTTTTCCGACTCTCTCTAGCCAGACAGTGGCGACGAGCAAGGTCCGGCTATCTACGCGCACGAACCGCCTTGTAAGGCTCGGTTTCACCCTTGTTTCGGTTCTTTTCGTGGCCGAGGGTGAGGAGCGAGTTTGAGCACCGATCACCGGCCGATTTTTAGAGTTCTCGGCATAGGTTTGCCGACCCTTGGACCAGCAATGGTCGCCGAAGTGTGAGGAGCTCAATTTGAGCAGAAAACAGTGAACTCCAACTTTAGGCATTTTGGTTTTTGTGTGTGTAGCCTTGGGATTTTGGTTAGTTTATGTTAATTAGGAATGAGCGGGATTGATTGGTGAGGAAATTGGTGTGAATTGATGAAAACCAGGAAAAGGGAAAAATTCGATTTAGGGCAGAATCAAGTTTTTGCCATTTTTCCCAAGATATGGTCGTTTGCTTTAAAATTTCTTTTGGCAGGTTAAAATAGATTATTAGAGAAGTACGTGGCCGCTGGAATAGTTCGATTCCGATATCCGACGCGAAAGTTATGGACGTTTGAAGTTTCGGGTCGGTTTTTACCAAACCCAAATTAGTGGCCTGTTTAGTTAAGTTTTAGTTGGGTTATGCTAGAAATAGTAGTTTGAGAGTAATTGATGAATGTAAGCTTGATTTTAATTAAGTTTGAGTAATTGTCGTAGGTCGAGCTTTAGATGGACAGGTAACCGAGTAAAACTAGCGAGCTAGGACGCCAAGTAAGTAGTGGGTAATGTTCTTTCGCCTTCGAGCCTACACCATAGAACGGTTGGTTTTATTTGTTATTGCTTTTCTTCGTGTAGTGTTGTGTTATCGTTATGCTTGGCGTTGAGTGGTGGTGTGTGTTGTGTGGCATTGCATTTCTTTGAAGCATGCATCATGATGTAGAGCACGCTAGATACGCATAGCTGCATGGTTGTCGTTGTGTGTTTGTCGTTGTGAGGGTTAACAATAGTTGGTTAAAGAGTAAGGCACTTCGGTGCGGGCAAAGAGTAAGGCACTTTGGTGCAAGCAATGAGTAAGGCACTTCGGTGCGGGCAATGAGTAAGGCACTTCGGTGCGGGAAAGGAGTAAGGCACTTCGGTGCGGGCAACTAGTATTGTTTGGTCGTATCGTCGTGTTGTGTTGAGTCGGTTTGTTGAGTTGCATTGGGGTGTTGTGTTGCATTGTTTGGCTTGATAGTCTGTCAAAGAGTAAGGCATCCCTTTCGATGCAGGCAATAAGGCATCTTTCGATGCAGACAGTTTTGTTAGGGTTGTGTTGCGTTGTCGTGTTGAGTGGTGTTGTGTTGTTGTGTTAGGGTTGTGTAAGGGTTGTGTGTGCATTGTGCTTGTTTATATTTGTTATCCCCTACTTGCTAAGCGTAAGCTTACGTGCGTGTGTGTGTGTTCTGTGGTGTAGGTGACGACAGGAGTACAGGTTAGAGCTACGAGGAAAGCTAGGATTGGGACGCAGTCGTTGATGTACGCTGTATGCCGGTGCGGGCAATTGTCGGGGCACCTCGACCATGGTCTTCGGGGGATGTGGGGCTTTATATTTTGATAGTTTATTTTAGATGTCTGTTTGTAGAAATGATGGGAATGCGTAACTAATTGTATTTGTTGTATACAGTCATAGTTAGGGGTGATGTGTCGCCCTATACTGTGGACTTTCTTCACTTAGGGATGTTTGTATTTTAGTTTCCCTCCTTATTGTTATTTGGAGATTTCGTTTGCTGGTTATTTAAGTAAGAGGATTCTGGATTGGTTGGGATTGGATTTTATGCAGGTATTTAGCATTTTTGAGGCGCCATTTTCATGCGTTATTTTGTCAAAATTTTGCGGGGAAGACGCCGTGGTATCTAACGGTTAGAATTAAGAGAAATTAATAAGTCTAGACAGCTAGGTATGACGTAAGAGAATTTTGAGAGACTTAGCTTTAAATTCTGCTGTGTCAATTTTATTTAAATTATTGGGGTTAATGTGAGCCAAGTAGCGCTCCGAGCCAGGGTGGGTTCAGGGGCGTTACAAGATGGTATCAGAGCATAAATGGTCGAGTCGTTCAAAAGATTACCCGACAATGCCGACCGTCAAGCAACGTGCTTCACCGACTGTAAGTATTTCTTTACTTTTAGTTAGTTTATATCTAAGATTAGATATGTTTAATCCCTGTTTGTTTGGTTTAACCCTGTTGTTTTGTGATTGTAGTGGACTAGAAAATCTCATGTGTACCGAGACAACCTTGGTGGATCCCTTAAGTCAATTCATAGACGTAGTAATCGATAGTTCAAATAGCTATGAATTTTATTGGAGAAAGTGAAACAGATATTAGAGAATCAAAGTGTTAGTTGTTAATGGTGTAAATCACGTTGAAAAATAGGATGAGAGTAAATCTGATACCCTAGGAATGTGGGAAAAAGGGTAGGGTCGATCCGAGTTAGTTATATTTTTTTTGTGAAATAAGGAATTAGACAAATTGAGCTCAAGAAAAAGCTAGAGTGAAGAATTAAGTTAGAAGAGTTTAAGAATGGTACGCCTAGGATTTTACTCTTAAGGAGATATCTTAGGAGAGATAAAATTGTGATAGATAGAATTACGACCTAGGTTAACAAATTCTTGGGGAGTATTTAGATGTTGACTATATTTGGGTGTCTAGCTTAAGTAATTGTTAAGTTTGATTGATTGTCAAATTAAGTGAGGTTAACAATGGTAGGGACTGTTGAGTGTTAAGAGGTATAGTTAGGGTGACCCAAACTAGAGGCATAGAGAGAGTAGAATTATGGAGAGTAAGAGTCGAGTCGTGAATGTGGCAATGTGAATTAGTTGTGGATATGCCGTGTTTTTTTTTTTGTGTTACTCGACCTAGGATTGTGGAGCCGAATGTATAAAAGTTGGAATAACTTAGAAACCTAGATGTTTTGAGTGAGTAGAGAAAAGTCTAGCCTCTTGAATTAAGATAATGTTCTGAGGTTTAGATTAATGCTTGCCATGTTAGGAGAAACAGTGACTCATCGAGAGTGAGTATCTATTGTAGAAAGGTAATAGGTAGGAGATTGAGATTTAGGGTGTTAATTGGGCTACAACAAGTTCGCAAACAAGGAGGTTGTTGGGTGACTTGTTGTAACGAGAGTTAGGGGGATATTTAAAACGAATTGGAGGACTATAGCAAATAGATTTGTTAGTAAATTTTGAAGAGAATCCTGAGAGAAATTAGATAATTGTATTAGAGTTAAGAAACTTGAGAGGAAGAGGAAATTAGAAGTCGTATACTATAGAAAGAGGAAGGTTAGACTTTGAGGTCTGAACCTTAAGAAATTAGTAGTGTAAGATCTGAGGAATTAGAGAATTTCGAATAAGAGGAACGAGATATTGCACGAAAAGTGTGTGAGTGATTTAGGGATAATGTTAAGTTAGAAAGTTTATAGGTTCGACTCGTATGTAACGAAGTCAAAACTGCTGATGTCGTAAATAGATTAGAAGAGTGGATAAGCTGAAGAGTTGGCGAGCTTAAGAGTGAGATGTGAATGAGAACTCGAGTATTAGTAGAGGTTGGGAGATGTAAGCTAGAAGAACAATTAGATTATATTGTAGACTTTGGACGGACATAGGAAAGAAAGAAGTGATGAGATTAGTTAACTATGAGAGAGAGAGCCAGTAGAAATTGAATATTTCGTATGAAGTTGAAGGATTGAGTAAATTAAAGGTAATAAATGTGTAAGAATATATAGTTATGAAAGTTAAACTAAATTATGCGTTTGAACTATGTTAGTGGGTGAAGAGTAAGAAGTGAGGTAAGCCATTGATTCTTTAGAGTTTCGTGTGAAACTGCGTATTTAGAGAATATCAGATAGAAGGAAAGAAAGTTTACCCATTAAGGGTAATTCCAGAAGGTTTGTTTAGACGTAAGAATTTGAGTGTTTGGTAATGACTGAAATTAGGAGTTAGACAAATTGAGTATAGTGAACGTGAGTTAGACAAATTAAGCATAGCGAATGAAAGTATGAAGATTTATAGTATACTTTGAGGAATAGTTGATAGGTTTAAGAGATGAGAGCTTTGAGTATGAGGGTTGTGTTGGAATAACTAAGGAAATGTTATGATTGGTTGAGGTATAAATTGTCTTGATTGGTTGATTTAAGTAAATGTAAGAGACAGGAGTGATAAGTTAGGGAGCAAAGTTAAGAAAATGAAAACTTTGGAGATGTAGAATAGTGTAGTGAAGTCAATAATTTAGGATTATTGAGCGTTGGGTGTATAGTTTAGAATGACCCAACTTAGAGTCGTAGAGAGTTCAGTTAGAAGGGTTTGAGGGTATCAATTAGATTATAGTTAGTAAACGTGTGAGTATTCGGGTTAGATCGTAACCGATAGATGAGTAAGGATATTGGGTAGGTGAGATGAGATGAGTACATTAAGAAATAACAAGGTCAAAAATTTTGAGGACAAAATTTTTGTAAGGAGGGTGGATTGTAACACCCGAGATTTTTAAAGGAAAAATTGGAGAGAAAATAAAAGAATAATAAAATAGGTTGTTTTAATTAATTTAAAAGAAAAGTGAATAAATTGGGTGGAACTAAATGGTTTTATTTAGGTTCGGGTATTTCCAGTGAAATTAAGTCGGGGTTACAATTTAAGAACGAGATTTAACGAAATTCGAAATAGTCGAAAACACAGGAGGGAAAAACAGTAAATGATGATTTATTAAAACAGTTTTAATAGGAATTATTATTATTTTTATTATTATTATTATTATTATTATTATTTATAAAAACAACAGAATGGCTCGAAGCCATTCTGTTGTTCGAGCGAGTGCCCGAGGGTCGAGGGCAGAACAGGGGAGAGGGGGGAAGACGCGAGCGACGATTGACCAACCTTTCACCGGTGTTTTTTGACGCTCTCTGGCCAGACGGTGGCGACGAGCAAGGTCTGGCTCTCTCCACGCACAAACCGCCTGGTAAGGCTTGGTTTCACACCTGTTTCTGTTCTGTTCATGGCCGAGGGTGAGGAGCGAGTTTGAGCTCCGATCACTGGCTAATTTTTGGAGTTCTCGGCATGGGTTTGCCGACCCTTGGACCAGCAATGGTCGCCGAAGTGTGAGGAGCTCAATTTGAGCAGAAAACAGTGAACTCCAACTTTAGGCATTTCGGTTTTTGTGTGTGTAGCCTTGGGATTTTGGTTAGTTTATGTTAATTAGGTATGAGCGGGATTGATTGGTGAGGAAATTGGTGTGAATTGATGAAAAACCAGGAAAAGGGAAAAATTCGATTTAGGGCATAATCGGGTTTTTGCCATTTTTCCCAAGCTATGGTCGTTTGCTTTAAAATTTCTTTTGGCAGGTTAAAATAGATTATTAGAGAAGTACGTGGCCGCTGGAATCGTTTGATTCCGATATCCGACGCAAAAGTTATGGACGTTTGAAGTTTCGGGTCGGTTTTTACCGAACCCAAATTAGTGGCCCGTTTAGTTAAGTTTTAGTTGGGTTATGCTAGAAATAGTAGTTTGAGAGTAAATGGTGAATGTAAGCTTGATTTTAATGAAGTTTGAGTAATTGTCGTAGGTCGAGCTTTAGATGGACAGGTAACCGAGTAAAACCAGCGAGCTAGAACGCCAGGTAAGTAGTGGGTAATGTTCTTTCGCCTTCGGGTCTACACCATAGAACGGTATGTTTTATTTGTTATTGTTTTTCTTCGTGTAGTGTTGTGTTATCGTTGTGCTTGGCGTTGAGTGGTGGTGTGTGTGGTATTGCATTGCATTTCTTTGAAGCATGCATCATGATGTAAAGGACGCTAGATACGCATAGCTGTATGGTTGTCGTTGTGTGTTTGTCGTTGTGAGGGTTAATAATAGTTTGTTAAAGAGTAAGGCACTTCGGTGCGGGCAATGAGTAAGGCACTTCGGTGCGGGCAATGATTAAGGCACTTCGGTGCGGGCAAAGAGTAAGGCACTTCGGTGCGGGCAATAAGTAAGGCACTTCGGTGCGAGCAACTAGTATTGTTTGGTCGTGTCGTCGTGTTGTGTTGAGTCGGTTTGTTGAGTTGCATTGGGGTGTTGTGTTGCATTGTTTGGCATGATAGTCGGTCAAAGAGTAAGGCATCCCTTTTGATGCAGGCAATAAGGCATCTTTCGATGCAGGCAGTTTTGTTAGGGTTGTGTTGCGTTGTCGTGTTGAGTGGTGTTGTGTTGTTGTGTTAAGGTTGTGTAAGGGTTGTGTGTGCATTGTACTTGTTTATATTTGTTATCCCCTATTTGCTAAGCGTAAGCTTACGTGTGTGTGTGTGTGTTCTGTGGTGTAGGTGACGACATGAGTACAGGTTAGAGCTGCGAGGAAAGCTAGGATTGGGACGCAGTCGTTGATGTACGCTATATGCCGGTGCGGGCAGTTGTCGAGACGCCTCGACCATGGTCTTCGGGGGATGTGAGGCTTTATATTTTGATAGTTTATTTTAGATGTCTGTTTGTAGAAATGATGGGAATGCGTAACTAATTGTATTTGTTGTATATAGTCATAGTTAGGGGTGATGTGTCGCCCTATACTGTTGACTTTCTTCACTTAGGGATGTTTGTATTTTAGTTTTCCTCCTTATTGTTATTTGGAGATTTCATATGCTGGTTATTTAAGTAAGAGGATTCTAGATTGGTTGGGATTTGATTTTATGCAGGTATTTAGCATTTTGGATGCGCCATTTTCAGGCGTTATTTTGTCAAAATTTTCGGGGAAGACGCCGTGGTATTTAACGGTTAGAATTAAGGGAAATTAATAAGTCTAGGCAGCTAGATATGACGTAAGAGAGTTTTGAGAGACTTAGCTTTAAATTCTGCTGTGTCAATTTTATTTAAATTTTTGGGGTTAATGTGAGCCAAGTAGTGCTCCGATTCAGGGTGGGTTCGGGGGCGTTACACAGTCCCAACAGCTGGGCACCTTGATTGACTGTGAGGGCATTAGAGCTCGAGAGACAGCGACTCCGGGTAATCGAGGGATTGAGAGATTCCAGAAGCTCCAACCTCCCGTGTTCAACGAGCAATCGACGGATCCCTCTCAGCCGA